>OZ012667.1:4975589-6468089 GCA_963942505.1 Lordithon lunulatus
TTTTTTAATTCACAAAATATATAAAAGATAGAAGAAAGGCAATTGGATATATCAGGAAAGACAAAGCGAATCTAGCGGGATGATGACACTGATGATCCAGTATTGCAGGACTCTTCAGATGAAGAATATCCCAATTTTCAAACATACTCGGAGCAAATGGTAAAAGAAATGGAAAAGGAAGAAAAAGCTGCAATGATGGAAGGTACGAAATCTCTAGCAGATGCTCTTGACATAATTGCCGCAAAGAGAGTTGTAGGAGAATACATGATTTTCAAATACGAAGGGGAATTGTTTTCTGGTAAAATAATATCATTGGAGTTGTAATTTCTTCCATGGTTAAATCTATCAAGTCGTGAAAATTGCCTGAAAATCCAGATGTTTCATACTATGATAGGGAGCATGTATTTGACAACATAAACCCCTCTACCATGGTAAATAGAAGAGGATTGTATCGAATTCCAGAAATGGAAAAGTTGGGTTGGCTGTAAATAATTAATTTGCAATGTGTCGTTTATGTTTTTTGAAGAAAACATCAGTTCCATGAATAAATTTTGTGTGCTCTATTGATTTATGTTTTTAACTTCGCATCTTTCCTATATACAACGGAGTTTCGATCAAAATGATGTGATGGTGCAAAGTATCCTACTCAAAGGGGTAACTTTGCACCAAATTTATATAATAAATATTGCATAATAAATTACTCACATTACATATATTTTATATTAAATAGCAATTAATAACACTAAAGAACAAAATGCAACAAGTCCCATATTTTTAACGCGCTTCAAAAAATATTTCTGTTCAATTAAAGACAAAAAACCTGAAAAATGGTGCAAAGTAACCTCATTTTACGGTATCTATGGAACATTTTTAAGTTTTTTATATACAAAATTAAAGATAATTTTGCACTCTTTAAGATAGCATTGAAAAAAATTAGTTATATTTACAATTTTAGTGTAGAATCGTCAGGGGTTAGTTTTGCCGATGTTTTGATTTTTTCACTTACCGACATATCTATGGAACATTTTTAAGTTTTTTATATACAAAATTAAAAATAATTTTGCACTCTTTAAGATAGCATTGAAAAAAATTAGTTATATTTCAAATTTTAGTGTTAGATCGTCACGGGTTGGTTTTGCCGATGTTTTGATTTTTTCACTTACCGACATATCTATGGGACATTTTTAAGTTTTTTATATACAAAATTAAAGATAATTTGGCGCTCTTTAAGATAGCATTGAAAAAAATTAGTTATATTTCAAATTTTAGTGTAGAATCGTCACGAGTTGGTTTTGCTGATGTTTCGATTTTTTCACTTACCGACATATCTATGGAACATTTTTAAGTTTTTTATATATCAAATTAAAGGTAATTTTACACTCTTAATATAATAAAAATAAAAAAAGACCAAGGTAGACCAAGAAAGGAAAGAGTAGGACAACAGAATAGAGGAAATTATAATCAAGAAAGGAAAGACAGTAAAGCAAGCAAGAAAACTGGCGAAGAACAGAAAAGAGTGGAAAGAATTTACAAATGTATAAACAACAACAATAATTGTAAGGTATAATGTTAAGTAATGTAAATGTAATAGTCTACACCGAAAGGTAAAAGACAAATAGATAATATAAGTTCGGGTTCAAAGTAATATTACTTTCCCACCAAAATGTGTATATATAATTTATATTAATATTATGTGTCACTAACCTCCGTATTCACCGACGTTACATAAATCTATCAATACCTATTGAACCCATAAGTATTCGTTGTTATAGCAACAATAAATACATTATCTAGGGAATGTAGTTACTTTAGATTCTCTCTATTGCAAACATTGAATAATTTTAAAAAAACGTGTCACCAAAGATCCAATTGCAAGCACTATTCAAGATGTTTGACATTTGTTTTGGCATATTATGTCACAATGACATTGTCAATTTATCCATCAATAGCTTATGGGACCTATAAAGTTTATGGGATGGTGACTACGTGCATATATCATTTATAAATCTCTTTTATTACAATGAGTATATTTATATTGTATGTCATTCTTTGTGATATTAGGTTCTTAATCTCATTGTCGTTTCAAAGAGTGTGCAAACACACGGTAATTGAGTCAATTGAAGCGGTAGCAAGTTAATAAGAGCTAGCCCCCCTGTCGCACGTAGGGCACTCCTGGCGTTCCATTATCGCTAATGAGGCTCAGTGACATCGCGTGTTACCTGCTCCTCGACAATAGACGGGTCCATGGCAGGAATTTATATTACCCCCTACAAGCCTAGCGGTATTGTTTACACGACCCAAACAACAAAATGTGTACGTACAGACAAAAATAATATCCACGAGAGTCACAGCTGGTACATGGCGAGTTTATTGTGGGTACATTTTGGGTTAATGATTATAAAAATATTTGTTTTTATAAAAAATATAATTGAAAAACAAATAAATTAATGAAAATCCTGGAAGAGGGAGGTGTAGAAAGAAAGACAGTCGAATTAATATAAAACATATATAACAACAACACCCATGCAATAACACACAAGGGACAAACATCAAGAACATTTAAGACAACAACTGGACTAAGACAAGGAAGCGAGCTCAGTCATACGTTATTTAACATATACATGAATGAAATAATGAAGAGTTTGAAACTAGAAATCAAAAAAGCAAATATAGGTTACAAACACATGTAAGTGGTAAAAATATCGGAAGGAGCATTCGCTGATGATATCGTAGTGATTGTGTGAATTCATCCTCACTAGCTGAGCTACACTGATGAGATCTAATAAGATCGAAATCTAGTTCAGCTAGTGAGGATGAATTCACACAATATCCCGAGTGTTTATATACAAATATGATACAACTAACCCCCTAGGAGAAAACTTTCCTTCTAGAGGGTTAGTTGTATTACATAGCCGTCTTGTTTTTGTTTTCGATTGTATATATGTGTGGACCTAATTTATAATATTACACCCCCTAGGAGAAAACTTTCCTTCTAGGGGGTTAGTTGTGTTACATAGCCTTCTTGTTATTGTTTTCAATTGTATAGATTTGTGGAGCGAATTTATAACATTACATATATTTACATATAACATTATGTTCTTTATAATTCAGTGTTTCATCAAATAATGATATCCTCTCAACTTAAACAATTAAGCTACATCTAAATTACATTCTAACACCCTTAAATTCTTCGCAGCCCTGTTAAACTATAATAGAGTGCACCAACAAAGCCTGTTGATGATTTGATCCGAACAACAAAAGCAAGCGCTCACCACATGGCACACTGTCAGCTTATGCTTTCACCGCCGTCGATGTAGTTGCGGCTGGCTGAGGTGCCATAGAAAATTAGAGAATTAATAGTCGCGCGATGCGCGCGGGTCTTGGCAAATTACATTCGGGAACTGCACCACCCCGCCACCGCGTTAACGAAGCCTAGTAAAACGTAAACATTTACGCAATTACGCGGCCCCGCATAACTCGACCCGTTATTGCTGTTGCCGGATGGATGTAATTGGAGGTAAATAAGAGAAATAAATAGTTTGGTATTTGTATAGTTGTTATTTATTTTCATCAGGCAAATTGGAATTTATGTGCGAAATAAACATGTTTTTATGGTAGACATTAAATTTTATCTACGTGAGAAGAATAATAAAGAATGTACTATATTAACATATATGTATTTCCCGTAATTGTTTGTTAAAAATCAAGCCCCCTAAAAAGGATAATGGATTTTTAAAAAACAAACAAAAATAAAACACTGAAATACATCCCTTTTAAGTTAAAAATTAAAATAACATTAAACGACAACTGATGAGCGAAAGCATAAACTAAAATAGCACAAAAGGAAGCGACGAACAGAACTGTTATTTGTAAAGCGTAAGCGTAAGCATAAACATAGATTAATTATCTATCTTAATATTGAAAATTCGAACATTCATTTGTCCATATTTTGGATGCGTTGATCAAAGATGGCATATATAATGTAATATATTTAATCTAATATCTTTAGTTGCCGAGTTTTCTTATAGATACACTCACATATGCCCGCTATTATATATATAAAACTATTGTTTACCCGGCGCGTCCACCATAAAAGTAAGCTGTGTATACAATTTTATATTCAATTATATGCGTTTCAACCCCGCCACTATATTTCTTTTGTATTTCCAGTACAGAACAATAGAACTGTTCATTTTATTCCGTCGATGTCTCGTTTTATATTCAAGTATTTCACGTTAGATATGAAATATATATATATATATATATATATATATATTTATATATATATATATATATATATATATATATATATATATATATTATCAATTGCCTTTTACCTTTCGGTGTAGGCTATTACATTAACATTATTAACATTATTATAGTTTACAATTACTGTTGTTTATACATTTGTGAATTCTTTCCACTCCTTTCTGTCCTTCGCCAGTTCTCTTGCTTGCTTGACTGTTTTTCCTTTCTTGATTATTATGTCCTCTATTATGTTGTCCCACTCTTTTCTTGGTCTACCTCTTCTTCTTTTATTTTCAGTTTTTGCTTCCCATACCTGTTTTGTTTGATTCTTTTTGTCCATCCTAATTAAATGACCCCACCAGTTTAGTTCTTTTCTATATACTTATCTACAGCTTCAATTCCCAGTTCTTCTCCATCACTTTTGTTTTGTTATAGTTCATTTTTCATGTTATACTTTTCTAGGTGTCTGTTCCATGCACTAAGGTTGTGCTGCAGATTACCTTCATTTTCTGCTATCACTACTACATCATCAGCGAATGCTCCTTCTGATATTTTTACAACTTGCATGTTTTTGTACCCTATGTTTGCTTTTTTGGTTTCTGGTTTCATGCTCTTCATTATTTCATCCATGTATACGTTAAATAATGTAGGACTGAGCCCGCCTCCTTGTCTTAGTCCAGTGGTTGTCTGAAATGTTCTTGATGTTTGTCCCTTGTGTATTATTGCATTGGTGTTGTTGTATATATATATATACATATACATATACATACATACATATACATATATAATTATATACAATAACCCATAAACATTTTGTAAGTAAACAACCTATATACAAAAGTATATATTATATAAATATATATTATACATTAAAAGGCACTGTATATGATACCTCTGAAAATTAATTAATCACAAATAAACACCTCGTAAACCCCCGATTTGGGTTCAATTCCACCTTTATTACACCGCTAACAATTAAATCCGGCGTTTCGTTTGCATTCATAGGCGCGTTAGTCTGGCCGGCCCCCCATCCATGTATGCGCACATACGGCCGGGAATTTTATTATGCAATTAAAAGGCGTGCGCGTGGGCCACGGCGAAGATTCCTCAAATTGCGGCCGGAACGGTAATGAAAAATGGCCCGATTTATGGGGCGGAAAAGGTAGCGCCGCAACGGCGGACATTAACGCTGCATCCGGCGTGATTTGTAATGCAGAGATTTTGTACAAAAAAAAAGGAGAGGAAGTGGTGATCTTTATGGTGAAAGTTTCTCAGGGAATATAAATCACAATTTACTAGTAAGTGAGTACATTACGTTCTTTATTCAATGAACAAAGTAGCACTTTTACTCCCTAGACAGTAAATCTAACAACTTGTATCAATCAATCAACTACTGAATATGTGTATCGCCGCGTGCGGGGTTGTTTAGATAAGTGTGAGCCTCTGGATGCAGATGTCTTGTAGTGATTGGGGGGTAAGTTCATCCTGATCTATATGCATTTATTAGAAGGCGCCACATACAATGAAAGGAGATAACAAAATATTTTTGATTTTTGATTCTATAATATTATAATTATATTTGTTAATTTTCGGTTAATTCGATTTCTTGTTGAATATTCGATGCAGACTATTTTTCATGTGTATATAATGCCCAATTCACAAAACATGCCAAGCACATAATGACGACAATAAATGTTTTAAAAACTATTTGGTAAACATAAGCGGCTAATGAAAAATTGCAAATTACACGCCAAGCAGCGAGAAAATAATAAATAAGGCGGCGAGTGCGGAACGAAATCGTTCCGCTCGTCTTAATGAGCGCCTTAATTGTTTTAATTAGCTGTATCTGATGAGCCGCAGCGCATCATAATTATTTATTTAAATTACAGCATGAATTGTTTGCTTTAATATCCGCACTCGCCCGACTGAATTAATTGCCATTCTAACGAGTTGTAGTAAAAAAATTGATGCTCACAAGAATAATAAACGCAATGGGCTCTTATATAAAAATCAAATCAAAATAAATTTATTTAAAACAAAATTAGAGATATTATAAGTATATTGTTCTAAATATGTAATATATAATAGACATTTTTTTAAAAAAGAATAATAAATATGTATATTTGCTCTCCCACAGACATGGCTGCAAGCAGATACTTGACCTGCCGCTGGTAGGAAAAGGCCATGTGTGCTGCAATCAATTATCGCAACTATTTTCAAATTTACTGCTGCATATCTTTGTAAATAGTGAAGATATCTGATGATACTATTGATATCTGATATCCCAATATATTTTTCAATTAGAGTAACTTGGATTATCTGTAGTACCTCAAAGTGGCGTCTAGTTTTATTGATGAAATTAGCGAATAGACATAATTTTCAACTTTACGGCCCCATATTTTTGGAATTGATGAAGATATCTGATGGTACCATCGATTTCTGATTTCCTGAAATATTTTTCAATGACAATCACTTAGATAATCTATTGACCTTAAAATGGCGACTAGTTTAATCGATGAAATTAGTGAATAAACATAATTTTCAAATTTACTGCTGCATATCTTTGGAAATAATGAAGATATCTGATGTTACTATCGATACCAGATATCCCAATATATTTTGCAATAAGAGTAACTTGGATAACCCGTAGTACCTCAAAGTGGCGTCTAGTTTTATTAATGAAATTAGCGAATAAAAATAATTTTCAACGTTACGGCTGCATATCTTTGGAAATGATGAAGATATCTGATGGTACCATCGATTTCTAATTTCCTGAAATATTTTTCAATGACAATCACTTAGATAATCTATTGACCCTAAAATGGCGGCTAGTTTAATCGATGAAATTAGCGAATAAACATAATTTTCAAATTTACTGCTGCATATCTTTGGAAATAATGAAGATTACTATTGATATCTGATATCCCAATATATTTTTCAATAAGAGCAACTTGTATAACCCGTAGTACCTCAAAGTGGCGTCTAGTTTTAATGATGAAATTAGCGAATAGACATAATTTTCAATTTTACGGTCTCATATTTTTGGAAATGATGAAGATATCTGATGGTACCATGGATTTCTAATTTCCTGAAATATTTTGCAATGACAATCACTTAGATAATCTATTGACCTTAAAATGGCGACTAGTTTAATCGATGAAATTAGTGAATAAACATAATTTTCAAATTTACTGCTGCAGAAAAATATTGAAAAATCAGGAAATCATAAATCGGTGGTACCATCTTTGCAAATGATGAAGATATTTGATAATACCATCGATTTCTATTTTTCTGATATATTTCTCAATTAGAATAAATTGAATATCACATGGTACCTAATAGTGGCGACTAGTTTTATTGGTGAAAGCTAATAAACATCATTTTCAACTTTAATACTGCATATCTTAGGAAATGATGGATATCTTCATCATTTTCAAAGATGGTACCACCGATTTATGATTTTCTGATATATTTTTCAATAAGAATCACTTATATAATATATTTTTCCTTAAAATAGCACTAGTTTTATCGATGAAATTAGCTATTAAACTCATTCTCAAATTTACAACTGCATATCTTTGAAAATAATGAAGATATCTGATTGTACTCTATATTTCTAATTTTGTGATATATTTTTCAATAAGAATCTCCTGGATAACCCATTGTACCCTAATGAGGCCACTAATTTTATCGATGAAATTAGCTATTATCACAATTCTCAAATTTACTGCTGCATATCTTTGCAAATAATGAAGATATCTGTTTGTACTCTATATTTTTGATTTCGTGATATATTTTTCAATAAATATCACCTGGATAACCCATTATACCCTATTGTAGCCACTAATTTTATTGATGAAATTAGCTATTAAACACAATTCCCAAATTTACTGCTGCATATCTTTGCAAATAATGAAGATATCTGATTGTATTCTATATTTTTGATTTCGTGATATATTTTTCAATAAGAATCACCTGGATAACCCATTGTACCCTAGTGTAGCCACTAATTTTATTGATGAAATTAGCTATTCAACACAATTCCCAAATTTACTGCTGCATATCTTTGCAAATAATGAAGATATCTGATTGTACTCTATATTTCTGATTTCGTGATATATTTTTCAATAAGAATCACCTGGATAACCCATTGTACCCTAGTGTAGCCACTAATTTTATTGATGAAATTAGCTATTAAACACAATTCTCAAATTTACTGCTGCATATCTTTGCAAATAATGAAGATATCTGATTGTACTCTATATTCCTGATTTCGTGATATATTTTTCAATAAGAATCACCTGGATAACCCATTGTACCCTAGTGTAGCCACTAATTTTATTGATGAAATTAGCTATTAAACATAATTCGCAAATTTACTGCTGCATATCTTTGCAAATAATGAAGATATCTGATTGTACTCTATATTTCTGATTTCGTGATATATTTTTCAATAAGAATCACCTGGATAACCCATTGTACCCTAGTGTAGCCACTAATTTTATAGATGAAATTAGCTATTAAACACAATTCCCAAATTTACTGCTGCATATCTTTGCAAATAATGAAGATATCTGTTTGTACTCTATATTTCTGATTTCGTGATATATTTTTCAATAAGAATCACCTGGATAACCCATTGTACCCTAGTGTAGCCAGTAATTTTATTGATGAAATTAGCTATTAAACACAATTCTCAAATTTACTGCTGCATATCTTTGCAAATAATGAAGATATCTGATTGTACTCTATATTTCTGATTTCGTTATATATTTTTCAATAAGAATCACCTGGATAACCCATTATACCCTATTGTAGCCACTAATTTTATTGATGAAATTAGCTATTAAACACAATTCCCAAATTTACTGCTGCATATCTTTGCAAATAATGAAGATATCTGATTGTACTCTATATTTCTGATTTCGTGATATATTTTTCAATAAGAATCACCTGGATAACCCATTGTACCCTAGTGTAGCCACTAATTTTATTGATGAAATTAGCTATTAAACATAATTCGAAAATTTACTGCTGCATATCTTTGGAAATAATGAAGATATCTAAGTGTACTCTATACTTCTGATTTCGTGATATATTTTTCAATAAGAATCACCTGGATAACCCATTATACCCTATTGTACCCACTAATTTTATTGATGAAATTAGCTATTAAACACAATTCTCAAATTTACTGCTGCATATCTTTGCAAATAATGAAGATATCTGATTGTACTCTATATTTCTGATTTCGTGATATATTTTTCAATAAGAATCACCTGGATAACCCATTATACCCTATTGTAGCCACTAATTTTATTGATGAAATTAGCTATTAAACACAATTCCCAAATTTACTGCTGCATATCTTTGCAAATAATGAAGATATCTGATTGTACTCTATACTTCCGATTTCGTGATATATTTTTCAATAAGAATCACCTGGATAACCCATTGTACCCTAATGTAGCCACTAATTTTATTGATGAAATTAGCTATTAAACACAATTCCCAAATTTACTGCTGCATATCTTTGCAAATAATGAAGATATCTGATTGTACTCTATATTTCTGATTTCGTGATATATTTTTCAATAAGAATCACCTGGATAACCCATTGTACCCTAGTGTAGCCACTAATTTTATTGATGAAATTAGCTATTAAACATAATTCGAAAATTTACTGCTGCATATCTTTGGAAATAATGAAGATATCTAAGTGTACTCTATACTTCTGATTTCGTGATATATTTTTCAATAAGAATCACCTGGATAACCCATTATACCCTATTGTACCCACTAATTTTATTGATGAAATTAGCTATTAAACACAATTCTCAAATTTACTGCTGCATATCTTTGCAAATAATGAAGATATCTGATTGTACTCTATCTTTCTGATTTCGTGATATATTTTTCAATAAGAATCACCTGGATAACCCATTATACCCTATTGTAGCCACTAATTTTATTGATGAAATTAGCTATTAAACAATTCTCAAATTTACTGCTGCATATCTTTGCAAATAATGAAGATATCTGTTTGTACTCTATATTTTTTATTTCGTGATATATTTTTCAATAAGAATCACCTGGATAACTCATTGTACCCTAATGAGGCCACTAATTTTATTGATGAAATTAGCTATTATCACAATTCTCAAATTTACTGCTGCATATCTTTGCAAATAATGAAGATATCTGATTGTACTCTATATTTCTGATTTCGTGATATATTTTTCAATAAGAATCACCTGGATAACCCATTGTACCCTAATGTAGCCACTAATTTTATTGATGAAATTAGCTATTAAACACAATTCTCAAATTTACTGCTGCATATCTTTGCAAATAATGAAGATATCTGATTGTACTCTATATTTCTGATTTCGTGATATATTTTTCAATAAGAATCACCTGGATAACCCATTGTACCCTAATGTAGCCACTAATTTTATTGACGAGATTAGCTATTAAACACAATTCTCAAATTTACTGCTGCATATCTTTGCAAATAATGAAGATATCTGATTGTACTCTATATTTCTGATTTCGTGATATATTTTTCAATAAAAATCACCTGGATAGCCCATTATACCCTATTGTAGCCACTAATTTTATTGATGAAATTAGCTATTAAACACAATTCTCAAATTTACTGCGGCATATCTTTGCAAATAATGAAGATATCAGTTTGTACTGTATATTTTTGATTTCGTGATATATTTTTCAATAAAAATCACCAGGATAACCCATTATACCCTATTGTAGCCACTAATTTTATTGATGAAATTAGCTATTAAACACAATTCCCAAATTTACTGCTGCATATCTTTGCAAATAATGAAGATATCTGATTGTACTCTATATTTCTGATTTCGTGATATATTTTTCAATAAGAATCACCTGGATAACCCATTATACCCTATTGTAGCCACTAATTTTATTGATGAAATTAGCTATTAAACACAATTCTCAAATTTACTGCGGCATATCTTTGCAAATAATGAAGATATCAGTTTGTACTGTATATTTTTGATTTCGTGATATATTTTTCAATAAAAATCACCAGGATAACCCATTATACCCTATTGTAGCCACTAATTTTATTGATGAAATTAGCTATTAAACACAATTCCCAAATTTACTGCTGCATATCTTTGCAAATAATGAAGATATCTGATTGTACTCTATATTTCTGATTTCGTGATATATTTTTCAATAAGAATCACCTGGATAACCCATTGTACCCTATTGTAGCCACTAATTTTATTGATGAAATTAGCTATTAAACACAATTCTCAAATTTACTGCTGCATATCTTTGCAAATAATGAAGATATCTGAGTATACTCTATATTTCTGATTTCGTGATATATTTTTCAATAAAAATCACCTGGATAACCCATTATACCCTATTGTAGCCACTAATTTTATTGATGAAATTAGTTATTAAATACAATTCTCAAATTTACTGCTGCATATCTTTCGAAATAATGAAGATATCTGATTGCACTCTATATTTATGATTTCGTGATATATTTTTCAATAAGAATCTTCTGGATAACCTATTGTACCCTACCTAATGTGGCCACTAATTTTATTGATGAATTTGCGAATAAACATAATTTTCAACTTTATTGCTGCATATTTTTGGAAACAATGAAAATATCTGATAGTAACATCGATTTCTAATTTCTTAATATATTTTTCCAATACTATGCATTGTTAAGTTATGTGGTGTCGCCAGATTTCTCTCTAGAGAGAAAGTTGTATTATTTTGGGGGATAATTTAATAATATTAAATGAGAACCCTAATTTTGTATTGGGGAATCGGATTCTATTCGCGATTCAAACGTCAACAGTTTTCTTTAAGGTAGTAGGTAAACAGCTGATCTTTGTTATTGTTTGATCAGCTGATTGCATTAAAATCATATGATTTCAGTCACTTCTACAACAACACGTAATTGTCAATGTACTTTTAAGGTATAAATAATATAACCCTGGGTCTATAGTCATGTATAAGATGAAAAAACAAATGTTATGTAAACAAATTCCCTACCTACTAAATGTAGTTTTTTTTCTGCCACCAGATGGAGCATCAGTCGGCTTGAATCGCCAATAGCTAAATGTTCGAAGGATTGTCTGAAACATTTTCCGCAATTCAAATGACTGTACACAAATGAATAGTGTGTCTTCTCGAATTTCAACACAAGCATTTCTTATTCGTCCAATCAGTTGTTTGTATAACGTCTTTGAGATGACAAAAAAGAAATGTGACGAAGTTAGAACAGGTGATCTACAAGGCTAATTTACTGAATTTCAAAAATCCTATATATTCGACAAATACCCCATATAATATTTACAAAAGAATTAAATTATTATTAGTTCCTAATAGTAGCCTACACCGAAAGGTAAAAGGCAATTGATAATATATATATATTATATATATATATATATATATATATATATATATATATATATATATATATATATATATTAGTTCCTAATTATGCTATAATAGCCTGACAAGTCTGCGACCTACTCCATTCCCTTGCAAAATATTACAAGATAAAAGTCAATATAACTATTTATAAGGCTTAATTACTGCCGTCACTAGTCTAATAAATGTTTTGAATTCAATTTCCAAAAGACTGTTAAAAACATATAATTCAAACGAATGTGTGCAGAAACAATGGAAATAAATATAAATCTCAATAAAATGAATTCAATCTGACATATAAGAATATTATGATATATAATACAATATGATAGTTTGTCGATAACATCATGCAAAAAACAACGTCTCTTTCGTCCGATCAACCACTGAACGAAAGTGTACAGCCGCGTGCAGAAATTGCCCGGACAAGTGTGAGCCTACGGATGCAGTTACTCAATTTTAAAACAATAACGCCGCTGTTGTGTAGTAATATGTTTCTTGTGGGGTTGATGTATCCCTCATATTATGGGATACGCGTCGCGAGCGGCATGCCAAGCGTCGTACGGCCGTCGCCCCCCCACGTCACGTACCAGACAAAAAATTGAATTTTCCCCTTGCTATGGCTGTACAGCAGGATCAAATACCGCAAACATAAAAAATTTAAATCCGTGGGATGTTAATACATTGCAAAGTTGTGCGCGATAAAAAAATTATTTTTTTAATTAATGGTAGATTCCCATATTCAACGACATTCCATAAATCACTCAATAGCTATTAAACCCATAAGTATTCGTTGTTATTCCCTAGATAATGTATTTATTGTTGCTAAATAAATACATTATCTAGGGAATGTAGTTACTTTAGATTCTCTCTATTGTAAACACTGAATGATTAAACAAAATGTGTCATTAAAGCTCCAATTGCAAGTGTTATTCAAGGTGTTTGACATTTGTTTTGGCATATTCTGTCACAATGACTTTGTCAATTTATCCATTCAATAGCTCTTATGGGACATATAAAGTTTATGGGATGTTGTTGAAAATGGTGAAAATCATTTATTGAGAAAATTGGTAGCAGAAATGGATACATTCCATCAACAATTTTCTCAATTCTCATTACGGGCATGAGAATTGAGAAAATTGTTAGCAGAAATGGAATATATCCATCTCTGCTACCAATTTAATATCAATAAATGATTTTCTTGTTTGACTTGCTAGAGTTCAGAATTATAATCGATACAATCCTCGACCATCGCAGTTATAAACTGATTTTGAGTGTTTGTAGTAGGTTTAGGTATATTCACTTACTAGTATATACTGGATAAAATCCCAGGCTGCATTGTAGGATTTCTCCTAGTTTTAGAGGCGCCCAGGGACGTTCGGGCGTTTTTTTTTTAAGTTGTCAGAATTTTTAATTAGTTTAAAAGATTTTAAACATCAGGCCCAATTTCATTAAAGTTTGTACTATACAATATAGTGATTATTGCAGATTGAAATTAAAACTGTTTCTTCTTTTATTTGACAAACAAAATATAAATGTTGACCTAACATGGGAAAAATCGTCCGAGTTTTAAGCTGACGTCAGTTATCCTTGTTTAGTGATTTTACCGATGGCATCCCTAGTTCGGAGTCAAGTGGTGCCTATATCACAGGTGTGGCTAAACTTGTAATCCCTTTGGGCGACCTGTTTTTAAATTATATGCGGCGGTCTACTAACATCGTATGTATTAAGTGATCATAAGAAAAGGAGTATTACTATTGAAGGTTATAGTGTTATAAAATAGTATAATAAAACTTACATGTAAGACAGAAACCCATCAATATATATTTATATTCCATTATGTCTAATCCACTCTACGCATATCGCACTATTATACCGCAACAATTCATTACTTATATACATTTACAATACATTTATGAGTTATAGGTGTAAATGCATGCATCGAAAGCCATTTTGTATAATAAATGTGTTTGAAACAAAAATTGGCCTTTTTCCGCAAACGCACGCTTCATTACCGACTTTTTGTTTTCGCATCATCGTCGGCCATTATGAAATATTTGAGACAGAAATAGCGTGTTTTTAATGTACGACAAAGATAGTAATATTATTTGATATTCCTATAAACAACTCTAGCAACAGTAATAGTGATATGTTCATTAGTGGGTACCCCTATTATAAACGAAAATGTATAAAATGGCATTCAATGTGAAGTGATGAAAACACCGAGATAAATAGTAATTTAAAGTCAAACGTAAGTTGAAATTTAAAATAAACATAGATAATCCTAATACATATTCAATAACGAATTATTTAGCAGCCCAATCGGCTCGCTCGCACTGCGAGACACGTTGAATCTCCGCATTCGACCTTTCGGGTTTCTCAGGTTTACCCCTGTACGTACTATTGAACCCTCGCTTCAAAGTTCTTTTCAACTTTCCCTCACGGTACTGGTTCGCTATCTGTCTCGTGGTCATATTTAGCCTTAGATGGAGTTTACCACCCACTTAGAGCTGCACTTTCAAGCAACCCGACTCTAATTATTTAAATAACAGAAAATAATAATATTTTCCCACAAACTAATTAGTTATTAAATAAAAAAATATGTAATATGTCTACATATCAGACTTGCTGGCGACTAGGAATAGTTAGGCGGGCGACTGGTCGACGTTTTGGCCACCCCTGCTATATCAGATAGTAATTTCTAGTCATATTTTCAAACAATTAATCGCCAAGTCATCTAATTGTTAAACAATTCGGTTTTGCAGTGAAAATTTATAACCATTAAAAAATCATTTCATGCAATTCATTAGTTTGCGAATGTTATGTGGTGGTTACATTATAAATGCTTTTAAAGGCACCTTACACGATCAATATTACTATCAATATTTTCGAATAATGACAGTATTACTGTACGATAATATGTTTAAAATATACATTATTCTAAAATATTGCCAGTATTACTGAGGTATAGTAATGATGGAATCATTTTTTTTGTTTGTCCGGATAATTGATTACTTGACAAATATAAAAGGAGGATTAAAGCAATTACTGACAGTACTAGGACTGATAGTATTATTGACAGTGTAAGGTGTCTTTTAGATGTATCCTGTTATAATCCTAGTGGTCAGTGATTAGTGTGGTAATGTTTTTAACCATTGAATTCTACATCTTGTTATAAAAACAACGTTTTTCTTTGTACAATGTGGCGGCAGGATTTCAACAATTTATGTCCGCAGCCGAAATCTGACTGAACGAGGTTGTTTTGAGAGCGCTGTCTCTTTTTGTGCGATTTCCGACGTTCGTGTTACTAAAATTGATGGTGATGCGTGGAAAATTTGATGCGATTTGTTCGCCGAGAGCTTCGCAGCCAGACTGCTCCCACTCCTCTGTATTTATTTTTTGTTTGCGCCGCCAAATCTTGGGATTCGCCAGAGTATAATACGAAATATTGTAATTGAATATAAATGTTTTTTTATTCTACATGAAGTGACATCTAGTGTTTGTGGACTACTCTTGTACATGATCATTCTTCCTCTTTATATGCCGTATCGTAGTCTGAGGTACCGAGGGTAGCAATCATCATCGCAATTCGGACTTTTTAAAAGTTCGGCCGTTGTTCTGTCATACCATTCTCACAGGTTTATTAGCCAAGTTGTTCTACGTCGCTTCGCAGATATTTTTCACTTTATTTTAACATTCGTTTTTATTTTATATATTTTTTGTAAACAACAAAAATTGTGTTCTTTTTCCCATTTACATTTTTGTTTCGGCACCGCGAAATTTAGTACCCACTTGTTTGCCGCGGGGTGAGGCGGTCATACGCTGCGCCCTTACACACGTTGCCCTACGGTGGCTGTTAAAATGGTAGGGGGGCGAGCGACGGGTTGTAAATACACACGCCACGCATCCTCGCGCGCGCGGCATACTGATCTCGCCGCGTGGGGTCCTGTCTAAATAGAGCGCGGTTCGAATTAAGCACCCTCGCCGCCGCCTCCGCCGCCGCCTCTAGGCCACCCGGGTTTTGTTATGCCCCCGCGTTAGTTTACACGGGTGACCTGGATTTGTTCGGCACAACACTTTGATCCTAATGAAGCCGCCCGTACACGTTGTCGCCCTCCCCCCATACGCACCGATCACTTGTTATTCACAATATTCATTCAAATCACACACATGGTGAATAAATGAGTCAACAACAAAAAAATTATGTGGTCATATTATACATATATGCCAAAGAAGAAAAATATTAATATAAAACATTGCTTTTTTAAATTTTAATTTGATAGATTATGCGGTCATATTATACATATATGTCAAAGAATAAAAATATTAATATAAAACATCTCTTTTGTAAATTTTAATTTGGTAGATTATGCCCATTTATGCTAGAAATTGATATTTTAGTGATTGTAAGCAGACTTAAATAATTTTATATTGTAAACGAAAGTACATTTTTATTGATTAATTTTAGAAAATTTTGACTATAAGTAAAAAAAAAATTGTGCGTATATCCACATATATAGTATTCTGAGGAAAAGTTTCTTGAAGTTTGGATATTTTCGACTTAATCTGGGCTGAACGTCCACGGTGATGGCCTCTTGTACATGTATGTATATCTTGTATGTATGTATGTTACAATAAATATATCTTCTTCTTCTTCTCGACTTATCCCCGAAAAAAAAAACTTATAACCAACATTTTCCAATTTGGTTTGGGCATCCGATGCACTGATATGTTTTGCACTAAGATCAGTAAAAAAATTAAACAACATATGTTGCATAATTTTTTTATCGACCCAGCCTCTAAAATCGGCATATCGATATATGAGCGTAAAAGTTAAAAATAAAAAATAAATAAAAGGAAAAATATGTCAAGATAGAGGCTTTCTATTTTCTATTATAATTTTTTTATAAACATTGTGTATTTTTTTCAAATCAATTGTATGACGGATCCAATGTCAAAAATAAAAATAATGAAATATGTTCGACTTGGTCGCCGAAAAGAATATACTTATATTCAAAATTTTCCAATTTTCTTCGAGTGTCTGGTGTACTGATATGTTCTGCACTAAGATCAGTAAAAAAATTAAACAAAATATGTTGCATAATTTTTTTATCGACCCATCCTCTAAAAATCGGCATATCCAGATAGGAGTGTAAACGTTTAAAATAAAAAATAAATAGAAGGAAAATATTGTAAAGATATAGACTTTCCATTTTACATTGAAATTTTGTTATAAACATTGTGTAATTTTTTAAAATCAATTGTATGACGGATTCATTGTCAAAAATAATAATGAAATTAGTTCGACTTGGTCGCCGAAAAAAAATATACTTATAATCAAAATTTTCCAATTTTCTTCGAGCATTTGTTGAACTGATATGTTCTGCACTAAGATCAGTAAAAAAATTAAACAAAATATGTTGCATAATTTTTTTATCGACCCAGCCTCTAAAAATCGGCATATCCAGATAGGAGTGTAAATGTTTAAAATAAAAAATAAATAGAAGGAAAATATTGTAAAGATATAGACTTTCCATTTTACATTGAAATTTTGTTATAAACATTGTGTAATTTTTTAAAATCAATTGTATGACGGATCCATGGTCAAAAATAATAATAATGAAATATGTTCGACTTGGTCGCCAAAAAAAAAATACTTATAATCAAAATTTTCCAATTTTCTTCGAGCATCTGGTGTACTTATATGTTCTGCATAAAAATCAGTAAAAAAATTAAACATAATATGTTGCATAATTTTTTTATCGACCCAGCCTCTAAAATCGGCATATCCAGATAGGAGTGTAAACGTTTAAAATAAAAAATAAATAGAAGGAAAAACTTGTAAAGATATAGACTTTCCATTTTCCATTGAAATTTTGTTATAAACATTGTGTTATTTTTTAAAATCAATTGTATGACGGATTCATTGTCAAAAATAATAATGAAATTAGTTCGACTTAGTCGCCGAAAAAAAATAATTATAATAAAAATTTTCCAATTTTCTTCGAGCATCTGGTGTACTGATATGTTCTGCACTAAGATCAGTAAAAAAATTTAACAAAATATGTTGCATACTTTTTTTATCCACCCAGCCTCTAAAATCGGAATATCTAGATAGGAGTGTAAACGTTTAAAATAAAAAATAAATAGAAGGAAAAAATTGTAAAGATATAGACTTTCCATTTTCCATTGAAATTTTGTATAAACATTGTGTAATTTTTTAAAATCAATTGTATGACGGATTCTTTGTCAAAAATAATAATGAAATTAGTTCGACTTGGTCGCCGAAAAAAAATACTTATAATCAAAATTTTCCAATTTTATTCGAGCATCTGGTGTACTGATATGTTCTGCACTAAGATCAGTAAAAAAATTAAAGAAAATATGTTGCATAATTATTATTCCCAGCCTCTAAAATCGGCATATCGCGATATGAGCGTAAAAGTAAAAAATAAAAAATAAATAGAAGGAAAAATATGTCAAGATAGAGGCTTTCTATTTTCTATTATAATTTTTTTAGAAACATTGTGTATTTTTTTCAAATCAATTGTATGACGGATCCAATGTCAAAAATAAAAATAATGAAATATGTTCGACTTGGTCGCCGAAAAAAATATACTTATAATCAAAATTTTCCAATTTTCTTCGAGCATCTGGTGTACTGATATGTTCTGCACTAAGATCAGTAAAAATATTAAACTAAATATGTTGCATAATTATTATTCCCAGCCTCTAAAATCGGTATATCGGGATAAGAGCGTAAACGTTTTCCATTTTTCATTGAAATTTTGTTATAAACATTGTGTAATTTTTTAAAATCAATGGTATGACGAATTCATTGTCAAAAATAATAATGAAATTAGTTCGACTTGTTCGCCGAAAAAAAAATACTTATAATTAAAATTTTCCAATTTTCTTCGAGCATCTGTTGAACTGATATGTTCTGCACTAAGATCAGTAAAAAAATTAAACAAAATATGTTGCATAATTATTATTCCCAGCCTCTAAAATCGGTATATCGGGATAAGAGCGTAAAAGTTAAAAATAAAAAATAAATAGAAGGAACAATATGTCAATATAGAGACTTTCCATTTTCCATTGTCATTTTGTTATAAACGTTGTGTATTTTTTTCAAATCAATTGTATGACGGATTCATGGTCAAAAATAATAATGAAATTAGTTCAACTTGGTCGCCGAAAAAAAAATACTTATAATTAAAATTATCTAATTTCCTTCGGGCATCTGATGCACTGATATGTTTTGCACTAAGATCAGTAAAAAAATTAAACAAAATATGTTGCATAATTTTTTTATCGACCCAGCCTCTAAAATCGGCATATCGAGATAGAAGAGTAAACGTTTAAATTAAAAAATAAATGGAAGAAAGAATATGCCAAGATAGAGAATTTCCGTTTTCCATTGTCATTTTGTTATAAATATAAACATTGTGTAAATTTTTCAAATCAATTGTATGACGGATCCATGGTCAAAAATAATAATAATGAAATTTGTTCGATTTGGTCGCAAAAAAATACTTATAATCAAAATTTTCCAATTTCCTTCAGGCATCTGGTGCACTGATATGTTCTGCACTAAGATCAGTAAAAAAATAAACGAAATATGTTGCATAATTTTTTTATCGACCCTGCCTCTAAAATCGGCATATCGAGATAGGAGCGTAAAAGTTAAAAATAAAAAATAAATAGAAGGAAAAATATGTCAAGATATAGACTTTCCATTTTCCATTGTCATTTTGTTATAAACAGTGTCTATTTTTTTTCAAATCAATCCTATGACGAATTCATTATCAAAAATAAAAATTTACGTTACAATATATATTATACAACAACGCCTATAAAAATTATCAATAAAAATATATAACTATATATTATGGTCGGCAAGACATCAACAAAAGATTCCTCAAAATTTGGATATTATTGGTCACCCCAATTGGTCAGTACATACCCGCAAACAGTCCATGTACAATTATTTGTGATTTATCCGCACTAAATAAATAAAATGAAATTAAGTGAAATAATTATATTTATAGATGCTGATAAATTACACACCGAGAAGTATAAAAAATATAAATTCGACTTTTTTCTAGGTAAAATAATTAGTTTTTAATTCTCTTAAAACGAAGTTAAGTTAGTTTTACAAAGTTGTATACTATTGTGAAACCTGTTGAAGAAATAAAACAGAAATGACGTCTTCACCCCTCTCAGGGACTTTCACCTTGACGTGGTGAGAGGGCTTAGTAAGCTCCAATATCCAGGGAGCGTTGCCGGGGGTAGTGTAGCCACCCAAGCCGGTACGCTCTCGAAGGATGGAGTCGAAGCCAAGAAAGTCCACACCAGCAGCGTCTGATCCAGAGTGGACGGCTGAAATCAGCGACTGTTCCCAGAGTGGACCGCTGAAAACAGTGACTGTTCCCAGAATGGGCGGCTGACTAAACATCAGGGAAGGCAATGGAAAACTACCCTGATTACTATGTCACCAGGAAATCATGATGAAGAGATTTTAAACAGTAGCCCCTAGTCATCGGCAGCCCTTAGATAAAGGTGCGAAGCACAGACTCAAGTTGGTAACATTTCAAAGTAAGAATTAAAATCTAGAATTAAGAAACAAGAATCAAGGTTTGAAAAACAATTGCAGTAGATGGTCTAAGGAACATTTGGAATTAGGACTTCTATTAGGTGATGAGCTGACTAAAGAAAATTTTTCAAAATGGTTACTGGGATCGTATTCAAAAAATAATAGAAAACATAATGAGACAAAAAGCTTCTGATGAAAGAGATAGACAACATTTGAATATACAACTTGAAGTGTAATGAGGAAATTAAATTTATGAAAAAAATAAAATAATAATAATAAAAATCAGCCGTGAGGCTTTTCCGCCAGTCAAGGGAGAAGCTCAGAGGAGTTTAATCACCCGGTATTTACCTTAACTTCACAGAAAACCTCTGAAAAACTGTGAAATGTGATTCGCAAAAATTCACAGTTTGTATATTAATAGTGATTATAAACATGGATATTACACAGATGATTGTGGTGAGTAACGTGGGTTTCCCCCACCAGCCCTTCTGACTGCAGTCTTTCCATACTTCTGATAACGCCGTCGATCATTTCTAGAGGTAAACTTGTACAGCTACTCAAATACAATAGCTCTTACTTATTCTGTGTTTTGAACAGCAGGAATTCTCGAGCAAAGTCGTCTACGAATAATCGGATTCAGGCGCGGAGGACACGCCGTCCAATTCATTTGTGTTATACCCACAAAGTCAAGTACACAGCGAGCGATATGGGTGCACGTTATCCTGCATTAAGATGACATTTTCTTCGATATGTGGGGCGAATATCTGCAGTTAGGATCGCGAGAAACTACCACCAAAGCTGTGCGTGCCTCTAGGCGTATTCTACTCCACACCACAAGTCTCCACCAAAAAATATGGTAAGTATAAAATTAAATTGTGTATTTTATTCTTCTTAACCTCGATACAATATTTTTCTACTTTCAATTCAATTTATACTCTCATCTGTGAATAATACTTGACCCAATCGATTATTAAAATGTTGACGTTCTCGCGAAAAGTCTAGTCAGATATATCTGGAATCTACTAGAAGATATATCTGGAGTTTGGCGGCTTTTATTGGTATATATGACTTCAAACCAACTTGTTTCTCCTTCTGACTATACTTTCACGTATGCTATTTCCAGGAAATTCTCAGTAAGTTTCTCGTTTGAATTTTCAATAGACGCCCATTTCGCAGTGTTTGTAATGCTATAAATCATCTATAGCTCTCGGTGAGCGTTTTCTGACTTGACTTCGTCTTCTCATATACTCTACAGTCTGCCTCCAACGTCAAACTCACCTTGCAAAGTCTAGTGTTTTTTTTTTCGTATCAGGGCATAGGTGGTGAACGTAATTTTGCTTCAACCATGCAAAATATAGTAGCTTTCTCGTATCTTGATATAGTTTGTGAGCATAATTTTGTTTCAACCTTGTATAGTCGGTTTTTCGTACCAGTAAACATGCTTACGAGTTTTAATAAATCGCCCTATATATATCATTTGCAAAGTAATAAACATCATCCCTCGTAACGTACACAAAAAAAAACAATTTAACTCAGATTGCGATTTTACGGAGCGACAAACGCTTTAAAAAAGAAGGCGCCTCGTCGGGGCGGCAGTAGCTGTAGCATTCAATAAGTTCCAATGAGTTCTCTTAGGGGTTTTACGGAGTGGCCAACGGAACGGTTGCGCGCTGATTTGAATTTGTTTCAATTGTCCCATTGCCAGCGGGAGAGTGTTTCTTTTTTTTACTTCTTCCGCTGTTGCGATCGATGCCGGGCACGCGGATTTGCAACAAAAAGGAATTAATCGCCCCCGCGGGGACCCGGATATAAATATTAATGAGCGAGCGACGCGTTGCAGCCAGTTTTAATTTGCAAAATTTTAGCGGAATGGAAGAGATTTTAAAGTACTGAGTTGAAATTTGTGGAAAACTTACGTAATTTGTTGTTGCGGGTTGATAAATAAGATTATATAGAGAGGGTTGACGTTATATTTGTGGAAGATGCTCAGTTTTATGTGTACAGAGTGATTCAGCCCTCGAAGATTCTTCAAAAGACTCAACTGGAAGGGGAAAGAAATTAAGATGGTTGGTTTATATCTACACACTTACGTTTTGCAAATGCATGATTAAAGAACTAATCCAAGCTTTCCGAAAGTAGGGCTTGAAATGAATTTGAAATATATGAATAGTAAGTAACAAATATAAATCTGTGATGCCAACTGGTACCATCCCTTTTTACTATTTCCATGTATTATATATATATATATATATATTGAGGGTAGTTTTTCGCCGAAAAACTACTAGTTAGAGGGATGACTATTGGGAATGCGGTGATTAGGGCTAAAAGAAACCTCTTCTCTTTAGATCAAATCGCCGCATTCCCAATAGTCACCCCTTGGCGAAAAACTACGCTCAATATAATTATTTATATATATATATATATATATATATATAATACATGGAAATAGTGAAAAGGGATGATACCAGTTAGCATGACAGATTTATATTTGTTACTTACTATTTAGTAGTACCCCATAAAAATCGCCAGAAATGCATGCTATAAAATAGACCATTGTAGCAGCATTTGTGTGTGGGTGTGTCACAAAGTAGCTATTATAAATACGAAATAAAAAATATTGTAGTAAACGAACGAAAAAGATAAAAAGAAAGAATTTCAAGGATACTAGGCAAAAAAATATTGAGGACCCCTGTCTACAATAAAAACATATTAAAATAAAATAAAAATGTAATACGATGTGTAAATAACTCTATTAAGTGTGGCCAACAATATTCCCCACTATATACGAAAGTTATTGCCTTTTTAATAATACTGCTCCACTCAATTCACCCTCACACATATAAATATTTCATCCCCCTGCAGATGATATAATAAAAACCAGCGGATATCATCCCGAGAACGAGCCCGTAGTACAGCAGTACCGTCCCGGGGCCGCCGTCGGCCTCAGCTTATCGAACATAAAATCCCGACAACTGGTGCAATTGCGCGCCGCCCCCGTCCCTACTTGATACAGTTTTATGCACGCGTTCACGCCGATTTAGTCGCGAAATGACTCCAATTTCAATCGAAGCCTCCTGCATCATTTAAGCCTGGAAGTTATTAATACAGAGTCGGGCTGGTTGGTTGGTTGCTTTATTAAAAAGTGACCGACACATTTCAGGCCGCCACCCCCCCGCCGGTCGTGCGTAATAAAGTGTAAATATTTACGGTCGCTTTAAAAAGTCATCTGGAACACACACACAAAAATGGAGCGCGAATCGGGGCGCTTGTTCAAATAAATATTTGCCATGTGGGGGCGATAGAGCGAATTCAACTGGTAATAAATACTTTACCTAGTTGTGAAGTTAATAAAAAGTTCTAATACATTTAATATTTATTGTATCTACAATATAAACTATGCATTTCACAACAATACTGCCTCTATTAAATTGTTGGTATGTTTTTCTCGAAATTAATAAATAAATAAATATAAATAAAAATAAATAAACTGATTAAGTCAAAGAAAATTGTGAAAAACATTGTTATTAAAGTCGGTGTTTTATTTCTGAATCTTACTCACATTATGGTGAATGCGCCGGGCATTAAAAAAACTCAAATTGCTGCTGTTAATTTGCATTTTGTGACAATGCAATACATAATCCAATATTAGTGATATTGTTTACAAATTATTTACTTTTTTACACTTGGTATTGTAAGTTTTTCCCTTGTAAAGACTATGGGGGTGCAGCAGCCTGGTCATGGTTTTCAGAGATATGTGTGATATTGAGCTTGTTATAGGCTGCTATTTATTGCTAGCTAGTATTCTTAGTTAGCCCGTTTTTAATTTCTGAATCTTACCCACATTATGGCGAATTCGCCGGGCATTACTAAAAACTCGAATTGCTGCTGTTAATTTGTATTTTTTGACAATGCAATACATAATCCAATATTAGTGAAAATAGTTTAGAAATTATTTACTTTTTTATACTTGGTATTTTTACACTTGGTATTTTTACACTTGGTATTTTTACACTTGGTATTGTAAGTTTTTCCCTTCTGAAGGCTATGGGGGTGGAGCAGCCAGCCCCTGATTTTTGAGAAATATGTGATATTCAGCTTGTTATAGTCTGCTATTTATTGCTAGCCAGTATTCTTATTTAAATAAATCATTTGGTATTTGGTATGCTATATTTAGTAATAATTACAGTTTATAGTAAAATATATTTAGATCAACAATATTTATTATATTTTCATTTCATATCTCTATAACAATGATCTGCTATTATTTTACAGATAACTATTATTTATATAGCATTATAAAATTGTAAATATACAGATTTAATAAAAAATAAAATAAAATAATACGCCCCCCCTCAATGCACTTTCAACCGGGAAATGATTGATTTATATTTTTCTACACATCCAAATCACTGAATATATATTGCATATTGCGTTTCACATCCGAATTGTTTGAGTTATTGCGCTTGCACAATGGGAATTTATGTGGGCGGCTTTGAGTATGTGTGTATTGTGTGTGTACCGATCCCTTGCGTGTTTGATCCTGCGGAAAAATGCACCGCATTATAATAAATATTTCATTAAAGCGGCTTCCGGTGTGTGCCCGACCCCATTCATAGCGTGAATCAGAGCTGTATAATCCAACAAATACCACCCTCGATTGACATGTAATACTGTTTTAAATTAATCAAGTTATGAACCTTAACATTTACCAACTTGTAGGAAGGTTAAAGTGTAGAGTTTTGTATAAAATAACCAAATTGTATATACAGTATCCTTAAAATTTACCAACTTGTAGGAAGGTTAAAGTGTGGAGTTTTGTATAAAATGACCAAATTGAAAAAAAACCACAGTGGTGGGTTAAAAATACCGATTTTTCTTTCACTTCCGATACTGAAAAATTGCTTACTAGGCACCTCTACAAAATTCTCTGCTAAGAAGAGCTCTTAATATTAATAGAAAGGCCCTCCTCATCATAGTATTTTTTTGTACGTTAGTACCAAAGGAAAAATTTATATCTGGCCATTAATGCATTAAAAAAAAAATATATTATATATATATAATTATAATATTAAGATCTCATGTTTGGAGAGAATTAAGTGTCAAACAAATATTGACACTTTTTATATTGTTGTCAATTTTAAAATCAAAAATCGACATGTCCGAACAATTTTTGCAAAATTCCGAAATAAAGGTTTTATCGAATTTATTTCATACTTAGGCACATTCTATAGCTAAACGATAACCAAATTTGTTTGAAAATATGTTATATCAACTATTGTAATTTCCATGTCACTGAGTATATTTGTAAAAACTTGTATTTATATAAAAATAATAGATTTATTGCTCTATAGATTTACATCCATCCATGTTATATTGTCTTCTTATTTTGTATGTTGTTCTGTAAACAATATACAAAATAAGAAGAAAATATAAGATGGTACACACAATACATCAGACATACATACATTGCACCTAAATTAACTTAACTCTACAGTGCTTACAATCTTTTTATATGAACAAAATGCTTGATGAAATATATCAATATCTATGCTATTACTAATGCTAATGTAGTTACGACACATAATGAAAATGGGCGATTTTTGCATTGCGTTTGATTTGGCGCATTTGACATAAAAACATAAATTCTGCTGGCTTACGATTCTAGGAACATGTATATGTTTACAGAGCAACAAGTCAGAACACGTAATTTTGCCACGAAACAAGAAGCATAAACTTGTAGTAAATCTACGGCAATCTAGTGACTCTAAGATGTATGCATAACTTAAAGAGTCTAATGTAAGACAAACCACAGTATTTTAATCAAAGAGAATATTATAAAAATAAATTGAACAATTTTTACTATAAAAATTTGGGTCATGCTAACTTTATGAATAAATATGCTGGGACACTGTGGTAAAAAGGTTGAGAAACCATGCCCGAGTAATCATTAATTATTATTATCCGCGTTAATAATTCAACAACGCGGACGAATGCGAATGCAAAATTGAAAACTTTATCGCCGGGTTAATCGGGCATGCAAATAAATTGCCGTTCGACGCGCATAGAGGTGCGATGTCATATGTGAGAGGGGATGATAAGCAGCCCGTATTGCGAGCACAGCAGCGCCAGACATCGTCATATTGCCGACAGATTAGATGGTTTGGGTTTATGGGGCTGATATCGCCGCGATTCGTCACTTTAATGGTCTCGCTAATATACTCGAGTTCTATATAATCTGCGCGGGTTGAATCATGTAAACGCTTATCGAACGAATAACAATGGATGAATTTGATATTGGGATTGAATATTACTCAGTATCGGGCAAGTTAAAACGTTTAGTACGGGTGGAGTAAATTATAGAATCAAACCGTTTGCTCAGTAAATTAATAATTATAATGATAAGAAACTATTTGTTTCTTTTTAAATACAACTTAAAAATATCTGGTGTAAACACCACACGATTTTTCGAATTACATTCACATTTTTCACTTTTTTGACATATTTTCACATATTTTGTCTTATTTTGATATATTTTTGATATATTTTTACACATATTCACATATTTTTGATATATTTTGAAATATTTTGATATATTTTTACATATTTTTGACATATTCTGACATATTTTTGACATTTTTTGACATATTTTTGACATATTTTTGACATATTTTGATATATTTTTCACATAATGACATATTTTTGACATATTTTTGACATATTTTGACATATTTGTCATATTTGACATATTTTGGACATATTTTGAAATATTTTGACATATTTTGCACATATTTTGGACATATTTTAACATATTATTCATATATTTTAACATATTTTGAAATATTTTGATATATTTTTACATATTTTAACATATTTTTAACATATTCTGACATATTTTTGACATATTTTGACATATTTTTGACATATTTTGACATATTTTTCACATATTTTTCATTATTTTTCACATATTTTTCACATATGTTGACATATTTTTGACATATTTTGACATATTTGTCATATTTGACATATTTGGACATATTTTGAAATATTTTGACATATTTTGCACATATTTTGGACATATTTTGACATATTTTACATATTCGACATATTTTTGACATATTTTTCACATATCTTGATATATTTTGATATTTTTGACATATTTTTTTATATATTTTGATATATTTTGACATTTTTTAACATATTTTGACTTATTTTCACACATTTTTGAGTATTTTTGATATAATTTTGATATATTTTTAATATATTTTTGATATATTTTTGATATATTTTGACAAATTTTTGACATGTTTTGATATGTTTTGACATATTTTGACGTATTTTGACGTATTTTTGACATATTTTGAAGTTTTGAAATTTGCCCACATTTTTTGACACTTTTTGACACATTTTCTCACACTTGCGCAGAATTGCGTTAACAGTATTGGCTATAATACTACCGCGAGGTACTAAACTGAAAACCAGGGCGCATAAGAATATAAAAAACTTATCTAACAAGAAAAGGAAACATTGGAGAACAATGCCAAGCAGTAATAAACAGATCCATAACGATTATCCAATAAACGATACCTCGTGAAAGAACATAGACATATTTTGATATATTTTGACATATTTTTTACATATTTTGACATATTTTGACATATTTTGACATATTTTGACATGTTTTGACATATTTTGATATATTTTTGACATATTTTGACATATTTTCGACATGTTTTGAAATATTTTGAAATATTTTGACATATTTTTACATATTTTGCACATATTATGGACATATTTTTGATATATTTTGACATATTTTTGACATATTTTTGAAATATTATTGACATATATTTGATATATTTTTGACATATTTTTGACATATTTTTTTTACATATTTTGATATAATTTTGACATATTTTTAACATATTTTGACACATTTTGACACATTTTGACACATTTTGAGATATTTTGATATATTTTTGAATTATTTTTCATATATTTTGACAAATTTTTGACATGTTTTGACATGTTTTGACATATTTTGACGTATTTTGACGTATTTTTGACATATTTTGAAGTTTTTGAAATTTGACTACATTTTTTGACAGATTTTGACACATTTTCTCACACTTGCGCAGAGTTGAGTTAACAGTATTGGCTATAACACTACGGCGAGGTATTAAACGGAAAACCAGGGCGCATAAGAATATAAAAGACTTATCTAACAAGAAAAAGAAACATTGGAGAACAATGGCAAGCAGTAATAAACAGATCCATAACGATTATCCAATAAACGATACCTCGTGAAAGAACATGGACATATTTTGACATATTTTTTACATATTTTGACATATTTTGGCATATTTTGACATGATTTGACATATTTTGATATATTTTTGACATATTTTGACATATTTTGAAATATTTTTACATATTTTGCACATATTTTGGATATATTTTGACATATTTTGACACATTTTGACATATTTTTACACATTATGACATATTTTGACGTATTTTTGATATAATTTTGATATATTTTTGATATATTTTTGATATATTTTTGATATATTTTGACATATTTTTGACATATTTTGACATATTTTGACATATTTTGACATATGTTTACATCTTTTGACATATTTTGATATATTTTGACGTATTTTTGATATATTTTGAAATGTTTTGAATTTTTTTGACATTTTTTGACACATTTTGACACATTTTCTCACTCTTGCGCTATAACACTACGGCGAGGTATTTAAACGGAAAACCAGGGCACATAGGAATATAAAAAACTTATCTAACAAGAAAAAGAAACATTGGAGAACTATGCCAAGCAGCAATAAACAGATCCATAACTATTATCCAATAAACGATACCTCGTGAAAGTACATGGGCGTAGGGCAATAGAACAAGAAGATAGCAGTAAATCTCACTATAAGATAAAATATCTTATTATTATAAGAAATGCATCTTATAGCAATAATTAATATCAGATTGTGGTTGAACTAAGTCGAAATCTACCTGTACAAAAGTCCAAATAGTGTAGTGGTAAAATTAAATAATTTTAGTATTTACAGAATTAATTAATAATAACAAATAATATATAAAAGGTTTAATTTTTTTTGTTGGTTAAACTGTTTCCGGTATTATTCTGTTATTCGAATAATGGTGAATGCGCCTGGCATTATTAAAAACGGCTTTTGTGAAAATGCAACGGATAATCCATTGCAGTCGTTTGATCTATTTATTTCCAATACTTCTGTTTATACTTGATATTATAAATTTACTAATTACAAATATATCAATTAAAAAAATGTAGTTCAGAGTAGTAGTCTTGAACACTCTCAAAGTACGGACTTGAGACTATTAATGACGCGCCACATTAGTACAGAATTTCCATGCTTAAATCAATGTTTTTTTTAATCTGTCGATATATTTTCTATGCATTTATTATACATATTTAACAACAAAAATCTTGCTGTTTATAAATATTCGAATTGAATTTTTTATTTAATAAATTATAATAAACCGCAACAGGGTATACATGTTAATGTCATTTTCCTCCAACCATGCAACATTTTGCGATTTTTTCTTCAACTTCTGTTGCTCCTCATATAGAAAACACCTAGCTAAAGCGAATACAATTAACCGCAAACCTTTATATAACTTAGCTATCGAAATTCAGTGTAAAATAGGCGACATGGAGATACATATAAAAAATCAGAGTCAGGGTATAGATGTGAATGTCATTTTCCATCAAACATGCAAAATTTAGCGATTTTTTCTTCAACTTCTGTTGCTCGTCGTATAGAAAACACCTAGCTAAAGCGATTACAATAAACCGCAAACCTCTATATATCTTAGCTATCGCAATATAGTGTAAAATGTGCGACATGGAGATACATATAAAAAATCAGAGTCAGGGTATAGATGTGAATGTCATTTTCCTTCAACCATGCAAAATTTAGCGATTTTTTCTTCAACTTCTATTGCTTCTCGCATAGAAAACACGTAGCTTAAACGTATTCGCAACCCTCTATATGTTTTAGCTATCGAAATACAGTGTAAAATATGCGACATAGAGATACATATAAAAAAACAGTATCAGGGTATAGATGTGAATGTTATTTTCCTTCAACCATGCAAAATTTAGCGATATTTTCTTCAATTTCTGTGACTCCTCGCATAGAAAACACCTAGCTAAAGCGAATACAATAAACCGCAACCCTCTATATATCTCAGCTATCGAAATACAGTGTAAAATAGGCGACATGGAGATACATATAAAAAATCAGAGTCAGGGTATAGATATGAATGTAATTTTCCTTCAACCGTGCAAAATTTAGCGATTTTTTCTTCAACTTCTGTTGCTTCTCGCATAGAAAATACCTACTTAAAGCGAATACAATAATCCGCAACCCTCTATATGTCTTAGCTATCGAAATGCAGTGTAAAATATGCGACATAGAGATACATATAAAAAATCAGTGTCAGGGTATAGATGTGAAAGTAATTTTCCTTCAACCATGCAAAATTTAGCGATTTCTTCTTCAACTTCTGTTGCTCGTCGTATAGAAAACACCTGACTAAAGCGAATACAATAAACCACAACCCTCTATATATTTTAGCTATCGAAATACAGTGTAAAATAGGCGACATGAAGATACATATAAAAAATCAGAGTCAGGGTATAGATATGAATATAATTTTCCTACAACCATGCCAAAATTTAGCAATTTTTTCTTCAACTTCTGTTGCGCCTCGCATAGAAAACACCTAGATAAAGCGAATACAATAAACCGCAACCTTCTATATATCTTAGCTATAGAAATACAGTGTAAAATAGGCGATGCATATACAAAATCACGGTGGGGGTATTGGTTGTGAATGTCATTTTCTTTTGGAAACTTTATTATAACAGAGTCTGTATGTGATTTGAAGTAGATATTGACGTTAAAAATTTAAATAAAGTACGTTAATATCAAACATAATTATGTTACTCGTCCCTTTTTGCACTTTATGTTTGCGCTTTATGCATTTGTTATATAAATAGCAATTTTCTCACATTTTCCTGCTAATTAAAAACAGAAAATACCTAATAATAACTAGCATTTGAATCTCTGTGTATACTGATACAGGTAATACAAATTGCGTTCTTTAAATTATTAACCTTAATACCACCCTAAACCTCATAAATATAAACCGAATCTGCGGCAATTTTTCACACAGGCCATTCTTATACACACTATATCCTGATTTTAAATACACCCAACTCGCCCTGAAACTGCGCTTTATCGCCATCCATATTTCCCAAACCGATTTACTACCACAGATTATACCATAATTTATGCCCAGCGCTGCTCCACCCACAATTTTTGCACTTAGCTTGATGTGTAGCATTCGCAACAACAGACATTGAACAATCTTATTTTAATATGTTTCTGAATGCAACTATTATCCGTCACATTTCCCCATGCCATATTAATTTGGCGATAAGGTTTTCAATGTGGCATGTGACTGTAACGCAATAATAATGGCTGTTTAGCATTATAATTTATTATATTTTAAAATTAAAATTATTTTAGTTTGTTAGGAATTAAATTTTACGCTAGTTACGAAAATGTTGTAATATAACATATATAAGTGTGAATCCATCTCTTAGCAATCTACATATCTAGATTTCGATCTTATTAGATCTCGTTAGTGTAGCTCAGCTAGTGAGGATGAATTCACTATTGTACTATTTAATGTTGTATATATTTAAAAATTGAGTTTATTATGAAAATTATACAACTAACCCCCTAGGAGGTTTTTATTATGACTGAATAAAAATGGTGTTCCCACGTTGAAGGGAAAGAACTTAGTCTTAAATAATTACCAAAATGGCGTATGTTACTAACAATAGCTCGACTATCAAATTTAAGTGTTCATTAAGGCACATAAAATAAACATTTTATTATATGTTTATTTTATCAAATGTGCCTTAATGAACACTTAAATTAGATAGTCGATAGTCAAATTTTAGGAAACAAATTTATTTTCAATTTTCGAGGGGTTATGTCCCGTTGAGTCTGTATAAAATGGTTAATCTGCATTATGTAAAATACTGTTTGGATACGAGTATGTTGTATGGGCATCATAAACTCGGTATCTTTTTAACATTTTGCTGCAGATCGAAAAGTTTGCGTATGGTAGAAAAAAAAATTGTGCATTGCGTGTCGCGCGCGCTTGCGTTTCCAGCATCACGGCAGCTGGAGAAGCTCCACAGCTGGAGCCGGCAGTCGCGCTGCGCCCCTACGTGCGGTGAGAGCTTTTCCCGAAAACTCAAAACGGAAATACGTGTTCCAATAAATACATCGCGAGTTTAATTTAATAATTCCAATTTAATATCCCATTTAATAATCAAACAATACAATTTTAGTAGGCATGTTAATTGTCATGTGAATTGTTACAATAGAAACGTGTCAGTGTGAGTGTGTGTGCAGTTTTTGAAGAGTGTTAAACTGTTTCGTGTGTATGGGACATTCCGGCGAGCACTATCAAGGTAGTTATATTTTATCAGTACGTACCCGTCTAGATTAAAGCGTATTAATTAATTAATTTAACATGTCCTAATTGATCACACACATACTCGAATTACTCTCGCGGGCCTCAATTATGCGCCTGAACATCGGGAGACTGGGCAATTAATTCCGCCCATAACTCAATTATGAATTGTAAATATTTCACGTGATAGTTCGACGTGGGACGCATTAAATTTTGATAGCGATCTATTTAACAGGCGTATGCAGCCTCGTTGGCGAGAGTTTATGGGTTTCTAATAAAATTGTTAATTAACACTGTGGTATTATTCCGGAGAGGGTTGGATGGTGGCGTGACCTATCTTAAGTCAATTTGGGTTGGATGTGGATTCTGTGTACGATTACAATTTATGTAAATTATACATTACTAGTGGTCAGTTGCAGCAATAGTTGCAATTAAAGAAGTATAATTTTAGTTTTTGCGGAAATCCACATATGTTTCAGGGTAAATTGGACACCTTTATGCGGAAAGGAACCAATCTACCTAATGTTAAAGTTGAGAAAACAGATTTATATATACATATATATATATATATATATATATATATATATATATATATATTATAATTTATCATGTTTATCATGACGAGTTTGTCTTTTGTTTTTATTGCAAACTATATTAAGATTTTCGATGTCGTTCAAAATTGTATATCCAGCAGGTTGAAGTTCATCTTGACTGGGCAATTTTTATTTTATTTTTCTACAGTTCTTCGACTTTACCGCCATAACAGTACACTTTTTATAACAATATTTTTATCTTTTTTCTTTGGAAATGGGAGACCTACAAAATTACACCAAAAAAAAAAAGGCTTTCAAAAATTTGTCAAGCTCTGTAACTTTTTTGGTTCAATTTGAAACAATCGCGACATAATTTCCGCCATCTAGACTATATTTCCAAAGAAACGACTTAAGTTCATATAAGTACATAAGGCCATGCCACTGCTGGGACGGTCCCAATTTTGAACAGACTTGATTTCATAATAGAAAGCGTTTTTTTTAGTGTTATTTTGTAGGTCTTTCATTTCCAAAGAGAAAACATAAAATATTGTTATAAAAAGTGTACTGTTTTGGTATTTTTACCGATTTTAATCACTTTTATAATTTATCATGTGGCGGGTTTGTCTTTTGTTTTACGGAAAAAATGTATTAATATTTTTCATTTGGTTCAAAATTGTCTATCCAGTAGCCGAAAGTTCATCTTGATTTTCTTCACTTCATCGGCTTTACCACGATATGCGTGCACGTTCTATAACAATATTTTTTCGTAATTTTCGTTGGAATTAAAATATCTACAAAATTACATCAGGCACAATTCTCTATCATGAAATTAAATTGTTCAACTTCGAAAAATTTGCCAAGCTTTATAGCTGCTCCGGTTATATATATTAGATATTTTCCCCGCCATCTAGACTAATTTCTAATGTAATAACATTAGTTTCTGTGTCAGGCCACTTCTGGGTCGGCCCCAATTTTGACTTGATAAAAAAACACTAACAAATAAAAATTTCACCATTGCACGAACTCAAATCAAAAAATGAAAATAATTACTTCAAACTTTTCAAAATATGGGAGCCGCGCTTGACTTGGCGAAGAGCCGCATTTCCCCTTAAATTGTATAGTATATCTCTTGAAAAAACATATAAACACATACAAAATATAATTATGAAAATGAAAATAGTTACTTCAAACTTTTCAAAGACGCTTGACTTGACGAAGAGCCGCATTTGCCCCCAACTTGTATATTATATCTCTTGATAAAAAAAACACTCCGAACAAGTTATTTTGAACCAAGAATTTGTTTAAGTATTTTTCAGCTACTATTTATTTTTATTTCGTTGTTTCGAGTGCGAAAAGATGGTCAGTGTGACAAATGAATCCATTTAATTTAAAGTCCGTCCCTTGCTGTTCGTGAGCATGAAACCGCAGCTGGGATGTCCACTTTGGCTCGCTCGGTGTGTCGGTGTTGTGTCGATAAACATACCGGCAGGCATGGTCCCCGTTGTGGAAAGGCAACACATGTTCATTACCCTCCCAGCGGCGCGGTGTTTGCTATATTGGAAAAGTTTAAGTTTTCTATAAACTCTAGCCCAATTACTGATCAGATTAACTTATCTGCAACATGCGCTGAAGTTAATTTTATTGCCCAATTACTGTTTAATGCGGGCTTTGTTTATCATTATCTGTAATAAATAGTTTATATGTACCCCATTAACTTAATAATATAAATTCGGCAAAATCGCAACCATACCATTTATAAAAAAAACATGATCAAAATTCTGGCGAAAAAAAATTGAAAAATATAAGGCCGTTTGGCACACAAACTGTAGAGGCCTTATTTGAAGAGCTACAAGAATGGTACTTATACCAATGGATAGAGGTCTAGTTTCTAAATATTCAAGAAGTTATAAACATACCTATAGTTGATATATAAATAAGACTAGCCAATCCGGCTCAAAATGAATTTGAAGAAAACTAAATTTATGGTAGCATGGTTTAGCATTACTAGTCGCCCCTGTGGCGTGCTTTAGTTGAAGTTCATATCTCATCATTTAGGGTACTTTAGAAGCAGTTAGAACAGGAAATTATTAATTTTAGTTGACATGTCATCTGGTACTGCTTGTAGGATAAGTACTAACTGTAGGAATTATATAAAAATTGTATATATTCTTCCTCAATTTAGGTGCTTCAATACTGCTACAATAGAAGTTCACATCTTATCATTTAAGGTACTTTACAAGCAGTTAAAGCATACTTTTATTAAATTTAGTACCCACGTCATCAAAAACTGCTTGTAGCATGAGTACCACCGTAGGAATTGTAGGAAAATTATATTATATTATATTATATATATATTCTTCCTTATCTTAAGTACTTCAATGTTGCTTCAGTAGAAGTTCATATGTCATAATTTTAGGTACTTTCGAAACAGTTAAAGCAGGACCTTATTAATTTTAGTGGCCACGTCAGCAAAAAACTGCTTGTAGCTTGAATACCAACGGTAGGAATTCCATAAAATTTGTATATATTCTTCCTTATATTAAGTACTTCAACGCTGCTTCAGTAGAAGTTCATATCATCATTTAGGGTACTTTAGAAGATGTTAAATCAAGTCTTTATTAATTTTAGACGACACGTCATCAAATACTGCTTGTAGCATAAGTACCAACACTAGGAATTTTATAAAAAGTGTATATATTCTTCTTCTACATAAGTACTTCAATGGCACTTCAGTAGAAGTAAATATCCCACCAAGTAAGGTACTTTAGAAGCAGCTAGAAGAGGACTTTATTAATTTTAGTAACCACGTCATTAAATACTGCCTGTAGCATGAGTACCAACATTAGGAATTTTATAGAAATTGTATATATTCTTCCTCAACTGAAGTACTTCAATGGTACTTCAATACAGGTTCATATCTTATCATTTAGAGTACTTTAGAAGCAGCTACAGTAAAACTTAGCAGCCACGTTAGCAAAAACTGTTTGTAGCATGAGTACCAACGGTAGGAATTCTACGAAATTTGCATATATTCTGCCTTATCTTAAGTACTTCAATGGTGTTTCAGTAGAAGTTCATATGTCATCATTTAGGGTACTTTAGAAGCAGTTCAAGCAGGACTTTATTAGATTTAGTAGCCACGTCAGCAAAAACTGCTTGTAGCATGAATACCAACGGTAGGAATTCCATAAAATTTGTATATATTCTTCCTTATCTTAAGTACTTCAACGATGCTTCAGTAGAAGTTTATATGTCATCATTTAGGGTAATTTAGAAACTGTTAAAGCAAGTCTTTATTAATTTTAGACCCACGTCATCAAATACTGCTTGTAGCATGAGTACCAACAGTAGGAATTATATAAAAATTGTATATATGTTTTCTCAAGTTAAGTACTTCTATGGTACTTCAGTAGAAGTTCTTATCTCATCATTTAGGGTATTTTAGAAGCAGTTAAAGCAAAACTTAATTAATTTTAGACGCCACGTCATCAAATAGTGCCTGTAGCATAAGTACCAATAGTAGAATTTTATAGAAATTGTATATATTCTTCCTCAATTGAAGTACTTCAATGCCACTTCAGTAGAGGTTCATATCTTATCATTTAGAGTACTTTAGAATCAACTAAAGCAGGAATTTATAAATTTTAGCAGCCACGTTAGCAAAAACTGCATGAGTACCAACCGTAGAAATTCTATGAAAATTGTATATATTCTTCCTTATCTTAAGTACTTCAATGGTGCTTCAGTACAAGTAAATATCTCATCATCTAGCGTACTTTAGAAGAAGATAAAAGAGGACTTTATTATTTTTAGTAACGATGTCATCAAATACTGCTTCTAGCAAGAGTACCAACATTAGGAATTGCATAGAAATTGTATATATTCTTCCTCAACTGAAGCAGTTCAATGCTACTTCAGTAGAAGTTCATATCTCATCATTTAGGGTACTTTTAAAGCAGTTAAAGTAGGACTTTATTAATTTTAGTAGTCACGTCATCAAATATTGCTTGTAGCATTACTAGTCGCCCCCGTGGCGTGCAGTATCACTCAGGTCTTGAGATCGTGCGCCGCCGGTTGTAAGAGCCGAGGTGGAATTATGGAATCGGAAGCCGTAAATAGAAGAAGAAACAATAAGCCCGTATCAGCCCAGAGTGATAAACGAAAGGCGCTTTATTTGACTCATTTAACATATTTCAAAAATTATATCCAAATCTAGCGTACTACGGGCTCAAGAAATTCGTTTGTGAAATTTCATATTTCCGTCTGTATACGAGTCTATAAATGCTTATATATTCTTGTATATTTTTTTAACTTTTAGATTTTAATTTACTTTCAACCTCACGACATCTCACAATTTCCAACTTGTAAGATTCGAATAGCAAGAATTGAATAAAATTACCACCGCGCAATCATTCGCAAACGAGAAATGCACTGTGCACCGACAACCTCATTCCCGATAAATCCATTATTTATTCGCAATACTTTTTCCAACCTCTCCCGGCCCTGATGTCTGCTGAAAGCACCCGCAATGCAAACATATTTCAATATTTAATTACATCCCCTCCGCGCCTAGAAACCGCGCCGCACCGGCAAGGCGATTAATTATGCACAAAAAACTCGTCCATTTTCTTCCTCTCCGATTTCCAATACGCGGCCCCAACGTTAAATCATCACTGCAGCGGGCCTAATCCAGTTATCCCGACCGCCGACAACCCCCGCACGGGCCCTCCTGCTGAAATGCAAATACACGCCCGACCGTCGCGCTCCTCTTAATTCACTTTTATTCCGCAGCTACAATTTATTAAACCGCTCCGGCCCGCGCTCGCGTTTTAATAATATTGCGGTTTTTTTTGTGTGTGTATGCGCTCGCTCGGCGTATGATAATTTTTAGCGAAAAATGAGAATAAAGCCACAAAAAAATTGGCCGCTGGAGGACGACGCAAAGTTTTATTGGAGGCGGGTTTTACGAAATAAGTTTGAGAATAACTAGGAAACGTCTTCTTGAAATAGGATAATTTGTAATGTTTTGTATAATGGAATTAGTTTTCTTCGTTTCGGTCGCGAGCCGGTTTGTCAAGGACACTAGTTGGATTTTAATAAAATTATTGTCCTTTAGGACGACCTAGAGGATCCTATTAAAATCTAACTATTGTCCTTGACAAAACGGCTCGCTCCTAAACATGATTTTCTTGAAAAGACTTAATTTCATCTGCCATCTGTCTTGAGCCAATGTTCTTTTATGGGTCTTGTTAAAGTTTCCTGCATAGCCAAAGGATAATTTAGTGTCTTCACTTCAAATTTTACTTATGCAGAGTCTGCCTCCTCCCTTCTGCTGTTTATTTTCTTCTTTTAGTTGATTAAGGACAATTTTCAGCTCTTCTATCGATAAATGTTATTCTCTGCACTCTATACTTCTCACACTCAATTTTTTTACCGTGCCCTTCATGTCTTGTTAAAGCTTCCTGCATAGCCAAAGGATAGTTTAGTGTCTTCACTTCAAATTTTACCTATGCAGAGTCTGCCTCCTCCCTGCTGCTGTTTATTTTCTTCTTTTAGTTGATTAAGGACAATTTTCAACTCTTCTATCGATAAATGTTATTCTCTGCACTCTATACTTCTCACACCCAATTTTTCTACCGTGCCCTTCATGTCTTGTTAAAGTTTCCTGTATAGCCAAAGGATAGTTTAGTGTCTTCACTTCAAATTTTACTTATGCAGAGTCTGCCTCCTCCCTTCTGCTGTTTATTTTCTTCTTTTAGTTGATTAAGGACAATTTTCAACTCTTTTATCGATAAATGTTATTCTCTGCACTCTATACTTCTCACACCCAATTTTTCTACCGTGCCCTTCATTTAGCTTACAAAACCTTTGTTTATCCTAGTAGATCTTTTCAATTTCTTATTTTACTTCTATAACTTTTGTTTCCTTATAAAACAACACGCACATTCCACGTTTGTTCTACTCCTCTTGAAGACTGTTGCAGCTCCTTGCACGGTCTAGTCCCAGCCGATCGGAATACTATTGCATGATTATAATAAATGTTATTTCATCAGCGTTCTTTAATCCTCTTATCCTGAGCCTGTGTTTTTTCTTTTGTTCCTTTATCTTCTTCTAGAAAATTTATAATTGCAGCTAGAAGAAAAATATATCGAAATGCCGACACAGTCTCAAATGTTTCCTTTTTCACAGATAGAAACTGAACTCATCACACATTATGGCTAGGTATTGTTCATAGAGGTTATTGATGGCTCGATGATCACAACTGGTAGCTGGAGTCAAGCACCGTACATATAGGGTTTGGGCGTTGGTGGCTTCTATTCAGATTCATATGATTTTTCTATGAGTGTTGTTATTTTTTGGTGTAATGCTATGCCCACAGATAATTATATATATATATATATATATATATATATATATAATTTCTCAAAAATTTTCACTCTCCGGTGGGACTTGAACCCACGTCTCCGGCTATCGCGGCCGTCGCGCTACCAACTTATATAATATATTAACATTGATACATCTGGTGATTCTTAATTCAGATAGCCGACAATGGCAAGAAGTACTTCACTATAAATATATATATATATATATATATATATATATATATATATATATATATATGTCGACCATTTTTTAAAATTTGCCTCGAGGAGCAACTACCATCTTTGCCTTCACCCCTATTGTTTTCATTTCAATTCTCACAATTCACAATAAAAATAAATAATTTTTGTCTGTTTCATTGTCTCCTTCATTTATTGTTTATAGCTGCTTCTGTATTAAAGATCAATATGATATCACAAAAACAGATAGCTAAATATCAATGTAATTATCCTTTTACGGGTGAACAGTTTCAATTTACGACACACAAAAATTCTTTGATTTCTCTACCGTAATAATTAGTCTAATTTCCAGACGACGGACATTACCTGAATGGGCGATATTATTGCCCAAAAGTCTTGAACCCTTAACGCACAAAGCCTATTCAAACATTACCTTCTTTCGTTTCCTCGGGGCCATATTTCCTGATTAAATCCTGCAATATACTGTACCCTCCTCACATTCGCATTACTTACACAATGGGAACTCGGACGAGTCTTCGAGGAGGCTCATTTTTTAATCCGCCGGTCCAGTTATCGTGAATGGCAGGCTCAGGTGTTCCGCATGACCTACATCCCCTTTCTGACCGAGTTTCCACTCTCACGTGCCCCGCCACTCGGCGAAATCGCAATTGCCATTAAGTCGTTGGCAGCACGGCTGCAGGAATAATTCTCTCTCGACATTGCCATCGTGTAAAATACCAGCCTTTGGACTATTTATCCCCTAAAAAAAATACTTCTTGTTTTATATTATACCATTTGTTCCCAAATTATGGTTCATTTGCATTTTTTCATGCTACGTTTTATTAATTAATGAAACATGCTGCAGCGACATTCAACCTGATTTTTATTGTTCACTGTTCGCTACACTCTACACAATTGGCACATGTTATTATTGAGGAGATAAAAAAAAAACGTGTTTCCCGCATTCGGAGGCAGCTAATGCGGGATTTTTCTAATCATCTTTCATTCGCGTGACAGCTGAGCGTGGCTAGTACAACCGCAAATCATCTAAAAGAAGTAGAAACGCTGCTAACGCAATCAACAAGAGATTTTCTGTGAGATAGTAAGGAGGGTGGTTGGCTAAATAATGCGGGCGTTGTAGGTAGCCATTTATATGTTAGATTAAATATAGTTTAACGTCACATTTTTTTAACAAGAACATATACTTTCTATTTTGCGGTGTGGACAGTAATATAAAATTTTTATTTCAACTAAATTATTTATTGGTCGAAACATTTACAAAATTTATACATATAAATATAAACGTGGTACAAAAGCGACGCATAGTTAATACAATTAACTGCTCTGATGGACGATTATGTCTGCTACCATAAAATGGACGTAGCGCGCGATGTGTTTCACGAACTCAACCAATATTTTCAAAGTAAATTTGAAAGATTTGCAAACGTTTAGAAATGGAACGAAAGGCTGATTGAGAGAGTGAATGGCTTTAAATATTTGGGCTTTTGGTTTGACTGTGGAGGAGGGCTTAGGATGCATGTGGAGTGTATGCAGGCGAAGCAAGAATGGCTTGGGAGATTGTGTGCAGAAAATGGGGGAGTTTCTGGGGTGGTAACCTCGTAATGGCGTGCAAGATCTGGGATGCGTGTGTAAAACCTATATTGTTGTATGGAGTGGAAGTGTGGGGATTGCGTGAATGGGAGGTAATAGAAAGGGAGCAAGGTTGGTTCCTGAAGAATCTGCTAGAGCTCGAAAGGTCGACACCGAGGGCAGTGCTGTTGCAGGAGACAAGTCGTATGAGTATGTGGTGGGAGTCATGTGTGAGGGTTGTGAAGTTTGAGGAAAAATTGCAGGATTTGGTCGAGGAAAGACTGGTACGGGAGGTATGGATGAGGTGTAAGAGTAGAACAGAATAGATGGAGGAAGGATAGAGAAAGGATGTATGAAAGAGTGGGCATGTCTGAGGTGTGGGTAGAGGAAAAGATGAGAGAAAGGGGTAGCCTAGGAATTGAGATAAGGGAGAAATTGAGGGATATTGAGTGGCAAGAAAGGCAAGTGAGAATGGCTGAGAGCTCATACAACCCGGGCTACGTAGAGTGGCAAGTACAGGGGAAACTCCCGAGCTACTTAGCCAGGGGAGAGTGGAGCAGAGAGGACAAAGTATGCATGGCAAGAGCGAGGTGTGGGTCAGAAGAGCGAGGAAGAAAAGTGTGGATGGGGCTGGGGTACACCGTGTGTGCGCTGTGTAGGAAGGGGAGTGACATGTGGTGGCACCTTAGCAGAGAATGTGAGGGAGTGAAAGCAGTGTGGGTTGGAGAGTGCAGAAAGCTGAACGAATGGTTAGGAGAGGATGGGGAAGGCGTGAAAATCTGCAGGAGGCTGACGTGGGAAAGAAAATTGGCGAGGGCAGAGGGAGTTTATTTTAGTAGTTAGAAAATTGATGTATTTTATCTTAATTTGTATTTTTTTTGGTTCCTTTTTATATAGCGGTATAGAGGTATAGAGGTTGGGATCGTAGAGGATAACTTCACACCGGTGCAGATATTTCAATCTGATGATGTTTTTTTGCCTCTGTCCTCGCCACATGATTTATAGACTTGAGAAATAGATGAGTAAGAAAAAGACTAACGTTTTATAATAACTTCAATTCGATACTCCAAGATAAATATACAGAGTCTGTACTGAACAACCGGAAACCTCATTTGTCGTCCGCTATGGTAGACGACAAATGAGGTTTCCGGTATATGTACCAAGCATTACACTCAAAATATAATAAAGATAGATAAGTGGAATTTTATAGTTCAATTAAAATTATATAGCGTTGGCTTTAAAATAGCAACGCGTGTTTATATTCTGAGTGTAGATTTGATATAAAATATGTATATTTTTTGGCGTATATAATTGTTTGTCGCATATTCGCCCCTCTCAAACAGTCGCCCTACAAACCGCCGAGCCCTCATTATTCAAATGGCGCCCATTACGCAAAATCCCAGGGCCAAAAATCGTGGCCCTCCGTCACCCAGCTACACACATTACACATTACACACGCAAACAAGCTTTATGTAAATATTACTACAAAGTTTCGGATGGCATGAATTTGTACGCCTTTCTGCGTGGGGCGCTATATCAATGGGCGGAGGAGGTAATTCCGCATAAATCTCGGTTTCATGTTTTATTCACGAACGCCACGGAAATTGTCTACGTACGTACACTTTCATCACAAGTTTGCGCACATAATGTGCAATTGCTTAACGTGTCGTGCGGGGCCAAATTGAATATTAAAACAACATGGATGTGAGGGGGGCGGCGGAGCGTGCATGCAATTAAAAGCGCGGCCGCATTGTTAATAACGGTGGGATTATACGGGAGGGAAACACGCGGGATGAAATGGTGGAGGTTGTAAAACATGTGGGATATTGCAAAAATATCAACACGCACTGTTGCGTTGTTTCATTTATAAGGACTTCTGTTTTAATTAAATTAAATAACGAAGTATGCACCAAATAAGGCGATATTTAGTTACTACTGTGTATGTCTAATCAGTTATAAATGTCGTATTCTATTTATTTCAATTTCAATTAATCACCGCGAGTTCTCTCCATCAATAGTGATGGAAAGTTTATTCATAATTTTTACGAAATTTGAAGGGTTGTGACACGAAAACGGGAAGGGATATGCACACACGGTTTTCGGATTTTTAATTAGTACCACGAGGAGTATTAATTGATTTATGCTACCAATTAATACTCCTTGTGGTACTAATTAAAAATCCGAAAACCGTGTGTGGATTTTTCTTCCCCTTTTCGTGTCACAATGAATAAATGAATGAATTGTTTTTTTGTTGTAAAATTTTCACCTCTTACCCTTTGATCATTTTCACACCGGCTAAGAAATGGGTAGCGAAGATATTTTGTTACAATAATTGTTCTTTTAAATAAAATGTCTAATCTAAACGAATATAATTTCTCACCAAAGTTTTTACAACAGCAACCCTACCCATATCTGATTAAATTATCCCGTCGCGACGTTTGTTTGAAAAAAAAAATATCAACGTATAAAGTATACGAAAGGTTGAAAGTCTCCATTTCGCCCCCGCTGTCTCTCAAAAATAAGCAAAGCCAGACTCATTTAGCCACCCATCCGAAAGTTGCCTTTTATTATGCGCGCACACTTTTCTGCGAATGATACCCCGTCCGTCCGCCACCGCCGCCGCCGCCCCAGGCGCCGACATAAAGTCGCGCCCGCGTCAAAAGGTTCTCAGAAACCCACCAGCATTTTGGGGGACGGCAAAAACAATTATCGCGCAAAGTTTCCCGTCATCCGGAACGCGCGCGAAGGAGGAGAGTGCGCGCATGAAGGATTTTAAAAACTTTCCAACACCCGCTTTTTCGCGGTGGACGGGAAACGCTCGAGGCGGGCGGCGGCGGGAAGTTTGGTAAACAATGCGCACATATTTTTGTTTGCGGGTTGTGAAAAGTTAATTTTGAAAGGGGTAGGGGGGGTTGATGCAATTGAAAGCAATGTATGTGCCAAATACGAAAAGACAATACATGAGAAAATAGTGGTGACATTCATGGCTCTAATGGAAGCTGGATTTCTTAAACTTTTTGGCTTTATTTTATCAATCAAATATCACAAAGTATAAATACCTACTTTGTGATGTTTGATTGATAAAATAAAGCCAAAATCGGGGCGAATTTTCACGAATTACGATTACAATACAATACTTCTTTCATTCAGTTGTAGCCGATAAAGTTACAACTGAGTGAAAGAAGTGATACACACGTGCATGTAGAGTAATATAGTTATCCCCTCATACTATGTGCAATAGCAATGAATAAAAATATAAATCTACGTGAAATAGTACTATATTACATACATCTATATTTTTGGATTAGTTAATATAGTAATAGTACTATATACTGTAGGACAATGAGGTGTCAAGTTAAGACTACAATTGTTAATTAATCGAATACAAACCTTAATGAAGTTACAAACAATTCTGGATGTACTACGTATCCAGACTGACGAATTTAAAAACTAAAGAGAATCATCGAGAGAAGAGATAGACAAAACCTGCAGTGAAACGTGTGGCTGCAAATAGACACTTTTATATGCGCTCTTATCTGACAACGTTCATATGGATACACAATATACAATACCATTGACTAATAACCTTTTTAGTCAATGATAATACATATTACTATGACTAATTAACTTCATACTTGTAAAATTTACATTATCTCGTATACAAGCAATGACATAAATTTGGCACAACTCCGGCAATCCCAACTTAATATTTAATCGGGACTGTAATGTGGGCACTTGCAGTACAAAGCTCGCGTTGCACTTGCAACTTTATTAACTTATGGATGAATCGGTGAGTTACAGCTCCCATCGACAGTGCATAATTTATTTACTGAGAGCATTATTCCTAGCTATATATTCTGGAAGACGTCTCAAAGGAACACGCCGGCAGGAATGCAGTTATATTCGCGCATTACTTCGCACACCAAATCCGGGTCATAAGAGAATTGTTTATGTATGCAGGTCAATTCAGGCAACAGTTCGAGACTACTTGTTTATATTTCTGTTAAAACACTTTACTCGTGACTATCATATGTATTATAATATTAATATACATGAATCATATATCATTCATTCAGGGATATATTCTATGGCCTAATATTGGAGTTATTTTTGCTGCTCTTTATGTGATAATTTTAACGGAAACACATATGTACATACAAATACATACTTTTGGCCAAAACACATCAGCAATAATTCTCGTTATAACTTAACGAAGTTTATAAAAATTTATAGTGAATTATAATTTCCTACATACACCCGGGAACTTACATACAAACAACATACATACAAATACATACTCTTGACCAAAATTAACGCATCAATAATAATTCTCGTTATAACTTAACTTACATACAAACAACATACATACAAATACATACTATTGACCAAAATTAACGAATCAATAATAATTCTCGTTATAACTTAACGAAGTTTATAGAAATTTATAGTGAATTATAATTTCCTATATACACCCGGGAACATATAGCATTTTAAAATCACGAAACTTTTTTAAGAACATTCTAATCTAAAACTAGACAGAATTCCTTTTTTGGCAGCATTCTTTTGTTGCATCCTCTTGGTATTTTTTCCTCTTTCTATATTTAAAATATGATACATACATTATTAAATGTATCATTGCGATGGTTGTGTCTCTTGCTGATTTTAGTGCTTCTGCTGGTATGCCGTCTATACCTGCTATTTTCGAACCTTTTTAAAATTTATTTATGGCGATTTCTTCCTGAATTATTTCGTCTTCGTTTATATTAAATTTTGGTAGTACTCTATCATATCTCTTCCATATCTTGGGTATTTTCGTTTTTTATGTTTTCAAAGATTTCTGCCCATTTTCTTATTTCATCTTTCTTTGTCAACATTATATTTCCATTTTAGTCTCTGATATCGTACACTGAGATGACCAATGTAACTTCCAAAAACAGTTTTTGAGATATATGCATTTTAGATTGCAATGGTTCCAGTAGTTTTACGATTGACTATAATGTTAACCTCGGTCCGTGACGGTCTAAAGCCATTGTGCGGAACGTTGGTGGTTCGAATCCACCGCTAGTCGGGAAACTTTTCTTCAAAGAGTTGACCCGGCTAGCATATCATGGATGTTGTATGAGGCACAATAGGTCCGTGAAGGGCCGCAGTGCATACAGCCTAGGGACGGGGGCTGTACTCACCGTAGAAAAAAAAAATAATAATAAACCTTTATTGGCATTAACAATCCTCTACACAGTATGTAATAAACCTAAAAATAAACAAAAATTATCTTTTAGTATCCCTACAGCAATATAATATAATAACCCATCATTAGCCATTCCATTACAGAAAAACAAAACAAAAATTAAATTAAATTTGATATTCATAAATTATTTATTCATTCTTTCTTTCCCGCAAAACCAAAGGAAAGACTACCCCTATTGTTTGTTATATACCACATTTTAGCTCTTTTAGTTGCTTTATTGGCCTAATTTCTTTTTAATAAAATAATTTGGTTTATTTTAAACGAAAAAAAGATTACCGGAGCGTTAAAAAATACAAAAATCTAAACCTGCGGCTTTTCGTCAAGTCTAGCGCGGCTCCCATATTTTGAAAAGTTTAAAGTAATTATTTTCATTTTCATAAATATATTTTGTATATGTTGTTCATATGTTTATATACTTAACTCACACTGAGATGACAAATGTCGTAACTTCCAAAAATAAATACATTTTAAAGATTGCAATAATTCCAATACTATATTTTATTATCTATTTAAAAATTTTTTTTTTTATTCTAAACGCAAAAAAGGATTAGAGACGTTAAAATATACATAAGAATCATCAAAATAAAAATCAAAACCTAAACATTAATTTTGGTTAGTTACGACACTTGTCATCTTATAGTGTGATATTATGTTTCTATTCTTCTTTCTGGAAAATACTTTCATTACTTCGTGTTGAGGTTTAGTGTCGTTCTTATTTACTGCTTCTTCTGCTTGGGTTAGGAGCTATTCAATTTGTTTGCATCTATCATATCTTGCACTTCTCTTATTAAAAAAAATCAAACAAAGAATATTAGGCTGTAAAAGAGTGAAAATAAAAAGATATATACTAGAACATGAACACAAAAAAGAGGGTAGAGTAGTTAAAACTCTATCCTCTTCTTTATATTAATTTTCTAGTACATCTCTTTCTTTCACTCTTTTACATAATAAATAATATTCTTTGTTTGATTTTTTTCAATACTTTATTTGATACGATGTGGTTTGTGTCATTCAATTTTTGTGCTTTTTATTTTTTAATTTACTTCCTTTAACTACATTAAATATATCAATCAGCAATCAAAAAATATTACTTTACATATGTCATAAAAGACGCTTCGATCTCTATGGGCAATTCAAGCTTCTGGTTGCAGAAAATGAACTAAAATCTAAGACAAGAATAAGACAAAAAATCTTAAAATTTCATTATGATGAATAGGTGTTTTTGCAGGAATGTGCGAACATACAAATTTCAAATTTTACAAGCTATATCTTTGAAGATGATAAAGATATCTCATTGGAGTCTTTATAATTGAGTTTTTCATACATTTTTAGATAAGAATAACACAAATAAAACTTAAAATTGCACATGACGAATAGGTAGTTTTGCAAGAATGTGTGATAATACTAATATTAAATTTTACAAGCCATATCTTTGAAAATAATGAAGATATTTCATTGGAGTCTTTATGATTGAGATTTTCATACATTTCTAGACAAGAATAACACACAAAAAGTCTCAAAATTACATCATCATGGATAGGTATTTTTGCAGGAATGTGTGGCAAAACAAATTCAAACTTACACAAGCCATATCTTTGAAGATAATGAAGATGAGTTTTTCATACATTTTTAGACAAGAATAAGACAAAACATCTTAAAATAGCATCATGATGAATAGGTATTTTTGCAAGAATATGTGTTAATACTAATTTGAAATTTTTCTAACCATATCTTTGAAGATAATGAAGATAACTCATTGGGGACTTTATAATTGAGTTTTTCATACATTTATAGAAAAGAATAACACAAAAAAACTTAAAATTGCATTATGATGAATAGATATTTTTGCAAGAATGTGTGATAATACTAATTTGAACTTTTAAAAGCCATATTTTTGAAGATAATGAAGACACCTCATTGGAGTCTTTATGATTGAGATTTTCATACATTTCTAGACAAGTATAACACAAACAATCTCAAAATTGCATCATGATAAATAGGTATTTTTGCAGGAATGTGGGATAAAACTAATTTAAACTTTCACAAGCCATGTCTTTGAAGATAATTAAGATATCTCATTGCGGTCTTTATAATTGAGCTTTTCATACATATTTAATGAAGAATAACATAAGAAATAGTAAAATTACTTTACGATGAATAGGTATTTTTGCAGGAATGTGTGATAATACAAATATCAATTTTTACAAGTTATATCTTTGAAGATAATGAAGATACCTCATTGCAGTCTTTATGATTGAGTTTTTCATACATTTTTAGATAAGAATAACACAAAAAAACTTAAATTGCATCATGATGAATAGGTATTTTTGCAGGAATGTGTGTTAATACTAATTTTAAATTTTCCGAGCCATATCTTTGAAGATAATGAAGATACCTCATTGAGGTCTTTATAATTGAGTTTTTCATACATTTTTAGACAAGCTAAGTCAAAAAAAATTAAAATTGCATCATAATGAATAGTTATTTTTGCAGGAATGTGTGATAATACTAATTTTAAATTTTACGAACCATATCTTTGAAGATAATGAAGATCACTCATAAATAACTAAAAAAATCTTAAAATTGCATCATGATGAATATGTACTTTTGCAGGAATGTGTGATAAAACAAATTGCAACTTTCACAAGCCATATCTTTGAAGATAATTAAGATATCCCATTTCGGTCTTTATAATTGAGTTTTTCATACATATTTGAATAAGAATTACATAAGAAATCTTAAAATTGCTTTATGATGAATAGGTATTTTTGCAGGATTGTGTGATAATACAAATTTTAACTTGTACAAGTTGTATCTTTGAAGATAATAAAGATAACTCATTGGTGTCTTTATAATTGAGTTTTTCATATATTTTTAGACAAGAGTAACACAAAAAATCTTCAAATTGCATCATGATGAATAGGCATTTTTGCAAGAATGTGTGATACTAATATTAACTTTTACACGCCATATCTTTGAAGATAATCAAGATACCTCATTGGATTCTTTATGATTGAGACTTTCATACATTTCTAGACAAGAATAACACACAAAAAATATCAAAAATGCATCATGATGAATACGTATTTTTGCAGGAATATGTGATAAAAAAAATGTATACTTTCACAAGCCATATCTTTGAAGATAATGAAGATATCTCATTGCGGTCTTTATAATTGAGTTTTTCATACATATTTACACAAGAATAACATACGAAATCTTTAATTTGTTTCATGATGATTAAAAAAATTTCAGGAATGTGTGATAATACAAATTTTAACTTTTACCAGCCATATCTTTGAAGATAATGAAGATAAATCATTGGGGTCTTTATAATTGAGTTTTTCATACATTTTTAGACAAGAATAACTTAAAAAATCTTAAAATTGCATCATGATGAATAGGTACTTTTGCAGGAATGTGTGATAAAACAAATTTAAACGTTCACGAACCATATCTTTGAAGATAATGAAGATATCTTATTGGGGTCTTTATAATTGAGTTTTATATACATTTTTAGACAAGAATAACACAAAAAATCTTAAAATGACATCATGTTGAATGTTGCAGGAATGTGTGATCATACAAATTTCAATTTTTAAAAGCTTGAGCTATATCTTTGAAGATAATGGAAATACCTCATTGGAGTATTTATGATGGAGATTTTCATACATTTCTAGACAAGAATAACACACACAAAATATCAAAATTGCATCAAGATGAATAGGTATTTTTGCAGGCATATGTGATAAAACAAATGTATACTTTCACAAGCCATATCTTTGAAGATAATAAAGATATATCATTGCGGTCTTTATAATTGTGTTTTTCATACATATTTAAACAAGAATACCATACGAAATCTTTAAATTGCTTTATGATGAATAGATATTTTTGCAGGAATGTATGATAATACAAATTTTAACTTTTACGAGCCATATCTTTGAAGATAATGAAGGTAAATCATTGGGGTCGATATAATTGAGTTTTTCATACATTTTTAGATAAGAATAACTCAAAAATTTTCTGTAAAAGTACCTATTCATCATGATTCAATTTTACATCATGCTGAATAGATACTTTTACAGGAATGTGTTAAGATATATTATTGGGGTCTTTATAATTGAATTTTTCATACATATTTATACAAGAATAACATAAGAAATCTTAAAATTGCTTTATGATGAATAGGTATTTTTGCAGGAATGTGTGATAACCCGTTACAAGGTTAACATTACATTTATATCCAAGTTTCATAATGTTTAATATATAGGTTAGTATGAGCACTTTTTTATTTTATTATCAAAACCATTTACAGCAAATGGATGTATATAACATACATTCAATAATGCGTTAGTAACCGAATAATCGCAATGAATCCACTCAACTTCTGAACGTTCAATTAACTATTATATAACACAACAATTATTGGGAACACTCACGCTTTATGAGCAACCCTCCAGCGCCTAATGGCAGCGCTTAAATTGATGCAAACACACATATTAGTAACGAGTCATCCCCACACCCCCGTGCTATTCGCATTAACACGACGCGAATATTATGCGAAATCATTCCGCACCGAAAACGCCGTCCGGTGGCTTACAAAAGAAAATTAAGCCATCCCAGGGTAAGGGTGGCGCTCGCTCGCTCGCTCGCTCGCTTTTTTTTTAATTAAATATCAAAGGTGCAAATAAAGCTAAGTGGCGGCCGACAAAGGCATTAGAAATTCAGGAGGAAGCGCGCTTTATGCATTACATTTTCGTGCCCCGTTCCCGGTTTTTATTAGCTAAAAAGAGCGGGATCAAATGCTTTTGCAGGCGAGGTGAATTATAAGGAAACCTTTTTTTGTGATAGAATGGAGAAATCCGCGCTGGGATTGTAATTTTATACAAAAGTTTTATAATGTAAAATGCGTATTTGTTCATTTATTTCAATTCAACAGAATTTTAAAAGTTTCTAGTTATCTTATGTATGAGTTTCTTTTAAGTAATTCATTTTACTTTCTTCATATTTTATTTTTTATTATGAATAATGTACTTAAAACATGACTAGCAATAGGATAAAGTTGCTACAATCATTCTAAATTGTATCACTTTAAAATTTCGCTTTAGTCCTGGTTTCCTAGCAAGCGGTGTCGATAAAAACGACCGTTTTTGACGTCATTTACACATTGCAAGATACGTTTTAAGTACATGTAATTAAATAACTCACCAGATTTCAGTGTAATTCATGATATTTTTCCAATACTTTGAAGTATACCGCTCTCTGTAGATTACTAGATTTATTTAAATATAGGTAAAAGAAATGGGTAACGTCAAAATGTCGTGAAATACGGCCGCTTTGGTAACATTGGTTCCTAGGAAATCAAGGCTTAAATTTTGAATGATGGCCTCAGCCAGGGACGGTCTAGTGGGCATGCAAGGTGTGTGCCGCACGCGGGCAGCCAAATTTCAGCCCGGGTGATTAGCTGTCGAAAGAGATCCAAACATAAAATCTGAACTCGGTTTGGTTATATAAGATCCTTCATTCCCTCATTCTTTTCACAGATTAGCCTTTATAAATTATTTATTAATTTCTTCACATATATCCCTAGCCTAATTTTATATATAATGGTAATTATAATATTTATGAATGAGGCGTGGGCAACCGACTACGTAGGACCAGCCCTGGCCTCAGCTAGCAAACCTTGTATAAGCTAAAAGGTGTATAAAAATCAATATACACTAGCTAACAAATTTGAAAGAGCCTAATATATAATTTTAATCATGTTGTGTCTTCGCTATCTTTATCTCTGTTAAAAATTTATAAAGGAATAAAGATCTCGCATTCTCGTTGCAACACGTAGAAATCGTCAGCTGTTTACTACTTAAAAAAAATATATTTTGATAAATATATGTTAATTATTGATACATTTAAAATATTTGGCATTAAAGCCTTAATACGCTAATGAGTTATGCAATATTGTATTTGGGTCGCTCTTTCTTGTATATGGTCATTGCACCCCGTAATTCACGCAGACGTTACCGCTTCGTTTTTCGGCTGCAAACTTGCCCGGTCTTGCAAAACCTAGCCCCCCCTAGATTATGAGAAACTTCCCAGAATTCGCCATCCGCTGGTGAAATATTGCCGCGTTTATATGGCCGCTCGCTCGCTTTGTAAATTAATTGCGGACAAAGTTTTAATAACCCCCGCCCGCTCGTGTGCTCAAATATATGTCGCGTATATGTATGTTTATTCTCAGAGTGTTGTGCTAATATATTTAATTGACTTTGAGAGCGTGGCACAAGTGGTAGCTAATTGCCGCTCTGCACAACGCGAGTTGTTTTATAAAATAATTCCACTCAATTTACTGAGTGAATGAACATTTTATTTTTATATTTTTGATTTTGAGGATTTTGTAAATAGAGAGCGTCAATATTTTTTCGTGTTAAATAAATCACGGTGCGTTCAGTCCCATCCCCCGCGGGACTGCTATCAAATGTAATCCAGCGCGGTCGCCAATGCAAAGTAAATCCTCGCTCCGTAATAATTTCAACCCCCCGTCGCTAATTGAAATAGCCGGCAGCATTCTCGCATTAAGGCACACATTTTCCTATTTACTTACCTTGATACTGCGGCAAATTACACCGAAATAGTGACCGCGACGGGCGTTAATTTTGTTAATTTACTGCCCGCTACACCGTTGCGGTGTTTGGTAAATTGGCGAAGGCGCCGGGAAAAAATTAATTACAGGCGGTTAATTATAGTGTGTATGTGTGTGTATTGGCGGCGGCGGTGCATCATGTTTGCAGCGTCCAAACATCGTAAACAATGCTCTCCCCTGTTAATATCTGGACTAAATGAGATTCTCTCGCGTAATTTCCTATAAGCCTTTACGGGTTAAACTGTTTACTGCATTAATTGAAATTGTTGTTCGGGGTGGGAGGTGGTCAGTGTTTGGGAATTGGCACAAATAGTGCCGTAGCTGCTAATCGAATAAACAATGGCTGGAAGAATTTGTGGAGCAATTGTACAGATTCATATTGAATTCATTCAAATTTACTCATCTAAAATCTACAAAAATAATTGTAATTGTAACTTTTTGATGAACTGACTTTGGTTTGGTGTGTCTGGAGGGGCTCTGTATAGTCTCAAATGGTGATGAGTGATCGCAAATTGGACTTCCAGATTACGCCATCTGCGCGCCAGCTGCGGTGGCTACATGTCCGAAATCATATTTAAACATTAATGGCATAATATTATCTTTCAAAGAAAAAGTGAAATTCGTGGCCATTAAAATTATTTGTCTATGTTTTATTTAAATTCAAAGTTCTATACATCGAAATGAAACACTCTTTATGACTAAAATAGTTGAAATAGACTATTTTTGGAAAATATGTGTGCGTTCGTCCATCCGTCTGATTATTAAAAAAAAGTCATATTCATGGTAATTAAAATTATTTTTCCGTATTTTATTTAAATTCAAAATTCTATTCCTCAAAATCAAACACTCTTTATGACTAAAATAGTTGAAATATACTATTTTTGGAATATATGAATGCGTCCCGCCATATGTCTGTGTCTGTGATTATTTAAAAAGAAATCATATTCGTGGACATTCAATATATTTTTCCGTGTTTTATTTAAATTAAAAATTCTATACCTCGAAATGAAACACCGTTTAGAACGTAAAGAAATCTCAAAATTACCAATTAGATTTTTTTGGCGATAAAAATAAATTTCTTGTACAGCAGTTAATCGCACCAATAATAAATAAATCATTCATTATACGAATGGTGTGTCTGTGTTACGCCATTAAAACAAACAATAATTCATCCCCGCAAATTGATTTATTGCCAAAGCACTTGTGCAATAAAAACTCTCATCTCCAGTTAATACGTGCGCGCACAAGTGCCCTCGCTTCATCTTCGAGTGGCGCGCGGTTTAAAAAAACATCCTCTCGCTCGGGTAAAGTTAAATTAGTTTCATACAAACGAGTAATTACGACCGCCCTAATGCTCAACAAGTTTTCTATTACAAAACCTAAGTATCCGCGAATGTAACGTCATTAACGCTTTGTTGCGGGCGTCTAGATCGGGCTTTTTTTGTTCATGCAAAAAAAAAACTTTGCACGTTTTCGGACGAATTGAGGGTGTGCAATTTCCATTCGAGATCGCGGCACTTGTACGTCTTGTTGCTTTCATTTGGGCCCCCCATTGTGCCTTTCATTAGTTCGTTATGGTGGCGCGTTTCCTCCTTTTCATCGCCGGCCCCGCCATTCAGCGCGACGCGTTTGCATTGCTGATGCCCCTCGGTATTTGCACGCACAGATGAGTTTCATTTACTTCAATGGACACGTACTTTATTAAAACAACGATATTAACAAAGAATTCAAATTAAAACGAAGGTGAGAAGTGGAAATTTTAATTGTAAAAATAATTCGAATGAAAATTGCACACAGCCAGTTCGTGTGAAATCATGCACAAGTGTTTTTATTTGTATGAACACAAAAAATACATGATGTCCAATCTAGATGCCCACTGTTTCCGCCAATGTAGGACAATTGAGATTGCTTATAGATGGAAGTGATTTTTACCCCACATATTTCTTATCTAAAAAAAAAAATATTACCCACTATATTTTGTAAACCTGAAGTTGAATGGCTTAAAAATTCATTGGTTGAATAAAATGTATTTGATATTAAGAACGAATTCAATTTTGATTAAAATAGCGTATAAGGGAGAGTTTTTGAAAGAAAACTTGTTGAGTATTATGGCGGTCGTAATGACTCGTTTGTATGAACCTAATTTTCCAACCAAAAAATATAAAAGGTTATATATATATATATATATATATATATATATATATATATATATATATATATATATATATTCATAATTATTGTGATTTGTGTTTGGAATAGACTGTATCGTTGGTTATTCGTGGATATATTTTGTGATCCATATGTCCTAAATTGAGTCCCTTGCGTTACGTGCTCCCGCGTCTGCGTTCCGATTTGCGCTGAATATATGGCGAAAGTTCCTATCTAAATCTTCCTTTATGTCTATGACTCGCAGCCAAGAGCCTGCAGGATGCGGAAATAATAACAGGGAGTTTATGGCCCTTGATGGTGTCCGGGTAAGCAAGGAGTGTAAAATAAAGGTTATGATTTGTACTATTGACAAACTTTCACTGTCTGAAAATCGATTATGAATAATAAAAAAATAATATTTATAACTATTAGTCCGAGAGCTGTTCCTCTAGTAAAAGGAGAAGTTAAGATGAGTGTAGTAATCTTACTTTAACTTCACAGAAACCCTGTAAAAAACTCTCAAAGGTGATTCGCGTTATTTCGGTCTAAAAGTGTGATGTATGATTTTATAAAATGTATTTCCACTAAAAATTATATTTAAAAGAAAAATGCTTTTTCGATACTACTGCTGATACTCTACTTTTCTGTTCTATCAAACAAGAAATAAATTCAACAAAATAAAAATGATTGCAACTATCTCTCTACAGAAAAACGTTTACGCCATCTAGTGATGCCACATCAAATAACAATGCATACACCCATATGGTAATATCCGTCAACATACTCATACCATCAGTATCAATAAGTCTATTATATATATATATATATATATATATATATATAATAGACCATATTTATAATTTACCTCCGAACATATATATATATTTTACATGAAGTACACTTTACTTCCTTCTTGCCAATATTTCGTAGCTAACTCATCAGGGCTCGGCTATTAGCTGTAGATGTAGATGCATACCCAAATGGTATATATACATATATATATATATATATATATATATATATATATATATATATATATATATATATATATTAAAACGTTTTAAATTTTACATTATAGTGAATCAGCGGAATTAATGTTAAATAAAAAGTGTTAACGCGCAGGAAACGTTGACAGAACTAATTTGCGGGGGGGCATAAGCGCACCTTAAGCAGTTATAAGTTGCCCGGATGAAATTACCTGCAATATTATTTAAGAGGCGGCTCTAATAGCTATCAAATCCTGGCGACCCCGGCAACAGTAATTACACTGCGCGACCTGAAGAGATAAAATTAAATGTGCTGATGCTAAAACCTGCAGGTAAAAATTTAAAGTGTAAAAGTTTAATTAGAAATAACACCATAGGGTGGCTATCATGGCAATTTATAAAACCCATTTCTCGTTAAATTTACTATAAAAAAAGTGTAAACTTTCTGAATTTCTCGCATAAGTAATGACAGAAAAATGGATTTACTTACAATTGTTGTATTTTTGTAAGTACTAATTACAAAGTAGGCTGTAACTAAAAAACAGGATGTGGTAAATGATTGTGGTTTAAAAATTCAGTTTCTCCATTAAATTTACTATAAGACAAGTGTAAACTTGCTCAATTTCTCGCATAAGTAACGACAGAAAATTGGATTTACTTACAATTGTTGTATTTTTGTAAGTACTAATTACAAAGTAGGCTGTAACTAAAAAACAGAATGTGGTAAATGATTGTGGTTTGAAAATTCAGTTTCCCCATTAAATTTACTATACGACAAGTGTAAACTTGCTCAATTTCTCGCATAAGTAACGACAGAAAATTGGATTTACTTACAATTGTTGTATTTTTGTAAGCACTAATTACAAAGTAGGCTGTAACTAAAAAACCGGATGTGGTAAATGATTTTGATTTGAAAATTCAGTTTCCCCATTAAATTTACTATAAGACAAGTGTAAACTTGCTCAATTTCTCGCATAAGTAACGACAGAAAAATAGATTAACTTACAATTGTTGTATTTTTGTAAGTACTAACTACAAATTAGGATGTAACTAAAAAACAGGATGTGGTAAATGATTTTGGTATGAAAATTCAGTTTCCTCATTAAATTTACTATAAGACAAGTGTAAACTTGCATAATTTCTCGCATAAGTAACGACAGAAAAATGGATTTACTTACAATTGTTGTATTTTTGTAAGTATTAACTACAAATTAGGCTGTAACTAAAAAACAGGATGTGGTAAATGATTTTGGTGTGAAAATTCAGTTTCCTCATTAAATTTACTATAAGACAAGTGTAAACTTGCATAATTTCTCGCATAAGTAACGACAGAAAAATGGATTTACTTACAAATGTTGTATTTTTGTAAGTACTAATTACAAAGTAGGCTGTAACTAAAAAACAGGAGGTGGTAAATAATTGTGGTTTGAAAATTCAGTTTCCTCATTAAATTTACTATAAGACAAGTGTAAACTTGCTCAATTTCTCACATAAGTAACGACAGAAAAATGGATTTACTTACAATTGTTGTATTTTTGTAAGTACTAACTACAAATTAGGCTGTAACTAAAAAACAGGATGTGTTAAATGATTTTGGTTTGAAAATTCAGTTTCCCCATTAAATTTACTATAAGACAAGTGTAAACTTGCATAATTTCTCGCATAAGTAACGACAGAAAAATGTATTTACTTACAATTGTTGTATTTTTGTGAGTACTAATTACAAAGTAGGCTGTAACTAAAAAACAGGATGTAGTAAATGATTTTGGTATGAAAATTCAGTTTCCTCATTAAATTTACTATAAGACAAGTGTAAACTTGCATAATTTCTCGCATAAGTAACGACAGAAAAATGGATTTACTTACAATTGTTGTATTTTTGTAAGTACTAATTACAAATTAGGCTGTAACTAAAAAACAGGATGTGGTAAATGATTGTGGTTTGAAAATTCAGTTTTCCCATTAAATTTACTATAGTACAAGTGTAAACATGCTCAATTTCTCGCATAAGTAACGACAAATAAATGGATTTACTTACAAGTGTTGTATTTTTGTAAGTACTAATTACAAAGTAGGCTGTAACTAAAAAACAGGATGTGGTAAATGTTTGTGGTTTGAAAATTCAGTTTCCCCATTAAATTTACTATAGTACAAGTGTAAACATGCTGAATTTCTCGCATAAGTAACGACAGATAAATGGATTTACTTACAATTGTTGTATTTTTGTAAGTACTAATTACAAAGTAGGCTGTAACTAAAAAACAGGATGTGGTAAATGTTTGTGGTTTGAAAATTCAGTTTCCCCATTAAATTTACTATAGTACAAGTGTAAACATGCTCAATTTCTCGCATAAGTAACGACAGATAAATGGATTTACTTACAAGTGTTGTATTTTTGTAAGTACTAATTACAAAGTAGGCTGTAACTAAAAAACCAGATGTGGTAAATGATTGTGGTTTGAAAATTCAGTTTCCTCATTAAATTTCCTATAAGGCAAGTGTAAACTTGCTCAATTTCTTGCATAAGTAACGACTGAAAAATGGATTTACTTACAATTGTTGTATTTTTATAAGCACTAATTGCAAAGTAGGCTGTAACTAAAAATCCGGATGTGGTAAATGATTGTGGTTTGAAAATTCAGTTTCCCCATTAAATTTACTATAGTACAAGTGTAAACTTGCTCAATTTCTCACATAAGTAACAAAAGAAAAATGGATTTACTTACAATTGTTGTGTTTTTGTAAGTACTAATTACAAAGTAGGCTGTAACTAAAAAAACCGGATGCGGTAAATGATTGTGGTTTACAAAATCAGTTTCATCATTAAATTTATTATAAGACAAGTGTAAACTTGCTCAATTTCTCACATAAGTAACGACAGAAAAATGGATTTGCTTACAATTGTTGTGTTTTTGTAAGTACTAATTACAAAGTAGGCTGTTACTAAAAAACCGGATGTGGTAAATGATTGTGGTTTAAAATATCAGTTTTCTCATTAAATTTACTATAAGATAAGTGTAAACTTGTTCAATTTATCGCATAAGTAACGACAGATAAATGGATTTACTTACAAGTGTTGTATTTTTGTAAGTACTAATTACAAAGTAGGCTGTAACAAAAAAACCGGATATGGCAAATGATTGTGGTTTGAAAATTCAGTTTCCCCATTAAATTTACTATAGTACAAGTGTAAACATGCTCAATTTCTCGCATAAGTAACGACAGATAAATGGATTTACTTACAAGTGTTGTATTTTTGTAAGTACTAATTACAAAGTAGGCTGTAACTAAAAAGCCGGATGTGGTAAATGATTGTGGTTTGAAAATTCAGTTTCCGCATTAAATTTCCTATAAGGCAAGTGTAAACTTGCTGAATTTCTCGTATAAGTAACGACTGAAAAATGGATTTACTTACAATTGTTGTATTTTTATAAGCACTATTTACAAAGTAGGTTGTAACTAAAGAACCGGATGTGGTAAATGATTGTGGTTTGAAAAATCAGTTTCCGCATTAAATTTACTATAAGACAAGTGTAAACTTGTTCAATTTCTCATATAAGTAACGACAGAAAAATGGATTTACCTACAATTGTTGTATTTTTGTAAGTACTAATTACAAAGTCTATCATCTTAAATATAAACTCAAAGAGATTTATGTGTAAACAGTTTTTGGGGATAATACATCTGCCTGTTGAACTTAAATATACTGAAATGTTGCGTATTTTCATGGATTTTAACACGCGGTTGTTGCCTGTTAGTATGTTTTCAATGATAGCTGCATATCTGTTATCTGAATTCTGTAAAAGCTTGTAGATTCTGTAAAAGCTTGTAGATTCTGTAAAAGCTTGTAGATTCTGTAAAAGCTTGTAGATTCTGTAAAAGCTTGTAAGCTTGTAGATTCTGTAAAAGCTTGTAGATTCTGTATAAGCATGTATATTCTGTAAAAGCTTGTAGAATTTTACATTGGTTTATAGTATCAAATGCCTTTTCATAGTCGACGAATATCAGGAATAGTGGGTTTGTTGTATTGTGTACATTTCTCGATGATGGTTATTATAACCTGGAGGTGGTCGTTGGTGTCATATATTCCTCAAATGCTCGCTTGTTCACAGACTTGGTGAAGGTCCAGTTTGTAGGTGACCCTATCCCCATGAACAATTTGTACATATGTGATAAGGGACTCGAGATATTGTGTGAATTCATCCTCACTAGCTGAGCTACATTGATGAAATGTAATATGATCGAAATCTAGATATATAGATTGCTAAGAGGTGGATTAACACTTATATAGACCACTCCACCTTCACGAACAGAGATTACCACTACCACTCGCCACTCTTCCGGCACCTATTCCTTTCCACTCCACACTCTATCATCTGCAGGAGCTTCTCCCTTCATTCCATTGGAAGTCACTGATCACCTGTGCCTTCGGTACATCTTCTACCACAGCCTTTCCTGGTTTCAACCATCCCAGAGCTACTTCCACCTCATTCCAAACCTCCCTTCCTACCACCGGTCTCGAACTCCTTAGATTATCCTCCATACCCGCCATCTCTATGCAGCTCCTCTCCCACTCTGCCAGTTCAATGTTAACTTTCCCCTTTTAGAATCTCCAACAGTTTCGATACACACTCCCTTAACCTCTTTTCCACCTTCAGTATTTCCTCTACTTGTTTCTTCTCGTACATTTTGTGAAAAAAGTGTTCGAAAAACTTATTGTAGAATACACTAGTTGTTTCAACATTACAAAACTTCTGTATTCGCATAAAAAAAAGTATGCCAACAAAAGTGAGGCGAGTGGGCGTCTTTGATAAAGAATTTACATACAGATTTGTTTATGTTCCAAGGGTTTTTGTTAATTCACTGTGTACAGACATATTAAATTACTTAAAACTTTTGTGTAACTAACAATTGCAAACTTCAACTATTTTACTCCATACGTGTATACCTAACATTTCCCTCCCCAATTAACACCGTATGAATATAAAACCAAGCACACAAATTCCACATTTTCCAGCGCCACTTTAAACCCAACACTGAGTCTGATGGGGTGTTGGATTTAAAGTCCACTTTTCTTTGTGCAGCGCATCATAAAGGCGGAGTGCGTTGCCTGTTTATACATTGCGCCCGTATGAAAAAAGCGCGGCAGACGAATATAAAGTGTCTCATTCGGGAATTTTCCGGCTTGGCGCTCTCTCGCCCCTTGGGGAGGGGTGCTTGCTGTGTGCGATCGAAAAAGAGTTGTAAATTGGGCAAATTTTACTGTCTGCACCGCATAAATCACAACAATTTCAGCGCGTGCACTGCGCGCCATATATCAGCGGCTGAAATATAAACTTACGGGCCATGCGACAGCCAGAAGAAGTGGACGGGTTGGAGATAAATGCGCTCGAGTCACCTGAAAATGGGGAAAGAGAAAAATTAGAGGTTTTATTTGTGTGTGGGTTGTTGGGGACATAAATTGTATGGAAAAATGAAATGTCAATAGTGATATATATATATATAGGTATTGAAACAATGATTTGTGTATATAAAGGTTTGATTTCAAACATAAATAAATAGACAGGTAATTTATGTTTATCGTAACCGTAACTAGTGCCAAGTTTTAGTACATTACAAAAAAAAACAACAAGGATGAAAATTGTAACAATTTTATGGGATTTCATTATGATTTTCATTTACAAATAATTGTGATTCTATAATAATACATATTGCACAGTAATATATTATACATAAAATATCATATATAGGGCAGACTCCTCCGGTATGTAATGTAAATGTTATATACCACAATAAATATTTTTATTATTATTTATATTTAGTCTATATATTATCAAGTTCAACTGACAATTCGAATTTGCACATTTTATATTATAAAGGGTGTTCATTTCGAGGTATAGAACTTTGAATTTGAATAAAACACAGAAAAATAATTTTAATGGCCAGAATTTGAATGATTTTTCTGCCATTAATGTTTAAATATGATTTCGGACATGTGGCAACCGCGTCTGGTGCGTAGATGGTGTAATCTGGAAGTTAATTACAATATTAATATACACTAGATCGTCACAAAAAGAAATGATATTAGGATGGACATACAAACAACTCACAGGATGGACATACAAACAACAATGCACATGCATTTTTTTTTCTCTCGCTAGATTTGACTTTTAATTATGATTCGGAATGATTGATGCATCACGTTGAGTGCTTAATAAAATTCGTAATTTATTTAAAATCAGTTGAACGCATCCGTTGCGGCCGGCTGACGTTGAGTGGAACTCGGCCGCATTTCCAACGCAATTTAATAAAGCCGGTGCCGGACAATGGCGTGCGCTCGAAAATGACGGAAATGCTAATTTTGAAATTTTGTGCACTCCCCGCACACGGCGCAAACGCGTCGAGTCATTTCAATTCCTACAAATGGAAATAAACAAAGCGTAATAATGCAATAACAATATCCGCACCTCCATATCGGGTAGGTAGTAGCCGATTAAATGATATAAACTCGATATAGAGGCTTTTGTTAGCAGTTTGCTGGTTGTAATGGTAATACGTAATTATCACTATAATTAAGCGGGCGTAAAATCGAACAACACACTATTAGTGAAGTAGTTTATAGGATATTATTTGTATACAATTTGTGTAGACAGAATAATCACAAACTCAGTGTTTTGTATTTAAATTATATTTCTTCTTTATATCCCGACTAGTACTTCGAGGTTGGCATTCATCATCGCAATTCGGACCTTTGATGCCACAACCCTGAAACGTTAGGGGGTTGTTCGGCTTACCATTCTCGTAGGTTCCAAGATATTATGCGTCGCCCAACAGACCGTTTTCCTATTATTTTGTTCTACACAATTAATTTGAGGATTGCATATGTAACTTCTTGAATGGTCGGCTCCGGACATTTTTCATAGGTTTAGCTCGTTGGATGACTTTTATGACTTCTAACTTTATGATTATGAGTCCAGGTTCGTGTATATTTTCGCTTCGTTCATCTGAAAAGAGATTTGTATTTTTTCTAGATGGTGTACATCTAGAAAAAATACAAATCTCTTTTCAGATGAACAAAACGAAAATATACACGAACCTGGACTCATAATCATAATGTTAGAAGCTGTTCTATACCCTAGTTTTTCGTCTGTGTCTATCACTGCTGGTGTACCAGCATTTGCTTTTACGATTATATCTGTAACCTCTTGATATGCCTCATTAATGGAACCATTTTTTGTCTTATTTCTGATAGATGTGCTCATTTATAGACTAATTAATAACAATGATCATTAGTACACAAAAAAGTAAATATCCCTTTTCCATATTAGTTGAATGATGAGAGAGAATGTAATAAATAAAGTAAACTAGTCTAATTATTATAAGATTACTGATAACTGAACCTCGACAAAAAAAAAACCTGTCTGCAAATCACGAGCAGCAAAAAAAAAAGTGAAACGTCACGTTAATTAATGAAACATCGCTAAATGTATTCGTATTACCGATGTGGTTTTATGTGGGACGACGCGTGTTTGCACTCACGTTACGCGTAGATCAATATATTTATATGTGTATTTACACATGCATGTTAAAATGGTCGGATAAATCTGTACATGCAGAAGTAAATCCATTTATTTGCATTTAATGCGAGTATCGGCTTGTTCCTTTTTGTGAATCGAGTTTTATGGTGTAGTAAATTGCAATCGTGACTGCCCAGCGATGATCTTTTACGAGTATTGTTGAAAATAATACACATTCATGACTCTTGCAATTACTTTACAAATGATTATATGGTTGACATCGTGTTACCCTGAAATAAACAATGAAAGAATAATAGGTGTACAATCCCCCTGTTTCACCAACGTTCTATAAATCTATCAATAGCTATTGAACCATAAGTATTCGTTGGTATAGCAACAATAAATAAATTATCTAGGGAATGTAGTTACTTTAGATTCGCTCTATTGGTAACTCTGAAAAAATAAAGAAAATGTGCCATCAAACAATCACAAGCACTATTCCAGGTGTTGACATTATTTTGGCCATTTCTGTCATAATGACATTTTCAACCCAGCTCAGTGGCCGAATGGTTAGAGGCGTCGTCGGTCTCGTACCGGAGCCTGAGTTCGGTCCCCAGCGGGGAACGAATTTTCGCTAGTCACCTTTCACAGTTTTTCAGAGGTTTTCTGTGAAGTTAAGGTAAATACCGGGTGATTAAACTCTTCTGAGCTTCTCCCTTGACCGGCGGAAAAGCCTCACGGCTGATAGCCCCATAAAGATAGAAGTTTTTTTTTTGACATTTTTAATTTATACATTCAATAGCTCATGGGACCTATAAAGTTTATGGGTTGTTGGTGAAGACATTAAAGTTTTGGTGTATTGGAAAAGTTGATTAAATTGTAACTGCATATATTTTTGCACTACAACTGATGTATGTGCTTCAGTAGATAACTACAATAGATGTTGAGTATGGTTTGATTATGATACGTCCTCGGTTAGTCTCGCAATTCACAATAATTCAGAAAACAGTTTTGTGTTGTACCAGTATTGACGCCTGATGTTTTTTGTAATTTTGAAATGGCCTCTCGTGTTTTTAAGGATCCCATAACAAGTACAAATGGTTGAAATTGAATTTATTTCCTTCACATTTCAATAAAAATCAATATAGTTTTGAGTTTTTAGCAGTAAATATTGATTTTGTAGTATAATTCAAAATAGAAACCGATGATAACGTTTGACGATGTATCGAGTCTAAATTAGTCATCGTCAGACATTTTTCTAAGGAATTACATTCCTGTAACTACCACTCGTGGGTTGCATATAACATTTCTAGTTTGAATTGGATTTTCTATTTCTTGTAGATATCGCAGTATTACTAGAACTACGACAACTTAATCTACACTACTCTACTTTACAAAAATAGAAATCTTTTTTAATAAAAAAAAAAACGAACAATACGTTACAAATATGACATTAGCCAGGGGATAAAAGTACCATAACTCTGTTTTCAAAATTTCATAATTTACTCTGAATATATCCAGAAATAGTCATACTTAGCCCCTACAAAGTATGAAATGTGTATCTCAACCATTCGTAGTCTTTTTGTGTTGTAAAAATTATAAATCTGTCTTTACTCAGGGGATAAAAAGTACCATAATTCTGTTTGTAATTTTCAAAATTATATAAAAATTCTTTAAATATATCCACAAAGAGTCATATTAAGACCCTACAAAGTATGAATTATGTATCTTTACTATTCGTAGTATTTTTGGGTTGTTAAACTCAAAAATTATAATTCTGATATGAGTCAGGTGATAAAAATACCATAACTTTGTTTGTGATTTTCAAAATTTTATTAAATTAGTCTGAATATATTCACAATTGGTTATATTTAAACCTGACAAAGTATGAAATATGTATCTTAACTGTTCGTATTTTTTCTGGTTTGTTAAACACAAAAATTACAAATCTAAAATTGTTTAGGGGACAATAAGTACTATAACACTGTCTGTATTTTTCAAAAATTCATAAAATTACTCTGAATATATCCAGAAGTAGTCCTATTTAAATCGTACTAAGTATGAAACATGTATCCCAACTATTCGCAGTCTTTTTGGGCTATTAAACCTACAAAATACTAGTTAGGGGATAAAAAGTACCATAACTATGTTTGTGATTTTCAAAATTTTATTAAATTAGTCTGAATATATTCACAATTGGTTATATTTAAACCTTACAAAGTATGAAATATGTACCTTAACTATTCGTAATTTTTCTGGGTTGTTAAACTCAAAAATTACAAATCTAAAATTGTTTAGGGGAGAAAAAGTACAATAACTCTGTGTGTATTTTTCAAAATTTCATAAAATTACTCTGAATACATCCAGAAATAGTTCTATTTAAATCCTACTAAGTATGAAACATGTATCCCAACTATTCGTAGTCTTTTTGGGCTATTAAACCTACAAAATACTAGTTAGGGGATAAAAAGTACCATAACTTTGTTTGTGATTTTCAAAATTGTATTAAATTAGTCTGAATATATTCACAATTGGTTATATTTAAACCTAATAAAGTATGAAATATGTATCTTAACTATCCGTAATTTTTCTGGGTTGTTAAACTCAAAAATTACAAATCTAAAATTGGTTAGGGGACAAAAGGTACTATAACTCTGTCTGTAGTTTTCAAAATTTTATAAAATGACTCTGAATATAGCCAGAAATAGTCTTATTTAAATCCTACTAAGTATGAAACATGTATCCCAACTATTCGTAGTCTTTTTGGGCTATTAAACCTACAAAATACTAGTTAGGGGATAAAAAGTACCATAACTTTGTTTGTGATTTTCAAAATTGTATTAAATTAGTCTGAATATATTCACAATTGGTTATATTTAAACCTAATAAAGTATGAAATATGTATCTTAACTATCCGTAATTTTTCTGGGTTGTTAAACTCAAAAATTACAAATCTAAAATTGGTTAGGGGACAAAAGGTACTATAACTCTGTCTGTAGTTTTCAAAATTTTATAAAATGACTCTGAATATAGCCAGAAATAGTCTTATTTAAATCCTACTAAGTATGAAACATGTATCCCAACTATTCGTAGTCTTTTTGGGCTATTAAACCTACAAAATACTAGTTAGGGGATAAAAAGTACCATAACTTTGTTTGTGATTTTCAAAATTGTATTAAATTAGTCTGAATATATTCACAATTGGTTATATTTAAACCTAATAAAGTATGAAATATGTATCTTAACTATCCGTAATTTTTCTGGGTTGTTAAACTCAAAAATTACAAATCTAAAATTGGTTAGGGGACAAAAGGTACTATAACTCTGTCTGTAGTTTTCAAAATTTTATAAAATGACTCTGAATATAGCCAGAAATAGTCTTATTTAAATCCTACTAAGTATGAAACATGTATCCCAACTATTCGTAGTCTTTTTGGACTATTAAACCTACAAAATACTAGTTAGGGGATAAAAGGTAACATAACTTTGTTTGTGATTTTCAAAATTTTATTAAATTAGTCTGAATATATTCACAATTTATTATATTTAAACCTTACGAAGTATGAAATATGTATCTTAACTATTCGTAATTTTTCTGGGTTGTTAAACTCAAAAATTACAAATCTAAAATTGTTTAGGGGACAAAAAGTACTATAACACTGTCTGTATTTTTCAAAATTTCATAAAATTACTCTCAATATATCCAGAAATAGTCCTATTTAAATCCTACTAAGTATGAAACATGTATCCCAACTATTCGTAGTCTTTTTGGCCTATTAAAACTATAAAATACTAGTTAGGGGACAAAAACTACCATAACTTTGTTTGTGATTTTCAAAATTTTATTAATTTAGTCTGAATATATTCACAATTGGTTATATTTAAACCTTACAAAGTATGAAATATGTATCTTAATTATTCGTAATATTTCTGGGTTGTTAAACTCAAAAATTACAAAACTAAAATTGTTTAGGGGACAAAAAGTACTATAACACTGTCTGTAGTTTTCAAAATTTCATAAAATTACTCTGAATATATCCAGAAATAGTCATATTTAAATCCTACTAAGTATGAAACATGTATGCCAACTATTCGTAGTCTTTTTGGGCTATTAAACCTACAAAATACTAGTTAGGGGATAAAAATTACCATAACTTTGTTTGTGATTTTCAAAATTTTATTAAATTAGTCTGAATATATTCACAATTGGTTATATTTAAACTTTACAAAGTATGAAATATGTATCTTAACTATTCGTAATTTACTTGGTTGTTAAACTTAAAAATTACTAATCTAAAATTGGCTAGGGGACAAAAAGTACTATAACTCTGTCTGTAGTTTTCAATATTTTATAAAATTACTCTGAATATATCCAGAAATAGTCATATTTAAATCCTACTAAGTATGAAACATGTATCCCAACTATTCGTAGTCTTTTTGGGCTATTAAACCCACAAAATACTAGTTAGGGGATAAAAAGTACCATAACCTTGTTTGTGATTTTCAAAATTTTATTAAATTAGTCTGAATATATTCGCAATTGATTATATTTAAACCTTATAAAGTATGAAATATGAATCGTAACTATTCGTAGTTTTTCTGGATTGTTAAACTCAAAAATTACAAATTTAAAATTGGTTAGGGGACAAAACGTACTATAACTCTGTCTGTAGTTTTCAAAATTTTATAAAATTACTCTGAATATATTCACAAATAGTCATATTTAAATCCTACTAAGTATGAAACATGTATCCTAACTATTCGTAGTCTTTTTGGGCTATTAAACCTACAAAATACTAGTTAGGGGATAAAAAGTACCATAACTTTGTTTGTGATTTTCAAAATTTTATTAAATTAGTCTGAATATATTTACAATTGGTTATATTTAAACCTTACAAAGTATGAAATATGTATCTTAACTATTCGTAATTTTTCTGGGTTGTTAAACTCAAAAATTACAAATCTAAAATTGTTTAGGGAACAAAAAGTACTATAACTCTGTCTGTAGTTTTCAAAATTTTATAAAATTACTCTGAATATATCCAGAAATAGTCAAAAATTACTAATCTAAAATTGGTTATGGGACAAAAAGTACTATAACTCTGTCTGTAGTTTTCAAAATTTTATAAAACTACTCTGAATATATCCAGAAATAGTCATATTTAAATCCTACTAAGTATGAAACATGTATCCCAACTATTCGTAGTCTTTTTGGGCTATTAAACCTACAAAATACTAGTTAGGGGATAAAAAGTACCATAACGTTGTTTGTGATTTTCAAAATTTTATTAAATTAGTATGAATATATTCACAATTGGCTATATTTAAACCTTACAAAGTATGAAATATGTATCTTAACTATTCGTAAATTTTCTGGTTTGTTAAACTCAAAAATTACAAATCTAAAATTGTTTAGGAAACAAAAAGTACTATAACTCTGTCTTTAGTTTTCAAAATTTTATAAAATTACTCTGAATATATCCAGAAATAGTCATATTTAAATCCTACCAAGTATGAAATATGTATCTCAACTATTCGTAATCTTTTTGGGTTGTAAAATTCAAAAATTACAAATCTGACTTTACTCAGGGGATAAAAAGTATCATAATTCTGTTTGTAGTTTTCAAAAGTACAATTTAGATATAAGGGTTAAGTGATAGAGCAGATTGGAATCTGAACTGTTCATTAAATTTAAATTTAATTGCAAATTATTATTATATATTATAAGCTGCATATTTTAATATACCTGTCAGATAAAATCCGATAAACTTTTACACACAAATAAATCATACGTTTTATCATCAACATATAAAAAATCTGTATGTAGCTCTCTCTAATCCCTTCCAATCGTCCTGTATCGTTCTCTTTCCTCCCGCTTTTATTACGATTTCCGGCCTCGGGACTACAGTTTTTTTTACGACGCTCCCCTGCTGTGCTCTGTGGTTCGGATAGAAAATAAAAACGACCATTCCACCCCCAAATTAATCATAACAATAATGCGGCGGATAATAAAAAAACAAACTCCCTAAATCTAGCACTTGGTCGCGCCATAAAACAAGAAAGTGCCTTAGTGTTGTTATTATTTCACGATGTGTCAGACTGTTAGTAAATAAGACAGTAAGTGTCGATACTAATTCAAAATTAGGTTAATATTAAATGAAAATTAATAAATTTTCGTTTCATATTAACCTAATTTAGAATTAGTAACAGTCACGATAGTAACCTAATTTTGAATTAGTATCTGAGGAATTTGGAATAATAATTATATTAATGGACAGTTAAACATGCTTAAACCGATTTAAACGTTAACTATAACTACCGGTATTATCAAAGTTATTTAAATATACATTTAGTTAAATAGGATTTAAAAAAATTATATAACGTTTTGTTAATTAACTAATTAATAATAATAATAATAATAATAATAATAATGTTTATTGCCCAACAGGTAAACCCAATTACAGTGCAACAAAATAAAATCAATATGAAAAAATAGTACATTGTAACAATAATTAACAACAAGATAATAAAAAATAATAAACAATAAAAATAAACACTAAAATAATAAACAACAATAATATCTAAAGCAAAACGTATAAAATAAAGGTAAAAATTAACAAAGTTAACAAAATTAGTTTGTGAGAAGATATCATTATTTTCTCTTATTTAAATAATTAGAAATTGAATATGCATTAGGATTATCTATGTTTATAGTAAATTTAAACTTACGTTAGCCTGCAATTACTATTTTTCTTCGCTGTTATCATCACTTTCCATTGAAAGCCATTTTATACACTTTCGTTTAAAATAGGGGTACTCTCTAATGACCATATCGCCACTATTGTTGCTACAGTTGTTTATAGGAATATCTAATGATCTTTGTCGTGCATCAAGGAAACGCTATTTCTGTCTCAAATATTTCATAATGGCCGACGACGATATGAAAACAAAAAGTCGGTAATGATGCAGAAAAGGCCAATTTTTGTTTCAAACACATTTATTCTACAAAATGGCATTGGATGCATGCATTTACACATATAACTCATAAATGTGTAATAATTAATTTTATTCCCATATAATAAAGTAAATCAAGTAGTAAAGTTAATCCACTTGACTTTTCATTATACTATATGTGTGACTTAACGGGGAATAAACATGCGATTTGCATCCAACTAAGAACCTTACTTCCACGCGGTAGTCTTTCTGATTTGAAATTTTCAACACAAAAGGTTGTTCCACCTCGCCCCACGGGGCCACTTTGCAAAATATTTAATACCCCCATTATTTTCCTTTTTGTTATCATAAATTTAAACCACTCACAACATTGTCTTCCGGCCCCTCCCTCCACGAAATTGTCAAAGCACACAAAACTGTTTTTCTTCGCGCCTGCAAAGTTATTGTTTGCCGCTCCCGCATCAAAAATGCAGGGCTGTAAGATAACAGACGCTGGTCGTAAAATTATTGTTTTTATCCCCGTCGCCGTCGCGCCGCACCGCGTCAAACACGGGGGGCGGCTGTGTGGAAGGTGACTCGCAATAAAACTCCCTCCAACCCCGAAAAACGTTCGTCTTTCTGGGTCAGGCGGCCGGGCGGAAGCACGACCTCCCGGGCCGCCGCCTAGATTACGTCAGTTTTCTCATTCAACTTACCATATTTTCCAGACGTTACATCTTCCTGCCGCGATTTACGCCCCCGGGGTGCGCGTGATAGCGACCCCTCTCGCACACCCCCCGCCATGGCTCTTATGAAATTCAATTTTAACGTTTTGCCTGTAACGTATCCGCTGCATTCGCTATCTGCGTGTGTTTTCATGCATTATTTATTTATTTTTCACGGAGGAATTTAAATTTCAACAGTTTGATGGCGTGATCCAACAAAAGGTGCAACTCAAATACTATAAATAAGTCGCTCGGTGTGAAGGGGCTGCAAGTTGCTACTACTTTCTGCGGGAGAGTTAGTGCACGCGAATTGGGAAGTTTCAGTTTTGGGGAGAGAGTTCACTCGGTGGTAATGCCGGCGGGCGTCGGGAGTTATGTGTGTGGTTCGTATTAGGGGGGCGAATCCGAATATTGTTCAATTATGGACGCACGTTCGGTTGTCGCCGCTAAATTAGTGACTGAATTGGAACTGAATTGGTAATCGTATAACATTGACGCAATAGACATTACTGTATTCGTGTATAAGAATAAAGTATTTCTAATCAAACCGAAACAAGTTATGTTGTGCACAATTCTGTTCACAATATTGGATTGCAAGTAATATAGCCATAAACTGTTCGTGTAGAAATTAAATTATATATATATATATATATATATATATATATATATATATATAATTCAAAATAGAAAACTATGTTTCTAGCTTATTAGGGTAGTGCAGCAATAAAACGCTATTTTACTTGAAGTACACTTTACTTCCTTCTTGCCAATATTTTCAAGATTTATCAGGGCTGAATTTGTATGTGAATTATCTGTAGATGTAAATGCAACCCACAAATGGTATTTACAAGAAATTATTATTATATATATATATATATATATATATATATATATATATATATATTATAACTATTGGATTGTTCAGGCGTCTATTTTGTGATAATTCACTTTAAAATACGAAAAATTATCGATGTTAGTAATACTCAGGAATTTTATTAACTAGCTTACTTTAATGCAGCAGCAAACTATATTGATCAGAAAGTTACATCACCATCAATATCCCTCCTTCCGTAATTTATTTCTTTCAATAAAAGTATATTACGTGCGACTTGACGAGAACTCTATTGGGTGCCTGTAACAAATGCGTGCATGTGCTCCACTTCCTCCAATAAGTTTTTTTTTTACCGTCTTCAACCCCTATTTCTTGTGTTCCAGCCGCAGCTGGGCCGCTAATGAAAATAGGCGCGCGGCCGTAACGCGATGAAGTCCTCGAAGTACACCCAGGCGAACAGCCCCAACGATAACGATTACCGGGACTATCAGAACGTCGTTGGCACGCTACTGCCCGTAGAGCCCAATCTCAATCACCAACCGCCCCCGCGACACAATTACGAGGGCAGTGTAAACAGCGAGGAGCTGCTTATCAAACACGGCTACAATGGCGCCACATTGCAGCGATGCAAAAATCAGGAGCGCAACGCCAACTACCAGCAGCAGCCGCCGCCACCGCCGCAAGAGTTCGAAATGCAATGCAAATGTACCGTGGTGTACCCGCCAAGACAACGAGTGCAGTACAATAGCGAGCAAAATATTGTGTTGGCCAATCAAAATTTCTGCTCGTTGTCCAAATTAGACAACGCCAGCCAGTTTAGTTTAGACCGGAAGGGCTTGAAAAAGCACACGTACACTTGCGAACAGAACCAAAAAATATTGCAGCGACTCGAACGAAATGCCACTGCCAAACGAATGCGATCGCCCGAAGTGATCAGCATCCACCGCGGGGTGGTGAATGCGCCGGTCTACGAGGGAAACTACGCGTACGATAAGGATTTCAAGTGTGATGAATACGGCTTTAGACGGGCGCCCAGTTTCAAGAGGCAGACTGAGAGGTATGTACATACCTACATAAACAAGTTATTTTTTGTCATTTAAAATTTAATATGATCCTTTTCTCAAGCGTTTTTTTTTTCTACCTAAAACGATGTTGTTAGACGACAAGGTTACACAGTTACGACAGCGTTTTACTTTATGTGTGCTTTGATGCTGTGACGGATCTCGTATACATTTTTAAAGAGAAACAAAGGAGCAAACTGCGGAGTAAACACAGAATAAATTAATATTCAACAGAAATATGTGTATGGCGACGTTTATGTGCTACATATAATTTTTCACTGGAATGTGTAATATCACACAACTTGTTCATTGGCGAGATATAAATTCGCTTATTGCGGTAGTTTCTGTTCTTTCAAAATTAAATCCATTATATATATATATATATATATATATATATATATATACATATATATATATATATATATATATATATATATATAACGTTACTGAATCATCAGAAAATATATGAAACATCGAAATATTCACCATTAAATTAAAAACACATGTAATATCATAAAATCAGTTTAAAATAGTGATATTTTCATTGAAAATAATTGCATTATACAAGCAGTTTTTATGAAAGCTGGCAAACATATTTCACAAACCTTTTTTACATACAAATCAAATTCCACTCGTTGCTATTAAGTTTTGTGCGCACCCACCAAACACGATCGTTTTTTATGCCCTCGAACAAATATGAAAAATTCGTGTTTTTAACATATCCAGCGAAATTCAATGGCCCCGCGCCTGCATTTAACACTGCCATCCATAACTCGCATCCCAAGAGATTTATCCGTTCAATTTGCGAACCCGCACGACCCACTTACCTCACGGGCTCGCCCCCCGAATTTTACCTGTTCCCTAAATAACACCGCCGCCACCCCTCTGGAAAGCATTTGTACAATGCAAATCCCCGCCGTCCGTTGTACAAACAAAACGAGCGGAACAATTGTAAATGTCTGCTCCGTGCCTCGCCACAAGTGGCCGCATTGAGCGAACGTTAGTGCCCCATCACGAATTACAGTGAGAGATAAACGCGAGAAGTTGCAACAAAGGGAAATTTAGTAAATAATTGAAGGTGGATCATAATAAAGTTGAGTTCTGTGTTATACCAAAATATATTTTTATAGACGGAATACATTTATATTTATTTATTTATTATATAATTAGATTATTATTTTCGGTAAAGTGTATGTCCTGGGCACCAGTTTTTGTACTGCTTACAGGCACCATGAAGAGGTTAAATAAATAAATTAAATTATTTATTTAACCTCTTCACGGTGCCTGTAAGCAGTACAAAAACTGGTGCCCAGGACATACACTTTACCGAAAATAATAATCTAATTATAAAGAAAAATATATTACAATTAAGTTAATATAAAATAACAAAGAAAACGTAAATGAAAAAATATATACAGAATCAATAGATCATAAAATAAATCAAAATAAGAATAACCTAACAGAGAATCAATCATAATACAAGAAACCTTAATCATCTTCATTATTTTTCTTGGCCTAGATTTAAATTGTTTTATAGTTGTAGATTTTTTTATATCAGGATTTAATTTGTTATATTCACTGATGCAGTTATTATATGTTGATTTATACGACTTCGAAGTATAGCATTTAAACATTTTTAATTTTCTTGATTGTCTGGTGGATATGCCATGGATATCATTACCCGTTACAAGGTTAACATTACATTTATACCCAAGTTTCATAATTTTATGCATATGTGTGCATTGTTGAATTATTTTTATTTAATTAATTTTCAGTAAATTATTTTGAGTGTATACCTGTTCCGTTGGAGTTAATAATGGTAGTTTATAAATTGCTTTTACAGCTTTGTTCTGTAATCTTTGAAGCCTATCCAACATATAACCACTGCAGGAGCCCCATGTTGCTATTAAATACTTTGAAGAAAACTCTTAACGTTTGAATCGCGAATAGCTTATGGGACCTATAAAGTTTATAGAATGTTGGTGAATACGGGCATTAACCTTAACCTTTTTGTCCTGGCTGGGGTGTGGTTTTACTGTTGCATCCTATTGCACTGCGGTCACGGCTTATCTATTCTGCTCCCCTATTTTTTATCACTGATTCCAAGCTCTGTATCTGCAATGAAGTCCAGAAATTGCATGAATGGGCGGGCATTAGGTCTATTCGCGTTGAACCACCTTTGTCCTGCATGCATTGTACCCGTCCCAATTAGTGATTACGTATAGTTTTTTCATTCCCACAACCTACACATTAAATACACATTTTCACCCTATGCGGATAAACAAATCAACAACGTGATTTGTTTATCCCCATAGGGCGCAGGTGTTTATTTAATGTGCAGTATCATTTTAGAATTTCCTTAATTGGTTCCTATTTAGTTGTAGTATCTCTTCTCCTCTAAAAAAATAATATACGAATGTTGCATGTTGCAGACCATAAAACTTACATAAATGCAAAGTTGAGAACTGTATAATCTTCTGCAGCGCGCATTGAACTTTAAATTCACGCTTATATAAAAGTTACAGCTGCCCCTCAATTTTAATTCAAGCCGCCAGAGATTGGCACGTCGTGACATGCCAGCAACAAGTGTCGCGTGCTTTTCTCTTTTTCCCCATTTTCACTGTCGTGGTGTTTTCCAGTTTCATCCCGCCTTATCCCCCCCGCAAAGTCGACTGTGCATTACCATGCGGCGGGAGGTTGGCTATCTGCTTAAGCGGTGGCTTGTTGATTTGAGATTTAATGAGGGCGCTTGGCGGCACTTTTCGCCGCCTGACGACCTAATTTTCACGCTTGTTGCAGGGCGGGAAGTCAGAACAAACGCCGCCCGGCCGGGGACGGCATGGATTCGGAGATGGATGATCCTGAGTTGATTTTTGACGTGAGCGATCAGATGAGGGAGTGTCCGTGTGCGTGCGATCATGTTATTTATGGACCTGGGTACACCAACTGCTTACAGGTGAGAACGTTTATTTGTATCAATATTTGAAAGTCTTAGAAAACTTGTATATATATATATATATATATATATATATATATATATATTTATGGCATTTGGTGGGGTTAATCCTTGAGCTATATTAAGATTTTTGTGCCCTTGGATGATGATTTACGGAACGACGCTTTGTTTCGAAGATCCTGAGAATAAATAGTTGTTTAGGTTTCCAATGTGACTTGTGATTTTCTCTTGTTGACATTTGTAAAAAAATTGATTACATCCCTGTTTGTTTGATAATTGAACATGTGTAAAACCCTGATTTCTTAAAGGCACCTTACACGGTCAATAATACTGTCAATCCTAGTACTGTCAATATTTGCTTTAATCCTCCTTTTATATTTATCAAGTAATCAATTATCCGGATAAAGATCAGTATTTTCTTCATTCCATCATTACTATACCTTACATGATAAGTAATACTGGCAATATTTTAGAATAATGAACATTTTAAACATATTATCGTACAGTAATACTGTCATTATTCTAAAATATTAACAGTAATATTAATCGTGTAAGGTGCCTTTTAGAAAGTCGCTTAAAAACGGCCGCTTTTAACGTACTTTTTAAGTCACAAAAATAGGTTTATCAATGTATATCAATGAATATGGTAATAAGAGTAATACCTAAATATAATCTTCACTCATGACAAACTGGTGACATATGATATAAGACAGTACACTAGAGTTCACAGAGCGTGGGGTTTGTTTATTCGATTGCTATGAGTAACAAACCAGTCTTATAAGAAATTTTTAATAGATAGTCTGAACTTATAGAATAGACCCCCAGTGCTTTCTAACATGATCTACTATACGAACGCTGAGATGACTGATATCATATGTATTGAATGTATGGACTTGCCAATGGGAATTTATTACAGACAAGGCGATTGTACAAAATAAACCGGTAATTTTCAGCAGTTTATGTAATTAAAAATCTAAGAAATAATAAAGTACTATTTCGTTTCCAAAAGGGAATGTATCTACAACAAATTATTATTACGTAAATCATACGAGGCAAAATCATCTTAAATTTTCCAAAGGAATAACTCCCTAATTTGTGCAGCGGGTTTAATTAACAACCTGTATTGTGCATCCAAAGAGCGCGAGTCATATCCTTTTAGTAAATCATGTAAAATAATTGTTTGCATTCATTAATGTTACAAACACTTTTTGCAACTTGTTCAATTACCTATTACAAAGGATTTCCAGCTTGGAACTAAACGGGTAAACAAATTATTTCACCAAAATAAACTTCCACATACTTCACGAAACTATCCACTTTCCGGCTGAACAACTACCTACAGGTGATTACACCGGAGTTGCTTAATCATCGCAAAACTTTACATTGTAGGATTTGGCACGTGTAAGTTGTTTGATTGAATCTGAAAACTCGGAACGATTTTTTTTTTCGTGCAATTACATTTCGCCCTCTGCATTTGATTTATTCCGCGCGTACATTTTTGCGATATTATAATTTACGGGAAGCGTGTGCGTAAGTCGAGAGGACGTCGGATTTTTTGAAGCGTATTTATCGTCGGGGCTGAATTATTGCGGCGATTTGAAATATCGCCGCCGCATAAACGAGGGGGTGGCACTTCGGAACCCTGCATCCTGGTTATGTAACACGCAAAATGTGTAGAATTTATTGCGGACAGGGCTTTTCATGGTTGTAACGCATACGCGGGTAACGGCGGCGGCAGGTTCCGATCAGAGGGACGATTGTCAAATAGTGATTGTATGATTTTATCATCTAATTTTTAAAGATTTTTATAGTGAATGTACAAGTACATGCCTGCTCAAATAGAAGAATCATGAATGTTTTCCCCTGACAAAAGTATGCTATGTATAATCGTGTTGTCCATAGTGCTTCGAGTTCATATTAATTGTTAAGGGTTTAAAGGTATTTCATTTTATATTTCTATATACCCTGCTCAGTGGCCGAGTGGTTAGAGGCGTCGTCCGTCTCGTATTAAGCGAATCATTTTCACAGTTTTTCAGACGTTTCTTTATTTTCTTATGAAGAGAACGCAATATTTTTAGTAGCCTACTGCCGCGGAATAGCTTCAGACTGCCCTGCTGTAACCCGAATCAGGCGTACGATAAAAAATGTGGCAAGTTTCTAATTAGTATGAGTGAGAAATCTACTTACATTATTTAATCTCAAATAATAAGAAGCTCCACCCGGCTCAGTGGCCGAGTGGTTAGAGGCGTCGTCCGTCTTGTACTGAGCATTAGGGAGCCTGAGTTCGATCCCCAGCGGAGAACGAATGTGCGCGAATCACCTTTCACAGTTTTTCAGAGGTTTTCTGTGAAGTTAAGGTAAATACCGGGTGACTAAACTCCTCTGAGCTTCTCCCTTGACCGGTGGAAAAGCTTCACAGCTAATAGCCCTATAAAGATAGAAGTTTTTTTTAAGAAGCTCCATCCAGCTCGGTGTTCGAGTGGTTACAGGCGTCGTCCGTCTCGTACTGAGCATTGGGGAGCTTGAATTCGATCCCCAGCGGGGAGCGGATTCTCGCGAATCACCTTTCACAGTTTTTCAGGTGAAGTTAAGGTAAATACCGGGTGATTAAACTCCTCTGAGCTTCTCCCTTGACCGGCGGTAAAGCCTGATGGCTGATAGCCCTATAAATATAGAAGTTTTTTTTTAAGAAACTACAGACGATGTGATTTGCAACACAGTACAGTGTATATACTTCTCGCGTAATAAATGTATAAAAATGGTCGTTGGACGTTCGCTTGGTAGTTGGTAAATACTGCATACATCAAAGAATATATGAATGTTCGCCTAGTCTCGTCTGTAACGATCGTTGACTACATACGCATACAATTTTACATGTATAGCACAAAATATATTCGATATAGTTATATTAGCAAGAAATTCTGTTTTCGATGCTTCTATAAATCCAGCGATAAATTTGTTTCATGACTGCACTTTACTGTCTCCCTGGAGATAAAGTTAATGCCGAGATTTTATGAATTCATTCCTCACTAGATGAGGTCTAACAAGACCGAAATCTAGATATGTAGATTGCTAAGAGGTGCATTCACACTACTAATAAATCCTTTATTCTGAATAGTAGAAATAAAATATTCTGCAATATAATTTAACAAGCCTTTTTTTATATTATTGAATGTAATTTATATCCGTGGCCTATTCCTATAGGTGACTCATCACAATAAATCAAGTGATGTGCAAAATTGTCAATCAAAAATCAATCATGCTAAGTAAAATTCTTAAATTCTTACTATTTTTCTCAACTGTTTAATACATGTATTACTTTTAGCAATTTTTACGTGCTTTCGAAATTTTCCATAAGAAATAAAGTAGTAGACTAAAAATAAAATGGTATCGAACTGTGTATGTTGTATGGACATAATTATTTGTGTATCTAGAGCACAAAATGACAATGTGTTACTCCAGAAAGACTTACGACTAAATTAGATGATATGATTATTATTTTCCTTGATTTCAATACAGGAAATTGAAACAAGTTTTTTACTTTACATCTGTGAACTATTGCAATTACAAAATTATAAATATTTTTACATATTTATAATTTTATAATTGCAATAGTTCACAGATGTAAAGTAAATTTGCAATTTCTTGTTAATAACTCGTGTCATATATAACTCGTGTCATATATAATTCGTGTCATAATAAAAATGTAGTTATGATCCCATTCCATTTAAATAAATGTTTGTAACTTGTCCCAACGTTGCTTTTTGGCTTGAGGTGGGGAATCTTCGAAAGATACCCGAAAAACGATACTGAGGCACTCTCCTCCGCGTAGTTCTGGATTCCGACCCTCTAGAGCTGACATACCAGCTAAAACTCACCTCCACCCAGACTCGCCTTAAGGCATAACGAGGTGCTGGTCAAGAAACCCCTTACACAAAAATTTGACTTCCAGCAGTTAGATTGTCACAGAATTTTTTCCCTAGGACTTGTTCTGCAAAGGCACACATAGCATTCTATTTATCCTCAAAATGTAAACAATTTGTGATAACCGAGTGGTTGTAATTTAATTGAACTAAACTGACCGTCTAGGCAAAACATTTATTATTGCCTGAATAAAAATACATACATACACGATAATACTTACATTTTATAAACAAAACAACATACATAGGCAACTTAATATCTTCATTCATAACACAATTATTACTCAAGCATTCTCTAATTCTAACCAAATATGATTGGAAGCATTCATGTCCTGGCAAAATCATCCAGTGTAAAAGTTCGTCGTGTCCACGCTCTAGCCATGGTTTAATAATTGGGATTAATCCTCTCCTAACCATTCGTTCAGCTTTCTGCACTCTCCAACCCACTCTTCTTTCGCTCCCTCACATTCTTTGCTAAGGTGCCACCACGTGTCACTGCGGTGTTCCCCAGCCCCATCCACACTTTTCTTCCTCGCTCTTCTGAACCACACCTCGCTCTTGCCATGCATACTTTGTCCTTTTTGCTCCACTCTCCCCTGGCTAAGTAGCTCGAGAGTTTCCCCTGCACTTGCCACTCTACGTAGCCAGGGTTGTATGAGCTCTCAGCCATTCTCATTTGCCTTTCTTGCCACTCAATATCCCTCAATCTCTCCCTTATCTCAGTTCCTAGGCTACCCCTTTCTCTCAGCTTCTCCTCTACCCACACCTCAGACATACCCACTCTTTCATTCATCCTTTCTCTATCCTTCCTCCATCTACTCTCTGTTCTACTCTTACACCTCATCCATACCTTCCGTACCAGTCTTTCCTCGCCCAAATCCTGCAATCTTTCCTCAAACTTCACAACCCTCACACACGACTTCCACCACATACTCATACGAGTTGTCTCCTGCAACAGCACTGCCCTCGGTGTCGACCTTTCGAGCCCTAGCAGATTCTTCAGAAACCAACCTTGCTCCCTTTCTATTACCTCCCATTCACGCAATCCCCACACTTCCACTCCATACAACAATATAGGTTTTACACACGCATCCCATATCTTGCACGCCATTACGAGGTTACCACCCCACAAACTCCCCTATTTTCTGCACGCTATCCCCCAAGCCATTCTTGCTTTCGCCTGCATACACTCCACATGCATCCTAAGCCCTCCTCCACAGTCAAACCAAAAGCCCAAATATTTAAAGCTATTCACTCTCTCAATCAGCCTTTCCTTCCATTTCAGCCCTTCGTCCTCACCCCTCCTGCCCCTATTCCTAAACAACATCCATTTGGTCTTTTTCACATTCACCACTAGCCTCCTCTTATCCAGGTATCTACCCATTCTATCCAACATCTCTTGCATCTCTTCCACTCTCTTGGCCACCAGCACCACGTCATCTGCATACACCAACATCCACACTGTGGATCTACCCACCACGACCCCTCCTGCCTGTCCTCTCCTCAGCACCTCTTCCAACTAGTGTACAGATTAAACAGGAGGTGGCTCAGCGGGCACCCCTGCCGTACTCCTACATTCACCCTAAATTTCTCAGATATTTCTCCATTCACTCTTTCGCTTTCGCCCATGACTTTATGCACCCTTCTCACCCACTCCACTCCTTCCTCTTCCATACCCAATCTATCCATACATTCCACCAGTTTCCCCATAGGAACTGAGTCATACGCAGCTTTTAAATCCACAAACAGCGCATACATTCTCCCTTTGCATTCCAGCGCTTCCTCCACCATTCTCACCAGCGTGAAAATTTGCTCCCTCGTCCCTCTTCCCCTTCTGAACCCACCCTGGCATTCCGGCAGCAGCCCTTTTTGTTCCACTTCCCTATCCATTCTATTTTTCACCATAGTCATCATCAATTTATAACCGGCACTCATAATGGTGATCCCCTATAGTTTTTTACGTCCGAGGCCTACCGGGACCACCACCCCCACTCGCCATTTCCGGCACTTCCTCCTCTCCACTCCACACCTTGTTAATACTCTGCCGCACCTTTTCCCTTCCTTCCTCCGGTAACTTTTTGAAAGCCTCTGCCTTCAGCTCATCTTGCCCCGCTGCCTTTCCTAGTTTTAACTGTGCCAGGGCCACCTGCATCTCTTTCCTCCCTTCGTACCACCTGTCTCGCACTCGAACTGCCCAGCTCCACCTCAGACCCCGCCATCTGCTTACAACTCCTCTCCCACTCTGCTAGCTCTATGTTCACTTTACCCTGATTCACCCTTCCCTTTAAGATCTCCCACATCCGTTTCTCCACCACACACTCCCTCAACCTCTTTTCCACTTTCTGCAACTCCTCTATTTTTTCCTCTCGCACGTACTCTCGAACTGCCCTTTCGTCTGATTATTGGTGTGAATGATTTCTTGTTGTTATTGGTGTTCTTGTTGTTGGAGGTAGTTATATTTTGTTTTTTTTTTCTCGTTTTTCTTGATTAGGGATTAGGAGGACTTTTAATTGTTTTTTAAATGTTTAATTTAATAGCCTGGTGTGAAGGTTTTCTTGTTGTTATTTGTGTTGTTGTTGGTGGTGGTAGTTGCAGTTGGTTTGTTTTTCTCTCGTTTTTCTTGAATCAGGATTAGGAGGTCTTTTAATTTTTGTTTAAATGTTTAAATTAACAGCCTGGTGTGAAGGATTACTTGCTGTTATTTGTGTTGTTGCTGGTGGTGGTGGTTGCATTTTGTTTTATTTTTCTCTCGTTTTTCTTGATTCAGGATTAGGTGGTCTTTTAATTTTTGTTTAAATGTTTAAATTAACAGCCCGGTGTGAAGGATTAATTGTTATTATTTGTGTTGTTGTTGGTGGTGGTGGTTGTATTTTGCTTTTTTGTCTCGTTTTTCTTGATTAAGGATTAGGAGGACTTTTAATATTTTTTAATGTTTAATTTAACAGCCTGGTGTGAAGGATTTCTTGTTGTTATTTGTGTTGTTGTTGGTGGTAGTTGTATTTTGTTTATTTTTTTCGTTTTACTTGATTCAGGAGTAGGAGGACTTTTAATTTTGTTTTAAATGTTTAAATTAACAGCCTGGTGTGAAGGATTGCTTGCTGTTATTTGTGTTGTTGTTGTTGGGGGTGGTGGTTGTATTTTGTTTTTTTTTGTCTCGATTTTCTTGATTAAGGACTAGGAGGACTTTTAATTATTTTTTTAAATGTTTAATTTAACAGCCTGGTGTGAAGGATTTCTTGTTGTTATTTATGTTGTTGTTGGTGGTAGTTGTATTTTGTATATTTTTTTCGTTTTACTTGATTCAGGAGTAGGAGGACTTTTAATTTTGTTTTAAATGTTTAAATTAACAGCCTGGTGTGAAGGATTACTTGCTGTTATTTGTGTTGTTGCTGGTGGTGGTGGTTGTATTTTGTTTTTTTTTGTCTCGTTTTTCTTGATTAAGGACTAGGAGGACTTTTAATTATTTTTTTAAATGTTTAATTTAACAGCCTGGTGTGAAGGATTTCTTGTTGTTATTTGTGTTGTTGTTGGTGGTAGAATTAGGTCTTTTAATTTTTGTTTAATTTTTTTTAAATTGGTATTGTTTTTGATGTCATTAGGTAAATTAATGAAGTGTTTAATTCCAATATTTATTCCGTAGAGTTGATGTCCGGCTATTTCCTGCTGCTATATCACTTTTTCTTCTTGTATGGCGGTGTCTCTTTTTAACTTTATTGATAGAGCTATCCCTCACAATAATTGCTAAATCGTCCGCAAAGGCTATTGTCATAACTTCAGGTGGTGATTGGCGTCTAAGTGCACCATCGTATGCAAAATTCCATAGCAATGGTACATATGTTTCTTTTAATAATATAATATAATATAATATTATATAATAATAATATTTTTTTTTAAATAAAGTTAAATAACTATTAATCACAATATGTAGTCGCCCCCAATACTAAATAAATCTTGTTGGATTTAAAATATAAACCGTTCAATAGAATTTAGCCTCATTATATTTAAATTAAATCGATGAATTCATTCACGAAACTCCAGTCGTTAATAAAGCGAGCCGAAAATAATAACCCGTCACGCAACTAATGAGCTGTACTTTTTCGTTCTACCACCATTATGCGCTCTGTTACGAAATATTAAACAGACAGTTTTGAATATGTTATATGTATATTTTCGAGAATAGAAGGGATATCACATCTACTTTAATTTTGCCTCACACCAACTCTCCAATGCATCTCTTCATGCAACCTTACATCTACTATTATTTTATGTACTGCTTTTACTTTCTCCTGCATAATTGAGTATTTCCGCTCTTATTTCGTCATTTATAAAAAATCATAAAAAGGAATTAAAAAATATGTCTTAATTATTTTTTATTTATAATTTTATTAAAAAATACAAGCCTTTTTGAAGTTTTGTCTGTAATCTCAATGACTCTGCCATATATGAATTACTCATAAAAATTAAAGCTGATTGCATATGTGTTACCATTACGCATAGTACTATTATTAAATTACAAATATTTTATTTGATTCAACTCGAGCGCATCCATACTGGAATCGACCGGTCCGCGATAACGTCCGCGCAGGTCTCTGCGCGTCCGACTTAGTCAGTTCTTCGTATGATTCGGTGCGGTCGAGTGCGCGTTTGACAGCTAAAGTGACTTTGCAAATAAATAGTTAGTTAAATTCAGTGAGTGCTCATTTTACAGTGATTAGAACTATAACCCAGGAGATTACTTGTGATGGAAATCATGCTGGCTGCATTTATTGCGAGCCGCAGCATGTCGACCGGCCGTTGCATAACAGTGAGTCATTTTAATTTTATATCCATCTGTATCAGTGATGTGATCAGTTTTTATTCAATGGTTATTTTACACAATTTTTATTTGCTACTAAACATTGATTTACATGTTCATGTGGAGTTACGGAATACGGATTTTTTTAACAAACGCAGTTAAAAACGCTATATGATTCATAATACATATCGTACATATATTTGCGGCGTACGGCAGATATAATTAAAACAATAATTATAATGGTAAAGTGGAATATCTGGATGGCATTTTCCTCGTCACTCATATATTATATTACGCTCAATCAGAACAGATTTGGAACTTTTGTTTTGTTGTTATGATGCGATATATTAGAGAAAAAGTGGTATAACCCTCAAATTTTACTGTCTTCTAATCTATATCAAATTCTTTTTCTTATCTCTTCTTGTGGTGCCGTCTCCTATCGGGAAGTTGGAAATCATCATGGCAATTCTAATTGACGCTGTAGCTCTAAATAGTCCGACCGATGTTTGTCCGTACCATTCTCTAAGGTTCATTAACCATGAGATTCTGCGACGCCCCGGGCTTATTCTTGCTTGTATTTTTCCTTGCATTATTAGTTGTAGAATAGAGTATCTCTCTCCCAAGTACTCTAGTTTTCGTGTTTTGATCGTAAGGATCAGATCCTTTTCTTTATGCATTCTTCTGCAATTGCATGACTTCTTCGTTGTTTACTAGGTCCGTCCAGGATATCTTGAGCATACGGCGATAGATCCACATCTCAAATGACTATAGTTTTTATGTTATTTTTCTTTAATGTCCATGCTTCCATCCCATACAGTAGTGTTGAAAAAATCTAACAGCGAATTATTCGGACTCTCAAGGCTAGATTGAGATTTCTATTTGAGAAAAGATTTTTCATTTTGACGAAAATTGCTCACCACTAAAGCTATCTTTTAGCAGCAATATGGTTTGATTTAAACAAAGGTTTATCTTCACATCAATCTGTAATCAACCGTCCACGTAATCTTCAATCAAATTGGACCACAACAAATACTAAAATATTTTGAATCTGGACAAATTTCATGATAGAGCACAACTCTATTATAAAATTTTCCGCGCATGTCTCGCCAACTCCTCTGACCCGTGTGACTAAAAAAACGTCCAACTTTGAAGTTGCAACTGTATAGTTAACATTTGCAACTTCTAAGACAACAATAGACACAACTATCCTACTGTCGCATTGTTTTTGTCCCCATTTGACGAACAAAACTATCAGTAATAAAAATATTTGTCACTACATGCACTACAGCACAAAAATTATATATGAAAGGTCGGTCGGCTTCAAAACATTATCCTTGTTTTTAACAAATTAAATGCAAAATTCATAATACAATCTAGATTTTACCCTATATCGCATAAAAATTGCGAAATTGGCGGGTTTAGTAAAAAAAAACATTATCAAACAGTTTCCCTGTTTTTTTTTTGTCACCGCGCAGTGATTCCAGACGTGCGATTTACGACCAACGTCTTCAGCACACACACTCGCCGCCCCCCCGGTTTTGTCCCGCTAATTTCGAAGTGCAGTGTGCCCGAGACTGGCCCGCCGTGCTGCTGCGGTTTATCGGGCAGCAATCGATTGCAGAAATTGAATGCAGGGCACTTCAGCGAAACGGAATTATTCATTAACAAGGAACTGCAATTATTATCCGGCAAGCCTGAACGCGATACGCCGCGCTGCGGCTGTGTTGTAATGATAATCCTGAAACGAACAACGCCCCGCTACATTCTCGCCACCCCCCGGTCCCGCCGTACCCACCAGCCGACTTTGAATTAATGTTGCTCGTAATTCTCGCAACGCTTACACTATTAGACATTAGCTTAGATTAATTTGAGTGTTGATTTTCGATTGAAATGGACTGTTACTGATTGTAATTGGGGTGTTTTCTTTTGTCAAGCCTGACTGTGACTTCTTGTTTATCATCAACTAAAATTTATGAAAAACAACTTCTTAATAGATGTATGAAATAAAATAATAAAGGACTATCAGCCGTGATCGTCGCTAAAGGGAGAAGCTCAGAATTAAATACCTCTGAGCTTCTCCCTTTAGCGACGATCACGGCTGATAATAGCCCTTTAATATTTTATTCAGTGTTGTGTTATTTTTGTTGAGCTTTGTGATGTGGAGGGGCAGTGAGGGAAATACCAATAAAGGTCTTTTTTTTAAATTTTATTCAGTGCATCTATTAGGATTTTTTTTAAATTGCAGTTGATGATACACAAGTACTCACAGCCAGACTTGACAAAAGGCCAGGGGTACGATTTTTGACCGATTGCTATTACCATGCCCTATAATGCGTACATATTTCATAGCGCTGAACTAATAGAATGCACACAAAAATTAATGTCAAAACATAACTACTGTCGAGCTTTCAGTTCTACTAAAGATAGGCAGAACCCTATTATCTCAAATCGGTACCATTTGCAATAATAGGGTACGTCTTTCGATCGCTATATTCATAGCGATTGCTCAAAAATACACCCCCCCAGGTATTTACCGGAACAGAAAATTACTGAAAAGCTGCGAAACTTCTCCCCGATTGCGTTTGAACTCTCGCTTCCCAATGCTCAGTACAAGATGGGCGGCGCATGTAACAACTAGGCCACTGAGTTGGGCTGCTGAATAAAATGTACGTCTTTTACGAAAATATTTGGAGAAAAAATTATTCATATAATAAATATATTAAAAAGCAGATTTTATTCTACTTTAGAACACGATCCGCTCAGCGAATATGTAATGAGTTTTATAAAAAATAAAAAAAACTAAAAGCTCGAACCGAACAGTAATTGTGTATGTTTGAAAGGTATACTGTTGTGCGTATATAGAGAGAGAGAGATCGATCAAAAAACAGAGGTAACGTAGCTGTGAATATTCCATTATATTTGGAATATTCGGGCAATATTCGAATTCAGATATTTAGTAACTGGACCCACAATTCTGTAACTGGCGATTGATTTTATCGAGCCAGAGGTGATTAGTTGAACCGTAAATCACGTCTTGCGCCGATAAAATCCATAGCCAGTTACAGAATTGTGGATCCAGTTACTAACTATCTGAATTCGAATATCGTCTAAATATGCCTCTACCCGCTACTCTTACGCCCACTCACCAATTTCACTTCACTTATTCTATATCACACTGTTTCTCCTCGCAACTTTGCCTGTTTCGTAGGTACCCACTCTATATTCCGCCTGTTTTCTGGTTTTGTGGTTTTGTGTCGTCGCACGTATGTAGACTCGGTATTTATCTTCTTCTTGTGGTGCCGTCTCCTATCGGCGATTCGAATCTTGTAACGCTGCAGCTCTAAATAGTCCGATCGATGTTTGTCCGTACCATTCTCTAAGATTCTTTAACCATGAGGTTCTTCCTTGTATTTTTCCTTGCATGATCAGTTGGAGAATAGAGTATCTCTCTCCCCGGGTGATGTATCCCAAGTACTCTAGCTTTCGTGTTTTGATCGTAAGGATCAGTTCCTTTTCTTTATGCGTTCTTCGCATGACTTCTTCGTTGTTTACTAGGTCCGTCCAGGATATCTTGAGCATGCGGCAATAGATCCACATCTCAAACGACTCTAGTTTTTTTAATGTTATTTTTCTTTAATGTCCATGCTTCCATCCCATATAGTAGTGTTGAAAAAATATAGCAGCGAATTATCCGGATTCTCAAGGCTAGATTAAGATTTCTATTTGAGAAAAGATTTTTCATTTTGACGAAAATTGCTCTTGCTATTTCTATACGTTTGTTCACTTCTATGGTTGGTCGTTATTGTATTACACCTTTCACAGTTTTCTGTGTTCAGTTAAGGTAAATACCTGGTGATTAAACTTCTCTGAGCTTGTTCCTTGACCGGCGGAAAAGCCTCACAGCTGATAGCCCTATAAACATAGAAGTTTTTTTTTGATACACCCAACAGTGTACTAAAACACACATTAATCTAATAAAGTTGTATGACTTAATAGATCGGCGTCGGTGTGGAATTTTAATTTACTTCGCCCCGCTGATTCTGCCCTCCTAGTCCCAGGTGAATAATTAAGGTATAGGCGGGCCGTCGCTATATTTGCTTTTTAATATAATGAAATATTGATTGCGGGCCCAGCTGGGGCGTTTTAAAAAAAGAAAAATTCCACACATTGTATATGCAAATGTGACTCCGCATAAATTCTGCTTATTTTACGCCTTTCTGGCCTGTTGCGTTATCGCGAAGATGTCAGCGCGGTGCATCTCTATCTGCATAAATTGTGGCAGCGATGGAAGACGTGCTAAAATGCCTAAAATATTCGCAACGTGCGGGGAGGTGGAGACTACACATGCAGGATATTGCAGGATTTTATACGGGGCTGTGTTTGTGTATGTGCCAAAGAAGTTTGAATTACGTAGAAAAGCGCAACGGAACTGCTGCTACTTTTTTGCGGAGTGTACAAACCGTGGCCCCAGGAAAAACTGGAGGGGTGTGCACCGAGAAATAAATTTATTTCGAAATAATGAAGAATTTTGTGATAATTGCACGGATGTCTATAAACTATACTACTGTACTTAAGCATTATCAGATTGTATTTATCAAAACTTGAAATATGATAGAGCAATCTCTTAGAGGAATTTTTGTTGAATTTTGATTACAAATCTGAGTAAATATATACTTTTCTGATGTAAATATTGACTACTTTTGCATATTTTTTACAACTGTTTCGAGACAAAAAATGAACTTTTTCGTCCTAACAAAGTATCAAATCATCCTTAGACTGGAGAAATATCCAAACATATTTTCAGAAAATTATAAAATGTTGACTAGAAAAGACCGCGCGATTAGGTCAACATTGAACCGTATTTCATCTTCCGAGATTCGTCTTAAGGCGTCTACTTTGTGATAATTCATTTTAAAGGATAAATAAAACGATTTTTTACTTTTTTTTATCACAATTCAGTTACACTTTGCAACTAGTTTCGGCTAAGCTCTAGCAATTTTCGAGCTCCTCCTTCTTCAGTCATCAGACTAGCTCGAAAATGGCTATAGCTTAGTCGAAACTGCCTTTGCAACTAGTTTCGGCTGTGAAGTGTGATAAAAAAACAAAGTAAAAAATCGATTTTATTTATCCTTATATAAATTGCATTTGCTGTTGCATTTTCAGATGGCAATCACGACACAATCGAAATAATTTATTTTCCGCGCCCCCCCTCAAAAACCCGGACGCCGATAAATGGCCCGCCGCTACCAATTCCACGGGCGTAATATTGATTGCGTTCCCCCCAGGGGGGATGGTAGGGCTGCCCGCAGCGCGGTAATATATAATTGACACCATATATCTTAATATCTCGCCGTTGATAATTAATGCGATTTATGCATCAATTTGCGCGATAATCCCAATACATAAATACTAATCGCGGGCAAAAATTAAATTTTCAAAGCGCAAATCACGCCGGGCTGTAAAAGTTAAACGGGGTGTACGCGTTAATTAGGCGACCGCAGCAGGGTAGACGGAGGGAGATTGCTTAATGGCGGTGAAGCGAGGAGGTTAGGTTGCTTATAAATATTTAGGGCTGGAAGCGAAATGGGGTGTTTAATATTGATGCGGTGGCAAAAATGGGACGCAAAATGTTGACTTGGTGAACACAAGTTTTAGATCTATTATAAATAATGTATATGTATTAATGAAGTGAGTATATTAACATCAACCGGCGCGTAGTATCAAGTTTAATTATGGATATGGCTTGTTCAGAAGAACAGGAAACAATTAAGAGATTTTATTATATTATATATTTATATTAGTAGTTTACGGTTTAGTTGTGAATCAATAGTTTTGATTTAATTTTGGTAATACACTCCAACCTCAGACAGTAGACCGGTGTGAAATTAAACAATTTAAACTTAAACTAAATTCGGGGACTTTTTCTCGGTGCATTGTTACTAAACGGAGTGTGCAAAAAAAATATTTTTTTCTACAATTGTTTACTTATGACTTGGTAACCATAAAATAAGAAAAAAACAAATTAATTTTGTTAGCTGTTATTGAATAATATTTCGAAGAGAACAAATTGCAATTTTTATTAATGTACCCCCCACGATTATTTACTGAAACTTTCAAATTCGACGGTGCTTCTACTTAGTACCTATGTATTATTCCAGACTGTAGTCTGAATCACCTTAGTGTTCTTTCTGTTTACTGTTTGAGATTTTGTAAAGTTTTTAGTGGCATGCCTCAATTAATTTCTAATGGTCTACTTTAAATTTACATTACTTAAAATATAGCCCATAGGGCTTATCAATTATTTTATTAGTAGTATATATTAAGAATGGAATTACGTTTCATTTACCGTTGAGTTGTCCTTATTTTTCCTCTTAAAAAAAATAGTATTATCTATAAAATTTTAGTTATTTTATGGTGGACGCGCCGGGAAATCGCTCAGTTTGTGTGAGCTTTGTGCGACGCGCTGTCGCTTTGTCCGGCGCCTTCACCGGACACTCACGCTCATCTTTACGTCCTGCAGAATTGTTTTGCGCAGCGTCAGCCTTCCGGTTATTTCCTGCAGCGTCCTGTGTTATTGCCCCGCTGCATTTCAACCCCCCCGCACACACACCCACTTTAGTTTGTCGCCCCCTCCGTAGTTCGCGCACGTTCCGGATCTCCCCAATTGCCGGCCACCGAGACGCGGATTTATTTTCGCTTCGCACGAGCACGAGGTCGTTTGTTCAATTTTTAAAAGTGAGCCGGGTACGAGAGAGGATAACGCAAACAGTTAAGACAGTATCTCTTGGAAAATATACAGCCTATATAAAAGTGTATATACATTGTTTTAAATGATAGTTGTAACAAAACGTTTTGTTTTGTTACAACTATCATTCGTTATTTCTCTGAAAGATACTTTCTTTATAATATTTATTATATTTAAAGCAGAAATCTCAACGGTATGTGAAGAAAATGTGGCGTATAGTTTAGAATGTAAATTTTTAGGATAAACAAAACGATTTTTTACATTGTTTTTTTATCACACTTAGTTACACTTTGCAACTAGTTTCGGCTAATAATTTTCGTGCTCCTCGAATGTCATCGGAGTAGCTCGAAAACTATCTAACTATCCAGAACTATCCAGAACTAGGTTGTAAATATGCTGCCTATTAATTAATCTCCTATCTTCCTATAATTTTTTGATAATTGAGTTCATTCCATTGGAAATATAATCCTCTTTGCGTTTGAAAGAAATTTCATCAAAACAGATCGCTCTAAATATTTAATTCCTCGAATGATGGATCGTTTTAATTCGGGATTAACAAAAATTGTGCGTTTCTGTCAAAATAGAACTTCGGAAAGCAATTATTAAAAGCAATTAGTGCGGCAGTGCGGGAGTCCCCCCGATAAGATCGGGCAAGAACGAAAAGTCGTTAGCGTTTAAAAACTTTCCCATCCGGCGACGGAGTGAGTGAAAAAAAGAAACTTGGGTTGGGGGATAACTACTGTAAGAGACGTGTAAATTTTTTACGGCCGCCCTCGCAAGGGGGCGGCTGAAACAAAAAGGTTTCAATATTCAACAGTTGGGGGATGGAGGAGGGTTTTATAATCTGGTCGTGACAGATTTTCTGTAATAAATACCGGGAGAAGATTAAAATTTAAAATATTTCAAGATTTTTAATAAAATTTTGTATCTGGTGTTCGAATTACACTGTTTAAGCATATTCATGATAAAAAAGACGTTTATTTGGCATATTCGCATAAAACTTTTGTAAAAATTCGCCCATTAAACAATACTCTCGCAAAAACAAACCATAAATACAAATTAACATAAAATTAAATAATAAATATATTCATGATAATATCTATGAAATAAACAATGAATAAGTAATAATAAATAATTAAGGTACAATATTGTTGCAATTTTTAAAACTATGAGTTAGACATATAGATAAAATTCGCGACAAATCCAATAATATATTTAATTCATTTTCCTAATGTTTTCGAAAAAACTTCCTACAATTTTATTTTTGAATAAAACAAGGTTGTATTATACCTTGTTTTATTCAAAAATAAAATTGTAGGAAGTTTTTTCGAAAACATTAGGAAAATGAATTAAATATATTATTGGATTTGTCGCGAATTTTATAATCAATATGTCTAACTCATAGTTTTAAAAAATGCAACAATATTGTGTCTTAAATTTAAATAACGTTAAATTTAAAAAAAAAACCAATCCAAGAACTTTTGCGGCATGAAATAAAAAAAGCGTTTCATCGCGCAGTATTTATTATATATAACTTAACACAGAAATCCCCTATAATGAAATGAAAATTCTCCTACAGCGGGGTTTGAACTAATACTGAGCATTAGGGAATTAAAGAGTTCAAACCAAACAAGTTATATATAATAAATACTACGCGATAAAACGCCTCTGAGCTTTACGAGACAAAACTGATTCTCCACAATAAACGGTAGTAATATAAAACACATTTTATTCTCTTATAGTCGATTCGAAATCGCCCTACATTAGCCACGAATTCTGCATTGTTCGCTTAATTAATTACGTGCAATTTTCGCAACGGAGTGCTCAAGTAAAGAAAACAATACGTTTGCGTTATGTATCAAATTCCTCACGCGCGGCCCGATTTCTTTCGCAGGCCCCCGACACGATAATTACATTCATTTATTATTGCTGGCACGCCTGTCACTTCCTTTATGTAATCTCCCATTTTCCCTCGCTCCTCACTTGATTCGCCTGTCAGCAGGAAATCAGCTGCCTCGATCGCCCCGAACAAAAAAATATAATAAACAAAAACTACCTACCGCAGGCGGGATTTTCATAGAGAGAAGATCTAGATAAAACATGTTTTGAAAAGCTAAAACATCTAAAAAGTATACAATGTCAATAAACTAATTAAACTGATAATGTTATTAATAGTTATTTTAAATAACAGCATTTTAAAACTATTATATAAAATTTATTTAAGTGGTTTCGTTGAATATTAGAAAGTTACTTGTAAAAATTAAATAAAAATAATAAGAGATAATAAATTAATTACGGAGGGATATGTTGTACCTTACACGGTCAATAATACTGTCAATATTTTAGAATAATGACAGTGTTGTGTTGTGTGTACGATAACATGTTTAAAATTTTGATTATTCTAAAATATTCACTGAATTACTGATCGTGTAAGGTATAGTAATGATGGAATAAAGAGAATATTCGGAGAATTGATTACATGATAGATATTGAAGGAGGATTCAAGCAAATACTAATAGTCCTAGGATTGACAGTATTATTGCTTTTATGACTATAGCACCCGAAATAAAAGCAACATGTATCCACATAGACGGAGGCTGTAAAAATCCCAGAATGGTAGAAGCCCTGTAGCTTCTATTTGAAATAATCTCGTTATTTTTCCTCGTCATAGACTATATTTTAAATGAAATGACTTGATTGGACCAATATAACAAACCAAAGAAATAAAATTTACCAAGTTCGAAAAATTTGCCAAGGCCCTGTAGCTTTTCCGCTTCAATTTGCAACAATCTCGACATTTTTCCGCCATCTAGACTATATTTCCAATCAAATGAGTTAGTTTCAGCTACTTATCACCGTTAAGACGACCCCTGCATTGACGCAAAGGAGGATAGTTATGTGACGTTTATGGATTTTTTTTGAAATTTTGCATTTTTGATTTTTGCAGCTATATCTGTAATATTTTAGAGCTATTATAATTTAACCTTCATCGATTAGTTTTCGATTGCCCATCCAATGAGCATAAACTCGTTCGTTTTTTCGGAAAATTTTAATTTTTGCACTTTTGCGGCAGTACACGACCACTGGTTGACATTGTCTAATATTTCCCCCGTCTACTTTGTGATAATTCATTTTAAAGGATAAATAAAACGATTTTTTACTTTGTTTTTTATCAGTCATCGAAGGAACTCGAAAATGGCTTAGCCGAAACTAGTTTTTTTTGTAGCAAAGTGTAACTGAAGTGTGATAAAAAACAAAGTAAAAAATTGGTTTATTATCCTTTAATTGGTTAGTGTGTATTATATTTTTGTAAGCATAACAATGCCTAAAATAGCCATTTTCTTTATTTCTTCTGTTATTTTTTTATTTAAGGCTGGGATTTAGCCTATACTGTCCTTATGGCGAAAATTGTGTAATTGTTTCCAGCTTTTAAGCAAAACTACGCCATGGAATGGCATACAATTTATGCAAGTCAATAAAAACACTTCATCCTTGGTATTGAAACTTAGTTTGCAAGAATTGATGACCAAAATTCAGCATAAACTCAACTTACATAAGAAAACTATTAAATTTATATAATCTAGACATACTTAAAGGATCACTAATAGAATTCATACATAATTTGTGTTAAAAACCTTCATGTTGATTATTTGGTACGAACAATTTTTTTTATATAAAACTCTAGGATTTTTTTTCAATCAATCTTACTTCCTCGTGAACATACATTCGCACGTCCCTTTGCACATAAATGCGTCTGCACCACTTTGTGTTACCACCAGATGTAGCCTCAGAATGCCCAAAGCAGCACGGTTGATGGGAGAAGCTTTAGAACGGCGCTGCCGCCGTGATCGCGTGGAATTCACTAGATTTTCACATCAATAGCGAACGAAATTGTAACGAATCCATCCACTCCGCAGGAAGGTCGATCAATTCCTGTATCGGGGCAGGAAATGAGATAGAATAGGTGTAATAACAGTGGTACGAAGGGGGGGATGTAGGGGTCGGGTGTTACATTTGCACGTACTGGAAACGTTCGCGCGACAAATCGCTTTCAAATTGAGAGGCCAAATGTATGCGCTCCGCATGGAAATATGCCCGTGTTGGCAGTTTAATATATGTGATGACAGGGGGAGGAATCTTGACTACGGGTAATAAAAATCTATAAATTTGAAATGTATATCTTTTACCTCGCTCAAAATATAAAATATATTTTACAAAACAAATTCATTCTTGAGACACAATTAATTGTAGTCTTAAGAAATTGTCTGTAAAATGTATTTAGAAGTGTTTCCGTAAGACTTTTATGCACTAAGAGGGCGGATAGAATATACAAAATAATATCAATAATAATAATAATAAAGTGCCTTTTGTTTAAGAAAATATATTTGCAAACAAATATAAATTTATAAATCAGGTGAAATCAGATTCATAGATCTGTTCTACCACTATAACCTGCTATAGAATATAAAATATTATGACCACTATAACCTGCTATAGAATATAAAATATCTACCACTATAATCTGCTATAGAATATAAACAAAACAAACATTTATTAAAAGAATTTCTTGCTTGTAAATAAAATTTAAAAAAAGAAACAGGCGAAATTCGGATTCATAGATCTGTTCTACCACTATAACTTGCTATAGAATATAAAATATCTTCCACTATAATCTGCTATAGAATATAAACAAAACAAACATTTATTAAAAGAATTTCTGGCTTGTAAATAAAATTTAAAAAAAGAAACAGGCGAAATTCGGATTCATAGATCTGTTCTACCACTATAACTTGCTATAGAATATAAAATATCTACCACTATAATCTGCCATAGAATATAAACAAAACAAAAATTTATTAAAACAATTTCTTGCTTGTAAATAAAATTTAAAAAAAAAACAGGCGAAATTCAGATTCACAGATCTATTCTACCACTATAACTTGCTATAGAATATAAAATATCTACCACTATAACCTGCTATAGAATATAAAATATTATTACTACTATAACCTCCTATAGAATATAAAATATCTACCACTATAATCTGCTATAGAATATAAACAAAACAAAAATTTATTAAAAGAATTTCTTGCTTGTAAACAAAATTTTAAAAAACAGGCGAAATTCGGATTCATAGATCTGTTCTACCACTATAACTTGCTATAGAATATAAAATATCTACCACTATAATCTGCTATAGAATATAAACAAAACAAACATTTATTAAAAGAATTTATGGCTTGTAAATAAAATTTAAAAAAAGAAACAGGCGAAATTCGGATTCATAGATCTGTTCTACCACTATAACTTGCTATAGAATATAAAATATCTACGACTATAACCTGCTATAGAATATAAAACATCTACCACTATAATCTGCTATAGAATATAAACAAAACAAAAATTTATTAAAACAATTTCTTGCTTGTAAATAAAATTTAAAAAAAAAACAGGCGAAATTCAGATTCACAGATCTATTCTACCACTATAACTTGCTATAGAATATAAAATATCTACCACTATAACCTGCTATAGAATATAAAATATTATTACTACTATAACCTCCTATAGAATATAAAATATCTACCACTATAATCTGCTATAGAATATAAACAAAACAAAAATTTATTAAAAGAATTTCTTGCTTGTAAACAAAATTTTAAAAAACAGGCGAAATTCGGATTCATAGATCTGTTCTACCACTATAACTTGCTATAGAATATAAAATATCTACCACTATAATCTGCTATAGAATATAAACAAAACAAACATTTATTAAAAGAATTTATGGCTTGTAAATAAAATTTAAAAAAAGAAACAGGCGAAATTCGGATTCATAGATCTGTTCTACCACTATAACTTGCTATAGAATATAAAATATCTACGACTATAACCTGCTATAGAATATAAAACATCTACCACTATAATCTGCTATAGAATATAAACAAAACAAAAATTTATTAAAACAATTTCTTGCTTGTAAATAAAATTTAAAAAAAAAACAGGCGAAATTCAGATTCACAGATCTATTCTACCACTATAACTTGCTATAGAATATAAAATATCTACCACTATAACCTGCTATAGAATATAAAATATTATTACTACTATAACCTCCTATAGAATATAAAATATCTACCACTATAATCTGCTATAGAATATAAACAAAACAAAAATTTATTAAAAGAATTTCTTGCTTGTAAACAAAATTTTAAAAAACAGGCGAAATTCGGATTCATAGATCTGTTCTACAACTATAACTTGCTATAGAATATAAAATATCTACCACTATAATCTGCTATAGAATATAAACAAAACAAACATTTATTAAAAGAATTTATGGCTTGTAAATAAAATTTAAAAAAAGAAACAGGCGAAATTCGGATTCATAGATCTGTTCTACCACTATAACTTGCTATAGAATATAAAATATCTACCACTATAACCTGCTATAGAATATAAAATATCTACCACTATAATCTGCTATAGAATATAAACAAAACAAAAATTTATTAAAACAATTTCTTGCTTGTAAATAAAATTTAAAAAAAAAACAGGCGAAATTCAGATTCACAGATCTATTCTACCACTATAACTTGCTATAGAATATAAAATATCTACCACTATAACCTGCTATAGAATATAAAATATTATTACTACTATAACCTCCTATAGAATATAAAATATCTACCACTATAATCTGCTATAGAATATAAACAAAACAAACATTTATTAAAAGAATTTATGGCTTGTAAATAAAATTTAAAAAAAGAAACAGGCGAAATTCGGATTCATAGATCTGTTCTACCACTATAACTTGCTATAGAATATAAAATATCTACCACTATAATCTGCTATAGAATATAAACAAAACAAAAATTTATTAAAACAATTTCTTGCTTGTAAATAAAATTTAAAAAAGAAACAGGCGAAATTCAGATTCACAGATCTATTCTACCACTATAACTTGCTATAGAATATAAAATATCTACCACTATAACCTGCTATAGAATATAAAATATTATTACTACTATAACCTCCTATAGAATATAAAATATCTACCACTATAATCTGCTATAGAATATAAACAAAACAAAAATTTATTAAAACAATTTCTTGCTTGTAAATAAAATTTTAAAAAAACAGGCGAAATTCGGATTCATAGATCTGTTCTACCACTATAACTTGCTATAGAATATAAAATATCTACCACTATAACCTGCTATAGAATATAAAATATCTACCACTATAATCTGCTATAGAATATAAATAAAACAAAAATTTATTCAAAGAATTTCTTGCTTGTAAATAAAATTTATCAAAAAATAGGCGAAATTCGGATTCATTGATCTGTTCTACCACCATAACTTGCTATAAAATATAAAATATCTACCACTATAATCTGCTATAGAATATAAACAAAACAAAAATTTATAAAAGAATTTCTAGCTTGTAAATAAAATTAAAAAAAAAACAGGCGAAATTCGAATTCATAGATCTGTTCTGCCACTATAACCTGCTATAGAATATAAAATATCTACCAATATAATCTGCTATAGAATATAAACACAAAAATTTATTAAAAGAACTTCTTGTTTGTAAACAAAATTTTCAAAAATCAGGCGAAATTCAGATTCATAAATCTGTTCTACCACTATAACTTGCTATAGAATATAAAATATCTACCACTATAACCTGCTATAAAATATAAAATATCTACCACTATAATCTGCTATAGAATATAAACAAAACAAACATTTATTAAAAGAATTTCTTGCTTGTAAATAAAATTAAAAAAAAAACAGGCGAAATTCGGATTCATAGATCTGTTCTACCACTATAACTTGCTATAGAATATAAAATATCTACCACTATAATCTGCTATAGACTATAAACAAAACAAAAATGTATTAAAAGAACTTGCTTGTAAACGAAATTTTCAAAAATAAGGCGAAATTCAGATTCATAGATCTGTTCTACCACTATAACCTGCTATAGAATATAAAATATCTACCACTATAATCTGCTATAGAAAATAAACAAAACAAAAATTTATTAAAAGAATTTCTTGCTTGTAAATAAAATTTAAAAAAAAACAGGCGAAATTCGGATTCATAGATCTGTTCTACCACTATAACTTGCTATAGAATATAAAATATCTACCACTATAATCTGCTATAAAATATAAACAAAACAAAAATTTATTAAAAGAATTTTTTGCTTGTAAATAAAATTTAAAAAAAAAACATGCTACCACTACCACTACCACTACCACTATAACCTGCTATATAATGCAAAATATCTACGACTATAACCTGCTATAGAATATAAACAAAACAAAAATTGATTAAACGAACTTCTTGCATGCAAATAAAACTAAACTAAGGTAAACTATATAAACAATTGAGTCTGTAAGAATGAAAGTGGTGTAAGTCACATTTAAATTGCAAAGAAGAAGTGTTTGCTTTTGGTATTTCTGTAACTTGTGGTGCGCAGTTACATTTTTATTTATGAATGAATTGATGTCAAGTCTGTAACTGCGCACGTCGATTTACATAAATACCCAAATACCAAACGTTTCCAAACTAGTTCTAAGTTTGATATTAAATGTTACTTGTTCTCAACTTTTGTAGGCGTAACAAATGGAATTTCTTCTTCATGGTTTATAAGTTCCTGTATCATAACTTCATATTTTGTCTCATATGGCTTGAACTTTTCTAGGTGTTTGGCGCAGGTCTCGGCTTAATCTCTGTTCTCCTAGCCCAAGTACTATCCGCTTTCTTAATAGGTGGAATTTGTGTAATCGGCCTTTTTATTCTTTTGGTTGTTTTCCATAAGGAGTGGTAACTTTTTCATCAGCTGCTGGGGGTTTTAAGTGATACTTCATGCTTTCTTGTCTTATTTTGTTATATCTGTTTTGAGTTGTTGTATTTTATTGTTTAACGAGATTTTTTATCTGTAAGGTCCCTGGTTTGTTGCCATACTCTTCTGGTTCTTCTCTTCTCATTATTTACCAGAAGTCTTGATTGTTTCCAACGGGTGGTATTTCCATTTATCCTATGTGTCAATTCTTTTATGTTATTCCATGCAGAGTTTTGTATGATATTGATGAACCTCACAGCTTCAGTTTCTAGTTGATGCCTAGTTCTAAATTTGATATTTAATGTGACTTGGTTTTTCTATATATATATATATATATATATATATATATATATATATTTCTGTGCTCCCTCAGCCCTAATGTTTATCAGACACTCGTATACGTGCACTTATCGCTTGTTTTTAACGTTATATGGTTTAGCATAGTAATACGAATTATTATAATTAGTCTTGAATTTAGTCTCATAAGAGGAACTGGTATAGAGAATAAACAAATATTTTTAAAAACTCACTACAATCAAAGAATATATGAATATATGAATATAATGTATATATGTATGTATGTATGTATGTATGTATGTATGTATGTATGTATGTATGTATGTATGTATGTATGTATGTATGTATGTATGTATGTATGTATGTATATATGTATGTATGTATGTATATATGTATGTATGTATGTATGTATGTATGTATGTATGTATGTATGTATGTATGTATATATGTATGTATGTGTATATATCTCCTGAAACCCTTCCATTATATACCCCTCACTATTACCTTTTTGTGGTGATATTTTAATCTTTTAATGCAATTTATTTATTGCTAGAAACCGTACGTTTTGCGGACGTCAATAAAGCGGCGGTTGTAGTGGAAATAGCACGGTGGTCATTAAATTCCGAATCTTCCGGAGCTTTTGAATTTTCCGATCCGACCGCAACAATGCTCCAATTTGAACGTGTTGCCCCTATACGCGCTCGCACATACAGCATGCGGTGACCAGCACTGTGGCTTTTATCAAAAATTAACATCTGTATGTGCGGGATGTACATCTTTTTTTTTTAATTTGTGGCCGCTTTAGGAAATTGGGCAATTTGACAGACAACGATGGGATGCACGCCCCCATCCGGCGAATCGCCAGGGGGAAATTAATATGTGGGAGTGTTTTGGTGATGCCTTGTTTAATTACCACAATTGTGGTTTGTATGAATGTACTGGGTAGTCATATTTATTAATAATAAATTTAAAAAATATATAGGAAAATAGGAAGAAATTAATTTTATTGCTTTTAGTTGTGGTTTGTATGAATGTACTGAGTAGTCATATTTATTAATAATAAATTTAAAAAATATATAGGAAAATAGGAAGAAATTTATTTTATTGCTTTAAATTTAAACGAGTGAAAATGAGAATTTATGCTGCAAAAGTATGCCGCAGGCGCCGTAAAGTTGTGACACTTTAAGAAAAGTTTTATAAAGACCCTTTAAATGCTTGTTTGCATATTATAGTACAACACTAGAAAACTATTATTCCCACTTCTCGGTTAGACTTTTTATAGCCATGAATTATAGCACGAGAATTTATACCATTTTTCTTTTCTTCCAGGTATGATACTTCATCCGTATTTTTATGCATGGCCTACTTGAAACGGTAAGTTAATTCAAACAATTTAATATGTGAATTTTTAATAATAAATAATATATTTATTATTTAATACGAGCCAAGACTATGGTTTAGTATACCGCTAATCGACAGACTATTCAAAAAAAAGTTAACCCAGTTACATCATTATAGATGTTGTATGATGTCCTTGAGGGTCCGCAGTGCATATAGCTTAGGGGCGGGGGGTGAAGTCTAAATTATATATATATATATATATATATATATATATATATATATATATATACATATACATATACATATACATATACATATACATATACATATACATATACATATACATATACATATACATATACATATACATATACATATACATATACATATACATATACATATACATATACATATACATATATATGTGTGTGTATATATGTGGTAGCCAACAAGTCGATCGCGACCTAATTTTGGTCAATCGCTCGCTTAGATACCGATTAAACTGGTGAACAAATAAATATATACTTATATTTTTCCCTAATTACTTGGACAGGTATCTAGGGTAACTTGTTATAAACAATATGGCGTTAAAAAATACAGAATTTACATCACATACATTGTGAATCGCCAATCCAACAAATGGTGATTGTATAGATTTAACTATGAAAACTATAAATTTTTAATTTGTTTATCAGTAGAAAAAAAACAGCGTCTCCAAGTAAATCTCAATGTTAAACATAATTATAGAATCCACATTTATTTTAAAACTCGTTCAACTAGATTAAAAAAAGCTCGATTTTTATCTGCTCGGTCCCAATGCAGCGGATGAACCGTTCTACCTTCAGTCATTCGCGTGGTTTATTCGGTGTGCGTGGTCGAGCAGTTGTGAACAATTTAGCAAATGGCATGATTAAATTATGGGCCTCGATAGTGTTGGTGTAATAACGACCGTGTGCGTTAATTAATCATCCTATGCAAAGCCTAAAGGTTCGTATGATGTTAAATCAATCCGATTCAAAGTATGTATGATTACTGCGTATTAATTTTGTATCGTGCATTATTTATTATTTAGCTCATTAAAGCCAGTAATATGCGGTTATTGAAGCTTTGTCCCGGGGCTTAAAGCATGATGTTTGTTATTAATATCCAACTTTCACTGGTTGTATAAAATATGAGTCACTGATGTAAATAGTAATAATATATTACGCATACATAGAGAATATAAGTGAGTGGAGTATAAATAAAACGATTTTTTACTTTGTTTTTTTATCACACTTCAGTTACACTTTGCAACTAGTTTCGGCTAAGCTCTAGCCATTTTCGAGCTCCTCCGATGACTGAAGCAATTGTAACCGACCGCTCTTTATATAAAAAAAAAGAAAAACTAACAATTCCACAGAAACATCTTAACTAATATATATATAAAAAGGGGCTGGGGTGAGTTTTCTAAAAAATGTGGAATTCCCTGACCGTCCCAACGTAACGAACGAGGTCTGCGAAGTAATAAAACCTTAATTTTAATGTGACTGATTACCCGTATTCGAAATAAGAGAAGAGAAAAAATAAAAATGTGTATAAAGGAGATGAATAAAACTACTATGTTTTTTATATGAAATATATAGTAGTTTTATTCATCTCCTTTATTGAAAATGAATTACCACGTAGTAGACGCCAAAACCATTCAATTTCTAAAAATGTGTATATATAAAAAAATAATAATAATAAATTTTTTAAAAGTAAAAACATAAAATAATTATAGATAAAGGATTACAATAGAAATAAATAACAATAATAGTAATAAATAGATGAAACCCAGGTCTTTCAGCCTCGTGTGTTCAGGATTTGAATAAGATTTCAACTTAATTTTTTATGGGTATTTATTATATATATTTTTGCGCATATCCTCTATATTGGGTGCTTTGAGTGCCTTTCGTTTATTACTCTGGGCTGATACGGGCTTATTGTTTCTTGTTCTATTTGCCGCTTCCGATGCACATAATTCTACCTCGGCCCTTACAACCGGCGGCGCACAACCGCAAGAGCTGAGCGATACTGCACGGCACGAGGGTGACTAATAAACCATGCTAAACGGAAGCGGCTTTGATCTGCCTTGTCTATTCGTCGCCTGTCTGTTGTCTGTCATACATTTTTCCTCCGCATTTTAGAAAAATACAAACCAGTTGTAGCAATTATCTCACATAACTCTACCTTGATTACTACAGACACGTGTTATCAATGTGTATTCGTATTACTTTATCGTTAATGATGGTTAGCCCTATTGTAAACTCATGTATGTTCGTTTATCTTGTAAAATACTCTCAAAATCATTCTAGTGCTTGAGTAAGCATATGTATGACAAACCAGCAGTCACAGTTAAGCAACTCGAGAAAGGATCAACTCGTCCTTTCCACCTGACAATCAAATTTTCTTGGTTTAAATGGACTGTACAATCATTTCAGTTACATGCCAACCTGTATGCTAATCTAAAACATGAGGAATGCATCATTAATCTCCATCGTTTATTCGGTTTGCTGCAATAAATTCTCTCGTGACTAGCGAACTCCGGCTGCCACTAAAAGAATATGATAATTTAAAACCGTCATGGAGGGGCTTTTTCGCGTGGTGGCATCTGCTGCCCGCCCCCGCATTCAAATGCAACAAGCCAGACGCTTGTCTAGGGGTGAAATGCGGCGGAAAGAGGTGCAAATGCACATTTCGCCACGGTTGGCAGGCCACCGCCAGCAATTTCCAGCCACCATTTATAATTAGAAACTATGCGATAACGCCATATTGGATAATAATTATATGAAAATTCCTGTCCGGAAAACCCCCGGAATATGATTAAATTACCACCGATAAAACGCCGGGTTTGATTAGTGCGGAGTTGTGTGTGTGCCAGTGAAGGCGGCCGTGAAATGTGAAAAGTTTTTTGAATGCTAGCGATTTCAATTATAGGCGTTGATTACAGTTGTGCGAACTCGTTGGGAGGAACGCGATCGCGCGTGCTGCGAACAATTACAACAGTTGTGCTTGTAATTAGCACACGTTATGAATTCATTACGGAATTAATACGACTTGAGTTTCTCTAATTTTTGTGTAAATAAATAGAAACAGGCATGTGCACAGTTGTATCAGCCAGAATTGCAATTACGGGCTCGCATACATTCCAACAACGTGGTTATTGCTATATGACACTGCAGTTTCTATTGCACGTACTGTTATTCGCAAACAATTCGCACAACGCATTTAGTTTATAATAATAAATTACATGCTAAGTGTCTTATGATTTTATTACTGCTGTAAAAATGGATGAGCACACCCGATTAAGTTTTTGTCCCCATTAGACGCACAAAACTGTCACACAAATCACAATATATAAATGACAGGTCGGTCAGCTTCAAAACATTGTCATCGTTTTTTATATTATAGGGATGTAGATATATTCACCAATCAATTCCAATGTTTTAAAATAACTTTACAATGGTTACGATATTTCGTTTGGTAATATTTTGAGAGATAAATACAACTGTCCTACTATCGTGTTGTTTTTGTCCCCGTTAAGGGCACCTTACATGGTCAATAATACTGTCAATTATTGACCATGTAAGGTGCCCTTAACGGGGACAAAAACAACACGATAGTAGGACAGTTGTATTTATTGTTATTTTAGAAGTTGCAACTGCATTGTTAGAAGAACAAGAGGAAGAAACAGCTTGTTGTTCTTTTAACAATGCAGTTGCAACTTCTAAAATAACAATAAATACAACTGTTCTACTATCGCGTTGTTTTTGTCCCCATTAGACGAAAAAAACTGTCATACAAATCACAATTCATAAATGACAGGTCGGTCGGCTTCAATACATTGTCTTCGTTTTTATATTATAGTGATGTAAATATGTTCACCAATCAATTCCTATGTTTTACAATAACTTTACAATGGTTGTGAATATAATTTTTACATAGCAATATACAATAATAATTGTCTAATTTATATACAACTATTTTTATCCAAAAAGGTATAGATCAACAAAGCTTGCTGAACACTTATATATACATATATAATTATCTTTATTCACAACAACATTACATGGAATTTAATACATTTATTTTACTAATTGGGTTAGTTAGGTGTTGTAAAACGCTAACGATACGCGGTCTTTCTGCAGTTACAGTTATTAATTGAAATAACCCAGAATCTCCAATTTTCTAATTATAAGTAAATAATTCAACTTTGTTTTTATAACAATTTCCAGTTTCAATTCATGACTTTATTCATGATAATACCACATGATATATTAATGTAGGAAACAAAATAAACTATCTTATCAGAAACCAAGTAAATTTAGTCGTAAAGATTCTGGTTTCTCCGGGGAGCAAAGTGCCACCGAGGCATCCGTGCACACGCGCGTGCCACGCATGAATTAATGAAGTGCTGCCCGCCCCCAGGAACGTTTCAAGCCGCATGAGATACGGATCCTCGACGTCAGTTTGCGTCCTGGGGATCAGAGGCCCAAAGTTTTATTACGTGGGTTGCGATTCGGACGGGAATGCCGCACGTGGCGCTGTGATGGATTGATCGTCCTGGCGAGCGATGAAGTTAACAGTCGGTGTAAAAAAAAACACGGCTGTATCCTGTTTTCTTAGCCGGAAACATAAGAGCGAACGCGTTATAGGAATGTTAAAGACTATCAGATATCAAGAGCAAGAATATGAGGGTTTATTACGTTATGTTAATCAAAGAAAAAAAAATCAAATGTTGAGCAAAACTTAATTTTTTTTGTTGTTCTTGTTATTTAAAATAAATATGCTTTTCTGGCTTGACATCAAACTGATTATGCAACAAATTATCCTATAGGAATTATAACAATTTTATATTTCCTATTGGATAATTTGTTGCATAATCAGTTTGATGTCAAGCCATAAAATCATATTTTTTTAAAAAAACGAGAGCAGCCAAAAAAAAATTAAGGTTTGCCTTATATTTGATTTTCTTTTCTTTGATTAGCATAACGTTATAAACACTCATATTCATGCTTTTGATATCTGAAAGTCTTTAACACTCCTACGCTCTTATGTTTCCGGCTAAGAAAACAAGAAACAGTCGTGTTTTTTTTACACCGACTGTTAACTTCATTGCTCGCTAGGACGATCAATCCATCACATCGCCACGTAGATAATTTGTTGCATAATCAGTTTGATGTCAAGCTAGAAAAGCATAATTTAAAAAAAAGAACGAGAACAGCCAAAAAAAATTAAGTTTTGCCTAACATTTGATTTTCTTTTCTTTGATTAGCATAACGTTATAAACACTCATATTCTTGTTTTTGATATCTGATAGCCTTTAACATTCGTATAACGCGTTTGTTCTTATGTTTCCGGCTAAGAAAACAAGATACAGTCGTGTTTTTTTACACCGACTGTTAACTTCATCGCTCGCTAGGACGATCAATCCATCACAGCGCCATGTGGATAATTTGTTGCATAATTAGCTTGATGTCAAGGATTTATTGCTACATTGTATCCCACAGATTATGTTTACATGCTAATATCTCGTTTTTATTAGAAATAAAGTGATACATGATGGTGTTCCATGAAAAATCGTTTGTAAAAACGAACAAGAGACTCGTACTTTACTCATAATTCATTCAAACAAATATATAACGTTTGCAATTTGTAGTAATAAAAGTGACAATGCTAATATTTATGAACAACATAAAAACGCGTTCCATCCCAGTAATTTTTCACTATAGATTTTCTCTAATAAAGCTAATATGCCCATCAACCTAATTCTCTCCATAAATAAGGCGCACATTTCATCTTCGCAAAGCGGCGGTAAATGCGGCAGCACGAAAATTACAAAGTGGCGGCGCGTAATTGAAAATCGATGCCGCAATAAATATCGCGATTTACTTACCGACGACCATTTATTTGCCGCGCCGGCGTCTTTTCGAACCCCCCGCAGATTATTAATGCGCTCCCGCAGGTCGCGGGCCGTAATATATTGCGAGTAGATTAAAATGTGCGCATTAAAAGGAACGAAAATAATCGTGCAGACGCTGAAAGAAACTGAGAGATTTATGGGCTGAGAGAAATTTTAACTTACATCTACTACAAAAAAAGGATTGATGATTTTTATACAGTATGCTGAATTAATTTAAAATGTTAGTAAATTAAGTATATTTGTTTACAATTATACTCTCGCTTATGACAACGAAAAGACGAAATGTATATTAACGTAGAAATATATATATGTATATAGATATGCAAAATATAATAATAATATAATATTTTACTGTAGATACGTTTTGAATAATAATATAAAATAATTTGTTAATACGATGTAGTCATAATAAATTATTTTATATTATTTTATACGTTTTGAATAATAATATAAAATATTTTTTTATTACGATTTGTTATTACTAATAACAAATTATTTTATATTATTTTTAAAAACTTATCTCATGTAAAATATTATCCTTTTTTGCATATATATCTTGTAGCTGTTTATATGTTCGTAGAGCAGTGTGTAATTTTAAATTGTACCCGGTAAGATTTTTATTTTCGTTCTAGGCTTCTCAAAACAGATATTTCATGGTTTGAAAAGTGACGAAATAAGTCACTTTTTTAACCCGTGACATATCTGTTTAGAGAAGCCTAGAACTTAAATAAAAAACTTACCGTTCAAGATTTATTTATTGTTAACAATTTGACACAATTGGTTCTTCAAGATAATAAGTAGTTTATTAAGAAAAAGAAAACATGCATTTATCAGGAACAACGTAAAGTCGTGGTATCTATTCACATATTTCAACTGATTCATTCATGTTTTTCATGGTGTATTCATTTTCTGAGCTTGATAGCAGCTTTCAGAAATACATGCAAAAAATCAATTTTGGATTTTGAACAACCATTATGGTGTATACTTCTACGATAACAATTTTAATTTTCACGATTGTAAATGACACCATTGCAAACATAGAAAAATGACAGAAAGTATTAGAAATGCAAGTAATTTCAAAAACTTTCCACTCTCATCATTAATTTATCTACATGTTAAACTTCTTTAGTGACGTAAAAATAATGTAAATAACGCCGCTTTCTAGGAAACTAATGCTTTAGAGAAGTTTTATAATAATAATAAACATAAACCTTAAAAATATATATAATAAAACTAGTTTGTGCCCATGCCCTTATAACACGGTTAGACGGCTCTCGTTTTAGATTAGGCCGAAATTTTCTTATTAAACTAGAGGAGATGCTCACCATCCAACAATAACAATAAATACAAATAGCTACTACTTTTCATACCATGCAGCCAATATTTTAAACGTCCCATCGATAACACCTCTGTTTTTCCACGAAACAATTCATCACGCAAAAACCTATCACGCTGCCTCACACTACACGCCATTCGTCTCCATCTCCGCGCAGTCTTTCGCTCCCATAAAACTTGATTTTAAAAAATATCCAAACTGCCATTTAAGCCCCCACCGCCGCCGGCAACAATTAATTAATATCGATGGCCGCCTAATTACGCCATCCATTCCGCTTTGTCGCCTTTAATGGGGCGAAAAAAAAAGTAATGAAAATATGCGCGACGATGTTAACCCGGCTCTTATTGGGGGTGCACGCTGCCACTTAATTGCCCTTTTATAGAACGCCCAAGCGCGAGATCGCGCGCGGAGGGCTGTAATTAAAGACGCGAGGGAAGGGTAAATTAATTTGCCGCCAGGATCTTCAGCGGGCCGGGCTAAAGGCCCGTGTTAATTGTGAATTAATTAGTAGTTATACTTGTTTAATTCTTTACGCTCTTTCAGGCAGTAACAAAAAGGATACGTAAGCGGTACGATAATAAGACGAGTTTTAAAGAGGCTGAAAGAGTTTTGTACTAATTCATTAATTATGCTTTCTAAGATACTAGATGAAGTGTTTGTCGACCGATGGAGGATGCTCCGAGATATTTCTATAGTTTTAATTGTAAAATATTACCAAACGTAATAATATTAAAATAACTAAAGTTACGGGACAATATTACGTGATATTTCAAAAAGTATATAAGAGTCGTCCTTTTTTTAAGCAATGTAACACAAAATGTTTGTTACATTGGTATCATTTGTTCATTGAATGATGCCCGTATTCATAAATAATAAAGCTCTGTTAAGTGCAATCGGGACCTTAGTTCCTGTATCTGTTGATATAATTCTCTGGTGTTGGTTTTCTTGTCGAGTTTATATAGTATTTTCAATATTTTTTGTTGTTGTATTTGTAGTTTATTTAAATTTGTGTTGCTTGTGTTTCCCCAGATGTATTTTAGGTAATTAGTCTTCTTAAATATGAGGCTGAAGTTCAACAATTCCAGTAAAGATATTTTTTAGTAAATATTTGTTTAAGAAATTTTTTTACATATAGCTATCATATTAGTTGCACCTTAATTACACACTGATGAATTTATTATAAATCCAACTTCTTTAATAGCTGTAACAATATTCTTATACATCGTCACAATATCTCGTGCACATGTGGAATATGACAAATTAGAAAATATTGATATCATGTTCTGCATATTTGACAGATTCCTGCTATGCCTAATTCACACAATCTAGATCAGGGATGAACAATCTTTTTTACAACGGGCCAGCTACAATTTTAAAAATATTCGGCGGGCCCTATGCAAGAATCTTATGATAATACAAATCAATAGTAAACATCAATAAAACGAAATCATCGTAGGATTTTACAAGTAACAAAAGTTACACCAGAATCCATTAATAAAACCAGCCCCGTTTGAAAAAATAAACTTCACAGAACTTTCACTCCATTTGCCCGCTTCATCCTTTTGTCATCTTTATAAGCTCGCGCTTTCCGCAGGGGATTCAAATTAATTGCTGATGTTTGAGAACTTTTTAAACAATTACCTAAAAGGATAAAGCCGTCGCAGGAAGCGTATCCTGTTCAAAACTTGTTACGCGCCGGCGAAAATAAATGTGTGTGTGTGTGTGTGTGCTCACGGGCTCTTTCTTAATGCGTTTCGGGAGCCCGGGATGGCGTTAAAATGATAAAACGCAAATTGGTTTTTAAACATGCCTACACGGTAAGATAAAAATATCGCACGTGTGTGTGTGGGTGCGTGGCAATTTATGGGAGGGGTATTTATTTACGGCAGCTCGCTGCGTGGAAATGGAATTAGCCATGCGAGGGAAGTCGCTTAGTTCATCGATAATTTACATGAAAAAAATGGGCACGTATAAGTAGGGAACTCTTATATGCCAAGAGGGGGTGTAATGCGAGGGTGTTTTTTATATAAAAATTGTTAAAAGTTTTAAACAAAATATCTGGTGGCATCGACTTTCCGAAATATATTAAAATTTTTCACAATATGTGACGAATTTTGACAATTTTTAACAATATTTGACTATATTTGACGATTTTTGACAATATTATGACAATATATTGACAATATTTTGACAATATTTTGGCAATATTTTGACAATATTTTGACAATATTTTGGCAATATTTTGACAATATTTGGTCAATATTTGATCAATATTTTGTCAATATTTTGACAATATTTTGACAATATTTTGACGATAGTTTGATAATATTTTGACAAATAAGGAATTTTAGCACTTTATTGCAATTTTCTACTATAGCACAACTTCTTTCGAGTTAGTTTTTCGATATTTCCGACATTATTGTGCCAATAAAATATCAATATAATTTTTTTTTATCTCTAAATTCTAATTCAGCTGGACAATTCAATTCAATCATATCTCTGCAATCTTATGCAAATTACAATTACTGCTGTTTTTAGTGCATTGTTTTTAGAAAAGAAGATGAATATAATTTTATTTATTTTAGAATATAAGCACGAGTAGTTACAGGCATCGTCCGTCTCGTACTGACCATTGGAAAGCCTGAGTTTGAACCCCATCGAATCACCTTTCACAGTTTTTCAGAGGTTTTCACGATTTGAAAATTTTGTGACAATATTTTGACAATATTTTGACAATATTTTGACAATATTTTGAAAATATTTTGATAATATTTTGATAATCTTTTGACAATTTTTTGACAATATTTTGACAATATTTTGACAATATTTTGACAATATTTTGACAATATTTTGACAATATTTTGACAATATTTTGACAATATTTTGACAATATTTTGACAATATTTTGACAATATTTTGACAATTTGTTGACAATATTTTGACAATATTTTGACAATATTTTGACAATATTTTGAAAATATTTTGAAAATGTGTTGACAATTTTTTGACAATATTTTGACAATATTTCGACAGTATTTTGACAATATTTCGACAATATTTCGACAATATTCCGACAATATTTCGACAATATTTCGACAATATTTCGACAATACTTTGACAATATTCTGACAATATTTTGACAATATTTTGACAATATTTTGACAATATTTTGACAATATTTTCACAATATTTTGACAATATTTTGATAATATTTTGATAATTTTTTGACAATATTTTGACAATATTTTGACAATATTTTGACAATATTTTGAAAATATTTTGACAATTTTTTGACAATATTTTGACAATATTTTGACAATATTTCGAGAGTATTTTGACAATATTTCGACAATATTTCGACAATATTCCGACAATATTTCGACAATATTTCGACAATATTTCGACAATATTTCGACAGTATTTCGACAGTATTTTGACAATATTTCGACAATATTTCGACAATATTCCGACAATATTTCGACAATATTTCGACAATATTTCGACAATATTTCGACAATATTTCGACAATACTTTGACAATATTTTGATAATATTTGGCAATATTTTGACAATATTTTGACAATATTTTGACAATATTTTGACAATATTTTGACAATATTTTGACAATATTTTGACAATATTTTGACAATATTTTGACAATATTTCAACAGTATTTTGACAATATTTCGACAATATTTCGACAATATTTCGACAATATTTCGACAATATTTTGACAATATTTTGACAATATTTTGACAATCTTTTGACAATATTTTGAAGATATTTGCGATATTTGACTATATTTGACAATATTTTACTATATTTGACGATACGTGACGATATTTGACATTATTTTACAATATGTGACGATTTTTGACAATACCAAATATAGTCATTTGATGATTTTTGACTATATTTGACAAAATTTGTCTTTTTGTTCATTTTGATTTTCATTTAGTAAAGTAAAGTAAAGTAAGTAAAGTACAACTCCATTTTCCCAGCCGATTTGCAAATATGGTCGCGATCAATTTTGCCGTTTTTCCGAAATTTTGTTCACATACAAATTCATATACACAGACACACACGGAGACATTTTCCAAAAATAGTCTATTTGGACTAGAAAAGTCATGAAAAGTGGAGCAAAGTAAAAAAGTACGTATTTTTCCTGTCAACTTTTTAACTGTTCTTTTTTGAAACCACTAAAGCGATGTCTTATAAACAAAATTGTTAAATAAAAACATTGGTGTATGGGCACATATATTTGTTATAAATTAAAAATGTTTTTACAAATATTTTACTAACATGTTTTTTTTTTCAAAAATATTTAAAAAAAAACTAAGGCCCAGCTCCCTATTCAAAAATATGTCTGATGATTGTTGTTAAATTCTAAACAATATTTTTAAAGTTTCAAAAAAATCGTCGGGGGTACATTAAAAAAAATGCAATTTGTTTTGTTGCAAATATTAATCCACATATTAAACAATTTTCTATAAGGATAGTAACATCAAATAAAAATTAATTATTTATATAATATTCAATATTGTTTAATAAATACGGCGTAGAAGATACATTTTGAAATTACTAAAAATTAAGGTACAGCCTATAAATATATATTTTTTCTCGAATAGCGCTAAGAGGAGAATAATTTTCTCTTCACAATTTTAAAGAAAACATATTAAATAAACATACAAATAATATTGTAAATCGAAATTAATATACCATTTATTTCGGGTTTTAGAAAATATAGAAAAAAATTGTATATTAATTTTTTTCTAGAAAACATATAAATCATTTGTTCTTTTGAGTGTGGTTTGATAGTATATTTGAAAAAGACCAAAATAATTTATAACTATAATCCTCTGTGTTTTCCAGTGGAAAATGTTTCGATTCGATTTTTACTTCAGTTTAATTTATTTTTGAACAAATCGTTTTCATAATTGAATTATTATAATGTACCTACACTCAACTCAACCTTACTTATAATCTGGTTAGTAAACTTACAATCGACCCTCGTATCGTTTCGTTTTCATTATATACGCACACAAACTAAATGGAGGGCGGGGTAGACGCACAAACCACCCGCCACTAAAGGACGCCCATTAATAATTACTTTCTGTGTAAGCAAATTAAGACTTCTGAACAAAGCGCCTGCGAGGCAAACAAAAACACACAAAAGGGACTTTGTGGGATTGCGCGCCTTTTGTTTTTCAACGCCGGCGGTAATGAAGCGGCCGGCCGTCTTTTTCTGTGAGGAAAAAAGTCAGTGCCACTGCTTATTATCTAAAATGCTATGTGTATTGATTAATTCGCTTAAGATGGCCAGTGTAGTATACAGAAAATGTATAGTAGCTTATAAACACTAGTACAATTTTGCGCCTTTTCTGCCTTAAATATGATTATAGAACTTTGCCAAGGTCCTATTACCAACACTTTTCTGTAGTAGTAGTATTCCCTGGTAGTATGTAGGAATAGCCGAATAACTACTACTACTTTGATTAAAGACTTTTTTTGGAAAGAAATATATTATTTTCTTTCAGATATTATGATTACTTGGGATGTTAGCAATTAGAATTAAACCAGAGTGGAATATTTTTTTAGAAACAAATGTTTATTTTTATATTTATCACATAATCAGTGCCAAATATTACAGAGTTGTCTCATTTCTTCCTTATTTCTCTGATTTTTACTTTAATATGCATAATTTCACTAGTAATGCTTAATTAATATCGTAAAGATGTAGCAATCATCGCCCAAAAATGTTTACCGGCAAAACCTTGGACACAAAAAAATTATAAGTATGTGGGCCAGTATTGACTCACCATACCATAAGCAGCTGAGGTAGTCACCATACCAATTGAGGGGTTAAGGCAGAAAGAGCGCTAAAATGTTAGTTTCAATGCTAAGGTTTATAAACTACTACACTTTTTTCAATTGTCAATCTACAATACTCTACAATATTAATACATCACAAAAAAATACATTACACAAAAATGATTAACAATATGTTTATATTTTAGCTGTATATCAAAATACGTGAATGCTCTATATTTTGGAACCTCTGGGGTCTAGTATTAATTAAGAAGTTCCAACCTATATCCCACAACACTGTAATCCGCGATATAACCCCCCAACAGGAACATTTCGCGTTAATCTTTCAAGCTGCGATTAACATAGCCCCTTTCAACAGTCAAACAATCTCCCAAAGAAATCCCCCCGTCAAGAAACGTATCTTTATGCGCAATACGGCCCTCATCTTTATTACTACCTACCTACGTATCCACATGTACACGTCGCATTGCATTTTCGCGAGAAACTTATTACATAAACTACACAACACTGTCGGGTTAATAACTCGCCCACTTAACACCCACCTGCGGGGGGTGGGCGCTTTTTACGGCCTTGCACTAAACCAGCAGCCCTATATCAGCTGCATCGGATGTATTGCTTAATTAAGACGGGTTTACAGCTCCCCAAAAACTCGAGCTACATTGCAGACAGCAGTGTGTCGGATTTGCCGGCGGGCAATCTCCATTAGTTGTCATTTATGGCGCGGACGTAATTAGCACCCGGGTGCGGGATTAAATGATTTCACTTAGCGCGTGCGACACAATTAGTTTCAATTAAAATACATTTGCAATGCAACGCAAATTTCCACTTGTGAAATGAAATTTTGAAAGTTATTAATTTTAACGTGCTTACTACTTGTGTGGTGATGTTTGAATAATGCGAGCACTAATGTATACGGACTCAAATCGGTTACAGTGTGTTGAAATGTGTTTTGTGTTATTGTTATTAATTAATGATTTTAAGCTTTATTTGTCATCATCAATTGCTCTATAATTCTAGGCCTACGCTATGTTCAATGTTTCTATCATTTAAGTGTAAGCTGAAACACTGCTTAAGGGAGGGATACTGCAGCAGAGAACGAATTGGATAGTTTATTTATTTTTATATAACAAGTGTACAAATGTGTATTTATAACTATGAGAATGCATGCAAGCACAGCGTACAGCTCTTATACATCAAATAGCATTAAAAAATAACGATATACTACTGAATAAATATAATTTTAAAGAAAATATAGACTTTAAATTATATGTAATTGGTAGTGTGATATAACCCTTTTTTTGGCTTGAGGTGGGGAATCTTCAAAGGCGCCCGGGATGTCAATAAGACATTCTGCCCGGGGAAGTGCTGGATTCCGACCCATCCAGGGCCAACCTACCAGCAAAACCCCACCTTGATCCTCAAACCAATATATTCCTACATGGAATCAACATTTCTGTATTACCTCATATATAGGTGGGAAATGTGTTTGAAAATTTGTGAAAATGTGTTAAAATGTGTAAAAATGTTGGAAAATGTGTGAAAACGTGTGAAAATGTGTAAAAATGTTGGAAAGTGTAGGCAAATGGGAGAAAATGTGAAAAAATGTGGGAAAATATGAGAAAAAGTTAGAAAAAAAATGAAGGAAACGTGAGAAACAGGTGAAAAAAAAATGAAACTTGAATCAAACCGAGTCGAATCGAAATATCTTAAATTTTGTCATTCGAAAAGTCGTATGGTGCCCAGACCAGACATATATTATTTTATTAAAAGATGCAATATCACAATTCACATTCATAAAAGAAGTACAGATATGATCTCACCCTTAAAGTGTCTTCCGAAAATAGAATTCGTTAAGATTTAATTGTTATTACTATAACTTTTCTGAAGTTCATTTTATTCACTCTCTGCTGCTTTTGTCATTTATGGCCTCATACTAAGAGATTGCCCACCGTTCATTAAACCGGTTCCGAAATAAACGGCACCGGTTTAATGGAGCCGAAACTGTTTATAAGGTAGCGATCCCCCCTGATAATAAAACTAACCGTTGCTCGGCTTCATCCGCGCAGCACAGAGATCAGCACCCACGGCGTCCGCATTAATTAGCGAGCGTACCCTCATTCCAATCGCCGGAGAATTTAGGGACCAACCGCTACCTCCTTTCTTTTTGTCCCTTACAAATTGATTATGCGTACGAATTAGAAATTACTATTTCGTGCGAATGAAAATGTATTCTGCTAACTGGAGCTGTTACGAAAAATGCTAGGAATGTTTGGAATCAGTATTTAGTATATATGGAAAATCAGTTCTTAATTTCCCGACACTTTTTATTTTTTCTTCCATTATTATTATTATTATTATTATTATTATATATATATATATATATATATATATATATATATATATATATATATATATTTCTCCCATTTGCCTACATTTTCCAACATTTTCACATATTTTGAGCAGTATTTAAGCTTACGCATAAACGATAGAAACCCCTAACGTTGAACATATCAAAGGCCTACCATTATAGAGCAATTTATGATGACAAATAAAGCTTAAAATCATTAATAAATAACAATATAATATTCTGATTATATATATATATATATATATATATATATATATATATATATATATATATATTCTTGCTTCTCATACATACTTGTTTTGTTTTGTAGTTCATTTTCATATTATATTTCTCTAGGTGTTTACTCCATACGTTCAGGTTATATTGCAGATTCCTTTCGTTTTCTGATATAACAACCACATCGTCAGTGAATGCTCCTTCTGATATTTTCACCATTTGCACGGTTTTGTAACCTATATTGCTTTCCTAATTTCTGTTTTCATACTCTTCATTATTTCGTCGATGTATATATTGAATAGTGTAGGACTGAGTCCTTCTCCTTGCTTTAGTTCAATTGTCTTAAATGTTCTTAAGATCTGACCCTTGATTTTTGATTGCGTTCCTGTTGTTATATAAGTTTTGTATTAATTTATTATTATGTATCATAATAATAATAAATTAATACAGAACATATATAACAGCAACGTAATAATATACAAGGGTATCATAATAATTATTAGATGAGTATTAAAATTCAAAAATATTGTGCGTTAATCCTGTCTGTCGCTAATGGACCTGCGGGGGAAACAATTGTATCGTCTCCCGCGGGGAACCTGTGAGTAGAAAAAAAAACGTCACACGCTAATGGCATCCATTACGCGTTCCATCTTTTCACCCCTCAGAAAATAATAATAATAATGCGAGCATGGCGAGCAACGGCGGCGTACGCGTGATGGGGATGCAAATGTTGAAACGCACGCGCCGATTATTTATACTGGGCCTTCTGAAGGAAAACGACCCCCCGAGGGTGACTGCGACGATATTTCAGCTCTGAATATGATGAAGCGACTGTGATAAATTCGGCGTGGGGACTTTGAAAATACTTCCATCCGCGCGAAACTGGCAAAATTGCAATATTTCTAACTAATGCAAATACAGTTGTTGTTTTAAACCATTAGCGCTATATGTGCGCACAACTACTGCATGTTAAAATATTCAATAATTTAAATAAGCCGTAATCACTGAATTGCAATTACAAATATAAATAAATTACAGCCCGTGTTGGTTTAATTAATTCAATCGATGTTAATATTTAATAACGGCCAAATATTATAAAATTAGCAATAGTAATCTAGTAATGTAGTTTATTTTTCATTCAGTTAATTATATATATATATATATATATATATATATATATATATATAATAATTTCTCAATATATATATATATATATATATATATATATATATATATATATATATATATATATATATATGTATATATAAAAAAATAACTGAATTAAAAATAAACTACATTACTAGATTACTATTGCTAATCTTATAATATTTGGCGTTTATTAAATATATATAGTCGATTATGGGCATTTTCAAATAAATCGATTCCCATTTAATTATATAACAAATTTTTCTACACAAAAAGCAATTTTTTTATGCGCATATTTTCTGGTGGATTTTGATTTCTCTTCCATTTTTTACGCAATTGATTTGCAAATATGTTCGCAGTACTAATTCCATTTTTAATTCTAAATTCTTTACTTTTATTAGTTATAAAATATTTTAAAATATCAAAAAACCTTACAAAAACAATATAAAAAACACCACTTACCTAAATTGAATGTATATTTTTGAAAAAAAAATTACAATATTCATTTTTCTACATATTATTATTTATTTGTTTATACAATGAATGTTCCTCAATGTAATACAATATGTATATATTCAGAAGCTCAATGTCTTTTTTCAGTAGAAAAAAATATACGATAAGAGAAATGAAGTGAAAATTTCCCAAACTAGCGGTCACATTTGATAGTATTTGCTATAGGCCCTGTCCGTTTGGTTACTACTAGTGACTAGTAGTCACACATGCTGACGTCCCGTTGTACTATTAGCGTTGAGTGAATAATCAAGTAGATTCTTCATTGAACGCTACTAGTAGTAGCCAAACGGACAGGGCCATAGTAGATAGCCTCTAAGATCCCAGCCGGTATAGAACCGCGCGCACAGCGGATTGTTTGCGGGTTTGTACTGACCAATTGGGGTGACCAATAAAATCCAAATTTTGAGAAATATGTCTAGCCGACCATAATATATAGATATATATTTTTATTAATAATTTGTATAGGTGTTATTGTATAATATATGTTGTTACGTAAATTTTTATTTTTACCACTGTCATACAATTGATTTGAAAAAATTGCACGTTGTTTATAACAAAATGACATTCCTTCGGGCATCTGGTTCACTGATATGTTCTGAACTAACATCAAAAAAAAAAAATTAAACAAAATATGTTGTATAATTTTTTTATCGACCCAGCCTCTAAAATCTTAATGTCCAGATAGGAGCGGAAAAGTTAAAAATAAATAGAAGGAACAAAGTGCTTAGGCTGTGACTTTTCATTTTCCATTGTCATATTGTTATAAACATTGTATAATTTTTTCAAATCAATTGTATAATAGTGGCCTGACAAAAATAATAAATAATAATAATTAAACATGTTCGACTTGGTCGCCGAAAAAAAAAAACTTATAATCAAAAGTTTCCAATTGCCTTCGAGCATCTAGTGCACTGATATGTTCTGAACTAAGATCCAAAAAAAAAATTAAACAAAATATGTTGCGTAATTTTTTATCGACAAAGCCTCTAAAATCGGCATGTCCAGAGAGGAGCGGAAAAGTTAAAAATTAAAAATAAATAGAAGAAACCAGGTGCTCCGGTTGAGACTTTCCATTTTCTATTTTCATTTTGTTATAAACATTGTGTAATTTTTTTAAATCAATTGTATGACAGTGGCTTGACAAAAATAATAAATAATAATAATTAAACATGTTCGACTTGGTCGCCGAAAAAAAAATACTTAAGTAATAAAAATTTTCCAATTTCCTTCGGGAATCTGGTGCATTGCTATGTTCTGAACCTAGGTCTAAAAAGAAATTAAACAAAATATCGACCCAGCCTCTAAAATCGGCATGTACAGATAGGAGCGGAAAAGTTAAAAATAAAAAATAAATAGAAGAAATAAGGTGCTTAGGTTGAGACTTTCCATTTTCCATTGTCATTTTATTATAAACATTGTGTAATTTTTTCAAATCAATTGTATGAGAGTGGGCTGGTAAAAAATAATAATAATGAAATGTGTTACACTTGGTCGCCGAACAAAAAATAATTTAAAAACTTCCAATTTCCCTCGGCCATCTGGTGCACTGATACGTTCTGCACTAAGATCCGTAAAAAAATTAAACAAAATACGTTGCATAATGTTTGTATCGACCCAGCTACTAAAATCGAGATAGGAGCAGAAAACTTAAAAATAAAAAATAAATAGAAGGAACAAGGTGCTCAAGTTGAGACTTTTCATTTTCCATTGTCATTTTCTTATAAACAATGTGTAATTTTTTCAAATCAATCATATGACAGTGGGCTGGCAAAAATAATAATTTACGTAACAACATATATTATACAACTACGCCTATAAAAATTATTAATAAAAATATATAACTATATATTATGGTTAGCAAGACATATATAAAAGATTCCTCAAAATTTGGATTTTATTGGTCATTCTAATTGGTCAGTACATACCCGCAAACAATCCGCCGTGCGCGGTATAGAGGCTGGGATCTTAGAGACTATCACCGGTGGCCATAGTCCATTTTTAAATTTCTTATTTAATTTTTTATATTAGGTTTTAGACGTTCATTTGCATATATCAACACAATAAGGTTTTTTTGATTTCTTTTGTGAATGCGCCGGGTCGTTACTCTTTCAATTAGCCACCGCAATTAACTGTTCCGCTCGATTAAAACTTGCCAGCAAGGAATAATGCAAGGCGTCTCGCTGAAGTTAGGAATTAATTATTATTTAAAACGAGCCGCTGCCTATCAAAAATTAATTTTGCATGGATAAAAAGAAGAAAAAAAAATGTAAATTACTAGAGTACCTACTGAAAATACTGGAGGATTAGTATACGCCATGTGCTGTACATTATTATTGTTGTGAAAGAACTTGAAATGTTTTATATATTTTGTAATACTTCAAGAGCCTACACTCATTATTTCATGTTAATAGTAACAACTATAGATTTGTTGCAATAATGGTAAACTAATTAATGGAAATGTTGTCCACATCATGTAGTGGTATAATTTGGTTTTATTTACAACCATAAATTTAGTTTTCTTCAAATTTATTTTGAGCCCATAGGATTGGCTAGTCGTATTTATGTCTTGCATCAATTTTTGAAGCTGGCAGATGGATGTTGCTATTATCGCAGTGTCGTGTGCGTATCGTATGTTATTGATAACTTGACCGTTTATGATTACTCCACCCGAGTCATCATTGATGACTTCTTTGATTACGCATTCTGAGTACATATTAAGTAGGACCGGTGATAGTATGCATCCTTGGTGGACTCCCCATCGGATATCCAATTGTTCATAGTTATGTCCTTCAACATTTATTTGTGCTTTCTGATTCCAGTACATAGTTTTTTTATTCGGACGTCATTGTAGTCCAGGCCTTTCTGCTGTACTATTTCCATTAACCGATCATGTTTAACTTTATCAAAGGCTTTCTCGTAGTCGATGAAACCTATAAATAAATCGTTCATATCGAGACATCGTTGGATTATGACATTCATTTCAAATAGAACCTCTCTTGTGCCTAGATTATTTCGAAATCCGAACTGTGTCTCACTTATATCTATTTCTAATTTCTTGTAAATGCAGCTGTGAATGATTTTTAGAAAAACCTTTAATGTGTGACTCATCACGCTTATTGTTCTAAAATCTGAGCACTCCCTTGCTTTGTGTTTTTTTCGGCAATAAAAATAATGTAGATTTTAACCATTCTTGTGGTATGATTCCAGTCTTATATATGGTATTATATAGATTTACCAAGATGCCATTGTCTTCCTCAATTTGTTTAAGAATATCGACTGGTATTTCGTCTGGTCCTATTGCCTTTCTATCTGTTGAGTTGTTGATAACATACATTACTTCTTCGGCTGTTATTCTTGGCCCTTGCGACGTTTCTTTTATCTCTATTTCATTTCTGGTGTCTTCAAATAGTTGTATGTATTCCTCCCATCTTTTCCGAACTGTGTCTCACTGATATCTGTCTCTAATTTCTTGTAAATGCGGGTGTGAATGATTTTTAGAAAAATCTTTAATGTGTGACTCATCGCGCTTATTGTTCTAAAATCTGAGCACTCCCCTTTTTGGTAATAAAAAGAATATAGATTTTAACCATTCTTGTGGTATGATCTTGTGTATTATTAGTGTTGAAACTTTAGACAGATCGTATAAAGAAAAGTGTCGCAGGTTAAGATATATTAAGTCGTAAATTATCCCCGATCGCGTATCATTCCAAAAAAAAACCCCACCTGCATTTTATATTTTAAGTCTTCATAACTCAAAGCGAATTAAGCCAGTCGCCGCACGTCACGCCGTAAATGCCACTGAGCTTTGAGGAAAATTCAATAAAAACCAGCAACCCCCCCATCGCTCTCGCGTCCCAAAAATTCCTTCCGTGAAGCATGCTCGATATATAACCCCTCCACGTCTGCATTTTATTGTTTATACAATTTAAACAATTCATTGCGCTGCACTCAGCGAACCTGCGAGCGGCATGGGATGGTTTTAATTAAAAACGGCGCCGCTCATATTAATTATTTTATCTCGCCAGCAGCCCGCGGGTGTTTGCGGAAATGATCTCACCTCAGTCGGCGTCGCCGTTTAATTGAGTTTAACCCGGTTAATTCGGCCCCGCAGGCCGCCACATGCCCGAGACCGAAAAGCGGACTAACAATTTCACCCAGGTGGAAAATATTTTACCAACTTTCGCCAAAATAAACTAGCAGCTAAAATAAAAATAAACTGATCTGGTTAAGTGCATTGTAATTATGTTGTTGGGGTGGAAAGTTTGTTGGGGATATTTAAATTACATTAAGGGGTGGCATAATTTGAATAAATTAATAGTTTTAAATTTAATTATTTAAATAATATCAGCTCTAGTGGGCAACATTTACTTTATTTTATTAAAAATACCTATCATAACTTTGGAATTTTATATCTGTTTTAAATTGAAAAATTAAATGATTAAAATTATATCATATTTTATATATATATATATATATATATATATATATATATATATATATATATAGCCTACACCGAAAGGTAAAAGGCAATAGATAATATATATATATATATATATATATATATATATATATATAAGTTTGAATCCACCTCTTAGCACACATCTAGTTTTCAATCTTGCTAGATCTCATCAGTGTAGCTCAGCTAGTGTTTTGAAATTGGTTCAAAATTCTCGAGGGATGCTGGTAAAAATTAAGATACTGCACTGTCCTAAAAATACTTTTTTGTACTCATGTCCTAAGAGAAGTCATCTCCCGCATTGATTTGGGTGCGGAAAATAAAATGTACGGTACTAATGTAAATGTGTATTTATAAATATGAGAATGCATGCAAGCACAGCGTACACCTCTTATACTTCAAATAGCATTAAAAATTAACGATATGGTACTGAATAAATACAATTTTCAAGAAAATATAGAAAAATTATATGTAATTGGTAGTGTGGCATAACCTATTTGTCACAACAACTTTAAATAACTTTAATAAATATGAAGTATTTATTCGTACAAAAAATAAGATACATTATTCGTGCGATAAGGTCGTTTCCCGAATTCGCTCTTAATACAGCACTCGCCTTCGGCTCGTGTTGTAATATCATTCGCTCATTCGGGAAACTTGCCTTCCTGCACTAATAATGTAAATTACTATTTTGGCCGAGTTAATTTTTTTAATTCACTCAATGCAAATAGCGTACGTAAGAATTTTAATGGGATTACGTTTAGGAGCAAGTATTTAGATACCCGGCGCATCCACCAATTTCGTAGTTTCCAATATCCTAATAACGCACATTTCTTTTACGATTACTGATCAGTACAAATATGCACACAATTTCTGTAAATTAATAAATAATAACCAGCCCTAAAATAAGCTAATTCTCGATTCTTACGGTTGAAAAAACATAAAATAGTGTTACCTTTAAATACACAATCTTATTCCAGTTTCGCCCAAATTTAGATCAAACATTCAACTCCCTGATTCAACTATCCTCAGACTTTGTCCTCCGTAGCTTCCTTCACCCGTCGTAAATTTCCCCGCGCAACGATATTTCATTATCGCGCATAATGAACGCGTCCGCCGCGCGTTAAAACTCATAACGACCTTTAATAGTGTTCAACACGGACCCCGAAATTTATGTATACACGGCCCGTGTATCAGGGGCAGTAAATAACCCAATTAAGCGGCGGCGGCGACGGAAAGTTTGTCCTGGCGGGACGGCCGAACTCTCCCGCATTAATATAAATTATAAGAATTAATAACGCTTTAAATTATCGCTGCCCCCCACACGGGGGAACGAACGAACGAACGCGCGGGCGGGGCGGTTGGCAAAAATGAACTGTACATTATTTGCATGCCGTTACAAATTACATTTGCGGAACACACGAGAGTTAAATTACTAACAATTTGTGTTTACAACGAGCAAAAAGCGGTGTGATATGGTGCATTAGTTTATCATATGTATTTATTTATTTATTTAATTTATTTCAAGCACAACCAATAACAGTGCGTGACTGACATAAACATTGATAGCTATGATCTATAGCTTAAAATTTGAAAATATAGTTTTATTCAGATCCCCATAAATTTATGAATAAATTATTTATATATTTATTCCATTGATTGTACATAACTTATTCCTCATATTCATGATAACCGTAGTTTTTAAACACACATATATATATATATATATATATATATATATATATATATATATATATATATATATATGTATATATATATATATATATATATATATAATTTCTCAAAAATTTCACTCTCCGGTGGGACTTGAACCCACGTCTCCGGCTATCGCGGCCGTCGCGCTACCAACTGCGCCACGAAGGGTGGTAGTGGATAGCGCCAGAGATGTTCTTATGTCCAATTAACATATATATATATATATATATATATATATATATATATATATATATATATATATATATATATATATATATATATATATTGGGTATTTTTGCGCCGAAAACTAGTTAGGGGGAAGACTGTTGGGATTGCGGCGTGAGGGCAAAAAGAAACTCTTTCTCTTAATATCGATAATTTCGCTCTTTGGTTCAGAACTTCATGAGGATTTACTACAACTTAAGCCAGATGTCACAGAATGAATACTCATCACAATACTCATCGCCGGCCATTTTTCTAAAGAATTACATTCCTGCAACTACCATTTCTGGGTTGCATGTAACATCTGCACAGCTAATTTCACATCCTCCGAGCCCTGATGAAGTAGCTGTTTTAGCTAGTACATTTTTTGCAATAAAATAAATCATAAATTCCTTAGTTACTTAATATTCGTTATGCTAATTTACGAATTTAGTCACGCCGGCAGTAAAAATATGAGCGAGCGATTTTGTCGGGGCTAAAATCAAAGTGGCAGCGTAGCGGAAGCCGGGGATAAAAGTGAGCATCGAATATGGAATTGCGTAAACAAATATAAGCGGGGAATGAATGGGAAAATTCGCAACGGTATTTTTTACCGTCCCTCTCTCATGGCGGGCATTCAAATTGAATCGGTCCCCGATCAGCGGATGCGAAGCGCGTTATTCCTAATGGAATGCGTTTGTTTAGATGATGATCAGTTTGAGTTTGAGTTTGGTATGTGTATAGCATGAAAATGTCAACTAAGCTAATACTGAGAATCAAACGTAATAATAATATATATATATATATATATATATATATAAAACAAATTTATAGGCGTTGTTGTGTAATATATGTTGTAACGTATTATTTTTTACCTGTTTCACTATCAATGTGGATTTCAAAAAATGACTCAATATTTACAAAAATATTACAATTCAAAATAAAAAGTCCCTAAATCTACGTATTTAGCTTTTAATTTATTTGTTTCGATTTTTTAAGTTTTACGCTCATAACTAAATTTTATTGGGTCGGTGATTTTATAATTTTTTTACTTATAATCAAAATTTTCCAAATTTACTTCAACAGGTGTCTAAGAGTAACCTGTTATATAATGGTATAAAGCATTTACATCTCATGCATATTTAATGGCACATCCAACTAATAGTGTTGCATAGATTTAACGATGAATAATACAATAATAGTGGGAATATCGAGAAATGGGCGTAAAAGTTAAAAATAAAAATAAAATAGAAAGAAAAATACGTAGTATGGGCGTAAAAGATAAAAATAGAAATAAAATAGAAACATATATATACATATAAACATTGTGTAATTTTTTCAAACCAATATCGATATTGAAACAAGTGAAATAATAATAAAAATTAAATACATTCGCCCAAAAAAAAGTTATAATCAAAATTTTCTAATTTCCTTCCGGTATCTGGTACATTGATATGTTTTGAACTAGAATCAGTAAAAATAATTGAACAATATATATTGCTTAATTTTTTGTCGCCCCAACCTCTAAAATCGGAATATCGAAAATTAGGCGTAAAAGTTAAAAATAAAAATTAAACAGAAAGAATAATACGTAGATATAGAAACATTTTATTTTCAATTGTCATATTATTATAAACATTGTGTAGTTTTTTTAAATCAATATCGATATTGAAACAGGTGAAATAATAATAAAAATGAAATACATTCGACTTGGTCGCCCAAAAAAAAATAGTTATAATCAAAATTTTCTAATTTCCTTCCGGTATCTGGTACATTGATATGTTTTGAACTAGAATCAGTAAAAACAATTTAACAATATATATTGCTTAATTTTTTTTGTCGCCCCAACCTCTAAAATCCGAATATCGAAAATTGGGCGTAAAAGTTAAAAATAAAAATAAAATAGAAAAAATAATACGTAGATATAGAAACATTTTATTTTCAATTGTCATATTATTATAAATATTGTGTAGTTTTTTAAAATCAATATCGATATTGAAACAGGTGAAATAATAATAAAAATTAAATACATTCGACTTGGTCGCCCAAAAAAAATAGTTATAATAAAAATTTTCTGATTTCCTTCCGGTATCTGGTACATTGATATGTTTTGAACTAGAATCAGTAAAAACAATTTAACAATATATATTGCTTAATTTTTGTGTGGCCCCAACCTCTAAAATCGGAATATCGAAAATTGGGCGTAAAAGTTAAAAATAAAAATAAAATAGAAAGAATAATACGTAGATACAGAAACATTAAACTTTCAATTGTCACATTATTATAAACATTGTGTAGTTTTTTTAAATCAATACCGATGTTGAAACAGGTGAAATAATAATAAAAATTAAATACATTCGACTTAGTCGCCCAAAAAAAATTAGTTATAATCAAAATTTTCTAATTTCCTTACGGTATCTGGTACGTTGATATCTTTTGAACTAGGATCAGTAAAAACAATTGAACAATATATATTGCTTAATTTTTTTTGTCGCCCCAACCTCTAAAATCGGAATTCGAAAATTGGGCGTAAAAGTTAAAAATAAAAATAAAATAGAAAGAATAATACGTATTTATAGAAACATTTTATTTTCAATTGTCATATTATTATAAACATTGTGTAATTTTTTTAAATCAATACCGATATTGAAACAGATGAAATAATAATAAAAATGAAATACTTTCGACTTGGTCGCCCAAAAAAAAAATAGTTATAATCAAAATTATCTAATTTCCTTCCGGTATCTGGTAGATTGATATGTTTTGAACTAGAATCAGTAAAAAAAATTGAACAATATATATTGCTTAATTTTTTTGTCGCCCCAACCTCTAAAATCGGAACATCGAGAATTGGGCGTAAAAGTTAAAAATAAAAATTAAATAGAAAGAATAATACGTAGATAGAGAAACATTTTATTTTCAATTGTCATATTATTATAAATATTGTGCAGTTTTTTTTAAATCAATACCGATATTGAAACAGGTGAAATAATAATAAAAATTAAATACATTCGACTTGGTCGCCCCAAAAAAATAGTTATAATCAAAATTTTCTAATTTCCTTCCGGTATCTGGTACATTGATATCTTTTGAACTAGAATCAGTAAAAACAATTGAACAATATATTGCTAAATTTTTTGGTCGCCCCAACCTCTAAAATCGGAATATCGAAAATTGGGCGTATAAGTTAAAAATAAAAATAAAATAGAAAGAATAATACGTAGATATAGACACATTTTATTTTCAATTGTTATATTATTATAAACATTGTGTAGTTTTTTTAAATCAATATCGATATTGAAACAGGTGAAATAATAATAAAAATTAAATACATTCGACTTGGTCGCCCGAAAAAAATAGTTATAATCAAAATTTTCTAATTTCCTTCCGGTATCTGGTGTACATTGATATGTTTTGAACTAGAATCAGTAAAAACAATTGAACAATATATATTGCTTAATTTTTTTTGTCGCCCCAACCTCTAAAATCGGAATATCGAAAATTGGGCGTATAAGTTAAAAATAAAAATAAAATAGAAAGAATAATACGTAGATATAGAAACATTTTATTTTCAATTGTTATATTATTATGAACATTGTGTAGTTTTTTAAAATTAATGTCGATATTGAAACAGGTCAAATAATAATAAAAATTAAATACATTCGACTTGGTCGCCCAAAAAAAAATAGTTATAATCAAAATTTTGTAATTTCCTTCCGGTATCTGGTAGATTGATATATTTTGAACTATGATCAGTAAAAACAATTGAACAATATATATATATTGCTTAATTTTGTTGTCGCCCCCAACCTTTAAAATCAGAATATCGAAAATTAGGCGTAAAAGTTAAAAATAAAAATAAAATAGAAAGAATAATACGTAGGTATAGAAACATTTTATTTTCAATTGACATATTGTTATAAACATTGTGTAGTTTTTTTAAATCAATACCGATATTAGAACAGGTGAAATAATAATAAAAATTAAATACATTCAACTTGGTCGCCCGAAAAAAAATAGTTATAATCAAAATTTTCTAATTTCCTTCCGGTATCTGGTACATTGATATCTTTTGAACTAGGATCAGTAAAAACAATTCAACAATATATATTGCTTAATTTGTTTGTGGCCCCAGCCTCTAAAATCGGAATATCGAAAATTGGGCGTATAAGTTAAAAATAAAAATAAAATAGAAAGAATAATACGTAGATATAGAAACATTTTATTTTCAATTGTTATATTATTATAAACATTGTGTAGTTTTTTTAAATCAATATCGATATTGAAACAGGTGAAATAATAATAAAAATTAAATACATTCGACTTGATCGCCCAAAAAAAAATAGTTATAATCAAAATTTTCTAATTTCTTTCCGGTATCTGGTACATTGATATCTTTTGAACTAGGATCAGAAAAAACAATTCAACAATGTATATTGCTTAATTTTTTTGTTGCTCCAACCTCTAAAATAGGAATATCGAAAATGGGCGTATAAGTTAAAAATAAAAATAAAATAGAAAGAATAATACGTAGATATAGACACATTTTATTTTCAATTGTTATATTATTATAAACATTGTGTAGTTTTTTTAAATCAATATCGATATTGAAATAGGTGAAATAATAATAAAAATTAAATACATTCGATTTGATAGTTATAATAAAAATTTTCTAATTTCCTTCCGGTATCTGGTAGATTGATATGTTTTGAACTAGGATCAGTAAAAATATAAATAATATATATATATATATATATATATATATATATATATATATATATATATATATATACAATGAATCTTAAAACTCGTCTTATATATAACCACGTCTTAAATTTTTATTCTGATGCGCCAAACATATGTAGATCTTACTTAGTCTTACAATGTAAGACCGTCTTATCGTTTTAAGATCCGATTTTTGTTTAATGCAACGCTTTAAGACCATCTTATTATTGAGACGGTCTTAAACTAGTTAAGATTCGTCGGAGAAACCGGGCGTTAGAGGATAGTATGAGCCTGTGAGAATAAAAGTGGTGTAAGACACTTTTGAATTTTAGTGAAAATGAGAATCTTTTGGGTTTGGTATTTATGTAAATCGACGTGCGCAGTTACAGACTTAAAATCAATTTATTCATAAGTGAAAATGTAATTACGTATGTCGATTTACATAAATGCCAAACGCAAAATCTTCTCCTTTTCACAAAAAATCAAAAGTAACTTACACCACTTTCATTATCACGGGCTCATATATTGCAGGCTACTTTGAAAGTTCACAAAATATGTAACAGTAGAATAAAGTGCTTTTATTCTATATATGGATAATATTACACCATATATAGGTATAATGACCATAATTAATGGAACTTTTTATTCACAATCAGTTTATATTGTTATAAACTGATTGTGAATAAAAAGTTCCATTATGGTGGTGAATAAAATAGTATTAAATAAAAGTCCACACAAGTTATAATTTAGCATTAATCCATTCGCAATGTTGTATATCGATACCAATTACTCTGTACCGCAACTCGAACCTCCAACTAACCCCTACTCTAGTTTGCATTGCGACTCAGTGTTCGCTCCAAATAGCACTTTCCCGGCAGGTACAAAACCTCTGCCTTTAAAGGCCCGCGGGTTAAGTCATGTGCGCTTTTATCGGCCACCGCGGTGCACTAAACCGTAAACTATTATGTCGGCTGTGGTCGAAAAAAACTGGGGCGCGCATCCCGCGACCACAGGGCGAGTTTTAATGAAATAAACATAAAGTTTGCCGGTCGCAGCTCGCCACAACGCCCCGTGACCGCATCCGATATGCACACCCCCCAGTTGTCGGCTCGACCACAACAAAAATACACAAATTTGAAATAACCCGCCCATAAAATTCAGCAAATATTTAAATATTTTTTATCTCTGTTTGCTGTACAAATATAAACTTCGCAGTGAAATTTAATCATCAAGCCAGTTGTTTTCTTTTTGCGCGGCCTTGCTGTGTAATACAATTAATGAGGGCGGAATTTATTTAAATGGGTTCGTATTTTTTTATTTTGAGGCGCGCGTGGGGCCAAACCCTCCAAAACGTAGGCGTTTGAAGTTGGTTCGGAGTTATTAATTAATTTTCACTAATGCTAATGCTTATTTAATATCAATTTCTCGCTGCTGGTGGGTAATATCAAATGACTTCACATAAATTCAGAAATTTAGCCGATTTCATTACAACTGAAATGGAATCGTGTCAGTTAGTGATTATTGAAAAATACATTTTTCACTCATCGTTATATATGTGTATATATATATATATATATATATATATATATATATATATATATGTTTAAGTTATTTTTATGAAACAGCTATATATATATAAGATTTTATTTGGAAACAGGGAGGGCAGTGAAACTCCTTTTATAATATATCAATATGTCGATCTTTTAATTTCGAGCATCAGGATAATTATTCAGAGTTGACGAACGTAGAAACTGGAAATTAACATAATTTACAAAATTTTCAATTCAGATTTAGCGTTTCATTGACAAGATCATAACAAATTCGCTGTTAACAAGGAGATATATATATATATATATATATATATATATATATATATATATATATATATATATATAAATTAAAATAACTTATACATAAACTAACTTTCGGCGAAAAAATACAATTATATAAATCGTCGGGTAAATACCCATTTTATATGAATAAACCCGATACATCATAACTCTTAGAGTGAAAATAATTTTTTTTGAGAAATACGTTGCAAGTAGATAATAATTAAATAAATAAATAAAATAAAATAAAATAATTATAATACTTAATAAAGACTAACTCACGTTCTAGTTTCTACATTCCCCTATCCGCCACATATTGGTGCATGCGCCGGGCATTTATGTGTAACCGAATTCCTGGTGGGGTAAGCAGAAACGTAGTTGGCACATACGGAAAATATACTCATTTGTGACAACATCTATTATGTTTTCTGCTGACTAAGAACATTGAAAAACTAAGCAAAATATTGAAAGTTAATCATTTCACAACCATCTATTCTACCTAGTAAATAAAACCTTCATTATTAAACTAGGTTAATAATTAACTGTCTCCTCCCTCGATCTACTTTGATAGTCTTCATAACGTGGATGTATAATATTATTAGATTCAGTCATTTCTTCCATTGTAGATTATTACTCAGATATTAGCTACCAATGAGAGGTGTAGGGGGGTTTATTTTGTTCATTTACAAAAGTACTAACAAAATATGTACATTGTTTACAGACCTTGAAATTACCTACAACTATGCAATAAAAATATCAATTGGAATTGAAATTGCGATTACATTTCATTATTATCAAATTATAATTAGATTTAACTAAGTAAATTTGTTTTCCAATCATCTTATTGCCCGTTTTGAAACCTCAAAATCAGTTGTGCTAACTTAACCGTCCATTTTGCATTCAACGAAGCGTTATTTCCTAACAGGCGTTTATTAATAGGGGCTTGTGAATATTATACATTAAGGTCACATCATTTAGGCTATCATAAAGAATTGTTCCGTTAAAAAGTTCTTTTTAAAATTGTTTTACAATTCATTCGATAATTTACTATGGCTAATATTCACACAGCTCGCATTTGAAGTCTCAGTATATGACGCAGTATAACTTTATAAATATATGTCTTGGCTTGTTTGATTGATGGCTGCGGTGGCGGTGGCGGCGGCGACTTTATGGCCCGTGCCAGGGGGAATCTCGCGGACGTAATGCGCCGTAAGAAACGCGGAGTGGGATGTGTGGCGAAAAACGGACGCCATTAAGTTTTTGAGTTACCTCCTGCTCGCGCGAACCTCCAACTTTTGTGCTGTTTCGCCGCGGAAGAAGCAACCGGCGCCGGGAAAATGGCAGCCGCCCCGCTTGGGCCATTAAGTATGACGAGTGAGACGTGTAATCATACTTCTTGTGCAAACAGTTAGAAATATTGCATGGGCAGTATTTGGTAATCTATCAGCATGTATATATAGTCATAAATCATAAATCAAATGTCGGTAGTAATGATTACAAAATTATTAATTATAGTATTTGTAACAATTATTGTAACTGGCAACCTTTTAGTTCTTCTGCTGTGTGTTAGTGTATGTGTATGTGCATGGACTTGCCAGTTCTGAAAAACGTACCCAGTGTCATTAATTGTATCCTAACGACAAATGGTACCGACTACCCGGGTCGGGAAACGAACCCAGGCCACCCGTTCGTTAAGGCGGGAGTACTAACCACTGCACTACATCGGCGTGGATAGAATTATATAAAAAGTGAGAAATCATTACTAGGTGATTTGTTGTTAAGATGACAAATAGACAATAATAATAATACTATATAATATTTTTTCATCTGGTAACTCTGGAATGGGCCTAGCATCCTGGCCACCTGATTTTTGGAAATCTCGAAACTCTATAACATTCTTTTGGTTTGGTTTTTTTTAACTTCTTCTATCAGTCGTCAGGTTTTTCCGCCAGTCAAGGGAGAAGCTCAAGGAAATTTAATAACTCGCACCCCAAGTCGTTTGTGATGTGGGTTGGAATCCCCTTTCTGTGTGCTTCCGTTACTTCTTTTATTTTCTTGTGTAGAATAAACAGATCACCTTTGCCTTGTAGGTCTTCTACTTCTTTGCATCTTTGCTGCATCCAAGACTTCTGGCTTTTCTGATCATATTGCATATTTCCCTATAGATTTCTTTTACTTGTATGTTTCTGTTGTATTTCAATATTTCTGCGTTATTCCAGTTTCATGTCTCATCCATTCTTGTCTTTTATTCTTCTGAATATTTCTATTATATATGCTTCCTATGTTAGCGTGCCTTTGATGTGTTTTTTTAGTTGTTGTCCTTCTTTAATTTTTGCATGTCCTTTGAATTTTGTATCTCCTGGTATTATGCTTTTATATATCTTTATTTTATTTTATAATTATATTGCAAATAATCATTCCTATTTGTATTTTTTTTTATCAATTTTTAATTGCTCATCACAAAATATCCGATCAAAATTCTGGAATCAAATACAAAAACCAATAACCACAATCAAATATCTTGGAGTGACATTCGATAATAAATTCAAATTTAATGAATATTATAGACAAATTAGTACAAATTTAATAAAAGGAGCAAAATATTTCAGAAATTTTAACACACAATGATATGGGTATATCAATCCATATTGCTGCGAAAATTAACCGATGCATAGTTAATTTTCGCAGCAATGTGGATTGATATACCCATATCATTGTGTGTTAAGATTTCTGAAATATTTTGCTCCTTTTATTAAATTTGTACTATTTGCAGGCCAATGCTTGACTACAGACATATACTGACAGCAAACGCTACAGAAAAAAAATCTATAATAGACAAATTAAGACACCATATTAAACAATTGTACAACATCTCCAATGAGATGGCCAATAGACATGACATATTGAGATATAAATGCAAAGAAAACGACATATTGAGACAGAAATGTAATTGCAAAGACATATTGCGACAGAAATGCAATAACAAAGACATATTGAGACAGAAATGCAAAGACAAAGGCCTATTGAGACATAAATGCAATGACAACGACATATTGAGAGAGAAATGCAATGAAAAAGACATATTGAGACCGAAATGCAAAGACAAAGATATATTGAGACAGAAATGCAATGACAAAGACATATTCAGACAGAAATGCAATGACAAAGACATATTGAGACAGAAATGTAAAGACAAGGACATATTGAGATAGAAATGCAATGACAAATACATATTGAGAGAGAAATGCAATGAAAAAGACATATTGAGACAGAAATGCAAATACAAAGATATATTGAGACAGAAATGCAATGACAAAGACATATTCAGATAGAAATGCAATGACAAAGACATATTGAGACAGAAATGTAAAGACAAGGACATATTGAGATAGAAATGCAATGACAAATACATATTGAGAGAGAAATGCAATGAAAAAGACATATTGAGACAGAAATGCAAAGACAAAGATATATTGAGACAGAAATGCAATGACAAAGACATATTCAGACAGAAATGCAATGACAAAGACATATTGAGACAGAAATGTAAAGACAAGGACATATTGAGATAGAAATGCAATGACAAATACATATTGAGAGAGAAATGCAATGAAAAAGACATATTGAGACAGAAATGCAAAGACAAAGATATATTGAGACAGAAATGCAATGACAAAGACATATTCAGATAGAAATGCAATGACAAAGACATATTGAGACAGAAATGTAAAGACAAGGGCATATTGAGATAGAAATGCAATGACAAATACATATTGAGAGAGAAATGCAATGAAAAAGACATATTGAGACAGAAATGCAAAGACAAAGATATATTGAGACAGAAATGCAATGACAAAGACATATTGAGACAGAAATGCAATGACAAAGATATATTGAGACAGAAATGTAAAGACAAGGACATATTGAGATAGAAATGCAATGACAAATACATATTGAGAGAGAAATGGAATGAAAAAGACATATTGAGACAGAAATGCAAAGACAAAGATATATTGAGACAGAAATGCAATGACAAAGACATATTCAGACAGAAATGCAATGACAAATACATATTGAGAGAGAAATGCAATGAAAAAGACATATTGAGACAGAAATGCAAAGACAAAGATTATATTGAGACAGAAATGCAATGACAAAGACATATTCAGACAGAAATGCAATGACAAAGACATATTGAGACAGAAATGTAAAGACAAGGACATATTGAGATAGAAATGCAATGACAAATACATATTGAGAGAGAAATGCAATGAAAAAGACATATTGAGACAGAAATGCAAAGACAAAAACATATTGAGACAGGAATGCAATGACAAAGACATATTGAGACAGAAATGCAAAGACAAAACATATTGAGACAGAAATGCAAAGACAAAGACGTATTGAGACAGAAATGCAATGACAAAGACATATTGAGACAGAGATGCAAATACAAAGGCATATTGAGACAGAAATGTAATAACAAAGACATATTGAGACAGAAATGCAAATACAAAGACTTAATAAAGATATGCTCATGCCTTTTGCCTGACAAGACATTCAAAACTTAGACACCCCAAAGAAACACTTACGAACACCTTTATGACTGACAAGACTAGTACACAAAAAATATGTTATGTGTAAATAATGTATCAAACAAGTTTAATTAAAATTTATTATGTTGAAAGTAATTTTGATTTTATTTTATTGGAAATGTAATATAATATTCTATATAAAATTTTATATATAAAAATATAGTGGAAATAAAAATTAATTCTCTCTCCTGAGAGTGTGTAAATTTGGTTTGTAATATGATTTCTTTTAATTTTACTCTATTATAAATTTACGATTTTTAATAATAATATGATATATATATATATATATATATATATATATATATATATATATATATTATTTATTATATATATATATATTTTATATTTTTATAAATTTAAGTTATACCTACTAACTTTCTACAGGTAAATCTTTTCTAGTATGTCTTATTTATTTTCCTCACTAAAGTTATCCAAATAAATAATTCGGTTCGCATCTACTTTCCTAGCTGCTGCCGGTAATTGAATCCAAACTACTTACAGCGTCGCGCAAGTTAAAAGTTAACCGGATCTGATCCAATTGCCGGGTATCAATTCAGTTTACTCCCCAACTTAACGAATCCTTATTCCTATGCGGGCGGTGCTCATTTAAATTTGCGCGATCGGTCTCTCTTGCAGCCAAATTACGTTTAAAACTTGCCGCGGTCCGGGAAGTTCAGTAATCGGGTTACTGGATGGGGGGGGTGGGTTTTTGGCGTGCGATTTATTATTTCCGTAAGTGGCCGGCGCGATAAATTTATTGAATCCCGCAGCGTTTTCACGGGCGTAAGTGTTATGCGTGTGATGGCGAGGAGAAAAAGAAGGAAATTGGTTAAATCAAGGACGCGTGGAATTCGAGAGAATGGGGCGAACGCTTTGGTGCCGTTATAGGGATCATGTGTGAGAAATTGAGGGGTTGTTATTACTACCGGTGAATGAGGAGCAATATACTGACTGGATAAATTTGCATTTATTAAATTATTCAGAGTGATTTTGAATTTGTATCCTTACCGCTCAGTGTCTACCTCTTGACTACACCTCACGTCTCCGTTGTCACGTTGAAAACTTCTCAAGTCCCACCAGATTGTGAGGATTGAAATATATTAATTAGTAATTAAAATTATTTTAATTTCAAAAGATATACGTGATAAATGGGAAAAATGTGAAACTCTAAATAAATTATAATAATACAATTTATATCTAAATTATCCTGCTCAATAAAGGCACCTTACACGCTCAATAATACTGTCAATCCTAGTACTCTCAGTATTTGCTTGAATCTTTCTTCAATATTTAACAAGTAATCATTTATCCGGATAAACATCAGTATTCTATTCATTCCATCATTACTATACCTTACACGATCAGTAATACTGTCAATATTTTTATAGGTTTTTCTTTGCTCATGACGTTATTGCACATTCAAAAATGTTCGAAAAAAAAATTATACTTCTCATTAAAAAATGGCATTTTATTGTGTGTGTATTTTTTTAGATGACGAAAGAAAAACCATAAAAAAATACACACATGCATACACAGGGTGTCCCTAAAGTATGGAATGAATTCGTTAAAACTATTGTGTGTGTATTTTTTTAGATGACAAAAGAAAAACCTAAAAAAATACACACATGCACACACAGGGTGTCCCTAAAGTATGAATTCGTTAATTCCTTTATTTATGATTTTCGCAACAAAAATTTCGGAGACAATAAACTGCCAATTTTTAATCAGAAGTATCATTTTTTCGACCATTTTTGAATGTGCAATAACAATCGACAAATTTTTCAACTAACAAATGATGATGTGATCAAAATAAACTGTTTTTATTGAATGAAATTTATCAGGTCTATAGCCGCATCAATATTTACAAACTTATTTATAATACACTGCGCTACTTTTTTCTGAATATTTGTTTGATTTTAATTGGCGCTTATCGCCCTCGCCAGATTCTCCCCATAAACCCGACGTTAATGTTTTTTTGTTTGTTTGTTTGATTTATGCCCTCCCAGTCGACTATTTTGCGATTGGGAAAGCCATCAAATTAAAACGACCTGCACCGATATACATAATCCGGAAACGCTGTTATTGTTCGAAATCGTCGAAGCGAAATTAACGGCAATTAAACGGCAGGGCAATTAAATTGCTGCATTATTTGGGAGGGGGTGTCATTTTTTGTATGAAAATAATTAAATTAATCTATTTATATATAAAATATACAATATACAGGATGTTATGTAATTTGAGGGCAATTCATTCAGTGGTGGTACAGGTGAGTTTCTATCTAGCAAGATTTTTTATTGGTAAATTCGTTTTCGCTTGGTAACTGGAGGACTTTTTTAAATAAGTTGTAACTTAAAAGTCCTCCAGTTACTAAGCGAAGACGAATTTACCAATAAAAAATCTTGCTAGATAGAAACCAAACCAAGACGTTTTGAATTTTGAACTGAAAGGGATTTCTTCTCACAAACTAATTAGTTTATTAATAAAACAATATTATGTACACATATTGTTTTATTAATAAACTAATTAGTTTGTGAGAAGAAATCCCTTTCAGCTAAAAATTCCAAACTTACTGATAAACGGCAACATCAGACAGGCGGGCAACTAAGAAAATTTATTGACCAGTCGACCGCGGTAGACGCTTTGGCCGCCCCTGTTCCAGAGGATTTCACGAATACTTAAATATGGAAAATCCTGTATAACACAAAGAATATTTCCCAAGAAACTCGAATGGTATTATATCATAGATTTCCCCTTCTGAATTTGATCCGTTCCGCAACATCTGCTCTGAAAGGACATTGGTTGCAGGATGAGCTCCCTCATGTACATCCGACCAAAGCTGTATACATAAAAAAGCGAGTTGCGACCGGGTCAGTTCTTCCGTAAAGCCCGCGGGATATGTGCGGACGTCCGCGCACACACATACACACATGTACACATATATACACACACGCACATCTACAGATACTTACATACACACACACACACATACACACACACACACACATACACACACACACATACACACACACACATACACACACACACACACACACACACACACACACACACACACACACATATCTACAGATACATACACACACACACACACACACACACAAAAGACCTAAGAAAGGATCACCGCATGGGCCCGGGGGCGGCTGGCCAGCCTCCTCTTTGTAACCGCGATATTATGCCGTTGTGCTTGAAACAAATCCTGTTCCTGCACGATCAAAGCGATCTCGACTGTACAATCAATTATTGCATTTGTCGGTCTTTGCGGCAGTTTAATACCATATTGAGTGTTGTTGTGGGTGTTTGGGTATTGCAAATAAACTCAAGTATCTATTTATTGTAATATTTTTGTTGTCACAACTATATATGAGAGATATCTAAGCACAACGCTGTATGGGCCGCGACAGAGGAAATACCGTACTAAATACACGAGAAGTTCTACGAAATGCAAGTCAAGGGCAATAGTTTAGCAATTTTCCTTTTTAAATTTAAAACTTATCAAACTAAACTTATCTAGCCAAGATAGGTGCTTTCGTTTAGCATGGTTTAGCATTGCTAGTCGCCCCGGTGACGTGCAGAGTCGCTCAGGTCTTGCAGTCGTGCGCCGCCGGTTGTAAGGACCGAGGTAGAATTGTGCGCATCGGAAGCGGCAAATACTACAAGCGACAATTAGCCCGTACCAGCCCAGAGCGATATACGAAAACGGCTATTATTAGAGCATTTTGTTAAGAGAAATTCACATTGCATATCCAATGGCTTCTAAAATACGGACCTATTATCAACTATGTTTTTACTTCTGGGCTAGGTTTCGTATTAATACGTTATTATATTTATGTTTTCGTTTGGTATAACGATGATTTATAGCACAATTTTAAAGTGTGAATCTACCTCTAAGCAATCTACATATCTAGATTTCGATCTTATTAGATCTCATCAGTGTAGCTCAGCTAGTGAGGATGAATTCACACAATATCTCGAGTGGTTATATACAAAAATGATACAACTAACCCCCTAGGAGGAAAGTTAAACGTGTTTAACATTCCTCCTAGTGGGTTAGTTGTATCATAATTGTTAAATAGTTTTCATTTAAAAATTGCTTCATCGAACGACATGAATTTCATCCTGTAAAGTATATCTAGCTAGAATGAATACATGAAATAAAAATTATAATTACCTGGCTCTGCCAAATGAAAACATGTTTCAGATTCTTTTATGCTCGGCCCATTCGTTTGATACTCTGGCTTCATGATTTTTTAATTGTTAAACACCCTCAAGCCGTTAAATTGGCAGTAAAATTAATTCCAACGGTCGCAAAGCGCTGAACTGTGTCCGCTCTGCCGTACACAAAATAAATATAAAAGCATTTTACAACTCGTTAAGCTTTTCTTGTGCCCTTACAGCAAGCGCTCGCGGTTTAATTGAAAGGAAAGCCAAGCCGGATTAAAATGTGAAAACCATCATCGTATTTTCACGTTTCATTAATACAAACACAATTTGTACACATTTACACCCAATTTTAATAAGATATTAAAATTTAGTTTATACATATAAAAATTTAATTTATACAAAAAAACTAAAACTCATTGGCCGACTAACCACTCGGCCACTGAGCTAGGTCAGGATTTTGATATTATACTAAAACTTAAAAAACAAAAAAACTTCTATCTTCATAGGGCCATCAGCCGTGAGGCTTTTCCGCCAGTCAAGGGAAAAGCTCAGAGGAGTTTAATCACCCGGTATTTACCTTAACTTCACAGAAAACCTCTGAAAAACTGTGAAAGGTGATTCGCGAAAATTCGTTCCCCGCTGGGGATCGAACTCAGGCTCCCCAATGCTCAGTACGAGACGGACGACGCCTCTAACCACTCGGCCACTAAGCTGGGTCTAAAACTTATTATCATAGATGTTGTTAAATAGTTTTACTAGAATATCTGGTTTATTCTGCGATCAGATATTCTAGTAAAGCGTCGTCCGTTTCGTACTGAGCATTGGGGAGCCTGAGTTCGATCTCCAGAGGGGAATCGCGAATCCCCTTTCACAGTTTTTCAGAGGTTTCCTGTGAAGTTAAGGTAAATACCGGGTGATGAAACTCCTCTGAGCTTCTAACTTGACCGGTGGAAAAGTCTCAGGGCTAACAGCCCTATAAATATATTTTTTATTTTATAATTACTGGACATTCACAACATATAGAAAAATTAATAATGATGTAGACGTTTTTTTTTTATATATATAAATATTATCTTCATTGATTTATGATTATCACCAAATTCTTAATAATTGTACTGAGTCTTCTTATATATTTCCTTTTTCCGAACTAGTTTACATATTTATTATATTTATATTATATTATATTTTTCTATTTGTTTTGTATGTCCAGTAATTAAAATATAAAAATTATCGGTCAATTACAATCCGATGAATTTTAGGTTGTTTTAAGTTGTCAATTGTGAGAGACAGTACGAATACGATATGTACAACGTGTATTAAAATAAATTATCAAACCTGCCGCGCTGCATTAATTAACACGTCAATTAGTATGTAATTAAACATTCCACGCTGGCAGCTGATGGGTTGATGGATCGTAAACGTCGGTGGCATTTCTATGTCGCGGCGCCGAATAATAAAGTTTTGTTTCTGACAGCCCGATCCAGGTGGCATTGTGTCGTAATGGGATATTAATTAATAATACAACAATTATATGATCCGCGTTCCCCGGCCCGATAATAGACGGGCTGGCAATTTCACCCCGTTGCCGCTGCAGAGCGGCGATACCGGGGTGGGCACAATGGGCGCCTTACATCCCGTTGCAAGGCCTCAGGAGGAAGACCTAATTATTCGGATGTGATAGTACAAGCGGCTTTGGTGGGGCTGATAATTGTTCTATGCAATTCGATTATTTTGAATGTATACATTTAATTATGGTGCTGGTAATTTATATTCATGTAATTATATTCATGGCTAAATTAATGCACACTGTCATTGTGAAACACTATAGTTGAATTTACAAATCGATGTTATCATCTGTATAAGTATAAATATCTGAGGCGCTTTCGTTTAGCATGGTTTATTATTTCTAGTCGCCCCCGTGGCGTGCAGTATCGCTCAGGTCTTGCGGTCATGCGCCGCCGGTTGTAAGGACCGAGGTAGAATTATCCGCAATGGAAGCGGCAAATAGAACAAGAAACAATAATACGGGCTTATTGTTTCTTGTTCTATTTGCCGCTTCCGATGCGGATAATTCTACCTCGGTCCTTACAACCGGCGCACGACCGCAAGACCTGAGCGATACTGCACGCCACGGGGGCGAGTAGAAATAATAAACCATGCTAAACGAAAGGGCCTCAGATATTTATACTTATACATATGATAACATCGATTTGTAAATTCAACTGTAGTGTCTCACAAAGACAAACCAGAGCGATAAACGAAAGGCACTCTGGTGTAGGCACCACACGACAAGTTTTTTTTTGACATTTTTTACTTTTTTATGCAATCTCGTAACAAAATGCTCTAATAATGTCTTGGCTAGATATGTTTGGTTTGATAAGTTTGAAATGTTTCCCCTTTTTCTCACATTTCCTACATTTGCCAACATTTTCCCAGAATTTTCACACATTTTCCCACATTTCCATTTTCATTATCAAGTTTTTCCCCCATGACTGAAGGTACAAATGAACGTGCGCGCTTATATAAGTTTACAAACACATATACACAGGAACATTGAACAGCAATAATTTTTTTTAATTAATAAAAAAGTCAGTCAATGGGAAAAAATTGATAATGCCTAAAGCTTAAGCGAAACTAGTTGTTTTAAACAATCAAACTAGTGGTAAAAACATAGTTTTTTTTATTGTTTTTTGTTAGTCGTACGGTACAAAAATGTATATCACACATCTAAATGTTTGTAACATATATAAGTGTGAACCTACCTCTTAGCAATCTACATATCTAGATTTCGACCTTATAAGATCTCATACATATCTAGATTTCGATCTTATTAGATCTCATACATATCTAGATTTCGACCTTATTAGATCTCATCAGTGTAGCTGTAGTGTAACTTTCCTCCTAGGGGGTTAGTTGTACTATTTTTCTAAATGTTTGTGTTTATACAAATAAAAGTATAATTTATATACACATTTGTTTGTATTACTGTATATGTTAAATTAAAAATTAAAAAAAGCAGATATAAATAATAAAGATCGTAACATCGGTAGCAAAGTTTCAAAACCTGTTAATGAGGGCAATAGCAATTCACAAATCTTGTATATTCTCATTCCACACTTGAAAGATTTCTCGTTGAACAAGTTTGAGGGGTTCAAAGTTTACACAACTATCATACACCTGAATTGCATTAGCAGAGTCCTCCTATCAGATAATCCCTTTATCAACTCGCACCCCTCAACACGAGTGACTGAATAGTTTTCAGATTAACCATCTCTTCTTTGACTTCCATTAAAGCCCATCCGAGCGCAGAGATATCGCGAAAGTTATATTATATTTTAGATGCTAGAATTACATTCACACACACACACACACACACACATACTGGCAGAATCATTCATTCCACCCCAACAAACTTTATTTATAAATATTCCCCCTATAGCCATCTAGTAAATCGATTAAAAACTCGTCAATTAACCAGTTTCGCTCTTTTTCAGCTTGCCGGGCCGCCCTTAAACTTAACCGAGGCTATATATTATAAAATAACCATTATATGCGTGGGGGGATGAATATAAATTATCGAATGATTTTATGGCGCGGGCCGACCGGCTCCCCTGACCCATATTACCATAAATCGATCCGGCAACAAACAAATCCTTCAATTACGCCAGGACTAAAGTGGAGCATAAATTTACCGGTTTTGGGGAGGAATAGACAGAGGGAGCGGGAATTTGACATGAAAAATCACTAAACGTTTCAAAAATAAGTCACACACTTCCTTGAAGTTTATTAATGATCACTCTACGTGCGGCTAATATTGCGGACCACTCCGAGGGCTTCACTGAATTAGCTAGAACCACTCAAATGGCACAAGATAAGCAATAATACGGTTTATAAATGAGTTTTCTTCTTAATAAATGTTCTTTATGTAATAACATATAACAGAATACGTGAACAAAATCGCTTAGTGTAGAATGTATGAAATCAATATATCAATATACAGTAATGTAAATATAAAAAAATTAAAATACTTGAAATTTTAAAGAATACAAAAAATCGATTGTTACTTTCAACTATTGGATTGTTAGGCGTCTACTTTGTGATAATTCCTTTAAAATAAATTATCACAAAGTAGACGCCTTAACAATCTAATATTTGAAAGTAAAACTCGTTTTATTTAAACAAAACGATTTTTTTACTTTGATTTTTTTTATCACACCTCAGTTACACTAGTTTCGGCTAAGTGTGATAAAAAAAATTAATTTTATTTTTACTGCGCTGATGTAAACGCGTGCATTTTTATACATATGTATAATTTCGCTTACCGCTACGTTACCCCTACCATGCTTATTGTGAATGGTCCTTTACGGTTGATTTATTCAGCGCATTGTTGATATTTTGAGTAATATATTCAAAATAATTTGTAAAAGTGCGGGAAAATATTTGTATTTTATGTCGTTTCGTTATCTGCATACTACGAAATATAATATGTATAATATATACGTATTATATTTCGTAGTATGCAGATAACGAAAAGACATAAAATACAAATATTTTCCCGCACTTTTACAAGTAGAATATTACAGCACTAGTGATTTAAATTAGGCGAATGTTGGAAATTTTCAATCATTCGAGTGTCGAACATATTTTTATGTATTGTAAAATAATATCCATTAAAGACACCTTACACGGACAATAATACTGTCAATACTACTATTGTCAATATTTGCTTCAATCCTCCTTTTATATTTATCAAGTAATCAATTATCCAGATAAAAATCAGTATTCTCTTCATTACATCATTAATATACCTTAAACGATGAGTAATACTGGCAATATTTTAGAATAATGAACATTTTAAACATATTATCGTACAGTATTACTGTTATTATTCTAAAATATTGACGGTAATATTGATCGTGTAATGTGCCTTTTAAAAGCACATTACACGGTCAATAATACTGTCAATCCTAGTACTGTCAATATTTGCTTCAATCCTCCTTTTATATTTTTCAAGTAATTAATTATCCGGATAAATATCAGTATTCTCTTCATTACATCATTAGTATATTACACGATGAATAATACTGGCAATATTTTAGAATAATAAACATTTTAAACATATCGTACAGTATTACTGTCATTATTCTAAAATATTGACAGTAATATTGATCGTGTAATGTGCCTGTTAAAGGCACCTTACACGGTCAATAATACTGTCAATCTCTTCATTACATCATTGGTATATTACACGATGAGTAATACTGTCAATATTTTAGAATAATGAACATTTTAAACATATTATCGTATAGTAATACTGTCATTATTCTAAAATATAGACAGTAATATTGATCGTGTAAGGTGCCTTATAGAAACGACAGATTTTTCAATTAACAACTTTTTCGAACCTTTATTATATTTTTTTACATGGAAACCAAACAAATGATAATGCCTCCCACGAATTTTCCACCAACAGTAATAATTTCATCTTTGTGCTTCCACCTCATTCGCCGCGCAATTATCCCTTTTTGCTGCCCCAAAACCACCACCACCACCACCCCATGCCCCCCCACTGACGAAGTTTTAATCACGCTTTGTTTTCCGGCCTGCCCCGCATTTTCCCCAATGCATTACACACTTTCCGATAATTAATTCCCGGCCGCGCGGTCGACCGGAAAAAAGCGGGGCAAGTTTGGCCCCCGCCAACCCCACGAGGCCGCTGCGGCGGGGCGACTTAATGTCGATGCGATCGATCTGGGCGCCGACGAAGCTGGGGGCGGCGGCGATAAATCGCCGCTCTTTTTCGCGCCGATGTCCTAATCATGTCCGGGCGAACTTAATTAATAATCTTTTAATAGGGGTATCGAATGGGGGATAATGGAGGCGTTGAAGAATTTATAATGTAATTCGAGAGTAAGGGGGTTAGTGGAGGGTTTTATGATTTAATATCTTTTAGAAGGATAGAGTGATTTCATTCTGATATACATTTGAAATATGATAGATTCTTTAGGGAGCGTCTTTTATTTTTTTGGGGTAGTATTGAATGGAAGACTGTCATTATTCAACATCGAGAAAACAGAAAAAATATTATTGAATCTTCCAATGAAATATCTTACAATGGATTCTAAAAAAAATTGTATAAATATACTGTTTAGTGTACTAGTTATTACTAGTTATCACATAGATTTATTATTAAGAAGCACCAAAACTGAAACAGAAAATACAACCTGAGGCTGTTATGAAATACAGAGTGATTCTCAACTTGATATACAGCTTTAAATTCCAAGCTGCAACTATGAAAAAGCTATTTTTCCGCACCGGTGTGAAGTTAACCTCTATGATCCCAGCCTCTATACCGTGCGAACCGCGGATTGTTTGCGGGTCTGTACTGACCAATTGGGGTGACCAATAAAATCCAATTTTTGAGGAATCTTTGGTTTATGTTTTGCCGACCATAATATATAGTTATATATTTTTATTAATAATTTTTATAGGCGTTGTTGTATAATATATGTTGTAACGTGTAATTATTATTTTTGATCATGAATTCGTCATACGATTGATTTGAAAAAATTACACAATGTTTATAACAAAATGATAATGGAAAATGGAAAGTCTCTATCTTGACATATTTTTCCTTCTATTTATTTATATTTTTTAACTTTTACACTAATATCTCGATATTCTGATTTTAGAAACTGGGTCGATAAAAAAATAATGCAACATATTTTGTTTAATTTTTTTCACTGATTTTAATGCAGAGATCAGTGCAACAGATGCCTGAAAGAAAATTGGAAAATTTTGATTATAATTTTTTTTCGGCGACCAAGTCGAACAAATTTAATTATTATTATTTTTGACCATGAATCCGTCGTACGAATGATTTGAAAAAATTACACAATGTTTATAATAAAATGACAATAGAAAATGGAAAGTCTCTATATTGACATATTTTTCCTTCTATTTATTTTGTATTTTTAACTTTTACGCTCCTATCTCGATATGCCGATTTTAGGAGCTGGGTCAATAAAAAAATTAAGCAACATATTTTGTTTAATTTTTTTACTGATCTTGGCGCAAAACATATCAGTGCACCAGATGCCCAAAGGAAATTGGAATATTTTGATTATAAGTATTTTTTTTTTCGGCGACCAAGTCGAACAAATTTCATTATTATTATTTTTGACCATGAATCCGTCGTACGAATGATTTGAAAAAATTACACAATGTTTATAATAAAATGACAATAGAAAATGGAAAGTCTCTATATTGACATATTTTTCCTTCTATTTATTTTGTATTTTTAACTTTTACGCTCCTATCTCGATATGCCGATTTTAGAGGCTGGGTCGATAAAAAAATTATGCAACATATTTTGTTTAATTTTTTTACTGATTTTAATGCAGAGAATATCAGTGCAACAGATGCCTGAAAGAAAATTGGAAAATTTTGATTATAAGTATTTTTTTTTCGGCGACCAAGTCGAACAAATTTCATTATTATTATTTTTAACCATGAATCCGTCATACGATTGATTTGAAAAAATTACACAATGTTTATAACAAAATGACAATGGAAAATGGAAAGTCTCTATCTTGACATATTTTTCCTTCTATTTATTTTTTATTTTTAACTTTTACTCTCCTATCTCGATATGCTGACTTTAGAGGCTGGGTCGATAAAAAAATATGCAACATATTTTGTTTAATTTTTTCACTGATTTTAATGCAGAGCATATCAGTGCAACATATGCCTGAAAGAAAATTGGAAAATTTTGATTATAAGTATTTTTTTTTCGGCGACCAAGTCGAACAAATTTCATTATTATTATTTTTGACCATGAATCCATGATACGATTGATTTGAAAAAATTACACAATGTTTATAACAAAATGACAATGGAAAATGGAAAGTCTCTATATTGACATATTTTTCCTTCTATTTATTTTTTATTTTTAACTTTTACGCTCCTATCTCGATATGCCGATTTTAGAGGATGGGTCGATAAAAAAATTATGCAATAAATTTTGTTTAATTTTGTCACTGATTTTAATGCAGAGCGTATCAGTGCAACATATGCCTGAAAGAAAATTGGAAAATTTTGATTATAAGTATTTTTTTTTCGGCGACCAAGTCGAACAAATTTCATTATTATTATTTTTGACCATGAATCCATGATACGATTGATTTGAAAAAATTACACAATGTTTATAACAAAATGACAATGGAAAATGGAAAGTCTCTATATTGACATATTTTTCCTTCTATTTATTTTGTATTTTTAACGTTTACGCTCCTATCTCGATATGCCGATTTTAGAGGCTGGGTCGATAAAAAAATTATGCAACATATTTTGTTTAATTTTTTCACTGATTTTAATTCAAAACATATCAGATGCCCGAAGGAAATTGGAAAATTTTGATTATAATTTTTTTTTTTCGGCGACCAAGTCGAACAAATTTCATTATTATTATTTTTTACCATGAATCCGTCAAACGATTGATTTAAAAAAATGACACAATGTTCATAATAAAATGACAATAGAAAGTGGAAAGTCTCTATATTACACAATGTTTATAATAAAATGGCAATAGAAAGTGGAAAGTCTCTATATTGATATATTTTTCCTTCTATTTATTTTGTATTTTTAACTTTTACGCTCCTATCTCGATATGCCGATTTTAGAGGCTGGGTCGATAAAAAAATTATGCAACATATTTTGTTTAATTTTTTTACTGATTTTAATGCAGAGCATATCAGTGCAACAGATGCCTGAAAGAAAATTGGAAAATTTTGATTATAAGTATTTTTTTTCGGCGACCAAGTCGAACAAATTTCATTATTATTATTTTTGACCATGAATCCGTCATACGATTGATTTGAAAAAATTACACAATGTTTATAACAGAATGACAATGGAAAATGGAAAGTCTCTATCATGACATATTTTTCCTTCTATTTATTTTGTATTTTTAACTTTTACGCTCCTATCTCGATATGCCGATTTTAGAGGCTGGGTCGATAAAAAAATTATGCAACATATTTTGTTTAATTTTTTCACTGATTTTAATGCAGAGCATATCAGTGCAACAGATGCCTGAAAGAAAATTGGAAAATTTTGATTATAAGTATTTTATTATCGGCCACCAATTCGAACAGATTTCATTATTATTTTTTTGACCATGAATCCGTCATACGATTGATTTAAAAAAATTACACATTGTTTATAATTAAATGGCAATAGAAAGTGGAAAGTCTCTATATTGATATATTTTTCCTTCTATTTATTTTTTATTTTTAACTTTTACGCTCCTATCTCGATATGCCGATTTTAGAGGCTGGGTCGATAAAAAATTGTAAATATCAATGTTAATTAATAGTTTCTCAAAAATTTTACTCTCCGGTAGGAATGTTTGTTGAAAATCGTATTCCAACTGATAGACGAGTATCTAATGGTCAAATATATATCTCCCGAACAAAGAGGGCAACTAATAAACGTAAATATATAATCGAGTAAATTTGAATCATTATTTCATTGTAATAATAATTTTAAAATAATTATTATTTTCAGTACACTAAAGGCTATAGCCTCGTAGTCTGTGAGCTTTTGCCGTTACATATTGGCAATTATATACATCAAAACCCGATACAGTGCAAAACAACCAACAGATTTCGAACGACGCGAAAATCCGCACAGCGACCGCAGAATAAATTGCAATCATGTATTTGTCCGGGACGAGTGTTTAAAAAAGTCACGTTTCAATTACCAAATAATGCACGTTATGCGCAATTCCGACCCCCCCGCGGTTACACGAACAAGCGGCCGGCGAAAATAATGTCATTGCCGCCACCCCCCACGGGCGCTCGCACGCATTCGGTAGAAAGAAACGGGCCGCATTTAATTAACATCGTAATTTACTGAGCGCGCACGAATAATGCGTGCAATTTAGCAAATGTTATCGCGGATATTATTTATTTGCGCCCAATTAAGCCGGGAATTTATATACATTGACACGGCGGCGGCGGCGGCAGTAGCAGTGACAGTGCGGGGATTAACGGCGCTGATTGTAAATAATGCAAACGCCGTCAGATATTTTCATTATTGGCGATATTAATGCGATGACGATTTTGCTGTGTAGCGCCGGGTGTGTTATAAAATTACTGAAAAATGCACACAAATTAGCGTGTGCACAACAAACACACTGGCTAATGGTGATGAATAACCTTATGCAAACAACTATAACATACAGTTGTATAGAGTATGTAAAATACAAACTGTCAAAATTAAATTTTGAATGATTTACATGGGCGCTACCCATAATTAAAGTTATAATTAATAACCCGATGTTATATATATATATATATATATATATATATATATATATATATATATATATATATATATATATATTATCTATAACACACATATAATTGGTATACGTTATGATAACCCAGTGTTAATATCTAGATAATTTAACATTGCATTGTAGCTAGAAAATATATACTAATAAACAGTATTGTAGTGATTATGTGCTGTTTCCTCACATTAAGCATTTTGTGAAAAATTTATTAAAATTGATCAACAACTTCTGTGTGTTACGTTCCTTTTTTTATATGAAAGTCAGTACATGTATACAAGACATGTTTCTTTAAAATGTATTATCTTGAGCAGTTCCTTAAAATAAGCAACGGTTCCTGTTGAACGCCGAACCAATTTGTCTAAAAGCTTGCGAATCGCGCGAATTAAAATCAACATTGTACACGGCCGCCGCCTGCAGCGTTTGTATTCATCACCCGATTTAACCCTTCGCCGTAAACCCAAGCAAAAACGATTGGTTCTGCCGCCGCCGCCGTCGCGTTTGTAATGCAAATGCCGCACGGGAAATTGAAGAATCGCAATTTGCCGAGTTAGAGCCTCGCGCGCGCGTTCCGCGTTTTATATGGTAATCAGCAGCCCGCGCGGACTTTTCGCCGCAGGCCTGCCCAGCCCGTGTTTATTCAATTAATTCGGAGTAATTGCGACGGCGGCAATTATTTTGTGACGTTATCGGTGCACGGTAATTACAGCATTGTTTGATGTTGTGCATGCGGTACCGAGGAAGTAATTCAACAGTGCCGGTAAGAAAGCGCGATGTGTATTGTCCTAAAGTTTGGATGGCGCGGCTGCGTTTGGTAAACGCTGCACAGAAAATTGGGAGAACGATTTATGGGAGTGCACAGCCACATGTATGCATATTTGTTTAATAGATTTAGAAAAAGCTTTCAATTGAGTGAAAGGGGTGCGCATATGGAAGGCCCTACAAGAGAGAGGAGTAGATAGAGGAACAATAGAAATAATAAATTCAATGTACAAGGACAACAAAAATATAATAAGAATAAACAATGAAGAATCAGGGTTGTTCATAACGAGAATAGGGGTTAAACAAAGATACGTTTTGAGCCCACTACTATTCACAACAGTCCTAGATGGAGCAATGAAGAAGGCAAGAAAAAATTTGAAGATTATAAACATGGGTTTCTGGAACATGAAACATAGGTAACTGAAATGATGTTCACAGACCATATGCCCGTCCACTATTTCAAATGACTTTCACTCTAGACCACATTGTTATCCATTACTTTCTATGATTCAATAAATTTCATTTATTTATTTACGCTTACTTCGTAAAAATATGGTAAAAATGAGGTAGTGCATAGTTCAAGTCGTTTGAAATAGTGGACGGGCATAGTTTGGTTGGTAGGGTCCACCCTTCCACCCCACCTTTGCCCGCATAGTTTTTTCACAGGATAACACTCTTAAATGGTTTAAAGAATATAAAACGTCTGTATCCATTGAAAAAACTATGCGAGCGAAGGAGGGGTGGGCGGGTGGTCCCCACCAACCAGACTATGCCCGCCCACTATTTCAAACGACTTGAACTATGCATTACATTATTTTTCACATATATTTTTTTAATTAGTCTTAAATTAATAAATGGCATTAATTTAATCAAAGAAAATAACGGATAATAGTGTAGTGCATAGTTCAAGTCGTTTGAAATAGTGGACGGGCATAGTTTGGTTGGTAAGGGTCGCCCGCCCACCCCACCTTTGTTCGCATAGCTTTTCTATAGGATAACACTCTTCTTGGAATAGTTTAAACAATATAAAACAAATGTATCGAATGAAAAAAGTATGCGAGCGAAGGTGGGGTGGGCGGTTGTTCCCTACCAACCAAACTATGCCCGTCCACTATTTCAAACGACTAGAACTATGCACTACACTATTATCCGTTATTTTTTATGATTAAATTAATGTCATTTATTAATTTAAGAGTAATTAAAAAAATATATGTGAAAAATAATGTAATGCATAGTTCAAGTCGTTTGAAATAGTGGACGGGCATAGTTTGGTTGGTAAGGGCCGCCCGCCCACCCCACCTTTGTTCGCATAGTTTTTCTATAGGATAACACTCTTCTTGGAATAGTTTAAACAATATAAAACAAATGTATCGAATGAAAAAAGTATGCGAGCGAAGGTGGGGTGGGCGGGTGGTCCCTACCAACCAAACTATGCCCGTCCACTATTTCAAACGACTAGAACTATGCACTACACTATTATCCGTTATTTTCTTTGATTAAATTAATGTCATTTATTAATTTAAGACTAATTAAAAAAATATATGTGAAAAATAATGTAATGCATAGTTCAAGTCGTTTGAAATAATGGACGGGCATAGTTTGGTTGGTAAGGGCCGCCCACCCACCCCACCTTTGTTCGCATAGTTTTTCCATAGGATAAGACTCTTCTTGGAATAGTTTAAACAATATAAAACATGTGTATCCAATGAAAAAACTATGCGAGCGAAGGTGGGGTGGGCGGGTAGTCCCCACCAACCAGACTATGCCCGTCCACTATTTCAAACGACTTGAACTATGCATTACATTATTTTTCACATATATTTTTTTAATTAGTCTTAAATTAATAAATGACATTAATTTAATCATAAAAAATAACGGATAATAGTGTAGTGCATAGTTCAAGTCGTTTGAAATAGTGGACGGGCATAGTTTGGTTGGTAAGGGCCGCCCGCCCACCCCGCCGATGTTCGCATAGTTTTTCTATAGGATAACACTCTTCTTGGAATAGTTTAAACAATATAAAACATATATATCCATTGAAAAATCTATGCAAGCGAAGGTGGGGTGGGCGGGTGGTCCCTACCAATCAAACTATGCCCGTCCACTATTTCAAACGACTTGAACTATGCAGTACACTATTATTCGTAACTTTTTATGTTTAAAACAATTTCATTAATTGATTTACGTTTCATTTGTAAAATAAATACGAGAAACAATGTAGTACAGAGTTGAAGTTTTTTGAAATATTGAGCGGGGATAGTTTGGTTGGTCTTGCTTCTGCCTCGTATAGTAGCAAGACCAATGGGGGTTAAAACAAATTTCTATCTTTATTCAGCCGTGAGGCTTTTCTGCCGGTCATGGGAGACGCTCAGAGGAGTTTAATCGCCCGGTATTTACCTTAACTTCACAGAAAACCTCTGAAAAACTGTGAAAGGTGATTCGCGAAAATTCGTTCCCCGCTCCCCAATGCTCAGTACGAGATGGACGACGTCTCTAACCACTCGGCTACTGAGCTGGGTAGTTACATATATATTTAGAAATAATCAAATTTGGAATAATTGCCCCCAAAAAATATCTTTTCGTGATTATTTTGTGATATATTGTTCTATACGTCCGCGGTACAGATATAAAAAAAAGAAAATAATCTTTTACGTTATCGGTTATTGATTTTTCCGCCTAAGTACATATATTAATCAACAATTGAATATATTTATACAGTTGCTCCCCCTGTAATAACTGTAGTGAACACATTCTGTCGCAACATAATGTTCCCAAATACCCACTATTATATATAGCTCGCCACAGAGTTGCATAACACCCCCATAAATTACTACTAAGTAACGGTCCACCGCTACGAATCAGCCGGATTATAATTCCACTCCTGTCGCGCGCGCGATTCTACGTGGGCTGCGAGGGGGGTGGCGGCGGCGGATGGGGCCGCGAAACTTCTCGGGAAACAATAAAAGAACTTCCGATCACGTCGCCCTCAATTCCCGATTTTCACAAGAACTGCTCGTCCGTTGCGGGCGTGCCCCGGGCGTGCCCCGGGCGTGAAATTGCAACAGTAATTGAAGTCATTAAATTTACAACAAAGTATGAATGCGGGATTTCGGTGCGGCTGGGAAAAATAAACGCGCGACCGCAGTAAAACCGCGACGGGGGTGTGCGTAAATACGATTTAAAACGTAATTTCGGGCTGGGTAGTTAAAGTTTTACTGGCGGCGGATATATTTGCGTTTTAATAGAGAGGGGATTGTTTGATTGCGTTGAATGTTTTATATACTATTTTTAATGATATTTTTTTATATAGATAAGTAGTTTTCTTTATCGATAGCATTAAAATAAATACACGCGCGAATGGTTAATTGATAGAGGTGTTTATAAAAACGTATACTATATTTATCAATCGTGAGACTTTTCCACCTGTCAAGGGTGAAGCTTAGAGGACTTCAATCACCCGGTATTTACCTTAACTTCATAAAAAAAAAACCTTAAAGGTGATTCGCGTAAATTCACCTCGATGGGGTTTGAACTCAAGCTCCCCAATGCTCAGTACGGACGACGCCTGTATCCACTCGACAACTGAGCTGATTAGAGGTGTTTATTAATAAGTATCTTTGCCGTATGTGGCAATGGCGCTCCCGTCCACCCCACCGGGCGTACCATGCTCGAGTTACGCATAAATACCTGTGCTCCAGGCAGAAACTCTCTCGCTTGTTTCTTCGTCTGCCTGGCCGAGGATAGTAACTCGACCATGGCGATGCCCGGGTAAGTCCAGTAGTTATTGTAATAGTAATTAAGGCCCATGTTGCGGGTAGATATAGATCAATAAATACACCGATACCAAAGCTCTTAGAGTTTACACCCCCCTATCCGCGACAAATAATTAGTGAAAATGTTTTACATTTTATTTTTCAAAACTGGAAAATCACAGTTGTAAACATAAACTTCCCAACGACCGATTTACAAAAAAAAAACTAATCATGACGGAGTTATTTAGATATATAACTACATGCAAAATTTAGTTTTAAAAATGTTAGTTTATTTTCTTGAAGTCAAGGGCCAATTTAAACATAAGCGGCGTCGGTCAGAGGCGCGGTGTAGGCGAGGTGCAGGCGCGACGTCGCACAGGCGATTGTGATGTCCATATGCAGTGAAGGGGTGGACATTGTACCATATGTTTACGTAGAGGCAGCGTAGAAGAGTTGTGCCTATTGCCTCGCAGCCATCGTGTCTCAGGCGAAGAGGCTAAAGGTCGTTTTAGACAAGACAATTTCTTGTTTTTCAAGAAATGAATTCATATATCCTCCTCCCATGCAATTTGTTTTTGAGAAATAGAATGCGTTATATTTTTCCATACAATCAACAATCCAATTCAATATTTCCAACAATTTGCTGTATTATACGAGATAATTTAGATTGTCTCGAATCTTGACTAACTTTTGAGTCAAGAAATTGTCTTGTCTAAAACCACCTTAAGACGCGGTGCGGGCACGGCAAGAGGTACGAGGCAAATGCCCGTGCCTCGTCACCTAAGTGGGCATTGCACCATATGTCTATATAGAGGGGCCTCTCGTCGCGCCTCCGCCACTTCGCCTCCTATATGTGAATTGGACCTTAAACTGATCAAGGGACCCAATAAAGACATTAACGATTTAAACATTACGATTGATATACTAAAGTATGACGTACGTATTAAACAAAATATCATATTTGGAATATTCCGTCAGTAGAGGAATAAAAAAGATTTTAAAAATAAAATCTCTATCTACAAGTATTGAGCTGAGCAGACAACAATAATAAACTAATTTTCCCCTTGCAGCTCTCCCATTTTAGAAATCTCCGACTATAAATCATAAAACTCACGCTAGTAATTTTTTATGATAATAAAATCCGACAATATAAATAAATACTCCCGGCGCGTCGATTTATTACATGCAACAGCATCGCGCGGGGCGGGCGAAATTGGAACCGTCAAGTAGCGCTCCAGATTTAATAAATTTCACACGTTTTTTTTTCTTCATTCCATTCCAGGCCACCGCCGCGGTACGAAATTGAGACGTAATCACGTAATCTAACTTTGGGTGTGCGAGTACTGCCAGGATGTGTGGTATTAATAAATCTGATTTATAGGTTTTTAAAAATCCGTGGCAGTACGAAGATATTGGCTGGAGAAATATGTAATGGTGAAGAAATATAGCTCTACGTTTTAAATTTTACGTTGCCACACGTATAAAGCAGCATAAACGTTTCTTATAACTTCAAAGCGAAGACAATGAATGGGTTAATAATAATAAATATGATTATTAATAATTATTATGATAAATAACTATCGACCAATCTCACTAATATGAACTTTTGGAAAAATCACCGACAGAATAATACATATAATAGATTAACAACACACACAGAAACACATAATATTGTAAATTAGCGCCAATACGCATTTCAAAAGAAGTCAAGTACAACTGCAGCGATTACAGACATGATAGAATATATACACGAGAAATCAGACATGGAAAACGAAACAGCTATCATATTCATAGATATGGAAAAGGCTTTCGATACTGTATGCAAAGTAAAACTGCTGGAAAAACTGTCACAACTTGGAATAAGAAACACTCCACACAAAGTATTGACTAGCTACCTAACCAATAGAAAACAAATTACTAAGGTACAAGAAGTGGGAAGTCGTGAAAATGTAGCAGAATATGGAATACCTCAAGGAGGAGTATTAGCACCATTACTTTATATTTTATATATAAATGATATATTTCAACTCAAACTTAATGGAAATATAGTCATATATGCAGACGACACATGTCTCATTCATAGTGGAAAAGACAAAAATAAAATGCAAGCAGAGATACAGATGGATATACACAAAATCACACAATGGTGCTACAATAACTCCCTAACCATAAACGAAGAAAAAACGTACTACGATGATCTCAAAGAAAGTAAACCCACAATCAGAAATACAAATATATATAAATAGACAAAAACTAAAAGCGGTAAACAACATAAAACACCTAGGAATATACATCCAAAACAATCTAAAATGGAATTGACATATAGAAGAGATGGAAAAAAAATACCACCAAAATATTGGCTGCGTTATATAGACTAAAACAGATAATACCAACAGAACATAAGAAAATGGTTCACAATGCACAGTATGCAGCAAGGAACCACTACCTAATAAACGTATGGGGAAATACAACGAAAAGAAACACAAAAAGGCTTCAAATACAACAAAATAAAGCCTTAAAATAATACTAACAAACCAAAACGCTACAGTACACTACAAATACACAAAGAAGCAAATGAACTAACCATAGAAAATAAAATTAAACAAAGAAACATCTTACTAGTCATGCAAATCAAAAATAAATTAATGAAAACATAGCATTCATCTAAATCAAATTATAGAAATAATTAACTTTTCTTTCAAAACCGGACAGTTGCAAACAGGAAGTTTTTTGGTATACGAATTACGGATTGTAAACGTGCGGAAAATTTTAAACTTTTAATCAAATCCTCTTTATCAGGCCCCCTGATCATTTTAGGATAAATTTGTCCGTCCATCGTATGTCGTTTGACATTCAGTCTATATATAATGTTCCCCCTATATTTGCATAAAGTATGTTAGACTTCAACAAAATAATAACACCATTGTTAAAAGTGACTAGCTTTGCATCTTTACATTCAGACTTTAATATATATCTTTGTGTTATTAAAATAATAATTTAATAAGGTTCTACATTCCACTCTGAATAATTTTGTAGCGTCGCGACGTATTAATTTACATGGAAATTTCATCACGGTTCGCAATTCCGCGCGCAAATTATATTAAAAAGGGCCTCGCAATAAAAACACAGTCGCCTGTTACGGAGCGTCGGGGGCGGCGGCTAAGTAAAAAAATATGGAATAAAACAAAAAGAAAATACAACGGAATGGAGACGCTCGAGTATGTAACGCGGGGGGCCGCTATTACAGCGGCGTGCTTTGTTTTGATAAGAATTTCACCGCTCACGGGGACAGCAATTTTGCGAATATTGTAAAGCGAATGGATATGGAGGGCCGGGGATATAATAATCGGGATAACGTGGTTGTTTTGAATTGAGACTGGCTGAACATTAATTTTCTTGTATTCGTATTATGTAATTATGTAACGATAAATTTGGACACAATTATAACAATGGGCAACACAATATATTTTTTGTCTTGGTGCTACAAAAGCAAGAACTCTTAACGCGTCACACGTGTTTTTCAAGAGATAGAAGCAATTGAAAGTTGGTATATTTTAAGTTCGCTTATAAATTAGTTACTAACTTATTTTGAAAGAACTTTGTGATTGAAAATTAGACCTGGGCCATGCCAATATTATATTTGTCACTGTCTTAATATCCAAGGAAATTTGAATTATGAATAACTGTCGAGGGACCACTGTTTGGTGCTACAAAAGCAAGAACTCGTAACGCGTCACACATGTTTTTCAAGAGACTGAAGCAATTGAAAGTTGGTATATTTTAAGTTCGCTTATAAATAACTTGCTAACTTATTTTGAAAGAAGTTTATGATAGTCTTAATATGATGATATGATGTCTTAATACCCAAGGAAATTTGAATTATGAATAACTGTCGGTAACTACTACCGACAGTTATTCATAATTCAAATTGTAGTACTGTTGGTACTAGAGTTAGAAACGTAGATTTCGTCAAAGTAAATGTAAACTCCAAATTTTCGAGCTCGAACAGTTTTGCACAGAAACGTCGAAATATAGATTTCTTGCTGAATTCACTATATGGACGTGCATTGTTAATTTTGTAGTCCTTCCAGATGGCGTTGAACTTGCTCTTTAGAGAGAAGAGAAAGTTGCATTACTTCTTTTTGAAGACAAATAAGTGTTTAGTTTTAGGGTCTGAACGATAAATTCGAGATTGGTTATATATATATATATATATATATATATATATATATATATATATATATATATATATATATATATATATATGTATATATTTGGAATTTGATGCAACACCAGTGTTGCTAATTCTAAATATATAAATAGCAATCCTCGTAATCAAGTAATCAGAACAATATATGGAAAGTATATTTCTGAAAAAAAGTGGAAAGAAGTTGCAAATCAAGCATTAAAAAGAATCATTAATAAATCTTGAGGTACCGTAAAATGAGGTTACTTTGCACCATTTTTCAGGTTTTTTGTCTTTAATTGAACAGAAATATTTTTTGAAGCGCGTTAAAAATATGGGACTTGTTGCATTTTGTTCTTTAGTGTTATTAATTGCTATTTAATATAAAATATATGTAATGTGAGTAATTTATTATGCAATATTTATTATATAAATTTGGTGCAAAGTTACCCCTTTGAGTAGGATACTTTGCACCATCACATCATTTTGATCGAAACTCCGTTGTATATAGGAAAGATGCGAAGTTAAAAACATAAATCAATAGAGCACACAAAATTTATTCATGGAACTGATTTTTTCTTCAAAAAACATAAACGACACATTGCAAATTAATTAGTTACAGCCAACCCAACTTTTCTATTTCTGGAATTCGATACAATCCTCTTCTATTTACCAATCCAATGATATTATTTTACCAGAAAACAATTCCCCTTCGTATTTGAAAATCATGTATTATCCTACAACTCTCTTTGCGGAAATTATGCCAAGAGCATCTGCTAGAGATTTCGTACCTTCCATCATTGCAGCTTTTTCTTCCTTTCCCATTTCTTTTACCATGTGCTCCGAGTATGTTTGAAAATTGGGATATTCTTCATCTGAACAGTCCTGCAATACTGGATCATCAGTGTCATTATTCTGCTGGATTCGCTTTGTCTTTTCTGATATATCCTATTGCCTTTCTTCTGTCTTTTATATATTTTGTGAATTAAAAAAAAAATTGTTTCACCAGTTTTAACACAGTTTGACGTTGGTGCAGTCTCCCTATATTGTGGTGCAAAGTTACCCCACGTGTTAAAAATGTTAACAAGTACTTACCAGATGATGTTAAATATAAACTAATTATCAAAATATATAGCCAAAGATGTGTAACTGGTACTAAAATGGTGACTTATCTGATAGTATTACACACGAATCGGTGGAACACGCAATTTTTCAACACTAAACAAAACTGCAACAGATTGGTGTCATAAACAAGACCTGTAAAGTTAGGTTTTGATGTAGAAATCTCCTAATCACTCTCTCACAAGATCTACAGATGACACTTCCATCTTGTGATTAACATGTTGCGCAGTTAAATTAGAAACTACACATATGGCTCCACGATGAATCTTTTTAGGACGTTGGTGCAAAGTTACCCCACGCGGTGCAAAATAACCTAGTTTTACGGTAATTCCAAATCCGGCTGGAGAAATTACAGTTTTTTATATTTTAACATTAAATTTCTCTGATTTCATAGTAGAATATACTACTGTTGATGTAATAATGGTAATAATAAACACATTATAATTGCATTGATGAAAATATCGATTAGTCCCATCATTACAATTCGTATCATTGAAATTTGGTAGTTATGGGTCTTGAATTTCCTTCATTAAAATATTATTAATTGACGAAAATAAACAAATAATGCTTGATTAAAAATTCAAGCTAAATAAATGGCAAACAGTTATCAGGTTCATTATTTGTGTGTGTAAATATATTTTTTTATACTTTTTTTTAGTATTATTATATTTGTTAATAGTTGAATTCATATTTACTGTTGTAATCCTGATATCTCTATTGTCATGAGCACTAAAATAACAGATATGTTTGACAAAAATGATAAACTCACCGATTAGTATTTTTAGAAAAAAATAAATAATTAGTAAAATAAATAGGATTAAATTACACAATACAAGAATTTTAGTCGAATAAAATCAAGGAAACTCCTGTATGATTGTCACATTGAAAAACTTAGCCGTGCCCATTATCACAAGTTTTAGATTAAGCAATGCGCGTCGTCGTTGAATTAATTCCGATAAGAACTTCCGGCCGGCGCGGCGCGCCGCCGTAACGACCGAAATTAAACCGAAATTATGCAACACCGCTGGCAGGAGGGGTAATTGCTCCCCCCAAAAAAATAACCGGGCGCACAGTCGCTTTTAATTGCCGCCGTCCTCCTTAAATATAAACGCGATGAGACAATAAAACGGCTGCGATATGATAATTTTCCCGCGCGGCAATGCCTCAAAACGCAACTTAATAACGGCCGCATTGAGATATGCAAATGCCGGGGAGTTTTAATAATAATAAATTTGTAATTAAAAGCAACGAGGAGAAGGTAGTAATTTTGTAGGGAGAGTATTAAAAGATTACAAGAAAGTATGTGGTATGCTAATTCTAAGACAGCTGGTATTCATACCCGGCGCATTCACCATTTATTCGCTAAATTGTAATCAGGACTGCTACATGAGGCTACCACCCATGCTCGTTTGGCGGTATTTTATACTCGGATATAGAATTTGATAATTAGATAATTTGTCAAGTAGAAAGCGATGAAATGTATAAGTCAATTTTCGTTTTGTAGAGTTTTGTGGGACAAGAAAAATAGCAACTGATGCGAAGTGGAATGAAGAAATTGGAAATATTGAATTGACGACTATTGTATGAAACGATTTCAGCGAAACATTTGGGATTAAATTATTATTATTATTTTTATAATAAGAATAATAATATATATATATATATATATATATATATATATATATATATATATATATATATATATATATATATATATTATCTATTGCCTTTTACCTTTCGGTGTAGGCTAACAATGGGAAAAGTTCGGGGAGACAATAGAGAAAAATGCAAAGGAAAACCAAAAATTATTCTATAATAATAATAATAGTAATAATCTTTATTTCCAATAAATGAATCGTACGCCCTGGATTTACCGGACCAAGTACCTGACCATACTAATTGTTATTAGTAATAAAACATCAAGATATGTGATACAACTGATATAATACATCGCCCTGCATATACTTTACTCTCTCCGACATATATTTCTTCCCTTGTAAAATATCGAATTTAACAGCGATTCTTATAAGATTACAGCTTACACATTTGTCTAGCAACGCGTGACTCTTCTTGTTCTTGCAATCGCATTAGGTTTCACAGCAGCCCCGAACAAATCTCGCTTGACTTGCAGTCGCATCAAGGGATCATATTCCTTTAATCTGTTCATAAAATCAAATCAACCGTCGCATCTGATGTCGGCATTAAAGGCTGATCGCATAAAGCGATGGGGGGATATGTCTCCGCGCTATTCAGTTAGTTACACGCGCCGCGGCACAATGGCGAATGCAGCTGCAGAAGAGGCGGCGGCGGTGGCGGGAATGTTAATGGATTGGATCCTGTGACGAATTAAAAAAGGACAACGCCGTCGTCGATGGCAATGCCGTCGCCGCCGTCTGTTTGCATTTAATGGCGCAAAAACGGCGTGGAGTGGAGAGATGAAAATCGCGAGCCAGATGTGTGGCGATAAGGAGCTGCCAGTGAGGGAAATGATACTTTGCATCGGGGATAGCGGGTGAGGCTGCTGAATCGGTATTTAAAGGGGAAAAGCGCATCTGGGGTTTTATGAAAGATTCGACATGGATATTTCATGACATACATTTTGTGTGTTATGGATAAAGCAAGGAGTTATCTACAAGCAATCGAAGAAAAAAATCATAACTAATACAATACTTAATATTTTGGTGTGATTTTCTAATGTTATATCGAGTAACTAACTATAGGCTGCAGAATACAAAATGGCTATCAGACTTCGTCTATCAGATCTAGTTTCTGAATTACGCTACGGATTCGATATTAACTCGATAGTTACCTGCTTTATATAACCGGGTGAATAAATAACATCGTATTGCGGACAACTTTTCAAGGCACATAACTTATATATTTAACATACCGCAATGAAAAGTTATTAAATGATCAAAATATATATTTATTTGCACACAATATCATCTACTAGTTTTAACTTGAATTTATTATGAACACAATTATTTAAATTGTGTTCATAATAAATTCAAGTTAAAACTAATAGATGATATTGTGTGAAAATAAATATATATTTTGATCATTTAATAACTTTTCATTGCGGGAAAATTCAAGATATTATTTTTGATAAAAACGTTTTGTTAAAAAATCGTAATTCATTGTTCATATTATAAATATTACAAATAAACGAAATTGTTAAAATATTTACTTAAAAAATGGTAAATGTTTCTATTTGAATTTCATATCTCGGATATCTGTTATGGTTATGAATAAGTTGCAAAGGTTTCGTCCCGAATGGAGTTAGATTCTATATTAACTATACCCAATTATTCCGCAAGGGAACAATTTACACCCCGTCGCCAGTCCTTATCAAACAAACAACTCATCCGGTACTGAAATTTCTTGAGGCGTAATGGCTCGCCGCCCTCTCCCCAATGGCTATAATTTAACGGCCAATTATCATGTTACCATCTTGGCGTGAATCATCCCTTAACCCGGACAACGTCTGTGCATTATCACCCTCTTACTTATCAACACCGTTTCTAAATATACTTACGGGTAAAAGCATCCTATATTGTGTTTTAAAATTATCATTATTTCTTTAACGATAACCAAATTATTTGATGACTCATATAAATACAGGACGTAATATTACGGAAAAACATTGGTTTTCTTCGATGGAACTTATAATTGAACTGAATAAAGTCAATATAACATATACGAACTCTACGAACGGCCAAATGCGATATACTACCTGAATAAAAGCCTCATAAGGATCGTCCTCCCTTATCTTCAATAGACTTAACCATTTTAGCGTTTAGTTCGTGTTTTGTTCTACCGTAGTTTGAATGATTTTGGTTGTGTAGGTTCTTATGTTTTTTTGAATTTGCTTCTTGATTTTTCTGTTCAGCACTTGATATGTTTTTTCGAAGTTCCTTCTTGATGTTGCTGATCAGCACTTGATAGTCTGTAGATACATGGCCTATTTCTACATTGCATGAGTATTAATGTATTATTCTGTGGTTTATTAAATAAATACTAATCAACTACTACTAAGTTACCCCACCAAAAATAAAACTCAATTAATTTTTCGTGTTATGCAAATAAATTTCTGTTTGGTTTTTGCATTACATTTATTATTCGCCGCTATTAGTTTCGCAATTAAATGCCCATATTAATTTTGCGCGTCGGTATAAATTTCAATTATAACCAGATTTGGAGGCCCGCCCTCCCGGAAAACGCGAAAAACCGCAGTTTTAATTTCGCGTACGTGTGTGCGGCCGTGTTTAATCGGGGACCGCCAAATTAAATTAATCCGCGCGGGGTAATTTCCATTTGGTTTTTATTCTATTAAACAAACACCCCCTAGTTTTAATGCGGGATTGCATACGAGGCAGTGATAAGTATTCTGTCCCGGTGTCAATCAATCGGCTCATTAATGCGTGCCATTATTGTTCACCGTGCGGAATTGACGGCGCGGAAATTGATAAATATTAATTCGAGGCAGACTGATAATATGCCGATTGGCAGCGGTGCGGTTGGTTTGGGGGAAAAAAATGATGTTGCAAATAAAAAATCTGTACTACGCGTGTAATTGGCAGACGGGTTGCGCATGCTGGGATATCAGTTGATGTAAAATCATTTGTGACAAGCGTTGTTTTTTTATGGAGTTTATTGTACAGTTATTCATAATGAGTTTGTATTTGCGAAATAATGTGATTTGTGTAAAATATTGTTAATATATTATATTAATTAATACATAGATGAATATATACGTAATATAACTTAAGAATTGGTTTCCTAGGAAGCGTTAGTATCGCAATAGTTTTCTCTGATGTATAATAGTGGGAAATTGATATAAGATTCTTTCATTTTCGTAGAATGATACATCAAGCTCCTCAGTATGTAATCAAGTAGAATTAAACTGTGATATTAATAGTCGATTTTTAGAAATTTTGCCTGTTTTTCAGACTCTAAAGTCTATTTATCAACACCGCTTGCTAGGAAACCAGGCAAGCAAGCGGTACGGCCTTTTTTGACGTCATTTACACATTACAAGATACGTTTTAAGTACATGTAATTGAATAACTCACCAGATTTCATTGTAATTCATGACATTTTCTCAATACCTTGAAGTATACCGCTCCCTGGATTACCAGATTTATTTAAATATACGTAAAAGAAATGTGTAACGTCAAAATGACGTGAAATTCTGCCGCTTTTGTCTGCTTCCTAGAAAACGAAGGTTTTAGGGTCACTATAGCAAATGTGATTTGTGTTTAAAAGAAATAAAATTAAAATAAAATCAGACCTAATAGCGAAGGAATATGTATGCGTCATTTATACTCCTTATGTCCTCTTAATACGAATGAATGTTCTTTTCTGGAGTGTACATTTCCTCATACAGTCATTACTCATACGAAATTTTTCGCTTCGATTAAAAAGATGACCATAAAGGCAACGCTTAATTACGCCGGCTTATAGCGCAGGCATTAGACCGCTCGCAATTAATATATTTTCAGTGCCATATTAGCGCCGCGTAAGCCCCGTGCGCTACAACTTAAACCTCCCTGAATTATGAAGACCTGAACCGCAATCCGGCGTGCTTTACAGGTCTTTGCAGGCATGAGAAAAGTCGAGTCTGCTCGCGCGAAAAGATGGCATTAACAGGGATGAGAATGCAACTAATTTCAATGAGAGTATTACACATGAACAATAGCAGTTTAAGTTATATCTATAGCGTTATTATTGTTATGTTTAGGTTTTTAATCAAATCTAGTCCAGCCATTAATACTTTGTAGATATGAGTTAAACTATGATAATCTCTTAAAATTGTAACCGCCTTAAGGGGTTATATACCTTTATTTTCTTCAAGAAATCGATTTTTATTCTTGCTTTATCTGAAAGTAAAACTCTTTGAGAATATTTTACGAAATTTTCATGGAGATCCGAGCAATAGATCGAAAGTTACAGCGTTTCGAAGCGGGGTGCGATGTTTCCTGGAACATCTACTCCATTCTCGACCATTCAAATCGCGTATGTTTTGTGACAAATCCCTTATAATCAGTTGTATACGAGCTTCCGAAGGGTTAGCATCGATTATCGAATTTTTTTCTCTGCTGTTTGTTTTGCCGTCTTTTCACAAAATCAGTATGGATTCCCGAAACAAAATTACACGCTAAACTCGATTATCTCGAAATGGTGTTTTCCAAAAGTGCGTTTGTCGTGATCACGATTGCCGAAAAACTATTTGACCGATCTTCTTCATTTTCTTTTGAATTGTTTGTAATTAATTTGAACGATTCCTTTTTTATGTATAAATTTTTATTTTGCAAATACGAATTTTTTAATAAAATTTTTAGAGCTCAAAACATTGAGTTTTTGGGAAAAACGTTCCCGTATGCTGAAAAAACAAAATATTTATTTAAATAATCGTTCAAGTACTAGTAAGGTCCCTATACTAGTGAATTTTTTTGGGTTTTATGATTTCAATTGACCTGCTTGACTTTCATGATGATCACCGCAAGCCTCATCAAAAAAAGAGGGTTTCGGGAAAAGGGCCATAACTCCGCCAATTATGAATTTTATTTTATAATCTAATACTTATTTTTTTCACTAAAAAACGTACGATTAATAAATTATAATTTTGATGTAAAAAAATTATTGATACATACCTTTACAAAAATTCAAACTTTCCTCAATTTTTCCGCACAAAAAGGTATATAACCCCTTAATAGCATCTATAAAATGAAGTCAACCACTGTAATATAATCTAGTAATTACGTAAGATCCTTTATAACAAACAAACTTGATAGAAGAATAAGTTTCGAGAAGATAGCTGGGTCATTCCATGTCAAATAGTTGGAATCGGCCTGTTTCAATTTGGACGAAATTTGGTCAAAACTTTTCTTTTACCATAAAACAAAGATTTACAAACGGACAAATTTTTTTTTGGAAAGTTATTCAAGATTTACCATTTTTCTAATTTTTCAACTTTATTTTTTAAATATTGCGAAAAATATTATAGATACAGAAATGGTCTTTTGTTTGTTTTAAAGGGGATACTAGGGGCTATTGAAAATAAATATATTTTAGAAAAAAGAATTATTTTAAATGTCAAAATGGTATGGCGACACAACATTTTGGGCTCAAATTTTTTACTACAATACCTTTAAATAATTTTAAGAGATCCTGATTACAGAGAGGTGTTTTTTTTTGTTTCAAAATTATGCATTTTTTAATTTAGGCAAAAAAAATCCAGCATAATTAAGAAAACATGTCATTTTGAGTAAGAAAACGTTTATTTTATGACATAAAAACAAAAACAATTAAAATTAAACTCTTATTTATTTGATATAGCATTTCTAGTTTAAGCTTATTATATACAATATTTCGTTTTATTTTCATTTTCTTTCCTTATGTTGATGTCTCATTTCTTTTCCTTAATCTAAAACAGGTTAGAGTGATATTCATTTTCAATTAAAAATTCAACGTTAATAAAATTCTAATATTAAAAATGACAGTCTGTTTGCCTGGTTTTTTTAAAGGTATTGTAGTAAAAAATTTCAGCCCAAAATATTGTGCCGACATACCATTTCGACGATTTAAAAAAATTGTAAATTCTATTTTTTTTTTATTTTTCGAGATAAAGAATACATCTCGATACCGTTAGCCCGAGATGGAAAATGGCCCATAAATCCCGCGATGAGAACAGAGGAAAAAATACATCATTCATCATATTTAAACAACTTACATATTTTGTATTTTTGAATTTATATGGAATATTCAACTTTGTTGTTTGAAGAAGAAGATATATTTATTGTAATATACATGCATACAAGATATACATATAAGAAGATATATTTATTGTAATATACATGCATACAAGATATACATATATGTACAAGAGGCCATCGACCGTGTTCTTTCAGCCTTTTGTTGTTTGAATAAATGCAAATTTATATATAAAAAAAATATTAATGCTATAGACCCATGGCATTTCTGCCATAATATTTATAACATTGCTATAATCATCTATTCCACTCATAACATTAAATTAAGCTGAAATTTATTATAAATACAAACAAGCAATAAATACATTCAACTATTTTTTTTAATGAACCTATAGCGTGAATGTAATTAACAAATCAGATTATTATGTATAACTATGACACTAAATCGGCTTTTTATGTTGTTGCCAATTACATTAATTACCCTGCCCTGGCTGCATTATCTCACCGGATTTCGACATAAACCCGCCATTCAGCGGCCGCACTTTTTAATCGTAATTTATTTTAATTGCATCATTAATGAAAAATGTAATCACAGCGCTAATCCATGAATATTTACATAATGAAAGTTTACAAATGCGCAAACCGTTGATTAAAAAGCGCCGGCCAAATATTTGCGATTGCAAAAACGGGAAACAAATATTAATGTTGAATTGAATTTAAAAACATTAATAAAATAATAATAGCGGTATTCACACACAGGGTTGTAATTATCAAGTTTTATTCATGCGATTTTAATACTGTAATCATGAGTTTTATATATAAATATAAATAACGTCGCTTACAGAGCAACACCAAAACTGTTTTCGTTTATTACTCCGGGCTTGTACGGGCTTATTATCTCTAGTTCTATTTGCCGTTTCCGATTCACACAATTCTATCTAGGCTCTTACAACCGGCGGCGCACGACCTCAAAAACGCCACGGGGGCGACTAGCAATGCTAAACCATGCTAAACGAAAGCGCCTCACGTATCACAATTTTTCATCGATGAGTATTGCATAACGTTGGACGCGTAATCTCACGGCGGAACTAACTTATTTTGAATTATGTACATAATGTTCAGGAGAACTTAAATAAACAAATACTTCTACAAGTGAATATATTTATAAGTGAATATAAGCTTCTATAAGTGAAATAATCATTGAAAAGTAATTTTACAACTCCTCTGAAAAATTGATAAAAAAAGATATATACGTGGTGTTGCTCTGTAAGACTTGTTTATTATTCGATATAAGTGGATTTTAATTTTAGAACTTTAAATTCTTTAAATGATAAACATTTTATTATACAAAAGGGATATACATTTGCTTATTTTAATCTATAAACACGACAACAAAATAAAAAGTATGTCTAGGTTCTAATAAGTAAGAACTTATTTTGGCTATATATCTATCGTTCAATTTCCTGAACTAGATTAAACTTATAGGAAGAATAGTTATTTCTTTTCAAAATTCTGTAAACAAATGTAATAATCAAACTATGCCCGTACATTATTCCCAATAACACTACAATATTTCCTACTAGTTTTTGTAATACAATCAATTTAATTAATAAATTCAAGTTTAATTCGTAACATATTGTGGAAAATAGTGTAGTGCAGAGTTCAAGCCGTTTGAAATAATGAACGGTCATAGTTTGATTAGTAGGGAACACCCGCCCACCCCACCATTGTTCGCATAGTTTTGTTCAATGGATGCAACCGTTTTATATTGTTTAAACAATTCAAAACAGTGTGTTATCTTATGGAAAAAACTATGCAAGCAAAGGTAGGGTGGGCGGGTGATCCCTACCAACCAAACTATGCCCGTTCACTATTTCAAACGACTTGAACTATGCACTACACTATTTCCCATAAATGTTTGTAGTTCAATCAGTTTTATTAATAAATTTTATTTTGATTCATAAAGTTATAGTGGAAAATAGTGTAGTGTAGAGTTCAAGTGGATTGAAATAGTGTAGGGGAATAGTTTGGTTGGTCTGTGGCCGCCCACTCACCCAACTTTTTCGCATAGTTTTTTTCAATGGATACAGAGATTTTACATTGTTGAAACATTTATAAAACAAGTGATACCCTTTTAACAGATCTATGCGAGAAAAGAGGGATTGTTAGGTGGCTTAAAACCAATCAAACTATCCATATATACATTATTACAATCGACTTGAACTGTGTACTATATTGTTACTACAAAATCTCTATGAATCAAGCTGCCTGAATCAATAATGCCTGTCTGTATTCACCAAATTTCGATAAATTTATCAATAACAATTGAATCCATAAGTATTATTGTTATAGCAACAATAAATACATTATAGCTTTTAATAAGGAACTTGAAGGTTCTTCAATAAAAGACATTTCGATTTTTCTCAGGAGTTTCCCAGTTCTCGGAAGATCTTCACAGTTACATTTTCTTGAAATGTTCGAACAGTTCTTTTTCGACTGTTGATTTAGCAACGGTGGCCGTTGATAAAAAAAATCATTGATTATTTTTTTCATTAGCACTTTATCGTAAGATCTTGCTCTATCCCCAAAGCCACGAATCATTAAAAGAGTCATTCTTTCCTTTTTGGGTTAGTTTTAGCGCGATTTTTAGATTTAATTTTTTTATGACAGTGAAACTCGCGTTTATACAACCGAGCCCAATCGATTTTGTGTTTTTTTTGTACATAAAATTTGTGTACATTGTGTGACATTCGTTTTTTTTCTAATGTTTTTTGCTGTATTGTTTTTATAGATTTCGAATCGTTCAGTATAAACTTGTGTAGACTCTAACATTCATTATGTGTTTCTTTTATTGCAGGAGGAACGGTTCCCGCCCGCGCCGGACGTGACCCGGCGGCTGGGGGCAGCGACGCCGCTTGGGAAAGCGGACACACCGCCGTACTACAGAGCCGCGTCCGCCACCAACAGTTCCAGCACACAGTCCTCCAGTGAGTACTGATTTATTGACAGGGGGGGCTGCACTTAATCTCGCCCACCCCCCGAAGTTGTTTATTATATTGACTTTGCGACGGCTTATTTTTGTTTGGGGGCGGGGGGAGCTCGCTTATTTTTGCACGAGCGACCAAAATAATTGCGTTTGTCGAGATTGAATGTAGAATGTGGAAGGAAGTTGTGATTTAACAATTTATTAATGCAGGATGTTCTTAACATCTTATAGAAAATAATTAATGTTTTAAATGCTTTAACCCTTAAATGCATGCTTTTTTCAAGTTGTTATTAAATAACATTACCTTTTAAAATGTTCATTGCGTAATTAAAACGTTATTTAAAAAACTGTAAGTTTGCATACATATGATTCATGATCAACGGCCATGCCTATGTTCTGTAGCAAGTGGACGATTTTACAGTTAGTCGTCCACATAGGAATCGCCGTTTATTAGCAAAATCATGAATTCATGATTTTGCTATCGGTCCAGAAGATCTCGCGCGCCTAGCAATTTTTGGTTTTTTCGGCAATTGAGTAGACTGTATGTAAAAGAAAATGAAGATGATTTTTCTTAGCAATTAGGCGTATAGTATAAACATATCAAACAGACCAATTACCGCGAAAGTTGAAATTAAATCACTTCATATTACAAAATCAAAGGTTTCACTTGCAACACGCGACGTGTTTATTAAACCTCCGCGATAACTTCAAAGCGCAAATACGGCGTTTCCGCAACAACCCTCCAATATAGCACAATCAATGCGCTCTTTGTGCCCATATAACAGCACATTTCACAGCATTTTTCACAAAGATTTCTATTTATTCCAATTCCCTGTTTTCATAACAATCGGTAAACGAAACTACCCGCTAATATCGCCGCCACCCGAGTGAAATTGAACCGTTACCAGGCTATGTAATGGAATCCTAGCGAGCGGGCGGCGCGGCGTGCACTATCGCATATGAACCCCCGAGACGACGGGGCATATAGCTGCAATATTGTCGCTAAATCACGTCCGTGCAAATATTTATCGATCAGTCGCCCGTCTTTCGCCAGTCGTAATTGCCGCCCGCGACTCGGCTGCATTCAAATTGCGGATTTAAAATCGATTCCGGAAACGGCGGCGGCGACGGCGGCGGCACGCGCCCCCGCAACCCCGTGTAATCCAAAGCGGAATTTTAAGTTTTAATAAACTTTTTCAATTTGTTTACGTGCGACAGGCGCACGCGAGACAGGTCGGAATCCTGCTATTTCAATTAAATCGAACGGAATTTTCCTAATTAATTTAGGGCTTAGGTTTATATACGCGACAAGTAGCTAGCGTGTCAATCTGAATTATGTACAAAATAATTAATTTAAAGCTTAGTGTGGCGGTCGGCAACCGCCATGGAGCTGTGTGGCTATATATAACTCATATCTTGGTGTACCTACCACGACCTTGGAGTGCTTTTACCACTTTTACATTTACATTCGTCTTAGCTACAATTTACAAGCTTACAATAGACATAAAATGTTTAAAAAAAAAACAAGAATTAAGAAAACAAAAATAAATACCCAACTCCGTATCATGGCCGAGTGGTTAGAGACGTTGTACGTTTCGTACTGGGCATTAAAGAGTTTTCGCGAATCACCTTTCACAGTTTTCAGAGGTTTTCTGTGAAGTTAATGTGTAAACTCCTCTCGAGCTTCTCCCTTACTGACGAGAAAGCCTCACGACTTAGAGCCCTATAAAGATAAGAGTTTTTTTTAAATAAATTTCACATATTCATTACAAACAATAAAAATAATAATCACATATATTTATACTCAAATTTTCACTATTCACCAACTGTATAGGTCCCATTAGCTATTGAATGGATAAATAAATACGTATAAAAACGTTATTGTGACAGTAATTGCCAAAAGAAATGTCAAACACCTTGAATAGCGTTTGTGATTGGTGCTTAGATATGATACCTTTTTTTTTATTAATAAGTTTTTCCAATAAAGATAATCTAAATTAACTACATTCCATAGGTAATATATTTGTTGTTGCTATAACAACGAATACTTATGGGTTCAAAAGCTATTGATAGATTTATGGAACGTTGGTGAATACGGGGGTAAACCCAATAAAAACGTACATACCGTATGTTACCAAATATACACAAATTAAATTTTTCAGTTATGTTATTCAGACTTTTGTTACGTGTTTCTGAGCTGTCAACTTTGGACTTTCAGTGAATTGAAAAAAAAAACTTTCTAGGACTATCAGTCGTGAGGCTTTTCCGCCAGTGAATTACATTTAAGTAAAAGAAATAATTTGAAATAACATAATATATACTTAGTTGAGTGTTAAACTGTTGCATATTAGATCTGAAGTTTTATATACTTTTCAAATACATCAGATACCACGTTGACAAATAACAGCCCGTTATTTATTAAAATTACACAATTGAAATATTGCTTGTACGACTTTTTTATGACGTTAGTAGTACATTTGCTATTGTATATTTGGATATATGATCTATTTTTCATTACTACATTTTTGTCATTATAATTTTACTCTAAATTTAAGCGAAATTAAACGAAATTTCGCTTTAATTAAGAATGACAAAAATGTAGTAATGAAAAATATATATATATATATATATATATATATATATATATATATATATATATATATATATAGAATAGTACATGTACTACTAAAGTCATAAAAAAGTCGTACAAACAATATTTGCATTGTGTAATTTTTGTAAAGGGCTGTTATTTGTCAACGTGACATGTGATGTATTTGAAAAATATATAAAACTTCAGTTATAATATGCCGCAGTTTAACATCTTCATGGTTTTCTCTTAATAATAATAATAATAATAATAATCTTTATTTCCAATAAATGAATCATTTACAAGACTTACAAGTGACATTAAATTGGAAAATAGAGTCGGACCTAAAATAATATAAAATGTGGAGTGGGCAGTAATGCATATTATTACAAATATATAAAGTTAAATATTAAAAGTTGCATAAAAGTTATAATATATTTCATTATTTCATTTGCAACCAGTGAAAAATATTGCTCATTCTATTACTACTATAAAATTCAAAATCGCATTACCCGATGCGCGGCCATTATTGTGTAGCAGTCGTTTTGTTTCTAAAACATTCGATTTGGCAGAAATCTCTGAAAATTGCGACTCGTATTTTACATTACTATCCCGATGTGCAGTCTTATGGTGCAGTGCTGTGTGTTGATTCAGATTTATGTTGCTGCTTCGAGTTTATTCACAAACGTACTCAAGTGGTAAGCGTTTATATTATATGATTATTTAAATTACGCTGAAGTTAGGTTAGAATTTTCATAATACTCACCCGGAAATGGAACGACCACTCACTGCTACATCGCCATCGAATCTCTGAGCGCATTATGGAGCAATGCTACCGATTGTATAAGCCTCTTCAATTCCCCATACACAGTTGCCGAGCATATGCTAGATGCTCGGCAACTTTGTATTAAAACGTGGACATATATCACGATCGCCAACTACTTCGAAACAATCGGATTACCGCACATCTGATTTTTTTTAAACTACTGGCAAATCGAATGTTCGACAAACATAAGTTCTATGATTAATAATATTGACTACACGCCGATGTCAGCACTGATATTCACATACATTATTGTATTGTGCGAAGGTCTTCATTTCAACGACTCTCAACCGTCTATTTGTCTCTGCGGTGTCAGCTCTTGTTTCTTTCTGTTCTATATGTTATTATGGGTCTGAAACATGCTTCATATATAATGTTTTAAAATCTCTTTATACCCTTTCGGGTGTCGATATTATTTAAGCGTATTTTAAATTTATTGTATTTTCTGTAGAAATTCCTTCCTATTGCTCGCCATTCTCCGTGCATTCTGCCATCCAATGCCATTCCTCGTTAGTATTTCATGTATGTTGTCTTCCCACGTTTTGTGTGGCCTGCCTGTATTCTTGTGTTCCATACACTTTTTGTCTGTCTCCCTTCTGGAATGCGCGAATTATGTGTCCATACCATCCGAGTTGTTTCCTTTCTATAGTTGTATGTATACTTTGTATCTGTGGAGTTGTTCGAATTTGCTCATTTCGTATTCAGTCAATTCTTGTGATACCTTCTATCCTCCTTAAGTACTTCATTTCTTCTGCTTGTATTTTGCTTTTAAGTCTCTTGTCCAATGTCCATGTTTCGCTTCCGAATATCAGTGTTCTATGGTCTATTTATTGTTTTGAACTTTATTGAGATAATAAATTAAGGTACCCAGCTTAGTGGCCGAGTGGTTAGAGCGTCGTCCGTCTCGTACTGAGCATTGAGGAGCCTGAGTTCGATCCCCAGCGAATTTTCGCGAATTACCTTTCACTGTTTTTCAGAGGTTTTCTGTAAAGTTAAGGTAAATACCGGGTGATTAAACTCCTCTGAGTTTCTCCCTTGACCGGCGGAAAAGCCTCACGGCTGATAGCCCTATAAAGATAGAAGTTTTTTTTTTAAATTAAGGTAAAAACCAAATAGATAATCGGTGTAGGCTATTACATTTACATTACTTAACATTATACTTTACAATTATTGTTGTTGTTTATACATTTTTAAATGCTTTGCACTCTTTTCTGTTCTTCGCCAGTTCTCTCGCTTATTTAACTGTCTTTCCTTTCTTGATTATTATTTCCTCTATTCTGTTGTCCCACTCTTTTCTTGGTCTACCTCTTCTTCTTTTATTTCTAGTTCTTGCTTCCCATACCTGTTTTGTTTGATTCTTTTTGTCCATTCTAATTAAATGTCCCCACCAGTTTAGTTGTTTCCCTTCTATATACTTTTCTAATGCTTCAATACCCAATTCTTCTCTGATGTCATCATTTCTTATTGTGTCTCTTCTCGTAACTTGTTTTACTCCTCTGAGATATTTCATGTCCATTGCCTGTATTCTACTTTTGTTCCTCTTCGTTAGTTTCCACGTCTCGCTCCCATATGTTAGTATAGGTCTATATATGCTTTTGTATATATTTATGTTTGTGCTTCTGCTGATCTCTTTTTTGTTAATTAGTATATTGCCCAACGCGTGGTATGTTTTAACTGTGTTGTTTATTCTGTTACTAAGTTCACCTTCTCCTTTTTCCGTCTTCTATCAGTGCTACTCCTAGGTATTTGAATTGTTCTACTTGCTCTATTTTGTGTTGTTCTATCTTTATATTTATTTGTTCTTTCCGGTTTCCTATTACCATCACTTTTGTTTTGTTATAGTTCATTTTCATGTTATACTTTTCTAGGTGTCTGTTCCATACACTAAGGTTGTGCTGCAGATTACCTTCATTTTCTGCTATCACTACGACATCATCAGCGAATGCTCCTTCCGATATTTTTACCACTTGCATGTTTTTGTAACCTATATTTGTTTTTTTGATTTCTGGTTTCATGCTCTTCATTATTTCATCCATGTATATGATAAATAACGTAGGACTGAGCCCGCTTCCTTATCGTAGTCCAGTGGTTGTGATAAATATTCTTGATGTTTGTCCCTTGTGTATTATTGCATGGGTGTAGTTGTTATATATGTTTTGTATTAAATCGACTGTCTTTCTTTTTACACCTCTCTCTTCCAGGATTTTCCATAATTTATTTCTTGGGATCATGTCGAACGCTTTTTCTAGGTCCATGAATCCTAAATATGTTGGATTTTTAAGGCGTCTACTTTGAGATAATTCATTTTAAAGGATAAATAAAACTATTTTTGACTTTGTTTTTTTATCACACTTCAGTTACACTTTGCAACTATTTTCGGCTAAGCTCAAGCCATTTTCGAGCTCCTCCGATCGGAGCTGCAAAGTGTAACTGAAGTGTGATAAAAAAAACAAAGTAAAAAATCTTTTTATTTATCCCAAATATGTATTTTTATTATTTGTAGTTCTTTTTTCTGTAATTTGTTTTATTGTGAAGATGTTGTCCTGTGTGGATCTTCCTTTCCTAAAACCGCTTTGCGATTCTTGTAGTGTCTGTTCTATTCTTGCTATTATTCTCTTGTTCGTTGTCTTTTCTAATATTTTCATCCCTATACTTATTAGTGTTATGCCTCTATAATTTGAGCATTTCTTCTTATCCCCTTTCTTGTGTATCGGTACGATTCGTGCTGTTTGCCAGTCTTTTGGTATGATATTTGTGCTCCATATGTTGTTCAGTAGTATCCGTAGTTTTTTTTTACCTACCGGGCCTTGGTGCTTGATCATTTCCTCTGTAATTTAGTCTTGTCCTGGTGCATTTCCTATTTTTAATTCCCTTATTAATCTAGTAGTTCTTGTTACTCTCTGTATCTGCTTCTGTGTTGTTCTTGTCTCTAATTCCTGTTTTTTTTTCTTTGTCGTTATTTGAAGTAAGTAATTCATCAAAATTTTCTTTCCATCTTTCTAATATTTCTTCGTATAAGCAAACTAATATATTGCAATTCAAAATATACCCTTATAACTTTTCCATTTACATTGTTTGTTTCACCAACCCAATTCAGCTCTGACCGTCGATTTTTGCTTACGAGTACCGCCTGGCTTTCATCCGTTTCGATCTGATTTCGATATGCGAAACTCGTGCAATAAAACTTTTTCCATTTTCAATTTCGATAATAGGCGAGCGGGAGGCGTGGGCTGCAGGTACATAAATTTTATCGCGCCGTGCCGCCCTGAAAGCGGCGATCGCGTCCGCTCCGTAAATCCGCGACATTTATTTTTATTATTAACCGCCCCCCCTGGCCGGCGGCGGGCCTCATAAAACGCTGATAAATACTGTTTTCGGCGGTGTAGCAGTTGCGCGCCGCGATGCCCATGGGGCCGTCTCGCGGTCTGGACGCCATAACTCTGCCTTATCGAAGTAAATAAATAAATAATCGCCATCGGGGTGGATTTATCCGAAAGAATAACAAGTTTATTGGGCTGTGTGCGGGACGTGTTTAATCCTGCCGTGGAGGTGATTTTTTTATTTATTTTATTATGGAGATGGTTGTCTCTTTGCGGGGATTCCACCACTGTTGCAGCGGGGGTACTAAATAATTGATGTGGATTACGTAAATTATTTATCATGGCGGTGAATTCGCTGCGTTAGTTTTCCACCGGGAACTGTTTAATATGCAAGGGATTAAGGGGAACCGGGGAAACGGTATAAAAAAACAGATCTGCGTACTTTTGTATAGCTAATGAAATATTTGAAAAAAATTTATAAAGTTTCATCGGAGGAGCTCGAAAATGGCTTGAGCTTAGCCGAAACTAGTTGCAAAGTGTAACTGAAGTGTGATAAAAAAACAAAGTAAAAAATCGTTTTATTTATCCTTTAAAATGAATTATCACAAAGTAGACGCCTTAACAATCCAATATTTAATAAATAAATGTTTATTAAAAAAAACTTCTATCCTTTATAGGGCTATCAGCCGTGAGGCTTTTCCGCCGGTCAAGGGAGAAGCTCAGAGGAGTTTAATCACCCGGTATTTACCTTAACTTCACAGAAAACCTTTGAAAAACTGTGAAAGGTGATTAGCGAAAATTCTCTCCCCGCTGGAGATCGAACTCAGGCTCCAATGCTCAGTACGAGGCGGACGACGCCTTTAACCACTCGGCCACTCAGCTGGATGTTTATTAATTCGTCTGACAGACGAATTATGGATAAAGTGTTGCATTGTATTGTCCTGAGGAAAAAAATCCAATTCTTGCGCAAATCCTTCTTCCTTGGTCATTTTAAGGACATCTCTGGTTGTCAGTTGCCTGTGATGAATGTTTCCCTCCGCTGTGTCTTTTGAATTTTTTCAAACCAAATTTTGTATGTGGCTGTTATCTCACGTAACTCCGTCTTGATTAGTTTTTGGTGGAAATCGGCCGCGGAAAAGTGTCTGTTTGCCAATAATACGATTTTGAAATACTAATATGAAAACAACAACGTTTTCGACAAGTGTTTCTCATCTGGATGCGATTCCTGACACCGCTCGTTCAGAACGTGTTCGTTTATCTATCAAATTCGCTTAATAGTAGTAGTCACTCCTCAAAATACATAGAATTTGCGATGTGAGTTTGTAAATAGATGGAATTTTGCTTAAAAATATTGCTGGTAAACAGAAATTCCATCATTGGACGAACACAAATTGTGAATTTTCCATATGTGTCTTGGTATGATATTTGTGCTTCATATGTTGTTCAGTAGTTTCGGTAGTTTTTCTTTACCTACCGGTCCCAGGTGCTTGATCATTTCCGCTGTACTCTATTCTTGTCCTGGCGCTTTTCCTATTTTTAATTCCCTTATTATTTCTAGTAGTTCTTGTTCCTTGATACTCTGCTTCTGTATTGTTCTTGTCTCTAATTCCTGTCTTTTTTTCTTTGTCATTATTTGAAGTTAGTAATTCATCAAAATATTCTTTCCAATTTTCTAATATTTCTTCTTATAAGCAAACTAATATATTGCAATTCAAAATATACCCTTATAACTTTTCTATTAACATTGTTTCCCAAATCGTGAATTTTCCATCTTTTATGTAGTGACTTTAACAGTTTAATGTTCCGAACGAGTGGTCCCATGAATCGCACCCGAAACACCATTCGTTCTGAACGTATTCGTTCAACTATCCAAGTCGCTTCGCAAAATACGAACATTTCATGATGTAGGCATATTAAAGCAAATGTCAACGCAACAAAACGGCTAAGTAAATTCAGATTTTAGATGTTCTCATTGTTCGCATTTATAATTTGGAGCTATATGAACATGCAACTGAGCTTAACGTCCCAAAATGGCAAAAAAAAACATCGAAAGACTATTTGCACATGAAAACGCACATCGGTATACTGAATACTGATGCTACATTGGATTAGAAAGTATAAACATGTAAATGCTCTTATTGTATCCATGTGAAATTAGTATCCAGCATACCGGTATCGAATAAGTGTCTTCGTGTGCAGTCTCTTGTTCTATTTGTCGTGCAAGCCGCTCCCGATTGTCACAATTCTACTTCTTCCAGCGCACGACCGGTAAAACTTGGTGCGATACAGCACGCCAACGAGGCGAATAGTAATTAAACGAAAGCACCTAATAATTCAATATAAAAAAATAATTTCACACAAAATATTACACCTTCCTGTAAGTAACACACAAAATATTGCAACACCTTCCTGTAAGTACATAAAGCATTTTCTTATTTAACAACTGCAGTTCCCTTTAATCAACAAAATTATTGCTGTAACTATTCGTATGCAGAGCCCCATAAACTCGCCCGGGGGCGTTTTACACTTATATTAAAAATGAAGCAGTCAAAAGCCGTTTTTATTGCAGCTTTACCAAACATATGAGAATTGCGTTTCGGTCGTTTCGGGCAACTGTTGCTGGGCTCTTGATGGCTTTCGCGGACATTACCGAATTAAAAATTGAATATTCTGCGAGGAATTTGGCTTACAACTGCAGTTGGCAGCCCACTGCATCACATCAAATGGACAAATAAAAAGATTTTAGTGCACACAACTTTATGTTGTGTGCCGGTGTATCTTTCACTGCGGCGATCTTAAATTTTAAACTAGTTGCAGTATATAAATAAAATTTAGTTAATTAATAACTGGTGTATTAGTGTTGCTTTTTTTATAACAATCAAGACTCTAATCAAGATTTTAATACAGGGTTATATCTTACTGCATGTCAATCAAGACTAATCAAGATTTGAATACAGGGTTATATCTTACTGCATGTCAATCATTTAAGGGCATATTGCATGGTCCAAATAATAATAATAATAATGCTTTTTTGGCGGAAAACTCCATTTCAAAATCAATTACAAACAAATTTTAAAACTAAAACTAAAAATGTGATTTAATAAGAAACCCAAATATATACATATACATATAACAAAAAAAATTCAACAATTCAAAAATACATATTATGCTGGAAAATTCAAAAATACATATTATGCAGGAATAATATTACCTTCTATACGTTTTTTATTCGATGTGTCTTTTTAATAACAATCAAGACTATAATCAAGATTTTAATACAGGCTTACTGCATGTCAATCAAGAGTAATCAAGATTTGAATACAGGGTTATATCTTACTACATGTCAATCACTTAAGGGCATATTGCATGTCCCATATAATAATAATAATAATAATAATAATGCTTTATTAACGGAAAACTCCATTTCAAAATCCATTACAAACAAATTTTAAAACTAAAACTAAAAATGTGATGTTATAAGAAACCCGAATATATACATATACATATAACAAACATAATAAAAAAAATTAAAAATTTAAACAATACATTATGCTGAAAAATTAAATAATACATATTATGCAGGAATAATATTACCTTCTATACGTTTTTTCTCGATGTGCACGTGCAAGGAAGGAAATGAAAATGCTTCTCAAAGTCGGAAATAAATAAAAAATAATAATGTTTTATAATTTTTAAATAAGCGTCAGCTTATGTTATTTTTCTTCCTTCAGCTCTACAGCCCTTTGTGTTTTTCGAATTTATTCCATTCGTCCAATTCCATTTGAACACCACTTAAATGTAGATGTTAGATTTCAAAATCAATTACAAACAAATTTTAAAACTAAAACTAAAAATGTGATTTTATAAGAAACCCAAATATATACATATACATATAACAAACATAATAAAAAAATTTAAAAATTTAAAAATACATTATTCTGGAAAATTCAAAAATACATATTATGGAGGAAAATTAAAAAATACATATTATGCAGGAATAATATTACCTTCTATACGTTTTTTTTTCGATGTGCACGTGCAAGGGAGGAAATGAAAATTCTTCTCAAAGTCGGAAATAAATAAAAAATAATAATTTATTACAATTTTTAAATAGAGCTTCAGCTTATGTTATTCTTCTTCCTTCGTCTCTACAGCCCTTTGTGTTCTTCGAATTTATTCAATTCGTCCAAATCCATACGAACACCACTTAAATGTAGATGTTAGATTTGTGATAAGAATGATTCCCATTGTATACTATATGATTCTAGTTGTATCAACATAATCTATAAACAACCGGAGTGCACGACTTATAATCCACAGAAAGTCTGTATATACAGACCCATTAATTCCGCAAACAAAATTGCAATTATATAAATGTTATATGATAAAATAATGTTCTATAGTCACATCAAATTGTTTATGTTAATAATTAAAATTAAATTCTGTCACCAATTTCGGCCGGATGAAAACTATTTCGACGTCTATCTCCGTCAACGCACCGAAGCGCACAATACCCCCCATCAAAAAATCTTATAAATGTCAGGCCACAGATCGGGGTTAACATTTCTATGCGCCGGCAATATTATATCCGCAACGAAAACCTCCCTTTCGGCAAAATATTACATTTTTGCCATCCGGATGCAGCTAATAGTGCGCGTGCACGACCCGGGGTAATTTTAATATCGCGACTCCAATATGCCCCCTTTCACAAAGGAGCCGACACCCCCCCCCCCCCCCCCCTCTCAACCCCGTATTTACCTCTGTGTGGCGCAAATTTCCACCCACCGCCACATCAATAAATTTATCATTTCCACGCGATAACGTTGATTTGACAGCGCGTCTAATCGATGACGAGTCTTCCAGCAGCGCGCGCCCCAATTAATATGTTCAACAATGCCATCGGGCGAATTATTGCAGGTGAGATAAGGGGGGTTGCAAGGAATAGCATCGGAGTTATTTATAGGGCGCGATTGTGGCCGGCAGGCGTTTTTTTTTTTAATCGCGAGTTTCGTCCCTTTTTATGTCCGCGCTATCTCGTCGACGGTTTTATTAATGGCCAATGTGTTGATAGCGAACAATACGTTGCGTTATAAACAGCCTAGCGGATGGGAATTTTTCTTTTCGAACTTCGCCTTCAAAATACAACACTACATTTTTGGTTTAGTAGAAAATCATTTTTAAAGTTTACAAGATTTATGTCTGATACATTATTTGTGATGAAGATGTACGAGTACACATGCGGTATGATTTATTTTTCGATTTCCTTTACAAAACATAATTTAGATGTTTTTTTATAGATTTAGATTATGATATTATCATAAGATGAAATTTACACATCACATCGTATTTCGATTATTATTTTATACTCTATTGGACTCATTGGACATATTGGACTTTTCATAATGAAATTTATAAGAAAAGCATATGCGATTCTATCAATTATTTGCCTTTTTCTATTTCGTATTGATAATGGCTACATAAAATTCTATACTACTATATGTAGTCCGTCTTCTACTTAGCATTGGAGAGTTCAAACTCCGTTGTGAGCGAAATTTCGCAAATCACCTATCAAAGTTTTTTTTAAATCAGCGCATAATCTCTCAGACTAATAGCTATTAAGAGTATTATGAGTTTTTTTTTTGGGAATAAACTGAAGGCTAAATAGAAGAAATAGTACTAAAAACATGTATTGCAATGACTCATTAAAACTATATTAACATAACTTCGTTTTTCAAACGGTATTCGTTTTCGAATCATCGTAACACCTGTTTTACAATATACCAAGTGTTGTCCAAAATCCTCCCTAACCGATATTTTATTTGGGTGAAAATTACAACGAACCCGATATTTGCTAATATACAAGAAGTATTATTTCATTCCACTTGTGATATATATCGTATGCCCCCTCGTTTAACTCGTACTATATCAATTTACTTAATTACAGGGGTGAATTAAGTATTGCGAGGTTTGTTAAATTAAAATTATAAATTTATGCGCTCTGCAGGAGACACGTTCGCCGGGGACGGCTCGTGGAACGATTTAACTGCTGGACCCCGACTCGAAAGCCACCCTTGCCTCCACCACCGCCCCCGGCTAGTTAGCGCAGCTTACGTAATAAACAACGAACGTGAGCTGGTGAGAGCGAATGCATGTTCCTAATGTTCAGTTCAGTTTTATGAAATGATTTTCCCGTGAACTGCTGATAGTGAATGTTGCTAATGGGGGAGTTCAGTTTCATAAAGTTATATTCAACGTGTGTAGTGATTTATGCAATTTTGTACTATATAGTTTAAACAAGGCAGCATTTCATATGGTAGACTTACTGCGGATTGCTCTAGTAACTTTGAAAGGTAAATGAAATATCATAATCAGTGCAATATAAATCACAACTAAAGCAGTGCTACACAAACTGCAATATATTTCGAAAAGCATAAACAAACAAAAAATTTACATTACGAGCTTATATAAGGGTGAATCCACCTCTTAGCAATCTACATATATAGATTTCGATCTTATTAGATCTCATCAGTGTAGCTCAGCTAGTGAGGATAAATTCACACAATATTTCGAGTGGTTATATGCAAAAATAATACATAATAATACGTATCACTCCTTTACGACTTAACAAATATTGGGGAATATACGTATCAAATCCTTTCTCTTTTAATGTTTCTGATTTAATTAAAACATTAGCGGATGAAAAAGTGCGCAAGAAAATAGAAATGCGTCCTATTTATTTTAACTACATTATTGTCCACATAAGGATGGAATTTATTAATTAATTTTCCAATCATCACAGGATGCAGATTCCCTATGTTGCCATTTTTGCCTTCAATATTTAGCATAAACGGGCCTGAATTTGATATAACATAATAATGCTCAGACTTACTTATATTTCTATCGTTGAGAAAAAGGGTTTTTGTTTAGAGTAATATTTTTAACTGGGTTATTATTAGCGTATAAACCAACGTGTATTACCGTAGATTGCGAATTATTTGAATTGATATTTATCTCTGTACATAGTGTTATTGTCTAAGACTGCTAGCGCGTTATAGTAATAATGCTAAATGTATTGGCCGCATCCTTATCTTTAACGGATGGAGTATAAATATAAATCACAACTAAAGTAGTGGTACACAAACTGCAATATATATATATATATATATATATATATATATATATATATATATATATCGAAAAGCAATCAAAAAAATTTAAATTACGAGCTTATATAAGTGTGAATCCACCTCTTAGCAATCTACATATCTAGATTTCGATCTTATTAGATCTCATCTGTGTAGCTGAGCTAGTGAGACTCCATCAGGAGTCCCGTCTTGTGAACACAACTCCTCAAACTACACTGTCACTAATCACTACTATGTCTCTACAAAAAACTTGATTTTTATAAATTAATAGAAAGCTAAATATGTATAAACACGATAGAGCGCAGGAACAATGCTCTCAATTGAGCGAACGAATTCCGAATGTTTTCTTTACAATAATTTTATATTAAATCGTTTGCGATATTATTTTCCAGCATTAACTCGTTTATAGATAAGCGTGTAAAAATAGCCCGTTTTTGCTCGACAGTGCCGGTCAGCACTCAGGCAAAAAGTTGTTTTCTTCAACTGTGCGATGAGACAGCAACGTGAGTCAGTCGTGAGTGGACGGTCGCGAGTGATTGTTGTAGTTTAATTCTAGTGGGATGTGAAATATTAGACTTATTTAACAGGTGCAATATTATACATGGAAACCATACTGCCAATTAACTGGACGAGAGAAGTCCTCACACTTCACTATGGACAATTAGAAATAAGGTACTGTGATTACTGAATGATCTATCATTATCTTCATATCAAATCTCCATTGGTATATTATGGTAGTACAAATGTGGTCCATATTCCCACCACATTGCATGGTAATCAATTTAATGTTACCTACGCTTCAGAAATTTTAGGCATGATAAAATGATGTATAGAAATTTTAAAATCATAAAACGTAATAATCTTAAAATTAGTTCAATATGAAATATACAACTTAATTATGATTTTCATACTACTAAAAAACAACACATGGTAAAACTCCTCGAATGCTAAACATAGAAATAAAAAATATATTTTTTATAGCAAACGTTTAATAAGGGTATTCAGTCACATACTTGAAACTATTACCAGAAAAGACTAATACTAATTAAAAAGTGTAACAAATAAAAATAAATAATAAACAAATTAGCTAGACATAAAATACATGAGATAAATGGTTACTAAAAAAAATAATTAATGTTATTATATGAAATAATTATTACTGTCTTCAAATTCATCACGTATACAACTTAAGGCGAATCTTCGAAAATCTCGTTCGAGGATTCGAGCTGAAAATCTATTCGAAAAACGCGTTGTGAGATCCGTTAGTCTCACAACGCGTTTTTCGAATAGATTTTCAGATCGAATCCTCGAACGAGATTTTCGAAGATTCGCCTTAAGTTATATACGTGATGAATTTGAAGACAGTAAAAATTATTTCATATAATAACATTAATTATTTTTTTTAGTTTTATTACTGCTGCTACTTCTTTTGCGGAGAGTATAAACCGTAGCCCTAGGAAAAACTGTAGGGGTGCGCACCGAGAAATAAATTTATTTCGAAATAATGAAGCATTTTGTGATAATTGCGCGGATGTCTATAAACTATACTACTGTACTTAATCATTATCAGATTGTATTTATCAAAACTTGAAATATGAAACTGCAATCTCTTGGAGGAATTTCTGTTGAATTTTGATTACAAATCGGAGTAAATATATACATTTCTGATGCAAATATTGACTACTTTTGCACTATTTCGAGACAAAAAGTGAACTTTTTCGTCCTAACAAAGTATCAAATCATCCTTAGACTGGAGAAATATCCAAACATATTTTCAGAAAATTATAAAATGTTGACTAGAAAAGACCGCGCGATTCGGTCAACATTGAACCGTATTTCATTTTCCGAGATTCGCCTTAACTATAAGCCATCTGGCGTAATACACACTTTTTAAAAGCAATAGCAGTTTATTATAGTAATAATTTTCTACTGATTTTTATTAATATTAAAATCATTAGAAAATTATTACTATAATAAACTGCAACCACTTTTAAAAAGTTTGTATTACGCCAGACGGCGGCTTATTACGGATACAATTTTGACATATCTCGCTGTTACTAAAATTTCTATTACAGTATTTACTGCAGAATCTTCACTGCCAGCATATAAATTAATTATTAGCGCCAGACGATGCCCCCGATGAGAAACTAATTAAAGAAGTTTTCCTTTTAATAATTCGTGTGGTACGGCGGGCGGCGGTAGAAGAATAATAAAGTGAAAGAAAAATACGCATACAAATTTCCGCTCTTAATTAAAAACTTGGCGATGGGTTTTTAATAATATATCAGGCAGATATATATCAGGATCTTCTATAAATAAAAGTTGAGCAAATTAATTTCATATTTCTGAAACTACATATAAGTATAAATTTGTCCCCATCCACCCAGCCATTAAGGACACCCATCTTTTCTAATACTTTCATTCCTATACTTATTAGAGTTATGTTTCTATAATTTGAGCATTTCGTCTTATCCCTTTTCTTGTGTATCGGTACGATTAGTGCTGTTTGCCAGTCTTTTGGTATGACATTTGTGCTCCATATGTTGTTCAGTAGTTTCCGTAGTTTTTCTTTACCTACCGGGCCCAGGTGCTTGATCATTTTCGCTGTAATCTGGTCTTGTCCTGGTGCTTTTCCTATTTTTAAGTCCCTTATTATTTCTAGTAGATCTTGTTCCTTGATACTCTCTGTATCTGCTTCTGTGTTCTTGTCTCTAATTCTTGTCTTTTGTGCTTTGTCGTTATTTGAGGTTAGTAATTCTTCAAAATATTCTTTCCATCTTTCTAATATTTCTTCGTTTTCCTTCAGCATTTCTCCTTGTTTGTCTTGTATGTATCTCATTCCATGTCCTTTTTCTTTCTCGCAATTTTGTAGAGTTTTATAAAGTAGCTTTTGGTTTTCCCTTATGTTTTTTTTCCATTGACTCCCCGTACTTTTCCCAGTCCCTGTTTTTTAAAACTTCGAAACCAAAACAAGTGTCATTGTAACACTTGTTTTATAAAATACTATTACCATATAGTTTGCATATTTGTTATATTCATTTGTTTTGTATTTCATTTGGGAATAAAACCACTGCTTTGGTCTCGCGAGGGGTCACACGGTCGGTCGTAACTTTTTCACGGAGGGTTGTGGTCGCGTTAATTTAGATATGCAAATATTGCAGGCCGTAACTCCGCAGATCGCCGATAGCGACAGGCCAACTTTTAAATTGGGGCTATAAAAAGTGTATTAAATAGTTTTTAAGGATCTAATGCATTCATTTTCACCCCCATCGTTTAAAAAAAGAAACTTACGAGAAAAAAAAATATACAATATAAGAATATTAGATGGTAGTTTTTATACTGGTTAAATTATTGAAACAAAGCCTTTATTATAATTCTGGGAATTAAAATTAATATGTGGCAAAAATTTCAATCTTCGTCCACATAGGGATTGTTTTAAATTTAGAATGTAATCTGTTCAAGCAAGATTAAAGCACTTTATTAGATTAATTTTCATGCTTGTATGTTATTTCTTTATAGTAATATCATAGTCCAATTATGCTCTACTAAACGCAGTAAAAACGATTACATTTGCATAAAGGACCAGGCGCTACCCCACGAGCACAAACACATACAGCTGTAGTCACACACACAAGACTAAATGCAAATTCTGCAGAAACTGGCAAAAGCGCGTCCGGCCCGACTTAATTTAATTAACACACTCATAAAACTATTAGAATTGCAAATTGCACCCCATAATCGTGTCCTGTCGCAAAAAAAAAAACGAGTAATTGCTCATAAATAATAACCCCGCAACTTCCACCTCTGCCACCACCCCGCCCGCGAGCGATTAATCCCGTTTAATATTCGGGGCGCGCGGAATTAGACCGTTTTGCCGCAAAACGCCGCGGCGGAATCTTGAATTTATATTGTCGGGATTTATGGACGGAGGCGGTTATCTTGAGCCGCCGGATTTCGGGACGCACGTTCCTCGAATAACCGCGGCCCGGGGGCCATTAATTATTTCGAGACAGGCCGGATGGGCCAGTTCCGGCCGCAACAAAAAGCGGCGATGGTGAATTAAGAAGGGCTCCTTTTCAATAATTTATTCGGGTACTAATATGCCTATGGAAAATTTATGTTACACTAATCGAGCGTCTAAATGTTACGCATTTCTTTGTCGTGCTGGAAAAAATGTGATATGACGCAAAAATTATTGAGCTAATATATAGAGAAATGTGTAATATTGTTCGTATAACAAGACGCTTCTTATGCAATAGAAAAAAAAACTAGTTACATTTCGGGTGTATCTTAATGTTGGAAGGTAACATTAAAATACGATTTTTATACTGAATTGTTATTCGGAATAAATGGATGGAGAAAGACCTACAATTTCAAAAGTTTATACCATATACAAAATATCTACGGGTATGGCATGAAAAGTTAAAATATAGTAATAAATTTTAAATATTTTAGGAACAAATTCATAGCAAGAAGTAAAAGAAGAGTCGATTATTTATTTATTTATTTATTTTCTCAACAGACATTAATCTAGTTACAGAGAAAAGGAAACAGAGAATTGTTACATAATAATACATATAAAGAAAATCTAAAATTTGAAGATTGCTACATTATATATAAAGTAATTTCAGAAATGTGACTTTTATGTAATAGATAACGTAAAAAACAAGTCGCCCAACATGTGCAAAAGTTTGACCACCCCTGCTGTATATGAATAAATGAAGTTTCATTAATTTTGAAAATGCATGTTGTGCTTATGGTGAATTAAAGTGCCCGTGAACTATAGCATACCATCGTTGGGCTACTTGTCTTTTACGTTATTTATTACATTAGTCTAAAATTTTTGAAATTACTTTATAATCGACTATATTTTTACTTCTTGCCATCAATTTGTTCCTAAAATATTTAAAATTGATTACTATATTTTAACTTTTCATGCCATACCCGTAGATATTTTATTATATGGCCTTGTTGAGATTACATAATTATATTTATCCCTGTGAACTTTCTTAATTAATTTACACGTAAAAAAACGACAGCATTATTAAAACATTTAATTACTTTCTCCTCCCTCTGAAAATAATTCAGTTTTCGGACATAAAAAATCCTGTTGGGGTTGCGCGTTAAATCCGTCGTGCCGGCGCATATTTCAATTAACGCGGGGAGGCGGTGCTGACGTCCCGCGGCCTCGCAGATCGCCCGCGAAACACTAATAAAGGTCCCCGGCTAATTGGAAATTATCGTCGCTGCTGGAGGGTTGAAAATAATAATAACGTGGGCCGGTAATAACCAACCGTCGAACAGAACTAAGGGTTTTAATAAACTTGAGTTAATCAAATTAATATGCATGAGGGTATTAAATTATATTTATTTAGGAACGGAATAAATCGTTGCCTAATAAAAGCAAAGAAAACAATAATGTCGGATTTATAAAGGACATTTCAAGATGTTAACGACATATCGAGTGTATGGGGCAGGAGAGCGTCATATTGTTTTATTAATAAACTAATTCGTTTGTGAGTAGAAATAATTATTTTCTCTCATTCAAATAACTTGGTATTGAATATGTATTCGTATTATCTATGTATATTATTTTTGGATATTATTACTTTTTTTCTTATGATCAATATAGATTAATATATATGATCTTGGTGAAGGCCTACCAACATCGTATATATTAACTAATAAGAAGAAAAAAAGTAATAATATCCAAAAATAAGTTTAAATTCAAAATAAAATTTAAAAAACAGGTAGCCCAAAGTAATCAAAAGTATGTCAAACTCTGCTATATACGACCCGTTTGTCGCTGATTGAGGGAAATTATAATATATTCATATACCATATTAAAAATATATATAATAGTCTACTAAACCTACTGATAAGTACTCTATTGCAGGCCCCAATAATTACTAAAAGGGCTAACCGAATTAAATTACACAATGAGACTGGATGAAATTGAACAATTGTTAAATAAATTACCCACTATTCAGCAGCATCGTAAATTTAATTAAATAGATTAATTCTATTCTGTCTGAAACAACGTGCTTCATTTCTGTGCGTATACATTTACGGGCGCTGTGGGGGCGTCCCCCGGCGCCTCCACCAAAACTAAATTTTAAAGCATAACAAATTTCGGACGCATTCCGGCCAAAACCGCGGAATCGCATTAACACATCACCCGGCCCCGCGCGCGCTTCTTTGCCCACGAAACGGCATACCGTAAATAACACGCAAATTAATTAATTGTAATTAATAGCACTGGTAATTGGAAAATCGCCCGGCCCGTTCGATGACTAGCGAACGAAAACTAATTTGAGCAAAAAACAATCAAGTTTTATTTCAACGTGTTATTTAGTATATGCAAACATTTATTACTATTTTTGCATATATTAAATAACATGTAATATAAAAGGGTTAAACAAACAGAAATCTTTTAACCAGTTGTTAAACATCAAAATAAAACTGCAAATTTCTCTTGAAATTTCATAATTGTAACGTACATTGCTTTATTTTCATTTAAAACAGCTCGTACGGTTAAACAAGTATAACTTTTGAACCATCTGGTAGATATGAATTCGAGCCAATCTCATTAAATTCGCACTCTGCGAGTACTCCGTAATGAAAACCAAATTAATCACCGAAGATTTTAATCAAATCGGATCGAAATCAAACGCGCGCGTCGCCTCGCTAATAAAGAGCACCCTCTGGTTTGGGGAAATTAATAAGAATTTGATGGGAAAATAAAAACGGCGGCCCCGTCGGGGCTCTAATGAAAAATTCATTGCGTGCGTGTATAACAAGAAAATTCCGGTACTGCGGTTTTTTCGGGGGGGTGGGGCGTAGATTAAATTTTTATTAGTTTCCGCGCCGCCGTTTTGATTCCCGTCTGCAAATATTAGTCGGATGATTACGTTGCCGCGGGTCTTATTAAAATGCGGACGCACGGTACCCGCCCCCGCCAGTCGTTGGCGCATTAAATCAATCGCTCGTAAAATTACCGCTGCGCCGGAATTTTTTGTTGTAAATAAATAAAAGTGGGATGAACGCGGACAGCTAGGCGCCAGGTGGAAATTACTTTTGGTAACTGCTCCTCTGGGGGCGATCTGCTGGAAAATTGAAATAATTTTATTTTAATACCCCGCCCGTGCACGTTTGGAATTTATCGCCTTACTTTATGCAAGAAAATAAAACGCGGCTAAGCTCGTGCGAACATTAATTTTGCAAATTTCTGTTTGTTAGTGACAGATATTAATCATCATTCAAAATTACTGTTATATATTTTATACAGTGACTCAATGTAAACTACCACGTAATATGAGCTAATTATGTTTGGATAATCTTTTTTTCAATAATTATGATGATGTTTTTTTAGAGCACTATAAAATCTTTTCACGCATTCGTGCATACACGAAATTTGCATTTTTATATGAACTCAACAACAGTGTTGCTCAGCTAGTGGAATAATTAATAAATTTAATATATCCTGCAAATATGTTGCAGATTTTTTGTGGATGTAATATAATGTGTTTGCATTTATAATTTCACTAATAAAAAATTCAGTTTTCTTTTACTATTATACTGGTTACTCTTACATTATGTATGTTTTAAATAAATACTATTAAATTATACATATGTAAGTGTGAATTCATCTAACAATCAATTAATCTAGAGTTAGATCTCATCAGTGTATATTAAGAGTTTTAAAAAGAAACGAATATCTAATGATTTAAACATATTTTCCGTGTTTCATTCAAATAATAACAATAATAATATGTATTGTGGCATGTTAGCATATATTAATGCATTTACATATTACAATCATATTCGATCTACCTTCCAATTCAATATTTCAAATAATTTGCTGTATGATACGAGACAATTTAGATTGTGTCGCATCTTAACTAACTTTTGAGTCAAGAAATTGTCTTGTCTAAAACGACCTTAAACGAATAGACAATCCCAAGGATAGAAGACGAAAAAATCAGATTACCTGTTAAATATAGTTAATTTTCTGCCTTCAGATAGAGTATCCGCCGCCTTGAATCGCGTATTCTGTATAGTGATCGTATTTAAATGTAAAACCACCTTAAAGCTGCCTAAAATATATCTCTTGCAAAATTAAGTCGCGAGTAAAACTAATTTAAGTACTGCGGTATAGTAAAAATGTTAGGGGTGATATTTTACACCCTTTCGATAAAACAAATTGAGTAAAATAAAATATTGTTCACACAGTAATTCCTATACGTCTGACACAATTTTCCACGGCGAACAGTTGGCGCCTTTAAAAATAGCGATGGCGAACGGTTTGTTTCACATCGGTAATAAGTATCGATGTTGCGAGTAACTTTAAGAACTGGAAACTGATATTTATTGCGGCCCGTAAACTCAGTCACCGAAACGTTTGAAACAATAATACCCCGAGAAAGTTGCGACTTTATCGCTGGAACTTTATTGGGGACGCGCGCAAATGGGGGGCGCGATCTTCCTAAATGGTTTCAGGTTTATCTCAATGCGTACCAATACAAACAAATTATCACTACTACGCGATTTTACCCGGAGCAGAAAGTTTTGAATTCGCGGCATACAATAAAATGCATGAAGAATTTGTTTTAGCCCTATTTATTAACAATAAACCATAGTTAATATAACAAGAAGTAACACGAGGATAACGCAATTAATATCAGTTTATCATCTTAAAATCTGTCAAATATTTGATGATTTATCATCAAATATTTGTCAGATTTTAAGATGATTACATATTAAATTTGTTTTCAAAAAAACTATAATAATTTACATGTAAATTGCATCGTGGAAGCTAGATCTTATAAATAGCATATCGCACTGTGAGATGACAAATGTAACTTCCAAAAACAGTTTGAGATAAATGCACTTTAATGAATAGTTCCAGTAGTTTTACCATTGAGTATAATATTATTTAATTTTTTAAATAATAATTTATGTTTATTCTAAACGCAAAAAAGGTTTTTAAAGAAGCATTAAAATATACATTAAGCCCGTATGACATTATCTAGTTTCTTATATCGTTTTCGATGTAGACACATACTACATCATAGTGTCATACACACATGTAGAAAATGCGGCGGAATAATAATAAATTCACTTAACAATAACAACACCGTAATACACAATGTTAATTTTCCATTTAGAAATAGTTATACAGTTTAATATATCAATTCTTATATATAAAACGATATAGAAAACTAGATAATATCATACGGGCTTAAGAATCATCAACACCTGAAAAATTAAGTTACAACACTTCATCTAGCAGTCCAATATATACTATTGTTAATTAAACGAATAAAATGACGACGAATCAACTTTTTTTTGTATGCAAACGGCTCTCGTTATCATGTTCTTACGGCGCAAACTTCCGGTTCTATTATCGACTCCGGCGCGCGTTCCTGCGGAAATTTTTATGTTCCCCCGAGCATTCAAATCCCCTTCGCCGGCGTCATTTTCGTGGCCCGAAAGTTTTCACGCGAGTGCAAAGTATAAGGGGCTGGCTGGGAGGGTGCTGACTCTCGGACGTTACGAGTTGCAAACTTTTTGAAAGGTGCGTTAATGCGGCGCCAGGCAGGTGGGGTGGAAAATTAGCGGTCCCTGCGTTTTTAAAAGTTTTACGGTCGGACGGATAGAACCCTGGGGGGCCGTCGGGGGGTGCATTATATGAAAATATAACGAGGCCAGGAATTGCTGCGCGTTTATGTTGTCCCGGGCTCTTTTGAAACATATGTTTGCGCTAGTACTTCCCCCAAAGGGGGGGTGGTGCATAACTGTATTCGTTCCGGTTTTATGTTTGCGGCTGGAATGAATTGGGTTAAGGAGAGAAATTCTGGTAATAAATTTAATATGCCCTGCAATATGTTGCAGGTTTTTTATGGATGTAATATAACTTGCTTGCATTTATAATTTAACTGGTAAAAATTATAACTTTAGTCATTCTTTTACACTTGTTCCTCTTACTTTATGTAAACAAATATTATAATAAATTATAAATATAATTATGATTTCACCTAACAATCTGCACACCTAGAATGACGAAATCTACGTCAGTGAGGCTCAGGTGACGAATAAATCTCGATGAGTTTTATAATCAAAGAAATATCGAAAGATGTTAACTTTATTTACATTGTTTTTTTACGTTTTTCAATCATATTAGTTAAAATGTAATCTGTATTATTTTATTTATTTAATCATATGCCTTCTACCGTGAGGTGTAGGCGTGACAGAGGTTATTCCCGGTCCGACCCCTCGTATGATATAGCCTCTACCCACTATTCAATTTTTTGCCACTTACCGCGTTTTCTGGCGGCTATTTTTCCACTTTCTTCTATGTATCACTGTTCTTTGTCGTCTCTTGTGTATAATATTAGCTCGATACGCTGCAGTCTGAATAGTTCTGGATAGTTGGCTGGAGGGTAGCATAGCTACAGACACTTAGGCCTCAAAATAGGCCCATTGTGAAACCTCTCTTTAAGGCTGCTCACTCGTTCCACCAGTCAATTTTGCATGCAAGTTGCAAAACTCTGGCGGGCGAGGAGTTGCCAATGCTGACCATACTAGGCCAGCACTCCCCTAATATTAGATGTTTACTAGAGCTGGACAGAGGCATATTACATGCTCTACTGTTTCTAGTTCTTCATTGCACCCTCTACATAACGGGCTGTCCACCAGACCCATTGTGTGTAGGTGTTTGTTTAGCCGGCAGTGGCCAGTTAGGATGTTTGTCAATAATTTCAGATTCGTTCTAGATACGTTAAGGCGGGCCGTGGCTGTAATTTTACTAGCTTGCCTAATTGCTACTTTTGATTGCTTGCAGCCCTTCGTTTCTTGCCATCTTACCTTGGGAAGAGCATGTGTCCTATGCTCAATTATTTGAGTACCTGCAGAAAGTATTTCATCCTCCTGGGTTGTTAAAGAATGTAAGGATCCCTTCCTGACAAGTTCATCTGCTATTTCGTTCCCCATGATGCCACTATGTCCTTTGATCTAGCAGAGTTCTAGTTCGTTATATTTAGCTAGCTCCTCCAGGCTGTGTAGATACGCCGCAGTAGTTTCGGTAGAATATCGGAGCAGTCTATACACCTGTCAACCTCGAAGAGCCAGATACCAATTTAAATCTTCTATTTAGTCTTGGCCTGTACTTAGCATTACTGTTTTCATTTACCATTTTGACTAGTTACGTTGTTAATATGCTATAAATACATCGATTAAGATCCTCTGGATGTTGTACATATAGGCATTATTATTATGAAAGTGTCCGAAATAAAAATATTAGGGTTCCTTCTGTAAATCAAATGAGAATTCTTGTGATACTTGTGTGATCCTAGATTTCGATCACAAGAATTCTCATTTGATTTACAGAAGGAACCCTAATATTTCTATTTCGGACACTTTCATAATAATAATGCCAATATGTACAGCATCCAGAGGATCTTAATCATATCATATTGAATAGCTTTGTTAAGGTAGTTTTATACAAGACAATTTCTTAGCTCAAAAATTGTTCAAGAAATAAATTAATATATCATCCTCCCATACAATTTGTCCTTGACAAATAGAACGCGTTATATTTTTCCATTCGATTTACCATCCAATTCAATATTTCAAATAATTTGCCGTATGATACAAGATAATTTAGATTGTCTCGCATCTTGACTAACTTTTGAGTCAAGAAATTGTCTTGTCTAAAATTACCTTTAGTCGTTCTGCCATCTTGTGGTTATCAAATACGTGTTTGAAGCTAACATTTAGTTCCTTACACTTCAAACGTTATTCAAATTCAGACTCGAATACAATTTATATTCGTGACACTCTTGCAGTCGATACAACTTCCCGCAAAATCATAATCTCCACCTCAGCCCTCATCCATCACAACAAACATTTAAACACACCATCCTAATGAATATTAATCAGCCCATTCTCGCGCGCCCCTCCCGACGCAAGCTCGTTTGCGCGTTTATTTTATTCCGACGGCGTCCCGGCGGCCGCCGCCCCCCCCCCCCGCGCAAATGTTGCGAACTAAACTGCAATTAATTACGTTTGAGGCGGTTACGTCTTCGGAACGGGCTGTAACAAAGACGGATTGCGGCCAGCACATAAAAACGCGAAAGCGGCGAAAATGAGATGAACTTTTCGGAGCAACTTGCGGCATTAATTCCATTGAAAATTAATATTAATCCGGTATGGATTCGCCGGGATCTGCAATTACAGCCGGGCTTCATGGAAGAAGCAAAAAAGAGGTTGAAACGGCCGGGAGAAAAATTTTCTATGCTATAAAATGGAAAATCCTGCTGTCAATGGGAGTTTTATAATTGAGATGAAAGCAATTTCTTTTGAATAATTCGTAATATTTCAATGCAATTCTGTAAATCATTTTGAATCTGCATTGGTAAAATGAAATATTTAATATATATATATATATATATATATATATATATATATATATATTTAATATATATATATATATATATATATATATATTTAATATATATATATATATATATATATATATATATTTATATATATATATATATATATATATATATATATATATATATTAAATATTTCATTTTACCAATGCAGATTCAAAATGATTTACAGAATTGCATTGAAATATTACGAATTATTCAAATGAAATTGCTTTCATCTCAATTATAAAAAGTATAGCAATTCCAGCAAATGTCCCTACGTATTTGTTTTTCTATTTTTTTTAATTTTTAACTTTTACTCTCCTATCTCGATAATCCGATGTTGGAGTCGATAATAATGATGTTCGACTTGGTCGCCGAAAAAAAAAAACTTAGAATCAAAATTTTATCAATTTCCTTCTGCCATCTGATACATTGATTTGTTATGTGCTAGGATCAATAAAAAAATGAAACAAAATGTGTTGCATTATTTTGTTATCGACTCAGCCCTAAAATCGGATTATCCAGATATGAGCGTAAAAGTAGAAAATAAAAAAAAAATAGAAAAACAATTACGTTGGTATACAAACTTTCCATTTTACTTTATCATATTGTTATAAATATTAAGCATTTTTTTTTCAAATCCATGAAGATTGCGCGTCATGGTCAAAGATAATAATAATGACATACAAGTTAGTCGCCGAAAAAAAAATACTTAGAATCAAAATTTTCCATTTTCCTTCCGCCATCTGGTACACTGATATGTTTTGTGCTAGGATCTGTTAAAAAAATTAAACAAAATATGTTGCTTTATTTTTTTATCGACTCAGCCTCTAAAATCGGATTATCCAGATATGATGATTACCCCAAAATACGTCGCACAACAACAAACAAATGTGTCCAATACATTTTTGTTTGACACATTTTTTCGTTGTGTTGTTTGCATAGTGTCTTGATGTCATGTAGCGTCGTGGGCCTAAATGAAATCATGAAACAATATTGCTTATGGATGATTTAAATCTGTCATTGACAATAAATCTCTAGAGCTATCAAGCTATCAGGATTTTCCAATGCTAAGCGGAGAAGCTAATCTAACACATTTTTGTTAGATGCCTAGTCATCTACTCACACAATGAAGTAATGTATTTGGCAATTAAATTGTGTTTATTGTTAAATTACCAGCTCGTTGCTAGATCGATCGATTAGGCATATATCAGGACAATGTGTGTCTAAGGGATATCCATAATTAAAGGGGTTGAAAGCGTCGGCGGGTGCAAACATTGTCGACACAAACAACGTATTTATAATGAATAAACCCTGCACAGTCCCCTTTACCGTCAAACAACTTTAAGTAGAGCGGAACGCGATACCGCACGCGCCAATAGTTTTCAAATTTCCGTATAGTTTCCCGATCGAAATGACAAATTATGCATTACTTTCACCAACGGGTTATAATACAGGGACAGCAATATTCAATTTATATACATAATCTCGTTGAATTATAATTTATTCCCTAAACAAGGTATTAGTTAGGACATATGTATGCCAATAGCAAAAACGAACAGTACGGACCCTTTTACTGTAACCCCCGATGTTAGTTTATGATTAAACAGAGCAACAGATAAAAGACTGCATAAGTAAAAGGACAGTTAAATAACTAGTTGAATAATTTAGTATTATATATTTGCAAATATTATTTGCCTTAAAGTTACTTTCAGGAGCGAGCAAATAGAGGTAGCAATAACGTGGAGATGTTGTTTGCGAGAAAAAGATCATCCGTTGGGGTTGTTTAAGGATCTAAATGAACGAAGTAAAATTCCATCTATTATTTAACTTACTTTTTTACTCTTTAAGTATTGTAATCGTACGAAAAATAATCTATTTTCTATCCAAATCTTCTTAATTCACTCATTTGATGATTTTAAGACCATCTCTGGAAAATGTCTGTACGTCTGTCATCCATTGTCGTCCATCCTCCGCCTGTTAATGTTTTCTTCCCCCGCATTACTGCACATGTCGTAAATAATTTTTGGTGAAAATTGTCTGATGGAAAGTCTCTGTTAACAACTGCGATTTTCAGATTATGAAAACGTCGCATATGAAATTTAGTTCAAAATTCTTATTTATTATTTCGATGTCCAATCCGTTATCGGTCACCTGTCATGTCTCGTCGTTGTTGCAAATCGTTGTTATACTTCTGCTTCATCCACTTCTTTTCAAAGCTTGTCAGCACCTCCCACTTTAGGCTACACTCCAACATATGGGCGCCTATCTCCTTTGGGGAGGTTTCTTCCAATTCTATCCACAAGGTGGCTCTCTCACGGTACCATCGATGGTACTGGTTAGCATGTAGGCTGGATTATCAGTTCCATCGCCGCATCGGCATCTGGCTGTCGCAGCATTTCCTATCCGGAGCAGATAAGATTGATTTTGATTCATCGTGATCCCGATGCTCCATATGTAGAATGAAGTTCTTCATCCATCCTGCCCTTGAGATCTCGTCCCATTTACTCTATCACTTTTCGATAGTGTGAGTCCTAGCCTCTCTCTTGGGACCCTCGGGTCCATAATTTTTGTGAATTTGAATTCGGAGTACTTTACCACGATTTAGTTATGATAAATTAATGTATTTAGCTTGGAAGACATTTCTTCCAGTTTCATTAAATCATTTTTTTTTGGGATTAATTTTTTAGTTATTCTCCCTGTTAATATACACATTTAATGCGTCATAAAGTACAACTAATTGTCTTCGCTATGTAAATGTATTCAAATCGAATTGAATTATAACGTTACGAGTCTGCCAATCGCGTTAATTTCAAGCGCGCGGCAACGGAATTGATTGCATTCGTTACCCGTGATTAAGAAAAGGAGTAAACAAGGGTCCGACTCAGATCTATTGATGTATTAAAGTGATTTATTTGCTCAGGTACGAGGGTAGAGGAATGTGCTTGCCGCCATGGGTCAAACTTTCGGGATGAATTAGTGGGTCGCCTTTTACGGTCCGCGCGAGGCTTTGCTCAGTGATTTAGATCGGTTACACATTAAACTATCGGAAGGCAGTTTTCCAATTTCGAACCTACCCTTAAAGTTACGGAGAAGTTTATATGGAAAACATGAAGGTGGTTCGGGTCAAGTAAATTAGGGTTGTCTGATTACCCTCGTACATGTACAAATGTTGATGATGAAAATACATTTATATACAAGAAATGTTGAAGTTTCAATAATTATTAATATTGATATTAAACAAAAATATGAAGAAATAAAACTAAGGTGCCTAAAAAACAATGCACAAAGTTCATGATATACACAATATTTTTTTTCTCAAATTATATATGAGTGTGAACCCACCTCTTGGCAATCAATCTACATATCTAGATTTCGATCTTATTAGATCTCATCAGTGTAGCTCAGCTAATGAGGATGAATTCACACAATACCTCGAGTGGCATGAGCATGTTAACGGTTATTACGGTTAGTTGTATTATTTTTCTCAAATTACGTTTTATGCATATTTTCTGTAGTTTTTAGATATAAAAAATATAATTATTTTTGCACGAAAATGTTCCATAACGTTCTGTCAAGTTAAGGTAAATACCGGGCGATTAAACTCCTCTGAGCTTCTCCCTTTACCGGCGGAAAAGTCTTACTCACTATAAAAGAAATGTACCCTAGGTACAAATTTGATATACTTTGCAGTAACATATTCAAATCTAGTTTGGGAGGGTTGATAACTAGAATTGTTCGCGCCGTTTTGCGCTTGTTTATTTATTAGGGCAAAGCCCGCCGGAACAACAATTAAACAGCAACTTATATTTATTATTAAATAAATATAAGTTGCTGTTGTTTATGTCTAACTTCTTATAAAATTATTTCCTTTAACTCGCATATAGGGCTAATTACAAATAAGATTGTTGGCAATTTGATTTCTCATTTATGATTAGTAGTCGTATATAGTCAACGCTGTTAAAGTTCGATAGTGTTGTGGTGTGGACCCTGCCGCCCCGCGGCGTTTGTTGATAACGCGGATAATGAGATGGAAGTTTAACTAAGGGTTGTCCGCGCGGCCATGGCAAGTGGGGCTTATCTGCGTTCGCAACTTTCCGAAACAGCGAATTTGACGAGAAACTTAACTACCGAACTAAAACAAGCACACAAGCCGCATCGGAATCACGATTAATCTAGAAATTAGGGGACGACGGCGACAGAGGCATACACTACGAGCTAACTGCTTTCACCCACTGTGGTTAATGTTACAACATAATTATACTTGCGATATTGATCTGAATACCTAAAATTGATGGGATTAGAAGGGTTGAGTTGTTACAAGTATATAAGTACACATTTAAAAATCGCTACGAACTGTTAAGTCCTGGTTTCCTAGCAAGCGGTGTCGATAAATAATTATTGACGTCATTTACACATTACAAGATATGTTTTACGTATATGTAATTGAATAACTCGCCATATTCCAGTGTAATTCATGACATTTTCTCAATACTTTGAAGTATACCGCTCTCTGGATTACCAGATTTATTTAAATATACATAAAATAAATGTGTGACGTCAAAATGACCTGAAATACGGCCGCTTTTGTCGACACCGCTTCCTAAGAAACCAAGGCTTTAGATTAAATCAAAAAAGCACTTTTTTATTAAAGGAATGTCTAGTATATATTTAAACCGAATACACTGCCTGCTTCTAATTTTTGATCACTTTTGATCACAATAAAACGAAATAAAGAGTAGTTCAAATACCGACTTTTAGTTAAAAAACTATTGAAGGTATGCCTATTATATATTAGAACGGACTACACTGAAAAAAAACTAATTTCGCATCAATTTTTCCTAGGTAGTAATTATTTCGTAGTAGAGAAAAAGTAAGGACGAATTATCCTTTAAATTCATAGTCATAACATAATTTAAACTTGTTTGTGATTTATTAAACCTTTAAATGACATTTAAGGCACCTTACACGGTCAATAATACTGTCAGTCCTAGTACTGTCAGTATTTGCTTCAATCCTCCTTTTATATTTATCAAGTAATCAATTATTCGGATAAACATCAGTATTCTCTTCACTCCATCATTACCATACCTTAAACGATAAGTAATTCTGTCAATATTTTAGAATAATGAACATTTTAAATATGTTGTCGTACAGTAATACTATCATTATTCGAAAATATTGACAGTATTATTGACCGTGTAAGGTGCCTTTTTGTAATAATATACTAATGAAATTCGTTTCAATTGTATAATAAATAAACAACATAGAATAGAGGTTCGGGGTAATTTACAGCATTATAAACAGTAATTAACTAATTGGTTTACACTCAAACCTCCTCCATTTCATGCCACAAATTCACAAATATAAATAGCAATAAAACGTTATGCAATAATGCACAGTTCATACTATAATGTCTGTAATATATATTTCTCGATTATTAAATGCAGTGTTTAGTGGTTATTATTATCAATAAATCAATGTTTTAAGTTATTGACTTGTGAATTTTGGTAAACGCGTATTATTTACCCCGCTCGCAAAGCGGATCGCGTTTGTTAGTCGCCGCCCGAAAGCGGATGGAATGGCAAACGCGAGACAACTCGCGAGCAAACAGGACGATTTTAAAATCTAATAGTGCAGGATCGTCGGGCGCGAACCTGTTGCTGCCCCCCATGCACCCTAGCTCGCAGCTAGCGGGAGCGATTTTCGCAGAGCGGAAGAAGAAAATGAAAATCGGAGCGGTCCGAAAATGTAGCCGGATTATGGGGGCGGGGGAGCTTTCGACTCTCGCTTGTAAACAGCATTTTCCACTCTGCCCCGGTCGTTTCCATTTCCCTGTGTGCGTTTGTGTTAAACGCTACGGATTAACTGTTCGGACTCTTTCAAGGGAAACTCTCGAATAACTAGTCGATGTGTGGGTGTTTTGGTATATATGTGTACATAGAGAATTCACATTATTATTTCCATTATGACGTCAATATATTTTTGTACATTTACTATATACATTTTTCATTCAAAAATTGTGAAGTAATAAAGTACAAGTATAGATACAAATATTTTCAGCTATAGAATCTAAGTAAAAGTTTATTCGTCCATCAAATCAATATTATCTTCAATTACACACTATGAACTATGAATAAAATATACTATTTAAACATATCTCCTTAACTATAAGCTGTCAATTTTTCTTTTTGTTGCAGGAGTTGACCTCTCTACGAAACACTGGTGGATAATAGTGACGGTCCTGTTGTTGGCGGCGGCGGCAGGGGTGGGTGTGCCTATAGCTTTAAAAATCAGCGCGGGTGCCTCGTTGGAAGAGCGCCTGGAGTTTGCCTCCAGGCTGCTGCAGGAAGTGCCACTGATTGATGGACACAATGATCTTCCTTGGAATATCAGAAAGTTTCTTCATAATAGACTGAAGGATTTTAAGTTCGGGGACGGGCTGAAAAACGTATCGCCGTGGAGCACCAGCGCCTGGAGCCATACTGATCTGCCTAGGCTGAGGGAGGGACATGTAGCAGCACAGGTATGTACACAAAGAGTACATATAATGAAATTTTTAAACAACAAAATGCGTGTTGTGTGTTATTTATCCATATTCACATATAGATTTGAAATCGAACCGAATACGATTATACTCGTCCATGTGAAAGGCGGTTTTGGAAATCGAATCGAATTTTAAGGTTGTTTCTCCTATTTCCGGCATCGTATCGTCTGAAACGTAGATATAAACAATTACAAATATTAAGATCGTATCGAGGCATCTGCCTGTTCGTAAAGGGGGGTCTGGATTGTTCTGGATAGTTCTGAATTGTTCTGAATAGTTCTGGATAGTTCTGGATAGTTCTGGATAGTTCTGGATAGTTCTGGATAGTTCTGGATAGTTCTAGATAGTTCTGAATAGTTCTGGATAGTTCTAGATAGTTGGCTGGAGGGTAGCATAGCTACAGACACTTATGGGCCATTCACAATAAACGCGGTAGTGGTAAGGTAGCGGTAAGCAATATTTTGCATGGCTATAAAAATTCAAACGTTCAGAATTGGGCAATAATGCTATGCGATAATTATGGTAGAGATAATTACCCATATTCAGTCATAGTTTTACTACATGGCTGTAAACGCCCGCATTTTTATACATGTGTGCAATTTCGCTTACCGCTATCTTACCCCTACCGTGCTTATTGTGAATGGCTCATTAGGCCAATCAATTTTGCGTGCAAGCTGCAAAACTTTGGTGGGTGAGGAGTTGCCAATGCTGGTCATACCAGGCCAGCACTCCCTTAGTATTCGTAAAGGGGGTGCTAACCATTGCATTTGAAAATCCGTATGGTAAAGTTATGGCCACACCAGATGAGTTTTTTTTTCTCGTTTATTTTAAATATTTCGTAAAAGAAGCGAGTCCGAAAATAAAACGTTATCTCATATTTTCAGCTTTAATGCTGTTTATGTCATTTCATTTGTGTTCTCCAGTAAAGAATCTGTATCTGTATAGAAATAGGTTAATAATTAGAGCTGATCAGTTTGCTGAGAACCATAAAGGTCATTTAGACAAGACAATTTCATGACTCAAAAGTTAGTCAAGATGCGAGACAATCTAAATTGTCTCGTATCATACAGGAAATTATTTGAAATATTGAATTGGATGGTAGATCGAATGGAAAAATATAACGCGTTCTATTTGTCAAAGACATTGTATGGGAGGAGGATATATGAATTAATTTCTTGAACAACTTTTGAGCTAAGAAATTGTCTTGTATAAAACGACCCTTAAAGTGTTCATCGTACGGGTATTTAAAAAAAATTGTAAATTGTAAAGATTTTAATAACATATGTCTGTCTGGTTGCAATTGGTAGTTGTGAAAGCGTTGCTCGTTTGTACCCCGAATGCATTCGGCCATAACGTTTCTAATCAGACAAAACGCCCCCGCCGGGAGCGGCCTAATTAAAATCCCTCTCTTGATTAATGCGATTTATCTTTTAATGCGCTGTAAAACGCGCCGCTGCCGCCGCCGACGCGACATCCGCGCCGCTGGTTGCGATTAAAAAGCGGGGTCGGATAAAGCGGGGATGTTTAGGATTCCCTACGTCAGCGTGCGCGAAACATGGCCACAATAAAAAGCTCACCAGTCTTCTTGGGTTGTTTTATTACGGCCTGCCCCTGTCTGCTGCACCAAATAATAGTTAAAATGTAGATAAAGAAAGTCAGTTTTAGTTATGGCACGAAGTTACAGGCACATTTCTTAGAATTAAATACTTTTTATTGCGTTTTTTATACGAGAATAAACAAAATAGTATTAAAAATCCTCTTATGGTCTTCTTTGTGACAACACTCACGATTTTTATTTAGTAAATTAAAATTGTGGACAATTTATCTCAGATGAAATACAATTGTAACGTTCCTGCAGACTTATACCAAATTCGACGTATTTGTATGAGTGTTTATCGCGTGGGCAGTCCACCTCTGAAAATGGCTGTATGTTAAATCTAGGAATCTACAAAACACAAGCAGGCACAAAAATATTTTCCAAAAAATAGTGTATATTAATCGTGAAATAAAATGTTCTTGTTCATACAAAAGTATTCTTTTTACTTTCCGAATACATCACTGATGTAAAGGAAGGTATTGTTTTACCGAAAACGTGTTCACGTTTTCAAACTAAGATTGTGGAAATATGCGATAACTTTCTGGGAAAAAAATTACACCAGAAGGAAGGTATTGTTGCCGTGTACCATTAAGCAAAAAAAATTCAATTTTGCTTACGTTTTATGCCCAAAATAGTCGAAATAAACCCGATTTTTGCGATGTCTGTGTGTGGTATGTATGTCTGTCTGTCTGTCAGTCTGTCTGTGAACAAAATTCCGGGAAAACGACACAACAGATTGCGACCAAATTTGGCAAATATCTGCGGACACTATTTGAGCACAATCGGTTCACTAACAGCGAAAGAATCACAATCAACACGACGAGATATTTGATCGCAATCTGTTGTGTCGTTTTCCCGGAATTTTGTTCACAGACAGACTGACAGACAGACAAACATACATACCACACACAGATATCGCAAAAATCGGGTTTATTTCGACTATTTTGGGCATAAAACGTAACGAAAATTGAAATTGTACACGGCAACAATACCTTCCTTCTGGGGTAATTTTTTTCCCGGAAAGTTATCGCATATTTCCACAATCTTAGTTTGAAAACGTGAACACGTTTTCGGTAAAACAATACCTTCCTTTACATCAGTGATATATTCGGAAAGTAAAAAGTTATGCCCGAAAAACCGGTATTTGGCACCAAAATCATGTCTTTTGATCAGTTTTTTTGTATTTTCCGAGAAAACGATAAGAGCTAGTGGAAAACTTCCAATGGGCCGTTTGTCGGGCTTGAAATTCTCTACAACTTTGCAATTTGAATCATCTTTGTAGCATCAAATATAAAAAAGTTATACCCGAAAAACCGGTATTTGGCACCAAAATCACGTCTTTTGATCAGTTTTTTGTATTTTCCGGGAAAACGATAAGAGCTAGTGGAAAACTTCCAATGGCCCGTTTGTCGGGCTTGAAATTCTCTACAACTTTGCAATTTGAATCATCTTTGTAGCATCAAATATAAAAAAGTTATGCCCGAAAAACCGGTATATGACACCAAAATCATGTCTTTTGATCCGTTTTTTGTATTTTCCGAGAAAACGATAAGAGCTAGTGGAAAACTTCCAATGGGCCGTTTGTCGGGCTTGAAATTCTCTACAATTTTGCAATTTGAATCATCTTTGTAGCATCAAATATAAAAAAGTTATGCCCGAAAAACCGGTATTTGGCACCAAAATTACGTCTTTTGATCAGTTTTTTGTATTTTCCGGGAAAACGATAAGAGTTTGTGGAAAACTTCCAATGGGCCGTTTGTCGGGCTTGAAATTCTCTACAACTTTGCAATTTGAATCATCTTTGTAGCATCAAATATAAAAAAGTTATACCCGAAAAACCGGTATTTGGCACCAAAATCACGTCTTTTGATCAGTTTTTTGTATTTTCCGGGAAAACGATAAGAGCTAGTGGAAAACTTCCAATGGCCCGTTTGTCGGGCTTGAAATTCTCTACAACTTTGCAATTTGAATCATCTTTGCAGCATCAAATATAAAAAAGTTATGCCCGAAAAACCGGTATTTGGCACCAAAATCACGTCTTTTGATCAGTTTTTTGTATTTTCCGGGAAAACGATAAGAGCTAGTGGAAAACTTCCAATGGCCCGTTTGTCGGGCTTGAAATTCTCTACAACTTTGCAATTTGAATCATCTTTGTAGCGTCTAATATAAAAAAGTTATGCCCGAAAAACCGGTATTTGGCACCAAAATCACGTCTTTTGATCAGTTTTTTGTATTTTCCGGGAAAACGATAAGAGCTAGTGGAAAACTTCCAATGGCTCGTTTATCGGGCTTGAAATTCTCTACAACTTTGCAATTTGAATCATCTTTGTAGCATCAAATATAAAAAAGTTCTGCCCGAAAAACCGGTATTTGACACCAACATTACGTCTTTTGATCAGTTTTTTGTATTTTCCGGGAAAACGATAAGAGTTTGTGGAAAACTTCCAATGGGCCGTTTGTCGGGCTTGAAATTCTCTACAACTTTGCAATTTGAATCATCTTTGTAGCATCAAATATAAAAAAGTTATGCCCGAAAAACCGGTATTTGGCACCAAAATTACGTCTTTTGATCAGTTTTCTGTATTTTCCGGGAAAACGATAAGAGTTAGTGGAAAACTTCCAATGGGCTGTTTGTCGGGATTGAAATTCTCTACAACTTTGCAATTTGAATCATCTTTGTAGCATGAAATATAAAAAAGTTATGCCCGAAAAACCGGTATTTGGCACCAAAATCATGTCTTTTGATCAGTTTTTTGTATTTTCCGGGAAAACGATAAGATCTAGTGGAAAACTTCCAATGGCTCGTTTGTCGGGCTTGAAATTCTCTACAACTTTGCAATTTGAATCATCTTTGTAGCATCAAATATAAAAAAGTTATGCCCGAAAAACCGGTATTTGGCACCAAAATCATGTCTTTTGATCAGTTTTTTGTATTTTCCGGGAAAACGATAAGAGGTGGTGGAAAACTTCCAATGGCCCGTTTGTCGGGCTTGAAATTCTCTACAACTTTGCAATTTGAATCATCTTTGTAGCATCAAATATAAAAAAGTTATGCCCGAAAAACCGGTATTTGGCACCAAAATCACGTCTTTTGATCAGTTTTTTGTATTTTCCGGGAAAACGATAAGAGCTAGTGGAAAACTTCCAATGGCTCGTTTGTCGGGCTTGAAATTCTCTACAACTTTGCAATTTAAATCATCTTTGTAGCATCAAATATAAAAAAGTTATGCTCGAAAAACCGGTATTTGGCACCAAAATTACGTCTTTTGATCAGTTTTCTGTATTTTCCGGGAAAACGATAAGAGTTAGTGGAAAACTTCCAATGGGCTGTTTGTCGGGCTTGAAATTCTCTACAACTTTGCAATTTGAATCATCTTTGTAGCATGAAATATAAAAAAGTTATGCCCGAAAAACCGGTATTTGGCACCAAAATCATGTCTTTTGATCAGTTTTTTGTATTTTCCGGGAAAACGATAAGATCTAGTGGAAAACTTCCAATGGCTCGTTTGTCGGGCTTGAAATTCTCTACAACTTTGCAATTTGAATCATCTTTGTAGCATCAAATATAAAATAGTTATGCCCGAAAAACCGGTATTTGGCACCAAAATCATGTCTTTTGATCAGTTTTTTGTATTTTCCGGGAAAACGATAAGAGCTAGTGGAAAACTTCCAATGGCTCGTTTGTCGGGCTTGAAATTCTCTACAACTTCGCAATTTGAATCATCTTTGTAGCATCAAATATAAAAAAGTTATGCCCGAAAAACCGGTATTTGGCACCAAAATCATGTCTTTTGATCAGTTTTTTGTATTTTCCGGGAAAACGATAAGAGCTAGTGGAAAACTTCCAATGGCTCGTTTGTCGGGCTTGAAATTCTCTACAACTTCGCAATTTGAATCATCTTTGTAGCATCAAATATAAAAAAGTTATGCCCGAAAAACCGGTATTTGGCACCAAAATCATGTCTGTTGATCAGTTTTTTGTATTTTCCGGGAAAACGATAAGAGCTAGTGGAAAACTTCCAATGGCTCGTTTGTCGGGCTTGAAATTCTCTACAATTTTGCAATTTGAATCATCTTTGTAGCATCAAATATAAAAAAGTTATGCCCGAAAAACCGGTATTTGGCACCAAAATCACGTCTTTTGATCAGTTTTTTGTATTTTCCGGGAAAACGATAAGAGCTAGTGGAAAACTTCCAATGGCCCGTTTGTCGGGCTTGAAATTCTCTACAACTTTGCAATTTGAATCATCTTTGTAGCATCAAATATAAAAAAGTTATGCCCGAAAAACCGGTATTTGACACCAAAATCACGTCTTTTGATCAGTTTTTTTGTATTTTCCGGGAAAACGATAAGAGCTAGTGGAAAACTTCCAATGGCCCGTTTGTCGGGCTTGAAATTCTCTACAAGTTTGCAATTTGAATCATCTTTGTAGCATCAAATATAAAAAAGTTATGCCCGAAAAACCGGTATTTGGCACCAAAATCATGTCTTTTGATCAGTTTTTTGTATTTTCCGAGAAAACGATAAGAGCTAGTGGAAAACTTCCAATGGGCCGTTTGTCGGGCTTGAAATTCTCTACAACTTTGCAATTTGAATCATCTTTGTAGCATCAAATATAAAAAAGTTATGCCCGAAAAACCGGTATTTGGCACCAAAATTACGTCTTTTGATCAGTTTTTTGTATTTTCCGGGAAAACGATAAGAGTTTGTGGAAAACTTCCAATGGGCCGTTTGTCGGGCTTGAAATTCTCTACAACTTTGCAATTTGAATCATCTTTGTAACATCAAATATAAAAAAGTTATGCCTGAAAAACCGGTATTTGGCACCAAAATCACGTCTTTTGATCAGTTTTTTGTATTTTCCGTGAAAACGATAAGAGCTAGTGGAAAACTTCCAATGGCCCGTTTGTCGGCCTTGAAATTCTCTACAACTTCGCAATTTGAATCATCTTTGTAGCATCAAATATAAAAAAGTTATGCCCGAAAAAACGGTATTTGGCACCAAAATCATGTCTTTTGATCAGTTTTTTGTATTTTCCGGGAAAACGATAAGAGCTAGTGGAAAACTTCCAATGGCCCGTTTGTCGGCCTTGAAATTCTATACAACTTTGCAATTTGAATCATTTTTGTAGCATCAAATATAAAAAAGATATGCCCGAAAAACCGGTATTTGGCACCAAAATCATGTCTTTTAATCAGTTTTTTGTATTTTCCGAGAAAACGATAAGAGCTAGTGGAAAACTTCCAATGGGCCGTTTGTCGGGATTGAAATTCTCTACAACTTTGCAATTTGAATCATCTTTGTAGCATCAAATATAAAAAAGTTATGCCCGAAAAACCGGTATTTGGCACCAAAATTACGTCTTTTGATAAGTTTTTTGTATTTTCCGGGAAAACGATAAGAGCTAGTGGAAAACTTCCAATGGCCCGTTTGTCGGCCTTGAAATTATCTACAACTTTGCAATTTGAATCATTTTTGTAGCATCAAATATAAAAAAGATATGCCCGAAAAACCGGTATTTGGCACCAAAATCATGTCTTTTGATCAGTTTTTTGTATTTTCCGAGAAAACGATAAGAGCTAGTGGAAAACTTCCAATGGGCCGTTTGTCGGGCTTGAAATTCTCTACAACTTTGCAATTTGAATCATCTTTGTAGCGTCTAATATAAAAAAGTTATGCCCGAAAAACCGGTATTTGGCACCAAAATCACGTCTTTTGATCAGTTTTTTGTATTTTCCGGGAAAACGATAAGAGCTAGTGGAAAACTTCCAATGGGCCGTTTGTCGAGCTTGAAATTTTCTACAACTTTGCAATTTGAATCATCTTTGTAGCATCAAATATAAAAAAGTTATGCATGAAAAACCGGTATTTGGCACCAAAATCATGTCTTTTGATCAGTTTTTTGTATTTTCCGGGAAAACGATAAGAGCTAGTGGAAAACTTCCAATGGCTCGTTTGTCGGGCTTGAAATTCTCTATAACTTTGCAATTTGAATCATCTTTGTAGCATCAAATATAAAAAAGTTATGCCCGAAAAACCGGTATTTGGCACCAAAATTACGTCTTTTGATCAGTTTTTTGTATTTTCCGGGAAAACGATAAGAGTTAGTGGAAAACTTCCAATGGGCCGTTTGTCGGGCTTGAAATTCTCTACAACTTTGCAATTTGAATCATCTTTGTAGCATCAAATATAAAAAAGTTATGCCCGAAAAACCGGTATTGGGCACCAAAATCATGTTTTTTGATCAGTTTTTTGTATTTTCCGGGAAAACGATAAGAGTTAGTGGAAAACTTCCAATGGGCCGTTTGTCGGGCTTGAAATTCTCTACAACTTTGCAATTTGAATCATCTTTGTAGCGTCTAATATAAAAAAGTTATGCCCGAAAAACCGGTATTTGGCACCAAAATCACGTCTTTTGATCAGTTTTTTGTATTTTCCGGGAAAACGATAAGAGCTAGTGGAAAACTTCCAATGGCTCGTTTGTCGGGCTTGAAATTCTCTACAACTTTGCAATTTGAATCATCTTTGTAGCATCAAATATAAAAAAGTTATGCCCGAAAAACCGGTATTTGGCACCAAAATTACGTCTTTTGATCTTTTTTTTGTATTTTCCGGGAAAACGATAAGAGTTAGTGGAAAACTTCCAATGGGCCGTTTGTCGGGCTTGAAATTCTCTACAACTTTGCAATTTGAATCATCTTTGTAGCATCAAATATAAAAAAGTTATGCCCGAAAAACCGGTATTTGGCACCAAAATCACGTCTTTTGATCAGTTTTTTTGTATTTTCCGGGAAAACGATAAGAGCTAGTGGAAAACTTCCAATGGCCCGTTTGTCGGGCTTGAAATTCTCTACAACTTTGCAATTTGAATCATCTTTGTAGCATCAAATATAAAAAAGTTATGCCCGAAAAACCGGTATTTGGCACCAAAATTACGTCTTTTGATCAGTTTTTTGTATTTTCCGGGAAAACGATAAGAGTTAGTGGAAATCTTCCAATGGGCCGTTTGTCGGGCTTGAAATTCTCTACAACTTTGCAATTTGAATCATCTTTGTAGCATCAAATATAAAAAAGTTATGCATGAAAAACCGGTATTTGGCACCAAAATCATGTCTTTTGATCAGTTTTTTGTATTTTCCGGGAAAACGATAAGAGCTAGTGGAAAACTTCCAATGGCTCGTTTGTCGGGCTTGAAATTCTCTACAACTTTGCAATTTGAATCATCTTTGTAGCATTAAATATAAAAAAGTTATGCATGAAAAACCGGTATTTGGCACCAAAATCATGTCTTTTGATCAGTTTTTTGTATTTTCCGGGAAAACGATAAGAGCTAGTGGAAAACTTCCAATGGCTTGTTTGTCGGGCTTGAAATTCTCTACAACTTTGCAATTTGAATCATCTTTGTAGCATCAAATATAAAATAGTTATGCATGAAAAACCGGTAGTTGGCACCAAAATCATGTCTTTTGATCAGTTTTTTGTATTTTCCGGGAAAACGATAAGAGCTAGTGGAAAACTTCCAATGGCTCGTTTGTCGGGCTTGAAATTCTCTATAACTTTGCAATTTGAATCATCTTTGTAGCATCAAATATAAAAAAGTTATGCCCGAAAAACCGGTATTTGGCACCAAAATTACGTCTTTTGATCAGTTTTTTGTATTTTCCGGGAAAACGATAAGAGCTAGTGGAAAACTTCCAATGGCCCGTTTGTCGGCCTTGAAATTCTCTACAACTTTGCAATTTGAATCATTTTTGTAGCATCAAATATAAAAAAGATATGCCCGAAAAACCGGTATTTGGCACCAAAATCATGTCTTTTGATCAGTTTTTTGTATTTTCCGAGAAAACGATAAGAGCTAGTGGAAAACTTCCAATGGGCCGTTTGTCGGGCTTGAAATTCTCTACAACTTTGCAATTTGAATCATCTTTGTAGCGTCTAATATAAAAAAGTTATGCCCGAAAAACCGGTATTTGGCACCAAAATCACGTCTTTTGATCAGTTTTTTGTATTTTCCGGGAAAACGATAAGAGCTAGTGGAAAACTTCCAATGGGCCGTTTGTCGGCCTTGAAATTCTCTACAACTTTGCAATTTGAATCATTTTTGTAGCATCAAATATAAAAAAGATATGCCCGAAAAACCGGTATTTGGCACCAAAATCACGTCTTTTGATCAGTTTTTTGTATTTTCCGAGAAAACGATAAGAGCTAGTGGAAAACTTCCAATGGGCCGTTTGTCGGGCTTGAAATTCTCTACAACTTTGCAATTTGAATCATCTTTGTAGCGTCTAATATAAAAAAGTTATGCCCGAAAAACCGGTATTTGGCACCAAAATCACGTCTTTTGATCAGTTTTTTGTATTTTCCGGGAAAACGATAAGAGCTAGTGGAAAACTTCCAATGGGCCGTTTGTCGGCCTTGAAATTCTCTACAACTTTGCAATTTGAATCATTTTTGTAGCATCAAATATAAAAAAGATATGCCCGAAAAACCGGTATTTGGCACCAAAATCACGTCTTTTGATCAGTTTTTTGTATTTTCCGGGAAAACGATAAGAGCTAGTGGAAAACTTCCAATGGGCCGTTTGTCGGGCTTGAAATTCTCTACAACTTTGCAATTTGAATCATCTTTGTAGCATCAAATATAAAAAAGTTATGCCCGAAAAACCGGTATTTGGCACCAAAATCACGTCTTTTGATCAGTTTTTTGTATTTTCCGGGAAAACGATAAGAGCTAGTGGAAAACTTCCAATGGGCCGTTTGTCGGCCTTGAAATTCTCTACAACTTTGCAATTTGAATCATTTTTGTAGCATCAAATATAAAAAAGATATGCCCGAAAAACCGGTATTTGGCACCAAAATCACGTCTTTTGATCAGTTTTTTGTATTTTCCGGGAAAACGATAAGAGCTAGTGGAAAACTTCCAATGGGCCGTTTGTCGGGCTTGAAATTCTCTACAACTTTGCAATTTGAATCATCTTTGTAGCATCAAATATAAGAAAGTTATGCCCGAAAAACCGGTATTTGGCACCAAAATCACGTCTTTTGATCAGTTTTTTTGTATTTTCCGGGAAAACGATAAGAGCTAGTGGAAAACTTCCAATGGCCCGTTTGTCGGGCTTGAAATTCTCTACAACTTTGCAATTTGAATCATCTTTGTAGCATCAAATATAAAAAAGTTATGCCCGAAAAACCGGTATTTGGCACCAAAATTACGTCTTTTGATCAGTTTTTTGTATTTTCCGGGAAAACGATAAGAGTTAGTGGAAATCTTGCAATGGGCCGTTTGTCGGGCTTGAAATTCTCTACAACTTTGCAATTTGAATCATCTTTGTAGCATGAAATATAAAAAAGTTATGCATGAAAAACCGGTATTTGGCACCAAAATCATGTCTTTTGATCAGTTTTTTGTATTTTCCGGGAAAACGATAAGAGCTAGTGGAAAACTTCCAATGGCTCGTTTGTCGGGCTTGAAATTCTCTACAACTTTGCAAATTGAATCATCTTTGTAGCATTAAATATAAAAAAGTTATGCATGAAAAACCGGTATTTGGCACCAAAATCATGTCTTTTGATCAGTTTTTTGTATTTTCCGGGAAAACGATAAGAGCTAGTGGAAAACTTCCAATGGCTTGTTTGTCGGGCTTGAAATTCTCTACAACTTTGCAATTTGAATCATCTTTGTAGCATCAAATATAAAAAAGTTATGCATGAAAAACCGGTAGTTGGCACCAAAATCATGTCTTTTGATCAGTTTTTTGTATTTTCCGGGAAAACGATAAGAGCTAGTGGAAAACTTCCAATGGCTCGTTTGTCGGGCTTGAAATTCTCTATAACTTTGCAATTTGAATCATCTTTGTAGCATCAAATATAAAAAAGTTATGCCCGAAAAACCGGTATTTGGCACCAAAATTACGTCTTTTGATCAGTTTTTTGTATTTTCCGGGAAAACGATAAGATCTAGTGGAAAACTTCCAATGGCCCGTTTGTCGGCCTTGAAATTCTCTACAACTTTGCAATTTGAATCATCTTTGTAGCGTCTAATATAAAAAAGTTATGCCCGAAAAACCGGTATTTGGCACCAAAATCACGTCTTTTGATCAGTTTTTTGTATTTTCCGGGAAAACGATAAGAGCTAGTGGAAAACTTCCAATGGCTCGTTTGTCGGGCTTGAAATTCTCTACAACTTTGCAATTTGAATCATCTTTGTAGCATCAAATATAAAAAAGTTATGCCCGAAAAACCGGTATTTGGCACCAAAATTACGTCTTTTGATCAGTTTTTTGTATTTTCCGGGAAAACGATAAGATCTAGTGGAAAACTTCCAATGGCCCGTTTGTCGGCCTTGAAATTCTCTACAACTTTGCAATTTGAATCATTTTTGTAGCATCAAATATAAAAAAGATATGCCCGAAAAACCGGTATTTGGCACCAAAATCATGTCTTTTGATCAGTTTTTTGTATTTTCCGAGAAAACGATAAGAGCTAGTGGAAAACTTCCAATGGGCCGTTTGTCGGGCTTGAAATTCTCTACAACTTTGCAATTTGAATCATCTTTGTAGCGTCTAATATAAAAAAGTTATGCCCGAAAAACCGGTATTTGGCACCAAAATCACGTCTTTTGATCAGTTTTTTGTATTTTCCGGGAAAACGATAAGAGCTAGTGGAAAACTTCCAATGGCTCGTTTGTCGGGCTTGAAATTCTCTACAACTTTGCAATTTGAATCATCTTTGTAGCATCAAATATAAAAAAGTTATGCCCGAAAAACCGGTATTTGGCACCAAAATTACGTCTTTTGATCAGTTTTTTGTATTTTCCGGGAAAACGATAAGAGTTAGTGGAAAACTTCCAATGGGCCGTTTGTCGGGCTTGAAATTCTCTACAACTTTGCAATTTGAATCATCTTTGTAGCATCAAATATAAAAAAGTTATGCCCGAAAAACCGGTATTTGGCACCAAAATTACGTCTTTTGATCAGTTTTTTATATTTTCCGGGAAAACGATAAGTGTTAGTGGAAAACTTCCAATGGGCCGTTTGTCGGGCTTGAAATTCTCTACAACTTTGCAATTTGAATCATTTTTGTAGCATCAAATATAAAAAAGTTATGCCCAAAAAACCGGTATTTGGCACCAGAATCACGTCTTTTGATCAGTTTTTTGTATTTTCCGGGAAAACGATAAGAGCTAGTGGAAAACTTTCAATGGCCCGTGTGTCGGGCTTGAAATTCTCTACAACTTTGCAATTTGTATCATCTTTGTAGCATCAAATATAAAAAAGATATGCCCGAAAAACCGGTATTTGGCACCAAAATCATGTCTTTTGATCAGTTTTTTGTATTTTCCAGGAAAACGATAAGAGCTAGTGGAAAACCTCCAATGGCCCGTTTGTCGGGCTTGAAATTCTCTACAACTTTGCAATTTGAATCATCTTTGTAGCATCAAATATAAAAAAGTTATGCCCGAAAAACCGGTATTTGGCACCAAAATTACGTCTTTTGATCAGTTTTTTGTATTTTCCGGGAAAACGATAAGAGCTAGTGGAAAACTTCCAATGGCCCGTTTGTCGGGCTTGAAATTCTCTACAACTTTGCAATTTGTATCATCTTTGTAGCATCAAATATAAAAAAGATATGCCTGAAAAACCGGTATTTGGCACCAAAATCATGTCTTTTAATCAGTTTTTTGTATTTTCCAGGAAAACGATAAGAGCTAGTGGAAAACCTCCAATGGCCCGTTTGTCGGGCTTGAAATGCTCTACAACTTTGCAATTTGAATCATCTTTGTAGCGTCAAAATGTCAAAAAAAATTAAAAACCCAAAAGTTGAATATGTCGAAAATGTTATACAAAATTAAATAAGTAATTCGGAAAGTCGTGTGGTGCCCACACCAGATATTTTAAATCAATTTCTTTTAAATAATATCTTCTTCTTGTAGTGCCGTCTCCTATCGGAGGTTGGCAATCATTTCTTGTTGAATTTCTTTGTATTTATTTCTATCCTTGTCTTTATATTGTTTTCTTTTTTCCATTCTTGCCAAAATTTCATCTGTCATCCATTGTTTTTTTTTTGGGGTTGGTAGTTGTTTTTCTGTTTCAATTTATCCTTAAGCCCTGGTTTCCTAGAAGAACGGTCGCTTTAAAGCGGCCGCTTTTGACGTCATTCACAAATCACAAAGGTCGTTTTAAGCATATGTAATAGAAGAACTCACAATTTTTCATCGTAATTCATTGGGTTTTTGCAGTACGTTGAGGTATTACACTTTATAGGAAACTATATTCGTTTATATACACGTAGAATTATTTTTGTGACGTAAAAATGACGTCAAAAGCGGCCGTTTTTAAGCGGCCGCTTTCCTAGGAAACCAGGACTTTACTGCCGTCCCACAGAGCTCCTTTTATGGTGCCCCATGTCTCATCCACATCCACATTGGTGCCTATAACTTGTTGCATGATTTGTCCGAGATTTTCGTTGTTGTTCGTCTTCACGCTTTGTCTTATTTCTTCATCTAGAAGCATAGTGGTTTTTAATTGCTGGTTTCGACATTTTATTTTGACTTTTTTCAGTTTGATTTAGAGGGTGGCGATAAGGGGATTGTTATTCGACCCGACATCTGCTCCCGGGTATGTTTTGACTGTGCGAATGGCGTTCCTATATCTTTTATTAATTAGAATAGAGTCTATCTGGTTTCGTACTATATTATCATCTGATCTATGCCTTGCGGATGTCCCTTCTTTTTGGTAGTTTCAACCAAGTGTTAGTTATTACTAGATTTCTAAATCTGAGCGAATTCCAAAAGTTTTTCCCCTCTCTATATAATATGATAAATTAATATACACTGACCAAATAAGATTTTTCTTTAATTCTTTCACAATACCAATTTTTTTATAATACAATTAATTTTTCGAATTGAACGCGTAGACGCGCAATCGAAATATGAAACATTTAAATTTTATCATCTCAATTTAATAACTTCAGTCGTCGGCGTTAACGAAATGAGACTTGCAGATCGCTACCCAATTTCTTTTTCTCTCCGAAAACTCGATAAATTTATAAAATATGTTTCTCTCGCCATCGCAATTTGAATACTCGAATGTGAATTTGCGCTCTGCAAAGGTCTTTGTTATTCTCATTCACTTGCTCGGAACTTTTGTAACAAGACAACGTCATTGGAAGCTGCACTCTAACCGGAGCGCGAAAATTCCGGGGATGTTTCTTCCGCCCGGCAGGTAATATTAAACGCGCCTGCATGTTTAATATTCATCGGAAATAATTCCACATAACCGGCATTAGAATGCCGACACAATCACAATAACGCAACGAGTCGTGTACTATTTAGCGCGATTTAATTGCCTCGCTTGCCGTTTTAATACGCGTGTATATTAATAAGCCCCCGCGCGAACGTTGTGTTATTGCATCCCAGCAACAAAATGCGATTTGCATGCCGCGCTGTGTGTTTGGTGGGTCTGCAATGTGAGGCGATGCAAATATCGAAATTAATTCGGAGCCGGCATGCATGAAATGCAATTGATACTGGTTAATTACGCGCGCGGATGATTGTATGATTGAAACTTAGCGTACTGACGAGCCATTTACAGTTATGTTAAACAAAAGGGCACTTATTCGCATAATGTAATGTAATACAGGACTAATCTATTTGAAGTTGCGATATGCACAATCTATTATAATAATTGTATTGTTTTTTTTGGATTTTGTTTTCAATTTGTGAATTCATGTTGGTATACTGGGACGAATATATAAAATATAATAATAACAATGATTACGTACTCTATCGGTTATAATATAATAAAATAAATTACAGCAGATTACATATGGCAATGTAGTCGCAAATTTAAATTTAATGGCAGTAGCTGAAATAAAACGTTAGGAAAACTAAACGCTTTATTGTAACTTTTCACCTTATTAGAATACCATAATACGAACCAATGAAATTAATATGGAATATAAGAACATCAGGAAAAAGAGAGAAGAGGTAGATCTAGAGTTCCGTCCGGATTTCCCCTAGTTTTAGAGGCATCCGGGGACATCCTGGCGGATTTTTTGAAGTTGTCCGTGTTTTTAAAAGTTGTCCGTTTTTTGTAAGTTGACCAGGTTTTTAAACTTTGGGACCTATATTTTAAAAGTTTGTAAATATTTAGTTGGCTACTTTTGCCGCCCGTGCTCACTTCTTTGCGAATTACCTGATGTTCTCTCATCATTATCAGTAGGCACTTATATCTCCGACGTGGCGGATTTCAGCAACACCATCTGTATATATTACTATCGGTGGTGTTGATTCCAGTCGCTTCTACAATTTTTTTCTTGTTTTTCTTTTCTTTATTTCATTTGTGAATCATATTTATTCTTCATGGACACATTACAACTAATTTTCATAATCTAAAATGCCTATACGTAAAAATACGTTTAATGGCAATTTACTGAGGAATTTTCCCATAATGAACATTTACAAATTAAATACGATTGGGTGTTGTCTTATTATTAAGACGGTCTAAAATTAGTTAAGATTCGTTGGAGAAACCGGCCGTAAGGTTTTAAATATTATTACGTATTATCATTGTTGTGATTGAAGGATAAGAAAATTGACAAGCATAACCCTTACAAACTTTATTCACGATTACACAATCTGAGCTGCATATTTCTTGTTGATAAACTTCTCTATAAAAATCGTTATTTTTTAAACTTTTCCGCTTTCCGCCGCCCACCGTAAAGTTATTAATCATGTCCGGGAATGTCGTGTGCGCTGTGGCTCTGGGGGGCCGGCGAACAACAGGCCGGTGGGGGCTGCTGGGTGGAGGTCGTGGTCGGTCTGCGGCATTCCGCGAGCGGCGATCGATGAATAATGAATTATAACGAGATTATTTACTGGCGACGGGGACAGTTCGCATACTTTTGGGGGGGCCGGCCGGCGGAACAACAAACAGCACAACGCGGGCTAGCCTAATTATGCCCGACCGCGCCGCCCCCGACGGGCATTCCGCCGCGTAACGACCGGATCGTTTCCGCCTGCAAAAATGATAAGCGGAATTTAATGCAGTCGGATGCGATGGATTAAAGCAGATTTCAATGGGGGGGACAAAATATGCAGATTCGGAATGGTTTAGATGTAACTGGTAATTAATACTAGACGAGGCTATTCATGTTCTCGATGCTGAATCCAGTCGAATTGCAATTAGTCGGATTACAAAATGTAAATACGGTCCCTTATCTTATTGAAAGGATTCATATTTACCCAATAGAAAAGCCAACTGCATATTTAGATATAAACTTGATTATGATCGCATGCTTCTTTTGTCATTTTGATCTGTAAATTGCCAAAAATAAAGCCAACAGCATATTTAGACATAACTTGATTATGGTCGCATGTATTTTTTGCCATTTTGATCTGTAAATTGCCAAAAATAAAGTGATATTCCTTGTTCTAAGATTTTCCTTTGATCAAAAAAAATATCTGGTATGAGCACGATTTACCAAATTATTTAATTAATATTAAATCAAAACATTTACACTTGTAGTTTTTGTAAGTCATATTAGTTAAATTCACATATGTTGGTGGTTTCCTGTGAGCATCGGACCTCCTGCAACATTAACACTTACAATGTCTATAAATTCTTCGTATAAATGGATCATTTCAGTTACAAGTTATACGCAAACTTGGATTAAATGGGCAGTTATTTATATAAAATTCACAGTGGTCAAAAATTACAAACAATTCAAAAAGATATACAAAAAGATATTGAAAAAATAACAAAATGGTGTAAAAATAACATACTAACCATTTCTTTTAAATTTTTATGACCTTGATCTAATGACCATTTTAACCAACCACTATGAATTATTATATATATATATATATATATATATATATATAAAATAAATGTAATATAAATGTGTTGGTTTTCATTTATTTTCCGGAATTGTATCACCTTTTTGTAATTCGGAATTCTCTGTAAACGCGGAGTTAGAAAAATAGGATAGACGAGTCTCACGCAACGGAAAAAAGTTTCTTTTGTGAAGCGCGGAAGAGTTATGAGTGGCATTTTGCGTGCTCATTTCCCGGGGAGTTGTTCGACGGGAGTAATTTGTTATGTCTCTTAATTGCCGGCATATTACAACAACGGGAAGTACAAATATTTAGACAATGTTTACGTGTATAAAATTTACTCCTCTAATTTGTGATCGTCCGAAAAATTAATTGTAATAATAATAATAATAATTGTGATTTTAGGAGTCCACTAAAAAAATAATTTTTCAAAATTCAAATCAACAATTGGAATAATGTTAATGTCAAAATGTACCTAAAGAATGAGACTATCAAGAAATAAATCATATTTGATATCTGTTCATGCCAACTATATTTTTTGTTCAACCGAAAAAATAATTAATTCCGAGTTTATGGGTTCTCTTGAAAAGGAATTTCTCGAAACTCAAAACAATAATTGAAATAATTTTGATGTCAAAATCTACTTACAGAATGAGACTATCAAGAAATAAATCATATTTGATATCTATTCATGCCAACTATATTTTTTGTTCAACCGAAAAAAAATAATTGCGAGTTTATGGGTTCGCTTGAAAAGAAATTTCTCGAAACTCAAAGCAATAATTGAAATAATTTTGATGTCAAAATCTACCTAAAGAATGAGACTATCAAGAAATAAATCATATTTGATATCTATTCATGCCAACTATGTTTTTTGTTCAACCGAAAAATAATAATTAATTGCAGTTTATGGGTTCGTTTGAAAAGAAATTTCTCGAAACTCAAAACAATAATTGAAATAATTTTGATGTCAAAATCTACTTACAGAATGAGACTATCAAGAAATAAATCATATTTGATATCTATTCATGCCAACTATGTTTTTTGTTCAACCGAAAAAATAATAATTAATTACGAGTTTATGGGTTCGCTTGAAAAAAAATTTCTCGAAACTCAAAGCAATGATTGAAATAATTTTGATGTCAAATCTACCTAAAGAATGAGACTATCAAGAAATAAATCATATTTGATATTAGTTGATGCCAACTATATTTTTTGTTCAACCGAAAAAATAATAATTAATTGCGAGTTTATGCATTCGCTGAAAAGGAATTTCTCGAAACTCAAAACCATAATTAAAGTAATTTTGATGTCAAAATCTACCTAAAGAATGACACTATCCAGAAATAAATCATATTTGATATCTATTCATGCCAACTATGTTTTTTTTTTCAACCGAAAAAATAATAATTAATTGCGAGTTTATGGGTTCGTTTGAAAAGAAATTTCTCGAAACTCAAAGCAATGATTGAAATAATTTTGATGTCAAAATCTACCTAAAGAATGAGACTATCAAGAAATAAATCATATTTGATATCTATTCATGCCAACTATGTTTTTTGTTCAACCGAAAAAATAATAATTAATTGCGAGTTTATGGGTTCGCTTGAAAAAAAATTTCTCGAAACTCAAAGCAATGATTGAAATAATTTTGATGTCAAAATCTACCTAAAGAATGGGACTATCAAGAAACACATAAAACATGATTGATATCAATTTCTATCAACTATATTTGCGATCATTCAAAACGTTAGTAAAATTACGATTTTACCGGACAGCAAAAAAATTAATTCCTCGGAATTCAAAGTAACAATTGAAATAATGTTAATGTCAAAATGTTCATTAAGAACAAGACTATCAAAAAATAAATCCTTGTTGATATCGATTCACGCAAAATATATTTTTTGTAATATTACAATTTCATATTTATTTATGAGATTTCTCTATTGGGTACTGATTAGGCCAGTCAGCAATATCTTACAAATTAAATGCTGAACGCTGAGTTCTGGTCGTCATATTGATACGATATTTTATGTCATATCGTAATTCATAATTCATAATTTATTGGTGCTAAATAATTGTTATTTACACAAGTCACATTTAAATAATAAAAATTTATAAATTGAAATATACACAAATTTTCAAATACACTTTAAAATACAATTCCATTTGTAATCCTCATCCAGATATCGTCAACTCGACCACGAAATATTCTCCTCAAGAGCTTTTCTACAATCTCCCCAACATTAGCTCTTCTTCCGTTCTCAAACACCATGTCTCACATGTACACGTTACGGTTGGCCGTATAATTGCTTTATTTTTTAGTTTAGTTAGTTTAGCGCTGCGAGACACTATTTTTAATAAAATTATTGAGCTTAGGGACCTAACACACTTGTTTGTCTTTGCTATTCCCGTCGCCCGACCGCGTATGATTAATCAACACTATGTCGCAAACTTATCTGAGGCCGTTATAGGAAACAGCCTGCTTCTTCTTCTTCTTCAAACAATGCAGTTGCAACTTCTAAGATAAGAATAGGACGTAAATATTCCAGTAACGCATTGTTTTGACAAACTGTTTGTAATAAAAATATTTGTTATGACATGCACTACCACAAGTCATAAATGACAGGTCAGCCAGCTTCAAAACATTGTCTTAGTTTTTATATTATAGGAATTATCATTAGTCTTTATAAAATGATTACAATTTATTGAGTGAACGTCATTTTAGCCGACTTATATTGTTGGTGCACGCCAGCCCCGTGATTATTTGGATGTCAGAACGTTTCACACAGTTGGAGAGTTGTGCTCTTGTTATCTCCATCTGAAGAGGGGTTGGGGGGTATCGGGTGATGGGTTGTCGATGTGCCACAGATCATCGCCATGAGCGTGCAGATACGCTTCGCGAGGCATTTATGAGCGGATGCGATGGTGGGGCGGCGGATTGTCCGCGTGCCAACTGGGGTGCTCTCGTAACGACTTGGCAGCCGTTGAATAGCCTCGGACAACGGCCGCCGGGAGGCGGTTTGATTTCACAACGGGCCGTACTAATAATAACACAATATAACGAGCCAGTATGATTGTACTGTGCACCAAGTAGTTGTAATTCTTATACAGTAAATTTAGAAGAATATGTAACAAAAAAAAACTAATAACTTTCTTTTTCATGATTGAAATTTTAGCACCGACAACTGTGGCTATTACTTTTCACAGATTGGGTGTCAATTAGTTTAGTCTCCACCTTGCTACTTTCAGATTGCACTTTATTAATTACCTTCATATGGCATGAAAGATTAGGGAAACATTATATTGTACATTACAATATAATGGTCGTTTTAGATAAGACTCAAAAGTTAAGGTCGTTTTAGACAAGACAATTTCTTAACTCAAAAGTTGTTCAAAAGTGGTTCAAGAAATGAATTTATATATCCTCCTCCCATACAATTTGTCCTTGATAAATAGAACGCGTTATATTTTTCCATTCAATCTACTATCCAATTCAATATTTCAAATAATTTGCTGTATGATACGAGATAATGTAGATTGTTTCGCATCTTGACTAACTTTTGAGTCAAGAAATTGTCTTGTCTAAAACGATCTTTAGTCAAGATGACAATCTAAATTGTCTCGTATCATACAGCAAATTATTTAAAATATTGTCTTGGATGGTAGATGGAAAAATATAACGCGTTCTATTTGTCAAGGACCAATTGTATGGGAGGAGGATATATGAATTCATTTCTTGAACAACTTTTGAGCTCAGAAATTGTCTTGTCTAAAACGACCTTAATGTTACCCTAATCTTTCATGCCATATGAAGGTAATTAATAAAGTGCAATCTCAAAGTAGCGAGAAAGAAAGTTAATATTATTTTTTTGTTACATATTCTTCTAAATAGTTAACTGTAAAACATCTGCTAATAACTATTTATATGTCCTTTTCTTATTAAATTATTTTTTTCTAATGCTCCGCTCTGTATATTAAACTATGAGGGTTGGTTAAGCAATTCCGACGTTTTATTATTGTATGAAAGCGCATAAAAATGGACCTAATAACCACGTTCGGGCATGTAATCATATTTACGAGCGGCTCATGGCCACGTTACGGCCAATATTTGGAGTTATGCCTCTTGACCGGGCAATAAATGATAATTTCCGACTAGAATGGGCTTGTATATGATGCTCACACGAAAATATTATACTGAATTTAATATTCCAATTATCAATTCCATAATATTAACCGAAAAGATTACTGCTTTCTTATATATAGCGCCAGTTAATGTAATTTTCATGACAGCAATTTAGATTATTACTTATTATCACATTATTCTAACTCGAGTTATGGCGGGTTAGACAAATAATATTTGATAATTGTAAGGTACAGTTGCAAGTCACAATTCACTGAAAATATTATTTTTTAGCGATAAAGCAATTTCAAAACAACCTCGTTTTATTGTAGTTTAACCCTTAATTAGTCGCACTGGGGTATAGCGTACCCCATCGGGATATTTTGTGGCACCAGTTCGTAACCCTGCTAGGCTAGCACGTGGCTCCTCTTCTAACCTTTTATAGGCATATTAACTTGAAGAATGTATCTACTTCGGTCATTCTCTATCGTCTATTGTGAACAGTTTAACGACTTGTGCAATTTGGGGGTACCGGGATAACCTCGCTGCACGTGCAGCAATCTGTTCCTAAAAAGCAATTGACCATTTATGAACCATGCATAACCAGGAGAAGATCTTTGGAGAATTAGGGAAGTCTGAAATCATTTTAGAATTAAACCAAACTTTAACTTTGATTTCTTTGAATATTGTTGGCAATTGTGTATTAATTTATAAATGATTGTATATAATATTTAAATGTGTAAACTTAATTTTTTTATATACTTTATATGAAAAGCTAGCATTATTCTTATAATTGATTGCAAAATATTCATGTATTTAAACTATTAAAAGTGGGTGGGGTACAAAATACTCCGCGCGACCACCGATGGTATGAAACAGCATGCCTAATTGAGGGTTAATACATAAGACTGTTATTTATGTTTTTGTACTGTCATTGCAAGAGTGAACCGTGGGCTCGAATTCTCCTCGAAGGTGGTTTCTTTTTATATTTTTCAACTAATATTTTGACTAATTGTAATCCTTAATGTAAGGATTATCGTTTTATGTAATTAACAATTATCTCCCTTCGAACGGCGGCTATTTTAGCTAATATTACACTTTTAAATTTTTTATTTTCATTTTGTTAAAATGCTGTTGAAATATCTCATTCACCAAACATTGCCTGCATATAAAAACCAGCAATGCATTCGGCAGCTGATAAGAACCTGCACGTTGTTCACCTTGCACCGTGATGAATATTTACAGCAGTCGTCTCACCTGCGTCGCTCTCATTCAATTCGACGCGTTTCCACATCGAATCGACGAACAAATCCCTGGCAGGATTAACGAATATGTCGAATCAATACCGTGATTAATTTAATAATTAGTGTGCTTCGTTGTAATTAAATTATAACGCATGTAATCAAACGCGCTCGAACGCGTATCTATGTGCATGAGCTACATATGTGCATTAATGCACTGTTTTAGTGATTACAAAAATAATATAATTACCGTAGAAGTGAGTAAATAATTGAAGTATACTACCAACAAATATTCATGATATGTAGATGGATATAGAAATATTGAAAAAATGGCAGTGGATCAGACACATTTAAGTCAATCCAAAAAAATCATAGTTTATTTCAAACGGTTTAAAGTAATGTTAAATAGAGTCTATTTCAAACGGTTACTCTCGACTAACTCTGTATTTCAATTCTGTATCAAACATCAATCATTTTACCAATACCCGCCTCCCTACACACATTTAAACCTCGCTTTTACTTCGGCCACAAGAAAATATTTTCATCCCAACGCCACTTGAACACCGACGAACGACCCTTCACTTTCCACCTCTCGCACAGCTTTCATTTCTTTGCATTCCCACGGGCTACTGAGAGGCGAGAAAAGTTTGATGAGTGCCCCTGCCCCAACCCCGCATTTCTCGCCCTTTCGTCCGTGAAACACAAGAGCGCTATAGAAAAGCTGAAAACTAGTACTCGACTATTTGTGCGGATGTGTGTGTGTGTGTGCGAGGATGAAAATGGCGTTTGAAGACAAAAGTTCGCCCCCCTTTAATATTCATATTCCATTTGTTGGAGTGGCCGCCCCCGCCGCTTACAAAAGCCTGCCGGTAATTAACGAAAGGCGGTCCGATTCCGCCCGCTAATTGTCCTCGGCTCGGATAATGAATCCGAGGAAATTAGTTTGCTCCTTTTGTTGATTGTGTAATTGGGGGGAAGGCAATGGTCGCACGGGATATTTATAACTAGAGTTTTATGCGAGGGTCGTAAAAGTAAAGAGGTTTTTTAAAAATATTTTTATATGTTTGCGAGATTCATATCGTAAATCAAATTACATTATATTATTAGCGGTATACGGTACCAGCTCGCCTAATATTTAGTTATAGGGTTTATATGTATCATCATATATATTATTACTAATGAATGACTAATGAGATCATTTATAGTCAGTGATATGTACACATATATATATATATATATATATATATATATATATATATATATATACATATGTATGTATGTATATATGTATATATTTCGATCGAAAGTGGATGGTTACACGCAGGGGGATTTAAGGGCTATTAATAACCAATTAACGCACAAAATGCATAGTCCGGTTTGAGCATTAATTGAATAATATTTGATTAAAAAAATCTGATGATTCTACACTCAGATAGCCGTACAGCAGTAACATCATCTCATTCTAGTTGCTATTAATAACTGCTAAATAAAATAAAATATAGAATAAAAAATATATAGTTCAAAAGAGTTTACATTAACATTTTTATGGTGACAAAATAATAATTATTAAACGTATATAAGTGTGAATCCACCTTTTAGCAATCTACATATCTAGATTTCGATCTTATTAGATCTCATCAGTGCAGCTCAGCTAGTGAGGATGAATTCACAATTCATGTTGATGGTTATTACCATATGGGTGTGCATTTCTAATTGATGTGGTGCCGCCAGATAGCGTTAAACTTTCCTCCTAGGAGGTTAGTTGTATCATTTTTGTATATAACCACTCGAGATATTGTATGGATTCATCCTCACTAGCTGAGCTACACTGATAAGATCTAATAAGATCGAAATCTAGATGTGTAGAATGCTAAGAGGTGGATTCACACTTATATATGTTTTATAAGATTGGCCTTGTGCTGATATCTCAAGCACTCTGTTGGAATATTATTCCATAGATCATCAGGATCACCGAGTAGTGCTACTCGGTGATCCTGATGGCATGAGTATGTTGACGGTTTTTATCATATGGGTGTGCATTGCTAATTGATGTAGTGCCGCCAGATGGCGTTTAACTTTCCTCCTAGAGGGTTAGTTATATCATTTTTTTAAATAATTATGAATTGATTAATTAATTAATAATTATTAAATAAAATGATGTAGTACAAACTTTATTTAAATAAAGTTTACAAGGTCGTTGTCTGCTTGTTTTGATGTCAATTTTTTTGATATATTTATTTTATTGATTGCTGTACTATCGCTTAATTGGTCCATGAATCTTTTATATATTTCGCATGTAAAATTTGCAATAAATCCAAATTCAGCACAATGGTAGGCGGGAAAAATCTGCCTGTTACAGCAGACGTTAAAAACTACTACGATCTTCGGTGTAGTCATTTATTTCAGCATAAACCCACCGTATTCTGTAAAATGAATTATATGAGATTAATTTGACTTTCAAAATCCGCAATGTTGCCTGCTAAAAAATACTTCAAATTGTTTAAATGTATAATTAACATTCATAAAACTAATGATTATAAAATGTGACTTCTTTATTTCTTTCATCTGAATATATTAACAAGCACTTAATTTTTCTATACACACATAACTCTTCAGTAGCTTTCACAAATAAAAAAGCCGTTCACTTAGCTAATTGCACCCCCGATTTTTCTCCCCCTTCGCCCATACACACGTTTACCCGCACCCACCGCCACCAGCAGTAGCAGCGCATCGTTTTTTGCCCCGCAAGTAATTTCGCAGCTAGCAATCTTAAAGACCGTTTTTGTGCCGCATAAATTGCTTTTCTTTGAGCGCTGTATATAAAACCAGCGCGGCGAGTTTTTTTTTTGCTCTCGGTTAATCAAAATAGACATACCACACACAAAGGGGGGAACTAAATTGATTAACAACGTGCAAAAAAATAAACGAATTTTAATGCTAGTTTTGAATTATTCAGCGAGTTGTTATTGGAAATTCTGAGCGCGCGAGACGCAATTAGCTGGAGGGTTACAGGGCGACTTGTTAAAAATCGTGGATTTCTGCGGGGGTTGAGAGGGTGGAGTTAAGAAGCGATTAGAATTTTAAAACTGCGGAGTTTCGGATAATATTAATTGGAAGTCACTGTGAGAAGTGTGTTTTAATGGAATTTTTAGGCATCCGATGACCTCAATTTGCGCTTGTAGAGAATTGATTTAAATAATGTTTTTTGATTGGTTTGGGAGTGAATATTACTGACGTTTAATGTTTTTTTTACGGTGAGTACAGCCCCCGGCCCCTGGGCTGTGTGCACTACGGCCCTTCACAGACCTATTGTGCCTAATACAAAATCCTTGATATGCTAGCCGGATAAATTCTTTTTGGAAAAATTTCCCAGCTAGTGGTGGATTAGAACCACCAATGTTCCGTACGCAATGGCTTCAGACCATCACCTCACACCTCTGCGCCACGGACCGCCTCGACGTTTAATGTTAATAACTACGAAATGTTAATATAGTCCGATTAAAAGCGTTGCTATTAAAAGCTATTCATATCTGTTAATAAAGGGTCTTTCATTAAGAATGATCTTATTCTTCTCGTGCCTACTCGTTACCGAATGTTGGCGATTATTACTTTGTTGTCCGCTGTCCTAACGAGACCTATTGTTGTGCTAAAGTTTTTGAGCCAAGATATTTTTCTCCTCCTCAGTCCTCTTCTTCCGACCACTTTCATTTGAAATACCAACTTTATTTAATAAATAACGCTTACAAGGTCGTTGTCTGCTTGTTTTGATGTCAATTGATTTGATATATTTATTTTGTTGATCGCTGTACTTTCGCTTAATTGGTCCATGAATCCAAATGTGGCACAATGAGTGGTAGGCGGGAAAAATCTACCTGTCTATAATACAGCAGACGTTAAAGACTACCAAGATTTCATCCGCATTCACCGAGATCGGCCGACCACTTTCATTTGAAATACAAATTGGAGTAATCGGTAACGTTTGGTATTCCTCATTATATGCCGTAGATATGCTAGCTTCATCTTGTTCACATATATTAGTACTTATACCTCTTTCCCCATTCGTTCTAGTACTGTCTTATTCATGGCTGGTCGACCGATGGTATACGTAGTATTCTTGTTTACAGCCACATTTCGAAAACTTCGAATATGTTGCTCGAAGCTTCAGACTGTACATGATTCTACCCCATAGAAAAGTATGGTAGCATTTGAGAAGACTAGTCTAGTTTTTTTGTTCGTGACACTTGTAGCAGTTAAAATTATACATTACTCCATCAAGAACCTCACATATTTGCCATGTTAACGAATTTATCCGCCGCCCCCAATGCAAATCCGTATGGGATTTACATACATTCTCTCCATTACGCATCCCCCATCGTTAATTCTCGTTTGCGGCTCGTTGTTTCTAGAGATCGCAATTTTTGCATTACCCCCCCCCCCCCACTTGCCATTGCAAAAACCCATTATGACGGAGGACCGTTCTGCGTTTGTGCATACTTGATGTCCTTTTAATTCCGAACCTGAATGCGTCCCTCTGTAGAACCCACGCAATAAATATTAACACTATCATTTCCGCTTCGGAATGGGGGTGGGTGTTGACTTTGCATTGTCTCACAGCAAAGGCTATGTAGAATTATGAATGAGAATGAAATTTTTAATGCGGATTTGTTAATTTATTTGCTAGACTTCTCAGTGATATAAATATGAAGGAAGCTTATATTTGCATTGCAAATTATTTTTTGTCGACTGCACTCAAATGTTTATTTATACGATACCAATTGAGATTTTCATTAGTTTGAATAAAATCAGTAATGGCTGAGCATTTATTTACGAACTAAACGTAGCCATTTTGTTTATGTTCGTTTTCGATTATATCGATTAGTATGTTGTTGACAGAAAATGTTCTTCTACTACACCAGGACTACTTTTTAAGGGCCATTACCTGTAATCGCGGACTTCTACTAACTCGCTTCTATAAACACAGCCTTAGGGGTTACAATTATATTATAAAATCCTGATATTCAAATATATTTCAACCCTAAAGGGCCATTCACAAATAAAGTCCTGGTTTCCTAGCAAGCGGTGTTGATAAATACGGCCGTTTTCGACGTCATTTATACATTACAAGATACGTTTTAAGTACATTTTAACATTAATTGAATAACTCACCAGATTCCAGTGTAATTCTTTACATTTTCTCAAAACTTTGAAGTATACCGCTCTCTGGATTACCAGATTTATTTAAATATATATAAAAAAAATGTGTGACGTCAAAATGACGTGAAATACGGCCGCTTTTGGCGACACCGCTTCCTTAAGATTAAGATTATACACACTCAGGGACTGGGAGTGAGGAACCAAATTTAAAGCGAATGTAATTGCCACTATGATTGATTAAATTTTGATTAGTAATGTTTTGAGTAGAATGCATATTTTTCGAGATATTTGAAGTTTTCATGTTAAAAAAATCAGCCGGTATATTTGTTTTAAATTTTTAGTTACAAAATAGCAATTGTTTTTGTTTTCATATAATTGCTGTGTTTATTGCCTGAAAAGTATAAAATAAAAAATAATTCGCATTCACCAACCATACACCCTATGGCCTACAGGATCATACCCCTCATAAACTCAATAATAAAAGGCCGCAATGCATACTTTTATATCACCACCCGCCGCCAACCCGCTTGCGCTGCGCTACATTTCCATTTTTATAAAGTCAAATATAATACGCGGTGTCTGTGTGACGTGGCCGCGGTGGCGGCGGCGGCGGCGGCTGGTGTCGCCCCATCAACTCCAATATATTCTCGCATACACATACCACGGTGCCGGGTGGATTTTTATGCGGCTATCAAATAACCTTTTATATTTCGCGCGGTAAATAAGATATCTCGACCGCCGCGGTATTGTGATACTAGCTCAAGGGTCCGTGCATTATGTGCACCCTGTGCGCCGCCCCTCGAGGTGGATTTAGTGGAAAATTTTATCGCGCGCGTAATGAAGCCGCTTAAAATACTGCCCCGGTTGTATTGGGGAACGCCCGAATTTACGCGCGGAATAAACTTATTATTTTATGACCAAATTGAAAATTGCTAATATTCGACTATGCTTTATACAAGAAAATATTGAACTAGCGGAATGGAATAACCAGAATTTAGACTGGAAATACATTTACCGTTTTATAATAGAATTGAAGACAGTAATTGTCGCCAAATACTGTGCTATATTGCAACTGCAATCATATTGTAAGGACCCAGCTGCAATTTTCAGATGATGCCGGTTGAAATTGAATAGCATAAAATCATAGTGTTCGGTTAAATGATGCTTACCGCTGGTTAAAGCTGCGCATTAGCACTTTAATGTTTAACCGAACATGGTGAGAACCTTATTATTTTATGTTATTCAATTTCAACGAACAACATCTGAAAATTGCAGCTGGGTCTTTTCAATATAATTGCAGTTACAATATAAGCGCCTTTAGTTTATCACTCTGTGCTGCTACTAGCTCATTGTGTCGTGTTCTATTTGCCATTGGCGATGCGCACAAATCTACCTCGGCCCGTACAACCGGCAGCGCACGACCACAAGATACAGCACGCCACGGGGCGACTAGTAATGCTAAACCATGCATCTTACCACACCAGTCTGAATTTACAGAATAGATCCCCTGGTCATCAATTTCTAAAAAATAAATACTGAGGACATACAAAAGGTATATTAACTTGCATATAATGTATGCCATTTCATTGCCTAGTTTTTAATAAAATCTATATACAATAAAAATATAATATAATATCACAGTTGCGCCATACAAAAGTATAAATGATCCCATTTTTAACCCACTCAAATTTAGTACAAATAACCCTCTAGGAGGAAAGTTAAACTCCATCTGGCGGCACCACATCAATTAGAAATGCACACTCAAATGATAATAACCTTCAACATGCTCATGCCATCAGGATCACCGGGTTAGTTGTACTATTTTTGTATATAACAAGTCGAGATATTGTGTGAATTCATCCTCACTACTGAGCTACACTGATGAGATCTAATAAGAACGAAATCTAGATATGTAGATTGCTAAGAGGTGGGTTCACACTTATATGTTCCACTCAAATTTATTTACTATTAGATAAAAAGTAATTTATTTTATTTTATAATATTCTTTCTTTTATCCGTTGTAAACTCTTTGTTTACTCATTTAGTAAAAAAAAAGTAATCAAAATACCGCAATAAAAGTAGTAAAAGCTCAATACAAATACATAATTCGGGCAATAAAAAGTGATTACACACAATTAAAATTAATTCGTGCTGTGAATAGTAAAATACGAGGTTTAGTGAAATAAATACTGAAACCAGCTATTGTAAATTTTAATCTAAAAGAACTACCTACTATTTGCAACTTCAATACCCGCTTCTCATTTCCAACCGCCGCAAACAAACGGCGGACGAACTTAAAACTTTCCGACCGCTCTGTTGTTTGCCCAATAATGATTTTCTCCATTTCAACGAACCGTCTCACCGGAAAAGTGGTTTTCATTTTCCACCGCAGACGATCTTTCAGCGGGCGTTTATTTTTTCTTCTGCCGGCGACGCCGGTCTATAATGCGACTAACGAATGTGGAAAAAAAGTCAGCGGTGAGTTGAGATTTTCACTAGTTTGAACGAAATCAGTAACGGCTAATGCTGTTTTTTATTTTATTAAATTTATTTTTTCGAGGGGAATTTTTTACGTTGTCTACCTAGCCATGAAAAATATCGTGACAATTTTCTTATGTTAAGGCTGGGATTTGGCCTATACTTTACTTATGGCGAGAATTATGTAATTGTTTCCAGCTTCTAGGGAAAACTACGCCATGGAATGGCATATAATTTATGCAAGTTAATAAAAACACTTCATTCTTGGTATTGAAACTTAGTTTGCAAGAATTGACCAAAGACCAAAATGTGTAGTTATAGCATGTTAGAGATTCAACTGTATAGAAGGAAGCAATCTAGTAGTTTAATCACTCCCAAATATATATTCAAGTTAAAAAAGGTAAAAATTACTGACTTTTCAACACGCATCTGTGTTGAAAAGTCAGCAATTAAGGATAAATCTATGCTGATATTGTATGTCGCCGCCATATAGCCGAATAGAAAACTTGTTTGGTTATGGTGTATTGTCCTTACTCCGTCCATCATATCTCGCTGATACCCAGTATGTTTATTCCCATTCTGTCCCTTTCCTGTTTAGCGTTGTCGCTTTTTCCATCTTGATACGGAGTTCTTACATTCCATGTACCTACCTATCTTAATTTCTGACCTGGGGATTCTTAGCAGCCTCTGAACAAATAAACGTCTATCGGAGAGGCCCATGACAATCCTATGGGGTTCGCAACCCCCACTTAGATAATACTTGTATAGAAGGACATCAATATGACTGAGGGCGAAGATTGTATCGTGTATACAAGGCTCTAGGATTTTAATTTAGATGTAGAATCACATTTAACTATATACTCTCTTTATTTGGTTAGCTTTTATCGTTTGGCAGTATTAGATTCTAACAGACATATGTTTACTTTTCTCGGTTTTACTTTTCTTTTTATAAGTGCGACTATTTTCATTAAATTCCTAGTCTTGGCTTCGCGGATTAACATTTCATGCCGCCATAATAATAATTTATAATTTATCATAAAGCAACTTTACAAAAGTATACAAAGATTTAAAATCAACAAAAACATTTGCAAACAAACTACTTAGTACTACGATGAATCCTTGCCTTTGTGAATTCGTTCATCTCTCGGGTGAACCATGGATAAAAAAAACATTTGTATTAACATGTACTTAATTATTATTTTAATTATAATTAACCCTTAGAATTTGATATTTAACACATATTGTGAAATCACACTTTCAATAACATAATTAATAAAGGTTTTATTGAAATTATTCGCACTTAATTTCCACCCTGTATATACCACTATGGTAACTATTTGTTTAGGAAGAAATAGTAATAGTTACTATATTACGTCATCTAAGCAGCAACACCACACATTTAAAATTTGATTATTCCTGCCAAGACGGAGAAAAACTGATTATAATATGTTTATTGGAATTATTTTACTCTGACAAGTTATTAATTTTTTAATTTATTTATTTGAACCAGGAGCAAATTAATTACTCCAATAAACATTTTATAATGGGGGGAGTACCATTATATTCACGGTCAGATTTTAGAGTGAGGATGGAGCGATATTGTATGGAAAACTGATATCATAACAATTACCCATTCAAATTTAATTAACTAGTAAAGAATTTGCTACATGTTAGAGTGACACATAATTTCCTCCCAGTTTCTTTAAAACGAATAGATTTTTAACGCTCGGCTATAACTTAAACTGCAAATGTAAATTTTGCAGCCCTTACCATCTCTCTCTCAGTCGCCTTATAATCGCACGGAATGAAATAAACTTTTTGCCGGGGGCTTAATTAAACGGGGACTCGCTCCTAAGGCGTAATTAAAACGGAACTACCAAGACAATAGTTCGCGCAGACAGATGTGGGTTACTTGTAGCGCGAGGCGCGCGCGCGTCAAACGTAAAACTCTATTATTAACGGAGGCGGCGGGCCCTCTCAAAGAGATTTATATATTTCAATATGAAGCGGCACGGGAGGCGGATTAATTTCTTAAATTAGTTATTAAGAATTAATGCGGGCGCGCTTTGTAGTTGGTGACAACTCACGGCTGCAATCTATTAAATTGAGCAAGGGTGCCCGCGAAACAATAATTGCGTTGGTGCGGGATGTCGTGCGGGGGGAATAAGTCGTAAATTTGGGCAATTAAATTAATTTTAACATCATATCCCTGGTTTATAATTATGTTATAAATTGTTTGCTTACAGACGTGCTTTGTGGTTAGATTTAGGTTACCTCTAAATTAACAATTAGTGTTTAGTTTTGTTCATTTACCAGAGTAGTATGGAATATATATTAAATTGTATAATCCAGAAGTGGACAACTTTTGTGTAGTTAAGATCTACTTTTTACTTTTCAAATACAACACTGCTGTATAAGGCAGGTTTGCTTTCGCGAAATACAAAATCGAATTGCTAATTTGGACTTTGCTCTACGTTTCATGACTTATATAGTCGAAAGAGATGATTTTTGGAAAATGTCTGCATGTATGTATGTATGTATTTCTGTATATCTATAAGGCCCAATTCACACATAGGAGGCGAAGAGGCTGAGGCGCGGTGCCGGCTTTCACGCCACCTCTATTTAAACATATGGTGCAATCACCCACTTAGGTGACGAGGTCGTGGGCATTTGCCTCGTGCCTCTCGCCGTGCCGGCACCACGTCTTAACCTCTTCGCCTGAATCACGGTGGCTGCGAGGCACAAACTCTTCCATGCCGCCTCTTTGTAAACATATGGGTCCACCCCTTCACTGCACATGGACATCATAATAGCATGTCCGACGTCGCGCCTGATCTCGCCTACACCGCGCCTCGAAACTTTTTTGCATATGAAATTTTGTTTTTCCTATAACTTTTTACCGTTTCATGTGTACGAAAAAAATTAAAAACATTGAAGGTGTCAAAGTAAAATGTTAAAAGTGTCAAACACGTAAACATGCTAACAAAATTTCATAAATGGTAAATGATTTCATCAGGTACAGTTTGTTATTATTTTTAATAGAACAGTAAATTTAATAGTTTTTTAATTGTAGCTTAAGGACCTATATATTAATATTTCCACACAAAAGAAACATAAAACTCATGCGAAATTAATTGAACGGTGGAAGTAGCCTCTGTGATATATTCATTATTTTAAGTATAATTTTTAGTTAGTTCCTGATAAGTATTGTTATTTAAAATATGCCCGCCGATTTCATAGCTACTGGCATGTGTTCGTTAGATGGCAGCACATACGCCAACGTAAAAATAGAAATATTGACTTATAGAATTGCCGATGGGGGCTCCACTGCGCCGGCCCGAAATGGTGCAAAGGTGACATATACTTTTGGCGCCAAGTTTTCGTTATTGAATCATTTAAATTTCCGTTGATTCTTTGTTGTAAGAGTATTGTTTTCTTATAGTATGGACTTAATACGCAAGAATCCACTATCATAAACTCTGATGATTTATTTACTTCATTGGTAATTGCCGCCGAAACATTTTACATGTAATTTTATTCAATGCTCGTTTTACACTTTCTCGCAATAATGAATTTGTTCATATGGTGCCCAACGTGTTCGTCTCACATTTGGCTATACTAAGAATCTACAATTCTTGTCCAATATTGTCTTTACTAATAGAAAAACATCAATTTTCATACAACACTATTTGCTAAATTATTGTCAATCTGCCTTATTTTAAGTTATTTTATGTATGGTTGCATACACATTTAGCAGCTGTACCAACATTCAGAATATACGCTCTGTTTCTGATTCAGTGAATATGACGTTCCTGAGTTTGATGATGATTTTCAACTATTTAAACGCTGGAGCCGATAGCCGGTAGCAACATTAGCACTCCGTATTGAAAAAGAATGCAGGACTAGGAGCGATAGTAGGAACGGTGGCAACTTTGCATGCGATAGGTTGATTGGCAGTACCGTAGTTTAGATTTATTTTATGCAACTCCAGCTACAACGCCACCGAATAAACGTCAAAATGTGTCCATGAAAATTTTGTATTTACAGCTTTTAATGAGTAGTGAGATTTTCAGAAACCAACTAGAATCTGATAGCGGAAAGTAAGACAAACACGAGACCATACACGTGAAGAATCATTAATCGAGTGAAATGTAATCGAATCCGAAACAGCATATAAAATCAATGTAAATGTGAATTTTACACCATTTCATGACTTCAATTTTTAGACACCAGGTGTCGCTTTGCCATCGGATAGAGGTCAATATACCAAGAGAGTACGATTTATTTTACTTATCTATGAGCAAGATGTAAGTCAGTACAGTAACATCTATTACCTACAATTAGAACAAAATAATCCTTACTAGATACATTTTAAGAAGACAATAGCGCGATGTATCTTTGTGCTGCGATAATTTGTATCAATATATGAAAATTGTTTAAACAGTCCACCCACCGAGGACTTTATCCTCTGAATAAAAAATATATCATAATAGCCAATAGGTCCTAAATTCGTGCTCTATTTATCATATTAGTAGTCTAATAGGGTTCAGCGCGATCGACCAAAATGTTGACCGGCCGATCACCTTTTTGTCCAGCCCGGGCATAATCTATATGCATACATAAATTCATATACAAGCGATTTATACTTACATCCTATCTTCTATTCCGTGACTATTCGTAAAACGAAGAAAAAACATACAAAATATAAGTATATAACCTGGTAGATTTATTGGAATACAAAAATACAAGTATGTATGGTCATTTAATAATAAACTAATAATCAATAATATTATATACAAAATGGGTCTAATAATGAGGCCCTATTATTAAATAATAATCCTATATCATTCAACATAAACCTATAACATCAATTATATATTATTATACATAAATTAACTAATTTGTACAAATTGCATATTTTAATGGATACCTACAGTTGTCTTTGGCTTACAAACTATAAAACAAACTACCACACTCTAGTGGCTATATTATAAAAAGAAAATTCAAACAATTGTGCGCCTTAGGAGGTCATATATATTACAACTATATATTCAATAAATCACATTATTATTTGTTGGGTATTTACAATATTATTATTATTATTATTTACATGCGTTGAAGTACCACTTTGCAGTCTTTCAATAAAACAGTTGCGTCGCCGTATTGCCGCGCGTCGATCCGGCTCAGCGGTACTGAACAAGGGGTGCAGAGGGAACCCACTAAACCGTCAAGGTACCTACGGCCTTGTCGGTGTTGTCGTGTTGGAAACCTGTACACGCGATCACAGCTCTTTTTACGTGGATTAAACGTTATTTCGTAGTCTTTGTTAGGTTGCACCTGTATAGGGTTGGTAGTTTGTAGGTAGTAGTCCAGTCGTTCTGCTTTACGTGTGTACATTTCTTTTGAAATTGTGTACATCTCGCGACGCATCAAAATGCTTCCGACTGTTGAAGAAAATGGGATGTTGTTGGGATATTTTCGGGTATTAACGTCGTAGCTTTGGGGTTTTATCGTTGGTGGTGCTGGTGTTCGGACGAGTTTGAGCCCGTCCATAAAGGAGTCCTTGGTGGGTGGGGGTGGTTTTAGAACGTCTACAACTCGGACTATAGGGCTTAGGTTTAGTTTGATGTGTTTTGATTTCATTGGGGTCTCCTGCTGGTTTCCGTCCTGGATTTCCGCGAGGGGCCGTTTGCGGGACGCGCGTAGCACCTCGTCCGCGCTTTTTTGGTGGTGGTGGCAGTACTTTTGAAGCGCGTGCCGCAGTATGGCCGGCCAGTCGAGGGAGGAGCCCAGCGCTTCCTTCCTCATGGAGTCGAAACTGCTGGAGTAAAAGAGGAGGTCCTGGGGCCACCATTCAGGGGGCGCCAATTTGTCGCCAGATTGGTCGTGCGAGATGTACGTGGAGAGCAGACGCTCGAGTTTTGTGGTTGGCAGCTTCAGGATGTTCTCCTTGGGCAGCGGGTCGGCGCGGATTTGGTTGTCTATGCGCTGCTGGGATTGGAAACGCAGCCCGCTCGACACTCTCGACATTATTGATCTGGAAATTAAAAGAGACGATTTTGATGATTTGGTTTCTGAATTGTAGTCGTTATACATAGCACACTAGTTTACAATGGTTCTCAAATTTACCGCAACACTACACTTGTACATATATGTATATATTCATCATACATGCACATATTAGAAACACCGGATGTAGGAAAGCACTTTATACCAATGTTTCCAATTATATTTTTAGATGGTAATCTTATTAATTGCAATTTCAATTGCGCACAGTAATTAAAAATCGATCTTACAAAGCCATTTTTGTATAGGTCGATGTTTCGCTCAAAATTTTGGAAGAGTTTAAGACGTACAAGATCAAACAACGTCAAAATGGATATAATCAGTCAGAAGATAATTACGTAGATCGGCTAGAATATCTATATCTCTAATTACAAGCATCCTTGGAATTAGATGTTTGGGATGAAACTTTGTACGATTACTTTGTATCCGATACATTATCAAAATTTGGTAGAAAAACTTCCAATTTGCATACAGAAAATAGCAAATGAAATCTTTCGATTTCAATAATCATTAGGTTTCATATGATAAAGTATGGAAACCTACATCTAGAGATTAGTTAACCGCTTCTTTTTTCCTTCGAAATAAAACGAAATTCGGTGCCATATAAACAGGCCTCTATACTATAGATAATTAGATTTTTTTTAGAAAAAGACAGGTTTGCAGATCATTTACAAAGAACGCTTCAATATGTCGAACCAACCTAACCCAGTTATTTGTTACGCGGAGAAATTTGATTGTTGTAGCTTGATTTACTAAAACTACATCAGAAAGAAATTCTTATTTTCCGCCCGTGTGGGAAATGGTATTTTCTCACAGGCAATTAAGGAAGCTATATGTTGATATAGCATACACCGAAATCCAGCTATGTAAAATAGATTTGATTCGTACTCCATTCATCAGCCTATAATCTCCCCACCACAACCTCCTCCAACCTAATTATAATAGCAACGCCACCTCTCGGATATTACCCAACAAGTGTAACAACTGTACACGTCATCAAAAACGCTAAACAATGGCATACACAAGCTGCCGCCATCTTGCCATCAAATCGAGCCCTCAAAAAATTAACCTCGAAACAGTTTTGCCGCGCAGTTCTCACGCCTAATCAAAATGGCGCGCCATAACGTCAGCGCTTGTTCGCGCTGCATCCTGCGACGACGGTTCCGAGGCGCCCGTCGCGTACTTGCCGCCCGCTTCAACTCCAACCTACGCTAACTAACAATACTAAAACATACCTAAGCGCCCCGCGCTAATGTCACACGAATTTATATACACACTGCACATACAAACACGTCTATGGTCGGGCAGCAAACTAAACCGTTCCGCACGGTGGGTGAACGAACTCTGCTATTGCGGCTGCGCTGCCCGCACGATGCCGCCGTTTCCCGCGGGGTGGGGACCCATCGGCTCGAGTGATTCAACGGAAATTTTGTGAAATAACAAAAAACTACTGCAACATGAGGTTGTTTCTAGCGATTGTTTTTAGGCGTTTTTGAGTATTGCTAGGCTGATCGATGCGCTGCGACGCCGCAGAGGCTACATGCTGGGCGTAGCGGCAGCTGATTAGATAAACTTTGGTCTATAAAAATACACACGGAAAGGCTTTTTACAAATTACTTTATCGTTGTGAAGCCAGTGGTCTGCACGTCGTGAGTTGAAGTGCAGCCTTGGGACTTGTTAATTATGAGCCTATCCGTTTTCGTTCTGCGCCTTTCACCATAGCCAGCTCGAGTCTTCAACCTGGCAACGGCGCTTGTGGCCCCTGTTCACCGCAAGCCTACTGATTCGACGCTACGGAGCGGATGTTGGGAACTTTCTGATGTATTTTTAGTCCCGCCAAGCTACAAGGGTCGACGTACAGAATTAACTGCGTTGGTGCATGGCTGTAGACTGGAACCATGTACTCTCAAGGAGAAGTTCTTTATAAAATGACTACAATTATTATTAAAACCTTTTCTAGATACATAATACATACTATAGCATACATAATATTCCTGATATTTCGTTTTATGATTTAACAGCCTAATGCTCTTTTTAACCTCGGTCCTATAACATTTATAGATTTCATAGGGATACATTGATAATCATAATTGGATGAATTGTTTTCTCAACAAAAACAAAAACTATTGACGCGTTGAATGTTGATCCAATGATAATGTTTTAGATCTGTTAGTATTTCCAATATAATTAATCTGTTATAGCTCCCCTTGTAGCAACTGCTTCTCTTTTCATGCCATTCACATGATTTATGTATATTTGTATGTTCTAAAACAAATACATTTTTGCCATGTATTTATTGGTCTCCAACTTTTTCTTTTTGCCATTACATTATATTCTATAGCTGTCCTGTTCTATATCTATATTTCCTTTCCTCATTATTAACAAATGATTACGTAGAATATTAAAAATATATTACCCGGAAATCATAACAAAGGAAGAATATGCACAAAAATGTAATATAGAGTGTAAACCACAATCAAGAAAACAAAGTGGTAATACATACGTGTGTCCTATGCATTACCACTTATTTTCTTGATTGTGGTTTGCACTCTATATTACATTTTTGCGCATATTCTTCGTTCGGTATGATTTTAGGGTAATATATTTTTAATATTCTACGGAACCTTTTGTAAATAAAGGTCTGTATCTTTGTTAATGTGTTTGAGTTGGTAGCCCACGATTCCTATGGATACAATAATACGCTTTTTACATTGCTGTTAAAAAATCTGATTTTGTTCTTTGTAGATATTTCGTTTATCTCTATAGCAGTAGTGGTAGTATCTTCCATAGCATATTAAAAGCTTCTGGCGCTTTTTAAATTTTTCTGTTTATATCTTCTTCGGTTATCCCCTTACGCTTATTACGCTGCCTAAAGGCGCTTGCGTTTAGCATGGTTTAGCATTGCTATAAATATAGTCGTGCGCCGCCGTTTGTAAGGGCCGAGGTAGAATTATGCGCATCGGACGCGGCAAATAGAACAAGAAACAATAAGCCCGTACCAGCCCTGAGTGATAAACGAAAGGCACTTAGGTACTAGAATTGACCTACCTACCTTTTCTATTTCTCATTCATTTATTTTGGTTGTTATATCTTGGGCCCTTCAATACAAGTTACTAAACATAGCCGTGTGCGAAGGGATCATAATCTATCCCAAATAAACTTGGTGGCAGGACGAAGTGTTCATTAAAAGAATTTCGAAACCCGAGTATGTTTCGAATAATCGTCTTCGCCGAGAGTCTTTCACTGAGTCAGATTTATATTAAATGCATCAGTGAAAGACTCTCGGCGAAGACGATTATGCATACATAAGATAACCTTTGAAGTTTGACCTTATCCTCAAAATTTAACATGCTAATTTTGTGTCTAATTTAATCGTTGTCTATTTAAATAAGATATTACCCTCTGAAAGTTACACACTTTAACGTATTCATGGAAGTGGAACGAATGGCAATCACCAAATGGTATCATAATGTGCGCATAACAGCTAAACAAATAAGGCGGAAAGGCCAACGACCGGTAGTCGACTAAAGATTGGTTTCTGTCTAGAAACAAATATGCACCACTGATTCTATACTTGTTATAAACAATAATAGATACTTACAATCACACTGTGAGTAGTTCCATTATTAGTTAGTCCATTGTTAATTGAATTGAGTGTTTATTTGTAGAGTGTATCAATTCAGTTTCAGCCATATTCACTTGGAATTTGCCCCTCTAGGATAATGTTATTGTTAATTAGTTTGTAAACACAATTTAATATGTACGTAAGTTGAATCTGTATTACACTTTTAATTGGTATTTTCCCAGAAGTGTTTATAACGTGTAAGATATTAATAGTGTTATCAGGGATGGCGATTAAAATGCTAGTACCCACATGTCCTGTCACGTTTATGGTATGTGTGAGAATTTTGTATTTTTTTTATAATACTTTTATGAGTCAGACAATTTCATGAATTCATTAAAATTATTTTATTCATACTTTTCTATGTATATAATATATAATAGAAAAGTATATAAAAAAGAAACAACTAAACTGGTGGGGACATTTAATTAGGATGGACAAAAATAATCAAACAAAACAGGTATGGGAAGCAAGAACTGGAAATAAAAGAAGAAGAGGTAAACCAAGAAAAGAGTGGGACAACAGAATAGAGGAAATAATATATATATATATATATATATATATATATATATATATATATATATATAATATAACAGTATATATAACAGTGAACAGTTGTTTCTAGTCGTTTGAAATTGTGAATGGGCTTCTTGTATACTTTCACTTCAGTGCATGATTTTTAGAAATTGATATTAAGTAGTAGTTACCGCTAGTCGTTTATTTACTACAAAACATAAGAATCGCCATTTATTAGCTGATTAATACAAATTAACTAGTTTTCAATATTGCCTGTATCTCTGCTTAAATTTTGATATAGACAGTATCTTAAAGCCTGTATTCCATTGTATTAATAATTCAATGATACATTTGGATTTTCCATACTCCTAAAATGGTTATTATATACAGAACGCATCCTAGGCTTATTTCAATCAAAAGCAATATTATATTTCAAGGTATTTAACTGTGATAGAAGAAAACTCCTGGTAATGTTATTTTGGCCGCTCAATAGTTTTATTACGTCTACTTAATCCTGCTCCCCGATGATCAGATAATTAGTTCTTGGAAACCAGACCATTACCATATAATCGGTTTTATATGCAATCTTCTTACCTGGTATTATTTTTCATTTCTGCTACAATAAAGGTCTAAAGGAAACTACTAGTATGTAGTTGGAAACTGGATTAATTAATTGCAAGAATTATGAAAGTTACTCGAAATTAAATTGATATAACTCGAGTTGTAGTTGTTAAAACTACTTTAAACTTGCCACCGACATTTAGTATACTTGCGGAAAGTAGTATACTCATTAACTAGTATGTAGTTTGAAAACTGGATTTATTACGATTTTTCAAATAGAAATAATTACAACATTTATGAAAGTTACTTGAATTAAATTGATATAACTCGAGTTGCAGTTGTTCAAACTATTTCAAACTTGCTACCAACATTTAGTATACTTGCAGAAAGTAGTATACTCATTAACTAGTATGTAGTTTAAAAACTGGATTTATTACAATTTTTCAAATAGAAAGAATTGCAACAATTATGAAAATTACTCGAAATTAAATTGATATAACTCGAGTTGCAGTTGTTCAAACTACTTCAAACTAGCCACCGACTTTTAGTATACTTGCGGAAAGTAGTATACTTATTTACTAGTATGTAGTTTAAAAACTGTATTTATTACGATTTTTCAAATAGAAATAATTGCAGCAATTATAAAAGTTACTCGAATTAAATTGATATAACTCGAGTTGTAGTTGTTCAAACTACTTCAAAATTGCTAAAAATATTTAGTATACTTGCAGAAAGTAGTATACTCATTATCTAGTATGTAGTTTGAAAACTGGATTTATTACAATTTTTCAAATAGAAATAATTGCAACAATTATGAAAGTTACTCGCAATTAAATTGATATAACTCGAGTTGCAGTTGTTTAAACTACTTCAAACTTGCCACTGGCATTTAGTATACTTGCGGAAAGTAGTATACTCATTAACTAGTATGTAGTTTGAAAAATGGATTTATTATGATTTTTCAAATAGAAATAATTGCAACTATTATGAAAGTTACTCGAAATAAATTTATATAACTCGAGTTACAGTTATTCAAACTACTTCAAACTTGCTACCAACATTTAGTATACTTGCAGAAAGTAGTATACTCATTAACTAGTATGTAGTTTGAAAACTGGTTTTATTACGATTTTTCAAATAGAAATAATTGCAACAATTATGAAAGTTACTCGAAATTAAATTGATATAACTCGAGTTGTAGTTGTTCAAACTATTTCAAACTTGCTGCCGACATTTAGTATACTTGTGGATAGTAGTATACTCATTAACTAGTATGTAGTTAAAAAACTGGATTTATTACGATTTTTTCAAATGGAAATAATTGCAACAATTATGAAAGTTACTCGAATTAAATTGATATAACTCGAGTTGCAGTGGTTAGAACTACTTCAAACATGCTACCAAGATTTAGTATACTATCAGAACGTAGTATACTCATTAACTAGTATGTAGTTTGAAAACTGGATTTATTACGATTTTTCAAATAGAAATAATTGCAACAATTCTGAAAGTTACTCGAATTAAATTGATGTAACTCGAGTTGCAGTTGTTCAAACTACTTCAAACTTGCTACCAATATTTAGTATACTTGCAGATAGTAGTATACTCATTAACTAGTATGTAGTTTGAAAACTGGATTTATTACGATTTTTCAAATAGAAATAATTGCAACAATTATGAAAGTTACTTGTATTAGATTGATATAACTCGAGTTGCAGTTGTTCAAACTACTTTAAACTTGCTAGCAACATTTAGTATACTTGCAGATAGTAGTATACTCATTAACTAGTATGTAGTTTGAAAACTGGATTTATTAGGATTTTTCAAATAGGAATAATTGCAACAATTATGAAAGTTACTTGTATTAAATTGATATAACTCGAGTTGCAGTTGTTCAAACTACTTTAAACTTCCTACCAACATTTAGTATACTTGCAGAAAGTAGTATACTCATTAACTAGTATGTAGTTTAAAAACTGGATTTATTACGAATTTTCAAATAGAAATAATTGCAACAATTATGAAAGTTACTCGAATTAAATTGATATAACTCGAGTTGCAGTTGTTCAAACTACTTCAAACTTGCTACCAACATTTAGTATACATGCAGAAAGTAGTATACTCATTAACTAATAGGTAGTTTAAAAATGGATTTATTACAATTTTTGTAATAGAAATAATTGCAACCATTATGAAAGTTACTCGAAATAAATTTATATAACTCGAGTTGCAGTTGTTCAAACTACTTTAAACTTGCTACCAACATTTAGTATACTTGCGGAAAGTAGTATACTCATTAACTAGTATGTAGTATAGAATGTTTGTTATTTTATTATAGAATATAAATTTCATTCATTATATCTTATTAGCATTGTATAACAAATTGACATCATTACATTTATGGGTGCAATGGACAATAAAAGACATTTATTATTATCTACTATACTAATAAAATGGTATGTTGTGTACATACTTAATTGGCGTCCGATTATCTGAGTAGACAATCGGTAACGACGTCATTAAGTAACAATAGACCTACTCAAGTTAGGCCAGCGCCGGCGCATTTACAATCTCACTAGACATGCGGACCGGTATTTACAACCCGATTAGAAAGTCTGCAAACCGGAATATAGACTTCTCCCTATATAAATATTCCTATTATTTATATAGGGAGAAGTCTATATTCCGGTTTGCAGACTTTCTTATCGGGTTGTAAAAGCAGTTCAAACGCTCTAATTCTCATACTCATTCTCATTCATTTTTCTACAACACAACACAACCAGCCAACATCGCTGAGCTATAGGAGTTAGCTCTTACTTTAAATAGTTACCACCAACAATACAATAAACATTTTAAACTTCAATTATGAGCTGGTGACTGCGAAACCCCTGTTTTGTACACATTGGTTTATATTGTTACCAAATTGTATTTTACTATGTTATTATCCGTAATAGTGATTATTCTGTGTCTAATGACTACAAGTTCTTAATGTACCGGAAATAACTCGTATCAGAGAAGCGGAAATGGGCGTAAAAACCGATAGTAGATTATTTATTATGTATATCCATTTGTAATCTTTACATTACTATTACAAACGTTATGCATATTAAATGTAGTTGCGGACACAAGGAAAATACGATTGAGAATAGAAAAATATTGTCGATTTGTTCTTCATTAAATTCATATGAATTCTTCAAACAGACAGAATTGAATTTTATGTATTTCTCAAAAACTACTTGACCAAAATTTCAAAACGCTTAATACGGAAATGTAGTTAAAGTAATAGCATGTATAGTAAAACTAAGCTATACAAGAAAGTAGTAGAAATATAACTATATACTTGTAAATTGCTAAAAGCATATACGAATTTATTTTTCATGTACTGACTTTAACAATAATTACATTACAATGCACTTAATCTGTTAATTGAGAAGTCTAAACTTTTTAGTCAATGCTCGAATCATTTTGAAAATAGACGATAAGAATAAGAGTAATGTTGCTTTTTGGCTACAACATAAAGTACTTAATACTGAAAAATAGTAAACTTGTTTATTTTCGTATAATAAATACAGTTTAACTGCATCAGTGCGACAGCGACATGAAAAATCGATGCTGTTTAGTGTCTTGAACACTTTCGTGGAGATTTGTGGCGGCGCCTCCTTTTCCATTAGCCACCGCGTGAGTCATTACATGGCCCCTACATGACGAATAGAATGTCGTCATCGTCATGACACTCCGAGACCGACGTGCTTAACCCAGAGCCACCTGCAATGTGACATAACTGATGGCGTAATCATCCCACAGCCCGTCCCCGCCTATGGCACTGCTTATAAGGAAGAAAAAATTAATGTCGTTTATTTTTTGTCCACAAATTTACAGTACGATTATAATAACACTATTATGGTAATAATAATATGCCGCTTATTGGTATTAAAATTAAATATATTTAGAGAATTTAACGATACTTCTTCCCGAATGATTAGAAGGGGCTTAAATAAATCTGGATTGAACAGCAGAAAACCGGCCAACAAGAAACCCTTGCTTACCAGAGAGCGCATAATTTAAATCGGAAGTTTCTTGGCCAGTTTTCTACTGTCCAATCCAGCTTCATTCTGGGCCTTGGATACGTACGCCCTGCATATTTAACTATTATATGTATTTTCATTCTATAATTAGATTATACTTTTGGGTAATAAAAAATATTTTTATTATTATTGAAAATAATTTGCTCAAATTCAATTCCACCATTAATATCCGAATCTGATTTGAGAAACTTGAAGTCATTGTCAACACGCAGCATTTATTTTTAAACTAAATAATAAATTCGAAACAAATGGTATAAATTCGGGACCACAAACGAGTTGTGACATATCGGGACAGCGGCTGAAAATTCGAGACTGTACCGGGAAATTCAGGGCGTATGGCCACCTCTTGATATTGGATCATGATCCTAAATTAGAGAAGATTATTGTGTACCTTAAATTACAACATAATACGCCGTGTGCATAATGATTGATTAATTCAAGTTTGCGTATCCTAACGTATTCAAACTAATGTGGTTCAAAATTTCTTTGACTTTGATTAGCAATGTCTAGCATCATAATTAATAAATACAGATTCAGAGCAATCCTGATGTCTGGATGGACTAATGCCGCTCTATGGGCGAGATAATTTGTTTGGCGAACAGGAAACGTTTAAGTCCGGCTTATCTATTCAATTACGCGGTCAGTCCGGGTGATTTGTAGCATCGGATTAGGTATTGGGTGGAAATGATAATTGTAATAATTCGGATGTACAAATTCAACAGGCATGTAATCAATCTGGTCCTGTAGCCATGTCTGGGGATACATCAACATGATTTCTATAATATTAAAACCAAACTCCTGGGAAATATCTAGCAAATATATAAAATTCATGGTATGTGATAATGCATTGGATATACAACTTCTTCGGAATTTGACCCATAATCTACTACGAGAAATCTGTAGTCAACGGAATTTTCCAAATAATACTTATGTGATATGTTTGTTATTAACTGCGGAAAACATGTATGTAATATACTTTTTGTACTCATGTCCTAAGACAAGTCATTTCCCGCATTGATTTGGGTGCGGGAAATACTACTTCCCGCACTCCCAATCGTCTATTTTCACAATCATTAAGCATTGACTAAAAAGTTTAGACAGACTTCTCAATCAACAGATTAAGTGAATTTACCAAATAATACTTATGTGATATGTTAGTTAGTACTAGTGCGGGAAGTAGCCAGTGTTACAAACTTATTCGCTCATTCGGAAAACTTGCCTTCCTGCACTAAAAATGTAAATTACTATTCTGAGACTAATTTTATCAACATTCGAGACTCATATTGCAAACCAAGTTTTTCAGGGCTCGCACGATTTTAGTTGGACTAACTTAAGATTTTACGTTTCTCCACTATTTACAAGATGAAAAAAAAAACAGAAAAAAAACTGAATGACCCTTCGGCCAGACACATATTTTGAGATTAAATAAAAGTAACAGATACAAACTAATTTAATACAATAAATTGATATAAATTTAACACGTTTAACCTAAACCAGGATACATTTAGATAAATTATGTTTTCTATGAGCCAATTGCTTCCCCTTCTTGCAGACTTCTTTCATTAGATCTAGGATTACATTCACTACTTTCTTTCAGCCTTGAACATTCATTTATTCATTTGAAATATTATGAGAGAAATGGGTATGCAAGATGTGAAATAGAAACATTATGTCTTATCATAAGCTCTCACATACACAATGCTGACTGTAAACTGTCCGTTTAATGTATTTCGATTTCAAAACGTTTTCTCATTTACCTCTAAACAGGTTTTTTGTATTTCTAGCCAGCCCCAGCCAGTGCCAGTCAAGGCAGCTTTTCACTTATCGCCAGTCCTCTCACGAGGGGCACGTAAAACGTTTCCGTCGCGTACGCCAATTACTGCCCGAGCCGAAGTTTCTTCCAACAGGACGGCGAAATAAAATAAAATGAAGACTCATTAATTCCAGATTTGCTGTCGTTTAATTCGAGCGAAATTTTTATACATACACAAACCGTGCCGCATTTTCTTAATCAATTTCGGCTGCTAAGTCCCGACGTGCATATTTTAGGGGCGCTAATGGGGGGTCATTAAAAAAGTTAGGATGAGGCGGACGTGGCGTGCTTAATTTGACGAGCACCAGTGCTCTTGACATGAATTTTGATCGAACTGTGTATGAATGTTGTACTTAAGCCGCTTTCGTTTAGCATAGTTTATCATTGCTAGTCGCCCCCATGGCGTGCAGGATTTCTTCCCTTTGTATTCTGTACGCCATTGGGGATCAACGTTGCTCTAATTCGGGTCTATCTTCTGAAAGTAGGTTTTCAAAATACTCGTTTCACTTACTCTCGATTATAATAGATATGTAGTTTGTTTGCTTGGTGTTTTACCTTAGGGCATTCAATTTCCAAACCTCTCCTGATAGTTCAATACAAAATTAATAAGTTATAATTAAGTGCAATATTGTATTAAATAAAATTTTTGAGTTTTCCATGTTTTTATTATTACATTCTATAAAGTAATATTGTAGCCTCATAATGAGGTATAATTTATTTATTTGTTTGTATTATTAACGCCGTTATGAAAAAATTAGTGCGGTCACTTACTTTAATTGAAAAAGTTCAATGCATGAAAAGTCGTAGTAAATCAAATTTTTGAGTTTTCAATTTTTGTATTATTACATCCTATAAATTAATTTTGTAGCCTCATAATGAGGTATAATTTGTTTATTTGTTTGCATTATTAACGCCGTTATGATGAAATTAGTGCGATCACTTACTTTGATTGAAAAAGTTCAATGCATGAAAAATTGTAGTAAATCAAATTTTTGAGTTTTCAATTTTTCTATTATTACATCTTATAATGTAATATTGTAGCCTCATAATGAGGTATAATTTGTTTATTTGTTTGTATTATTAACGCCGTTATGAAGAAATTAGTGCGATCACTTACTTTAATTGAAAAAGTTCAATGCATGAAAAATCGTAGTAAATCAAATATTTGAGTTTTTAATTTTTTTATTATTACATTCTATAAAGTAATATTGTAGCCTCATAATGAGGTATAATTTGTTTATTTGTTTGTATTATTAACGCCACTATGAAGAAATTAGTGCGATCACTTACTTTAATTGAAAAAGTTCAATGCATGAAAAATCGTAGTAAATCAAATTTATCAGTTTTCAATTTTTCTATTATTACATCCTATAAAGTAATATTGTAGCCTCATAATGAGATATAATTTGTTTATTTGTTTGTATTATTAACGCCGTTATGAAGAAATTATTGCGATCACTTACTTTAATTGAAAAAGTTCAATGCATGAAAAATTGTAGTAAATCAAATTTTTGAGTTTTCAATTTTTCTCTTATTACACCCTATAAAATGATTTTGTAGCCTCATAATGAGGTATAATTTGTTTATTTGTTTGTATTATTAACGCCGGTATGAAGAAATTAGTGCGACCACTTATTTTAATAGAAAAAGTTCAATGAATGAAAAATCGTATTAAATCAAATTTTTGAGTTTTAAATTTTTCTATTATTACATCCTATGAAGTAATTTTGTAGCCTCATAATGAGGTATAATTTGTTTATTTGTTTGCATTATTAACGCCGTTATGATGAAATTAGTGCGATCACTTTGATTGAAAAAGTTCAATGCATGAAAAATTGTAGTAAATCAAATTTTTGAGTTTTTAATTTTTCTATTATTACATCCTATAAAGTAATATTGTAGCCTCATAATGAGGTACAATTTGTTTATTTATTTGTATTATTAACGCCATTATGAAGAAATTAGTGCGATCACTTACTTTAATTGAAAAAGTTCAATGCATGAAAAATTGTAGTAAATTAAATTTTTGAGTTTTCAATTTTTCTATTATTACATCCTATAAAGTAATATTGTAGCCTCATAATGAGGTATAATTCGTTTATTTGTTTGTATTATTAACGCCGTTATGAAGAAATTAGTGCAATCACTTATTTTAATTGAAAAAGTTCAATGCATGAAAAATTGTAGTAAATAAAATTTTTGAGTTTTCAATTTTTCTATTATTACATCCTATAATGTAATATTGTAGCCTCATAATGAGGTATTATATGTTTATTTGCTTTTATTATTAATGCCGATATAAAGAAATTATTGCGATGACTTACTTTAATTGAAAAAAATAATAAAATATTTTACCATATGTGTCCAACTTTCTGAGAAACTTAAATCCAAAGAGGTAACAATATGATTTTGCACATTACCTAAATCGAATATGTTATAAAATATATAATTATTATTACTTCACCAAGTTCTTCATGAATTCTATAAAATATAGGATTCGATAAGGCCGGTATATCCAGTATACTTAAAATTCTTCGGTGTGTTTATAGGTACTGTTTTCTACCACTTGTTTAATTGTTTGAAACAACTAGTTTCGTCTAAGCTCTAGGCATTATGAAGTCATCGGGAAAAACTTGATAACGCATAGAGCTTAGACGAAACTAGTTGTTTCAAACAATTGGTAAAAAACATAGTAGTTTTATTCATTTCATTTATTGAGTTATAATTCAATTAAAAATTTCGCTTTCCATTTTTTTCTAAGTGTAGTGTAACTAATTACTTAATAATCGTAGAATTTGCTCTTAAAAAAATTAAACAAATACTGGTAATATTGCAAAATACTTCATTTTAACTTTATTCATACCACACAATCCGAAGCATACAATTTGAGAGCTTTTACGGCATAAAATGTCACATCGAGAACTCGAATCGAACATTGTGATTTACAATGCAGTTATTAAGTCTACACTTAATACTTTTGGCACGTAGAAAACATTTACTGTACGTCAGTCCCAGTCCCCAACAACCTCATACGGTGCCAACTCGAATAGACAGCGAATTGAACTCCAGTCTAACTTGCACATGCACACACACACACAATTCCCGATTTTCGATTGTGACAAGATGTGCGAGCACGAATTTATTCGCGCTTTCGTGCCGTCACGTCGCATCCGCAATGCCACAGGTGCTCGAGCGACGAAAGACGCGCGCTCGCCCCGATTTACAGCCCCGTCGCAGTCCCTCGGGGGCGGCTTTTTTCTCCGCGTACCACGAATCTAGCTCCGGAATTTATACGAGACTGGCGGGGGGCGCTTATTTCTCCTGGGGATGGGCTGACAGTAACAACCAGAATCCTTTCCATCAGACAATGACATCAAGTTTCTCAAATCAGATTCGGATATTAATGGTGGAATTGGATTTGAGTAAATTATTTTCAATAATAATAATAATATTTTTTATTATCCAAAAGAATAATCTAATTATTAGAGTGAAAATAAATATAATAGAACATATATAAGTGTGAATCCACCTCTTGGCAATCTACATATCTAGATTGCAATCTTATTAGATCTCATCAGTATAGCTCAGCTAGTGAGGATGAATTCAGACAATATCTCGAGTGGTTATATACAAAAATTATACAATAAATCCCCTAGGAGGAAAGTTAAACGCCATCTGGCGGCACCACATCAATTAGCAATGCACACCCAAATGATAATAACATGCTCATGCCATCAGGATCACCGGGTAGTCATATCATAAGATAATACATATGCAACAAGACTATAAGATTTAAAAAAAGCAAGTCTCATTTACATCATACAAATTGCAATGCGGCCGTGCGTACTCGTGTAATCTTTAAACAAAGGTCGATCTTCGCCCCGCTGTACCACTTATCTGTGCCAGTTTGTCGTTGATGGCACGTATCGCGAAAGCGGTCGTTAAACTGTTTGTCCCGCGGCGCCGTAAAAACTTTACCCCTTCGCCCGCCTCTTTAGTTTTGTTGCGAATTTAAATGGACCTTTACGGGCGCGCGATCTGACTTTTATCGGCGGCACTAAATTTGATGGCCGCCGAGGAACTAACGGCATTAAGTTTGAAATTAGAAAAGTTATGAATCGTTTAGTCGTGGGAAAGACGGGGGGGCGGTAAATATCATCGATATCTAGTTCGCGGAAGTTATGTTACTTCTGCGAATAGCATATGTTCGCAGATAGTGCACGGAATGTAAATTTTTTGATAACTGCATGTAGTAAGAAAGTTTTTAATGGAGTGTGTAACTTACTTTCAAAGGCACTTATTTGTAGAATTCTATTAAAGTTTGGTACGATTCTGACAGATTTCACGTTTATAGTGTAATTCTTTAAAATTTCTATAGGAGTTAGTATTATAATAAAATTGTATATCGTAATTCAAGATTAGTTAGGAAATGAACTATATCCGACTAATTTCCAGAATACTAGAAAACACAAAACAAACTGTTATATAGAACACTTGGGTTTCGCTGCCCCCTCCTCAGGATTAAGTAACTCTTATAAGTTTAAGAATGTTTATTGTATAATTGGTAGTCACTATTTAAAAGTTACTTATTCAATCTTCAAACTTATTCATTTTTAATATGTAATTTGTAACTGTAATCATTACTTAACATATTTCTGACTTGTGTAAATCTTTATGTATACAACACCAAATAAATACTTTACTTACTAAAGTGAAAAACGATCTATATCCGACTAACTCGACTAACTCGGCGATGTTGACTGTCTTTTCTATGAATATTGAGTTTTTTTTGTGGCCCACCTAAACTTTATTTTTCACCCATGTTAAGCTTTGAGTTTGATATGCATGGTCTACACAAAATATACATTCTTCTTTTTCCACAACCCCATAATGTTGTCGTTCCATATTTTCTATGGTCGTCATGTAGATTTCTTCCGTCTTAGTGACTTGCCAAGAGACATTGTGTTTCAGATATTGGATAATAATCCTATTACGTCTGTTAAAAATCAGCTAGCCCTTCCCGGAATGGAACGACTATACAAGAGTATAAGTATACTCTTGTATAGTCGTTCCATTCCGGGAAGGGCTAGCTGATTTTTAACAGACGTATAGGATTATTATCCAACATCTGAAACCCAATGTCTACCCGCGCAGAGGGCGCAAACCTATCGGAGATTGTTATGGAGGGCTAATAAAACGGAGTTTCTTTAGGTATAATTGTATTTGTATTGAAAGGCACAATAGGTCCGTGAAGGGCCGCAGTGCACACAGCCTAGGGGCGGGGGCTGTACTCACTGTAAACAAAAATATGTGTATTGAAGCTGTAATGAAGTGCAATCATGCTGGAGTACGGGCCTGTTCAGATCGGTCCGGTATTATACCTGCATTGAGAAGCTCCGAGTTTATTGCATGGAACCCCCGCGGCTGAACAATTATCCGAAATATGTCTTAAGATCGTTTTAGACAAGACAATTTCTTACCTCAAAAGTTATTCAAGAAATGAATTCATATATTTTCCTCCCATATAATTTGTTCTTGACAAATAGAACACGTTATATTTTTCCATTCGATCTACCATCCGATTCAATATTTCAAATAATTTGCTGTATGATACAAGATAATTTAGATTGTCTCGCATCTTGACTAACTTTTGAGTCAAGAAATTGTCTTGTCTAAAACGACCTTTAGCTCTTCCCGAAATGGAACGACTACTCTTACTATTCTGTCTCGATCTCAACATGTGTGTTCAATTTCGCCCTCCTGCTCACTGATGTTCACAAAATATATACATGGTTAATTTTTGACTTACATGGTACTACACACAAAAAGCCTTCAATCCACGGACCCACAACACATTTTTCTTGCTGTTTAAATAATAAATCTACTGCAATCATTTTCCACATTATGTATGTACAATATTTTCCTACCCAACAGCATCCTCAAATACAGGAACACCGTGTGTACCCAGCAAGCAAACCCTCGAACCGTGAGGAGAGCGGAGCAACCCCCATGAATAAAATTACCAGTTTCATCGGCTCTGCACACGAATTTCGAATCGCGCTGCCGGCTAAATGTTTAACGTTTCGCGTCTGTTTGCTAAACGTGAACGCCGGGTTTTTTTTTTTTTTTTTTTTTTTGTTTGGCGACAGGCCTAGGAGTGTAAAAATCTTCTAAAAGACGAATCCCCTCTCAGTGAGGGGAGACAGTGTCAGATTCTTACTGACTAAAAAGCACTCCTCCTGAAACATAGCGAAAACATTAGTTTTATATATGGGTATCTCTAAGTGTGTAAAAATTCGCGGGATGATTGGATGTGGAATGGTCGTTTGGCCAGCCCCGGGGGGCTTCACGGAAGTTGGCCTATTCGCAATTTGTCCAGTTTTCACTGGGCAGCTTGCGAATATTTCAGGCCGAAGGATAGCTCAGAGTCTATGGTCCGGGGTGAATTGACAGTAAGTTCCAAACTATGTTTGCAACTGACTGAATCTCCACGGTCGTAGCGCCCTGAGCAATTCGGAGGGCAATATGAGCATCCAGGCGACGAAAACGTTCATCGCGTGGAATTTCAGGATCTATAAGGTCATTTAAGGTATAATGTGGGACGCTTGCCGATGGGGCTGGGATTGTCTGGGGGACTATAGATGTTGCCGGATGGGCGGAGGTTGTCGGTGGGACCGAGGTGGGCTGGGGCATTGGCGGGCTTGCCTTATGGCTAGTAGCGCGGGCGTAAGAGATATCCAACCGGGTTGATGAGTCCGGTTGTGTTTTACGCTTGGGGAAGCTAGAGCATCCCCGATAATTGGCAGGGTGACTGCCGCCGCAATTTGCGCAGGTAGCGGGACCTGTTTCACGAGTGTGTGTACACACCGTGTGAGAGTGAGAGCCTGCGCATCTAACGCAGGCAAAATCACGTCGACAATTAGATGCGGAGTGACCAAACGTTTGGCATCGATGGCATTGCCCAACGTCTAATGATTTGCGTTTATGTTCCACCGTGACGCGGTGAAACGTAAAGATATTGGTGAGCTGGAAGATAGTTCTTCCAGCTGGGGTCAATGGTAATGTTATCATTACCATTGGGAACACTCGGGAGTTGGACTTTTGGCCCATCTGGTGGGCCGAGATAGCGGGGAAACCCTGCATTTTGACGTCTTCCAGAACGTCTTCTGCAGATAAGGTTTCGGGGATGCCACGGAGAACTACGCGGAGGACTTTGTCGGAGGGTAGGGTGTATGTATGATATTTTGAACCTCTTTCTTCGAGGTATGACGTTAGGCGTCGGAAATCGTCGGGGGAGGCCGGGTGAAGACGCACCCCTTTAGCGGTGTTGACCGCTTTACTGATGTTAATTTCGCGAACTTTAATTTCGCGAAGGATGAGTCCGTAGCCCTCTTTAGATTCAAGGACTACGGGGGGAGGGGCTTTCCCTTTGGGCTGAGGGGTTGCAGAGTCTGCGGGAACAGGTGCCGGTATGGCCTCTGTTTTCGGGTGCTTTGCCGCTTTTTGTTGCGACTTTGGAAGTTGAAATGCCGTTTCGCGATCTCCGTCTAATTCATCATCAGACGCAGCGCTAGTGGCAGATGAGCTGGGGCGTGAAAGGTCGTCGGTTGCCTTCCTTTTCGGAACTGAATGTTCAGTGAGCATGGGCTCGATGTTGTCTGGGGCTGGGTCGGTGAGCATGGGCTCAATTGGGTTGGCTGGGGGAACGAACATATCCGCGCCTGGAAGTGCGGGGAATTGTTCGCGTATTTTGGGCTTTTTAGAGCCCTGACTAGGGAGTGTAGCGGGTTTAGCCTGCTTCTTGCTAGAAGACTTTTTGGTCTTCTTGCCGGAAGCCGGTTTTTCCGAGACGGGCTTAACGAGTGGGTTCCCAGAAGCGGGCTCGTTAGTAGAGGGTTGGGGTTTTTCCCATGACAGGGGTTCGGTTACCCAGGCAGGTAATGGGATGTTTGCCTTTCTTGCCATCTCTTGGTAAGACTGAAGTTGGGCATGCATTAACTCAAGTACGGCGGCCATCTCTTCATTGGAGCTTTCGGGTGTAAGCCCGTAGTACAAGTCCATGATGGCGTTCGGTAAGCGAGCACTTAAAAAATTAAAATGTTCCACTTACTATTCTCAGTGATGGTGTGAGCATCCTTCGACGGCTTGGCTTGGCAGCTGGGCTCGGTAGAAAACACGTCTGTCTGTCACGACAGATCAACTCAGTATGTTGGACGCCGGGCCGGATCGGAGCGTTAAATATTTGAACCCCGACCAAAAAGAACGCATGCCGCCCCCCCTGGAGGCGGTGGCCGGGTGTTTTTTATACGTGCCGCATCCATGCGGGACATTTACGATTCGTATGCCGGATGGATTTAGAGCCTCCGTCGGGCAATAATGGATGGCGGGTCGCTGGGCCACCAGCCTCCGGTTTGCGTGTTGTTTTCTAATTACATGGGGGGCTAAGGCGGCGGTGGGTGTTGCGGTCGGACCGGCGGGGGCGGCGGAATTATTTATAGGGCGGCTAATTTTTACGTGTGCGGCTGGCAGATGATTTATGCGGGAGCGCTATAAATCATGGATGCGGTTTGTCAGTGATGGCGTGACACGTCTCCGGTAGCCTGTGCGTTTTTTTTATTGTATGCGGCATGTGCCCGCTAGCTGTGGACGGCCTACAGCCTACACTTTTTTTTGATCTATTACTCATAAATAAATAAATAATATATATTAATATTATATTACCCCTGCAATAGCCCTCCTAAAGATGGTTATAAATATATATATATATATATATATATATATATATATATATATATATATATATATATATATATATTGCCCCTATAAGAATTTTGTTCCTGTTAAGGAAGGAAAGGAATCAGAAAAAAAATGGTTTCTAGCTGTATAAACTATACTTCTGATAGTTTCATTGCCTTACATTTCTTAGTCATGACATATTCTTTCTTCCAATAGCATTTTTCAGTCCTCCCAAATTTTTGACGAAAAATGGCATGAAATCGGTTTCGAATCCCCTTACTCGCCCGACCTACCCTGTAATTTCTTATTCCGAGTAATGAAGAAAAACCTAAAGGACGTAGAAGAGAGAAAAAATGACTACAGGCACTTAAAAGCATCGGTTCAGAGTTCAGAAGAATATAAAAAATGTTAACAGTGAACAACCGGTTCTTCTTCTTCACGTGCATCCAGGATATTCTGCGTCTTCCCTCTTGCCTGCTATTTTCCCCTGCATGATTAGCTGCAGTACATTATATTTATCCCCTCGCATGGTATGTCCCAAATATTTCAGCTTTCTGGTCTTTATCATGTGAAGGATTTCTAGGTCTTTCCCCATTCTTGTGAGGACCTCGGTATCCACGGTTTTATCCGTCCATGAGATCTTCAGGGTTCTCCGATACGTCCACATCTCAAAAGCTTGCAGTTTGTCGATGAGGTGTTGCTTCAGTGTCCATGCTTCCATACGATACAGTAGAATTGGAAATATGTAGCATTTTACCATTCTAACACGAAGGTCTAACGTTAGATTGCGATCACAGAAGAGATCTCTCATTTTGAGGAAGGCAGTTCTAGCAATCTCTATTCTGGACTTGATTTCTATTGTCTGCTCGTTTGTTTTTGTTATCCTAGTGCCTAGGTATTTGTACTTGGTTACCTTTTCAATATAGGTGTTATCAATAGGAAGATTTGCGTTAGGTGGTGTACGTGCTTTTGAGATGATCATGTATTTTGTTTTCTTAAGGTTTATATTTAATTCATATTTTGAACTGACAGTTTTCGTGCGTTCCACCATTCTTTGCAGGTCTACTTAACTATAGACAGTATTTTGAAGAGGTCAAACCTCTTCAAAATAATGATTTTAGTTTTCAAGACGTTATATCAAATACAAAAAAAAAAAATAAATATTTCCCGTTACTTTTGGGTACGCCTCGTCCGACTATGTCTATAATCGATTATATTTTGTCATTGCCATCATCATCATCATCAGTAGCCGTTAAATCCATTCTTGAATATAGGCCTTTCCCAATTGTTTCCATCGTTCTCTGTTCTGTGCCACTTGTATCCATGTCAGCCCTGCTTTTCTTTTGAGATCGTCGTACCAGCGCATAGGTGGTCATTGCCATAATATTGCTATAATACATAGTTTCTAAATAAATGTAATTAGCGTAGGCTTGTGGTCCATATTCAAAATTCCGTGTCTGGCTCAGTAAATTGTGGATGTAAATATGCAACATAATTCCCAACTAGCGGCATAAAACTTAGAATATCCTACAAAATATATCGTCGGCCATCTGGGGCCAATTTGTACCACGTTAAGTCCTCTACGAGCGCGGCGATTAAAGCACGATTGCATTAGTTTAATTCTTCCCGCCCTCCCCGGGGCGGCAGTACAAAAACGGGGTGAGTTATAGTTTAATAATGTCCGCGGTACGTGCGCACTTTAATTTTATCGAAGCGAGCAAATCTGGGGAGCGAGCGCGCGCGCTTGTGACGCCGGGTAAAAGATAAGATGAAACTTTGTCGTTCCAGCACCCAGTGACGAACATTTGATTACAGTCGGAGCGATGAGTTTAATTAAGAGCATTCCAGGCATTTCATTATTGAATTTAGATGGCAAATATAGAGTTATGTAGGATTGTAACTCCGGCGAGTATTTACGAGTTACTTAAATACCGAGGGATATTGGATGTTTCGACTGTTGACGCAATGAAATGCATTCACGTTTAAATTTCATTTCATTAGAAATATGCTTGGAACTGTTTTTTATTCCACTGCAATGCAATTAATCGTTGTAATGGGAATTCTATGAGAATTATTTTTAGTACTGATAAAAATATCAAACATAAAAAAAATGATACCTCTATCAGGTAAAGTGACTGAACAAAAAAGTCAACGCTAACTATTCTACAGGCTGCCCGTTGTTCGACCGTAAGACTAGTTTCACTCGAAGACGCTAGTGTACGATCAATCTAAAACTAGTATCCAACATACACGGTATGCTGGATACTAGTTTTAGATTGTAGGTAATTAGGAGAGAGAATTAACACGTTGTTAATCATCATCATTTTTACAGCATTGTCCTCCTTCTGGTCCCTTGTCTCCAGTCGTCCATGGTCTCCATGGTTCAGGTTTCTTGCTGGCATGCACTTTCTAATCCACATTACTTTTAGCCTTCCTCTCTTCCTGTTTTTTTTTATTGGTGTTCTGTTTTAATTAGTTTTTGTAGCAGCTCCTCACTCATTATTTCCAATATATTTTAATTTATTTAATATTTTGTTTGTCTTTTAAATAGTTTTCACACGTTCTCAGAGGAGAAATAATTGTTTCATCATACCCCGCCGAATGACGATAATTTGACCTAGTTAATACTATAAAATTGGAGATCCCCGAAGTTAGTGACCTAAAAATCCTTGAGATTTCACAATTGGAGTTAGTGGTGCCCAGTGTCCTATAAAGTTTTGAGATTTCACTGTCCACATCAAAAAATTTACTGCGTCCTCCCTGGTAATGGCTGATTCGTAATCCGTTTTGCGCCGGAATATTTTCGACGATGCTGCCGGGCATGGAAATCGGCACGATGGCTGTCGGCCCGACGACAAAGCTGAGTCAGTAACTCGATAGCCAGGAGAATTGGGTTACGACAATTATTCGCGCCGACCCGTGACAGACCGACACGTTTTGTCGCCGTCGCAATTTTAAACAAGTGGTGCATTCAAATCCGACAATGGGGGGGTTGGTGGAAATTATCGGCGATGATTTTTCACGAACAGAAGAGGCGAATGGGGAGCTTTCGACTGAAGTTAAAGAGGCGAGGGCGGGAGTATCAATGCAGAGTTTAAAGATAATTAAGGTGATAGATGTGGAGCGTGGAGATTTTTATGCAGTATGCCAAATAATTGGAAAACATATTTTTAAAAGAAACAGTATTCCTATAATTAAATATGCAAGTTTTTGTAATTGTTGCGTTCCGGCTTCATATTGCCAAGTAATCTATGATTTCATCTATATAAGTTGATGGTCGGGGTTTCACAGCTACCACCTCAGGATTGAGGAACACTCATGTATAAGTTTAAAAATGTTTAATGTATAAAAATTAACAACTATTTGAAGTGAGAGCTAGCTCCTGTAGCTCGGTGATGTTGGCCGCTTTTGCTGTCTGACTCTCTGAATGAATGTTGTAGCAAGAATGAATTGAATGTGTCAATCTGCCAGTACGGTGTCCTATTCCAGGGCGGTAATGGGTTCTGGTGAAAGTCCTCTAACGGGTTTGTTACCGTAATGCCCGTCCGCTAATGGGGTTGTAAATATGCGCAGGCTCCTTCCAGTGGCGTAGCGAGTTTAACTCGCGCCCGGGGCACAATACCTTTTTAGCACCCCCCTCCCCATTCGAAAACCATATAATTTAACCATTTGGCGCCTCTTTGTGAGTAACGCCCGGGGCATGATGACCTAACTAACCTCCCAGAGGAAAGTTAAACGCCATCTGGCGGCACCACATCAATTAGCAATGCATTATATATATATATATATATATATATATATATATATATATATATATATATATATATATATAGATGAATGGTGGTTACTTCCCGCGGTCCTCGCCTCGAGGTTTATGGTTTTGATTCCTCCTCAGGCTGTGTATATTGAGGGTTTGTGTTGATTTAGTTTTAGTAATCATACAAATTAATAACATATCTTTGGTAAATGTTTTCGCGATCCCCATTTCACTTTGAGAATATCTATTACTTAAAAATCGACCATTTATATTAGTTTTACAGTACACATTCCTCTTTAAACTACCCGAGCCAAATTGCAGCTTTTGCCTGTCCGTTTCTGAATAGACAACGTTCTAAAATAACATAGAAATATTAGACTCGCGAGGACGAAAGAAATTCATCGCTCGCCCTCTGATCCCTGTCCAGATGGCAATTACCGTAAAGTCCGCATGTGGCTCGGAGCAGCTTTGTGTCCACCTCCACCCACGATTGTATGCGTGCTGAACTTGGCCGCCCGTCACGTCGAGTACACATGACGTGCATGACAGGGCAACAATTGGCTCTGCGACCGGGTACAAAGGTGGCCAACCCCCGCAGTGACGGATATAAGCCTAGAACTCGCAAACGCACGAGTGAAAATAGTAGAAGATGAATAAAACTAAATAGCATAATTTTTTCAGACCACTCGAAACTTATAGTTGTATATCATAGTAATTAATATATTAGTAGTAGTAGTTACTGTATTGGTTACAATTTGTAATTGGGTATCGACCTTCGGGTATTTATGCCGTGTATGGCTATGTAAGTACATAGACAAACACTAACTACTACTACTAATATCTTAATTACTATGATACATAATGTGCACTGGCCACATCCAATTTTTTATTATTAATATTGTATGGACATATTCAGACTGGGATTAATTTTACTTTATTAAGTAATACATGTTATCCTTTTGTTGCAGTTCTGGGCAGCTTATGTGCCATGCGACTCACAGTACAAAGACGCAGTTCAGTTAACTCTTGAGCAGATCGATATCATCAGGAGACTGACGGAGCAATACCAGCCAACGTTAAAGCTGTGCACTTCGGCAGAAGGTAAGAAAAGTAATTTGTTTAACATTGCACTGTTTTTACTTTCCGATTACATCACTGTTGCATAATGAAGGTATTATTATTACGTTTCATGACTTATATAGTTGAAATATATTTGAATGATTTCGATTTACAACTGCAATGAGTTAACAAAACAATTATTGTTATTGCAAATTTTCAAACGTGATATTTTGTCAAAAGCATTCTAGATTTTTCCAACTGCAAACAGACAAACACATGAAAAACGATTACACTCAATTAAAAAATGAGGTTTGAGCAATCATTAGATGGACAAATGCCCACACGATTTAAAGATTTTCGAAATTTGAAACAAATCGAAATATATTGTGTATCATTTTGTCTCATCTGCAGATGATTCCACAAATTAGCAGATTGTTGCGTGGTGAGACTTGGAGAATTTTGAAATTGCAATTGTTTACGTCTTTACGTCGACCCATACCACTAGTTGTAAAATATTGTATCTAATATTTGTTTTATGCATTTTCTCAGTATTGTTTTCTGAAATTCTATTATGCATTTAATAAATAATATATGATATATATACATATATTTTTTTTTTGCTCTTTTGTATATTAAGATTTCAAACTTGCTTATTTTGTGTAATTATTCATATTCAATTTTCATAACGCGCCTTCATGTTTGCCTTGGGCTGAAAGACCACGGTCGATGGCCTCTTGTATATGTATGTATATCTTGTATGTATGTATGTTACAATAAATATATCTTCTTCTTCTATGATATATGATAAATTTAATACTAGTTTTAATTAAACTAGTAATCCCTATTGCAGTAATAACTTAATTAAACTAATCTTGAACGCCCGCACTCCGAATGCTCGTCGATAACTTATAGCTCCCAACTTTGGCCTCGGTTGCTCCAGGAAGGTACTAATAGCAATTAACATTCAATTACCCACACCGGCGCATCGATTGTCCGCAAATGAAATAGTAAACGCGCCTGGTTGCATTAAAATTCATAGAAGTTGGTGTGACCTTGACCGTTTTCCCCTACCGTGCAACCCGATTACCTACTTACTAATCTGCTTAGTTATTTATGTACTGGAAGTGAATGTGTGTGTGAAACTATGAATATTTTATGGGAGCGTTTATAGTTAGCTACTATAACGGATATTAATTATACGACCGCAAAATCCTTTTTGTTCTTTCAACTCAAAAACGATGTAAAATGAAATTGGTTTTGCTTTGGTATCGCTCCAAGTGTTGCGGTCGTGCACCGGTTGAAAGAGATGAGGTAGAAATGTGCGCATCGGGAGCGACAAGTAGAACAAGAGACAATACGCCCGGAGCAGCAAATTGTGATGAACGAAAACAGCTTATATCATACAATTTGTGCCCAGTAAACCGGAGCGTGTGTGTGGTAAACCTGCACAGGCGTAGTGACCTGTACAGGCGAAATTTATATATTAAATATAACACACGAAGTTATATTCAATATATAAATTCCAAAAATAAAAAGACCTAAAATGAAACTTCTTGATAATCATTTAATCTTTTCAAAATATGGCACATTTCAGCGAGTCTATTACGGCCTTATCAAAAATGTAGCCCTAATGCACTATTATTAAAATATAATAAAAATTAAATTGCAACCTCCGCTCCTGTTATATTCATCGAGTTAAGGGAAGCACAGTCGATATTTCGCCGCGTACATCTTGCTCGGGGATGCCTTCTGCCGCCGCCCGCTGCACATGATATACGGGCGGCGGCCTGAAATAGTAATGAGTTCCACGGCTCCGAATATTTCAAACTGCCACGGACGGGAAAATAATAATAATTGTACGAGGGCACGCCGCCACCACCGCGAGAAAAAAAAATATATGGGGCGTAATTTATCGTGCGCGAAATTAAATCGCCCCAGTTGCTCCCGGATAAAGATAAAAGGAATACTTCACGTGTACTTATGAGGTTTTTTCGTAAAAAGACTGATGAGAATAATCGAAAAGACTATCGGAGTTCTAAAGGGGTGGTTTGTAATGTTCATGATCGTCTACTGCAGCGTCTTACACTGGGTTGTATAAGAGTAGATTACTTAAGTTTCATAACCTTGTGTTTCATGTCAATGACTATTCTAGAGGGTTTTTACTTCTGTTTTCAAGGATGCATAGCGATTATGGTCTTTGAATTTTCATACAACAAAGCTGTCAGTATTAGAAGACTTTCGATCCATACAGCCATTTTTCCGCAAATTTGTTTACAGACACACAAATAAAAACATACATTATTCAAAAATAGTCATGAAAAATCAAAGAAAAATCAAATATAGCAGTTCAATTTTTTTCGTATAATAATAATATTTCCCTTAGGCCCAATTCACACTTAAGCAGCGTTGGGCGGAGGCGCGGTGTAGGCGAGGTGAACATATCTTTACATAGAGGCGGCGTGGAAGAGTTGTGCCTCTCGCCTCGTTATAATCACTATTTTAATAATACTAGTAGGATTGAACTAAATTAACCATTCAAGTAAAATAATTATAGGTTGTAGCCACTCCTAAACATAAGTCGAGTTTTGAAAAGTATTCCCTGTATTTCTTCTTCTTTTCAGACATCAAAAATGCGCACAGTAAAAACCAGATGTGCTCCTTAATCGGGGTTGAAGGGGGCCATTCCCTGGCAGGTAGTCTGGCGGTGCTCCGGTCGCTGTACCACATTGGGGTGCGGTACCTGACCTTGACATCGACGTGTAACACGCCATGGTGAGTACCATTAGAGCATTCTTCTACCTGAACCCTGCTACCTAAGAATCTTGTGTATTATGAAAAAATTGAATGTGCAATAAAAACTGTTAGTACCACAAAACTATCACGTTTGGGTATGATGGTCTAGTAGTATACATTATATTATACTAGACGTCTAGTCTAGAAATTAGTTCTAGTTTCAATTTTCATTTAATTTTAGATAGACGCACGCAAATCGTCAATTCGCATATTTCTCTCCGCACGTTGATAAAGCACATAAACTAATACTGAGTACAGCTCACAAAGACAATGCCCGTTTTCACTACTATTTCGTAAAATGTAGGCGTTGTATTGTAAGTTAGTAGGTTTGTCCACGCATATATTCTACAATGCGAAATAATCCTGCGATGGCAATCATGCTAACATCCTAAGAAACGACTAGTTTTACGAAACAAATATTTCAAACTTATAAACATTGGCCATAATTGTCTGAACATACTGTTATGTGTGCTGTCGTTCTAAATGTACAGAATGTACAGCATGTAATCCAGTGGTGATTAGCCGGTGCACCGCAGGACATTGGTGCTTGTTGCAAGTGCTCCGAGACATCATGAAATCCGAAATTGTATATTGGTTCATCTACTGTATATGATTAACTCTTTGATGTTGGTGCTCCGCGAGTTTATCTTATGATCAAATGTGTTCCCTAACTTCAAAAAAGTTAAAAATTACTAATCTAATAATATATATATATATATATATATATATATATATATATATATATCTAATAAATCTAATCTCTTATCAAAGACTACCTAAAAATATTAATTGGCGCTCGAGGGTCACACAATGAATATTGTTGTCATTAATATAATTTTTTTTAATTTGCAGGGCTGATTGTTCAAACACGGACCTTCCAGGTAAAAAGCCTGAGCATGGAGGTCTGACGGCGTTCGGAAAGGTAAGCAATGCACAACATGACATTCATTTATATTAAACCTAGAGTAATTTTCGTGGTCTAAGGCGACGGTCTGAAGCCACTGTGTCCATGCCTTTACCGGTTCGAGTCCGGTATTAATAGACTATTTTCCGTACGGAATTTGGGTCTATTAAACCATGGGTGGTGTGTTTGTCAATAGTCTACTGTGGGTTCGCTTAATGTTGATATATATAGTTTACAAAAGAACATAATAAAACATAGTTAATGGCTAGTGTGATTGATAGATTAAGGCCAACAAACCAAAAAAAAAGAGTAATTTTCCATAATGTGTCGTGTTCTTTAGCATAATTTCAAATTTTAAAGCTCATCTTTAGAGAGAATTTTCTAGAGGTGCGCCCAATGTTTTAGTATCGGAAGTGAAAAAAATAGTCGGTTTTTTTTACCTACCCTACTGATAGCCCTATAAAGATATACGTTTTTTTATTATAACCCCCATTCAATTAAAAGTTTTTGGATTCAACTTAGTTCCTGTACTGAATCCGCCTTATGAGCCGCCCTTAACATTATCGAAACGAAATGAACTAAATCAACAGGCCGCAATTTCCATTCCACACCGTAGGAAATAAGTAATAGGAACTTGGCATGTTCTGCCCTTTAATAAACCCGTCTCTCGCGCACACAAAAAGAAATCAACCCCGCGGCGACGGCGGCGGCGGCGGCCCAGCCACCCCTCCTAATTGTAATTTCCTTCTTTCCGCCAGATCGACGATAAAAGAACTCTCTTTTTTTAACCGCCAATAAATCATATTGCTACTGTGCACCCCGCCAGCAATTTTAATGTAACTAACAATGTGGCAATTTATTCACAGCCCGCAATGGACAACAAAGTCGAATCAAAACTTTTTTAATAATGCAACAGATGCGGGCACGGGATCGGGTTCTTCATTGTTTCGTCGCGGAACTTATGCGGAGCAGTATTCGCTACTTGAATTTCTTATTGTGTGAAATGCTTTAAAACCTGACGTCGCACCGAGGCTCGTGAGTTTGTTGTTGGTACAATGCAAATTAGACGCGAAGGGGGTAATCAATATCCTTCGTTTTAATTAACATGTATACTGTTTTCAAGAAGAATTAAGCTTGTTATCAGTTTACAACAAAAATTCTTCATCATTTATTTTAAACTTCATTTTATTGTAAAGACTATTGTAACACACGGGCAGAAGTACCCGAATTTTTACTTAATGAAACATACTTTGATAAATGCAAGGGAATAAAATTATTTGAGCTAGTTAATATATACAATAGCATATTCGTTTTTGCTGTATGCCAGACCAACAGAGTTTCCTAAAGTGTCGTTAATATTGTAATTCATTTATCAGTATACTAATTTAAAAAGCCTTTATTAGTTTACATTACATTTCAAGTTATATCCAATTATCCCTTTATGTTATTATTAAAAAAAATTCATAATAATTGTTATCAAACTTCAAATTGAATAACATTCATACCGAGAAAAGTATGTAATCGCATTAAAAATTATGACTATACTATCAAAAGCTCCGACGCATTCGGATGGATGAATAAAAAATTAACACCAGTGTGTGTTTAGATAAGCCCAATTAGCGCGGTAATTCGTCCGCCGTCAAATTCAGGAAAGTGCATTTTAGTGCAGGAAATGGACGCAGTGGTTGCTTTTTTTATGTGGCCCCAGCGGGCGCTTTTTTCACTCGCAACCCCCGACGGGCCGTACGCGGCAGCGCGCAAAGCTTCCAGCTGCTGGGTGGGGGGAAAACGTAATAGTAGGAAAATTATCCTGCAGAGCAAATATAAAAGTATTAAATTATTAGGGTCGGCAGGGAAAGTTTAGTACATCTGCTGTATAATACAAAAGTTTTTTATTTTGCATGCCATGTTTAATATGGAAATTATTTTGTTATTACATTTTCGTGGAGGCTGATATGAGATGATGAAAATTGGCTTGCAGTGATATTTATATTATATTGTTGTTAGTATATTGGGATTCAAATTCGATACTACTGGAAATTAACAATAACAAGTTTAAACCCCCCCACCCCCCTTTAAACTTGTTAATGCCCGTTTGCACCGCACCCGGTTAAAATCGTCAGTAACTAAACCGGGAGTTAAGCTTAACCCGCCCCTTCGTTTGCACCGCTGCCTGGTTAGTTAACTGGTGATTAACGTATAGTGACAAAAATACGGTTTGTAAATGATAGGTTTTTTTAAATTTTTAAGGGTTGTTTACTGATTTCTCCGCCATTAAACATTGTTAGATACATAAAAAACAGATATTTCACGGTTTATATCAAAATTCGTCGAGTATTATTTCTAATCTGAAACTGTTTTCAGCTATTCATTTAAATTTTGTGATATAAAGTCTATTGTTTTGGTAATGTAAGTATAACTCATATATTTATTTATATTGAACTTTTCAGATATTTCTTGATTATACTGTTTATGCCCAAAAGGTGAATATGTTAATTTACATTGGTTCTGGAACTAATTTATATAATAGAGGTACTTGTGTGTGCTTAGTTAATAAGTTAATAGGGTATCATGGTTATTTGAATAATATTTTAGTACATATTTCTGGAACTAATTTACATCATAGGGATACATGTGTGTGCTAAGGTAATAGGGTATCATGGTTATTTAAAAAAGGTTTTGGTTTTAAAACTGTATATAAAAAAAACTTTCAATATATTTTATTTGCATATTTTGTTCATTTTTAGGAAAGGCCAGATTGGGGAAATTTTAAAGCACAGAATTTGCAAACCCCAATCAGCAAGAAGTTAAAGTCAGGAAACAGTTGGACCAGCAGGAGGACCCCATTACCAACTACATATAGTAATTTAGCAGAAAAATATGAAGTAGCGGATATAAAGTGCCAAATTGGAAAATCACAATTGCTTCTTTTAGTGAAGTAGCTACTATTTCAAGCGAAGCAGCAAGAAATGGAAACACAAAAGAAAAAATTAGAGCAGCAGGAAATCAAATCAAGGACAGCCCTTACAAATCAATTATTAGAATTAGAAATTAAACTAAAAACTATACAAATTGAAACATTAGAACAAATGTATTATATTAATTAATTGCACAATAAATTTTATTACAAATAGCAAAATAATTGTTGATGCGAACATCCCCTTGATTTTCATCGTTGAACATTACCAATTTCAATGAAATTATCTACTTCTCTCTGAACTTCTTCTGGTAACCAAGGAACATCCTCATCCCCATGTTGAATTGCAATATTATGCAAGACAGAAGTAGCTACAATTATTTTTAAAGTAGTTGCTAGTTTTAATCCACACTCGTATGCTAAAATGGAAAAACTTGCTCTTACCGTTTTCACGCTATAACGGGCAGCAAATGAGAAATTCATGAAATTTCATGCATTTTTCCGGTGTAAACTCGGTAGCATTTCTATTCAAAATGCTAGAGAGACGGTTTATATGTCAAAATGTAGATCATTTCTGGCCCAACAGATTGAGGCTTAGACACTTTTCTCTAGCTCTTACCGTTTTCACGCCACAGCGGTCAGCAAATCTGAAAATGTTGAATTTTCATGTATTTTCTCGGTTTAAACTCGGTAGCGTCTTTATTTAAAATGCTACAGAGATGTTTTATATATCAAAATGTAGAGTATTACTGGCCTCACAAATTGAGGCTTAGGCACTTTTCTCTAACTCTTACCGTTTTCACGCTACAGCGGTCAGCAAATCTGAAAATGTTGAATTTTCATGTATTTTCTCGGTTTAAACTCGGTAGCGTCTTTATTTAAAATGCTACAGAGATGGTTTATATATCAAAATGTAGAGTAAATCTGGCCTCACAAATTGAGGCTTAGGCACTTTTCTCTAGCTCTTACCATTTTCACGCTACAGCGGTCAGAAAATCTGAACATGTTGAATTTTCATGTATTTTCTCTGCTTAAACTCGGTAGCGTCTTTATTTAAAATACTACAGAGATGGTTTATATATCAAAATGTAGAGTATTTCTGGCCTCACAAATTGAGGCTTAGGCACTTTTCTCTAGCTCTTACCGTTTTCACGCTACAGCGGTCAGCAAATCTGAAAATGTTGAATTTTCATGTATTTTCTCGGTTTAAACTCGGTAGCGTCTTTATTTAAAATGCTACAGAGATGTTTTGTATATCAAAATGTAGAGTATTACTGGCCTCACAAATTGAGGCTTAGGCACTTTTCTCTAGCTCTTACCGTTTTGACGCTACAGCGGTCAGCAAATCTGAAAATGTTGAATTTTCATGTATTTTCTCGGTTTAAACTCCGTAGCGTCTTTATTTAAAGCGCTACAGAGATGGTTTATATATCAAAATGTAGAGTATTTCTGGCCTCACAAATTGAGGCTTAGGCACTTTTCTCTAGCTCTTACCGTTTTGACGCTACAGCGGTCAGCAAATCTGAAAATGTTGAATTTTCATGTATTTTCTCGGTTTAAACTCGGTAGCGTCTTTATTTAAAATGCTACAGAGATGGTTTATATATCAAAATGTAGAGTATTTCTGGCCTCACAAATTGAGGCTTAGGCACTTTTCTCTAGCTCTTACGGTTTTGACGCTACAGCGGTCAGAAAATCTGAAAATGTTGAATTTTCATGTATTTTCTCGGTTTAAACTCGGTAGCGTCTTTATTTAAAACGCTACAGAGATGGTTCATATATCAAAATGTAGAGCATTTCTGGCCTCACAAATTGAGGCTTAGGCACTTTTCTCTAGCTCTTACCGTTTTCACGCTACAGCGGTCAGCAAATCTGAAAATGTTGAATTTTCATGTATTTTCTCGGTTTAAACTCGGTAGCGTCTTTATTTAAAATGCTACAGAGATGTTTTGTATATCAAAATGTAGAGTATTACTGGCCTCACAAATTGAGGCTTAGGCACTTTTCTCTAGCTCTTACCGTTTTCACGCTACAGCGGTCAGCAAATCTGAAAATGTTGAATTTTCATGTATTTTCTCGGTTTAAACTCGGTAGCGTCTTTATTTAAAATGCTACAGAGATGTTTTGTATATCAAAATGTAGAGTATTACTGGCCTCACAAATTGAGGCTTAGGCACTTTTCTCTAGCTCTTACCGTTTTGACGCTACAGCGGTCAGCAAATCTGAAAATGTTGAATTTTCATGTATTTTCTCGGTTTAAACTCCGTAGCGTCTTTATTTAAAGCGCTACAGAGATGGTTTATATATCAAAATGTAGAGTATTTCTGGCCTCACAAATTGAGGCTTAGGCACTTTTCTCTAGCTCTTACCGTTTTGACGCTACAGCGGTCAGCAAATCTGAAAATGTTGAATTTTCATGTATTTTCTCGGTTTAAACTCGGTAGCGTCTTTATTTAAAATGCTACAGAGATGGTTTATATATCAAAATATAGAGTATTTCTGGCCTCACAAATTGAGGCTTAGGCACTTTTCTCTAGCTCTTACGGTTTTGACGCTACAGCGGTCAGAAAATCTGAAAATGTTGAATTTTCATGTATTTTCTCGGTTTAAACTCGGTAGCGTCTTTATTTAAAACGCTACAGAGATGGTTCATATATCAAAATGTAGAGCATTTCTGGCCTCATCAATTGAGGCTTAGGCACTTTTCTCTAGCTCTTACCGTTTTGACGCTACAGCGGTCAGCAAATCTGAAAATGTTGAATTTTCATGTATTTTCTCGGTTTAAACTCGGTAGCGTCTTTATTTAAAACGCTACAGAGATGGTTCATATATCAAAATGTAGAGCATTTCTGTCCTCATAAATTGAGGCTTAGGCACTTTTCTCTAGCTCTTACCGTTTTGACGCTACAGCGGTCAGCAAATCTGAAAATGTTGAATTTTCATGTATTTTTTCGGTTTAAACTCGGTAGCGTCTTTATTTAAAGCGCTACAGAGATGGTTTATATATCAAAATGTAGAGTATTTCTGGCCTCACAAATTGAGGCTTAGGCACTTTTCTCTAGCTCTTACCGTTTTGACGCTACAGCGGTCAGCAAATCTGAAAATGTTGAATTTTCATGTATTTTCTCGGTTTAAACTCGGTAGCGTCTTTATTTAAAATGCTACAGAGGTGGTTTATTTATCAAAATGTAGAGTATTTCTGGCCTCACAAATTGAGGCTTAGGCACTTTTCTCTAGCTCTTACCGTTTTGACGCTACAGCGGTCAGCAAATCTGAAAATGTTCAATTTTCATGTATTTTCTCGGTTTAAACTCGGTAGCGTCTTTATTTAAAGCGATACAGAGATGGTTTATATATCAAAATGTAGAGCATTTCTGGCCTCATAAATTGAGGCTTAGGCACTTCTCTCTAGCTCTTACCGTTTGGACGCTACAGCGGTCAGCAAATCTGAAAATGTTGAATTTTCATGTATTTTCTCGGTTTAAACTCGGTAGCGCCTTTATTTAAAATGCTACAGAGATGGTTTATATATCAAAATGTAGAGTATTTCTGGCCTCACAAATTGAGGCTTAAGCACTTTTCACTAGCTCTTACCGTTTTCACGCTACAGCGGCCAGCAAATCTGAAAATGTTGAATTTTCATGTATTTTCTCGGTTTAAACTCGGTAGCGTCTTTATTTAAAATGCTACAGAGATGGTTTACATATCAAAATGTAGAGTATTTCTGGCCTCACAAATTGAGGCTTAGGCACTTTTCTCTAGCTCTTACCGTTTTGACGCTACAGCGGTCAGAAAATCTGAAAATGTTGAATTTTCATGTATTTTCTCGGTTTAAACTCGGTAGCGTCTTTATTTAAAACGCTACAGAGATGGTTCATATATCAAAATGTAGAGCATTTCTGGCCTCATCAATTGAGGCTTAGGCACTTTTCTCTAGCTCTTACCGTTTTGACGCTACAGCGGTCAGCAAATCTGAAAATGTTGAATTTTCATGTATTTTCTCGGTTTAAACTCGGTAGCGTCTTTATTTAAAACGCTACAGAGATGGTTCATATATCAAAATGTAGAGCATTTCTGTCCTCATAAATTGAGGCTTAGGCACTTTTCTCTAGCTCTTACCGTTTTGACGCTACAGCGGTCAGCAAATCTGAAAATGTTGAATTTTCATGTATTTTTTCGGTTTAAACTCGGTAGCGTCTTTATTTAAAGCGCTACAGAGATGGTTTATATATCAAAATGTAGAGTATTTCTGGCCTCACAAATTGAGGCTTAGGCACTTTTCTCTAGCTCTTACCGTTTTGACGCTACAGCGGTCAGCAAATCTGAAAATGTTCAATTTTCATGTATTTTCTCGGTTTAAACTCGGTAGCGTCTTTATTTAAAGCGCTACAGAGATGGTTTATATATCAAAATGTAGAGTATTTCTGGCCTCACAAATTGAGGCTGAGGCACTTTTCTCTAGCTCTTACCGTTTTGACGCTACAGCGGTCAGCAAATCTGAAAATGTTGAATTTTCATGTATTTTCTCGGTTTAAACTCGGTAGCGTCTTTATTTAAAATGCTACAGAGATGGTTTATATATCAAAATGTAGAGTATTTCTGGCCTCACAAATTGAGGCTTAGGCACTTTTCTCTAGCTCTTACTGTTTTGACGCTACAGCGGTCAGAAAATCTGAAAATGTTGAATTTTCATGTATTTTCTCGGTTTAAACTCGGTAGCGTCTTTATTTAAAATGCTACAGAGATGGTTTATATATCAAAATGTAGAGTATTTCTGGCCTCACAAATTGAGGCTTAGGCACTTTTCTCTAGCTCTTACCGTTTTGACGCTACAGCGGTCAGCAAATCTGAAAATGTTGAATTTTCATGTATTTTCTCGGTTTAAACTCGGTAGCGTCTTTATTTAAAACGCTACAGAGATGGTTCATATATCAAAATGTAGAGCATTTCTGGCTTCATCAATTGAGGCTTAGGCACTTTTCTCTAGCTCTTACCGTTTTGACGCTACAGCGGTCAGCAAATCTGAAAATGTTGAATTTTCATTTATTTTCTCGGTTTAAACTCGGTAGCGTCTTTATTTAAAACGCTACAGAGATGGTTCATATATCAAAATGTAGAGCATTTCTGTCCTCATAAATTGAGGCTTAGGCACTTTTCTCTAGCTCTTACCGTTTTGACGCTACAGCGGTCAGCAAATCTGAAAATGTTGAATTTTCATGTATTTTCTCGGTTTAAACTCGGTAGCGTCTTTATTTAAAGCGCTACAGAGATGGTTTATATATCAAAATGTAGAGTATTTCTGGCCTCACAAATTGAGGCTTAGGCACTTTTCTCTAGCTCTTACCGTTTTGACGCTACAGCGGTCAGCAAATCTGAAAATGTTGAATTTTCAAGTATTTTCTCGGTTTAAACTCGGTAGCGTCTTTATTTAAAATGCTACAGAGATGGTTTATATATCAAAATGTAGAGTATTTCTGGCCTCACAAATTGAGGCTTAGGCACTTTTCTCTAGCTCTTACCGTTTTGACGCTACGGCGGTCAGCAAATCTGAAAATGTTGAATTTTCATGTATTTTCTCGGTTTAAACTCGGTAGCGTCTTTATTTAAAATGCTACAGAGATGGTTTATATATCAAAATGTAGAGTATTTCTGGCCTCACAAATTGAGGCTTAGGCACTTTTTTCTAGCTCTTACCGTTTTGACGCTACAGCGGTCAGCAAATCTGAAAATATTCAATTTTCATGTATTTTCTCGGTTTAAACTCGGTAGCGTCTTTATTTAAAGCGCTACAGAGATGGTTTATATATCAAAATGTAGAGTATTTCTGGCCTCACAAATTTAGGGTTAGGCACTTTTCTCTAGCTCTTACCGTTTTGACGCTACAGCGGTCAGCAAATCTGAAAATGTTGAATTTTCATGTATTTTCTCGGTTTAAACTCGGTAGCGTCTTTATTTAAAACGCTACAGAGATGGTTCATATATCAAAATGTAGAGCATTTCTGGCCTCATAAATTGAGGCTTAGGCACTTTTCTCTAGCTCTTACCGTTTTGACGCTACAGCGGTCAGCAAATCTGAAAATGTTGAATTTTCATGTATTTTCTCGGTTTAAACTCGGTAGCGTCTTTATTTAAAGCGCTACAGAGATGGTTTATATATCAAAATGTAGAGTATTTCTGGCCTCACAAATTGAGGCTTAGGCACTTTTCTCTAGCTCTTACCGTTTTGACGCTACAGCGGTCAGCAAATCTGAAAATGTTGAATTTTCATGTATTTTCTCGGTTTAAACTCGGTAGCGTCTTTATTTAAAGCGCTACAGAGATGGTTTATATATCAAAATGTAGAGTATTTCTGGCCTCACAAATTGAGGCTTAGGCACTTTTCTCTAGCTCTTACCGTTTTGACGCTACAGCGGTCAGCAAATCTGAAAATGTTGAATTTTCAAGTATTTTCTCGGTTTAAACTCGGTAGCGTCTTTATTTAAAATGCTACAGAGATGGTTTATATATCAAAATGTAGAGTATTTCTGGCCTCACAAATTGAGGCTTAGGCACTTTTCTCTAGCTCTTACCGTTTTGACGCTACGGCGGTCAGCAAATCTGAAAATGTTGAATTTTCATGTATTTTCTCGGTTTAAACTCGGTAGCGTCTTTATTTAAAATGCTACAGAGATGGTTTATATATCAAAATGTAGAGTATTTCTGGCCTCACAAATTGAGGCTTAGGCACTTTTTTCTAGCTCTTACCGTTTTGACGCTACAGCGGTCAGCAAATCTGAAAATATTCAATTTTCATGTATTTTCTCGGTTTAAACTCGGTAGCGTCTTTATTTAAAGCGCTACAGAGATGGTTTATATATCAAAATGTAGAGTATTTCTGGCCTCACAAATTTAGGCTTAGGCACTTTTCTCTAGCTCTTACCGTTTTGACGCTACAGCGGTCAGCAAATCTGAAAATGTTGAATTTTCATGTATTTTCTCGGTTTAAACTCGGTAGCGTCTTTATTTAAAACGCTACAGAGATGGTTCATATATCAAAATGTAGAGCATTTCTGGCCTCATAAATTGAGGCTTAGGCACTTTTCTCTAGCTCTTACCGTTTTGACGCTACAGCGGTCAGCAAATCTGAAAATGTTGAATTTTCATGTATTTTCTCGGTTTAAACTCGGTAGCGTCTTTATTTAAAATGCTACAGAGATGGTTTATATATCAAAATGTAGAGTATTTCTGGCCTCACAAATTGAGGCTTAGGCACTTTTTTCTAGCTCTTACCGTTTTGACGCTACAGCGGTCAGCAAATCTGAAAATGTTGAATTTTCATGTATTTTCTCGGTTTAAACTCGGTAGCGTCTTTATTTAAAGCGCTACAGAGATGGTTTATATATCAAAATGTAGAGTATTTCTGGCCTCACAAATTGAGGCTTAGGCACTTTTCTCTAGCTCTTACCGTTTTGACGCTACAGCGGTCAGAAAATCTGAAAATGTTGAATTTTCATGTATTTTCTCGGTTTAAACTCGGTAGCGTCTTTATTTAAAACGCTACAGAGATAGTTCATATATCAAAATGTAGAGCATTTCTGGCTTCATCAATTGAGGCTTAGGCACTTTTCTCTAGCTCTTACCGTTTTGACGCTACAGCGGTCAGCAAATCTGAAAATGTTGAATTTTCATGTATTTTCTCGGTTTAAACTCGGTAGCGTCTTTATTTAAAGCGCTACAGAGATGTTTTATATATCAAAATGTAGAGTATTTCTGGCCTCACAAATTGAGGCTTAGGCACTTTTCTCTAGCTCTTACCGTTTTGACGCTACAGCGGTCAGCAAATCTGAAAATGTTGAATTTTCATGTATTTTCTCGGTTTAAACTCGGTAGCGTCTTTATTTAAAATGCTACAGAGATGGTTTATATATCAAAATGTAGAGTATTTCTGGCCTCACAAATTGAGGCTTAGGCACTTTTCTCTAGCTCTTACCGTTTTGACGCTACAGCGGTCAGAAATCTGAAAATGTTGAATTTTCATGTATTTTCTCGGTTTAAACTCGGTAGCGTCTTTATTTAAAACGCTACAGAGATGGTTCATATATCAAAATGTAGAGCATTTCTGGCCTCATCAATTGAGACTTAGGCACTTTTCTCTAGCTCTTACCGTTTTGACGCTACAGCTGTCAGCAAATCTGAAAATGTTGAATTTTCATGTATTTTCTCGGTTTAAACTCGGTAGCGTCTTTATTTAAAATGCTACAGAGATGGTTTATATATCAAAATGTAGAGTATTTCTGGCCTCACAAATTGAGGCTTAGGCACTTTTCTCTAGCTCTTACCGTATTGACGCTACAGCGGTCAGCAAATCTAAAAATGTTGAATTTTCATGTATTTTCTCGGTTTAAACTCGGTAGCGTCTTTATTTAAAGCGCTACAGAGATGGTTTATATATCAAAATGTAGAGTATTTCTGGCCTCATAAATTGAGGCTTAGGCACTTTTCTCTAGCTCTTACCGTTTTGACGCTACAGCGGTCAGCAAATCTGAAAATGTTGAATTTTCATGTATTTTCTCGGTTTAAACTCGGTAGCGTCTTTATTTAAAATGCTACAGAGATGGTTTATATATCAAAATGTAGAGTATTTCTGGCCACACAAATTGAGGCTTCGGCACTTTTCTCTAGCTCTTACCGTATTGACGCTACAGCGGTCAGCAAATCTGAAAATGTTGAATTTTCATGTATTTTCTCGGTTTAAACTCGGTAGCGTCTTTATTTAAAGCGCTACAGAGATGGTTTATATATCAAAATGTAGAGTATTTCTGGCCTCACAAATTGAGGCTTAGGCACTTTTCTCTAGCTCTTACCGTTTTGACGCTACAGCGGTCAGCAAATCTGAAAATGTTGAATTTTCATGTATTTTCTCGGTTTAAACTCGGTAGCGTCTTTATTTAAAATGCTACAGAGATGGTTTATATATCAAAATGTAGAGTATTTCTGGCCTCACAAATTGAGGCTTAGGCACTTTTCTCTAGCTCTTACCGTTTTGACGCTACAGCGGTCAGCAAATCTGAAAATGTTGAATTTTCATGTATTTTCTCGGTTTAAACTCGGTAGCGTCTTTATTTAAAATGCTACAGAGATGGTTTATATATCAAAATGTAGAGTATTTCTGGCCTCACAAATTGAGGCTTAGGCACTTTTCTCTAGCTCTTACCGTTTTGACGCTACAGCGGTCAGCAAATCTGAAAATGTTGAATTTTCATGTATTTTCTCGGTTTAAACTCGGTAGCGTCTTTATTTAAAATGCTACAGAGATGGTTTATATATCAAAATGTAGAGTATTTCTGGCCACACAAATTGAGGCTTCGGCACTTTTCTCTAGCTCTTACCGTATTGACGCTACAGCGGTCAGCAAATCTGAAAATGTTGAATTTTCATGTATTTTCTCGGTTTAAACTCGGTAGCGTCTTTATTTAAAGCGCTACAGAGATGGTTTATATATCAAAATGTAGAGTATTTCTGGCCTCACAAATTGAGGCTTAGGCACTTTTCTCTAGCTCTTACCGTTTTGACGCTACAGCGGTCAGCAAATCTGAAAATGTTGAATTTTCATGTATTTTCTCGGTTTAAACTCGGTAGCGTCTTTATTTAAAATGCTACAGAGATGGTTTATATATCAAAATGTAGAGTATTTCTGGCCTCACAAATTGAGGCTTAGGCACTTTTCTCTAGCTCTTACCGTTTTGACGCTACAGCGGTCAGCAAATCTGAAAATGTTGAATTTTCATGTATTTTCTCGGTTTAAACTCGGTAGCGTCTTTATTTAAAATGCTACAGAGATGGTTTATATATCAAAATGTAGAGTATTTCTGGCCTCACAAATTGAGGCTTAGGCACTTTTCTCTAGCTCTTACCGTTTTGACGCTACAGCGGTCAGCAAATCTGAAAATGTTGAATTTTCATGTATTTTCTCGGTTTAAACTCGGTAGCGTCTTTATTTAAAATGCTACAGAGATGGTTTATATATCAAAATGTAGAGTATTTCTGGCCTCACAAATTGAGGCTTAGGCACTTTTCTCTAGCTCTTACCGTTTTGACGCTACAGCGGTCAGCAAATCTGAAAATGTTGAATTTTCATGTATTTTCTCGGTTTAAACTCGGTAGCGTCTTTATTTAAAATGCTACAGAGATGGTTTATATATCAAAATGTAGAGTATTTCTGGCCTCACAAATTGAGGCTTCGGCACTTTTCTCTAGCTCTTACCGTATTGACGCTACAGCGGTCAGCAAATCTGAAAATGTTGAATTTTCATGTATTTTCTCGGTTTAAACTCGGTAGCGTCTTTATTTAAAGCGCTACAGAGATGGTTTATATATCAAAATGTAGAGTATTTCTGGCCTCACAAATTGAGGCTTAGGCACTTTTCTCTAGCTCTTACCGTTTTGACGCTACAGCGGTCAGCAAATCTGAAAATGTTGAATTTTCATGTATTTTCTCGGTTTAAACTCGGTAGCGTCTTTATTTAAAATGCTACAGAGATGGTTTATATATCAAAATGTAGAGTATTTCTGGCCTCACAAATTGAGGCTTAGGCACTTTTCTCTAGCTCTTACCGTTTTGACGCTACAGCGGTCAGCAAATCTGAAAATGTTGAATTTTCATGTATTTTCTCGGTTTAAACTCGGTAGCGTCTTTATTTAAAATGCTACAGAGATGGTTTATATATCAAAATGTAGAGTATTTCTGGCCTCACAAATTGAGGCTTAGGCACTTTTCTCTAGCTCTTACCGTATTGACGCTACAGCGGTCAGCAAATCTGAAAATGTTGAATTTTCATGTATTTTCTCGGTTTAAACTCGGTAGCGTCTTTATTTAAAGCGCTACAGAGATGGTTTATATATCAAAATGTAGAGTATTTCTGGCCTCACAAATTGAGGCTTAGGCACTTTTCTCTAGCTCTTACCGTTTTGACGCTACAGCGGTCAGCAAATCTGAAAATGTTGAATTTTCATGTATTTTCTCGGTTTAAACTCGGTAGCGTCTTTATTTAAAATGCTACAGAGATGGTTTATATATCAAAATGTAGAGTATTTCTGGCCTCACAAATTGAGGCTTCGGCACTTTTCTCTAGCTCTTACCGTTTTGACGCTACAGCGGTCAGGAAATCTGAAAATGTTGAATTTTCATGTATTTTCTCGGTTTAAACTCGGTAGCGTCTTTATTTAAAACGCTACAGAGATGGTTCATATATCAAAATGTAGAGCATTTCTGGCCTCATCAATTGAGGCTTAGGCACTTTTCTCTAGCTCTTACCGTTTTGACGCTACAGCGGTCAGCAAATCTGAAAATGTTCAATTTTCATGTATTTTCTCGGTTTAAACTCGGTAGCGTCTTTATTTAAAACGCTACAGAGATGGTTCATATATCAAAATGTAGAGCATTTCTGGCCTCATAAATTGAGGCTTAGGCACTTTTCTCTAGCTCTTACCGTTTTGACGCTACAGCGGTCAGCAAATCTGAAAATGTTGAATTTTCATGTATTTTCTCGGTTTAAACTCGGTAGCGTCTTTATTTAAAATGCTACAGAGATGGTTTATATATCAAAATGTAGAGTATTTCTGGCCTCACAAATTGAGGCTTAGGCACTTTTCTCTAGCTCTTACCGTTTTGACGCTACAGCGGTCAGCAAATCTGAAAATGTTGAATTTTCATGTATTTTCTCGGTTTAAACTCGGTAGCGTCTTTATTTAAAATGCTACAGAGATGGTTTATATATCAAAATGTAGAGTATTTCTGGCCTCACAAATTGAGGCTTAGGCACTTTTCTCTAGCTCTTACCGTTTTGACGCTACAGCGGTCAGCAAATCTGAAAATGTTGAATTTTCATGTATTTTCTCGGTTTAAACTCGGTAGCGTCTTTATTTAAAACGCTACAGAGATGGTTCATATATCAAAATGTAGAGCATTTCTGTCCTCATAAATTGAGGCTTAGGCACTTTTCTCTAGCTCTTACCGTTTTGACGCTACAGCGGTCAGCAAATCTGAAAATGTTGAATTTTCATGTATTTTCTCGGTTTAAACTCGGTAGCGTCTTTATTTAAAACGCTACAGAGATGGTTCATATATCAAAATGTAGAGCATTTCTGGCCTCATCAATTGAGGCTTAGGCACTTTTCTCTAGCTCTTACCGTTTTGACGCTACAGCGGTCAGAAAATCTGAAAATGTTCAATTTTCATGTATTTTCTCGGTTTAAACTCGGTAGCGTCTTTATTTAAAACGCTACAGAGATGGTTCATATATCAAAATGTAGAGCATTTCTGGCCTCATAAATTGAGGCTTAGGCACTTTTCTCTAGCTCTTACCGTTTTGACGCTACAGCGGTCAGCAAATCTGAAAATGTTGAATTTTCATGTATTTTCTCGGTTTAAACTCGGTAGCGTCTTTATTTAAAACGCTACAGAGATGGTTCATATATCAAAATGTAGAGCATTTCTGGCCTCACAAATTGAGGCTTAGGCACTTTTCTCTAGCTCTTACCGTTTTGACGCTACAGCGGTCAGCAAATCTGAAAATGTTGAATTTTCATGTATTTTCTCGGTTTAAACTCGGTAGCGTCTTTATTTAAAGCGCTACAGAGATTGTTTATATCATAAATTGAGGCTTAGGCACTTTTCTCTAGCTCTTACCGTTTTGACGCTACAGCGGTCAGCAAATCTGAAAATGTTGAATTTTCATGTATTTTCTCGGTTTAAACTCGGTAGCGTCTTTATTTAAAGCGCTACAGAGATGGTTTATATATCAAAATGTAGAGTATTTCTGGCCTCACAAATTGAGGCTTAGGCACTTTTCTCTAGCTCTTACCGTTTTGACGCTACAGCGGTCAGCAAATCTGAAAATGTTGAATTTTCATGTATTTTCTCGGTTTAAACTCGGTAGCGTCTTTATTTAAAATGCTACAGAGATGGTTTATATATCAAAATGTAGAGTATTTCTGGCCTCACAAATTGAGGCTTAGGCACTTTTCTCTAGCTCTTACCGTTTTGACGCTACAGCGGTCAGAAAATCTGAAAATGTTGAATTTTCATGTATTTTCTCGGTTTAAACTCGGTAGCGTCTTTATTTATAATGCTACAGAGATGGTTTATATATCAAAATGTAGAGTATTTCCGGCGTCACAAATTGAGGCTTAGGCACTTTTCTCTAGCTCTTACCGTTTTGACGCTACAGCGGTTAGCAAATCTGAAAATGTTGAATTTTCATGTATTTTCTCGGTTTAAACTCGGTAGCGTCTTTATTTAAAGCGCTACAGAGATGGTTTATATATCAAAATGTAGAGTATTTCTGGCGTCACAAATTGAGGCTTAGGCACTTTTCTCTAGCTCTTACCGTTTTGACGCTACAGCGGTCTGCAAATCTGAAAATGTTGAATTTTCATGTATTTTCTCGGTTTAAACTCGGTAGCGCCTTTATTTAAAATGCTACAGAGATGGTTTGTATATCAAAATGTAGAGTATTTCTGGCCTCACAAATTGAGGCTAAAGCACTTTTCACTAGCTCTTACCGTTTTCACGCTACAGCGGTCAGAAAATCTGAAAATGTTGAATTTTCATGTATTTTTTCGGTTTAAACTCGGTAGCGCCTTTATTTAAAATGCTACAGAGATTGTTTATATATCAAAATGTAGAGTATTTCTGGCCTCACAAATTGAGGCTTAAGCACTTTTCACTAGCTCTTACCGTTTTCACGCTACAGCGGCCAGCAAATCTGAAAATGTTGAATTTTCATGTATTTTCTCGGTTTAAACTCGGTAGCGTCTTTATTTAAAATGCTACAGAGATGGTTTATATATCAAAATGTAGAGCATTTCTGGCCTCATAAATTGAGGCTTAGGCACTTTTCTCTAGCTCTTACCGTTTTGACGCTACAGCGTTTAGCAAATCTAAAAATGTTGAATTTTCATGTATTTTCTCGGTTTAAACTCGGTAGCGTCTTTATTTAAAATGCTACAGAGATGGTTTATATATCAAAATGTAGAGTATTTCTGGCCTCACATATTGAGGCTTAGGCACTTTTCTCTAGCTCTTACCGTTTTGACGCTACAGCGGTCAGAAAATCTGAAAATGTTGAATTTTCATGTATTTTCTCGGTTTAAACTCGGTAGCGTCTTTATTTAAAATGCTACAGAGATGGTTTATATATCAAAATGTAGAGTATTTCTGGCCTCACAAATTGAGGCTTCGGCACTTTTCTCTAGCTCTTACCGTTTTGACGCTACAGCGGTCAGGAAATCTGAAAATGTTGAATTTTCATGTATTTTCTCGGTTTAAACTCGGTAGCGTCTTTATTTAAAACGCTACAGAGATGGTTCATATATCAAAATGTAGAGCATTTCTGGCCTCATCAATTGAGGCTTAGGCACTTTTCTCTAGCTCTTACCGTTTTGACGCTACAGCGGTCAGCAAATCTGAAAATGTTCAATTTTCATGTATTTTCTCGGTTTAAACTCGGTAGCGTCTTTATTTAAAACGCTACAGAGATGGTTCATATATCAAAATGTAGAGCATTTCTGGCCTCATAAATTAAGGCTGAGGCACTTTTCTCTAGCTCTTACCGTTTTGACGCTACAGCGGTCAGAAAATCTGAAAATGTTGAATTTTCATGTATTTTCTCGGTTTAAACTCGGTAGCGTCTTTATTTAAAACGCTACAGAGATGGTTCATATATCAAAATGTAGAGCATTTCTGGCCTCATCAATTGAGGCTTAGGCACTTTTCTCTAGCTCTTACCGTTTTGACGCTACAGCGGTCAGCAAATCTGAAAATGTTCAATTTTCATGTATTTTCTCGGTTTAAACTCGGTAGCGTCTTTATTTAAAACGCTACAGAGATGGTTCATATATCAAAATGTAGAGCATTTCTGGCCTCATAAATTAAGGCTGAGGCACTTTTCTCTAGCTCTTACCGTTTTGACGCTACAGCGGTCAGAAAATCTGAAAATGTTGAATTTTCATGTATTTTCTCGGTTTAAACTCGGTAGCGTCTTTATTTAAAATGCTACAGAGATGGTTTATATATCAAAATGTAGAGTATTTCTGGCCTCACAAATTGAGGCTTAGGCACTTTTCTCTAGCTCTTACCGTTTTGACGCTACAGCGGTCAGCAAATCTGAAAATGTTGAATTTTCATGTATTTTCTCGGTTTAAACTCGGTAGCGTCTTTATTTAAAGCGCTACAGAGATGGTTTATATATCAAAATGTAGAGTATTTCTGGCGTCACAAATTGAGGCTTAGGCACTTTTCTCTAGCTCTTACCGTTTTGACGCTACAGCGGTCTGCAAATCTGAAAATGTTGAATTTTCATGTATTTTCTCGGTTTAAACTCGGTAGCGCCTTTATTTAAAATGCTACAGAGATGGTTTGTATATCAAAATGTAGAGTATTTCTGGCCTCACAAATTGAGGCTAAAGCACTTTTCACTAGCTCTTACCGTTTTCACGCTACAGCGGTCAGCAAATCTGAAAATGTTGAATTTTCATGTATTTTCTCGGTTTAAACTCGGTAGCGCCTTTATTTAAAATGCTACAGAGATTGTTTATATATCAAAATGTAGAGTATTTCTGGCCTCACAAATTGAGGCTTAAGCACTTTTCACTAGCTCTTACCGTTTTCACGCTACAGCGGCCAGCAAATCTGAAAATGTTGAATTTTCATGTATTTTCTCGGTTTAAACTCGGTAGCGTCTTTATTTAAAATGCTACAGAGATGGTTTATATATCAAAATGTAGAGTATTTCTGGCCTCACATATTGAGGCTTAGGCACTTTTCTCTAGCTCTTACCGTTTTGACGCTACAGCGGTCAGCAAATCTGAAAATGTTGAATTTTCATGTATTTTCTCGGTTTAAACTCGGTAGCGTCTTTATTTAAAATGCTACAGAGATGGTTTATATATCAAAATGTAGAGCATTTCAGGCCTCATAAATTGAGGCTTAGGCACTCTTACCGTTTTGACGCTACAGCGGTCAGCAAATCTGAAAATGTTGAATTTTCATGTATTTTCTCGGTTTAAACTCGGTAGCGTCTTTATTTAAAACGCTACAGAGATGGTTTATATATCAAAATGTACAGTATTTCTGGCCTCACAAATTGAGGCTTAGGCACTTTTCTCTAGCACTTACCGTTTTGACGCTACAGCGGTCAGCAAATCTGAAAATGTTGAATTTTCATGTATTTTCTCGGTTTAAACTCGGTAGCGTCTTTATTTAAAACGCTACAGAGATGGTTTATATATCAAAATGTAGAGCATTTCAAGCCTCATAAATTGAGGCTTAGGCACTTTTCTCTAGCTCTTACCGTTTTGACGCTACAGCGGTCAGCAATTCTAAAAATGTTGAATTTTCATATATTTTCTTGGTTTAAACTCGGTAGCGTCTTTATTTAATATGCTATAGAGATGGTTCATATATCAAAATGTAGAGTATTTCTGGCCTCACAAATTGAGGCTTAGGCACTTTTCTCTAGCTCTTACCGTTTTCACGCTACAGCGGTCAGCAAATCTAAAAATGTTGAATTTTCATATATTTTCTCGGTTTAAACTCGGTAGCGTCTTTATTTAAAATGCTACAGAGATCGTTTATATATCAAAATGTAGAGCATTTCTGGCCTCATAAATTGAGGCCTAGGCACTTTTCTCTAGCTCTAACCGTTTTGACGCTACAGCGGTCAGCAAATCTGAAAATGTTGAATTTTCATGTATTTTCTCGGTTTAAACTCGGTAGCGTCTTTATTTAAAACGCTACAGAGATGGTTCATATATCAAAATGTAGAGTATTTCTGGCCTCACAAATTGAGGCTTAGGCACTTTTCTCTAGCTCTTACCGTTTTGACGCTACAGCGGTCAGAAAATCTGAAAATGTTGAATTTTCATGTATTTTCTCGGTTTAAACTCGGTAGCGTCTTTATTTAAAACGCTACAGAGATGGTTTATATATCAAAATGTAGAGTATTTCTGGCCTCACAAATTGAGGCTTAGGCACTTTTCTCTAGCTCTTACCGTTTTGACGCTACAGCGGTCAGAAAATCTGAAAATGTTGAAGTTTCATGTATTTTCTCGGTTTAAATTCGGTAGCGTCTTTATTTAAAACGTTACAGAGATGGTTTATATATCAAAATGTAGAGTATTTCTGGCCTCACAAATTGAGGCTTAGGCACTTTTCTCTAGCTCTTACCGTTTTGACGCTACAGCGGTCAGCAAATCTGAAAATGTTGAATGAGAGATGAGAAATTCATGAAATTTGATGCATTTTTCCGGTTTAAACTCGGTAGCATTCTTATTCAAAATGCTAGAGAGATGGTTTATATGTTAAAATATAGAGCATTTCTGGCGCAACATATTGAGGCTTAGGCACTTTTCTCTAGCTCTTACCGTTTACACGCTATAACAGGCAGCAGATGAGAAATTCATGAAATTTGATGCATTTTTCCGGTTTAAACTCGGTAGCATTCTTATTCAAAATTCTAGAGAGACAGTTTATATGTCATAAAGTAGGGCATTTCTGGCCCAACAGATTGAGGCTGAGGCACTTTTCTCTAGCTCTTACCGTTTACACGCTATAACAGGCAGCAGATGAGAAATTCATGAAATTTGATGCATTTTTCCGGTTTAAACTCGGTAGCATTCTTATTCAAAATCCTAGAGAGATGGTTTATATGTTAAAATGTAGAGCATTTCTGGCGCAACATATTGAGGCTTAGGCACTTTTCTCTAGCTCTTACCGTTTACACGCTATAACAGGCAGCAGATGAGAAATTCATGAAATTTGATGCATTTTTCCGGTTTAAACTCGGTAGCATTCTTATTCAAAATGCTAGAGAGATGGTTTATATGTTAAAATGTATAGCATTTCTGGCGCAACATATTGAGGCTTAGGAACTTTTCTCTAGCTCTTACCGTTTACACGCTATAACAGGCAGCAGATGAGAAATTCATGAAATTTGATGCAATTTTCCGGTTTAAACTCGGTAGCATTCTTATTCAAAATGCTAGAGAGATGGTTTATATGTTAAAATATAGAGCATTTCTGGCGCAACATATTGAGGCTTAGGCACTTTTCTCTAGCTCTTACCGTTTACACGCTATAACAGGCAGCAGATGAGAAATTCATGAAATTTGATGCATTTTTCCGGTTTAAACTCGGTAGCATTCTTATTCAAAATGCTAGAGAGATGGTTTATATGTTAAAATATAGAGCATTTCTGGCGCAACATATTGAGGCTTAGGCACTTTTCTCTAGCTCTTACCGTTTACACGCTATAACAGGCAGCAGATGAGAAATTCATGAAATTTGATGCATTTTTCCGGTTTAAACTCGGTAGCATTCTTATTCAAAATGCTAGAGAGATGGTTTATATGCTAAAATGTATAGCATTTCTGGCGCAACATATTGAGGCTTAGGCACTTTTCTCTAGCTCTTACCGTTTACACGCTATAACAGGCAGCAGATGAGAAATTCATGAAATTTGATGCATTTTTCCGGTTTAAACTCGGTAGCATTCTTATTCAAAATGCTAGAGAGATGGTTTATATGTTAAAATATAGAGCATTTCTGGCGCAACATATTGAGGCTTAGGCACTTTTCTCTAGCTCTTACCGTTTACACGCTATAACAGGCAGCAGATGAGAAATTCATGAAATTTGATGCATTTTTCCGGTTTAAACTCGGTAGCATTCTTATTCAAAATGCTAGAGAGTTGGTTTATATGTTAAAATGTAGAGCATTTCTGGCGCAACATATTGAGGCTTAGGCACTTTTCTCTAGCTCTTACCGTTTACACGCTATAACAGGCAGCAGATGAGAAATTCATGAAATTTGATGCATTTTTCCGGTTTAAACTCGGTAGCATTCTTATTCAAAATGCTAGAGAGATGGTTTATATGTTAAAATATAGAGCATTTCTGGCGCAACATATTGAGGCTTAGGCACTTTTCTCTAGCTCTTACCGTTTACACGCTATAACAGGCAGCAGATGAGAAATTCATGAAATTTGATGCATTTTTCCGGTTTAAACTCGGTAGCATTCTTATTCAAAATGCTAGAGAGATGGTTTATATGTTAAAATGTAGAGCATTTCTGGCGCAACATATTGAGGCTTAGGCACTTTTCTCTAGCTCTTACCGTTTACACGCTATAACAGGCAGCAGATGAGAAATTCATGAAATTTGATGCATTTTTCTGGTTTAAACTCGGTAGCATTCTTATTCAAAATGCTAGAGAGATGGTTTATATGTTAAAATATAGAGCATTTCTGGCGCAACATATTGAGGCTTAGGCACTTTTCTCTAGCTCTTACCGTTTACACGCTATAACAGGCAGCAGATGAGAAATTCATGAAATTTGATGCATTTTTCCGGTTTAAACTCGGTAGCATTCTTATTCAAAATTCTAGAGAGATGGTTTATATGTTAAAATGTATAGCATTTCTGGCGCAACATATTGAGGCTTAGGCACTTTTCTCTAGCTCTTACCGTTTACACGCTATAACAGGCAGCAGATGAGAAATTCATGAAATTTGATGCATTTTTCCGGTTTAAACTCGGTAGCATTCTTATTCAAAATGCTAGAGAGATGGTTTATATGTTAAAATATAGAGCATTTCTGGCGCAACATATTGAGGCTTAGGCACTTTTCTCTAGCTCTTACCGTTTACACGCTATAACAGGCAGCAGATGAGAAATTCATGAAATTTGATGCATTTTTCCGGTTTAAACTCGGTAGCATTCTTATTCAAAATGCTAGAGAGATGGTTTATATGCTAAAATGTATAGCATTTCTGGCGCAACATATTGAGGCTTAGGCACTTTTCTCTAGCTCTTACCGTTTACACGCTATAACAGGCAGCAGATGAGAAATTCATGAAATTTGATGCATTTTTCCGGTTTAAACTCGGTAGCATTCTTATTCAAAATGCTAGAGAGATGGTTTATATGTTAAAATATAGAGCATTTCTGGCGCAACATATTGAGGCTTAGGCACTTTTCTCTAGCTCTTACCGTTTACACGCTATAACAGGCAGCAGATGAGAAATTCATGAAATTTGATGCATTTTTCCGGTTTAAACTCGGTAGCATTCTTATTCAAAATGCTAGAGAGTTGGTTTATATGTTAAAATGTAGAGCATTTCTGGCGCAACATATTGAGGCTTAGGCACTTTTCTCTTACCGTTTACACGCTATAACAGGCAGCAGATGAGAAATTCATGAAATTTGATGCATTTTTCCGGTTTAAACTCGGTAGCATTCTTATTCAAAATGCTAGAGAGATGGTTTATATGTTAAAATATAGAGCATTTCTGGCGCAACATATTGAGGCTTAGGCACTTTTCTCTACCTCTTACCGTTTACACGCTATAACAGGCAGCAGATGAGAAATTCATGAAATTTGATGCATTTTTCCGGTTTAAACTCGGTAGCATTCTTATTCAAAATGCTAGAGAGATGGTTTACATGTTAAAATGTAGAGCATTTCTGGCGCAACATATTGAGGCTTAGGCACTTTTCTCTAGCTCTTACCGTTTACACGCTATAACAGGCAGCAGATGAGAAATTCATGAAATTTGATGCATTTTTCTGGTTTAAACTCGGTAGCATTCTTATTCAAAATGCTAGAGAGATGGTTTATATGTTAAAATATAGAGCATTTCTGGCGCAACATATTGAGGCTTAGGCACTTTTCTCTAGCTCTTACCGTTTACACGCTATAACAGGCAGCAGATGAGAAATTCATGAAATTTGATGCATTTTTCCGGTTTAAACTCGGTAGCATTCTTATTCAAAATTCTAGAGAGACAGTTTATATGTCAAAATGTAGGGCATTTCTGGCCCAACAGATTGAGGCTTAGGCACTTTTCTCTAGCTCTTACCGTTTACACGCTATAACAGGCAGCAGATGAGAAATTCATGAAATTTCATGCATTTTTCCGGTTTAAACTCGGTAGCATTCTTATTCAAAATGCTAGAGAGATGGTTTATATGTTAAAATGTAGAGCATTTCTGGTGCAACATATTGAGGCTTAGGCACTTTTCTCTAGCTCTTACCGTTTACACGCTATAACGGGTAGCAATTGAGAAATTCATGAAATTTCATGTATTTTTCCCGTTTAAACTCGTTTAAATTCTTATTCAAAATGCTAGAGAGACGGTTTATATGTCAAAATTAGAGTATTCATTATTGTAAATTATTGACAGAATTACTGATCGTGTAATGTATACTAATGATGGAATGAAGAGAATACTATGTTTATCCAGATAATTCATTACTTGATAAATATTGAAGGATGTTTGTAGCAAATACTGACAGTACTAGGAGTGACAATATCATTGAACGTAAAGGTCCATATTAAAAGAACAATTAATAAAATCAGATTGTTCAACAACCCCAACACGTCTCTAATCAATTGTCTGTCGCCGCTGTCCATTTTTATTGGCCGCTCGAACCTAGCACATCCGCCCCCCCCCACGGTTTTGCAAACAGGTGGTAATTAAATGTCGCCGCGAGCGACGAAGGTGATTAATTTGTTTATAGAGCGGCGCGCGCGGGACGCGGCGAATTCGCTGAGATCGGATAAAGTTTGCGTCCGTTGTCCAGCGTTGATTAAATTATCGCCAGTCCAGAACGTGTCGTCTGGAGGAGCGATTGAAGTACGTGAGCTGGATCGGTATTGCCGCTGGGACCTGCAGATTGTGCAGGAGGAGGGGAAAAAAACTACTAGTTTTCCATTACGAAGGAGTGGTCTAAATAGATGTGAAAATATTTCTACTACTGTTCACGAAACTGTGTATACAAGTAAATATATATATATATATATATATATATATATATATATATATATATAAATATTATATATATATATATATATATATATATATATATACATATATATATACATATATATATATATATATATATATATATATATATATATATATACATAAATATATATATATATATATATATATATTTACTTGTATACACAGTTTCGTGAACAGTAGTAGAAATATTTTCACATCTATTTAGACCACTCCTTCGTAATGGAAAAACTTCTTGTTAATGACTGATTCAAAGAGTGTAGGTTGTGAAATATAAATAGATTATAATTATATCTAGAATAAAAAAATAAATTGCGAGAATTCCGTTTGATCCATTGAAAAATACGTTTAATGTGGAACAAATTTAAAAGTGCTGACTCCTCGCGAACTTAATTAACACAGTTAACGAAAATCGGACCTCGTGTTCCATCCATCGCGTTCATCGATCGATCGATTACACTCGCCGCTTTCGAAAAACGCTGTCCGGCTTTTCAGCCGCCGCCCCCCGGATCGGTTTGATTAATCGCGCGTTCGCACACGCCGCAGCGGTCTCTTTTGTGTGACGCGTTTTTGCCGGCCGCGTTAATACCGTCGCACCGAGGCGAGACAAAGAGTTTTCAATTACTGCGCTTTACCATTATGAATTTCCTCTGTTTTTTGCCACCAAAACAAAATGCGATTTACCACGGCTTGCCGCAAATGACGAATGCATGTTGCACAACAATAACGAGGAGAGGCGAGGTTTTCCGGTTTCGCCAGTCGATGGGCGCCGCAGCCCGCACTAATCGCACCGCTTTTGTGGCGCGTCAAATGCCATCCGGGCAGGATTACACGCAGGACGATGAAAGGGATGATGGTGCACTCTCTTTGCCTTTATACGGGACAAAGAGGTGAATCAACAATATGAACAACAGGGTAGTTATTTAATTGCGGTAATTGAATTCATTCATTCTATTCTCGATTACTATAGATCAGGCATGGGCAACCTTTTCCTAGAGGGGGGCGAATAGAACAATTTAATATGACCAAAACACAAACCAAATCATATTAATAGTGTTTATTTAATTGAAAAAATGTACAGATATGTATACACAGTTTTATAATAATAATGATAATATTAATTATAAAAGGATAAAATCAATAAACTTAAATAAACATAAAATCGACTTATAATCATAATATGCTAGACTAATTAATGAGAAAATTGCGAATGCTTTTCTTTGGCAAGACATTATATATATATATATATATATATATATATATATATATATATATATATATAAATATGATGTGTTTGCTACGCGTAAGTTCTCTAAAGTAGTATCGAGGATCCTTGATCTATTTTCAATAAAATTTGGCAACATATCTCATGTAAAAGTCTTGCAGCGCTTAACTTTCATCAAGTTAATAATATAAAATCGAGTTCATGCATGTGAATATGTGCATTGACGCAAACTCGTGAATGTACAATGACTAGATAAGGGTGGTAATTCATTATTCGTAATCCTCTCCGCGATCCTTCCAACGATTTCAAATTACTCGTAATCTTCATGCACGTAGTGAATGTTTCTATTTATAAAATAGACGACAAATGTATACAAACATACACATACACGAAACCTATTTAATTTCAATCGGCGCGGCCTGGCAATTTCACCGAACGCACGGGCCGGGCAGGAAAAAATTAGCCGCGTCGCGAGTTTAAATTGGGTGGCGGCGCGGCGCTCTGCACTCCAAAAAGCAATGATTGCCCTCGCGATGCAAATAAAAATAAATCAATTACGATTCCATCAGCGGCGTTTTCCGCGAAATCCGATTTGCGCTTGGCGCGGGGTCGCAAACGCGCTCGCACCATTTTAATTAGGGGGGACGATCGCTTTAATGGGCGCCGATTTTTATCGGCACTTTGATGTGTCCCGCCTTGTAATCGGCTTTCGACGAACCGCATTTGAAGTCCCTTATCGGGGCTGATGGAGTGCGTTCGGTTTGGCACTGAATGTCCGGATTCAAAGCGAAGGGCCCATTCGCGTCGCGTTCGCAAATTATTCGGCCTGGGTGATTGATGTGATGATTTAACTAAGGCACTACTAGTAATATAAACATATTAATAAATACGGATATTGAAAATTCTGTCATTACATTTCACCCAGATCAGTTGTCTAGTGGGTAGGGCTGTTCTCGTACTGAGTATTGGGGAGGTAGAGTTCAAACCCAATAGTGTATGCTCTATTTTCATACACATACATACACGAAACCTAATCCATTGCGAAATTTCGTGTGAATCACTTTTCACAGTTTTTCTATGAAGTTAAGATGAAACCGGGTGAAAAAATGTCTCTGAACTCCATTTACAGGCGGAAAAACCTTTGGGCTGATAGCCCTATAAAGATAGAATTGTGTGTAACATTTCGCTTTCAATATATCCAATGATAAGATACTATTTTTATTCGACTAATCCTTGATTTTCTTTTTCAGACTCTTGTTAAAGAGATGAACCGGCTGGGTATGATCGTGGACCTGTCGCACGTGTCCGTGCGCACCATGCGCGACGCCCTCGCCGCCTCCAAGGCGCCCGTTATTTTCAGCCACTCGTCAGCGTATGCCCTGTGTAACTCCACGAGGAACGTCCCCGACGCCACGCTCCGCAAGCTGGCACTCAACAAGGGCGTCGTCATGGTGAACTTCTATACGCGGTTTCTGACCTGCAGGGACACTGCCACCGTGGCGGACGCCGTGGGTGAGTTACTACCACCGGCAAACAAAAAACAACAGCAGAGGCGTTGCGAACACGTGCCGCCGTGATTGCACGGCGGCGGTGGCGGCGGGGGGTTCTGGTTTAATCAAGCGGTGATTGCGCGACAGAAGGGAAGTTTTTAATTGAGTTCTAACAGCGACTGCGAGAGCGGATGTTGGAGAGATATAGTTTTGCTAGAACAGGATTAATAATAGTGTCAGATAGTTATAGAATTTCTATAAAGAATCCTGTATGTTACAAAAAAATCAATATTTGTTTCGTTTTCCGCATACACATTTGATGCAAAATTAACGCATTTGTATACCACCGCTTTTCTATTAAACAATAGCTTTAGTGATAGACTATCACTTTTTTTTTTCATTATCATACGTAATATAAGTATGGATAAGTATTGTACTCGTACAAAAGAAAATTTCAAATTATTGCACAAATTCTCCTTATTAAGTAATTTTAAAACCTTTTGTCTGTCTGTCTGTCTATCTGTCTATCGACTGTAATAAATTTTTGCAAAACAATCGCGGACAAAATATCAAAATAATGAAAAATTAAAGTTATAAAATATTTTGTTTGTTAAAAAATTCTATTTATTAAACACAATATTTTATTAAAATGATTATGATAATACGTATAATAAAATTATATGTACTTGCCACATATTTTTTTTAATAAGTTGCCTTCTTGATACGATATACATACAAAATACCCGGCGCATCCACCAAAATTTAATTATTTTTTGCATTTTATTTTCTAAATCTTTGAAGCATGCATTTGAATATTTGATCAGTATTTTCGTACCTATACAGCAATTTTCAGTTCGGTCCTTTTTTTCTGCTCAAACAACTTGCAATAATTGAAATTCTGCACGCTGCCCCTCGTTTTTTCCCTGCGAGGCTGCAAAGGACGCATCCGTCGCCGCTTAACACATTTCGCAAACCCGCCACCGCCGTCCTCCTGCATTATTTTATACTACAGGGCTTCTCTTTTTCTGCGTGCAGCTCACATAAATCATATCCGGGACGTGGCCGGGGTGGATAACGTGGGCCTCGGCGCTGGATACGACGGGATAAACTTGTGAGTATGGCATTATTAATTCATCCCCCCCGGACAAGAGACACGGTCCCGCCGTTATTTTTTTGCACCCGCTCAAACCCTCGAAACGAACGTACGGTCGGACAGCAAACGTCCCCCCGCGGCCTCGTCTTATTGTTTAGCGGGACAAGCGCGCGCGACCGGATTACCCCCCGGTAATCCCCGTCGAGGTGGTGTTTTCGATTTACGTGCACGACCTAAATGTATTTACAAATGGCGTGGGTGCGAGGGAGGTGGGTTGATGGAATCCGCCATAATCCCGACACAATTCGGGATTAAGGTGTGTGAGTATTGCGTGCCGGTCATGGTGGGTCCGTCGATTGCGGTGTTGTGGCTGAGGCTCTCTATTTCGTTAATGGAAGTGTCAATAAACGGTTTAAAGGTTTTACGAGGCATTAACAATTCCGAACGTTTATTGGGTATATAAATGTATACGGAAAGTGTGTTTAAATTTACAAATATTTAAAGAAAAACTTTATAGATTTGTATAACTTTAATTCTGTATGTTTTTAGTGTCCCTCAAGGTCTTGAAGACGTATCAGCGTACCCAACCCTATTCGCGGAACTAATAGGAACCGGTAAGTGGACAGTGGACGACTTGAAGAAGTTGGCCGGACTGAACTTCCTGCGAGTTCTGCAGGACGTCGAGCGCGTCCGCGACGAGTTCCGCAAGGCCAAAGTTCCACCCTACGAGGACGTGCTAATGCCCCGGCCGCGTGAAAACAATTGCACGTCGGTGGACAACTAATAGAGACTGAAGTATATAAATTCCAAATTATTTTGCTCTAAAAAAAATCCCGAAAAAGCTTTTTATCTTCCAAAACATAACAACAAAAAAATCGTTTAGAAAAAAAAAAAGAAATACCAAGGTGCTAAATTATCAAATACTCGTACGTTTAAGTAGATGAAATATTTCTGTTGGAGTTTATAGCGCGCTCAAACCTAAAAACCCTTGTGTGTTCATGTTTTTAAGGATGCCAACTATTGTGGCTGAGTAATGCAGACTCCCCCACCTCCTGGGGGGCGGGCGGTAGTAATAACGCGGTGGAAACCGATTACCGGAAAACTGCTATGCATAACCATGAACGGAATTTAAAGTGGGCCTGCGTCGCGGCGTTGTGACGCCGCTGCGGATGCCCCGGGTAATTTTAAGGTCTTTTTTTTATAAATAATTGTAGATACAAGGTCGATGAGTGAGAGAGGATGAATGTGTGGGCGAAGACACGAAAGCTATGAGAATAATTCATTTAACTTTAACCATTTATTGATTGTACATATGTATGACATATGTAGTTCTGATTTATTTTTTACAAACGGAATTATATTGTTCTCTACTTTAAATAGCTATTATTAAAGAACAAAACGTCTTTCGCTATTTTAGATTTCGAAATCGTAGATTCCAAACAATTTTATCACGATAGTAGTCATACAGATTAAATGGTTTTATGTAGATAGATTTAATATTTTTAAAGAAGCGAATTATTTATTAAGTACTAGTTTAAATAGCGGTTACTACAAAATTAAATTAATCATTTCTACAGAATGTTATCGAAGTTAACAGAGAAGTACCAAGATTTATAAGACCAATACAATATTAATCCAAATCAAATTAATCGACAAATTTTTATAATTATTAATTAATAATTTTTATTTATTTTTTCTTATCTGGTGATTCTTCATTCAGATAGCTGAATATGGCAAAAAGTACTTCACTAATTATGAATTAGTTATATATACCTTTATTATGCTAATGATTTATTGTTACTATAAGTAGTGTATTATTTCTGCACCTTCTTCTATAATTTTGTCTCTATAGTGCTTCGTGTGTTTTTGCCCTCTGCACGAAATCTAAAAGGAAACTAGGAGAATTAAATAGTCAAATCTATCTAAAATAAACTTAACTAATAAGATACTTTGTAAAATTTTTAAATGAACATAAAAAAACCTGTTAAATATATAATATATATTATGAGAGTAAAAAAAATATGAAAATGGGAACAATTTCTTACCATTTTTAAGTGTTTTCGTATGTATAAAGAATTTTAAATGATCCTTAACATATCATAGGTATAGGCTACCCTAAAGCGAAGCAATATTGTAATTACCGGGAGCGCGTGAGCGTGTGGCGTTCGAGCAAATGAGGTGAACGAGAGAGAGAGAAATATGTATTTATTTGGATGTTGATGTGTTCAATTGGTTTATATTCATAACAAATATTTTATGTGTGTTGATTATTGTATAAATTTGATGGTGTTTATGGTTTTTCCTAATACATTTTTTAAACAATGTTTTAATAGTAACCTTTTTATGAAAATATCAGTCTACTAGAGATTCGGGTAAGTCAAAGAAAGAATTGATTTTTAAAATTTTGAGATGTAAATTTGTTAATAAATTAATGTCGGAAGTTATTGAACATTTCTACATAACGTGCTGCAGTCACTGTAATTGAGGTATTTTTCTGTTTAAAAGAACACGTATTAGTTATGTGTTACTCTGAGTTTTTAACTCAATGATTGTAAAGTCCTGGTTTCCTAGCAAGTGGTGTCGATAAATACGGGCGTTTCTAACGTCATTTACACATTACGTTTTAAGTACACATAATTGAATAACTCACAAAATTCTAGTGTAATTCACGACATTTTCTCAATACTTTGAAGTACACCGCTCTCTGTATTACCAGATTTATTTAAATATACGTAAAAGAAATGTGTGACGTCAAAATAACGTGAATGCGGCCGCTTTTGTCGACACCGCGTCCTAGGAAACCAAGGCTTTATCGAAAAAAAACTAATTTTTGTAAATCCTCTTTATTAGGTCCCCTGATTATTTTAAGACCGTCTCCTCTTCTGTTCATCGTTTGTGATACATTTTTTTTTACACAAGTAATCGTTCTTCGGAAAAATGTATCACAAACGATGGACAGAAGACAGTGATGGTCTTAAAATAATCAGGAGACCTAATAATCTTAATAACAAACTAAACATTTTTTTGAAATAAACAACATTTAATTATACGTATAATATTTCATGACCAAGGTATTTATATTTCACAAATCTGGCTATCACGACCAATTCTAAGTTCATGACCAAACTTAGAATTGGTCGTGATAACCAGATTTGTGAAATACAGCGTCGAATATGTCTAGACTGGGCTGCATTATAGGGAACGGAAGTGTAGAAGATTGTGTTGGGCCATATGCGCTTGGCGAAAGAAACGAGAGAGGGGAAAAACTTATTGAATTCGCTCAGATTAGAAATCTGGTAATAACTAACACTTGGTTCAAACTACCAAAAAGAAGGTTATACACCTGGACATCCCCAAGGCATAGATCAGATAATATAGTACGCTACCAGGAATCACAACCCCCTTATCGCCACCCTACAAATCAAACTAAAAAAAGTCCAAATAAAATGTCGAAACCATAAATTAAAAACCACTATGCTTCGAGATAAAGAAATAAGACAAAGCGTGAAGACGAACATCAACGAAAATCTCGGACAAATCATGCAACAAGTTATAGGCACCACTGTGGATGTGGATGAGACATGGGCCATCATAAAAAGAGCTCTGTGGGACGGCAGTAAGGATAAATTAAAACAGAAAAACAACTCTCAGCCCCACAAAAGAACAATGGATGGCAGATGAAATTTTGGCAAGAATGGAAAAGAGAAAACAATACAAAGACAAGGATAGAAATAAATACAAAGAAATTCAACAAGAATTACGAAAAAAAAAATTATAGAAGCCAAAGAAACATTTTTGAGAAACCAATGTGAGGAGATAGAATCGCTTCAGCTGAGGTATGATTCATTTAACTTACATAAAAGGATCAAATAATTCACTGGCATGGGAAAGAAGGAACACACAGGCATAATAAAAGATAACAACGGTAATATTATAGTAGACATACTATAAAAAAACTAGAGTCATTTGAGATGTGGATCTATCGCCGCATGCTCAAGATATCCTGGACGGGACTAGTAAACAACGAAGAAGTCATGCGAAAATTGCATAAAGAAAAGGAACTGATCCTTACGATCAAAACGCGAAAGCTAGAGTACTTGGGACACATCACCCGGGAAGAGAGATACTCTATTCTCCAACTGATCATGCAAGGAAAAATACAAGGAAGAAGAAGCCGAACGTCATGGTTAAAGAACCTTAGAGAATGGTACGGACAAACATCGGTCGGACTATTTAGAGCTGCAGCTTCAAAGATTAGAATCGCCATGATGATTGCCTCCGATAGGTGACGTCACCACAAGAAGAAGAAGGGCTCCATTTGGTAAACTCAAAAACAGTTTAACTCTTTCATTCCTAGTGGTTTCACGAAGAGGCCTCCTTTGAATCTTTTATTTCTAGAGTACTAGTAGTACTTTTATATACCAAAAAAGCCAAATTGTAAATATAGTGCCATTTATTGCCTCCTAACTGTAAATTACGTTCATCTTTGTCGGTAAAAAGATGTTCATGATAATATTCGGAAATCTGAATATTATTACTACTTTCGATAATATTTATTTTGGGTCTGAAAGGGTTAAAAAGTAATCTACCAATGTACCAAACCGGAAAATATTCCAATAATGTGTGCTACCAGTAATATCATACGGGGCAGAGACCCTAATTTTAAGAAAGGCTACTATTTTAATTATTAATTTGTAGTGTTGTCTGTCCTAATAAAACCCGAAAAATGAGGTTTTATCAGAACAAATTGGTACATCAACCTATGCAACCAATTCAGCAGATATCAGCGCCATCCTACAAAGGTCACAAAAACTAGTCATCTCATATGTTGTGACAAGAGCCAAATGAGGATGATTAGTTCTCGTTGCACAACATCCAATTTCCTCTCGAAATAATAACCCAGTGCAGTAAAATGTTGCGCCACTTCAATAAGCTAGCAGGGGGAAGGACCTTTCTACAGCAATCACCGCGCTTCATCACCTCCCGGCCGCAGTCTACAGGTAAACTCATGTAATTTTTAGGTTATCCCTCTTGTAATATCCACCGCATTTTTAGCCTCTAAACCAGTTGAGGAGTTCAATGGCAGGCCGTTGTACCTCGATGCACAAGCAACAACACCACTAGTAAGTTATAAATTGATTTTGAGTAGATTTTTATTTGTGTACAAAGATTTTCATCATTGCAATAATAGGCAACTCTAGCCTAGCTAGATTATTTGAGGGCAGAACTGTGTTTACCTTTATTTCACAAAAAAACAATACATTATCATATATTTTTTAAATTTCCTCATAAAAGTTAAATTATAATTTTAGTGGGATAAAAATATGGGATATTTTATGTATTGAGATTTATTATACACATGTGGCAACTTGACAGTGCTTTACATATAACTACTAACTAACTAACATACAAGGATGAATATATATAAATATATATTATTTTGTTCACATTAGGTACAGCATCAACAGTCATAACTCTTAAACCTGACAGATTGTGTAAATTTCTTTCAAATTCCCATTTTAAAATCTAGATTGTAGCATAAATATTTATTATTTGAATGGAAACAAAAAAAGGGTTCACACATAATTCATGATAAATTAATAAAAGTTCATTAAAGGATTTTTAGCTAGCTAAAAACACTAATTATGACCAAAAATCACATTTTATTGACAGTTGTGAGCATTTATCTAGAAAACAGTAAGAGCAATTGAGAAAACATCCAATATCCCATTTATTGGGCTAAAAATTCTCTATAACTTTGAAATTTGAATCATCCTAACTTTAAAAATAAAATAGTTATCTTGGAGAAAACATAAAATCTCTTTATTCCAGGATCCAAGAGTATTGGAGTCAATGCTCCCCTATTTGACTAGCTACTATGGAAATCCTCACTCACGAACACATATGTATGGCTGGGAGTCAGAACAGGCTGTTGAGAAAGCCAGGGCAGAGGTTGCTGAGCTGATTGGAGCTGATCCTAAGGAGATTATTTTCACTTCAGGGGCTACTGAGAGCAACAATATTGCTATTAAGGGTGTTGGGAGGTTTTATAAAGCAAAGAAGAAGCATGTTATTACAACACAAACAGTAGGTTTCAATTCAATCAAGATATGGCAATTTAGTATAGTATATAGACTGTGAGAATGAATTAGTTAGTTATAGTGGCATAAGTCACATTTAAGTAATAAATTGAAATCTAGATATATAGATTGCTAATAGGTGAATTCACACTTAATAATGTTTTACAAAATTGGCTTTGTGCTGATATCTCAAGCACTCTGTTAGAATATTATTCCCTAGAGGACACTACCCGGTACCCTGATGGCATGTTGACGGTTATTAGCATATGGGTATGCATTGTTAATTGATGTAGTGCCGCCAGATGGCGTTTAACTTTCCTCCTAGGGGGTTAGTTGTAACTTTTTTCAAATTTAAGTTGTTTTGCGTTTGGGTTTGCGTATAGTATTTCTATAAATCGACGTACAGTCTAAAATTTTTATTGCTGTAGAGTGTAGAATAAAATATGTCTAATTAAATATTATAATTAACATATGTTATTAATTAGGAACATAAATGTGTACTGGATTCCTGTCGCGCTTTAGAAGCGGAAGGTTTTAAAATAACCTACTTACCAGTAGGTCAGAACGGTATTATCTCAATGGAGGATCTCGATAAAGCCATGACGCCGGAAACCTCGCTGGTCTCTATAATGGCTGTAAATAATGAAATTGGTGTCAAACAACCTATAGCTGAGATTGGTAGATTATGCAAGTCTAAGAAGGTGTTCTTCCACACTGACGCCGCACAAGCAGTCGGAAAAGTACCATTGGATGTGCAAACAATGAATATAGATCTCATGTCGATTAGTGGTCATAAAATTTATGGACCTAAAGGCAAACTACACCCATAAATTATATTAAATATAGTTTTTTTTATATAAAAATATCCTTTAAGGTATTGGTGCTTTATATGTGCGCCGTAGACCTAGGGTCCGTGTGGAAGCTCTTCAAAGTGGTGGAGGTCAAGAGAGGGGTTTGCGTAGCGGTACTTTGGCGACTCCTATTACTGTAGGTCTTGGATCGGCCTGTGCGCTCGCTTTAAAGGAAATGGAATATGATCATTTATGGATGGAGAAGCTTAGTAAACGGTTGATGGATAAAATCTATTCAGAGCTGACGCATGTTATCAGAAATGGTGATCCAGTGCTGTCTTATCCAGGCTGTATCAACTTGTCATTTGCTTATGTTGAAGGTACTTAATTTTAATATGCCCACCTCTGCTTGAAGATATCTAATTTATCATGTTACAGGTGAATCTTTATTGATGGCACTTAAGGACATTGCTCTTTCAAGTGGGTCAGCCTGCACTTCAGCCTCATTGGAGCCTTCATATGTTTTGAGGGCTATAGGGGCTGATGAGGATTTGGCACACAGTTCAATCAGGTATTAATTTATTTTCTCTATATTTCTCAACATTACATTTACTTTTTATATAATTTAATATCTCCAGAAATGTATTTATTTGTGATTATATTTGCACCCAGTGGCGTAGCGAGGGGGGGGCGTCGAATGGTTATATTATATGGTTTTCGAATGGGGAGGGGGGCGCTAAAAAGGTATTGTGCCCCGGGCGCGAGTTAACCTCGCTAGGCACTGTTTGCACCTTATCTTTGTCTTATGTTTTTCTAACTGTATACTAAATTTCATTGCTCTACAATGAAATTTTTTTAAATCTCAATCGCCTTCAGATGTATAGCAAATAAAAATATGTTACCCATATGTAACCCATAATTATCAAGGTACTTTCCCATTCTCACTAACATCTCATCCGCCCTCTTGTTGTATTGTATATATTTTTGCTTGATAGATTTGGTATGGGACGTTTTACGACTATGGACGAAATGGACTACACTGCAGAAAAGTGTATTAAACACGTGAAAACTCTTCGTGAGATGAGTCCATTGTGGGAGATGGTTCAGGAGGGCATTGATTTAAAGACAATTCAATGGTCACAGCACTAAAAAAAAAACATAGGTGTATAGATTGTAAATATATTTTTATATACTTATTTCTTTAATTTTTAATTGTTACATGTGCATGTTGTATGTATACTGCATTAGCTATTATGTTAAATAAATAAAGATTAGTTGGTTTAATTTGTGTACCATTTTCAAAACCCTGTTCCTTAAGTTCAACAAGAGGCAAATCCAGGGATAATAGGAATAATTCATCATACCCCGGCATACGACGGATATTTTATCTAGTATTATATATGATCCTAACACATGGCAGAAGGACCCGAAGGTCGATAGCCAATTACAGAATTGTAACAAATATACTTACTTCTACTATATTGTTGTTCAGAATAGAAAGTTGTTCTCTCTAAAGGTCGTTTTAGACAAGACAATTTCTTAGCTCAAAAGTTGTTCAAGAAATGAATTTATATATCCTCCTCCGATACAATTTGTCCTTGACAAATAAAACGCGTTATATTTTTCCATTCGATCTACCATCCAATTCAATATTTCAAATAATTTGCTATATGATACGAGACAATTTGGATTGTCTCGCATCTTGACTAACTTTCGAGTCAAGAAATTGTCTTGTCTAAAACGACCTTAATGTTAAGATGTTTAAAGCTATAAAAAGAACTATATAATTACTAAGCAGGATTACAGCATAAAGAGCAGGTATTAGTAGATTTTAATAACTTTAAAACACCTGCATATGCTATCATTCAAGTATGACACCTTAGATTTCAATCTAAAGGTCGTTTTAGACAATTTCTTGACTCAAAAGTTAGTCAAGATACAAGACAATCTAAATTGTCTTGTATCATACAGCAAATTATTTGAAATATGGAATTGGATGATAGATTGAATGAAAAAATATAACGCGTTCTATTTGTCAAGGACTAATTGTATGGGAGGAGGATATATGAATTCATTTCTTGAATAACTTTTGTGCTAAGAAATTGTCTTGTCTAAAACGACCTTAATATAAGCAGTTCACTAGTTAGAAGAAATTAGTTCATGTTTAATAGTGAATAGAAAGCAGAATATTGTAGCAACTTTTAATTCAGCTGATTGTAGTAGTTCATTTTCTACTGGCATTAATTGCCTTTAGTAACTCGCAAATGACAGGTGACAGTGATTAATGTCAAAATAATTGATTTCCAAGCTTTATAAATGTGTCGTCGTGGCGTGCCCATATATGAATAAGCGAATTGTAGAGAATAAATGAACGATATTCACACTCACAGATGTCGCTATTATCCATCACCAGATAGAATTCTTATTCACTTCTAGTGTCAATATTTACCAAAACATTACATGATGAAACTTTTAAGCCATAACTTTGCTAAATAGGGTGCTATTTTAAAATGTGGGGTGCGTGATATAATATACCAGTGGTACTAAATACATTGTGCAACACTTCACCAATTATGGCAACAACTAGAATCCCAGAGCAAAAAGTGATACTGTGTGGAGAGTATGGGGTGGGCAAAAGTTCACTGTTTAGAAGATTTGCAAACAACAGCTTTGTGACAGCCACAGACAGACAATCCACATTAGGGCTAGATCATTACGATAAAGTTTATAGAGTGGATGATAAAGATATAAAAGTAATTAGCTTTATCTGAATTTATGAGATAGCCAGATTTTAGTTAGACCTTTATTGAAGTTTATCGTTATGTTCATGTGTTGGGCCATATTAGCATTTTTAATATTTGTTTCTTCATCTTAAGATTCACTAAAATACTGCATGAAGTAAAATAATTATTTTACTTCATGCAGTATTTTAGTGAAATGCATTTCCATTATATCTATATTTGTATAAAATTGATTGCTAGTAACCACCAGCTTAAATGAAGAAACACTTTAATGTAGTAATTTCTATTGGAAATTCAAGATATTCTATCTGGTGGTATGAAAAATGAACTGAATGTATAGTAGGGAATTAAAAAATAATAATTTTGTTTGTAGGTAATCTGTTTTTCATCATATACATGAGTATAAACCCAATGTTTTACTATTTATATCTTAAAAGTTAATTATTATTATAAAAAATCATGCATTTTATAGATGTGACTGAAATTGTATTACAAAATTTTAGTCACATCTATGAAATGCATGATTTTTTATTATTATAACTTTTAAAATATACAAATATTACAAAAAAATATGAATAAAAATCATTCAAAAAGCTTGTATCAATGGGGATAAATAGAAATAGAAATAGAGAGGTCCTTTGAACCTGCCCCTAAGGTTGCCCAATACTTATGTGAGTGAGTGTCTATTATTGGAATATCCAAATTAATATTCCAATAATAGACACTCACTCACATAAGTATTGGGCAACCTTAGGGGCAGGTTCAATGGAGAGCTGGTTGGACCTCTCAATTTCTATTTATCCTCATTGAGACAAGCTTTTTTCATGATTTTTATTCATTATTCAATTTTTATTTGTATTTTAAAGTAATATCAATGTTCTAAGTAAATTTTTGCTATTTTAGAATTGAAAAATAGTGGTATAAATAAGATTGAAAATAGTAATTTGCAATTTAAAAAACTCTGCTAGTAACAAATATTTGGAAAAACGTCTAACATAATTTCAATAGCTAAGTAGCATGCCACACAATTAATTATAAATTTTATTTATTTTATTAACATTTAAGCATAAAACATTGCCATTGTTGAAATAAAATATAGTTGCTATCATGAATCTCTTCATTTTATTTAACAGTTGCAGTTATGGGATACTGGAGGTATGGAGAGAGTAGCCTCAATCACCTCAAGTTACTACAAATTTGCAGAAGCTGCAATTCTTGTCTTCTCATTAGACAACCCAGCATCCTTCCATGTGTTATCACAACACTTATTAGACATAGTGACTTATGCTGAGAATGCAAAAATATATCTATGTGGGAACAAATCAGATCTTGTCAACAATGTCCTCCAAGTCTCTGAATCTGACATTGAATCATTTTGGTAGGTTTTATAACTAGCATACAATTTATAATATATTTTGGGCTATTTGCCAAAAGATTTTTCAATTTTTCTACTTAATCTTGAACAAACACCACATTTTTTTGTTACATGAAAGTAATAATTTATATATGGAAATGAAATTTTTTTATAAGGCCCATTACAATTCCCAATGAATAATAAAATAGTAGGTAATGGGGCAGTTGGGTATGGGAACCAAATCAGGACTGTGGGAATTTTACTTATCAGTAAAGTCATCTTCATTATCTCACCTGTCAGGTGTCAAGGTTATTATCTCACCTGTTAGGTGTCAAGGTTATTATCTCATCTGTCAGGTGTCAAGGTTATTATCTCACCTGTCAGGTGTCAAGGTTATTATCTCACCTGCCTGGTGTCATCCTCTTATATCATCATCACCAACATGAGATGACAAGATAATAACTATCATCTTATCTTGTCATCTCATTTGTCAAATGTCTTTTCATTTCTATAATTGTCTTGATTATAGATTTATATTATGTATGTATCTCTATTTTTCTTCAGTATATATAAATTTATTTTTCTAGTGAACAGTGCCATAATTTAATCATCACCACCTACAAAACCTCTTGTAAAACCGGCAATGGTATTGAGGAGATGTTTCAGGACATTGCAAGCCATTTAGTGCACTCAAACAGGTCCAGGTTGGAGTTGCAAGCCATGGATTCACATGGATTTAAAATTGTGGATTGTGATGAGCCATATGAGGAAACGTGTCTGTGCTGAGCTGCTTCTTGCTATACTGCACTAAACTCTAGTCTAGTCTATTAAACAAAGCTTCAAATAGGATTTTTTTTTTCATGTACCACATCTGTGATGATTTTAAATCTGCTTTATTAAAGTTGAGAGCAGAGAGCCATTTAGGACATCAATATTGCTTGATAGGGTGAAGTATGTACCTCAAACTTGTATAAGCCAAGCACACACTAATTTGATACCAAGCACACACTAATTGGATACCAAGCACACACTAAGTGGATACCAAGCACACACTAATTGGATACTAAGCACACACTAATTGGATGCCAAATGGAAGATTTTTATGTACAACCAAATATTATTGCATTTTATGTAGTATATTTAAGTTAAAAACAGTTTTAAAATCCATTTGGTTTACTGTTAATTTTCTGTTTGATACCTATTGTTCTGAATTCTGCTGTATGTGTGTGTGTGTGTGTGTGTGTGTGTGTGTGTGTGTGTGTGTGTGTGTGTGTGTGTGTGTTTGTGCTGATATGAGCAATATTGATGTATTTCTTGGGGATGTTATGTTACCAAGCATTTGTGTGTGCCAATTTGCCATAATGTACTAGTTTATAATAAAAAAAAAAAGACTCATGTTTGTAAAGAGGATCCAATAAAAAATATTATATAAAACTATTATTCTTCTTTAAAACCTTTCTACTAACAACAATGTTAATTGGATGCGAAAAAAATAATAAATCGCCAAAGGAGTAGAGGTAAAATTTTTACTATAAAAAAATAATTGTATACTCTCTTTAGGGTGCTAATTAATAATACCAAATACATTTGTGGACATTTTTCTTCGTTTTCATTCCATAATCTTACCTCATTTGTAAAAAGTGCTCGAAATTACCATTTCAGAAACGTCCGTTTACAGCTGTACTTCAGAAAGTGTTTGTTGTACAGACTTCTTCTTAGCGTTGCTTCATCCGTTCCGAATATTAGCGATCATCATCACCTTGTCTGCTGTACTGCGAAAAAGTTGTCATGCCAAACCACTGGCGTAGATTTTTTTTGACAGGAAATTCGTCGTCTTCCTGGGTCTATTCTTCCCAGGTCATTTCCTTCCAGAATCAGTTGTAGTAATTTTGTACCTATTACTATGTCTCATTACGTGTCCGATTTTTTGCTGTGTTTATCGCGTTTCTAACTTGCTCCTTTGTTATTTGCGGCCCAGTATAAGCGTACTTCATACCATGGTCTTCAGGTCGTTCATCTTAAAACAGCTTGTACACATAGTCCTTCCATATCGATATTTTTTTGATGTCTGTGATTTCATTTACACTTTCATCCATAAGTCTTTCCTGTAGTCTTTTCCTTCCAGTGCCCGTGGCCTCTTTTATCTTATGATGCATATTTAAGTGATCATGTTTCTTTTGTAGTTCTTCTATTTCTAGACATTCCGCGCTCATCAGTTCTTCCTTGGCATTCCTGATTTTTTTTCCGTATTTGTTTATTTAGTTCTTTGTATTTTTCTTGACCCTTTCCTTTAAGCATCATTCATCATTTTTAAAATGTCGTTTATCATCCATTCTTCATGTTTTTCCCGTCTCTTTTTTGGTACGTGTTCTTTAATTATATCACAAAGTATGTTTCTGATGTTGTCCCATTGCTACACTACACTGAGATCTTCTGTGTTTATTGTTTCGAAGGTTTTGGTTACCGAGTTGGTTATAACTGTTCTGAGATTAACGTCTTTTCTCACCGTTCAAGTCGTATATAGGGTCTGATGCTTGTTGTTTCTTTTTTATCTTTTTAAGTCACGTCTTAAATGATACCACAAGAGGATTGTGAACAGAGTTTGCATCTGCTCCCGGATATGTTTTTGCAGACTTTATGCTGTTTCGAAATCTCTGATTGATAGTTATGTAATCGATTTGGTTTCTGACTACTTTTTGAGTTGTATTTGCTGGAGATACGGATATGCTGAGAATGCAAAAATATATCTATGTGGGAACAAATCAGATCTTGTCAACAATGTCCTCCAAGTCTCTGAATCTGACTACTTTTTGAGTTGTATTTGCTGGAGATGTCCAAGTATATAGACGCCTCTGTGGAAGTTTATAAAACGTATTTGTTATAACAAGTTCTTTTTCTCTACAGAATTAGACGAATCTATCTCCTCGTTCCGTGACCCAGGTCCATACCATCCGACTATCTTGTCTTCTTTTCCTTGTTTAACCTTAGCATTGAGAACTCCCATTACCAGTGTAACTTCGTTTTTTCTTGGTTGAGTTTAGGACATGCTCTATCTGCTGATATAGTTCTTCTACCTCGGTATCGTCCTTGTCTGTAGTGGGAAAGTAGACTTGTATGATGTTAATGTTAAATGGTTTTGCTTCCAGTTGAACCATTATGACTCTATATGATTGGAATATTACATTTTTTTGCTAAGCTTTTGACTACTCGGGTTACTATGATGGCTACCCCATTTCGATGTTGTTTGTCGTCGTGACCAGCATAGTATGTGATCAAATACTGTACTACAACCCGAGCCCTTCCATCGCATCTCACTTATGCCCATGATTTCCACCTTCATCCTATTCTTTTCTTGTACAATGTTGTGGATCTTTCCATCTTCATATGCAACTCCGCACACTCCATGTGCCTATTCCTATTTATTTGGTCTTTTTCGCTGTGTTTTCATGCTGCAGTGTACTGTTCTTCTTTATTTTGGACTCGCGAGATTCTTTTCACCTCTGTCCCATTTAATCGACGCCGATACTCGGGGCCGTTTTTGGTTTGCTCCGTCATAATGATGATTGTACTATGGGATGTCTTAGAGACCTTTAATGCCTTTAATCCGTATCTCCACGCCTTTGACCAGTTGGTCGGTTCATCCGCTTTCGGGAGTGATTTCTCACTCCCGGGGCAAGGAATTGCCCCACTCCTGCCAGCTCCTCCACTCGAAGCTGTTGGCTGGCAAGAGGGACTACTTATACCGGTAGTTATTCGGTCGACAGAGCCTCGTTGGTTATCTGGCAGGGTGTACCACGTGCAGGTGAGGTTGTCCTTTGGGTTGACATGTCAGTGTCATCACCCCCTTACACCCCAACTACCTACTAGACGTGCAAAATAATGTAATTATTTTTAAATCATTTGCAAGGAAAATGTGTTGTTCGATTTTGCCGATTTCGTCATTTTTTTGATTGACCCAAATACTTACTGGTGGTACCAAGAGGTCGCTGATACCAGAAGGGCAAATGATAAGAGTAAAGAGTGAAAGGTGGTGTACGGCGGTAGATTTTCGAACTGCGCCAATTTAATAATAATGTAAACAAGGCAAAACTGGACAAGGAGGCAGGTCGAACGGGCGAAAGCGACTGGGACTCCAACTAATCAACTCCAGGAACACTACCGAACAAGGCGGAACACCTATACTCCGGTGGGCTGTCGAGCGGAACCAGGAGGCATGCTGCAACGTCATTGTGACAGAAATTGCCAAAACAAATGTCAAATACCTTGAAGAGCGCTTGTGATTAGAGTTTTAATGACATTATGTTTAATTTTTCAGTGTTTCCAATAGAGAGAATTTAAAGTAACTACATTCTCTAGATAAAGTATTTATTGTTGCTATAACAATGAATACTTATGGATTCAATAGCTATTGATACATTTATGGAACGTTGGTGAATACGGGGGTATTAGTTTTAAAATGAGATGCGAGAAAACACGAAATTATCAAAAGATTAGAGGTCATAAATAATTAATTTTGTTTTTGATATGGAGAGCAAAAATCAAAAACAAGAAATAATGAAGATCAAGAAAAAAATGGGATGAAGCTATGTCGGAACTATTAGAAAGGAAAGGAAAAAACTGGAAGGAAAATAGAAGAGAATTGAAAAAATCTATAAAATAATACAGGAAAACTAAAACCTTTACACCACACTGTGGTAGAAAAGGCCTGCGGATATATATATATATATATATATATATATATATATATATATAAATCATTAATTTATTTATATAAATGCATGTGAAATAAAAATTGACACAAATCGGTATGTTCGAGTATAAGAATCCTTTTTAGATCAGTTCAATCGCTTTCTAGATTTCTGATTTGTTTTTATCGATGAATATTACCTTATATAAGTGAAGATTACGTTAATATTTCAGTTAATTTAATAAATACTGAATATACAGGATTATTCAGTATTTATTAAATTAACTAAAATATTAACGTAATCTTTACTTATTAAGGTAATATTCATCGATAAAAACAAATCAGAAATCTAGAAAGCGATTGAACTGATCTAAAAAGGACTCAAATAATTTAAACTTTAATATGAATTAAATTCTAATACAATCAACAACAGCTCATAATCATTGCTTCTATCTGCGTCAATCTAGATCACTCCAATCACCACTAACCAGCTAACCATAACTGGTCGTTACAGATATTTTTTTCGCTCCACAATGGACATCTTCATTCAACGACAAATGATGCCCGCTCGAGCAACAATAATTCCTCTCTACCTTGTCAATTACAAGCCTCTCTCAGCAATCGTTAGCGGATGGTACACCGTCGGACGTGTTTATATATATGAGGATCGTGTTTTATGTCGCGTTAAGGAATCCCACAATGCGAGGAGAGGCGCGCAGGCCATGTCCCACTTGCACCAGCAAAGAGATGAGCTCGTTGCGCAACCATAAGCAGGTCGCACTTGTTATGGCGGCGGCAACGGCGGGGAGCACTTCCAAGAACACTTTCGTAAGCTAGTGTGGAGTGGAGGTGCTGCCCACGCAAATAAATCACTTTCATTGAATTTAATACTGAGACGAATGTGTCGACATATATTTAAATCAATTTATATAAATTAAGTCGCATTCGCAAAAATATCACACCTATTGTCTATACCTGTGTTTTTCAAAATTTTCGGTTCACTTAAAAATTTAACCCATTGAAGAATGGGTATGTGTAGAAAAACATACCGAATTAGTTGTAATTAATATTTTCTGCGACTTCTAAATATTTTTTGCGACGACCCCCACTTTGAGAATCACTGATCAATACGTTATGCAAAAACGAAGAGAAACTTATCATCTGATATATAATTGGATAAAACTAGTAAAAATGATGATGCATAGCTAAAAAAAACCTTCACATTACTCCATCGAAGGTTGCATTATAAATTGGTGTCATCTAAAAAAAAGTCAGTTATCGTACATTTTATTGTAAATTGTTGTGTAAATTTAATATTCTAAAGGTCATAGGAAGACGAAAATAAATAAAGATATCTTTAAGCACGATAGACTTATAATGAAATGAGTTTAGCGGTCATAAATTGACTATTTATTACAAGTAATTTAATATTCTAAAGGTCGCAGGGAGGCGAAATTAAAGACATCTTTATGCAAGATAGACATATAATGTAATTAGTTTAGCGTTCAAAATTTGACTATATATTTCAAGTAATTTAATCAATGAAATAGACAAAAGTGTAAAAATGTATGTAACAGCCATACACCAATAAAACGTTAGTTAGGCATTCGATTAAATAAAATGGAATATTATATTTATGTGAAATATGAGCATAACTTTAGTGATTAATTTCACCAAAAATAATATATATTTTTTAAATCATTGACCTTTATTATATAACAAAGCCGACTGTGCAGTCGATTTCTTAACCAATTGGCACACATGAAGCTGCGTTAAACTGCCTGACCCCGTGTGTACTGACGCTGACATTTCCCCAGTAATCTCATCCAAGTCATTATGTTCAAAATTATTGGTTAGCCGGCATACCCACGCCTCTAAAAAATTGCCGATTGAAGGAAAACGTATCCGCGTTTCGGCTTCTTTAATCAGACTTCCAGCGCTGTATATTACGCCCATCAGGAGGTTTCGCAATAAAGACATCCACAAGAAAAATATTAAAATTTGCACAATCCCAGCTTATAAAGGATAAATGCAAAATGTGTTCACTTTAGTCGTACAGGTGTGGTCGCCATGTGGACGGTACTATTGTGCTCGTGTATCGTTGCGGTTTGTGTGCCAGCGGAATGCAGGACGATTATATCGCGTGTCAGCTTCGGCAGTGGCACGCCAAGTGAGATTTATAAACTAGAACAGCCTGAGGTCGTTAGAACAGTTAGGCAGAACACATTTCCTCCGCCTCCACCATTTCCGGTTTTACCTGCTTTCGGAAATAATACTGCTGTACCTATCGTGACACCTACAACGTACAAACCGACTGCAATTGGTGTTAATAATTTTAATCAGGGATTGGCGGCTAATTTTAATACAAACCCAGGAACCAATTTGAATCGACTGGGAACTAATTCCAATAACAACAATAATGGCGGTAGTAATTATAATACGAATGGTGCAAATCCGGGTTTAGCTGGATTTAATAATAATTTTAACAGAAACGGACTGGGAAATAATTTCAATCAAGGTGGCAACAATTTTAATAATGGTATTGGAAATCAGCCTGATTTTAATCTCAACAATCGGAACTCTTTTGGGGATAACAATGACTTTTCTGGAGGTTCTGACTTGGGACCAATTCAATATAGGTATGGTTATAACGGAAATCGGTGATATTGAAAGTTTATTTATATATATATATATATATATATATATATATATATATATATATATAGAGTAATCTCATTAATTAGAATTCAGGAGCCTTCTTCCATAGGCAATACCTATCACTACAAATTTTATATATATATATATATATATATATATATATATATATATATATATATATCGATATTACGTCAATTATTTCAGCATTCTAGAATAAATAAATATAATAAAGGGAAACTAATAGGCTAATAGCATAAGATGTTTTAAAAAATACCGACATATAAAACACTTGCTTTTATAATCGACTTATATTAATCTTCTAAAGAACAACAATGCTGCCTATTTACAATATTTTTACCTTCTGTGTAGATTGCTTTCTAATAAACCTTACAGTGATTACAAAACTTAATATCTGCTTTTTACAACTATAAAGCTGAGTTTAAATTAAATTGAGGCAACAAAATCGGCTGATGCTACGACTATACTTTTCTCATGACGCTAATTGTGAAATTGTATTGAGCATTCAGTAAAAGCTGAGCTAAAAATGATGATCATGAATTATACAAAATTAGTTTCAAAGCCAACAAGTATTTTACTTTCATAAATTGTACTGAGCTTTTAGTAAAAGCTATGGCATTTGAATAGCTGTAATAGCTTTTACTAAAAGCTCAGAACAACTTCACAATTCGCGCCATGAGAAAGGTGTAGTCATAAAAGCTTAGTATAATTTATATAAGTTAAAATTAAAAATACTTGTTGGCTCTGTGACTAATTTTGTACAGTTCATGATCATAATTTTTAGCTCAGCTTTTACTGAATGCTCAATACAATTTCACAATTCGCGCCATTAAACAGTAAATATGTAATACGAAAATTACCTTAAGGTCGTTTTAGACAAGACAATTTCTTGACTCAAAAGTTAGTCAAGAGGCGAGACAATCTAAATTTTCTCGCATCATACAGCAAATTATTTGAAATATTGAATTGAATGGTAGATCGAATAGAAAAATATACCGGATTATATTTGTTAAGGACAAATTGTATGGGAGGAGGATATATGAATTCATTTCTTGAACAACTTTTGAGCTAAGAAATTGTCTTATCTAAAACGACCTTTACTCAAATGTTGACTGTCAAAATAGTTAAAATATGCTAAAAAAGTTGTTCAGCTTAATAGAATTACACAATTTGCACCGTAATCAAAATATGGCCGTGATCCCGTCCTAAATGTAAAAAACAAAATAACAACTTTATAGCCTTTCCGCCCGTAAAATGTAGAAGTTCAGAGGCGTTTAATCACCCAGTATTTACCTTAACTTCACAAAAAACCTCTGAAAAAACTGTGAAAGATGATTCGCGAATGCTCATTACTCTAACCATTACAGCTGGGCTGTGAATTAATATTATATTAAGTTATGTAAAAAAAGATTTATAACTTTTCTAGGACAAAACAATGCACATAGTTTCACACGCAGTATCATACGTAAAAATGAGCACATGCTATATAATTGTTTGCATACATTTGCAAAGTTACGAAATTATTAATTAATTATAACCATACATTCATACATTTCCTGCGATTATGTCCAACATCCCATAAACGTTATAGGTCCCATAAGCTATTGAATGGATAAATTGCCAACGTCATTGTGACAGAATATGCCAAAACGAATGTCAAACACCTTTAATAGCGCTTGCAATTAGAGCAAAAGGTGTCATTTGTTTAATTATTCAGTGTTTGTAATAGAGAGAATCTAAAGTAACTACATTCCCTAGATAATGTATTTATTGTAGCTATAACAAAGAATACTTATGGAAATTGAATGGTTTTGACTACTATGTGGTGATTAATTTTCAATAAAGGAGATGAATAAAACTACTACGTTTTAAAGTGTTAGTGGTAAAAATAAAATAACGGATAATAGTGTAGTGCATAGTTCAAGTCGTTTGAAATAGTGGATGGGCATAGTTTGGTTGGTGGGGGTCGCCCGCCCACCCCACCTTTGCTCGCATAGTTTTTTCAATGGATACAGACGTTTTATATTGTTTAAACTATCCCAAAAAGAGTGTTATCCTATGGAAAAACTATGCCAGTAAAGGTGGGGTGGGTGGGCGGCCCCCACCAACCATACTATACCCGTCCACTATTTCAAACGACTTGAACTATGCATTACATTATTGTTCACATATATTTTTTTAATTAGTCTTAATTTAATAAATGACATTAATTGAATCATAGAAAATAACAGATGATAGTGTAGTGCATAGTTCAAGTCGTTTGAAATAGTGGATGGGCATAGTTTGGTTGGTGGGGGACGCCCGCCCACCCCACCTTTGCTCGCATAGTTTTTTCAATGGATACAGACGTTTTATATTGTTTAAACTATCCCAAAAAGAGTGTTATCCTATGGAAAAACTATGCAAGTAAAGATGGGGTGGGAGGGCGGCCCCCACCAACCAAACTATACCCATCCATTATTTCAAACGACTTGAACTATGCATTACATTATTGTTCACATATATTTTTTTTATTAGTCTTAATTTAATAAATGACATTAATAGAATCATAGAAAATAACGGATAATAGTTCAAGTCGTTTGAAATAGTGGATGGGCATAGTTTGGTTGGTTAAATCATAGTAGTTTTATTCATTTCCTTTATTGAATACTTATGGGTTCAATAGCTATTGCTAGATTAATGAAACGTCGGTGAATACGGGGGTTAATATCAAATATCCTTGTGATATCATGTAATATGACCCCATCTGTCAAATGGAGCATAATAGTTTTGAACTTGGTGAAATTAAGCGTGTGATTTTTAAACCTAAAACCGAAATTTATGAATGCCTGATATATTGGTCATTATCAAACGTGTTTGAGATATATTTTGTTTACAGCTATAATGGCAATGGTAGAGGTCGAGATGAAATCGTGATGGTGTCGGTGCCAGGTGGGTACGGAGGGGAATCCGTGAAAGGCTCCTTCTCATACAAAGGGTCTAATGGACAAAAGTACGTAGTGATGTACACGGCGAGTTCAGATGGTTTTAATTTGCAAGCAAATAAAGAAAAACCACCAAGTGCTAGCTATCCTACTCAGTCGCAGTCTTCTCCCGGTACTAGTCCGCAAATCAGCACTGCGTTATTGTGTTCACTGCAGGGAACTTGTATTTAACTATTATAGTAATAGTTTATTATTGCCAAATATCAGTACTTATATCTGTACCCAAGACGTAAAGGGAGTAAACTTAATTAAATAGTCAACATTACTTATTAAATCAGCTACAATATTCATTTACTCTTTTGTTGTTGTTGAGAAAACTACTTATAAAAGGAGCTACAAAATTTACTACTAAAAAGGTTAAAAGACTTTCCCTGTCGGATACAATTATTATGTATATGCCGGTATTCACCAACATCCCATAAACTTAATAGATCCTATAAGAAATTAAATTGATAAATTGACAACGTCATTGTGACAGAAATTGCCAAAACAAATGTCAAACACCTTAAATAGCGCTTGAGATTGGAGCTTTGATGACACCTTTTGTTTAATTATTCAGTGTTTCCAATAGAGAGAATTTAAAGTAACTACATTCTAGATAATGTATTTATAATTGCTATAACAACGAATGCTATAGCCATTGATAAAGGCACCTTATACGATCAATATTACTTTCAATATTTTAGAATAATGACAGTATTAATGTACTATAATATGTTTAAAATGTTGATTATTCTAAAATATTGCCAGTATTACTCATCGTGTAATGTATATTAATGTTTTAATTAAGAGAATACTGATCCGTATAATTGATTACTTGATAAATATAAAAGGAGGATTGAAGCAAATATTGACAGTACTAGGATTGACAGTATTATTGACCGTGTAAGGTGCCTTATAGATTTATGGAACGTTGGTGAATCCGGAGATAGTGTTTAATATGTAAAAAAATAAAGAAAATGATATGTACAAGATGTTAGCAGTTATTTAATCCCAATAATACAACACATATTATATTATATATATTTTTATTAATATTTTAGGAAAAACATGGTTTAGATGTTATTGCAATTAAGCAATACTTATGCCCGTATTCACTAACATCCCCATAAACTTTATAGGTCCCATAAACGATTGAATGTATAAATTGAAAATGTCATTATGACAGAAATGACCTAAATAAATGTCAACACCTTGAATAGCACTTGTGATTGGAGCTGTGATGACACATTTCCTTTAATTTTTCAGTGTTTCCAATAGAGCGAATCTAAAGTAACTACATTCTAGATAATGTATTTATAGTTGCTATAACAACGAATACTTATGGGTTAAATATCTATTGATAGATTTATAGAACGTTGGCGAACTAAGGTTACATTAAAAGCTAGACAGCTAATATTACACTAATTATTATATATACACTAATCCCCGTAATTAGTGTATATATAATAATTGGTGTAATATTAGCTGTCTAGCTTTTAAGGTAACCTTAGTTGCATAGTATTTGGTGTAACATTGGTGCTCTAATATTATTTGGTGTAACATTAGTTGTCTAGTGTCTACTGTAATGAATCATAAATTTTATTAAGATGCAATGGCTTCAGCGTTCTACTATACGGGGTTGAAGCATGGATGTTAGCAGAAACCATGTGCAAGAAAATTCAAGCCTTTGACATGTGGACGGACACTTTATTATTTAACAACACTTATTTATTTATATTTATATTTATATATTATTTATTATTTATTCATGTCTTTTCCTAAAGTTTATCCTTAACTAATATTTGAAGTAATCGCTAATTGTTTTAATATTTATATTATTCAATCAATTTTCATATAACAATAAATGACAATAGCAGGAATAATTGCAATAGAAGTTATTAATTTATGGAATTAAATCCTGAGTTATTCTTTTTTATTGCGAAATTTATGGGGTAGAGATTTTTTGTGTCGGTCAGTGTAGTAGACTTCATGTCATTTCTGTTTATATCTACTTGGGAAAATCCTCCCGTGTTTACCACGACTATATTTATTAGATAATACTGGAATGCCCGTAATTCTTCATTATTATTGATGTCGTCTTCCATTACAGTTTCAAATGTTTTTTTTTTTAGTTGTTAACATATTTTATATATAGAAATGCGACGCTTAACCAGCTGAACATTATATTTTTATAGAGATGGCACATCAAACGTGTTATGCATTCCCATTACATTGTCTCGAGTTTATATAACCGCAACGTTCTCAACTGCGGACAACTTCCCTATACTCGTATAAGGCGTGCGTGCAAGTGAATCTGCATAAATCTTGTGCTTAATTAATCCGCGAAGATGTTGCGATCTAATAAAATCTCTAGATCTCTAGATGGTTGTTTATTAAAGGAAACCCGCTGCGTTTTTAGAAAAGTACTCACGATTTTAAGTTTTGAATCTATACTAATATATATATATATATATATATATATATATATATATATATATATATATATATATATATATATATATTTATATATACTCTCCAGCCAACTATCCAGAACTATCAAGAAATCAATGATGGTAATATTTGAAATTAGTGTCAGATATCAAAGATCTTGGGGTTATTTTTGATTCTAGGTTAACATTTAAACCTCACATAAATACAATATGTATGAGAGCATCGAATTTGTGACTAGATTGTCAAGGGCAGAGGCATATATTACGTTATATAAGAGTCTTGTGCGCTCAATATTAGAATTTAATACTGTTATTTGGTCACCCTACCAGGTTACTCCTAAATTACAGAATTGAAAGCATCCAAAATAAATTGTTTAGATATCTAATGTATTTCAAAAGGCTTGAGTATAATGAAACAAACCAAAATAGTGTCTCAGTTTTATATAACTTAACCTGGAGGTTAGAAGATTGTGTCTTGATCTATCTTTCTTACATAATCTAATTAAGGGTAGAATTGACTGATCGAATATTCTATCTAAATTAAATTGGAACTTTTCATTACCAAGATACTGCCGAAATTATCTCCTTTTTAGATGTAAGAAACATAGAACAAATTATGGATACTATAATCCGATTTGCAGATTAATGCGCTTATGCAATAAATTGGAAGCAAATTCCAGATTCGATGTTTTTACTCAAAGGTACTGTTCGCCTAGGATAATTATCTCTATTACGTTACTCAATCACTTGTAATTACTTAATTTATTTAATTTATTTAACTAGTTTTTAAGTGTAATTGTACATTTTTTATTTGTCCATTCGCACGCTATATGTATTGTCACTTATGTATGTAATTTTTATTCAAGGCGTTTGCCGTAAATAAAGATTATTATTATTATTATATGTAGTGTGCACCTTGACCTACAAATCACTTCTATGCAGAATTGGTTCGAAGTAGTTTTATGATAATAATTGCACTGTAACTAGGATTACCTGTAAATAATAGTAGTTGTATCACAAAATAAATACAATAACTTATTATAACCCGAATTTAGGAACAATTTTTTTTATAAATTAAACAAAATAAAGCTATTATTATTAATAAACTTCTATCTTTATCACACTCCCCAATGCTCAGGCGTGACGGACAGCACCTCTAACCGAGCTGATTATTAAGGTCGTTTTAGTCAAGACAATTTCTTGACTTAAAAGTTAGTCAAGATGCGAGACAATTTAGATTGTCTCGTATCATACAGCAAATTAATTAACATATTGAATTGGATGGTAGATCGAATGGACAAATATAACGCGTTCTATTTGTAAGGATAAATTGTATGGGAGGAGGATATATGAATTCATTTCTTGATCAACTCTTGAGCTAAGAAATTGTCTTGTACCTTTAGTAATACCCCTGGTAATACTTATCGTTCTAAAATTATTTAAATATATAATCAAATATTTCAACCATTTAAATAACGTATACGCTCAAAATCATCACAAGCATATGTAATGTAGCAATTACATTGTAATCATCTCTAAGGACATATTATAAAAACATCAGTCGCGTGCCGCGTTAAGTTAACTTATGTAATCTCGGCAAGTATCTATCTTGACCAAGTCACAGGGGGGCGGCTGACAAAAAGTATTTACTTTGGCCATTTTTTTACGCTTGCATCACAATCCCACGCCAAATGCGGAGCCGGCTCGTTCGCATATAAATAAACCGCGACGTCCCGCGGTGATTAACGCGCAAACGGTGCCCCCTATGGTGTGAAATTAATAAATACTAATTGCACGTTTTACGGCCCATTACGGAACTGTCTTTAAATCTTGCAATCTCGGTTTATTGGTGTTTTCATATTTATTAGCGATGCGCACCTAGTTTAAATACGGTTTAATCGTATGAAGGATGATGTTTATAGAAATGGTAATCTGTATGGATAGTTTTGTAAATATCATTAATTAATATGTATGGTACTAATTTGTATTAGTATTTATATTCATTTATATGTGTAGATTTATTGGGAAATAATTAATAAATAATATTTTTATAAAGGCACCTTACACGATCAATAATTCTGTCAATATTTTAGAATAATAACAGTATTACTGGACGATAATATGTTTAAAATGTTCATTATTCTAAAATATTGCCAGTATTACTCATCGTGTAAGGTATATTAATGATGTAATGAAGAGAATACTGATCTTTATCCGGATAATTGATTACTTGATAAATATAACAGGAGAATTGATGCAAATATTGACAGTACTAGTATTGACAGTATTATTGACCGTGTAAGGTGCCTTATAGGAATAGGTAATATTTCTATGTTTATCAATAATTGACTAATAAACATCGTTAATTTCAGGACTGCATTATTTATTTAGTAGTTAATTCTTGTATAGAAAAACATTTAAATAACAATATTTTCTAACTCTCAGTAAGATATTTACATTTTTATCAAAATATATCAAAATATATCAAAATATATCAAAATATATCAAAATATATCAAAATATATCAAAATATATCAAAATATATCAAAATATATCAAAATATATCAAAATATATCAAAATATATCAAAATATATCAAAATATATCAAAATATATCAAAATATATCAAAATATATAAAAATATATCAAAATATATCAAAATATATCAAAATATATCAAAATATATCAAAATATATCAAAATATATCAAAATATATCAAAATATATCAAAATATATCAAAATATATCAAAATATATCAAAATATATCAAAATATATCAAAATATATCAAAATATATCAAAATATATCAAAATATATCAAAATATATCAAAATATATCAAAATATATCAAAATATATCAAAATATATCAAAATATATCAAAATATATCAAAATATATCAAAATATATCAAAATATATCAAAATATATCAAAATATATCAAAATATATCAAAATATATCAAAATATATCAAAATATATCAAAATATATCAAAGTATATCAAAATATATCAAAATATATCAAAATATATCAAAATATATCAAAATATACCAAAATATGTAATAAACATCGTTAATTTCAGGACTGCATTATTTATTTAGTAGTTAATTCTTGTATAGAAAACATTTAAATAAAATTATTTTCTAACCTTCTGTAAGATATTTATATTTTATCAAAATTAATAAAATCTAAATATCCTGGAGAATGGAGTAAAACCTCTGTGTCTCACCACCGACACAACATTCCACTGATTCCGACTCGCCTATTATGACATGCAAACAAATTTGTCCCGTCCACACTCGCGTGTTCCATAAAACGCTAAGGTTATTGTAGAATCTCCATTGTTCGCCTCGATTTATGTGATCGCATTTTCGCGAAGGATGCTCGCTCAATAAAAGTAAACGTGCGCCCCGTTTACGGCGCGAATAGACGACCCTTTCGAGCCACCAATGCGGTTTTCGCAACGCGCAGAAAAAGCGGCGGGCTAATTTTCGCGCACGATTAGCATCGAGTTGACATTAGAGCCGAGCGTCCCGCACTCGTAAATCCGCACAATTCCCGTCGGTTGCAAAATGAATCCGCTTCCTTTGTGTCTTATCGAGACGGGTATTGTTTGCCGTTTTATTGGAAAATTATGCGCGGCGGGGGCGCCGTACCTTATGATTTCACAATTTTTACTAAAGAAATAATGTATGGTTATTGCACATTGAGTTTGTGGCCAAATTTTTCGGTGTTACTATTTAAATAAATTACAATTCAACTGCAAAAAATAGTTTTTATAAAAAAAAGCAAGTTAATACACAAATATCATTAATAATACCTGAATCATATAACATCAGTTTGTTATAATATTATTTTAAATATTTTTACTAACCGGCGCCTTCGCCATAATTGCAACGTTTGTATATAGTGTTTGACCAAAACAGAATTTTTGAGAGGAATGTGAATGCACCTTTTAGTTGTATTGTGTATGTGTGTGTGGAAACGGGATGATTAAAACATACTTGGTGTAGGCACCACACGACTTTCCGAATTACATTGACATATTTCACTTTTTTGACACATTTTGATATATTTCGATATATTTCGATATATTTCGATATATTTCGATATATTTCGATATATTTCGATATATTTCGATATATTTCGATATATTTCGATATATTTCGATATATTTCGATATATTTCGATATATTTCGATATATTTCGATATATTTCGATATATTTCGATATATTTCGATATATTTCGATATATTTCGATATATTTCGATATATTTCGATATATTTCGATATATTTCGATATATTTCGATATATTTCGATATATTTCGATATATTTCGATATATTTCGATATATTTCGATATATTTCGATATATTTCGATATATTTCGATATATTTCGATATATTTCGATATATTTCGATATATTTCGATATATTTCGATATATTTCGATATATTTCGATATATTTCGATATATTTCGATATATTTTGATATATTTTGATATATTCTGATATATTCTGATATATTCTTATATATTGTGATATATTTTGATATATTCTGATATATTCTGATATATTTCGATTTATTTCGATATATTTCGATATATTTCGATATATTTCGATATATTTCGATATATTTCGATATATTTCGATATATTTTGATATATTTTGATATATTTTGATATATTTTGATATATTTTGATATATTTTGATATATTTTGATATATTTTGATATATTTTGATATATTTTGACACATTTTGAAACGGATTGATTAATTTTCACACGTTTTAACACATTAATCATAATCATAATTATAATCATAATCGTTTATTGATGTTATCACTGTTACAGTATACACAAGTCAATACAATATGAATTATGATACGTTGTAACATGTTTTGACACATTTTGGCACGTTTTGACACACTTTTAGAGATTTTGACACATTTTGACAGACTTTTAGGGATTTTGACACATTTTGACACGTTTTAACACATATTTCCTCATTTTCTCACGTCTTTTCACATCTTCTCACATTTTGGTAAATTTACGATAATTTTCGTTAGTTATACAAGATAATATATATTATGCAATCGTAATTCCGATTAAAACCAATTATATTCCTAATCGTCCTATGCCTTTAACACTAAGTGTTTGATATTGACCAACGAAGCCCCATTACAGCCGCACCACAAAGCCAAGCGCGCAGCCTAATTAATGCACCGCGCGTCTCTTTTTTTCTCTCTTCTTAATTTAATTGAGCGATTCGTAATTGTCGCGCAATATCAATCACCGGCACTGCTCGCTAATTAATTGATTACCAGTGCAATAGTCTTGAGGAGACGCGTGCGTGCGGCCTTGTGTCGCAAGTGGTAAGTGCGCGCTCGCTTTACTTTTCAATAAGTTCATAACTCACACACTTGGCCGGCGGTCTTCTGCTTGATTATGCGAGACACGGCCGCTACCTGAATACCTGATTAGGCCGAAAACAGACTGGTGACATTTGTTGACATTTGAGCGATTGACTGGACTGCAGCGGTGTGTGTTGTAATTGGCGACAATTACAATTGTCGCGACATGTGTAATTCGCCCGGTTGAGGAGGAATTTTTATTGCCGCCGCGTTATTTCCATTTTTACATGGAACGATTAACGGTTGATGTACTGTTTATTTTTGCTATAAAAAGTTTATGGGTTGCTATAAAAAATAATTAATATTACAAAGATGCGAACGTTTTGATTGAATTCCATTTGAGATTTATAGTAAGTGGCTTATTTTTTTTTAGACTTCCTTGAATGAAATTTATTGTAATCAAATCTTATAGGAGATTTGTAACTTCTACGAGGCTGAGATTGTGCTTTTATTTATAGTACCATAAAATCAACTTTGCTACTAAGACGACGAATTTATGAATCAAAAGACCAGCACTTTTGATTATACAGAAACAGCATCTAATGAAGACGAAATTAATTAGCATAAAATATATTTATTTATCCCAATAAGGCTTTCGTACACATTAACATCTTAAGGACTATACAATGGTACCATGAAATGATTCTGTTAATGTTGTTTTTTATATTTATTTAAGTTCAGAAATTCATTCGAAAAGTCACCAGATATTTCTTATTTTACTTACATGTTTATTTTCAAAAATATTTTAAAAAAGGCCCAGCGTGGTATTCGAAAATATGTCTGATGATTTTTATTAAATTCTAAACAATATTTTGATAGTCTAAAAAAAATCATGCGCGGAACTTTATCAAAAATTGCTTTTTGTTTGATTGCTTATATTATTCAATGACAGACTTCTAAAAAATACTTGCTGTTAACTTTTTTAACTGTACTTTTTTGAAATCACTAATGATGTTTTATAAACAAAATTGTTAAATAAAAACATTGGTGTATGGACACATACATTTGTAATAAATAAAAAATGATTTTAAAAATATTTTACTTACATGTTTATATTCAAAAATATTTTTAAAAAAACTAAGGCCCAGCGTGGTATTAGAAAATATATTGTTACTAACCGGACTGTCCAAAAAAATTTCTTTTTGTTATAATTGTTTACTCATGTCTTGGTAACAATAAAATAAGCAAAAAAAGAATTTAAGTTAATTTTGTTAGCTGTTATTAACAACAAAACATATTGCAATTTTTATTAAAGTTCGGCGCACAATTTTTTTTTGAAACCTTCAAAATATTGTTTAGAATTTAACAACATCATCAGACATATTTTCGAATACCACGCTGGGCCTTAGTTTTTTTTAATATTTTTGAAAATAGTAAAGTAAAATATATGTAAAATCATTTTTTATTTATCACAAATGTATGTGCCCATGCCGCAATGTTTTTATTTAACAATTTTGTTTACAAGACATCACTTTAGTGGTTTCAAAAAAGTACAGTTAAAAAAGTTGCCTGCTGGTATTTTTTATAAGCCATTGTCATTATCATTGAATAATATAACAAAAAGTAATTTTTTATAAAGTTCCGCGCATGATTTTTTTTTAGACTTTTTAAAATATTGTTTATTTTAACAACAATCATTAGACATATTTTCGAATATCACGTTAGGGTTAGTTTTTTAAAAAAATATTTTTGAAAATAAACATGTAAGTAAAATAATTATAAAATAATTTTTTATTTATAACAAATGTATATGCACATACACCAATGTTTTTATTTAACCATTTTGTTTATAAGATATCACTTTAGTGATTTCAAAAAAGTACAGTTAAAAAATTTGACAGCAAGTATTTTTTATAAGCCTGTCATTGAATAATATTAGCAATCAAACAAAAAGCAATTTTTGATAAAGTTCCGTGCATGATTTTTCTTAGACTTTCAAAATATTGTTTAGAATTTAACAACAATCATCAGACATATTTTCTAATACCACGCTGGGCCTTAGTTTTTTAAAAATATTTTTGAATATAAACATGTCGTAAAATATTTTTAAAATCATTTTTTATTTATTACAAATGTATGTGTCCATACACCAATGTTTTTATTTAACAATTTTGTTTATAAAACATCACTTTAGTGATTTCAAAAAAGTACAGTTAAAAAAGTTAACAGCAAGTATTTTTTTATAAGCCTGTCATTGAATAATATAAGCAATCAAACAAAAAGCAATTTTTGATAAGTTCCGTGCATGATTTTTTTTCAGACTTTCAAAATATCAGATATATTTTCAAAATGGTTAAATAAAAACATTGGTGTATGTGCATATACATTTGTTATAAATAAAAAATGATTTTATAATTATTTTACTTACATGTTTATTTTCAAAAATATTTTAAAAAAAAACTAACGCCTAACGTGATATTCGAAAATATGTCTGATGATTTTTGTTAAAATCTAAACAATATTTTAAAAAGTCTAAAAAAAAATCATGCGCGGAACTTTATAAAAAATTACTTTTTGTTATATTATTCAATGACAATGACAATGGCTTATAAAAAATACCAGCAGGCAACTTTTTTAACTGCACTTTTTTGAAACCACTAAAGTGATGTCTTGTAAACAAAATTGTTAAATAAAAACATTGATGCATGGGCACATACATTTGTGATAAATAAAAAATGATTTTACATATATTTTACTTTACTATTTTCAAAAATATTAAAAAAAACTAAGGCCCAGCGTGGTATTCGAAAATATGTCTGATGATTGTTGTTAAATTCTAAACAATATTTTGAAGGTTTCAAAAAAAAATTGTGCGCCGAACTTTAATAAAAATTGCAATATGTTTTGTTGTAAATATTATTTAATAACAGCTAACAAAATTAACTTTTTTTGCTTATTTTATTGTTACCAAGGCATGAGTAAACAATTATAAAAACAGAAATTTTTTTGCACAGTCCGGTTAGTAACACTGCACAGAGAAAAAATACTATTTTTAAAAATAATATATTTTAAAAATTAAGAAAATTAAAATAATTCTGCGTTTGGTTGGTCATTATCAAAGTATGTTTTGTACAGTGTTTTTGTCGGGTATTTCTTTTTTGTGCTTCTGTCTTGGCGTTTTATGCAGAGTTTGTCCAGTATAATTCTGTTTGTCTCGTTTTGTTGGAACCTGGTTCTTAGGCGGTCAAGTCTTACATCTATCTATTGGTATTAATTTCGTGATTCTGTATAAATCAGTATTAGACATGTTATGTAGGTGGTTGTTTCTGTGTCGTAGTTTTGTGATGAGTCTTATAGCTTTTCGTCCTGTTATGTCTGTTGTCTTTTTGCAAAGATATTATTATTACTTATTATTATTATTATTCGAATTTGTTCAATCATGGAATTTCAGTTTATATTTATTTTTTAAGGTTAGTAACCCGAAATTCCAGCATTTTACGAACACACATCTTGAATTATCCTTATATTACGGGCTTAGTTGGACAGTTAAACGAATAGTGGTGTCAGAAATCGTACCCCAAATTAATTATTGTTATATAACTACTGCAATAGTCGACACCGAAAGGTATATATTTAATATATATATATATATATATATATATATATATATATATATTTAAATCATAACCATTACACCTCTCTTAATTGATAATCGGTGTTAATTACAATGTAATCGATTAGGCGCACACGTGCGTTTGGCGTGCGTATGCATGTGAAAGGATGCGCACGCCAAAGCCCATCATCCATCCCGTTGCACTTCTTCGTCGCGCAAAAGAGATGATCTCGTTCTCTGTGTTCTGATTAGGCCAGAGTGGGGTCGAAATCCATGCTCCGATTTTATACTGTATATAAAGGGGGTCTTCTTCAATTATCTTCATACAGTAACCAGCTTGCTAACTGTTTAGTGATACCACAAACAACAAAAAGGACACGAGTATCCTCGCAACGAACAGTGCAACCAAAAAATCAGTAGAAACATGCAATTCGTAAGTACAAACAATATTAATGTTTAAAATGTAAAAAAAATTAAATTATAAGACAGAAAAATATAACAGTATGCATTACTAATTTATGCTGTTATATATATATATATATATATATATATATATATATAATAGAGATTATTTTGCAGTTATATTTAAGTGGAAACGGATTAGAAAACCAACGTTTTCTCTTCAAAATCTCAATTTATATATATATATATAGTTTTACTATTGAGTATAATGTTATCTAATATTTTAAATAATAATTTGGTTTATTCAAAACGTGAAAAAAAAGGATTAAAGGAGCTTTAAAATATACATAAGATCCATCAAAACAAAAATCAGAACCAGAAAATGTATTTTGGAAGTTACGACACTTATCTCACAGTCAAAAATTAATCATGCTGAAGTTAGGTGCGATAATAGTCACATGTAAAATTATTATCATCTCATGTTATTTATATTTAAACGAAATTCAACATTCTTGTTTGCCAATTTCCATCAAAAACTAATCATGCTGGAGTTAGGTGAGATAATAGTAACATGCAAAATTATTATCATCTTATGTTATTTATAGTTAAATAAAATTCAACATTCTTGTTTGTCAATTTTCATCAAAAACTTATTTTATATAATAATTTGGTTTATTCAAAACGTGAAAATAAAAAGGGTTAAATGAGCTTTAAAATGCACATAAGACCCATCAAAACAAAAGTAAAAGCTAGGAAATTCATTTTGGAAGTTACGACAGTCTTATCTTACAGTGCGATATATTTATTTATATATAATATAATATAATATAATATATAATTTAATAATAATATAATTTTATGACATTAATTACATAGTACAATATATTAAAACAAAACAATTCACCTTCACCAAGAAAATCATCTACAGAATAATATGCTTTTTCAATTAAAGTTAAGAAACCGATTTATATAAAGATTTATACAAAGATTTATATAAAGATTTATACAAAGATTTATATAAATATTTATACAAATATTTATATAAATATTTATACAAATATTTATACAAATATTTATACAAATAGTTATACAAATATTCATACAAATATTTATACAAATATGTATACAAATATTTATACAAATATATATATACAAATATTTATACAATGATTTATACAAAGATTTATATAAATTAAAAATTATTTATTTTCAAATATTGGATTGTTAAGGCGTCTACTTTGTGATAATTCATTTTAAAGGATAAATAAAAGGATAAGTAAAATCGTTTTATTTATTATTTATTTTCATTATTCATTTAAGGTTCATTTTCGACTTCTAGAGCTTTAAAGCTATATATTCTTTATTTCATTAATATAATATAATATAATTTCATTCAATTCTTTACCTTGAGTATAAAGTTAAGAGAAACAAACATATTTTGTGAGTTGGTTCCGTTCTGCAGAAAGGCGTCCATTTATAAATATGTTCTATTTTTATTTTTAACAGAAAGGACCTGTGTATATTTTTCTGTAAATGGGTAACTGTTGGATAATTATTATTTTATTGGGTAGTCTTTTTCCGCCAAAAAACTAGTTATTTGATATTTATTTTGCTATTATTTTCATATAACGTACTGGCAAAAAATATATCGGGCACTTGATATATTTTTTGCCAGTACGTTATATGAAAATAATAACAAAATAATTATTAAATAATTTAACAATATATATATATATATATATATATATATATATATATATATATATATATATATATATATATATATACTAATATTATATAAGTGTGAAACCACCTCTTAGCAATCTACATATCTAGATATCTATCTTATTAGATCTCATCAGTGTAGCTCAGCTAGTGAGGAAGAATTCACACAATATCTCGAGTGGTTATATACAAAAATTATACTACTAACCCACCAGGAGGAAAGTTAAACGCTACCTGGCGGCACCACATCAATTAGTAATGCACACCCTTCTTCTAGGGGGGTATCATTTTTGTACATAACCACTCAAGATATTGTATGAATTCATCCTCACTAGCTGAGCTACACTGACGAGATGTAATAAGATCGAAATGTAGATATTAAGCTTTTTAGAAAATTTTAGAAGAAAGACTATAAATTCAATCAAATATAGCATTGCAATTAGTTAAACACATTTTCAATATTAATTTTTGAATGCATTTCACTCTAAATTGCTTAATTAATCCGTACATAACTAGCCCGTAGTATATTAATAACTCTCATACGAGTACCCACTTTTCAATTTACTTTTGCAACACGATCGTTCACTTTAAAATTGCAAAACTGTCCATTACATTAAAGTATTACGGTATCGTGTTTGAGATGCAGGAAGTGCTCCGGCGAGTGATGCTCCCGTGAATTATGGCTTATTGGATAACGAAAGTGATTAATAACGGCGCGATTGGAGCGTACTGTACAAACACCGCGATTGGAAACGTTAATTAGGGACGACTTGTTTTTATGCAATTGACGCTACGAAAAAAAAAACACATGCACGTATGTGCGTAACGTGCATCTGCTAACAAAAAGGCAATTAGCTGAGAGCAAATGTAGTTGGTTTAATATGCAAGCTGTTTGCACGAGTAAATGGAGTTATAAATTGTCAACAGTGTAATTGAGGGAACAATACCTTTTACTTGAACATATATTTAATATATGCGGACATTTTCATAAATGTCGTGAATTTTTGTTTTCAAAATCGAAAAATCGCTTTTCGTAAACATAGACTTTTCTCTAGCTGAATTCCACCAACAACTAGCAGTAAATTACTCATATTCAAAATTATTATTTTCTCATGTTATTTATATTTAAACAAAATTCAACATTTTTGTTTACTAATTTCCATCAAAAACTAATCATGATGGAGTGAGGTGAGATAATAGTCACATGCAAAATTATCTAATTATCATCTCATGTTATTTATATTTAAACCAAATTCAACATTCTTGTTTACCAATTTCCATCAAAAACTAATCATACTGAAGTTAGGTGAGATAATAATCACATGCAAAATTATTATTAACTCATGTTATTTATATTTAAATGAAATTCAACATTCTTGTTTACTAATTTCCATCAAAAACTAATCATACTGAAGTTAGGTGAGATTATAGTCACATGCAAAATTATTATCATCTCAAGATATTTATATTTAAACGCAATTCAATATTCTTGTTTACCAATTTCCATCAAAAACTAATCATGCTGGAGTTAGGTCAGATAATAGTCACATGCAAAATTATTATCATCTCATGTTACTTATATTTAAATCAAATTCAACATTCTTGTTTGCCAATTTCCATCAAAAACTAACCATGGAGCAGTTAGGTGAGATAATAGTCACATGCAAAATTATTATCATCTCATCTTATTTATATTTAAACGAAATTCAACATTTCTGTTTACCAATTTCCATCAAAAACTAATCATGCTGAAGTTATGTGAGATAATAGTCACATGTAAAATTATTATCATCTCATGTTATTTATATTTAAACGAAATTCAACATTCTTGTTTGCAAATTTGTATCATGCTGAAGTTAGGTGAGATAATAGTCACATGCAAAATTATTATCATCTCATGTTATTTATATTTAAATAAAATTCAACATTATGTTTTTCCAACTACACGTTACAGAAGGTCAATGGGAAATTTTGTGTCTCTTCAATGCTTAAAACATTCTAGCTACATATTAACCCGTTTCTGAACTCTTTCACGCCACTCCTGGCATATAGATATATTTCTCTGCTTATAATGATGGCAGCTGGCACTACCGGTGGATCTACAGTATAACGTGGATTCCCACTCACTTTTGATCTAACTAATTTTATTAAAAGTTGATCAGAATAAAATATACCTACAATGTATTAATATTTTCGTACAAATTAGCCGTTACAAAGTTATATGCAAAAAAAAATGTTACCCTTAGATATAAGATTTTGCTCCCGGGATCATGCCAGCTCGAGTAATATCCCAAAGGATCGCAAATTTGGAAATCAGAGTATTTCCGACCCATTGGGATATTTTTCCGGAATTTTTTTGAAGCGATATACATAGTATATCTAAGTGTGAATCCTTAACAATCTACATATCTAGATTTCGATCTTATTAGATCTCATCAGTGTAGTTCAACTAGTTCCTTCTAAGGGGTTAGTTGTATCATTTTTAAAAATAGTATATTTCGACTGTAATATCCATGAAACGTAAAGAAAAGCCAAAATTAACAATTCCATATTATTTACGATAACAATACTTTCCGAATACTGATGAAAATAAAATCACAGCCCATACATCACTTTGAAAAACGTTTTTTGTTTGTATATCGAATTGAATGTAATTTGCATTAGAGAGCAAAATTATCATGTTTGGTTCAACTATTTATGTTTATTGTAAACACGCTATCAATAATCTGGTTTTGTTTACACAACTTATCGTTATTTCTTCATTGTTACATTGTATTACAAAGTGAACGTTCTGGTATCGTCGAACGGGTATAATAATTCTCCACTTGTTGCACATCTCCGGCAGGTATTTCCCTTGTCGCGCACCGCGTTACGTCTTGGGGAAGACACGGTGACTTTGTATCAGATATTTATCGGTCGCTTGCTTTAGATGCAGAAAACGAGATCGTTACGCAACGCCATGGTACAAAAAAACTGCAAACGTGATGACTCAGTAAATAAATTCAGAATATATTTGTATAGTTCATTGCGTATAACATTATCTAGTTTCTTATATCATTTTCGATGCAAACACAAACTACATAGTGTGTATGACACTATGTAGTTTGTGTCTGCATGTAGAAAATTATATAGGCGGCGTAATAATAATAAATTCACGTAACAATAACAACACCGTAATACACGATGTTAATTTTTCATTTAGAAATAGTTATACAGTTTAATATATCAATTCTTATATATAAAACGATATAGGAAACTACATAATGTCATACGGGCTTTATAGTTTAACTTTTCGGACTACAAATAGTGATTTATATAATAACTAGTGTACTAGCAGTGTTTCTCAAACTTTTTGGTCCGCGACCCTCTTTTTTTTAAATTTTAAATTTTTAATTCTTTTTTTTCTTCGTACACACAATATAATCATAATTATATAGAAAGTAAAATTAAAATTATATATCTACAAACAAAAAAAAAAGTGGTTTCTTCCCTCGGTCCTCGCCTCGAGGTTTGTGGTTTTGATTCCTGCTCGGGCTGGTTTTGCGTTTAATAATTGAACAGGACCCTCTACAGAATGGGTTTGTATAGAAAAATAAAATTCATGATTTTTTTATATACATACAATCTGTAATTAATTTTAATGTGACTTTTTAAATTTTTTAATACTTTTATAGTTGGCTTTGACAAAACTTTGTTCCTTCATTGAAATCCTTTAATTATTGAAATTTAAGTTAATGAGTTTCAATTATTTCAATTTGATATTTTTTTTTAAATTTTTTATACATACAATCTGTAATTGATTTGACCACCCAAATATTTTTTTGCGAACCCCACTTTGAGAATCACTGATATACAGTATTTTTTATTCGATCGTGCATTTTTATAACTTATTATAATTCGAAAAAAATAATATTATTATAAGTTTCTGCAGATTCGCTTTTTTTTAAATTATAATTAATAGTATATTAATTATTAATAGTATGTTACTATTAATAGCATGTTACTATTAATAATAGTATGGTAACCTTGCTCGGCATTTAAGTACATTATATAACACTTTCCGGTGGATCGTGCGCATTCCAGAGTGAGCGCAAATCGAATCTTAATTAGAAAATCAAACGGAGGAGCGCCCGCGTTTAAATTGGACACGAATTATGAGCAATAACACCTTAGTAACGGCTACCATTAAACGTTACGAGCGAAATGCAGTCATTTTGCATCGGAGCAATGGTGTAATGTTGTATCACATCTATATCGTTCACCTTAAAACGAAACCTTGAGAGTTAATGTGCTGTATATAATGGATTTTGATAATATTTGATGAATCTTTTTGATGTTTTTACTTTTAGTCCATATTTTTTTTTTAAATTTTATTATCAATATTTATTTACACTTTTACACATACAATACACTTTACATGTACAATGCATATATACATACAAACATGTACTAGATATGTACTGTTTCTGTGCGGTGCGTTTTTTATTTTAAAAGACTTCAATAGCCGTGTAGACAGGAACCCATATAAATTCGTTATTTCTTTTTTGTACTCATGTCCTAAGACTTGAACTATTCATTACATTATTTTTCACATATATCTTTTTAATTAGTCATAATAAATGACATTAATTTATTTTATTTATTAATTTACGCCTAATTCGTAAAAAAATGTGATAAACAATGTATATATAAAATTTAAAAAAAAATTAATTTTAATTTTAATTTTAATAATTAAAAGCTATAAAAATATACGTACATATATAAATAAAAAGTTCATATAATAAAAAGTTATAAAATTTCAAATAAACCATTTAAAATTAAAATTCTTAACATACAACTAAATAATGTATTAATTGTTACATTATATTTGTGATATAGTTTTTTAATAATTTTTGTACGTTTTGTAATTGTCACAATTTTGGATCGCTGGTGGCAGATCATTATGATTTAAACCCCTGGAAGTAAACACTATTGTATGTTCGCGCTTTATAAAATTGTGGAATCCAAAAGTTATTTTATTTGCATTTCGTGTAGGGTAGTTATTGTTGATTTTCAAACATAGTTCATAATCAAAACAAGTAACTTTCGAAACAAAATTAAATTATTGTGAGCAATTCATTTGGTTCTATCGCCTCAAAAGTAAGACATTTCATTTTGTTGTTATTATATTATTATTTGTGCGCACGCAAATGTTTATGCTGCGGAGTGGTGGTCGTCATTGAATACAATAATAATATGAGCTGTTTTATTCCAATTTTCAGTTGGTGCTAGCGACGGTGGTCGGCGCGTGCTGCGCGGCACGACTTGAGAACTTGTACCTGCCACCCAATGGAGCGGGAGGCGCCGGCGGCGGTCCAGGTATTGCACCGCCGAAAAGTGGCGGCAGGGGAGGAGGAGGAATAGGAAAGTTTTGTAAGGATTTAAAAAACAAAAAGTGTTTCAAACAGTAGTAGGGCTTGTGCGAAGGGACAAGACCAAGTAGGTGCAAACTTTTCAATTAGAGTAATTGTAGTAGGTGGTAGGTAGTAATTACTAATTATAATTGTTTAATTATTTAAAATCAATTTTAATATATATATATATATATATATATATATATATATATATATATATATATAAGTGTGAATCCACCTCTTAGCAATAAACATATCTAAATTTCTATCTTATTAGATCTCATCATTGTAGTTCAGCTAGTGAGGATGTATTCACACACAATTATTTTTATTTTATTTTATTTTACAAAGTATAGAGAAACCCAGTTTAGTGGTATATTTCGTACTGAGCATTGGAGAGCCTGAGTTCGAACCCCACGGGGCGAATTTGCGCGAATCACAGTTTTTCAGAGGTTTTCTGTGAAGTTAACGTAAATACCCGACGATTAAAATCCTCTAAACTTCTACTTTGACCGATGGAAAAGCGCCACGGTCGCTAGCCCTATAAAGATAGAAGTTTTTAACGATTGGTAGTTTTAATTAAAATATAACAAAAAAAACTTCTATTTTTATAGGGCTAACAGTCGTAAGGCTTTTGCGCTCGTCAAGGGAGAAGCTCAGAGGAGTTTAATCACCCGGTATTTACCTTAACTTCACAGAAAACTTCTGAAAAACTGTGAATGGTAATTCGTAAAAATTCGTTCCCCGCTGGGGATCGAACTCAGGCTTCCCAATGCTCAATACTAGATGGACTGTTTGATACAACCTAGCTGTAATCAATTGGCACTCTGGCCTTTGTTTTAGGTATAAATAATATAAACAATTATAAGAGTAATTATTATTTACACATTTATTATTAGTTGTAGTTGCTTTACACTATATTTTCCTACTATTTTCTATTTCTTATAGAGTTATGTGATGGGTTTTAGCAGCTACATTTTGAGCAAGAAGTCCTAATAGTTATAAACAAGTTTTATTCAGGACTAACAGATTTTAAACAATTTTTATTCAGGATTAACAGAATTAGAATTAATTTAAAGAATAAATAGCTTTCTCTCTAGAGCAGATGTTTAACGCCATCTGACGATACCACATCAATTAACAATGCACACCCATATGTTATGGCATTGTTAATTATGGGCAATTCAAGCTAGTCGAAACTCTATCTGATGGCAGAAAATAAACTAAAATCTAGTGGGTAATCTCTACGCATAACATGTATTTTCTCATCATACATGTGACAATATTTGCAAGCTTTGTCTAGTTATGTAATAAAAGTTTATTAACAACCAAGCAGTGATCAAAATCGTGTAATTTTGACCTAATCAGCTGATCAAACAATAACAAAGTTGTTTACCCACTAGTTAGACGAAAACCGTTGACATTTGAATCGCCAATAACTAACTCAGCTAGTGAGGATGGAATCACACAATATCTCGAGTGAATATATCAAAAAGCAATACAAGTTTCTTGTATAGAGAAACTTGAATGCCATCTGGCAACACATCATCAATTAACAATGTCATACCTTATGGGAGTGCATTTTCAATTGATGTGGTGCCGCCAGATGGCATTCAATTTCAATTTACAAATTCCTACATATTTTAATCGTAAAAATGCAATATTGCTTAAAACATTGTTATTACTTAAAACATTGATTTGACTTGAAAACAATTAATACTTCAAATTAAATAATGCCATACCATATGGGAGTGCATTGTCAATGTATGTGGTGCCGCTAGATGGCATTCAAGTACCTCTATAGGAGAAAGTAACATTTTTATATAACCACTGGAGATATTTTGTGAATTCATCCGAACTAGCTGAACTACACTGATGAGATCTAACAAAATCGAAATCTAGACATGTAGACTGTTGTACTTATGTATTTTATTTTTTTATTGTGGTGGTTCAAAATATTTCTGCTCAACCCGACATATACATCTATTAATCTAGAAATACTCGTATGTGTAATCATGAATATGATTTGTTTGTAGATTCTTAGAAACAGTTTACTTTCCTCCTTCTCAAGTAGTTATAGTTTTTATTCTATGCACTGTGTAGTAAGTACTTTCCTTATTGCTTTTTATTTATAATGCTTTGAAAATGGTGGAGGGTTGATTAATTAATTCTACTGCTTATTTCACAATTATTGAAAAACTAGTTGAAATGTCAGACGTTCGACGAGAATTGTATTATTTATTACAAAAAACAAATCCCTAAATTTTTAATCGTAAAAATTGAAAAAATTAGTTAAAATATTGATATTACTATAAACAATTATTACTTACAAATTAAATAATGAATAAAAAATATTTAAATAATAAAACTTAAAAAATTAGTTAAAACATTGATATTACTTTTACAACAATTAATACTTCAAATTAAATAATGAATAAAAAATATTGAAATCGTTAAAATGCAAAATTGCTTAAAACATTGCAATTACTTTAAAACAATTATTACTTTAAATTAAATAATGAATAAAAAATATTTAAATCATAAAAATGCAAAATTGCTTAAAACATTGCAATTACTTTAAAACAATTATTACTTTAAATTAAATAATGAATAAAAAATATTTAAATCGTTAAAATGCAAAATTGCTTAAAACATTGCTATTACTGCAAAACAATTATTACTTAAATGCAAAATTGTTTAAAATATTGCTATTACTTTAAAACAATTATTACATTAAATTAAATAATGAATAAAAAATATTTAAATCATAAAAATGAAAAAAATGAAAAAATTACTGAAAACATTGATATTACTTCAAAACAATTATTACTTGAAATTAAATAAAGAATACAAAATATTTAAAAAGTAAAAATGCAAAAGGCGTTCGACGAGAATTGTATTATTTGTTACAAAAAATTACAAATCCCTAAATTTTTAATCGTAGAAATAATTATTACTTCAAATTAAATAATGAATAAAAAATATTGAAATCGTTAAAATGCAAAATTGCTTAAAACATTGCAATTACTTCAAAACAATTATTACATCAAATTAAATAATAAATAAAAAATATTAAAATCGTAAAAACGCAAAATTGCTTAAAACATTGCTATTTCTACAAAACAATTATTACTTCAAATTAAATAATGAATAAAAAATATTTAAATCGTGAAAATGACAAATTGCTTAAAACATTGAAAAACTTGTTGAAGTGTCAGACGTTCGATGGGGATGATTTTTACTTACAAAAATTTACAAATCCCTAAATTTTTAATCGTAAAAATGAAAAAATTACTTAAAACATTGCTATTACTTCAAAACAACTTAAATAATAAATAAAAGATATTAAAAAAAAACGCCTAGATGGGAATTTGAACCTATTGCTATAATAGATAATATTTGTTATTTATTAAGATCGTTTGTTATTAAAATTGTAGCAAATCGGTGATATTTCTCGCAGTTAATTTCGGTTTCATTTAAAACGGTCACGACTTCCCATTTTATTGATTTGAATTGTTCCGAGCTTACGAAAGTCGTACACCGTGATAGGTCATCCAGATGCGGGTGGGTTGGACGCACGATTGAAGCACCAGAACGGTGGCACCTGTATTGTGCAAATTCGCGTTTACATATTATCAGAAGCACGATCTAGAAGCTAATATGGAGCGAACTCTCTTCAAGGTTCCACTGTATTTATTAGCATGAATATCTAACCATGCTTGAAAGAGGACCAGTATACAGTAGTCTAAATTGTTTGAACTCATTACCAAATCACATCAAAATAATAAATAATTTTAAGCGATTCAAAAATGCAGTATTCAAAATACTTATAGAATGTAAACCATATTTATAATAACCCATGTTCTACATCAGTTTTACCGCAATGTTATGAACGCCTGAATTGCTGCACATGTGTAAAATTTCGCTTGTGGCTACGTTACCACTACCACGCTTGTTGTGAATGGCCCTTTAATATTAGTACAACAAAATCACACGTAAGTAGTCATTATAGTAGTGGTGGATTTGGTAACAGATACAAGAAGGACGCGTTTCAAGCCTCGCGATTTTAAGTATGGCTATTAATTGAAAATACGGGGTTCCCTAAAGGATTAGACATTTCTGAAGACGGCAATGTCTTCAGAAATGTGAAATGGTAGTTTTTTAAATTGTAGCTAATTTTGTTTGTGTGTAATTGATTTATGCTAAAGGTATACTGAGTTCCCTAGATATATAAATTGTAAAACTGTATATATAAACTACCCCCACAGCCGAGGCCGGACGCATGTCTTTTGTCCTCCGCAGGAAGAAATTGCATGATGTGTACTAAAGTTTCATACATTGCTTTGCACTACAAATATAATTTTATAGATAATTTAATTACACTATGAAAGTGCGGGTGGTGTTGCTAACAAGTCTGCTACACAATCAGTTGACAATTGTGGGTAACTAAAAACTAATCATTAATTTGTCATTTTAATTAATGATTAGTTTTTAGTTACCCACAATTTTTAATTAATTGTGTAGGTTCATTTTTTTTATAATGTGCCTTATTTTAAAGCACCTGGTGGCAATGGCGGTAATGGCGGCGCTGGTGGGGAGGCGGGTGCTGAAGGCGGTGGACCAGATGCCAATGCTGAAATTATCAGTTACGAAAATGAAAACAATGGCGATGGAAACTACAAATATAGGTAATTTTTGTAATTATATTTATATATTATATCCAAATCAGCGCTTGGCCGAGCGGTAAAACGCCGGAATTTGAAACGCAGGCTTGGAACAATTCGGAACAGTTCCCGAACGATAAACTAAAGCGGCTTAAGATTCATCCGAGATTTAAATTCATCTCGGTATCGCTCGCGCTGCATGAATCCTAAGCCGCTGGAGTTTATGGTTCGGGAGCTGTTCCGAATTGTTCTAAGCCAACTAAGACCAGCCCAGAAAAGCTCCCGAACGTTAAACGAAAGCGGCTCTTGTTAGATGCTTTTCCGAGTTGTGTAGGAGCGATAGGACGCGGTTACATGGCAATTGTTTCGTATGATGGTGTACTAAGCACAACGAGAAGTGGGAGTACGTGTCTAGTGGCGGAAATGGCTGTTATTATTACTTCCTCAATAGCTGCCTTTTATGTTAAAAGTTTTAGTATTATATACTTCAATCAACGGTTAAACCTTTTATGATATTGGAGTAGTTTTGGATAGTTCTGGATAGTTGGCTGGAGGGTATATAGCTACAGACACTTAGGCCTCAAAATGGGCCCATTGTGAAACCTCCCTTTAAGGCTGCTCACTCGTCCCACCAGTCAATTTTGCGAGCAAGCCGCAAAACTCTGGCGGGTGAGGAGCTGCCAATGCTGAGCATACTAGGCCAGCACTCCCCTAGTATTAGATGCCTGGTGTTTACTAGAGCTGGACAGAAGCATATTACATGCTCTGTTGTTTCTAGTTCTTCATTGCACCCTCTACATAACGGGCTGTTATTGTATATTGTAGTAGTTAATACAGATTGATATTTATATATTCATATTATTCCTTGTTTCACAAACATGTATTGTCCTATACTGTTTGTACTATACACGTAGAAAACATATAGCATTTTAAATATTATCTATTTTTACTATTTGGAGGTTAAACGCATCGAAAAGTTATGTTACCGCCAGTATAACAAATATCTAAATATATATTTAGAGGTAGTTTTTTATTTCGCTAAAAAACAAGTCTTCTAATTAGGATTTATAAATGTACGCATAGAGCCCAAACGTCACCTCACCAAAACAAGTATAAAACTAATGCTGATGCATCAAAAGTCTTGTATATTACAGAGATAATATATTTCATACCTTGAAAAAGTAAGAATAAATCCAGCGTAGATGTCTTGTGGCACAAACATTTAGTCAATCACTAATCACTACTCACAACGCGATTTAATAATTGTTTAAATACACTGAATAAAAACGAGCAATACGTGCACGATGAAAGACGCGGCGAACTGAGTCATTCCACGACGAGCTCGGACTAGTAAAATTGCTAGTGTTTTTTGTTAAAAGTGATAAGCGTTCGACGGAGAAACCGGTTTGTGAACAAAACAATTTTTTGTTTGTGAGACTTAAATAGTACTGTATCAGATTTGCAATGTTAAGGTGAATCTCGGAAGACGAAATACGGTTCAATGTCGACCTAAACGCGTGGTCTTTTCTAGTCAACATTTTATAATTTTCTGAAAATATGTTTGCATATTTCACAAGTCTAAAGCCCGTATGACATTATCTAGTTTCCTATATCGTTTTATATATAAGAATTGATTTATTAAACTGTATAACTATTTCTAAATGGAAAATTAACATTGTGTATTATGGTGTTGTTATTCTTAACTGAATTTATTATTATTCCGCTGCTATATCATTTTCTACATGTGTGTATGACACTAAGTAGTTTGTGTCTGCATTGAAAACGATGTAAAAAAACTAGATAATGACATACGGGCATAAGGATGATTTGATTCAATTCAAGAAACGAATCAATATATAGACTTGTTTACTTGATGAATATCTATTAAACGAAACAATTTTTGGAATAAGAGTGGATGGGATCATGCAGCTCTGCATAAAATTTGTTCTTGAAGAATAGAACGCATTTTATTTTCCATTCAATCTACAATCCACTTCAATTTTTCAAACAATTTGCTGTATGGTACTAGACAATTTAGATGAACTCGTATCTTAAGATCATTTTAGACAAGACAACCATTTGTATAATTTTTTTGGAAATTAATATTACGTTTTCGGCCACTTTCACGCCACTCCTCTCTCTTTCTCTGCATATAGTGCACTACAGGTGGCCCTACAGTTTAGCGTAGATTTCGAACCATTGGAGTACGTTTAGATGAGAATATCATCTACTCCAGACCAGAGAAAGGTGTTAGCCACGAAAACCCCACGCTAGCCAAGCGGTGGGGAGTGCATGCAATCTGAAAAGTATTTCGCTTTGTGAGATTTGAACTCACGATCTTCAGCGCAGCAGTCCGATGCCTAACCATTGCGCTACGCTGCCCATTAATATCGACTAAAATTCATATCTTTCTAGTTATGAAACCTCAAACGGAATCAAAGCCGAGGAAGAAGGTGAGCTGAAGAACGCTGGTTCAGATGACGAAATTCAATCAGTGAAAGGATCGTACTCCTACACGGACCCCGATGGCAATGTAATCACAGTGGAGTACACCGCTGATGAGAATGGTTTCGTGCCCAAGGGTGACCACTTACCAACCCCACCACCAATCCCAGAAGAGATTTTGAAGTCTTTGGAAGAGAACGCAGCGGCCGAAGCAGCTGGAGGCAACGGTAATGGCGATGATGGAAACGGCAAAGGTTATCCACCAGCAGGCGGAAATGGTAACGGAAATGGAAACGGAAACGGAAACGGCGGTAATGGAAACGGGTATAAATATTAAGTAAGTAATCTGCCATTAGTCTATGATTCGAAGATGTAACTAGTAATTAATGATATTATTTGATTTTATCACTGATCACTGATGTAAAGGAAGATATTGTTTTATCGAAAAGGCCTTAACGTTTTCAAACTAAGATTGTGGAAATATGCGATAACTTTTCGGGAACAAAATTATACCAGAAGGAAGATATAGTTGCCGTGAACAATTTAGCAATAAAAATCGATTTTCGTTACGTTTTATGTCTAAAATTGTCGAAATAAACTAGATTTTTTATACTACTACGGTTATTCGAATTACCTTGAGCATTAATCATTATAAAAATTAATGCTCATATCTAGATTGAATTATATTCATAATAATAATAATAATAATAATAACGTTTAATAATAATAACGTTTATTGCCCAACAGATGACTCCAATTACAGGACAACAATATATCATACAAATAACAATAACAAAAAATATATAATAAAAATAACATTAATTACAGACTTAAATAAACAAAGCATTATTCGAACAGAAATTAACTCAAATTAGGTAATATAAACCACAGCAAACTACTAAACTAAATAACATAATAAGTACAATAAAAATGAAATATAATATAAAATAAAATTAGAAATTAGAAAATATTGAACACTATACTCCATAAAACATGTGCCCATTTAAAATATAAAATATCTGGTGTGAGCACTACACACTACGCAAAAATTATTTTAATAAAAGCTGTTCAGCATAAAATTAAACACCTACAATATCTCAGTAAAATGTTTGTACAAAACCTAGAACGTTACAAAACAAATTATTTATGCTTTTTAGAAAAAAAAAAAAATTAGCATCACAGCTCAAAAAAAAGCTGTTTTTTTTTGTGTGGTATTGCACCATATATTGTAAAATTATATGCCCTTTTTGTTTGAAAAGTATCATAACAATGGTTCAGGAAAACGTCACTTGAGCTAACAGTGCCATCCATTGGAGCTAGTTGTCTTCAGTTCTCAAGAACATAGATACAACTGCCACTCTTAAGAAACATGTATTATGAGTTGTGTCGTTTTCCTTCCAATATATTATTGTGAGCTCAATATAAATATTAAATATATTATATATTTATAGGTTCACAAATTCAAAGAGGAATCATCCAACAAACCAACACCAGTGTTCAATTCAACAGCCAACCTTCTTCACGCGTGTGTTCGCAATTTACCTGACACCACAACCTTCATCTCTTTAATATTTTAATTTTAAGCTCACTCATTATTTTATTATTTGCACCACACCTCACTACTTCACTCTCATTCTAAATCATTCTTATAACTATCACTCGCACTATTAATATTAGTGACAACTCCTTCAAGCTTTTTTCAACTATCTTTAATATTACCAACTTTTATTTAGCTTAGTACAAATTAAATTTAAACCAACCACACAAACATATAATTTTGTGTACGTGTGGAATAGTCATTTATGTTAGATGCGCCTCAATCTATAATTTTAGTTTTATATATTTTTTTTTAATGACGACTTCGCGACGAAACACGGCCCTACCCACGAATGTAGCATTACATTTATATTTATTTTTGTGATTTTCATAAACGGTGCTATATCTTATTGCGAGGAGCTTACAGATCATGGAAGCAATCGTTGTGTGATTTGTATGGCTCCACTGATGTATACATATGATTTATTATTATTTAACTGTATGAAGTTTTTATTTATAAGTTGCATGCTAATGTAAAAGTATATATTTTTATAATAAAACGCATGAATTTGTGATAAAAAAAATATGTTTGTTAGTCAAAGCACACCCAATCCTAATCATCATGATCATCATGAACCATTTTTTACAGCCTGTTGAAACTCGTTTCGAACGTAGTCGTTTAACTGTCAAAGTCGCTCCACAAATTCTCGATTTGAGTTAGTTCCCTGATGGAATTTTGATTTATTAGTGTTTTATAAGGCTGGGAAACCAAAATTTTGTAATTTAAGGAGGTCTTTTCGTGAATTATCCGTATTTTAATAGTTGAACGAATATGTTCGAAACGAGTGGTTTCAAGAATCGCACCCCTTGGGGCTAGATTTTTGAGCTATCGCTATGAAAATAGTGATCGAGACACGTTCACTATTGAAAAACTTTTTGACCCTTCGCTTCGTGGAAGATAATACTCATATTTGACAAAACTGAAAGCTTCACAGTAGTTAGATTTTGACATTAATTATTGAGTTTATTATATTATATTATATTATATATATATTATTATATTTATATCGATTCAGCGCTATGAAACTTGTACGCTTATAGCGCATGATAATAGCGATCGGTTAAAAATCACACACCTGGTCTCTTGTCTCCGGTCGTTTCTATTCTCACTACCGAGTAAAACAGAGAGAGTATAAGCGTATTTTATTATAATGAAAAAAATTATAATCTCTAATAAAAAAAAACACATTACCTATGTCGATTTTTCAAAAACTAACTTTATATTCAGGTAAAGTGTATTTTTTGTTAAAAATTCAGAGAAAAGTTATAGTAATAAATAATTCAGAATTAAATATTAATAATGTATATAGATCATCATAAATATAGCATGCAATTAATAAAACTAATGTAGAATTAAATATGGAAAAAGAAGCCTTTACTCACTCATTTTTTCCACATGGCCGTACCTCTTACTGCTGCTTCTTCTATATTTCGTGGATTATATCAGTTTCGACTTCCATTATATCTTATAATATCTTAATATCTACTAAAATCTCAAGATTGTCTGGGCAGAGTGTCCCTCTATGACTATGTAAAGTTAGTTATAGTTATATATCTATTGTCTGACTTTTGTTAATATGTCTATCTGTATGTAGTCATGTAACAAACAATAACAGTACAACTTACCCTCGTAACCTCTACGAGGGTAAGTTGTACTGTTTTTGAATATAACCACTCGAGATATTGTGTGAATTCATCCTCACTAGCTGAGCTACACTGATGAGATCTAATAAGATCGAAATCTAGATATGTAGATTGCTAAGAGGTGGGTTCACACTTATATATGTAACAAACAATAAATGTTTTTTTATCACTCGTGTTACAAACGGCTTGTAAACTTTACATTTCCTGACTTAAGCCCTTTTGCCCAAACACCAGTGATATAGATTGCTATTGAAATCCCGAGGTTGTCTTGCCAGAGTGTCCCACTACTACTTTAAAATGACGTTCATCAGCTATGTCCTGATATAAAACATCAATAGATTTTCCAAGGTTGAATTAAAATGACGTTCATCTGCATTACAGCACTTTTAGCAACCCAACTAATGTTGGATTTTGTAATTTTCATGTAAACTTAATTCCATATTGTTTACTATTATATCATTATTATCTGTTATTTAAATAATTAGATATTGAATATGTATTAGGATTATCTATGTTTATTTTAAATTACAACTTACGTTTGTCTTTAAATTACTATTTTTCCTCGCTGTTTTCATCACTTTACATTGAACGCCATTTTATACATTTTCGTTTATAATAGGGGTACCTTCTAATGAACATATCACTATTATTGATGCCCGAATTGTTTATGGGAATATCACATGACATTGCTATCTTTGTCGTACATTAAGAACACGCTATTTCTGTCTCAAATATTTCATAATGGCCGACGACGATGCGAAAACAAAAAGTTGGTAATGAAGCGTGCGTTTGCGGAAAAAGGCCAATTTTTGTTTCAAACACATTTATTCTACAAAATGGCTTCCGATGCATGCATTTACACTTATAACTCTAATGTGTTGTAAATGTATATAAGTAATGAATTGTTGCGGTATAATAGTGCGATATGTGTAGAGTGAGTTAGAAATAATGGAATATGAATATATTTAGCGGGGTTTCTATCTTATATGTAAGTTTTTTTATACTTCTATTATAACAATATAACCTTCAATAGGATTACTCCCTTTCTTATGATCACTTAATATGTATTAATATGCGGCGGTCTACCGTCGTCGTATGTACGACGACGGTAGACCGCCGCATATAATTTAAGAAACAGGTCGCCCAAAAGGATCAAAAGTTTGGCCAACGCTGATATAGATGTTAAATAGTGTGCGGGACACGCAGTTCCTTGCTGTAGCCCTTTCGTGATTTCGAAGCTATTTGATAGCTAGCATTACAATTATATTCTTTTGTATATTTGTTGTACAGCTTTCTATATAGTGATGTTTATTTTGGTTTCTTCAAGCACTTTCCAGAGACTATTCATAGGGATTGTGTCATAACATTCGAACGGTCTACGAATAGAAGGTATGATTCCCCATTTTTTGCCTCCCTTGAGCAGTGAATGTTGAGCAAGGTCAACATGCTCATGCCATAAGGATCATCCAGTAGTGCCCTCTATTGGAATAATATTCTAACAGTGTGTGAGATATCAGCACAAGGTGAACCCACCTCTTATCCCTGATCCTGATGGCAAGAGCATATTGACGGTTATTACCAAATGGGTGTGCATTGTTAATTATTATGTCACCAGATACCGTTAAACTTTTTTCTTAGGGGGTTCTATCATTTTTTATACAATACCCTAAGAAAAAAGTTTTACGCTATCTGGTGACATAATAATTAACAATGCACACCCATTTGGTAATATGCTCTTGCCATCAGAATCAGGGATAAGAGGTGGGTTTACCTTATGCTGATATCTCTGACCACTCGAGATATTGTCCTCACTAGCTGAGCTACACTGACGAGATCTAACATCATGTTTTTTTTTTAGTTAGAAAAGAAACAATTTTTGGCAATTTACAATATAGAATTTACGGAGGGATTACTAAAACAGCAATAAATTACTGAGCACTACATACATTTTCCAATTAATAATTTATCTTATAACAATAAAATCCAAAAAAATTTAATTTTTAAATTTTAATTTTATTACCAATAAATAGGCTTTAACCACTTGGAAGTCTTCCAAGCTGAATTAACAGGAATACTAAAGTGTGTTCAAATTTTAGCTGAATGGAATATTAAGGATAAACATATCCAAATACTCACCGACAGCAAAGCAGCTCTAAATGAACTAAATATCAACAACAACATTTGTGTCGAAAGAGCTATATTCATGTCTACACAGCCTGGAGGAGCTAGCTAAATATAACAAACTAGAACTCTGCTGGATCAAAGGACATAGTGGCATCAAGGGGGACGAAATAGCAGATGAACTTGCCAGGAAAGGATCCTTACATCCCATAACAACCCAAGAGGATAAAATACTTTCTACAGGTACTCTGAAAAAAATAATAGAGCATAGGACACATGCTCTTCACAAGGTAGGATGGCGAGAAACGCCGGGCTGCAAGCAATCAAAGGTAGCAATTAGGAAACTTTGTAAAATTGCAGCCACGGCCCGCCTTAACTTATCTAGAACTAATCTGAAATTATTGACAAACATCCTAACTGGCCACTGCCGGCTAAACAAACACCTACACACGATAGGTCTGGTGGACAGCCCGTTATGTAGAGGGTGCAATCAAGAACTAGAAACAGCAATGCATGTAATATGCCTCTGCCCAGCTCTAAATATCTTGATAGACTATTTATTATTTTTCAATAATGTTTCATGAATCTGAAAGTCTTCTCGGCACAGAATTAATAAGGAATTAGTTATATATAATACAACTAAGCCCCTAGGAGGAAAGTTAAACGCCATCTGGCGGCACCACATCACTTAGCAATGCACACCCATATAGTAATAACCGTCATGCTCATGTCATCAGGATCACATAAGATCGAAATCTAGATATAAATCATAATTCATTTCATTTTAGCTTTGCAGCACATATGTTGGGTTTTCCCGAGCGACATCGGACCTCCCTAGATATATAGATTGCTAAGAGGTAGGTTTACATTTATATATGAATTAGTTATATTTAAATTTTCATAAAATTTATTTAAATAGAATTACAAATCGCTACAAAAGCAAAATGTACGATGAATGTGTTGAGCGAGAGATTTTGCAATAAAATAATTTTATTAACTTCATTTCTGTCGTCTAATAAAAAAAAATATTCAGGAGGTAGATACCTAAATACATTATTTTAATAAGATTAGTAATGAAATAAATACTTTATATATCTTGACAGGATCACACGCTTGGCACTGTCCATTAGGTGCAAATGTTGCAATAGAAAATGGAATTATTCCCATCTCAAAGCCCTGACACGGTCATTATAGCTCACGTTTATTACGTTTGTTGCATTTTCATGCTAAATATATTTAAAAAGTAGTAATAATAACATACCATTGAAAAACGGCAAGATGTTATGAAGCAACGAGTAGTCTCCTTGAGCTAATTATATCATTATACTACGATCAGGAAGAATATTTTATATATGTTCTATAAAAGTAACTTCAACATATCGCTATGTTGATTACCAAATATCGATACCTGTTCTTTTGTCAATATATACACTGTATATAATATTTTTTTTTACTATCCAAAAACTTAAATTTATAAATTTGGTGTGTGTTATTATTGCCAAATATAAGACTGTAAATAGGTAAATGTGAATACTCTACTACCTATTTTTTTTTGGGTTCGATTCGATTAACTATTGAATGTACTATTATTCATTTCGATCAAAAATCAAAAGAGTGGATGAGATGCAAAAGATATTGAAAATATTGGTAAGGTACCTTTTTTTGATAAGAGGGAGTTAGTAGTAAATATGTAAAAAACGAAATGGATAATAGATAATATATAATAAGGGTAGGATGAGTAGAGCGGAAGAGTTGAAATAAAAGGGAAGAATGATTGGCAGAGTGAATTTTATTTTATATTTTATTAAAAGTAGTTAGGCTTTTGCTGTGACTGCAGATGTGGGTTTAGGAAGCATTTATAGTGGATGCAAGCAAAGGCGAGAATGGCCTGGGGATGGCCAATAAAAAATGAGATAGGTGGTGGGATGGTAACTTGTATAACACAGTATATACAAAGTGTTCGTATGTGGAGAAAAATTCTAAAACAAAAACCTAGAATCTAGAAATGTGATATACTTCTGTATTCCATATGAAAATAGCATAGTGTTACCAGCGTCTTTATGGGAACATGACGTTTGGGCCCATTCCACTTTCAAGTTATATTTATAGAATAACGTTATGCGTGAATGAATACATTACAAAACAGCATTTCAATATTTTTTCTTTCTATCAATTAATAAAACAAATATATAAATATAATCGTGCGTGGATTAAGCAATTGCGACCGCGGCTCTATATCTTCGCGTTTGAGCAACGATTTCCAATAAATTTTGCCTACAAACGGAAACACCGCACGGCGCGGTTTTACTTGACACAATTATTGAATCTGCATATTACTACACCATTTTTCGATTAATTATTTTTTTCACACGTTGAGCGGGAGATTTTGCAATAAACAAATGTTATTAATCTTTGCTATGTCAATTTGAATTTCCTATACACAAGAAAAGTATTAACAGAGATTTAACACGATTTTTTTGGGGAATGTATACAGTTTTCTTATGGTCTGCAGAATGGACCATAAGAAAACTGTATACATTCCCAAAAAAATCGTCTTAAATCTCTGTTAATAGTCTCTTCTTAAGTGTATAGGAAATTCAAATTGACATAGCAAAGATTAATAACATTTGTTTATTGCTTTTATATATACGATCCCATATAAGTCTCCAGATTTACCTAACTATGCTTGTATATTTCGCATTTTTCGAGAAAAGGTCATTCTTTATAAAAAAGTTTTCCTTATTGTAAAAAGTTCTTTGGCATAGTCAGTGTGTTTGTTTAGTAATAAAACAATTTAGGTGTATTTTGTGCTTTAATTGATACCTTATTGTATATGTGTTGTGACTACATTTTGTGATGCACAACTCTTGACGTTGTTTGAGCTTATGCTGCAAACTGTCGAAGAATGCACCCCTTTGGGGCCATGTGGTGTTCCTCCCCCATCGCCGATAACAAAACCGTTTGCATACAGTGTTGCATTATATTAAGTTTATAAAACAGTCAGCATGTCGGATATATTGTCGATAGATATAAAGCGTAATCAAAATTAATAAAACGTGAATTTGTGCTCAGAGTAAATGACCGTCTATTTATAAAAAAGATTATAAGGAAAAATAGTAATAGAAACTGAAATATAAAATTTGAAAAATGATACAACTTTACCCCTAAAAGGAAATTGTATAATTTTTGTATATACCCACTCAGGATATTGTGTGAATTCATCCTCACTGGCTGAGCTACAAAGTGGGCTAGTATGTGTGTAGTATGGTTTGTTCAATCATAATTTATAAATCTTATTCAAGGGGTAATGCTAAAGTTAGAGTTATAATTAAATTACGCGAACGATAGTGTAATACTGCCTCTATACCGCGCGGCGCCGTGGGGCGGTCATATCTGAATAATTCGATTTTAGAGGCTGAGTCTATAAAAAAATAATGCAACATATTTTGTTTAATTTTTTTTTGGATCTTGGTTCAGAACATATCAGTGCACCAGTTGGCCGAAGGAAATTGAAAAATTTTGAGTTTTGAGTATTTTTTTTTTGGCGACTAACTTTTATATCATTATTATTATTTTTGACCATGATGCGCAATGTTCCTGGATTTGAAAAAACTTGCTTAATGTTTATAACAATATGATAAAGTAAAATGGAAAGTCTGTATACCGGCAAGTTGGTTTTTCTATTTTTTTTTTAATTTTAAACTTTTATGCTCATATCTGGATAATTCGATTTAGAGGCTGAGTCCATAAAAAAATAATGCAACATATTTTATTTAATTTTTTTTTGGATCTTGGTTCAGGACATAGCAGTGCAAAAGATGGCCTAAGGAAATTGGAAAATTTTGATTCTTAGTATTTTTTTTTGGCGACTAACTTTTATATTATAATAATTTTAAACTTTTACGCTCATGTCTGGATAATTCGATTTTAGAGGCTGAGTCCATAAAAAAATAATGCAACATATTTTGTTTTTTTTTTTGGATCTTGGTTCAGGACATAGCAGTGCACCAGATGGCCGAAGGAAATTGGAAAATTTTGATTCTTAGTATTTTTTTTTGGCGATTAACTTTTATATTATAATAATTTTAAACTTTTACGCTCATGTCTGGATAATCCGATTTTAGAGGCTGAGTCCATAAAAAATTAATGCAACATATTTTGTTTAATTTTTTTTTGGATCTTGGTTCAGGACATATCAGTGCATCCGATGGCCGAAGGAAATTGAAAAATTTTGATTCTAAGTATTTTTTTTTTGGCGACTAACTTTTATATCATTATTATTATTTTTGACCATGATGCGCAATGTTCCTGGATTTAAAAAAAATTGCCTAATGTTTATAACAATATGATAAAGTAAAATGGAAAGTCTGTATACCGGCAGGTTAGTTTTTCTATTTTTGTTTTTAATTTTAAACTTTTACGCTTATATCTGGATAATTCGATTTTAGAGGCTGAGTCCATAAAAAAATAATGCAACATATTTTGTTTATTTTTTTTTTGGATCTTGGTTCAGGACATAGCAGTGCACCAGATGGCCGAAGGAAATTGGAAAATTTTGATTCTTAGTATTTTTTTTTGGCGATTAACTTTTATATTATAATAATTTTAAACTTTTACGCTCATGTCTGGATAATCCGATTTTAGAGGCTGAGTCCATAAAAAATTAATGCAACATATTTTGTTTAATTTTTTTTTTGATCTTGATTCAGGACATATCAGTGCATCAGATGGCCGAAGGAAATTGAAACATTTTGATTCTAAGTATTTTTTTTGGCGACTAACTTTTATACCATTATTATTATTTTTGACCATGATGCGCAATGTTTCTGGATTTGAAAAAAATTGGTTAATGTTTATAACAATATGATAAAGTAAAATGGAAAGTCTGTATACCGGCAAGTTGGTTTTTCTATTTTTTTTTTAATTTTAAACTTTTACGCTCATATCTGGATAATTCGATTTAGAGGCCATACAAAAATAATGCAACATATTTTGTTTAATTTTTTTTATTGGTCACCCCAATTGGCGTTCACATCGGTGCGCTGCAGGTCATCTTTTACTTATCTATAGGAGCATTTTAATATTCGAATCAACTACATTAAAAATATATGTTTACTAATAACGTATGTAAATTATATAATAAAATACCTGATTCATATAATATCGAGCTATGACGGCAATAGTTTAAATAAATCTGAACCGACGCTTTCATCCTTTCTCCTCCCACAGGAGAACAATCAGCATTATATAAGTGCGGCGCCGATATTAATAAAAGAGCCTTCAACTTTAAATTCTTTTCTCTTCTTCGTCGCTCGTAAAAGTAAATTATTAAAAAACTAGCCGGTGTAAGTCAACGATAAACAAACATCGGCCGTGCCCAGTTGTAATTACCGCTTCTAATGCTGCCGATCAAGGATGTGAGCAAAAGGATGCATGTAACAGTGGCGTAATTAGAATGCACATTATGTAGATTAACTGAGTGTATTGATTGCATTTATCAAATATAAAAACTACATTGTATGATAAACATTTCATTCGGTATTGCTCTTTGATGCCAAAGCTAAATCATTATATTACAGTGTCCACTAGAAATAATACAATTTTCCGAGAAGTTAATATTAAAATATTTTCCCATATGTGTCCTATGGGAAAATATTTTAATTAAACTTCTCGGAAAATTGTATTCTTTCAAAAGGCTTCTTCTTTATTATTTCAAACTTAATAAGCAATCATCTATGTAAAATGATTTGCTTGCGTATACGAAGTATAACAAAAAACGACTTAAAATTTAAATGAATGAGAAAATGTAATTTCGAACCCCGCTCAGTGGCCGAATGGTTAGAGGTGTCATTTGTCTCGGAATGACGTCTATCTTCATAGGGCTATCAGCCGTGAGGATTTTCCGACGGTCAAGGGAAAAGCTCAGAGGAGTTTAAGCACCCGGTATTTACCTTAACTTCATAGAAAATCTATGAAATCCTGTGAAAACTGATTCAGCGAAAATTCGCCCCGATGGGGTTCGAATTCAGGCTTTCCAAGGCTCAGTAGCATTGGGGAGCCTGAATTATAAACGGCGAAAATTCGAACCCCATATTCTATTGAAATAGAAGATCAATGGATTCCTCTTAACCTCCAGCTGGTATAAGACTCAGTGTGATCTTCGTGGTCTAACCACACGGTCCGTATAGTCTACGGACCGTGGTATAGCCAGGCTTCCCTCCGACCTAAATCCAGCAGAGGCCTTGTGTGATCTATTGGCCCCTGCTGGTGCACCCGTTCTTTCTACTCGCCACCCTACCGTGCTACCTGACAAGTTAAACTGTAATAAATTTACTGTATCTGTGATATATTTTGTACATGCTTGTTTTGGGATTTTATTTTATTTTGGGTTGTGCAAATTACATTTTATTCCTTTCTGAATATATTTTTTATTTTGTACTGTTTACTTCCATTTGTGACACCCCTGGGCCCTGGCACGTCTCAAATTGGCAATAGCAGGAATATCATCGATATTTGAAAAAAAAAGAACTAGAGATTGGAGTATAAGTCCAATATCGCTACCTATACTGAAATTTTACAGATCTTAATGTAAAAGTAAGAAATGTGACATTTATTTAAGGATAATATATTATTACAATATTACAAAATTATTATTATCAACCCAGCTCAGTGGCCGAGTGGTTAGAGGCGTCGTCCGTCTCGTACTGAGCATTGGGGAGCCTGAGTTCGATCCCCAGTGGGGAACGAATTTTCGCGAATCACCTTTCACTATTTTTCAGAGGTTTTCTGTGAAGTTAAGGTAAATATCGGGTGATTAAAATCCTCTGAGCTTCTCCTTTGGCCGGCAGAAAAGCCTGATAGCCCTTGAAAGATAGAAGTTTGTTTTTTTATTATTTTCAATTGTTTAGTAATAGTAACCAAAATCCTATCCATCACTTATAAATACTTTTAACACTCAAACACGCCACCGACAAAACAATAAGAGCAATAGCAGGAATATCATCGATATTTGAAATAAAAACTAATGAATTGGAGTATAAAGTCTTATATCGCTATCTATACTGAAATTTTACAGATCTTAATGTAAAAGTAAGATATGTGATATTTATTTAAGGATAATATGTTATTATACTATTTATTACAACATTATTATTATCAATTGTTTGGTAATAGTAACCAAAATCCTATCCGTCACTTATAAATACTTTTAACACTCTCAAACACGCCGCCGACAAAACAATGAGAGCCCATTGTTGTTGTGCAAACATATCAAATTCAATTAGGCAGTATCGGACGAGGAATCCATTTCGTGTGCCTTGCGAAATACGGTTACGCAATAGGCACCTGGGGGATCAAGGATGGCCATTACGAAAGGCAAATTTTGTTTGTTTATGGATGAGTTCGTCTTGAGACGCGTTCAATGTCGTTTCGCCTCTAAAAGATCGATTTCTTGTACATTTGTAATCTGTTTATTAGTTAGTAACATGTTATTATCATTGGTAGCTAATTGTTTTATGAGCGTTAATAACTGTTTAGCGGCATTTGTTTCCAAAAACAATAAACCGATAGTTTTCAATGGAAATTCGAATAAGGAAGTTGTATTTATTTTTGTTCATGTTTAATTATGGGTGTTCAATAATATGAGACGATCGATTTCAATGCCACTTTATGATTTATTATGTTTACAAATTTTATGGCTACTCAATATTTATATGTAGAATTTATATTAACGCCCAATTCCTAAGAAATGTAACCGCTCATATTCAAAAAAATTTAATTAATCAATTTGAGTTTTCAAAAAGTGGTCTGAATAATTGAATTACCTACAAAATAAGGTAACAAAATTAGCATCTCTACTAACTCACTGAGCTGAGTTGTATCAAGGCATAATACTATTATTATTAAAATTATATTGCGTAAAAAATATGTATAGTACAACATGGTAATTTATTTAATTAAGATCGTAGATGGGAGTATGCTAATTAAACAATTCGGTTGATGTTGTGTGAATCGTATTCACCGCCCTAATTGTGAGCTATTCGCCAATTGCGATTGCCCAAGAAACCATTGCAGTTTATCGGCGTTTCTCATGCAAACCGCGATGCCCGACGATTCTCATGTAAAACGGCCTAGTTAATTATGATTACCTCACGCTATTATTACGGCCGGCTTTGGTTGCGAATTTAACGATCTCTGCAACTCCATTGCAGAACGTCATTTCCTCCATGCATAATTTGAGTTAGTTAAATCATATATACGTTTAGATATAAATTTCTTTCGCATCCGAAATTTTATAATAATTCATTAATACATTAGTATGGTGCCAGGTATTGAAAACTATGGATATAAATGTATTTATGAAGGAATTAAAAACTTATTGTTCCTTCATAAATGCATTTAATCCATACTATTGAAAATATTGAAAAATAAAATGGTTAGAGACTACAAAAAGTCAGACCTCGAGTTTATTTTAGGGAGATAAATAAACGGCTCAACCATACACGCGTATTAAGCTTTAAATACAAGAATATTGTGTTTGAAATTTTTAATAATTTAGAATGCAAATACATTTTCTCTGTATGAAATCGAGTATTGAATGAAAGTTCAGTACGCTCCAGTTGTTTCACTCTTCAATGAACTTGACCTAGTACAACGTAGCGCGCCTTACTACACCATTACTACGGGACTGGTCGACATAATTCATAAAACGAACGCATGAATGAAAACTAGTTTATAACTGCTGCGCCTGCACCAGTCGGTTTCCGTTTCCGTTCATCATTATGTAAGAATAATCGCGTTATGAACAAATATCATTACTATGTTGACTATAAGCCTTAAATTGACATCGAAATTAAAAACTATATCACATATATAAGAGTGATTTAAATATTTGTTTATCAGTATATTGTATGGTTTTGCTGACATAAATTATGAAACAATATATAAAATAAGAAATGATGATGATGATGATATAAAATAAGAAATAATTCAGGAAAATTTGATAGAAATAAGCATTATTAACTATTATTATAGAATATTACATTATTTATATATCTTGGTAATATATAAATAATATTATGGTGTTATACAATAATACAATAATAAATTCTATTATATATTGTATGTTATTTAAAGGTTGTTTTAGACAAGACATTTTCTTAGCTCAAAAGTTGTTCAAGAAATGAATTCATATATCCTCCTATAGAACGCGTTATATTTTTCCATTCGATGTACCATCCAATTAATATTTCAAATAATTTGCTGTATGATACGAGACAATTTAGATTGACTAAAGGTCGTTTTAGATAAGACAATTTCTTAGCTCAAAAATTGTTCAAGAAATGAATTCATATATCCTCCTCCCATACAATTTGTCCTTGATAAATAGAACGCGGTATATTTTTCCATTCCATCTACCATCCAATTCAATATTTCAAATAATTTGCTGTTTGATACAATACAATTTAGATTGTTTCGCATCTTGACTAAAGGCCGTTTTAGACAAGACAATTTCTTGACTCAAAAGTTAGTCATCAGACTTGTTCTAAAATATTCGGCGAATGTGGTCTGCTAAAAATAGTGCCGATCTGAAAATACACGGTATGGCTAGCTCGTAAACACTAGCTATCCCGTGTATTTTCAAATCGGCACACCAATCAAAATTGTGCCCCAAAAGGCTTGCGTTCGAGGGCTATAATCCATTTAACCCTGTGGTTATGGTTGCTTTGTAGAACTTGAATGTTTGAAACTTGCTCAAGTTTCTTGATGAGTCTACTACATGAGTTTATGTCGATATAAAATAAGAAATAGATTATAACATAGTCTATTTCGACTATATAAGTCATGAAACGTAAAAAAAAGTCAACATGAATGAAATAATTTTGTCTGAATTTATCTTTAATGTATAAATTCCTTCTCCCCTAAATATTCCTATATCCCTAGATTCTAATAATAAGATGCATAATCCTGCATATAAATTCTAAAAAGTCATTGAGTGACTTGTACTTGTAACCTTTCATTTCAAATTATAAAAAGTATTATCAAAAAAATAATGATGCAAAGGTTAACAGGCTTCTTATGTTCTTTCGGCGGAAAGAACAAACAGATTTGCATAATTACACAAACGTGGTGATTGATGAGATTCAGAAGCGTTCTCTGGCGGTTTGATTGTTTGATTGAGACGGATGCGCCGCCAATTTTTATCGGTTTTTAATTGAAATATGTTTGGCAACTTGTGATTATTATCAGCGACAGATTATTACGGAAAAAAATATGTGCGGCAGAACACACAAAACTACTATAAATAATTTGTATCGGTTTTAAATTAGCATTGTAATTATGAAAATTTATTCGAGTATCGAACCTTGATTATAAAAAGTATTATTTATAATAAAAGTATTATTTATAGGTAGCCTGATAACTAAAAATGTTGATATATAAAGTAATATACAACAGAAGGCGAAATTAAGGTTTATATATAAACCATCTTTATTGTGATCTAGGTATTTGGATAACAAACAGCAATGACCAGACCATATAAATCACAACCAGAGTGGAGATGGCTAGAGCAAAATATGTGAAACAAATTAACTGTACAGGTACTGAATGATAGTGTTTGTGCATACAATAATATATTATTATTTCTATTTTCTATTATTCTATTATTTTCGTTGTTACTATAAACATGTGTTATATAGTATATATAGTATATATAGTATATATAGTATATATAGTATATATAGTATATATAGTATATATAGTATATATAGTATATATAGTATATATAGTATATATAGTATATATAGTATATATAGTATATATAGTATATATAGTATATATAGTGATATAGTTTTTATATGTATAGAATTATGTATTTCAAGGGAAATAAAAGTCATTATTATTATTATTATATAAGAGTCGTTGAATACCGCGGAAACGACAATGAAATTAATTAAATTTTTAATATATATCAATTGAATATTTCATTAGAAAACAATCCCAAACTTTACGATGTTTACATGACATTATTTTTAAGAATAGTACTCAAAACGTTATGATGTTTCCACTCCATTCATTTAAACGGACATTACAATTTTACAACCGAAACGTCCTTAGTGCTGGTCACGAGTCGCTCATTAATCACCGATTCGATTTTAAGACGACACATTGGGAATTTACGAGTGTGTCTTAATTTCATCCTGCCACCGGCAATAGAAGTGTGATTTTTCGCGTTTGCCAGAAGGCCACCGGTCGCGGAGGGAACAATAAAATTGGGCAAGGGATATTCTTATGAGCAGCGCGCGGTGGGAGTCTGCAAAGCGGATGAACGTGGTGGGATGGCAATTTCTGTTGGATAGGTATAAATATTCGTCGGCCGGCCTTTTGATGATATAGTGTGATCAAGTTTATTAGTGATAGGATTATATCCAATTATTATTTAAAACAATTACAATATGAAGTTCATTGTGAGTATTAATTAATAGTTTCAATTTATTAAAAGAAAGGTATTGCAAGTATAACTAGGATTCTGGAATAGTTACAGATAATTTAGATGATATTAAAGGATTGTCTTTAAAGTAATATTGATTAATGAGTTTGGTTTAAATATTTAATTATCATATTTTGCCGAAGTAATCCCCGTATTCACCAACTTTCCATAAATCGTCACCTAAGTAGCAACACCACACTTCTAAATTTTATTCGAGATGGACAGCATAGAGAAAATTGATTATAAAATGTTAATTAGAGTTATTTTACTCTGACAACAAGTTATCCATTTTTTAGTTTACTATATTTAATTTATTTGAACCAGAAGCAATGTAATTACTCCAATAAACATTTTATAATCAGTTTTTTTTCTCTCTCCTGTGAATCTGTGTGGTATTACTCCTTAGGCGACGAAATGTATCAGTACCGATTGAACCCATAAGGATTCGTTAGGGAGCGTGAATTCAAACCTCATCAGGGCAAATTTTCGCGAATTACCTTTCACAGTTTTCTGAGGTATTCTGTGCAGTAAGATATTCAGTAATCACCCTCTATTTAATTTAACTGCACACAGAACCTCTGAAATCTGTGAAAGGTGATTCGCGAATATTTGCCCTGATGAGGTTTGAAATCACGCTCCCCAATGCTCAGTACGTGACGAATGGCGCCTCTAACTACTGACCTGGGTCAATTTAATTTATTCTCCTCTGAGCTTCTGCCCTTACGCGCAGAAAAGCTCTATAAAGATAGAAGTTTCGTAATTTTATATTAATAATATGATAATGTATATGATTTTGATGTTATGAATTCTTAGAAAAATTGATAACACACAAAATATGTATCATATTCATTCAATAATTCAAGTTATCGATATATTGATAACTTGAATTATTGAATGAATATGATACATATTTTGTGTGTTATCAATTTTTCTAAGAATTCATAACATCAAAATCATATACATTATCATATTATTAATATAAAATTACGAAACAAACTTCTATCTTTACAGGCCTTTTCCGCGCGAATGAATATGATACATATTTACACTGACAGATCACACTTGCTTTAAAAATTTAACCATTTTTAAAATGGATATTGCATCAAATTAAATTTAATATTTAAAAAACCCTCGGGGAAATAACAATAACAACAGAAAATATATATGATAAATCGGTTGGCTTCAAAACATTGACTTGGATTTCATAAATAGTGATTTTTGTCGTTGCATTGTAGTTACTATAACTATCTTATTGAGCAATTTCTTTTAGTTTACGTTCCTAAAAAACCCTCAGCGGAATGACAATGGCAACAAAAAACATAAATGTCAAGTCGGTCGGTTTTAAAGCATTGTCTTAGTTTTTATAAATAAGGATTTTGGGATTGTATTGTAAGTAACATAGGCGCTTTCGTTTAAATGGTTTATCATTGCTAGTCGCCCCCGTGGCGTGCAGTATCGCTCAGGTTGTAAGAACCGAGGTAGAATTATTACGCATCGGAAGCGGCAAATAGAACAAGAAACAATAAGCCCGTACCAGCCCAGAGTGATAAACGAAAGGCACTCATAACTAACTTTTTTGGGCAGTTTGTTTTAGTTAACATTATTATAAGTTTATTTATTATTTCATAACAAAAATTAAAATTTTATTCTTCTCATAACAATACATATGTCGTTACTTGATACGTCGTTAAAATGAGATAGTTACGTTTTAGTTTTTTTTTCTTCTCACGGCTGTTTTGTAATAATAACATCACATAATGCGAAATTAACAAACTGTAATTGCTTCGCAATATTCTCAATTGTGCGCATCAAATTGTCGCAATAAAGATATAAGAAGCCACAACTTGAATACATTTGCTATTGTCCATAAGATCGTATAAGTAATTTTATATGTGTACGTGGTAATTGTATTATTTCGACTATAATAGCGAGGCAATAAGAAATTACCATCGATAATGATGATGACTTGTGTGCATTATGAATGCGATTAGGAATAAAATAGAACTTGTTTACGAGATAGAGAGAGAGCAAATATGTTCATATGTGTGAAAAATGTTAATGAGGAAGGAAGGACCTTCCTATTAATATTGAGAGCTCCTCTGTGGAAAGAATTTTCTAGAGGTGCCAATTTCTATTTATATATATATATATATATATATATATATATATATATATATATATATTTCTTTTAATTTTAATTCTTCTAAAGAAATGTTAAAATGTTAATGAGGAAGGAAGGACCTTCCTATTAATATTAAGAGCTCCTCTGTGGAAAGAATTTTCTAGACGTGCCAATTTTTATTTATATATATATATATATATATATATATATATATATATATATATATTATATATGGGGCCGTATTTTCCGAACATGAAACTATTTCTTTTAATTTTAATTCTTCTACGATTTTAATATATTTTCCAGTATTTGTTGTAAGAACAGTTACCTAACCATTGGTTGACTAGTATTTAGTGGACCCGTTGTTGCCTAATATTTATCCATATTTCGTATGATATTGTACAAATTTGCTTAACCCATTACAATTTTGGCTTTAATGCCGTTTTTTTTATATTCCATTCCATTCCATTCTATTCCGTTCTATATTCAATCAATAATTAAGCCTGTGAGAATGATAGTGAATTATAATGAATTAATTTTTAAGGTAGTAATTAGGAAATATTTCAATCAATTTTAGAATAACTCATAAAATTGTGTCTAATTATTTCTACAAAAATTAGTTGCTATTTCCGTTCAATAATTGGGCATATGGGAATGAAATTAGTGTCACATTTAAGTTATTTTGAAAAGGAGAAGAGTTTGCGTTTCAAATTCATAAATACAAATTTATCTGTGCATATCGATTTACAGAAATACCAAACGCAAACCCTTCTCATTCTCAAAATAACTTAAATGTAGTGTAAGCCACTACTTATATTCTCATAGGCTCAATTATTGAATGGAAATATCAAGTAATTTTTGTGGAAATAATTAGGCACAATTTTATGAGTGATTCTAAAATTGATTGAAATATTTCCTAATTACTACCTTAAAAATTCATTCATTATAAACCTTGCATAAATAGTTATATCATTAGTTAATTGATTGTAGCCTGTAGCAAAGTGTTTCCTCATTTTCAAATTTACACAACAATCAATCAATTTGCAGAGAAATTGTGTCTAATAATCGTTAACATCCTGCAGCACAATCAATAATAATAATAATTTAATAACTTAAACTGAAAGTATTTAGTCACTTCCTTCATTATACAAGAAGCGCGCGCATATTTACATAGTGATGGTTTTAAGAATTATAACGCCAAGAGCAATTTTCACAACTGCCCTTTGCAAATGACCGCACATGAACCGTAACTCGAATTGTTACATTTTTATGTATTGTTCGCGTATAATATTACACGCAATAAAAAATGTAACAATTTTTATTAAAACCTGTATCATTCATAAAAAAAATGGTGCTGGATATATTTTTTAAAAATTTATTATTGGTGGGCTTGTAGTGATATTTATGTTTTTATATTGTTCTGTTTCCTTAATTGTATCCATATTAAATGTATTTTATTATTGTGCTACAATTTATGAGAAATAAAGTTTATTATTATTATTATTATACGAACAGGTGAAGAAATTCTCGTCATCCCGTGGACGATGGTATTTAATTTCGTTATCCCTAAAAAAATTCGATTTTGTTCAATTTCAGCTTTAAGTTTCTAATATTATTTATGTAATACCATCGTAACTCCTTCGTCAGCCTCTTTACACCCACTCTTCGAGGAAAGTCTCTTCAAGTTACTTTCAGTTTTCTCTACCTTATAATCGGTAAAGCCATCAAATTTTTAACGTTGTTGCATCTTTTCTACCTATACTTCTCTGATTTCCGCATGATCTCTAGTTTAGTAGTTTTAATGTTCACCAATGGCTGTTGTTTCTAGCCACGTGTAAAAAAAGACCTTTATTTTGCATGACAGCTCAAAAAATACAGAACCCTCCAATATACGATACTCATCAAGAACAACAAAGAAACATTATATACATAAAAATAAAAATAAAAGTAACAATCAGCAAAATACACATTAACAGCATCAATAATCCTACACTCGCTCTGCCCTCGCCACTTTCCTTTCCCACGTCAGCCTCCTGCAGATTTTCACGTCTTTCCCATCTTTCTAATCATTTATTCAGCTTTCTGCAATGTCCAACCCACTCTGCTATCACACCCTCACATTCGTTGCTAAGGTGTCACCACGTGTCGCTTCTCTCACTACACAGCGCACACCCGGTGTACCCCAGCCCCATCCACACTTTCCTTCCTCTCTCGTCTGATCCACACCTCGCTCTTGCCATGCACATTTTGTCCTTCATGCTCCACTCACCCCTGGTTAAGTATCTCGGAAGTTTCTCAGTTTCTAGCCATGTGCAAAAAATAATAATATTACCAGAAACATTACAATTGTAGGTGTATTTGAATTAGAAAAATTTGAATAATTTGTTCTTTTGAGAGTGGTTTATTAACTTGACCAAAAATGTGTTAAATAGAAAGCACTTAGAAAACTTCTTTTTATCCTGTGCCTTCTTAAATACTCACATATTGTATTTTGAAGGCACATAATTAACATAATTTTAGTGCTTTTTTTTTAAATTAATAACATTCTGAAGTTTAGTATAGGTTTTTTCAATATTTTCTAGAAATGTCGAATTGAATATTATTTGTTTGTTTATTTAATATATTTTCTTTAAAATTATGAATAGAAAAATATTCTTTACTTTAAAAAAATTAATATTTCTACGCTGTTTATGAAAAACATAAAAAAGTAACTTCTCAAACTTATGTAGGCTATTTAAAAAATTGTGAAAAATCGTAGCTATTATTTTTGATAATTCTAATGACAGTCATGTGTTACTATCTTAATTAGCTACAAAATGAGATATAATGTGTTTATTTAGCTAAATTATTAAGATCAGAATAAAGAAAAATATAAAAAAGTAACTTCTCAAACTTATGTAGACTATTTAAAAAATTGTGAAAAATCGTAGCTATTATTCTTGATAATTCTATAGACAGTCGTGTGTTACTAGCTTAATTAGCTAGAAAATAAGAAATAAGATGTTTCTTTAGCTAAATTATTAAGATCAGAATAATGAAAAACGTAAAAAAGTAACCTCTCAAGCTTATATGGGCTATTTAAAAAATTGTGAAAAATCGTAGGTATTATTTTTGATAATTCTAATGACAGTATTGTATTACTAGATTAATTAGCTACAAAACGAGATATATTATATTTATTTAGCTAAATTATTAAGATTGGAATAATGAAAAACATAAAAAAGTAACCTCTAAAACTTATGTAGGCTATTTAAAAAATTGTGAAAAATAGTAGCTATTATTTTTGATAATTCTAATAACAGTTTTGTGTTACTAAATTAATTAGCTACAAAATGAGTTATAATATGTTTATTTAGCTAAATTATTAAGATCAGAATAATGAAAAACGTAAAAAAGTAACCTCTCAAGCTTATATGGGCTATTTAAAAATTTGTGAAAAATCGTAGCTATTATTCTTGATAATTCTATAGACAGTCGTATGTTTCTAGCTTAATTAGCTACAAAATAAGATATAAAATGTTTCTTTAGCTAAATAATTAAGATCAGAATAATGAAAAACGTAAAAAAGTAACCATCAAGCTTATATGGGCTATTTAAATTTTTTTGAAAAATCGTAGCTATTATTTTTGATAATTCTAATGACAGTCGTGTGTTACTAGCTTAATTAGGTACAAATTGAGATATAATATATTTATTTAGCTAAATTATTAAGATCAGAATAATGAAAACCGTAAAAAAGTAACCTCTAAAACTTATGTGGGCTATTTAAAAAATTGTAAAAAATCGTAGCTATTATTTTTGAAAATTCTAATGACAGTCGTGTATTACTAGCTTAATTATCTACAAAATAATATATAACATGTTTATTTAGCTAACTTATTAAGATCAAAATAATGAAAAGCGTAAAATAGTAACTTCTCAAACTTATGTAGGCTATTTAAAAAATTGTGAAAAATCGTATCTATTATTTTTGATAATTCTAATGACAGTTACAAGCTACAAAATGAGATATAATATATTTATTTAGCTAAATTTTTAAGATCAGAATAATGATAAGCGTAAAAAAGTAAATTCTAAAACTTATGTAGGCTATTTAAAAAATTGTAAAAAATCGAAGCTATTATTATTGATAATTCTAATGACAGTGGTGTGTTACTAAATTAATTAGCTACAAAATGAGTTATAATATGTTTATTTATCTAAATAATTAAGATCAGAATAATGAAAAACGTAAAAAAGTAACCTCTCAAGCTTATATGGGCTATTTAAAAAATTGTGAAAAATTGTAGCTACTATTTTTGATAATTCTAATGACAGTCGTGTGTTACTAGCTTAATTAGGTACAAATTGAGATATAATATATTTATTTAGCTAAATTATTAAGATCAGAATAATGAAAAAAATAATAATAAAATAACCTCTAAAAGTTATGTAGGCTATTTAAAAAATTGTGAAAAATAGTAGCTATTATTTTTGAAAATTCTAATAACAGTCGTGTGTTACTAGCTTAATTTGCTACAAAATGAAATATAATATGTTTATTTAGCTAAATTATTAAGATCAGAATAATGAAGAACGTAAAAAAGTAACCTCTAAAACTTATGTGGGCTATTTAAAAAATTGTAAAAAATCGTAGCTATTATTTCTGAAAATTCTAATAACAGTTATGTGTTACTAGCTTAATTTGCTACAAAATGAGATATAATATGTTTATTTCGCTAAATTATTAAGATCAGAATAATGAAAAGCGTAAATAGTAACTTCTCAAACTTATGTAGGCTATTTAAAAAAATGTAAAAAATCGTAGCTATTATTTTTGAAAATTCTAATAACAGTCATGTATTACTAGCTTAATTAGCTACAAAATGAGATATAATATGTTTATTTAGCTAAATTATTAAAATCAGAATAATGAAAAGCGTAAAAAAGTAACTTCTCAAACTTATGTAGGATATTTAAAAAAATGTAAAAAATCGTAGCTATTATTTTTGAAAATTGTAATAACAGTCATGTATTACTAGCTTAATTAGCTACAAAATGAGATATAATATGTTTATTTAGCTAAATTATTAAGATCAGAATAATGAAAAACATAAAAAAATAACCTCTAAAACGTATGTGGGCTATTTAAAAAATTGTAGAAAATCGTAGCTATTATTCTTCATAATTTTAATGACAGTTATGTGTTACTAACTTAATTAGCTACAAAATGAGATATAATATGTTTATTTCGCTAAATTATTAAGATCAGAATAATGAAAACCATAAAAAAGTAACTTCTCAAACTTATGTATGCTATTTAAAAAATTGTGAAAAATCGTAACTATTACTTTTGATAATTTTAATGACAGCCATGTGTTACTAGCTTAATTAGCTACAAAATGAGATATAATGTATTTATTTAGCTATATTATTAAGATCAGAATAATGAAAAACGTAAAAAGTAACCTCTCAATCTTATGATGGCTATTTAAAAAAAAATGTAAAAAATCGTAGCTATTATTTTTGATAATTCTAATAATAGTCATGTATTACTAGCTTAATTAGCTATAAAATGAGATTTAATATGTTTATTTAGCTAAATTAGTAAGATTAGAATAATGAAAAACATAAAATAATAACTTCTCAAACTTATGTAGGCTATTTAAAAAATTGTGAAAAATCGTAGCTATTATTTTTGAAAATTCTGATGACAGTCATGCGTTACTAGCTTAATTAGCTACAAAATGAGATATAATATGTTTATTTAGCTAAATTACTAAGATCAGAATAATGAAAAGTATTCTTAATTTTTAGTAATTTCAAAATGTATCGCTGACGCTGTATTTATTGATTAATATTAAATATAATATAAATATTTATTTTTTATTATATTGATGTTATAGAAAATTGTTTAATAAGTGGATTAGATTTTAATTAAACCAAATCCTTAAAAAAAATTTTAAAGAATTTAATGCGTTTACACATCAGTGGCCTTAAATGGGTTAAACTTACAGAATATGAAATTCTTTCCTATAATTTCATATTGATTGCTTTATGAAATTTTACATTTTAACATTTTTTTTTAGATTTTCACAATTGCTTTATTTGGAGCTGCTCTCGCTGCACCACAAGGAAGCACAGAACCCATTCCTATTCTACGACAAGAACAGGATGTTAATTTCGATGGTTCATACAAATGGAAGTAAGTGACTCTATGCATTACAATTAAAATACTGGACTTAAAATTCTTAATTTCTAACCATTATTGGTAGACAATAATAGCATGACAACTCTGTTTTTCAAAATATTCTCTACATATACTAGATAGCATAAGAATTTGAATTTAAAAAAAAATAGGTATGCTCTTAAAATTTACTAGAGATGATTTGTAGTGTGTAACATGTTACTTGAATGGACTAGTCTCATGAAGTATATAAGCGTGAATTTAACTCTTAATAATACACATATCTAGATTTCAAATCTTCTTGGATCTCGTTAGTGCTAGTGAGGATGAATTCAAAAAATTTCCCACCTGGTTGTGCATTATTAATTATTGCGGTTACCACCAGATGGTGTTAAACTTTCTCTATAAAGAAAAAAATGCATTACTTAGGATATAAACCACTAGTTATTTTGTAAATCACCCACACCAGTTGAGCTATACTGATGATATCTAACAAGTTCGAAATCTAGATATATAGATTGTTACGAGGCGAATTCACGCTTATGCTTGTATTGGCATTGTACTATACTTATTATTATACTATTCTGTAATTTCAGAACGATGTTGAAAAAAGCAGAATTGTTATTTTGTTCTTGGTATCTCATGATAACCAAATAAGCAACTGTTTCAGCGTTGGTATTAGAGCATACCAACGCTGAAACAGTTTATTTCTCAAACTTTAGTGTAATACTTACTAATGCCAAATATCACAAGTTTGTGAAGAGTGACATTAAGATAGTGAAATATATTATTATCCTATTTATTTCATTAAGATATATTTATTATTTACTTGTTTTAGAGCTAGGAAATTGAACAACACTATCGGCTATTCTAGAGGTTTATACTGAATTCATTAGTGGTAGTTACAATCGTAATTACCTAATGACTTTCTGGTCTTTCTACCGAGTGTTATTGTATGTGTATATGAGATGTTGCTTTAGAAAATCTTCATCATCATCATTCTAAATATATATAGTAAAATATTGCTGTAAGATTTTTAAATTATGTAACGTTTGGTTTCATTGTAGTAAATTCAGATGAAATTACTAAATTAGGGTGAAACTGTTGGCAGTATAAAGGCACAAAAATAACTCCTTTTCAGATATTTCGCTCTTTGGTTCATAAAAAAGCGAAATATCTGAAAAGGAGTTTATTTTGTGCCTTTATGCTGCCAACAGTTTCACCCTAATATAGTAATATATATATATATATATATATATATAAATACAACTATTTAAATATTGTATATTTTCAGTTATGAAACTGGGAACAGCATTAATGCCGAGGAGCAAGGTTTTCTGAAAAACTCTGGCCAGCCAGAACAAGAAGCCCAAGTAGCTCAAGGACAATACCAGTACACATCGCCTGAAGGACAAGTGATCCAATTGACATACATCGCCGATGAGAACGGTTTCCAGCCACAAGGCGAACACTTGCCAACCCCACCACCAATTCCAATTGCCATCCAAAAAGCTCTCGACTATTTGGCCAGTTTACCACCCACACCCGAAACTAACACCCGATAGAGACTACTACAGATACTAATTCTCAACAATATTCCATAAATTTATAGGTCTTGAATTAGTAGTTTTTAATAAACGGAATCTAGTTATATTTTAAAATTTTATTTATGCAGCAACAAAAGACACTATTATAAGTTTTTTTATAAAAAGTTAATCAATTCAATAAGGGTTATAGACCTATACAATTTATGAAACATTGTTGTTACAGCAATAATAGGTGTATATATAGTATTTTAGGAAAAGAACACATGCATGCCTCCTATAGTCTAATGTTTACATCATTTAATTGGTTCAGGATGATAAGAACAATCACTTCGTTTGTATAATACAAAATATTCATCTGCGATTATCGATTTGGGAACTTAATCATTGTCTCAAATAAATATGTTGTGTTATACAAAGTGGTTGTGTTTTTATTAATGTATAATAAAACGTAGTAGAAGTCATAAAAAATATAAGATATTTCCCGATTAGCATATTTTACATGTCATATTCTCAATTACTATGGAATTACTTTGATAATTCGAAAAATACTCGTAATTAAAAAAACAATTGTCATCAAATTCAAAGTCATTACAATTGTAAAAACAATTGTCATCAAATTAAAGTCATTACAATTGATATTAGTCCATGGAACGAATTGTTATGAATTCGTTAGAAATAAGAGGATTTATGATGGTAGTTTCAAAACACTCGTTTTTTAAAATGTCTCTATATACCAAAATCCTAAAAAATCGACTCCATATACCAAAATCCTAAAAAGTCTACTACTCAACCTATAAATTTCAGCATGTACCAATTAAATCCTGACCTAAGCCATTGTTATTAAATATTATTATCTATGTATGCAAAACATTTTATTTATATTTTTATATTTTCGTATGCAGCCACACGCACATATTGTAACTTTAAAAGTGCCAAAAGACAATAAAAATATTATATTTTTTAACACATTCTTTTATGTTCCAAAAAATACTATTCAAGATTATTGCTTGTAATATTGATTTTGACTTTTAGGTATTATATATGGTGAAAGAATCACATTTTATAGTAAGTTAGGTAGATTATAGATATTTTACTCTACGAAACGATATTTATTTATAATAATATTATTTAAAGAAAAAATATCTGGTGCACCCCATGCATAGTAACTTGATAATTCTGAATGGTTAATTGATGATGTATTAGTTAAAATGTTATATAGCAAGAAGTGTGAAGTTTTACGAGCTTTTTTTGTAAAAAAAAATATGCAATAGAATGGCATACAATTTATAGAACGTAATAAAAACATGAAGGGATTTAGGATTAGGACATGGCTCCCACCTTGTATTTGAAGGTGGTGGGAGCCAAGGCTCGCGTGGGCAGGGTCGCATCCCTGAAGCAGGCCTATGTATCGCCGGTACCTTAAAATAGTGCCTGCCCGCTACCCGGTAGCCTCTAAGGCGCTTTCGTTTAGCATGGTTTATCATTGCTAGTCGCCCCCGTGGCGTGCAGTATCGCTCAGGTCTTGCAGTCGTGCGCCGCCGGTTGTAAGGGCCGAGGTAGAATTATGCGCATCGGAAGCGGCAAATAAAACAAGAAATAATAAGCCCGTACCAGCCCAGAGTGATAAACGAAAGGCTGTTAGTTGACCGTGTTATTGTTGTAGGTTCTTATGACTGTATGTTATGAGACTAACGTGCATTTAGTGTAACTGAGAATAAAAAAGATTATGATCATTCAAGAAGATATGAATTGAAAAGTTAGATGGTAGGATGGTCTTTTCACTTGCAAGTGACGTCTAATAAACAAATTATACTACGGATATAAATAATATATATATATATATATATATATATATATATATATATATATATATATTTTGTGTGTATAATTATTGTCAAATGTGAGGCTGTAAATAGGTAATTGTAAATACTCCCTTTGGTGGGTGAAATTTATAGAGTATTTACATTTATAGATTATATATATATATATATATATATATATATATATATATATATATATATATATATATATATATATATTTATATCCATAATAAATACAGATGATAAAGTGGATAGAAGTAGTGAATTGGGATATCTTGAATGGATGCACAGATGGAAACTGCACATTTATTGGAACCAGAGGGTCATCAGTTCTTGACTACGCAGTGGTTAACGAGGCGTAACAGGCGGTTACACAATTAGTAGACTAGAACGAAGAGTCGGATCATGTTCATCAGCATAACATTCATGGAAAGACACAGCGAAGATAAACCGCAAGATAAGGCCAGGAGACAATACAGGTGGACCCAGAATCAAGAAATATATTTCGACAGAACAAAAATTCAAGTATACAGAGAATACTTAGATCAGCTATGTAAGGAAATCATTAGTAGGAAAATCGAAGAGAAGGAGAAGAAAGAAGACATGAAACCTATGGTTTGATAATGATGTGGTAACAAATTTATCTATATTGTGATTTATTAAATTTATTTTTAATTTATTTTTTACATTTTGGTGTAGCTCTGCATACACATTTTATTCTACGTTAGAATTCTATGTTAGAATAAAATGACTGAGCTGAAAGAATTTTTATTTTTTTGAAATTTTATATCGATAATTTAATGTTTATTTAGATGTTGTGCTGATGTGTTATTATTGTATGATTTAATAATAATATTAAAAAAATTAAAAAAAAAAAATTCTTGAATTAATTTTGGGACACCTATTAGATATGTAGCTTTTTTTTTTTTTTTTTTTTTTTTTTTTTGCATGAGGGGGGGAATCTTCATAGACGCCCGGGGGCCTTGTTGGCATTCTCCCCCGGGATGTGCTGGATTCCGACTCTCTTGAGTCGACCTACCAGCTAAACCCCCACCTCTTTCCACCGCCAGGCCCGGGACCGCTCGCGCATTACTTCAGGCCTGGGTAGATCTCCGTCCTATCTCGCCTCTTCTACCTTACGGTTTATAATTTCCCTGATGCAGTGGGTGATGGCTTCCCATTTACCATCATCCTCTAGCATCAGCGGCACCATAGTGTCTGGTGTTATCTCGGTCCCTATCCGCCGGCTCAGAGCCGATCGTTGTCCCTCCCATCGCTGGCATGCAAAGATGGTATGCTCCACGCTATCCCTGCGGTCTCCGCAATAACTGCACATGTCCGTCACTGCCCGGTTCATACGGTGGAGGTATGCCCGGAAGCAGCCGTGTCCTGTGAGGACCTGGGTGAGGTGGTAGTTGACCTCCCCGTGCTTTCTGCTCGTCCAGGCCTCGACGTCCGGGATTAGCCTCCGGGTCCACGCAGCTCGCTCGGTAATGCCTTCCCACTGCTCCTGCCATAGCCTTCGGGTTTCAGTTCTCTCCTCTGCCCTGTTAGTGGCTGTCAACTCCCTGTTCCTTCCGTGCAGTTTCTCTCGCTCCCTTGCCTGGAGCTCGATGGGGATGCTGCTGGCCACCACGAGCACTGCCTCCCTGGACGTGGTTCTGTAGGCACTTGCCACTCTGAGGGCCGCTCGTCTTTGGGCCGCTCCCATAAAATTCTTCGTCCTCTCTACAGTCATCTTGTGGGCCCAGACTGGGGCTCCATATAGCATGATGCTGTCGGCTACTCGCGCCAGCATCCTTCGCTTCTTCTCCCGCGGCCCTGGGATGTTCGGCATTAGACGGCCAAGAGCCGTTGTGACCTGGCTTGCCTTTCCGGCCGCCTCTGCCACGTGCGCCGCGAAGTTCATTCCCCGGTCAATTCTGATGCCTAGGTACTTGATGGACTCTTTGGGAGTGACCGTCTTTCCCTGGACCATGAAGGAGGCCTGTCCAATTCGCCTTCTGCCTACCAGCATGACCGCCTCCGTCTTTTCCGCGGCCATGCTGAGTCCACTCCTTGCTAGCCATTCGCTGATCCGTGCTAGGCTCTCGTTCCCTCGAGTCTGGATCTCCGGCACATCCTTTGCCACGACCACCAGTGCTAGATCGTCGGCGTAGCCGATAATCGTGGCCCCCTCCGGTAGTGTAAGGTTCAGTACGCCGTCGTACATGATGTTCCACAGTGTTGGTCCCAGCGCCGATCCCTGTGGAACTCCGCACGTAAGTGTTTTGGTGATGTTGGTCATCCCGGTGGTAAGCTGTACTGTCCTCCCCTCTAGGTAGCTACGGATCATCTTTAGTAGCATACCGCCGATCCCCATATTTCGGCATCCATCGACGATGAGCTCCCAGTTCGCGGTGTTGAATGCGTTACGCACGTCTATTGTTATTAGCGCAGTGAGCTGCTTCGATCTCCGTGGGCCCTCCCCTGCCTCCCTGGCTATTTGGAGCACCCTTTTCACCGCATCAATCGTGGATCTTCCTGGTCTAAAGCCGTACTGGCGTTCTGACAGTCCACCCGGTCGCTCCACCGCGCTGGTTAACCTCCCCAAGATTAGATACTCGAGGAGTTTCCCCAGCGTGTCCAGCATGCATATCGGCCGGTACGAGGATGGGGATGTCAACGGTTTCCCTGCTTTCGGCAGAAGCACCAGGCGAGCCCCCTTCCAGATCTCTGGGAAGGTGCCTTTTTGTAGGGCTTCGCTGTAGATATCTGCCACCTCGGACGCAAATTCAGCCGCGATTACCTTTATCACCTCGGGAGGTACGCCGTCCGGCCCCGGTGCTTTGTTAGAAGCCATTCTGCTACCAGCTCGCTCGACCTCCTCGGCCGAGAAAGGTTCCGTAGTGTCCAGGTCCTCTGGCTCATCTGCCTGTGACTGTAGCGCCTGCGCCCGTAATGGTGTCGCCGCTTTGGGGAACAGGGTGTCTACCACTTTCTCCGCCATATCCGGCTCAATTGTTGGTAGGGGAGGCCTAGCTTTGAGGCGCCTCATGATGATTTTATACCCCTGGCCCCAGACGTCTCCTTCGACGGACTCAAGGAGTTCAGTCCACTTCCTGCTCTTGGACACCTGTATGGCCGTCTTCAGAGCTTTCTTGGCGCCGCGGTACTCATCCCAGTCTGCGTACTCGCCCAAAGCTCTGCTCGCCCTCGTGGCTCGGCGCCTGGCCGCCAGGCAGTCGCGCCTTAACGTGGCTATCTCCTCTGACCACCAATATACCCCCTTCCTCCTGCTGCTTCCCCCGCCCTTGCACGGCATGCTGGCATGACATGCTAGCTGAACTATGTCTGCCAGCTCTGCGGTAGACCTTGTGCCCCGTGCCAGTCCGCTACTCATTTCCTCTATTAGCCGATTTTTATTGAGGCGTGACGCGTCAAATGTTTTGCTCCTTCGGCTTCTTGCCGCCTCCGGGCGTTCGTTCTGTTCCCTAGGCAATATAGCATATGATAGGTACTGATGGTCGCTATGGCTTTCGGTCTCTAGTACCTGCCACTCATTCACCCTGCTTGCAATGCCCTCGGTGGACAGAGTCAGATCCAAGATCGCAGTGTAGTCGCCTCTTCGGAATGTTGGGGTGTTCTGCTGGTTGTGAATCACAATGGTGTTCGTGGCCACCCATTCCGCTAATACCAACCCTCTCCTGTTGGTTGTCGGTGACCACCACTCGTGGGACTTTGCATTAAAGTCCCCAGCGACAATTGTGTACTTTCCGAGATGGGGGGTAATTCCATCAAGCGTCTCCTCCATGGTACCGTCTATGCTATTTGGGGAGATGTATACGCTAACCAACTTGACTTGGCCCACTTTTGCCACAACAAAATTTTTCCCGGTGCTCACTATCGTAACACCCGCACTTGCGCGCGTCCACATCGCTGCGCTGTGATCTCTGCTACTCGTCCATCCCGAGCCCTCGGCTGCCCTGACATTCGGCTCGCTGGCCAGGACCACGCCGTACGCCCCCTCTTCCACTGTGGCCCACAATAGATCGTGGGCCATCCTGCAGCGGTTGAGATTAATCTGCAGCACTCGGATCATTGCGTAGCCCTCCGCGGTCTCTAACTCGCCGGCATGCAAGGCTTAAGGCGCTGTGGCCCACTTCTTTGCAGAATATGCAGTACGGAGACTCAGCTCCGCACCTGCTCGCGAAATGCCCCGTCTCCCCGCATCGCTGGCAGTCCTTAGACCGGTCCGGGCCTCTACACTTGGCCTTCCAGTGGTCTGGCTCCCAGCACCGATGACACTTCGTGGTCATTTCCCGTTTCGTGACCCGGCAGTGGACCAGTCCCACTCGTACCACCCTCGCGTCGGCGATTTGCTTCGCCAGCTCAGCGGACGTTGTTACTGTGACAGCCCGAGTATCCCCATAAGCCGGCCTCAAGGTACCAACAGAAAAAGCGCGGGGATCTGCACCAGTGAGTCCTACCAGCGCTGCCGCGACTTCGACCTTCTGTGTGGCCTCATCCATATCTTTAATGATGACCGCCGCCCTGGGTCTCTTTACGGTCGCCCGTACGCCGCTGCATTCCTTCTCGATGGCTGCCTGAAGTTGCTCGCTCTTTCCCTTTCTCACCTCAATTTTAAGAAGCCCGTCTCGGGTCTTCGAGAGCCGGGACACCTGAACTTCCAGACCTACAGTACTGACTACTCGCACTTTCTTTAGTAGGTCGGCGTAAGTGGTCCCTTCCTCCTGAACTAGTATGGCCTCGCTCCTGGTCTCTCTGTGGGGTGCGGTCTTTTCTGCCGCTCTTCGTTGCGGCTGTGGCGCCTTCTTTGGCTTCTGATTCCCGCTACGCTGCTTCCCGACCGGGTGGATGTGTACCGCCATTCCCGTTCTGGCGAAGCGGTACTCCACGAGCTTACGCAGCATGTCCAACTTGATGCCTGGGGCTTCCATAATTATCTGGCGCTTGGCTCCCTCCGCTGTCAGCTCCCTGAGTCCTCCCAGAGCAGAGAATAGTGACCTTTCCTTTGTCTCCGGACTGTCGGTATCTACCATAAGAAAATACGTCCTCCTCTCAGATTCCCTTGCCTCTCCGAGTGGGTTAGGGGTTCGCGTTATTATTTCCCGGTAGCCTGCCTTCCCCAGGGCTATCCCCTGATCGGTGAGGTCCTGGTGGGGTGCCCCCTTCGGGGACCCGTTCGACGCCAGTGCTCTGAGGTCTGGCCCAATCAGACGCACCGTGTCCATTCCTCGGTCTATCCCCTCCCAGTTTAGGCTTGTTGCCTCGAAGGTACCCTGCGGCCATTCCTCGTCGCACAGGTTGCGGGCCTCCTCATAGGATCCGTTCTCCTCGATACGAACCCTAATCGCGTCCGCCGCTCTCTGATCCGCGTCTTGCTCCTCGTTCTGGGCTTGGAGCCCGGTTGAGCCCACATCGACCCTATCCCCTGATGCCCTTGCCCTGAGCTCCCGGACGCACTCTTCGAGTCTCGCAGATTTGGCCCTTAATTGGTCCATTTCTGCCAGCTCCCCTTTCAATGTCGCCACTTGTCGAGCCAGCTCCTCAATCTGGTGTGCCGTACTCCTTACATTTCTTCGCTTTGCCATTCTTCTGGCTTCGCTGTCCCGGGCAATCTGGTCGCGCAGTTCCTTTAACTTGGCGATGTCCACCTTGGCCGCCACGCGCAGGTTTTTTGTGTCATCCGCAAATAACGCTAACCTGTCCACTAGCTCCCCTAGTTCGGCCGTCCTCTCGGCCTCAAGAGGATTATCCTCTTCTTCTTCTGCCATGCTCAGAGAGATCTCTGCCTTCCTCTTTTCCCCGTCACTCTGTGGTGGCGTCATCAGTCTTGAGCGCTGTTAAGAGCTGTACGCTGCCGCCATGTCGCGTACTATAGCGGATAGTCCAGCGGGCCGCGGATAGATGGCTCACTTATTCTGGGGACAAGAAAAGGGGGCGCGGGCCCTGGCCCATACAGGGCGGGGTGCGTGTGGGCTGGGGGCGTGCAGGAACGTCCACCGATTTAAATAATGACCTCCGGCCCGTGATAAACAAGAGATGCACAACACCAAAATTGCAATGTTATTGTTGTTGCGCTGAATATTTGAGATATGTAGCTTGCTAAGAGGTGGATTGACACTTATATACTCTCGATAGTGCCTATTACTACCAAATTTGTTCTTGCATCGTTGTTCCCCCGAAAATGAAATATATTAAAATTGTAACAATGAAAAAATTTAACTATATAAATATTTCTGTTATAAAATATTACAGAAAGCCATAATACTATCATTAACTAATATCAGTAATTATTAACTGGCAATACTACTAACAGTGTGTTACTTCGTATATTTCACCTATTATTTGTAGCCTGCAGGTATAATAGCTAAAAAAGGACTCGTTTGCACAACGCGCTTTGAATGTGAACGTCTAGATTTTCAATACTAATACAATGAAAGCGCATCGAATTAGCATAATTATGTTGTAAGTTATATGGCAAACGTATAATTAAACAGCGTTGACCAATAAACAGAAAATAAGATGATTTATTTGTAATATTTTTGGTGTTTTTGTGTTCTTGATATATGTAGTGAGAAACCGCAAAAACAAGAGTCCGCTTGGTAATTACCTCATTAATAGATATATTGAAAATATACGAAAATAATTTTGCATCAGCCCTGTCTAAATATTTATTTTGTATGTTCCTCAGGGCTGTCCTAGCGATCTCCTGTATTTTCTTATGATAAGGGGCGCATTATTTTTAGTAGCCCAGAATATCAGGCTACTAAAAATAACACATCGTAAAATACAACAGAATCAATGAGCTTCTCCGTCCTATTTTTTATTTATAACTTTGATGATAAGCTTCATGCGGAAATATACGAGATGAATATATAATTATAGTTTTATTTTTATTCTTGTTTCTATTAATCAAAGTTTACAAGCTTCTCATAGTAAACTTTGTTTGATAGAAACAAGAATCAAAATAATTATGTATTCATCTCGTATATTTCCGCATGAAGCTTATCATCAAATTTATTGAATATTGTAGAAACGTAGGGGATTATAATGTGTAAAATATTAGGTATATATAAGACATTAATAAACACTTTACTGGCAAGTTAATCTACATATATGGAAATATTTATAATCCCTATGAATTCGTTGCCATTTACAAATATATTTTAAGAGTCTATCCCTCACCTAGATAAATACTTTAAAAATCCATTAAAATTTTGTAATAAATAACAGAACGATTGTAAATTGATATTTGAAAACATATTTATTTGCAAGAAAGCAATCTGGCAAAATAATAATTTCTAAATGGAGTTCCGTTATACTACAGGCTTTGTGTCTATCCATAATCGCTTCCGGAGTACTACCGATTGCAGTCTTCAGATCGCTCCTGAGGTATTACTTTTGATGTATTTCACCTGCTACTATTTTAGATACTTTCCACTTTTACATTACCCAAAAGGTTGAATACTTCTATATAGGATTTATAAAATTAAGCAGCGTATTAATGCCCGTATTCACCAACATCCCATAAACTTAAACAGAAACACAAATAACAAGAAGAAAATGAAGTTGGATTGGTTACAAAGACAGCATTTGAGTACACCATTAGATAGGCAAGGAAGAAATGATGATTGGTATAAACATGGAAGAGACAGATACATATGGAAGACAAAGAGATAGAGAATATTCTTGAATGGACTTGAAAACAAATACACACGACAAAAAAGAGTGGAAACATGGTGTAACAATCATTGCAGTGAAAGATGTGACGCAGCAGGACAAGACTTGCTCACAAGTAAGAGCTTATTACAATTATCTCAAAGGATGCCCTATGTTCCTACCTTGGAGCCATAGGATTAATATGTACCTTTATGATATTAACTTATATGTACAAATGGAGTATTCCGTAAACAAAGAAATAATAATAATAATTAATAGATATATATATATATATATATATATATATATATATATATATATATATATATATATATATTATGTTAATTGCCAGTTTCTATGTTCATTTACTCTGCTTAGTAAGTTAACACCACATGTATCTATATCATATTCAATGAATTATAAGCCCTTTGTACTATTGTACTATTTTTTTTATTATAATTAAAAATGTATTTGTATGTTGTAAAAAAAATGGGGGAATAAACTTTATTATTATTATTATTATTATTTTTTTTTTTTTTTTTATTTTTTTTTTTAGCACAGTTTTCTGGTTATTGGTAGGCTTTGGTCGGGTACTGAGTACCAAGATCCGCTGCTGTCTATTTTACGTTGATGATAGGAACCCTCTTACAATATTTGTGGTGGTAAGTATAGTGCTCTTTTGTATTTTCCTGAAGATGTTGAAGTCCAGCTTTATCCTTCCTAGGTTCTCCTTTAGATTTTTAGGGATTACACCGGTGGCTGATATAATTATAGGGACGATCTGCGTGGATTTTTGCTTCCACATCTCTTTCACCTCTATTGCCAGGTCAGTATATTTATTGATTTTTTCTTCATACTTCTTTTGCAGGTTCGAGGATTCTGGTATAGATATGTCTATGAGGTAAGTGCTGTGGTTCTTCTTGTCCCTAAAAACAATGTCGGGTCTGTTGTTGATTATTTGTTTGTCTGTGATTATTGATCTATCCCAGTAGATAAGGTAGCTGTCATTTTCTTCAATTGGGTTTGGAATATACTTGTAGTATGGGATGTCTCCGTTTGTTATTTCACATTTTCTAAGCAGTTCCTGATGTATTATTCCTGCTACTAGATTGTGTCTGTGTAGGTATTTTGTCGGCGCTAGTTTTGGGCATCTCGCTATTATGTGTTCAATTGTTTCTCGGTATTGGTAGCATTTTCTACATAGATCGGAGGCTATTTCTTCTTTTAGAATGTATTTTTGGTAGTTTCTGGTTTTTACTACTTGGTCCTGAATACTTATGATGCTACCTTCAGCTTCCACATATATTTCGCCTTGGACAAGCCAGTCCACTGAAGCAGCTTTATTGACGTAGTTAGATTCCAGTATGTATCTGTAGCGTCCATGGAGTTGCTTATTTTTCCATCTCTGAATCTTTGCTTCTTCAGTAAGTGTGTAGTTGAGCGGTGTGTATGTGGTGTCCTTCAGTTTTAGTGTCAGTTTTAGTGGCGTGAAGTTGTTGTCTGCTTTAGTGATAGCTTCTATCAAGGGATTTTCGATTCTCTGATAGAAGTATGAGCGCAGTCCTTCTATAATTGAGTAGTGGAGGTTAGAGATGTCTAGTATACCGCGTCCCCCTTCATTTCTTGGTATTGTTATGCGTTCTGTGCATGCTTTTGGGTGGTGTCCTAGGTGTTGTGTTAGATAGACACGGATTTTTCTGTTGAGGTCTTGCAGGTCAGTTTCAGACCATTTTACAATGCCGAAAGAGTAGGTGAGTACAGGGATCACGTATGTGTTGATGGCTTTGCTTAAGTTCTTAGGTTTCAGTTTGGTTCTTAGGATTGTCTTTAATCTGTGGCAAAACTTTTTAACAAATTCCTTTTTGACTTCGGTGTGATCTATTTTTATGTTTTGCATGATACCCAGGTATTTGTAGGTTTCACTTGGTTCCATTTCTTCGATAGGTATTCCGCTGTTCTGGAGTTCTGTTGCCCCAACCGTAACACCTTTTTCTGTTGAAATTCTTCTGCATTTGTCGAATCCAAATTCCATGCTGATCTCCCCGCTCATGTCACTTACAAGTTTTATTAGTGCGTCTAGTTCTCTGGGTGTAGTAGCATATAGTTTTAGGTCATCCATATATAGGAGGTGGTTGATTTTGTGAAGATTCTGGCGGTTCTGTTTAATCTGATATCCGTATTTAGTGTTATTTAGTGTGTTGGATATTGGATTTAGAGCGAGACAAAACCATAACGCGCTAAGAGCATCGCCCTGGAATATTCCCCTCTTAACACTCAATTCGCTGGTATTGATATTTCCTATATCAGTGGTTAGATTAATTGTTGTTCGCCAGGATTTCATGGTGTTCTCGAGAAATCTTATAATGGATGGATTGATCTTGTATATGTGTAGAGTGTGGATGAGCCAGGAGTGCGGTACAGAGTCGAATGCCTTTTTGTAATCTATGTAGGCAGCATGTAAGTTCCTTTGCGTGGTTCGGGCTTGTCCCAGAATTACAGCGTCTATAGTTATTTGTTCCTTACATCCCATTGCTCCCTTCCTACATCCTTTCTGAGCGTCAGTGAGAATATTTTCTTTTTCTAGGTGTTCATAAATTTTTGAGCATACGGTTGATGTGAATAGCTTATAGATGGTGGGTAGACATGTTATAGGCCTGTAGTTTGCAGGATTGTTTGGGTCTTTCCCTTTTGATAAGAGATAGGTTGTGCCTTTGGTAAGGAATGACGGTGTTGCCGTTTCTTGTAGTATAAGTATTGTGAGCTGTGCTGCGAGAAATGGCCAGGTTGCAGTAAAGTTTTTAAGCCAAAAATTGTGTATCCTGTCATTTCCTGGTGCCCTCCAGTTCTTCGTTTTGCTAATTGCAGCTGCTATGTCGTTAGTGGAGATGTCAGTGAAAGGCATGACTGGTTTATTTGCGTGTATGTTCTCTTCTTTTAGGATCCATGAAGCTTGTTTTGTGTGTGTAGTTTCAGACGACCATATTGCACCCCAAAAGGTCTCAAGGTCCCTTGCTGTCAGCGAGTGTGGTGATGCTTCAGTGTTTTTGGTTAGAGTTCTATAGAATTTCCGCTCGTCCAGTTCGAAGAGTGCATTTTCTTGTTTTCGCCTAGTTGCTTCTCTGTATCTTCGCAATCTTTTGCTAAGGGCTGCGAGTTTTTGTTTTTGCATGTCTAGATATTCGGTAACACTTTTATTGTGTTGCGGGTCGTCAATTGCAGTTCCTATGGTTAAAAGGATTGGTAAGATCTTCCGTGTGAGGTTCTTTGATCTGAGGCCTTTACTGTATTGTTGGAATCTTCCAATAGTGGCTCTTAGATTAGAGATTCGTTTTTCTAGCCTTATTTCCCACTTCTGCTTTGGCGGTACATCTCTCTTTGTTTGTTTAGGTGGAGAAATCTCTTGTCCATTTAACAGTGTTGCTGTTATGGCGGCACAGTAGATATTGCAATGGAGATCGCTAATGTCCATGTCGTTGTGGAGCTCGTTTTTTAGGTAATGATCGACTAACTTGAGTATTTATTATTATTATTATTATTATTATTATTATTATTATTATTATTATTATTATTATTATTATTATTATTATTATTATTATTATTATTATTATTATTATTATTATTATTATTATTATTATTATTATTATTATTATTATTATTATTATTATTATTATTATTATTATTATTATTATTATTATTATTATTATTATTATTATTATTATTATTATTATTATTATTATTATTATTATTATTATTATTATTATTATTATTATTATTATTATTATTATTATTATTATTATTATTATTATTATTATTATTATTATTATTATTATTATTATTATTATTATTATTATTATTATTATTATTATTATTATTATTATTATTATTATTATTATTATTATTATTATTATTATTATTATTATTATTATTATTATTATTATTATTATTATTATTATTATTATTATTATTATTATTATTATTATTATTATTATTATTATTATTATTATTATTATTATTATTATTATTATTATTATTATTATTATTATTATTATTATTATTATTATTATTATTATTATTATTATTATTATTATTATTATTATTATTATTATTATTATTATTATTATTATTATTATTATTATTATTATTATTATTATTATTATTATTATTATTATTATTATTATTATTATTATTATTATTATTATTATTATTATTATTATTATTATTATTATTATTATTATTATTATTATTATTATTATTATTATTATTATTATTATTATTATTATTATTATTATTATTATTATTATTATTATTATTATTATTATTATTATTATTATTATTATTATTATTATTATTATTATTATTATTATTATTATTATTATTATTATTATTATTATTATTATTATTATTATTATTATTATTATTATTATTATTATTATTATTATTATTATTATTATTGTAGATTATCCTGATGATGCTCGAAATTAAACGAGCGAAATATTGATATATTATAAAAGGAGTTTCACTGCCCTATATTTATATAATGAAAACAATAAATAAATAAATGATTATATTACTGTCTGATTCACACATTAGCCAATCAGTCTCCTAATATTTTAATATAAATCACGGCAGACGCTTTCTACGCAACAGCGACAGCGTTTGAACTATGAAGTGGAATTGCAAAAGCGCGCGACCTGAGAAAATGTCAACTGGACCGCCGCAACGCGCTGCTCGTTATGAAACAAATCTATTTTTCATTATTGATAGGTTTTAATTATCATTATGAATATTTTGGGTGCATTTTTGGGATGGCCACGGGGAAGGGGCACGTGCTGGAGCGCGCTATAAAACCATCACCAGCCAGCTCAATGGCATCATTCAGTGGTTCCTTAACGGATTATCTTAGCAAACATGAAAGTACTGGTGAGTGGTATATGTGCGAATGCGATTGTGTATAGATGCACTTTCACAAAAATGTGGGAGTTATTAACATTTTTATTATATATTAATAATTGTAGAGTTTTAAGATTGATATCAGATTTATGCTTAATATTGGAGTTAGTAATACTTTCTAAATACTAAATAATTTATGAAACATTGTAATACTAGAAAAATAATATGTTTAATCATTTTACCAAAATTATATTTGAAATAATTTTACCAATACTATATTTGAAATAATTTGTATTGATTCGCCACAGTCAATAACACATTTAGGCTGGATTGTATAAGGTCGAGTTAACTGTAGCCCATACTTACGATAGAAATATAAACAGATTTTTTACTCATTCTTTATTTCTAAATATGAGTAACATTGATGGGCTGATTCAGTGCTCAGTGTAGTGCAATAGCACAATATGAAAAATAAATTATTAACGCTACTGGCCGTGCCGGTGACATTTACCACCATAACATTTTAACATTTACAGGCCTCTACTTATTATATATATATATATATATATATATATATATATATATATATATATATATAATGCTTACAACAAATGATTTTAATAGTAATAGTCAACTCTAGAGTGTTATTCCATTAACAAAAGATTCAAGACCAACCAAACCTACACCCATTCACCATTTCAAGCAATTTTCTACTATGATTAAATCAATTTATTTGTCTTTTTTGTAATTAAAAGTTATCCCGGATATAATTTGTAATGCAACTTTATGACTAGAGAAAAAATTTGTATATAAAGTTGTTGAAATCCTTGAATTAATCTTCACTAGCTCAGCTATACTGAAGAGAGCAATATTGGAATGTAGATCTGAAAATTGCTAAGACATAAATTCACGATTATACAATTAATTACTTTGTATAACAAGAAATATCTATATATAAGTGTGAATCCACTTTTTAGCAACTACATATTTAGATTTCGACCTTATTAGATTTCATCAGTGTAGCGAGTGAGAATGAATTCACACACCTGTTATCTGGCTTTTATTAAGGTCAGACTGTTACATCCATTTACTCATATCTTGTATTATGACGGTTTGGGTTCTGGTTGATTATTGGCTTTTAAACCCTCTTTGGAATTCACACAGTACTTCGAGTGTTTATATACAAAGTAATGCAATTTTCTCTCTATAGAGACATTTTAACGCCATCTGGCAATCAATTAACAATGTCATACCATATCGTACTATGAGATAACAAGTGTCGTAACTTCCAAAATGAACTTTTAGGTTTTTATTTTTGTTTTGATGATTCTTATGTGTATTTTAACACTACTTTAATCCTATTTGTGTGTTTAGAACACATCAAATTATATTTAAGAAAATTAAAAAACATTATTAACATTAACTACTCGAACTATTGCAATCTTTAAAATGCATTTATCTCAAAATTTATTTTTTTTGGAATTTACGATATTTGTTACCTCACAGTGCGATATCTTAATTGATTTGGTGTCGCTAGATGGTGTTAAAGTTCCTCTATAGAGGAGAACGTTGTATTAAGTTGAATTTAATTAATAATATTTTAATAATGATTTTAAAGATCAATATATAGTTGTAAATACTAATGTGTTAAATTTCATTTTTAGATCTTTGTGGTGGCCTCTCTAGCCCTATCATTCGCCGACGACATCCCAATTCTGCGGCAAGTAAACGAAATCAACCCGGATGGCTCTTACAACTACGCATATGAAACCGGAAATGGTATCTCAGCCGAAGAGCAAGGGTTTCTAAAGGATGCTGAAACGCAAGTGGCGCAAGGACAGTACCAATACCAATCACCTGAAGGCGAAATTGTTAGGTTGGTGTATGTTGCCGATGAGAGTGGATTCCACCCGCAAGGAGAGCATTTGCCAACCCCACCACCAATTCCGGCTGCCATTCAGAGGGCTCTAGAGTACTTGGCTACACTACCACAGGAGAAGAAGTAGTTCATGGGATGTGCGAGATTTTATAAATCCTAGTCCTTTTTTTATTAGGAAATTGTTTGTACAAATTAAGACTGTTAATATTGTTATAGTAAAAATAAATAGATTGTCTATTAGTCAATGAATTTTGTAATTTTGTACTCTTTCAAATTTATTTCACGAGGGCTTTACAAGAAAATTACGGAAATTATGTGGAAATAAATGCTATTAGACACCTCTGGAACTAGAAAATTATTACTTAACTCTGTTACTTAAGATGAGTTTATACAACAGATGAAATCATAACATGGTTTTAGTTTTATTCGTAACTTAACTTACTTACTTACTAAGTTACGAATAAAACTAAAACCACGTTATGTTGTTTCATCTGCTGTGTGTGAAATATGATTTGCGAAAATTCGCCCGCGATTCGGATTCAACCTTCGCTCCCCTGAGCATTGACTAGACATCTCTAGTTACACCAATCATTCTAGATAACTTCTGTTACACCGAACATCCTATGTAACTTTTATATACACCATACACCCTAGACAATATCAAATCGACTGAAAATGATTAACTAGAAATTATCGATTTGATAACGAAACATTTTCAAGAAAATTAAATTTTATTTATTATTTAACCTGAAATATTGTTATATAAAAACATATTATTAAGCAGGCTCTAATAAATATCTTAAAATCCTGATAAATGAAGATTTAACATCGGCCACCGATATTACGGAGAAAGTTCAGGTTCCATTAAAAAGCGGCAGATGATGCTGCTTGCTTAAAGTTAAACGTAAAATCATTGACTGAACTTTATGAAGACTTCTCAATCAATCAATGGCAATATGTATTCATGATGGAGAAATTAATGAACGATATATATATATATATATATATATATATATATATATATATATATATGTATTAGTTTCTCACACACGATTGAAATAAATATATTCAATAATCACACCCATTGATTATATTTTTTTCAATGGTGTGTGAGAAATAAAAAAAAAATATTTCTTATTTTTAATAACTAGTTCTTTTGGGACTCTGGGCAAGACCTTTCAAGGGGTTTCAAAATATTCATACTTTTCCATATTTTCTGCATGCTCGTTTGAGCCATATTATAGTTATTAGTTAGTTTAAATTTAGGGCCACTATGCCCTCGTATGCCAGTTGGATACGTATATCTTAAGATTTTTTTTTTAAACAAATATTGACACACCTTGCCTTGCATACTCATTTATGGCAACTCTGCAGAATATGTGTATATACTACACATATAGTTGTTGCCTTGCCCTCTTCTTTGTCTCCGTTAGGACCACTATGATCAGTTTAATTTCTTTCACCATTTCTTGCTCTTTGGTTCTGACTCCTTGCAGGCTTCAGATTCCAATATTACGGGTCTGTTTCCACTGCAGTTTTCGTCGTCCCTTTCCATTTCCAATTGAATTTCGAGGCTTGTTTGTCAGGTTTTTAGCACTTTGGTTTGTTTTTAGACATACCAGGTAGGTAGCCTTGTGATTTAACCCCCATATTGAAAGGCCTTGAATTTTCTATTTAGGGTTTATTGCCTTAGACTAATGCATTCCCAGACTTTAGGGCTTATTCCGTCCTGCTGGTTCATCCGTTTTCCAGGTCATTTCGTCGAAGTTGCCTTTTAATGTTTAGCCACTTTTCATCTGTAACCGTAAACAGGGGCCCTTACTAGGTTCTATTAACCGGAGCCAATTGAACATAGGTTTTTACGAGGTTGTTACTCCTCCTTCTTCCACCGGGATTGGGACCGGCATTGGCGGAGTTTGTAGCTTATAAACTAAAAATATTTCAATCCAATACATTATATGTTAAATAGCTTCTTGTATTAGCGAACAAAACGAACTAAAGGCCCGCACAATGTAAAATTGTACGGATTTTAGACTGTGCGGGCCATAACCAAACTATTTAATGTATGTTTTTTTTTGTATTTAAGCGAATATATTACGCAATGTGGGCGCCTGACGAAGAAACAGGTTTAACCTTTCAACCATTGACTAGTCATTAAACGTGTCAACATAAATAATAAAACAAATTAAAGGTTAATCCAACGATCAATCTGTAAAATTTTATCAAACAAGTGAATTTTCTGTAAACATTTTTTTAAATAAAAATCAACAATGTTGGTACGTTTAAACTGTACTAATAGTAATTTTTCAACTCGCTTTCAAAATATATTCTACTGAACGTGGTTTTTTATTTTTTATTTAATTTAATCATATGCCTTCTAAGGTGTAGACGAACGTGGTTATTTAAAATGTGAAAAGTCATACCTGAGAGTAAATTTTTGGAATGAATTAGTTGACAAAAAGTCTTTAGATTTACTATTACATCATTTAAAAGTTATGTTTAGCACTTATTTAGCTTCAAAATCAAGCATTATTTGTTTAATTTCGTTAATACATAACGTCTCAAAGCGAGGAAATGCAAGACACCATTCTAACCGATCAAAAAGGCAGTAATAGTGCAACTAAGATTCTCAAATTTAGGTCCATATTACAAGGACTATTAATAAACAAATCTATAACTAATATATACATTTAAAAAAATTAATAAGCAAGTTACAGCTGTTTATCTACAGTAACTTAGCTGATTTGAGATATACCATCATTCTATCCCTTTAAAAACGCAGTAATAGTGCAACTCTGAATTGAGATATATCATCATTTACATCCTCTAAAAAGAGAGTAATAGTGCAACTAGGATTATCAAATTTAGTACCATATTAACAGGAATATAATAAAAAAAATCGCAATCAATTTCATATATTTTGGAAATTATTAAGTTACAGCTGTTTTTCTGAACTAACTTGGCTGATTTGAGATATATTATCATTCAAACTCTTCAAAAATATAGTAGTAGTGCATCTAGAATTCTCAACTTTAGCACCATATTAGAAGGACCATTTATAAACAAATCATAAGTTCATACTTTTTTGAAAATCAATAACCAAATTACAGTAGTTTTTCTGAAATAAGTTAGCTGATTTGAGATATATCTGTAACCCTTCAAAAAGGTAGTAATAGTGCAACTAGGATTCTCAAATTTAGTACCATATTAGAAGAACTATTAGTAAACAAATCGTAAAATTTTTTATACATTATTGAAAATTAATAACCAACTTACAGCTGTTTTTTTCTGTAGTAACTTAGCTGATTTGATTTATTTCATCATTCTAACCCTTCAAAAAGGCAGTAATAGTGAAACTAGGATTCTCAAATTTAGTATCTTATTAGAAGGACTATTAATAAGCAAATCGGTCTCAATTTCATAAATTTTTGAAATTTAAAAATCAAGTTACAGCTGTTTTTCTGAAGTAACTTAGCTGATTTGAGATATATCATCATTCTATCCCTTTAAAAACGCAGTAATAGTGCAACTAGGATTTTCAAATTTAGTACCATATTACAAGGACTATAAATAGACAAATCTCAAACAAATTTATACGTTTAAAAAAATTAATAACCATGTTATAGCTGTTTATCTAAATTGAGATGTGTCATCATTCTAATCGTTCAAAATGACAGTAAAAAAAAAAGACCTTTATTGGCATTTCCCTCACTGCCCCTCCACATCACAAACCTCAACAAAAATATACAAAATAAATAAAATACTTTTATTTATATTGTATTTTTATTTTTATGACAGTAATAATATAACTAGGATTTTCAACTTTAGTACCACATTAAAAGGACTATTTATAAACAAATTGCAAACAATTTTGTATTTTTTTGAAAATCAATAACCAAGTTACAGCAGTTTTTCTGAAGTAAGTAAGAATATCGTCATTCGAACCCTTCAAAAATATAGTAATAGTGCATCTAGTATTCTCAAATTTAGTACCATAACTTATGGTACAAAAACGTTTTACATTAAATGTAATGCATTAAAATTTTGAAATTAAAACTATACGATTATATAATTAAATTTAACACTTAATAAGCTTCAAAATACTGCATAATTTTTTATTTTGTATTTTTCCTGTTCTATTCAAGAGCTTAAGTTTTTTGTTAATAGAAATAGTGAGTTGGTGTATCAAATTTATAATTAACTTCAACTTAAATTTTTAATTTTAATTTTTCTTTTATTTACCATATATTTGTATAATTTTTTGTTTATATGTTTATATAACATTTTTATCAATAGAGCTTTTTTTCTATGCTTAGTGGTTTGTGTACTGTTTGCGATGGTTTTGTTAATTCTTAAATAATTATGTAGACTTACTATATATTATATATATATATATATATATATATATATATATATTATATATATATATAAATATATATATATATATATATATATATATATATATATAGAGAGAGAGAGAGAATATTATACTCAATGGTAAAACTACTAAACCTATTGTAATATTTAAAATGCATTTAACTCGAAAAGTGATAATTAAATAATAATTGTTACTTTATCATATGGTAAACATGGATAAAGTGTTGCACTGCACTGCAAACATTTTCTTCTTCACATGTTTGCTGCAATGCACGTTACAATGTTCTTTGAGTACTTTAAACCGGTGTTTTCAGGGTTCTCTGAGCACTTTAAAGGGGTGTACATTAATAATGAAGTAAAAAAGGTAATCATTATTTGTGAGATCTAATACATGGAGTTGTCTAACACCCGTATAATGTGAGATATTTTTTATTATTTATGATTATTATTAAACAATTTGTTACCATTCACCTTATAATAATTTGACTGCTAAAAAAAATATATTTCTTCCAATCAGCTCACTGATTACTTATGAAATTCTACGAATATTGAATATTTAATCCTGCCATCACCATTAGCATAAGTAGATAGTTTCATGGTACAGGATGATTTACGCGATGTTTTGGCTTCACGGCCCAGTTTCGTGATTTAAGTGAAATAAATAAACCCGGCTAATGCGACTAATTAACGCAGAAAGACGTCCGCGGGGAACCTTGATAATGGCCGCTGCAAAGGGCAATGTTTGAATACATACCGGCCTTGTCGTCTTCAAAAAAAAAATCGATGTTTTTTTTTCCTCATTTACATCCGAGGAAGACGACTCGACTGCAGTATATAAACCCGAGGTGCTAGTATGGGAGCATCGAGTTTACTATCGCAAGTCAAACAAGAACCAACAACAAAATGAAAACTGTGAGTAATGAGTCAAATTTAATTAATAATTATGTTTTTTTCAAACTATTTATTTAATTTAATACGTAAATACTCAAGCCATTTTCAGATGCATTTTATAGTGCTATTATAAGTTTCTTAACAATACTAGTGTTGTTAAATGATGAATATAAGATAATAATAATAATAATAATTTATTGCTGTTGTTATACATGGACTTCCTTCTTCAGCAAATAGCCCCTGGTTTTCTGAAGTGTTGTTAATTGTATCCCAACGACAAATGGAACCGACTTTTAGTTATATTAGTCATGAAACGTAAAGAAAAGTCAAAATTCGATTTTTCTCGTTATAAATATCTTCATTATACACCAATGCTGTATTCGGAATGTAAAACGTGAAATATATTAAAGATATAATCTGTGTAGGATGCCATGTAGAAAGTGAAATATATTAAAGATATAATCTGTGCAGGATGCCATGTAGAAAGTGAAATATATTAAAGATATAATCTGTGCAGGATGCCATGTAGAAAGTAAAATATATTAAAGATATAAACTGTGCAGGATGCCATGTAGAAAGTGAAATATATTAAAGATATAATCTGTGCAGGATGCCATGTAGAAAGTGAAATATATTAAAGATATAATCTGTGCAGGATGCCATGTAGAAAGTGAAATATATTAAAGATATAATCTGTGCAGGATGCCATGTAGAAAGTGAAATATATAAAAGATATAATCTGTGCAGGATGCCATGTAGAAAGTGAAATATATTAAAGATATAATCAGTGCAGGATGCCATGCAAAAATAAAATTAATTACACAACCAAAAAATTTCACTTTTCTTTTTCAAAATGCCAATATCAATAATGCAATAGTAATCATAAGATCAAAAAACATATGTAGTGAAATATTTACGAGAAACATGGTACTTAGTATAATACAATTGTTACAGTATCAGGTATAGAAATTCATGAAATTCTCTACTAGCAAAGCCTTGATTTTTTGTTTAAAAGTGTTCATACTAATTTTGTTTTTAAATAACAATTTTATGTTCTAGATGATTGCTTTCGCTGCTCTTTTGGCCTTAGCCGCCGCCGCAACAACCCCCTTAGAACCCATCCCAATTCTGAGACAAGACGCTGATGTCAGTTTCGATGGCACCTTCCAACACTCATTCGAGTCTGGTAATGGAATCAAAGTGCAAGAACAAGGGGTGGTAAAGAACGCGGGTGTAAAGGATGCCGAAGCTTCCGAAGTGACCGGTTCATTCGAATACGTTGACAATGAGGGCACTAAGTACGTTGTGAACTACATCGCTAACGAGAATGGTTTCCAACCCCAAGGAGACCACTTCCCGGTGGCCCCAACCCCACCACCAGTACCAGCTGCCATCCAGAGGGCTTTGGACTGGATCGCCGCCCATCCAGAACCGGAACATCCCCAGAAGAAGCATTGAGTTGATTGATTATTGTTGATGAATATTACGGCCTTGATGTATAATAGATGTAAATAATAATAAATGCATGAAAGAAAATTGTGTTATTAATTTGCCTTTATCTTAAGAATTAGAGATGCTACGAAAAATAACAAGTATTTTTGGAATCAGCATATGACACTGTAAGATAACAAGTGTCGTAACTTCCAAAGTGATTTCAGGTTTTGTTTTGTTCATTCTTATGTATATTTTAACGCTCATTGAATCCTTTTTTGCGAAATATTGATTTTCTCATTAAATAACGTGAAAACTAGCAACACCCTATTTTTTATTTAATTACGGCCTTGATGTATAATAGATGTAAATAATAATAAATGCATAAAAGAAATTTTTGTTTTAATTTAATTATAGTAGACAGCTCAGTAGGGTAGTGGTTAGAAACGACGCACGTTTGATCCCATTTATCAGTATTGAGTAGCGAAGGTTCAACCCAATTTAAAAAAAAAAAAACCTTTCACAGTTTTTTTTATGAAGATAAGTGATGTCATAAAGAAATGTTTGTTTTAATGTAATTTTCGTAGACTGCTCAGTGGGGTAGTGATTAAAACCAACGTACATTTGATCCCATTTATCAGTATTGATGAGCGAAGGTTCAACCCAATTTTTCAAAAACCCCTTTCACAGGTTTTTTATGAAGTTAAGTGATGTCATAAAAGACATTTTTGTTTTAATGTAATTTTCGTAGACTGCTCAGTGGGGTATTGATGAGCGAAGCTTCAACCCAATTTTTCAAAACCCTTTTCACAGGTTTTTTATGAAGTTAAGTGATGTCATAAAAGACATTTTTGGTTTAATGTAATTTTCGTAGACAGCTCAGTGGGGTAGTGATTAAAAACAACGTACGTTTGATCCCATTTATCAGTATTGATGAGTTAAGTGATGTCATAAAAGACATTTTTGGTTTAATGTAATTTTCGTAGACAGCTCAGTGGGGTTGTGATTAAAAACAACGTACGTTTGATCCCAATTAACAGTACTTGCAAAGATTTAAATTAGAAGAAGATTTTTAAATTTGGAGGGTATGTTGGACAATAAAAGGTTCAATAAGATTAGAAGTTTCGAAGCAAATTATGTGTATTTTTGAAGACGGGAGAAGATTGGTAGTAACATGTTATTACTATAGATAACTGTACACACAATGCTGTAACAAAGAGACTAATAAAAACATATATATATATATATATATATATATATATATATATATAATTTTGTTAATGCGTTTATTAATTTTGATAAATCAATAGTGATTTAACTTATAGTTAAAAGTTTACATACACAGCATGATTCTGAAACAGGAGGAAGTTTGACAAATCACAGATCATCCGGTTAACACCTGCTAACCGGATGATCTTTTAACTTATAGTGATTTGTCAAACTTCCTCCTGTTTCAGAATCATGCTGTATATGTGTTGTTATTTATTTATTTGCCTGATCATAACACAGCGAATAAAAACACTAGTAGTTACTGTAATTCTTGTAATTCTGTAACTATCGACCTTCGGGTCCTTCTGCCAGTGTTGCTACTTGTTAAATCGCCCCCGTGTGTCGTAAATTGTATTCCAACGATAAATAGTATCGATTACCTAGACTAGGATTGGAACCCTAGTTGCCCGTTCGTAAACCACTGCACTACAAAGGCGTATTATTAATAAAATAATTTAAATTAATTATAGCGTTTAATTTTTGTATATAAATATATTATTAAATTCTCAATGAACACAAACCTTTCGCTACGCTATTATGATAATTTAAAAAAAAAGTCTTAGAAAGTAGTGGCTCGTCTACAATGTTAAGGACGAACATTTGGAATTGTGCAAAATTTTGGGAGGAGCTATTATATAAATACCGGTCAGATCGTTGCAGGATTATCACATTGAATTGAATATTCACTAGTGCAGCATCATCATGAAGGTCGCTGTAAGTATTCTATTACTTTAAAAGATTCTTTCAAACAGATTTTTAGTTAAATAGAAACAGTGAGGAATAATTTAAGCTTGAATAATTAATGCAAGCATATTTTCCTATTATCCGTGTGCAAATTTTGTGCAATTAAAACTCATTGTAGAATAATTTCTATAATAACTTATCTCACGATAGATTTATCTCACGATAGATTTATCTCACGATAGATTTATCTCACGATAGATAATCGTTGGTATCCTTCTATTCATTTAAAGCCAAAGAAAAGTCTGTTGGTATAGAATGAATACTATTGTGGAGGAAATGCCCATGTCTAGAAACGGTTAATGTGGCCCTGTCTGTGGTGAACCTTTCCGAATTTTTTAAAATATTTTTTAAAGGCACCCTACACGGTCAATAATACTGTCATTATTCTAAAATATTGACTGTATACGGCGTATGGCAAAAAAGAGAGAAACTTCTTTTATTAATCGATATTTCGCTCTTTATTCAAAGCTTCATCAGGATTATACTACAAATGAACCAACATTTATAAAATTACACAGTTATTACAGTAATACTTATACATAGAGTTTAAAGCTAAAACATCAGACATTTGAAGAACAATTAATACAAGATTAAAACTAGAAAAAGACAGTTAAATATAATAAAATATACAATTGCGATGTTGTTCACTAAATTTTAACTATATATACATACTGGAAACCAAGGGCAGGTGAACAAAATTAAAGCCAAGATCTTGTTTGGTTCCGGTTTATTAAGTTACGTGCCAACGTTTCGCTAGCCAGTGCCAGCATCATCAGGGCATGTACATAAAATTAATAAAAATAATGTACGACGTTACACATCAAAATGCAAATCACAAAGTGTAAATAGGCAAATGTGAATTCACCCTCCTCCGGTGAGAATCGAACCCACGTCTCTGGTGAGTTCGATTCCCACCGGAGGGTGAAATTTTTGAGTATTCACATTCACATTTTATATATATATATATATATATATATATATATATATATATATATATATATATATTGTAGGAGGATTGAAGCAAATACTGACAGTACTAGGAATTACAGTATTTATTTGATAATAATTTCTTCTATTTTTCTCATAGATTGTATCTCTTGCCCTCTTCGCCGTTGCTTTTGCCGGCACCCCAGAACAAGATGCGCCCATCCTAGCACAGGATTCTGATGTGAGCTTCGACGGTACCTACCACCACTCATTCGAAACTGGTAATGGTATTGCCGCCCAAGAACAAGGAGTGCTTAAGAACGCCGGCCAAAAGGAAGAGGCTGAAGAAGTACAAGGATCCTACAAATACACCGCTCCTGATGGCACTCCAATTTCCATTCAATACATCGCCAACGAGCACGGTTACCAACCCCAAGGAGACCATTTACCAGTTGCCCCAACCCCACCACCAATCCCAGCCCAAATCGCCAGGGCTTTGGACTGGATCGCCGCCCATCCACAACCCGAGGAACACCAAAAACACTAAGATGTGATACTAATTAGAACGAATGATATTTTCTCTGATAAATATTATGAAATTTATTTTAGAAGACATACACTGCCAACATTTTTTAGGTTTTTACAAAACAAATTGTTACTGTAAATATGATTCTGTGCCATTATTGATAATAAATGTAAAAATTATATAAATTTACTTTTTATTTTCAAAATATACTTCTATGGTCGTCGAGATACAATTAATGACATTTGAAAATTCCGGTACAATTTTCTTAAGTAGCAAGTAATAACACTCACTTTTGCATACACTAACACATGGATAGGACCCGAAGGTCGATAGCTAGTTATAAAATATAAAGTGTAAAATTATAACTTTAGAATAATCAGTTAAGGATGGAATTCATAACAAGCATTTTTGTATGAGTTAATTACTGTACAAGTCGAATATACGAAGTTGATCTGGATTTAATTACTCTTTTCTAGCCGAAAGAAAAACTAGTGGATTAATGAATATTATTTTAATTACTCTAGCAAAGATTAATTAAATCCAGATCGACATAATATCGAAATAATGTTGGTGTTAAAATGTACATGAGGAATAACACTATTAAGAAATAAATCATGATTGAAATCTAATTATACCAACTATATTTATAGTTCATACAAAAAATTAATGATAAATGCAATTTTATGGGTCCGCTAAATAATATATATCTCGTAATTCAAAGTAACTATTTAAATAATTTTGATGCTAAAATGTGCACGAAGAATGAGACTATTAAGAAATAAATCATGGTTGAAATCTAATTATACCAACTGTATTTATCGTTCATACAAAAAATTGATGATTAATGCGATTTTATGGGTCCGCTAAATAACGTATATCTCGTAATTTAAAGTACTAATTGAAATAATTTTGATGTTAAAGTGTTCATGAAGAATGAGACTATTAAGAAATAAATCATGATTGAAATCTAATTATACCAACTGTTTTTATAGTTCATACAAAAAATGAATGATAAATGTGATTTATATGGGTCAGCTAAATAATATATATCTCGTAATTCAAAGTAACAATTGAAATAATTTTGATGTTAAAATGTTCACGAAGAATCAGACTATTAAGAAATAAATCATGATTGAAATCTAATTATACCAGCTATTTTTATAGTTCATACAAAAAAATGAATGATAAATGCGATTTTATGCGTCCGCTAAATAATATATATCTCGTAATTCAAAGTAATAATTGAAATAATTTTAATGTTAAAATGTTCATGAAGAATGAGACTATTAATAAATAAATCATGGTTGAAATATAATTATACCAACTGTATTTATAGTTCATACAAAAAATGAATGATAATTTCTATTTTATGGGTCCGCTAAATAACATATATCTCGTAATTCAATGTAATAATTGAAATAATTTTGAAGTTAAAATGTTCACGAAGAATCAAACTATTAAGAAATAAATCATGATTGAAATCTAGTTATACCAACTGTATTTATAGTTCATACAAAAACTGAATGATAAATGCGATTTTATGCGTCCGCTAAATAATATATATCTCGTAAATCAAAGTAATAATTGAAATAATTTTAATGTTAAAAAGTTCATGAAGAATTAATTAGACTATTAGGTAATAAATCATGATTGAAATCTCATTATACTAACTGTATTTATAGTTCATACAAAAAATGAATAATAAATGCGATTTATATGGGTTAGCTAAATAACGTATATCTCGTAATTCAAAGTAATAATTGAAATAATTTTGATGTAAAAATATTCATGAAGAATGAGATTATTAAGAAATAAATCATGGTTGAAATCTAATTATACCAACTGTTTTTATAGTTCATACCAAAAATGAAGGATAGATGCGATTTTATAGGTCCGCTAAATAATGTATATCTCGTAATTCAAAGTAATAAATGAAATAATTTTGATTTTAAAATGTTCATAAAGAATTAGACTAATAAGAAATAAATCATGATTGAAATCTAATTATGCCGACTGTATTTATAGTTCATACAAAAAATGAATAATAAATGCGATATTATGGTTCCGATAAATAACGTATTTCTCGAAATTCAAAGTAATAATTGAAATAATGTTGATGTTAAAATGTACATGAAGAATTAGACTATTAAGAAATAAATCATGGTTTAAATCTAATTATACCAACTGTATTTATCGTTCATACAAAAAATTAATGATAAATTCAATTTTATGGGTCCGCTAAATAATGTATATCTAGTAATACAAAGAAATAATTGAAATAATTTTGATGTTAAAAAGTTCACGAAGAATTAGATTATTAAGAAATAAATCATGATTGAAATCTAATTATAGCAACTATATTTATCGTTCATACAAAAAATGAATGATAAATGCGATTTATATGGGTCAGCTAAATAACGTATATCTCGTAATTCAAAGTAGTAATTGAAATAATTTTGATGTTAAAATATTCATGAAGAATGAGACTATTATGAAATAAATCATGGTTGAAATCTAGTTACATTAACTATATTTTTCATTCATCGAAATGGGTCCTCTAAATAACACACACACACACACACATTCATTACGTACAAATTCAAAGTAACAATTGGAATAATTTTCGTATTAAAATATTCCTAAGAATTATACTATCAAGCAAAAAATCATGGTTGAAATCTATTCACCTCCACTGTATTTTTTGTTCATACGAAAAATTAATGATACTAGCGAATTTTTAGGTCTACATTTCTTGAAAATATCAAAAAGCAAAATAAAAATTGAAATCATTTTGATGTTAAAATATTATATATATATTTTGACGATGACAGAAAAATCTTCGCTCGTTAGCCAATTGTGATGTATGTACATAAGTAATATGAGCCAGTAAGAATGAGGTGTAAGTCAGTTTGGAATTTTTTTGAAAAGGAGAAGATTTTGCGTTTGGTATTTATGTAAATCGACATACGCAGTTATATTTTTACTTATGAATAAATTGATTTCAAGTCTGTAACTGCGCACGCCGATTTACACAAATACCAAACCCAAAATCTTCTCCCTTTCAAAAAAATATAAATGTGACCACATTCATTCTCTTAGGTCCGTATTCATCAACATTCCATAAACTATATATGTCCCATAAGCTATTGAATGTATAAATTGAAAATGTCATTGTGACAGAAATGGTCAAAATAAATGTCAAAAACCTTGAATAGCGTTTGTGATTGGAGCTTTGATGACACCTTTTGTTTAATTATTCAGTGTTGCCAATAGAGCGAATCTAAAGTAACTACATTCCCTACATAATTTATTTATTGTTGCTAGAACAACGAATACTTATAGGTTTAATAGCTATTGATAGATTTATAGAACGTTGGTGCATACGGGGGACAGTCTCATATATATCACAATAAATAAGTTCATTAATTGTTCAAGATAAATGAGATTATTAGAAAATAAATAATGGTTGAAATGTTACACATAGTTATTAGAAAATTAATAATGGTTGAAATGTTACACATAGTTGGTATGTTACACCAACTATGTGTAACATTTCAATCATTATTTATTTTCTAATAACTATGTGTAACATTTCAACCATTATTTATTTTCAAATGTTTCGTTCATCCAAAAATTAATGGTAATTGTAATTAACTGGGTCCTCGAAAACGAAATTTTCTAAACTAATATTTAAAATTGTTGTGATACCTGAATATTGAGACAAACAAGAATTTACAAATTAAACATATGTGCTGTGGCCATTTTCAAATACAAAATTACTCAATCGCAAACTATATAGATGAATATGCGATTTATTATAATTGCATAAATGATTTTTTTTTTAGTTATATGATATTTGTATAAATCTAGAAAGTTGAAGTTCAACAGCATAATAGAGGACGAACACGTCAGAATTTTGGGGACGCGTTTGTGTTTAAATACCGGTTAGATAATTGGAGAGCATCATATTGAATCCAATATTCAGTACAGCATCATCATGCAAGCTATTGTAAGTAAATATACTTCGAATACTATTTATCTTTATTCTCTTAATTTTATATATATATATATATATATATATATATATATATATATATATATATTATTAGTAGTAGTTGCTGCATTCAAACTGATTATTAGGCTTCAGGTCCTTCAGCCGTGTATATGTCAGAATGGTACTTTATTCAATTTATTATTATGGTGTATTCGTTTTAAAAGTATTTATTATTATTTGTCACATTTGTATGTAATTTTGTTGCCAAATAAATGTAAATTTATATATTATTATTAATGTAAACATTCACACTAAACTGTACCTTTAGTGTGAATGTTTACATTAATAATAGAATATAAAAGAATATGAATCTAAAACTAAATTACTGTGACAATATGTGCAAGATTTGTCTAGTTATATATTAAACTTTTATTAACAACCAAGTGATTAAAATCAGCTGATCAAACAATAACAACGATCAGCTGTGTACCCACTGGTTCGACGAAAACCGTGGACATTTGAATCGCGAACAAAGCAGATAATTCTCGAGTTAATTTCCAATCTGTGATACAAACGTCACTTTAGAAAATCGGTACATGAGGCTAAGAAATGTAAAGTTTACAAAACTGTGTGCAATATCTAACAATATAATCACGGGCTATAGTTAACTCCACTTTATACAACCGAGCCTTAATGTATAAATATAGTTATGTCATATAGTTATGTATATGAAGTATAGAAAATTTCGGAAACGTTGATATAATTCATATAGTTATGTATATGAACTATCGGAAATTTCGGAAACGTTGACATAATTCATATAGTTATGTATATGAACTATAGGAAATTTCGGAAACGTTGACATAATTCATATAGTTATATATATGAACTATCGGAAATTACGGAAACGTTGACATAATTATTTTTTTATTTGTTTTTTAAATATTTTATTTAATACATAATCATAAAAAATACAATCTAAATGAAATATATCAATTTAATATATACAAAAGGAAAATTATTATTATTTTTTAAATAGAAGTGAACTTAACTGCAGGAACTCGCAAGGATACCCAAGTTGTCTGGTATCGAGAGATGCAGGTGGTCGTGGTTGGTGGTTTAGATCTCGGTGTTATTTGTCTCTATGTTGTATTATATCTCTCTTTAGATTTTCTCTGGATTTTTTAACGTTTTAAATAAAATTTAATGAAAACAACAAAATAATTTATTAATAAATTATGAATTGATTACAGATTATCTGTTCATTCGCCCTTTTGGCTATTGCTTTCGCCGGCACTCCAGAACAAGATGCCCCTATTCTGGCGCAAGACTCTGATGTGAGCTTTGACGGCACCTACCACCATTCATACGAAACCGGAAACGGTATCGCCGCCCAAGAGCAAGGAGTGCTCAAGAACGCCGGACAAAAGGAAGAGGCTGAAGAAGTACAAGGATCCTATAAATACACCGCTCCTGATGGCACCCCAATTTCCATTCAATACATCGCAAACGAGCACGGTTTCCAACCCCAAGGAGATCATTTACCAGTTGCCCCAACCCCACCACCAATTCCAGCCCAAATCGCCAGAGCTTTGGACTGGATCGCCGCCCACCCACAACCCGAGGAACACCACAAACCTGGAAAATTCTAAAAAAAATATGTAACTAATGTTTAGTTATGTGTTTAAATGATATGATTGTGCCATTGTAAATATTATAGATGAATTGAATAAATAATATAAAATTGTAAATATTTGGTATCACGTACAATCCTGAACATTTAATTAATATTAACTATAGGATGTTAATAATGGCGCAACTAGTGGATTAACAGTTAAGGTGGAAATATTGCCAGAGCTTGTAACAACTCAATTGATATCAGTGAATAAATATATGGCTGAAATCTATTCACCCGAACTATATTTTTCGTTCAAACAAAACATGAATGATAATAACGATGTGAATAAATATATGGCAGAGAATTGGAAAAAAAACAGATTGGGAAAATTCAACTATACATATTAATCACAAGTTTAAACTTTTAGAAAGACTAATAGAAAAAAGACTGAAAGAGGAAGTTGAATATAAAAGAGGTATGTCAAAAAATCAATACGGCTTTTGAAAAAACTTATCAACTCTGAATGCTTTAGAAAACGTCATTAATGAAGTTAATTTGGCTAAAATAGATTCATATAAAAATTAAAAAAATATATATTATGTTATGTTTAGACGTTAAAAAAATGCATTTAATACAGCTCAATAGTATAAAATTGTTAACAAATTTAAAACATTAAAAATTTCAGATTATGTAATAAACATCATTAAAAGTTAATAAGAGATATTATAGTGGCGAATAAAAATTATAAAAAAAAAATTAAAAATTAAGATTGGTGTTCCACAAGGATCCGTTCTAGGTCCTCTTTTATGGACATTTTTTTATGATGGCGTATTAAAGTTATCTTTAAGTGTTAAAATTATTGGTTATGCTGATGATATTACAATATTGATATCTGGTAAAAATTAATTTGAGCTCAGTTTGGCAATAGAAACTATCAATAAAATTGATCTTTGGATGATTGATAATGGACAAACTTTGGCAAGTGAAAAAACTGAATTAATTATCCTTGAAGGTAGAAGAAAATTAAATAAGTTTAATTTAAATATAGGTAACAATGTTATTAAAAGTAAAAATGAAATTAAATATTTAGGTGTAGATAAAGGATTAAAATTTAAAAACCATGTTAAAAATGTTTGGGAAAAAGCAATTAAAAAAATAAACTTATTATATAAAATTATGAAGAGCATTACAAACTTTTAAGAAATATTTTAGCAAATGTTTCAAATTCAATAATACTTTACGCTGTACCTATTTAGCAAAATGTAATTACAACTTATAAGAAATTTAGAAATATGACAATTAACTGCCACTCCTTTAAAAAAGTTATATGTACATATGTTATATGTTATATGTTATATGTTATATGTTATATGTACATATAGAACTATTTCGAATAACAGAATAGTGCAGAGTTCAAGTCATTTAAAATAGTGGACGGACATAGTTTGGTTGGTAGGGGACACCCACCCACCCCACCTTCGCTCAAATAGTTTTTTCATTGGATATAGATATTTGGTATTGTTTAAACTATTCCAAGAAGAGTGTTATCCATTGGAAAAACTATGCGAACCAAGGTGGGGTGGGCGGGCGGCCCCTACAAACCAAACTATGTCCGTCCACTATTTCAAACGACTTGAACTATGCACTACACTATTATCCGTTATTTTTTTTGGATTAAATTAATGTCATTTATTAATTTAAGACTAATTCAAAAAATATATGTGAAAAATAATGTAATGCATAGTTCAAGTCGTTTGAAATAGTGGAATAATAAAAATAATAATTAGAATTATTGGTGGTTTAATTCCATTAGAATTGCTAATTTTAGAACGTTCAGAAATTAAAAATAATCTTTGCAGCAAAAAATTAGCGCGTGAAAAAACTTTAGGTATTTGGCAACATAATTGGAATAATTCATCCAAAGGAATTTAGACAAAGAAATTAATACCAGATATCAGGATATGATTATCAAAAGGGGCTAAACATTTAGCCCATTAACTACCTAATTCCTCTCCGGTCATGGGTGTTTCGGTTCATATTTATTTAAATATTCTCCAAATTGTTTTTATTGTGATTTTTGTAATGATAACGCAGAACACATTCTGAATTGAAGTGGATGGTCGTCTGACAAACATTTGGAACTAAGACTTCTATTAGGTGATGAGCTGACTTAAGATAATTTTTCAAAATTTATTGTAAGTGGTTACTGGGTTGGTATTCAAAAAATAATAGAAAACATTATGAGACAAAAAGCTTTCGAGGAAAGAGATAGACAACAATTGAATATACAACTTGAAGTGTAATGAGGAAATTTTAATTAATGGAAAAAAATAAGAATAAAAAAAAATAATTATACAACTAACCCCCTAGGAAAGTTAAACGCCATCTGGCGGCAACACATCAATACCCATATGGTAATAAACGTCAACATGCTCATGCCATCAGGATCACCGGGTAGTGCCCTCTATGGAATAATATTACAACAGAGTGTTAGAGATATCAGCACAAGGCCAATCTTATAAATTATAATCTTATATTGCATATAACCACTCGAGATATTGTGTGAAATATATATATATATATATATATATATATATATATATATATATACATATATATATATCTGACACTATTCGTTTAAATTACAAACAAATTTGTTTGTAATGAATATGGTTAACAGAAATAACAGCAAGAATTTTTAAACATTCTCTATAGTATTGACACTATCAACAATTACATTTATTATAGATTGATGACATCATGTTTGAAATAATTTAATTGGTGAGGTTAATAAGAAAACGGTTTCTTTTTAAATAAGTAGCTTTTTTAAATCAACAATGGCACAGCATTCTAATTTGTATATACAAAACAAAAATTAAATAATATATAATAGCGGCAGTGTGTAAGTGTCCAGTTGGTATTCCTGTTTAGTGCAGTCCCCTTCTGGTAATCATGTTACTTATCACAGAAAGTTTTTCTCCAGCAAAGGGTGACTGCTAGTTGTCCTCTTTAAAATCTTTGTTTTTCCTCCGGTTGTGGGTGAGCCGCGATCCACTCGAGAGCCCTGGCGATTTGGGGTGGGATTGGTGGTGGAGTTGGGGCCACCGGCAAATGCGCGCCTTGCGGTTGGAATCCGTTCTCATTAGCAACGTACTGGATGGAGATCGGGGTGCCATCAGGCGCGGTGTACTGGAAGGTGCCTTGCACTTCTTCCGCTTCAGTGTCTTTGTTGCCTGCGTTCTTTAAGACGCCCTGTTCTTGTGCGGAGATACCGTTTCCGGCCTCGAAGGAGTGGTGGTAGGAGCCATCGAAATTTACTTCCGAATCTTGGGCGATGATTGGAATTTCTTTGTTTTGTGGGGCGGCGTACGCCACGGCCAATAATGCAAGAGCTACAATCTAAAAATAATAATAATTTATTTATGATTTAATGAATAAAGCTTATGAGCACACAATTCCAAAATAAAAACAACTTCCAATTAAAAAGTCATAACACATTCGAGTTCTCTAAATAAACTAAATTCTTTTCTAAAATAAATAAAATGTATATGCTAGAACATTTTTCAAAGACGTGACAATATAATTGAAATTAACTTCTGTCTCAATAGACAAGTGAAAATGGCAAATTTGCTATTTTGTGTTTCCCACCTTTTAATTACTCTAATTTCCTTTTATTATTATTAATATTTACAAGTGTTTGTATGTCTTTTGTAAATAGCTTCATGCTAATAAATTTATATTATTAACATTATTTTTAATAAAAAATATGTTGGTGGGTGGACAAAGCAGGCAATATGATAGAGTCGTACTATAATGGTCTAACTAACGGCTTTATCAATACAACATTTTATTTAAAAATGATACAATTACGAGGAAAGTATACTTTAAAAGTTCAATCATTTTTGTATATAACCACTCGAGATATTGTATGAATTCATCCTTACTAACTGAGCTATACTGAGAGCTCTAACAAAATGGAAATCTAGATATGTATATTGCTAAGAGGTGGCTTCACATTTATATATTATATAATATTTGATTTGTTGTTGTTCTTATTTTATTTCTGTGTTTTTTAGTATGTTTTAAAATTATTAATTACTCATTATTATATGGCGTTGGTATTCTATTGACATTTTTTTTATCAATTAAAATTAATTTATAACAACGGTATTTTTGTATGTACCTAGTTTCTATAGTTCATATAAATTAAAACCTATTCACCTTAGCCTCCCCCTTATAAGCAGATAAGGGGGAGGTTAAGGCGAATAGGTTTTAAATTATTATTTATTTTTTAATATTTGCCTTAGTCTCCCCCTTATCTGCTTATAAGGGGGAGGCTAAAGCGAATAGATTTTAATTTATATGAACTATGGAAACTCGGTACATACAAAAATACAGTTGTTATAAATCAATTTTAATTGATATAATCAGATAAGGGGGAGGCTAAGGCGTATAGGTTTTAATTTATTTTATTTTTTTTATTGTTCGCCTTAGCCTTTCCCTTATCTACTTATAAGAGGGAGGCTAAAGCGAATAGGTTTTAATTTATATGAACTATAGAAACTCGGTACTTACAAAAATACCGTTGTTATAAATCAATGTTAATTGATAAAAAAAATGTTACACTAAAAGGTATTGAATTAATACCCTTATAAAGATATTTTTTGTTAAAATAAATTATTATTATTTAAACGAGGTACTTACTGTGACTTTCATGTTGATGCTGCACTACTGAACGCTGTATTCAATATGACACTCACTACCCACTACCGTTCACTATTTATAAGAGCTCCTCCCAAAAGATGGGTACGCTTTTGCAATAGTTTATTACTTCAACATTTGCATTTGTAAGTAAAAAGATAAATTTTATTTAAGTCCGCGCACTTGGCACGGCCTTGCCGGATCGATTGAAATATCGTTGGACTGCTCGATTTGCCCATCGATAGCATTAACTCTGAAAAATGTAGTTAACTTATCGATTTATGCTAATTAAACTAATGAACCGGAGATTAAACCAATATGTATTTATTGCAGAAGAGGTTTTTAGTTAGAATATCTACTATCAGTAGCGTAGCTTAAGAATACCTCTCTCTACCAAACGATATTTATTTATTACGCCAGATGGCGTTTAACTTCCCTCTACGAGGGTAAGTTGTACTGTTTTTATTATAATATTATTTAAAGAAAAAAATATCTTGGCTTTTTTTGTGCACCCCATGATAATACTGAATGGTTAATTAAAATGACCTTTATTTGGCATATCCCTTTTACAAAACTCCCCCCAATAAACAATTGCACAGAAAAAAATTAACAAATTAACATAAAATTGATGATGAATTATTTAAAATGTTATATAGCAAGAAGTGTGAAGTTGTACGACCTTTTTTTGTAAAAAAAATATGCAATAGAATGGCATACAATTTATAGAACGTAATAAAAACATGAAGGGATTTAGGATTAGGACATGGTTCCCACCTTGTATTTGAAGGTGGTGGGAGCCAAGGCTCGCGTGGGCAGGGTCGCATCCCTGAAGCAGGCCTATGTATCACCGGGGACCTTGAAATAGTGCCTGCCCGCTACCCGTTGGTCACATATTGTGTATATAATTATGTAACATTAACCAGCTCAGTGGCCGAGTGGTTAGAGGCATCGTCCGTCTCGTATTGAGCATTGGGTGCCATCCCCAGCGGGTAGCGAATTTTCGCGAATGACCTTTCACAGTTTTTCAGAGGTTTTCTGTCAAGTTAAGGTAAATACCGGGTGATAAAACTCCTCTGAGCTTCTCCCTTGACCGGCGGAAAAGCCTCACGGCTGGTAGCACTATATAGAAGCTTTTATTTTGTAACATTAAATTTTCTTCATATAAAGTATTTTTGAGGAAAATCGTCAAATACAATAGTACAAGAAAATAAATGAAGAGTACAAGACAGAAAGGGGGAATGTCATTGTAACTTTAGAAAACCAAATTTCATGTTTAGAGCACATTTATATACACGAACCTCCCATATATATTTATATATAGATATCTATATACATGGGGGTTTGTGTATATAAATGTGCTCTAAACATGAAATTTGGTTTTCTAAAGTTACACTGACATTCCCCCTTTCTATATTTTTTAATATTTATATATAGATATATATATATATATATATATATATATATATATATATATATATATGGGGGTTTGTGTATATAAATGTGCTCTAAACATGAACTTTGGTTTTCTAAAGTTACACTGACATTCCCCCTTTCTACCTTGTACTCTTCAAATAGCTTAGGCACGGACACAAAGAATATCAAACACAAACCCTCAATACCCACAGCCTGAGGAGGAATCCAAACCTCGCGGCGAGGACCAAGGGAAGCAATTTTATTTTTGTAGATATACAATTGAGTTTAATTTTACTTTCTATATAATTATGATTATGTTGTGTATGTATGGAGAAAAAAAAAAGAATTAAAAAAAGATCTACAAATATTGGTACAGTGAAGAAATAAAACTTCATTTAGAAACGATTTATCAATAACCTATATCTCTCTCTAATAATTCCCAGAATATTTGTTACACCTACTAACTCATAACTAATTTTATATTTGCTAACAAACTATATAAATTGCATAACAAGTTCCAAAAATCATTTAGGAGTTTCAAAACAATTAAAACGGTCAAATATAATTCAGCGAACGGTTTCACAATTAAATACTCGATAATGTAAATATGTATATGAAATTACATAACAATAGAAGCGAAAGTTTACAATATTTACAACTTGCGAATTCTCGCGACGAAAAAATGTAAATATTTTGCTAAAAACCGTTAATGTCTTGCCATTGAGAACTGGTTTGTTTCAACATAGTAGCGCCTACGATGCCCAGGAATCTTCATCCTAATTTATAGGTGAATATGTAAATATTGATGATAGATTTTTATATATGTGAGTGGCGTTTTTCAAGGTAATATTTGTATTAAACCTTCCAAATTAAATGGCCTACACACTGTTTAATATGCTAAATTTATAGCTATTATTGATGATTTTTTAATGAACCTTAATTTAATAATCGATTTTTTTATGTATTTATTAAATGTCATATTATTTCGTTTTAATAATATAAATGTTTCATATAATTTAATTTATACCATATACTATACAATAATAGACAATAATAATATAAACAAAAAACAATAACAATAACAAAGAACTGGCAAATAAAGAGAAGAGAAAGGAAAAATATATAAAATAATAGAAAAAAATTCAAACCTTTACACCACACTGTGGTAGAAAAGGCCAGCGGATATATATATATATATATATATATATATATATATATATATATATATATATATCTATATATATATATATATATATATATATATATATATATATATATATCTATATATATATATATATATACCTCTACCAATTAATCAATCACGAACCGTGTTTTATTTATTATCAACCACCTCATTGGTTGTTGCCGGTATTGAGTTCACCAACTATTGATATCAAAGTCGCCATTTGTGTATCACTGTGGTAAAGCTACAGGACTTTACCACAGTGATAAACAAAAAGGCGACTCACAACAAGGCCTTTTCAGTACGTGGATGAGGTACAAGGAGGAATCAGAAACGGCGGAGAGTAAAGCGATCTCAGGACAAGGTCACCAAATAAGAAGGAAGAAAGTGGATGCAGTGGGTGAGTAAAACAATCCCAGGACAAAGAAAGTGGCTGCAGTGGGGTGGGATGCATTAAATGGATGTATTAAGGGAGATTGGGAAGGGAAGAAGACATTCTGCGATCACGGCTGAGGATCGATGATAGACCACGTTATGGTCAAGCGATTCAGATGGGATGAGTTAACTCAATTCTAAGATAACATCGTTTTTATCTTAGAATTGATTTAACTCATCAGGATCAGATCATATGCCGATGGAAGTAGGTAGGAAAAGTGGAATGGAGTTATAAATAAATAAAATTTTGTATTTTGTATAAAAATTTTTGTAAATATAATGTGTAATGTTAGGAGTATTTATAAAGAATCAGGATCAGATCATATGCCGATGGAAGTAGGTAGGAAACGTGGAATGGAGTTAAGGAAGAGGTAGCAGAGTTTCAGTGGAACGAGTTATAAATGAATTTGTAAATATAATGTGGAATGTTACGAGTATTTATAAAGAATATATTTGTGGAATGGAGTTAAGGAAGAGGTAGCAGGGTTTCGGGTGAAACGAGTTGTAATAAATTTATAAATATAATGTGGAATATTACGAGTTTTTATAAAGAATATATTTGTATCCTCTCCTATTTTTTTTTTCTCGATCGGAATCCGTCTTGGCCGTAACCTTTACCCACATCTCTGCTTTTATTCGCGAAGCGTGTTGTAAAGCATGGAAATATATAAATCCTGTCGATAAAATTAATTAAGTATCACGAATCGCATTATGTAATGCTTTATATAGACAACACAAAGGAGGAGAGCAGCCAAGCCAAGCGGTACGGTGCCATGGACTTGCTGACATTTAAGAAACGTTTAGAATGTTGTTAGGCGGGTCGTCTTCGCGCATTTAATAGTAACAGGTCGCACGAAAATCTACGACCGGGCCACGCCGCGCAAGGATGTCGAGCGAAAATGTTAGGATAGTGAAGGATAACAATGTTAAAAATCACGAAAGAGATTGTAAGATGTGGCGCCTATAATTTAGGACTCTACATGAGAATTATAGTGATCGTATATAAAATTAACTAGTTAAGGTCGCAAAACTGAGGACAAAAATGTAAAATTCCCTTAAATCAAATTTTCGTACAAAGTTTTTGATGAAACAGCTAGAAAAGTTAGCTAGATAAATCATATTGAAGGCCTAGACATTCTTTAGATAATTAATTAATTAAATAAACATTCATTTAAGTTGGATTTGGTTTGGAATGACTTTGGTTGTGACTATAAAAGCTACAAAAGTCACAACCAAAATCATTCCAAACCAAATCCAACTTAAATGAGTAAAGATTAATAGTAAATACTATTACTATATATTACTATTATATAAAAATAAAAAAATAAAACTTTTATCTTTTAAGCCTGCATGACATTATCTAGTTTCTTGTATCGTTTTCGATGCAGACACAAATTACATAGTGTCATACACATATGTAGAAAATTATAAAGCGGCGGAATAATAATAAATTCACTTAACAATAACAATACCGTAATACACAATGTTAATTTTTCATTTGGAAATAGTTAATATAGTTTAATATATATATATATATATATATATATATATATATATATATATATATATATATATATATATATATATATAACATAGGAAACTAGATCATGTAATACGGGCTTTATAGGGACGTGAGGGGTTTTCACCAGTCAAGAGAGAAGCTCAGAAAAATTATGTAATGCATTTTGATATGCTACAAACAAATGCCCACAAAAATATCTACTATGAATTATGCTATAAAAAAAATTCTATCTTTATTGGGCTATCAGCCGTGAGGCTTATCCGCCGGTCAAGGGAGAAGCTCAGAGGAGTTTAATCACCCGGTATTTACCTTAACTTCACAGAAAACCTATAAAAAACTGTGAAAGTTGATTCGCGAAAATTCGCTCCCCGCTGGGGATCGAACTTGGCTCCCCAATGCTCAGTACGAGACGGATGACGCCTCTAACCAGAACAGAAAGGAATAATTACCCAGCAAAAATCATTCATTTCTATACAACAATAACTGTATCACAAAATTAATAAACATATTAAAACACGTAATTGGGAAACATTTTTATATACCCAGTTCAGTGGCCGAGTACTGAACTGGGTATATAAAAATGTTTCCTAATTACGTGTTTTAATATGTTTATTAATTTTGTGATACAGTTATTGTTGTATAGAAATGAATGATTGTTGCTGGGTAATTATTCCTTTCTGTAGCATATGTTTGAAAATTGAATTATTTCTTTGTTTCGTAATTTTTTAGTTATTAGCTGTAGTATTGGTATGTGCGATATATCCATACAATTTAAAAAAAATAATAAAAACAAATGGAATACAAATTAACAATGGAATGTGACATTAAATTATTAATGATTTGTGAGGAATAGGTCAATGTAAATCTGTAGGAGTGGAGCCATGGCGAAGATGTTACAGGTGTGAGTGGTTGTGTATATAAAGGAGACTGCCTGGCATATTTTATTCATTCAAACTGCGACTGGTAATAGAAATTCAACGGTCAGTTTATGCGTGCTAAAAAGGCAAATAAAGATCGGGAAAAAAATATTAGAAAATGTCAACCAGTTCTTCAGTTTTACATTTTTACTTTTTGCAGCTTTGCCTGTAACTTTAGAGTGTTTATAATTTAAAATTTATAAGTTAGTTTTGGATTATCTATCCAATGAGCCCAAACTCAATTTTTCAGCAAAAAATTTTTTGCTGAAAAATTGAGTTTGGGCTCATTGGATAGATAATCCAAAACTAACTTATAAATTTTAAATTATAAACACTCTAAAGTTACAGGCAAAGCTGCAAAAAGTAAAAATGTAAAATTTCAAAAAATGTCAACATCAACGTCACAAAATTATTGTCCGTTGCGTCAAAATTGGGGTCGCCTCAGAAGTGACCTGGCACTGAAACTAATGTCATTTGATTAGAAATATACTCTAGATGGAGGCGAAAATATCGAGATAGTCGAACAGCTACAGGGCTTGGCAAATTTTTCGAACTTTCGAAAATTTTATTTCATGATAGATAATTTATAACAATATATTTTCAGGAATTTTGTTAAAATTAAAACAAAGTGAGATCAAGCATTTTGTTTTAATTTTAACAAAATTCCTGAAAATATATTGTTATAAAACTTGTACCGTTTTCGTGGTAAGGCCGAAGAAGTAAAAAATATAAAAATAAAAATTGTCCAATCTAAATGAAATTTTGGTTGTTGGATAGAAAATTTTGAACGAAATGAAAAATCTTAATACATTTTTTCCTTAAAACAAAAGACAAACCCGGAACATGATAAATTATAAAAGTGATAAAAATCGGTAAAATTGCTTAAACTAGCTTCCATTCGTTCAAAATTGGGGCCGTTCCAGAAGTGCCATGGCCTTGAAACTTATGTCGTTTGATTGGAAATATTGTCTAGATGGCGGGAAAATTTATATCGATATTGTTTCAAATTGATCCTGAAAACCTACAGAGCTTGACAAATCTTTGAAACATTGAAAATTTTATTTAATGGTAGAAAGTGATTTTTGGTCTTATTTTGTCGGTATTTCATTTGCAAAGAGGAAAACACAAAAATGTTATTATAAAATGTGTACCGTTTTGGTGGTAAGGCCGAAGAAATGAAGCAAATAAAAATCAAAATTGTCATATCGAAAACGACTTGTATTGCCAATTTTGAATCAAACCAAAAATCTTAGTACTATTTGTCCCTAAAACAAAATATAAACCCGTCACAAAAAGTGATAAAAAATTGGTAAAATTGCCAAAAGAATTGTGCCATGTCATTTTGTAGGTATTTTAATTCCAACTTGAAATTCCAAAAAAATATGTTATAAAACGTGCACCGTTATCATGGTAAAGCCGAAGAAGTGAAGAAAATTAAAATTAAAATTGTCAAATCAAAATTAACTTTTGGCTACTGGATAGACAATTTTGAACCAAATGAAAAATCTTAATACATTTTTTTTTCTTAAAAAAAAAACAAACCCGTCACATGATATATTATAAAAGTGATAAAAATCGGTAAAAATGACAAAACTACCTTCAGTCCGTTCAAAATTGGGGCCGTCCTAGAAGTGGCATGGTCATGAAACTTATGTCGTTTGATTGTAAATATAGTCTAGATGGCGGTAAAAATGTTGATATTGTTTCAAATTGAACCTAAAAACCTACAGGGCTTGGTAAATTTTTGAAACCTTGAAAATTTTATTTTATGATAGGAAGTGGACTTTGGTTTTATATTGTAGGTATTTAATTTCCAAAGAGAAAAACCCAAAAAAAATTGTTACAAAAATAGTACCATTTTTGCGAAGTCACAGAAGTGAATAAAAATAAAATAAAAATTGACTAATCAAGATGAACTTTAGCCTGTTGGATAGACAAATTTGATCGAAATGAAAAATTGCTCACCAAGTTGTAATAATAAAAATTTTACATAATTCCTACAGCAAAATGTATGAAGAATTCATTTGCATAACCCCCAAACAAGATATCTTCATTATTTTGGAAGATATATAGACTTGAAGTTGAAAATTAATTTGTTTGAGGCAATTTCTTCAATAAACATTGCTCACCAAGTTGTAATAATAAGAATTTTACATAATTCCTATAGAAAAATGTATGAAGAATTCATTTCAATAACCCCCAAACAAGTTATCTTCATTATTTTGGAAGATATATAGACTAGAAGTTGAAAATTAATTTGTTTGCGGCAATCTCTTCAATAAAACTTGCTCACCAAGTTGTAATAATAAGAATTTTACATAATTCCTACAGAAAAATGTATGAAGAATTCATTTCAATAACCCCCAAACAAGTTATCTTCATTATTTTGGAAGATATATAGACTGGAAGTTAAAAATTAATTTGTTTGAGGCAATTTCTTCAATAAAACTTGCTCATCAAGTTGTAATAATAAGAATTTTATATAATTCCCATAGAAAAATGTATGAAGAATTCATTTCCATAACGCCCAAACAAGTTATCTTCATTATTTTGGAAGATATATAGACTGAAAGTTGAAAATTAATTTGTTTGAGGCAATTTCTTCAATGAAAATTGCTCACCAAGTTGTAATAATAAGAATTTTACATAATTCCTACAGAAAAATGTATGAAGAATTCATTTCCATAACCCCCAAACAAGTTATCTTCATTATTTTGGAAGATATATAGACTAGAAGTTGAAAATTCATTTGATTGAGGCAATTTCTTCAATAAAAATTGCTCACCAAGTTGTAATAATAAGAATTTTACATAATTCTCACAGAAAAATGTATGAACAATTCATTTCCATAGCCCCCAAACAAGTTATCTTCATTATTTTGGAAGATATATATATAGTTGAAAATTAATTTGTTTAAGGTAATTTCTTCAATAAAAATTGCTCACCAAGTTGTAATAATAAGAATTTTACATAATTCCTACAGAAAAATGTATGAAGAATTCATTTCCATAACCCCCCAAACAAGTTATCTTCATTATTTTGGAAGATATATAGACTGGAAGTTGAAAATTAATTTGTTTGAGGTAATTTCTTCAATAATAAATGCTCACCAAGTAGTAAATTTTGGAAGAGATATAGACTGTAAGTTGAAAATTAATTTGTTTGAGACAATTTCTTCAATAAACATTGCTCACCAAGTTGTAACAAGAATTTTACATAATTCCTATAGAAAAATATATGAAGAATTCATTTCTATAACCCCAAACAAATTATCTTTATTATTTTGGAAGATATGTAGACTGAAAGTTGAAAATTAATTTGTTTGAGATAATTTCTTGAATAAAAATTGCTCACTAAATTGTAATAATAAAAATTTTAGATAATTCCTACAGAAAAAGTTTGAAGAATTCATTTCCATAACCCCCAACCAAGTTGTCTTCATTATTTTGGAAGATATATAGACTGGAAGTTGAAAATTAATTTGTTTGAGACAATTTCTTCAATAAACATTGCTCACCAAGTTGTAATAATAAGAATTTTACATAATTCACACAGAAAAATGTATGAAGAATTCATTTCCATAACCCCCAAACAAGTTATCTTCATTATTTTGGAAGATATATAGAGTTGAAGTTGAAAATTAATTTGTTTGAGGTAATTTCTTCAATAAAAATTGCTCACCAAGTTGTATTAATAAGAATTTTATATAATTCCCACAGAAAAATGTATGAAGAATTCATTTCTATAACCCCCAAACAAGTTATCTTCATTATTTTGGAAGATATATAACTGGAAGTTGAAAATTCATTTGTTTGAGACAATTTCTTTAATAAACATTGCTCACCAAGTTGTAATAATAAGAATTTTACATAATTTCTACAGAAAAATGTATGAAGAATTGATTTCCATAACCCCCCAAACAAGTTATCTTCATTATTTTGGAAGATATATAGACTGGAAGTTGAAAATTAATTTGTTTGAGACAATTTCTTCAATAAACATTGCTCACCAAGTTGTAATAATAAGAATTTTACATAATTCTCACAGAAAAATGTATGAACAACTTATTTCCATAATCCCCAAACAAGTTATCTTCATTATATTGGAAGATATATAGACTGGAAGTTGATAATTAATATGTTTGAGGCAATTTCTTCAATAAAACTTGCTCACCAAGTTGTAATAATAAGAATTTTACATAATTTCTACAGAAAAATGTATGAAAAATTCAATTCAATAACCCCCAACCAAGTTATCTTCATTATTTTGGAAGATATATAGACTGGAAGTTAAAAATTAATTTGTTTGAGGCAATTTCTTCAATAAAAATTGCTCTCCAAATTGTAATGATATGAATTTTACATAATTCAAACACAAGAATGTATGAATAATTCTTTTCAATAACCCTCAAATAAGTTATCTTCATTATTTTGGTAGATGTATAGACTGGAAGTTGAAAATTAATTTGTTTGAAGTAATTTCTTCAATAAAAATTGCTCTCCAAATTGTAATGATAAGAATTTTACATAATTCCTATAGAAAAATGTATGAACAATTTATTTCCATAACCCCCAAACAAGTTATCTTCATTATTTCGGAAGACATGTAGACAGGAAGTTGAAAATTAATTTGATTGAAGTAATTCAATAAAAATTGCTCAGCAAGTTGTAATAATAAGAATTTTACATAATTCCCACAGAAAAATGTATGAAGAATTCATTTCCATAACCCCCAAACAAGTTATCTTCATTATTTTGGAAGATATATAGACTAGAAGTTGAAAATTAATTTGTTTGAGGCAATTTCTTCAATAAAAATTGCTCACCAAGTTGTAATAATAAGAATTTTACATAATTCCCATAGAAAAATGTATGAAGAATTCATTTCATGACCCCCAAACAAGTTGTCTTTATTATTTTGGAAGATATATAGACAGGAAGTTGAACATTAATTTCTTTGAGGCAATTTCTTCAATAAAAATTGTTCACCAAGTTATAATAATAAGAATGTTACATAATTCCTACAAAGAAATGTATGAAGAATTCATTTCCATGTTGTCCATGTATCGTCATGTGCAACACGATATCGATATTTTTACAAATAAGCTCAGTAACTTTAAGAATGGCCTTAAAAAACTCCTTGCAAACGTTATAATTTTATGTAAATGTACATATTAATGGTATAATTTTAAATTTTTTTAAATTTTAAATATTTGTTCTTAGTCTTAGTTTTTATTTGTATCATTAATAAGAAATTTCCCTTTTTTGAGCTTGTACTGTTGCGAAATAAATAATTAAATAAATAAATAACTCTCAAACAAGGTATCTTCATTATTTTGAAAGATATATAGACTGGAAGTTGAAATTTAATTTGTTTGAGGTAATTTCTTGAATAAAAAATGCTCACCAAGTTGTAATGATATGAATTTTACATAATTCCCACAGAAAAATGTATGTCCTGTTGGGAAATAAATAAATAAATAAATAAATAACCCCCAAATAAGTTATCTCTATTATTTGGGAAGATATATAGACAGGAAGTTGAAAATTAATTTGTTTAAGGCAATTTCTGTAACAAAAATTGCTCACCAAGTTGTAATGATATGAATTTTACATAATTCCTACATAAGAATGTATGAATAATTCGTTTCAATAACCCTCAACAAGTTATCTTCATTATTTTGGATCTGTTTTCTCAACTTTAACTTTAGGGGGATTGGTTCCTTTCCACAGAAAGGCCTCCAATTTACCCTGAAACAAATGGGGATTCCGCAAACAAAAAGTATACTTCTTTTACTGCAGCTATTGCTGCAACGGGCCACTAGTAATAAATAATTAGTTTCTATAGTGTTATTAATACTGCAACTACCTGTACATATACAAGTATACTTGGTTGAATATTATAAACATATAGTTGCTATTTAATTAAGGATCTTTCTAATCTCTAGATACAATTCCATAACACTGAAATAATAAATTTGTGTAAACATTTCTTATGTCTACCCTGGCCAAAAAAAATAATAGTAAAAAAAATTGTTAAATCGATCTAAATATGATTCATTCACATATACTATAATTTTTAATTATTTATAATAAAAGTACTATTTATGAAATACATTTTGGAGGTAATTGTAATGCAATTATTTAACAAACTATCGATAGTACAATTATTTTGATACTTTGTATCATTAGTAATTTAACTAGGCGATTATAAAGGATAAATAAAACGATTTTTTACTTTGTTTTTATCACACTTCATTTACATTTTGCAACTAATTTCGGTTAAGTTCTAGCCATTTTCGAGCTCCTACGATGACGATGCAGAAGAAGGAGCTCGAAAATGGCCAGAGCTTAGCCGAAACTAGTTGCAAAGTGTAACTGAAGTGTGATATAAAACAAAATAAAAAATCGTTTTATTTATCCTATAAAATGATTTATCATAAAATAGACGCCTTAACAATCCGATTATAGTGTTTGGTCTATAAAATATGCAAGATATATTAATATCTGCGGATGGAGTCCTAAAGGAGTTGATTGAAATATTTCAATTTGGGCGATAATGAAAATTGCATATATAATACAGATTGTATAAAAAATATGTTCCTACAAGCAGTGGTGGCTCAGGTTCGGAATAATCAGTACCATTTGTCGTTGCGACACTTAAGAATGCCCGAGCACTATTTTCTGATGTAAAAATCCTAATACTCACACTTACATACAATAAAGCACGGCAGAAGGATCCTATGTTCGATAGTCAAGTTACTAATATACATGATGTTCCTAAAGTATGGAATAAATTCGATAAAACCTTTATTTATTATTTTTGCAAAAATTGCTCGTACACATCGATTTTTAATTTTAAGTTACCAATTTTTAATGAAAGTGTCAATTTTTTCGACCGTTTTTAAATGTGAAATGACGCCATCGAAATTTTTTTCAAATGACAATCCTATTTTGTTAGTACAGATACTAAAAGGGATTATTTTTTTGCGATCAGAGATATATATTATGATATAGGTTACATAAGGAAATTTCCGAGAAATATCATTTCAAATGTCAGAATGTAAAAAACATAAAATCGAGGTAATTTTTGCAAAAATCAAAAATACATGTTTTATCAAATTTATTCCATACTTTAGTAATTACCATTAGTAACTTGACTATCGAACATAGGATCCTTCTGCCGTGTCTTATTATATGTAAGTGTGGGTATTAGGATTTTTACATCAGAAAATAGTCCTCGCAACGACAAATGGTACTGATTATTCCGAACCTTAGCCACTCGCTAGAGGGTACTTAAAAATGGACATAGTATTGTAAACCTCCGGGGTACATACGGCGGCATAGAACAGTTGGTACAGATTCCTGGTACAGTGGACCAAGGATCTGTACCAGAACAACTGTTCTATGCCGCCGTATGTATCTGGTACCCCGGAGGTTTACAATACAATGTCCATTTTCTACCAATATAGAATTAATATACATTCATATTGAACGTTTTTTTTGCTTTACCCAGAAGTAGACAAAACTATGTCCTAGACCAATTGTAAAGGTCGTTTTAGACAAGACAATTTCTTAGCTCAAGAGTTGTTCAAGAAATGAATTCATATATCCTCCTCTCATACAATTTGTCCTTGACAAATAGAACGCGTTATATTTTTCTATTTGATCTACCATCCAATTCAATATTTCAAATAATTTGCAGTATGATACGAGACAATTTAGATTCTGTCGCAGCTTGACTCAAAAATTAGTCAAGATGCGAGATAATCTAAATTATCTCGTATCATACAGCAACTTATTTGAAATATTGAATTGGATGGTAGATTGAATGGAAAAATATAACGCGTTCTTTATGTCAAGTAGAAATTCTATGGGAGGAGGATATATGAATTCATTTCTTGAACAACTTTTGAGCTAAGAAATTGTCTTGTCTAAAACGACCTTAAAATGACCTCAAGGGGAGTTAAAAATCCCTTTATATTCAACATATATATATATATATATATATATATATATATATATATATATATATATATATATATATTCATAATATATTAAAATTGATTAAACTTATCGTGGATAAATAACACTAAATTCAATGTAATGGGAATGTACTAATATAATTTTGTTAAAATAAATCAATAAATAGTTAAGGAAATTAAGTGTTTTATCTATAATTCTGCTTAAACTGCTGGAAAATATGACATAGTACCGAGGTACAGATATATTTTTAAGATTAATTACACCATAACTCATCATATGACATTTTTACAGCACTTTTAATTAAGATTCGATTATATTTTTAATACTACCCATAAAAAAACATTTCTGCGCCATTACTTGCATGCAAGCGCTTAGTTATTAAATTCAATGCAATTATATGATGGACATTTGTATGTAAACCTCGCTGGCATTAGATTATACATTCCGCTTTTTCGCGACCACTCACCATTACATTAAATTTTCGCAATTGCAAAACTACTACACCCGGCCAACTCTTCCTTTTACTCGATGGCATTTAAGTTTGCAAAAATAATCGCTAATTGACAATGCACCGGGGCTACCGGCGCGTGCATCTCTTTTTCCGCCACAGTTTTTCCTCGTGGCCGGGCGTGTCGTGCGTCCTTCGGGCGTTAAAAAACTAAAACCGATGATATTTAAAATCGTGCAGGAATGATTATTAAACGCAAACAACCGTCCGTTTCGCGCCCGCGGATGCGGCGTCATTGTATTCTTTGTGTGCGCTTCCATTTCGCCCATATTGGGCTTGTTCCACCTGTCATTAAGAGGTGAAGAGAATGGCATGGTTGTACACAAAGTAGCTCCAGTTAATAGCCGTTTTGTGTCTACAGCAAGTTTTACTTGAAAAAATAAAGTCACAACCTTTTGTATGTAGTTAGTCGATTATGTTGCTTAATATCAAACACTCCTTCGATGGGGTCAAGAGTTAAACAAGAAATATGTTTCAATTTAATCCTTTAAAGCCAACGTTGCATTAGGGCTATGATTTTTTTACGGAATGTTATAAACAATTTATTATTTATTACAAATTTCAGACAAAAATTAACAATAATTAACTTCACTACGCTTGCTACCATAAGACTACTTTTTCCGTTAATATCGCCCGTTGATGGAACGCTCTTAAGTTCGGAAGAATAATCAACTGAATTTTCGGAAACTAACACCGAACTTCATCAACGTCCGTAACAACCACCGCATCGAAGAAAGCAGTGAACGCAGCGAAGAAAACCTGGCTAATGAAGAAGTAAAATTTTTATATAATAGCAGAAACATCATTCAACTTTAGTTAACATGTTTCTGTGTAATTGTATGTTTTCCTTTTTTTTATTATTATATAAAGAGCGATCGGTTACAATTTCTTCAGTCATCGGACGAGCTCGAAAATAGCTAGAGCTTAGTCGAAACTAGTTGCAAAGTGCAACTGAAGTGTGATAAAAAATCAAAGCAAAAAATCATTTTATTTATACTTTAAAGAAATAATCTACTAGTAATGCAAATCAAAAATAAACTAATGAAAACCAATTTATATTTAAATGAAAGATACGATACAAGAAGATAAAGTGATATATAGCAACAAAAATAAAAGATAAAGTTGTATTTATTAAAAATATGTATAAGTTGTCTAAAACTCTGCGGCAAGGAGAATGTTACGCGAGAAATATATGCAAATCGTATTAATAAATGTGCGGCATGTGCGAACTCTAAGTGACTCATAAATTCTACAATAAACCATCAATGAAAGTTTAAATGTCGCCAAAGCGTTGGCAAAACGTAAACTGGCGCGAATATAACATTTAAATGTTACAATTGCATTAATATTTGCAAAATAATTCCGTTATGTGAGAGGCGATAAATTGTCGCAACTTTAATCCGGGTAAAAGGCTATTAACGCCTCCCAAACAGACGGTAAATTGGAGTTATTTCAAATGTTAGAGTGATGGTTTGTATATCAAAACGCAGAGTATTTCCGGACCTACAAATTGAGGCTTAGGCACTTTTCTCTAGCTCTTACCGTTTTTATATTTAAAAATATTATATATTAACATATTTTCTTTATTAAAAATCAACAAATCGTTTTTTTTCTTCAAATATGAAGTTTATATATTTGTTTGCTACTTTTGAATTTTATCATAGGAAGTATACGAGGCAAGGAAAAAGAATTGTAATTCTTTTTTTTTGCACACATTATTTTTATTGGACTATTAAATTCAGTGGTGTAGTGGTTAGTGGCGTTATCCGCCTCGTACTTAGCACAAACCCCGCTGTGGGCGAAATTTCGCAAACCACCTTTCACAGTTTTCAGAGGGTTTCTGTGAAGTGAAGGTAAATATACAGTGATTACACTCCTCTGAGCTTCTCCCTTTATCAGCGGAAAAGCCCACGGGTTGATAGCTATAAACTCAGACTAATAAATGAACATATTTATTTATTATATAACGGTAAGGTAAAAGACAAATAGATAATATATATATATATATATATATATATATATATATATATATATATATATATTAATCTGAAGCAATAAATAAAGAAAATTGTTTTTCTATTTATTTGGGCCCCCTGATTATTTTAAGATCATCTCTCAAAAATACCTATCCTTCGTCCATCTCTGACAGTGTTTTCGAAAACAAAAACTACTAGATATTGATATACCAAATTGTACATGTAGCGAACATGTGGAAATCGATTGAGGAAATAAGACTTATTTTCGATCATACTACCTGTAGGGAGATTTGGTATCACAAATCATAAACCCTACGCTCAAGTTTATGATATTTATTTTTTTCACTGTTGTGTAAAAAAAGGACCTTTATTGGCATTTTCCTCACAAAAAAAAACTCTTCAGTAACACCAACTACAACAAAGAAAATACTGTTGTGTACGTACTAATTATGTTTTTTATTGTATTCATATTACTTTTTTTAAACTTGTAAGTTTTTTCTATCCTCAGGTGGTGGCAGCGAAATCTCACATCAACACGTTTAAATTATAATAGTAGTGGTATAATATATTCAAAATCCTCATAATAATTACCGGTATAATTATATACAAGTTTTCATCTCATCACAGTCCTGACAAGTGAAAATCTTGTTACCGCAAGCGCGGCAATCCGCAGTGTAATTAGCCGACTTCGAATATCGTCGCCAATAAATAATAACGACGGCCGCGGTTACCATTGCAGAAAAACCACGATCGCGGTAATAAACGTGCCCCGCCCCGACCGCGAAGATGCCGAGAGCCGTCTCTTTCGTGTTACACAATTCTATTATAAAATGATCTCACACGAAAGTCATTTGAACTTTAGGCCGCAGCAGTGGGCACATTTGCATCGTGCATATATTTCATCTCGCCGATGGAACGTGTCGAACGCATCTTAGGAAAATATCAAAGATGAAGCTCATTTTTTGTACGTGTGAAAAATCATTTAACGGCTATAATAATAATAAACAGTAATACGAATAAAAAATCAATAAATTGCAATATAAAAAATACATTTTTTACATTTTATCACACTTCAGTTACACTTTGCAACTAGTTTCGGCTAAGCTCTAGCCATTTTCAAGCTACTCCGATGATATGATATTTTTCGTTTAGGATTTAAGAAAACATTCCATCTATTGTTACGAATTTCAAACGTATAATTACGTATAGAATTTGTCCGTCTTCCCAGTCACGGATGCCAATTACCATAAGTGATGTAAATAATAGGTTAATTGAACTATGACTATGCTAATCCTAATTGCCGCGTGGTTACGTATAAATTATCATTGAAATCGTGAGCTTGACAACTGCCTGCATGCATTTCCTCAAGCTCTCCTGCTTATAAAGACATATGCCTATACAAAAGTAAATACAAATTTGTACAAATATGTGTGGGTTTGCAGGATATTGAATTAATTGCGCAAAGCAGTGTTGTTGCGGTGACAAATTGATCGCTAGGCGTTTATTACCAACACGGAGCAATGTAGAAAATTGAAATAGAAATTTACCCTGGTATTATTAATAGTAGCAATTTCTATAAGGTACGGTACGCGCAAAAGGCCATCGGGTGATCATTTATTAAATATCATCGGTATTATAACTGGCTGGCGGCTTGCGGTTGGGTAATTATTGTGATTTTAATGATTTATATAGAAAAAAATACATTACAATTTACCTGGAATCTTAAAGATTTATGTTTAAAAATGTATGTATGTGGCAATGAGGTAAATTGCTATTTGTACATTAACAAAGGAATGTATCACCCCATTCCACGATTTAATTCTCATATGTATATGAAAACCTGATATATCAAAAGCATCTGTTCTGCATGTTAGGGGAGGCAGAAAACAATTCAGTAAAGAAAATAGAAAACTACACTGATGATGAACATCTTCAGTAAAAACACTATAAAGGGCACAACCCAAATAATGCGAGTGCGAAGAATCTCCCGAGTGCTCAAAGTAATGAAATCACAATCAAAATTGGGACAAGCAACGTTCAGAGTTTTCACCCGGAAAATTAGAAAATCTAAATGAGATGAAAAGGCTAGATACTAAAATAATGGGAACAAGTGAAACAAGATGGACGTACATGAGGATGGCAATATCACTCTCACGCCATTACTACAAATATATATATATAGATAAACTAGAAGGATCGAATATGGAGGAATTGTTTCGAGACCAGATAATCAATGAAACAGAGCACCAGCAAAATTGTGAATAAGGACCCGAAATCTTATATATAGCCAAAAAAAGGGGGAAGCCTCCAACCCAGACGAATGTCCTACCTAAATCTTGAAATTAATCGATGAATATAACATTCTCTTCAATCGAAGATTGGCGACCATCTTGACAATCTTGATCTATAATTTTTTCCTGTCATAATGATTTACTACAGGTGGTTTCGTTTAACCTTCCCATGGCATGATGTATCGCTCCAAGTATTGCGGTAGTGCACTGGTTGTATGGAACGAGGTAGAATTGTACGCATTGGGAGCGACAAATAGAACAAGAGTCAATGCGCCCGGAGCTGCAAATAGTGATAAACGAAAACAGATAAAGGGTTGATTAATGTAGTGGGTGCCTACAATAGAGTGCTATACAGAAACTGTTTTTGGTGATGATTACCACTACGCCTTCTAGTGCTTGAGTTGCACAGCCTTTTCATTACTCATAACGGCTGCCTGTGTTCAGTTCTAGTCAACCAGCTGCCGTTGAACCAGTGTTAGATTTTGGTCCGCCCCGGGTATTTCATTTCCCCGGTACCACCCATATCTGGGAGGCATTCCCCTATCCGCCACCTGGGGAGGCGCCCGATGGGGGATCTAACAACCCCACACGGGTGATAACATGTAACTTCTAGTAAAACTTTTTATAACGCTGGCGAAATATCTACATTACACTTCAGAAAGGAAAAAGAAACTACATTAAAACCACTAGGACAAACAAGCTGGAAATAAAAAATGTTTCTGAGGAAGGATATAGACAACATTTGAATATACTACTTGAAGTGTAATGAGAAAATTAAATTTATGAAGAAAAAAATATATATAATAAAAAAATAAAAAAAATATATATAAATATTTTATAAAAATGGTAAGGATATATATAAAAATGTATAAATAAAAAAATTTAAATTGAGAATTAAAAATAAAATTTACAGCCATCTATATATGAGGTAATACAGAAATGTGGTTTCTATATGTAGGGAAATATTGGTTTGAAAATCGAGGTGGGGTTAAGCTGGTAAGTCGGCCCTGGATGGGTTGGAATCCAGCACTTCCCGGGGGAGAATGTCTTATTGACCGGCCAGGTGCCTTTGAAGATTCCCCACTTCAAGCCAAAAAAAAAGGTGGAGATATAAATAATAATACAGAATATATATATATATATATATATATATATATATATATATATATATATATATATATATATATATATATATATATATATATAAATATAAATGCAAATTATCTAAAAAAATTTACTTCGGTGGGAATCGATTCCCACCGGAGGGTGAAATTTTTAGAGAATTTGCATTTACCTATTTATAGCCTCACATTAATAATAACACACTTTATATATATATATATATATATATATATAGGATGGCAATGAAGAAGAGCAAGATATGCAAGCCAAACAAATGAAATAAGAAGATATAGAGAAAGAGGAAGGTGAAATTTCGGAAGGAAAGCTAAAAACTGCAGTAAATAGACTTAAATATGTAAAAACTGCCGACCACAATAAAATAAAACCTGAATAACTAAAGTACATGGGGCACAATGGAGAAAACATTTGATTACAATTACTACATCATATACGGTCAGCAGAAAAGATCGCAGACGACTGGGAAAGGGCAGCAGTACTACCTATATTTATTTATAATAATATTTTATACTAGCATAAAAAGGCGACAGCAGAAACTGTAATAATTACAGGGGGATCTCGTTGTTATATACAGCAACAATGTTATTCAAGGCAGTAATAGAGAGACTACGGCAAGAATTATAGGAAAAATTAGAAAAATTGTGGATTTAGGAAAGGACACAAAACACATGATCATATATTTACAATCAGAAAGCTGACTGAAAAGGCAATAGGACTAGAGCGTAAAATATTGATAATGTTTATAGAACTAGAGAAAGACTTTGACAAAGTACCATGAGAAATTATCTGGACAATATTAGAACATTGTGTAAGCGAGAAATTGATGTCTGTACAGAAGAACTTAGATACCATCATTTCTTGGTAGCCAAAGTCATAATAATCTCTAGAAGATTAAATTCAAACAAAACAACGAGCGAGGGTAACAAAAAGGAGAATGCCAAGGAAATTACAAACTATAACACATTAGTACTACGAAGCTACGAGATTGAATCCACGAAGTTCCCACATAATCTGAGATTGGTCACCAAACTACAAGGAGTACAAACAGACAGTGGAGGAACTCACCGGAGTGAAGTTATCCATTTTCTATAATTCTGGCGGCCGCGCGGGGTCGCAACACGGATTATGATTCTCCAGTAGTGGAGCATTAAAGAAAAATGATTTTTGGTACAATTGTTTACACATGTCTTGGTAACCATAATATAAGACTAAAAAAAAATTAAGTTGATTTAGTTAGTTGTTATTGAATAAAATTTGCAAGAAAACATTTTGTAATTTTTAGCAGCTTAGCCCACGATGATTTTTTTTTTAATTTTCATGTTTTGTTTAGAATGTAATAGTAATCATTAAACATATTTTTTTAAAGATGCGCGGGCCTTAGTTTTTTTTAAAATTAATTTTGAACCTAAACTTGTTAGTATACGGCGTGCTAAAAAATCAATAAAATCGATTAGAACCTAAGGAATGTGTTTATATTTTCTGTAATGATTAACACTTACAAGGTCAGCATATGTTGGAATAAAAAATTAAAAAATTACGCCCTACTATTTTTTGGCGGCAGTGAAAGTCAAAATGATTCAATTTTGCATCCTAGCCCACGAAGAATATTTTTCAAATTTTCACTATTTGTTGCTAACCCAATTGTGATTACAAAAAGAATTTTTTTAGATATGCGCGGATACATATTTTTTTTTATATCGATTTTTAATTAATTGAACCATATAGCTTGATGGTTAATTACAGGTGCATTTGAATACAAACCGTTGTTTGAATCACACCATATTGTTGCTAAAACATGGCTTTAGTGATTTCTAAAAAGTCCTATTGTAAAAAATGATGGCAAGTATTTTTTAGAAGCTGTCAAAGTTGACCCGAAATCTATGATTTCACTTTGTTGCTGAAGGAATTACGAATTATTTAGCAATATTATTTTTATTTAAATTATTGTATATTGTTTATAATACATTAGGTCAACATGGGGTAAAATCAAAAATCCAAAAATGACCCTCAATAAGTTTTTGACGGCGGTCAAAGTCAAAATTATTTAATTTTCCATCCTAGCCCACGAAGAATTTTTTTCAAATTTTCACCATTTGTTGCTAACCCAATAGTGGTTACAAACAGAATTTTCTTAGATATGCGCGGATACATATTTTTTTTATATCGATTTTTAAGCTTTTAAAAAATACTTGCTATCATTTTTTACAATAGGACTTTTTAGAAATCACTAAAGCCATGTTTTAGCAACAATATGGTGTGATTCAAAGAAAGGTTTGTATTCAAATGCACCTGTAATTAACCATCAAGCTATATGGTTTAATTAATTAAAAATATATATAAAAAAAAATATGCATCCGCGCATATCTAAAAAAATTCTTTTTGTAACCACTATTGGGTTAGCAACAAATGGTGAAAATTTGACAAAAATTCTTCGTGGGCTAGGATGGAAAATTAAATAATTTTGACTTTGACCGCCGTCAAAATCTTATTGAGCGTAATTTTTGGATTTTTGATTTTACCCCATGTTGACCTAATGTATTATAAACAATATACAATAATTTAAATAAATATAATATTGCTAAATAATTCGTAATTCCTTCAGCAACAAAGTGAAACCATAGATATCTGGTCAACTTTGACAGCTTCTAAAAAATACTTGCCATCATTTTTTACAATAGGACTTTCTAGAAATCACTAAAGCCATGTTTTAGCAACAATATGGGTTGATTCAAACAAAGGTTTGTATTCAAATGCACCTGTAATTAACCATCAAGCTGTACGGTTTAATTAATTAAAAATCGATATAAAAAAAATATGTATCCGCGCATATCTAAAAAAAATCTTTTTGTAACCACTATTGGGTTAGCAACAAATGGTGAAAATTTGAAAAATATTCTTCGTGGGCTAGGATGGAAAATTGAATCATTTTGACTTTCACTGCCGCCAAAAAATAGTAGGGCGTAATTTTTTAATTTTTTATTCCAACATATGCTGACCTTGTAAGTGTTAATCATTACAGAAAATATAAACACATTCCTTAGGTTCTAATCGATTTTATTGATTTTTTACCACGCTGTATACTAACAAGTTTAGGTTCAAAATTAATTAAAAAAAAAACTAAGGCCCGCGCATCTTTAAAAAAATATGTTTAATGATTACTATTACATTCTAAACAAAACATGAAAATTTTGAAAAAAATCTTCGTGGGCTAAGCTGCTAAAAATTACAAAATGTTTTCTTGCAAATTTTATTCAATAACAACTAACGAAATCAACTTAATTTTTGTTTACTCTTATATTATGGTTACCAAGACATGTGTAAACAATTGTACCAAAAATCAATTTTTTTCAATGCTCCACTACTGGAGAATCATAATCCGCGTTGCGACCCCGCGCGGCCACCGGAATTATAGAAAATGGATAACTTCACTCCGGTGAGGAAATCTACCTACTAATAGAACTCTGCCTACTGGAAGAAAGCCATGGGACATCAATCCAGAAACAACAACAAAAATCAGCCGTGATTGTCCATGGTGGTAATTGAAATAATGGTAGAAATAAAAAAGGAAGCTTACGAAACGAGCTCTAACTTCTTTGCTTTGGTCTTAATATTCTTCAGTACGTCATATAGAAATATTATAAAAAGTAAGGGGCTTGTCCTTTCGTCATTTCGTTGTTATAAATTCTGCTGATCGTTTCCCGTTACTATATTGTTACGGGAAACGAGGAGCACGCAGCCCGGGGTTTCCTACCCTACTAAGCGTAGATTAGGGATAAGCGGCGAAACAGATTCTACAAATTAAAAAGTATATAACATATATAGCTGATATCTCAAGCACTCTATTGGAATATTATTCATATTCTCTAGAGGGCACTACCCGGTGATCCTGATAACATGAGCATGTTGACGGTTATTACCATATGGGTGTGCATTGCTAATTGATGTGGTGCCGCCAGATGGCGTTTAACTTCCCTCTACGAGGGTAAGTTGTACTGTTTTTAAAAAGTATATGTTCGTTAGTTAATATTCGCAGATGATCTTGCAATTTTAGCCAGGAACGAAAGATATCTACAAGAAAACCTAAACTTACGGAAAGAGGAATCACTAAAAAATAGACATAACAAAAACAAAAGGAATAAATGTAGCTGACACAGAAGAAAATATATACATAGACGGAAGAAAATATATACATAGACGGAAAAAAATACCTCGGGTCTAGTATAAACAATAAAGGAAGTTTAGAAGGCGAAATAAACAGTAGAATCCTGGCAACAAAATTAGAAGAAGTTACCACTCAAACCTGCAGCTTGGATATTGAATTTCATTGTCTCATTCAGTATCTATATCAGTCTCACATCCGTATAGTGCTGGCCTGTTTGATAGAGTACCATTTCTGTCCTCTCCGATGTCCATTTATTTTCTAGGATTGAAATCCATCCTAGAAAATAAAAGGACATCGGAGAGGACAGAAATGGTACTCTATCAAACAATATTTATATAGGCCAGCACTATATACGGATGTGAGACATAGATACTGAATGAGACAATGAAATCCAAAATCCAAGTTGTAGAAATAAGGTTCCTGAGAAAAGTTGAGGGGGTAACAAGGCTGGATAGAATTAGAAACGTCGAGATTAGCAAACACCTCCAAACAAACAGTATTATTAATTCTATTTGAAGCAGCTAGAATAGTACGGACATCTGATATCAATGCCAGAAGACACACAAACAAAAATAAGATATATAACGGCGAATCCCCCTGTTGTATCATATATCTACATATCTAGATTTCGATACTGTTAGATCTCATCAGTGTAGCTATTCATAATTCATCCTAACTCACAGACACACAAACAAAAATAAGATATATAACGGCGACTCCCCCTGTTGTATCATAAATCTACATATCTAGATTTCGATCTTGTTAGATTACATCAGTGTAGCTATTCATAATTCATCCTCACTAGGATGAAGTATAAATAATTGATGTGCTGTCGCAGGATGGCGTTGTAGTTTTCTCTCTAGAGGGCAAATTGTATGAAACAAAAATAATATAACAAACAAGACTAACCAGAAAGAAGAAAAAAAGAAGACCGTGTAAAATATTAGTAGCTATTCATAATTCATCCTCACTCACAGATACACAAACAAAAATAAGATATATAACGGCGACTCCCCCTGTTGTATCATAAATCTACATATATAGATTTCGATCTTGTTAGATTTCATCAGTGTAGCTATTTCATAATTCATCCTCACTAAGATGAAGTATAAATAATTGATGTGCTGTCGCCAGATGGCGTTGTAGCTTTCTCTCTAGAGGGCAAATTGTTTGAAACAAAAATAATATAACAAACAAGACTAACCAGAAAGAAGAAAAAGGAAGACCGTGTAAAATATGGTATAACGTAGTAGAGGAAATACTAAGCAACAACAACACAGAAGAAAACGATACAAATGAATAGGCTAAAAATAAGAATTATCAGATGCCAATAACTTGAACGTTAGCAGCTAAAATGGTACGAGCATCTGATAACAATGCCAGAAGATACACAAACAAAAATAAGATATATAACGGCGAATCCCCCTGTTGTATCATAAATCTACATATCTAGATTTCGATACTGTTAGATGTCATCAGTGTAGCTATTCTTAATTCATCCTAGTGAGGATGAATTATGAATCTACATATCTAGATTTCGATACTGTTAGATCTCATCAGTGTAGCTATTCATAATTCATCCTCACTAGGATGAATTATGAATAATTGATGTGGTGTCGCAGATGGCGTTCTCTAGAGGGCAAGTTGTATGAAACAAAAATAATATGGCAAACAAGATCAGAAAAATCAGAAAGAAGAAAAAAGACCGCGTAAAAGATGGGATAACGTAGTAGAGAAAATACTAAGCAACAACAACAAAGAAGAATACGATGCAAATGAAATGGCTAAAAATAGAAATTATCAGATGCCAATAACTTGAACGTTAGATAAATCTCAAATTTTCACGAGACCAGCTAGCTCGAGGTCTAGATCTTTTGGGCCATTTTCCAGAAATTTTGTTCACAGACGTACATGCGCATATACAGACACATTCACACAAATTTGTTTCGCGATAAGAATACATTCCTTATTTCATATTTTGCAATTATGTCATGTTTCGCATTCAATAACGATATAAATATTATATAATTTATAATTTTGTTTCTATTTTCCGTAATACATACAGCAAAACTTGTATTTACTTAATAGTTTTAATAGAAAAAAGTTCTGTCACTCTATAAATACAATTTATAATCCTGCAACTATACCTTTCTAAGATACACGCAACCTTATATATTATTATTATTTTATTGTTAATATTAATAAAAATGAATATCATAGCCATCAAATGGAATTAATAGCAATGTACTTTTATGGGTTGTTGTTTATGATTCAACTTTAACAATTAATTGTTATATAGCCACCAAACGTAGCCAAATGGGGATTGATGCTTTCAAGGAGAAGATTTAAACACGATTCCACGAAAATTTGAATTCGTCATTACTACAACACATATTATATATATATAAATATATATATATATATATATATATATATATATATATATATATATATATAGGGTGGAAATTAAGTAGGGAATAAATTCGGTAACTCCCTTAATTTGTAAGATAGTGAAAAAATATCTAAGTATGCAACAAATGGGTTTTATTATCCTGAGTTTTCAGAAAATTTTATTCTTTATAAAAGTTGGTGCTTCATCCAGAAATAATTAAAAGCAAACCAAATGAATAACAAAAAATATAATATATTAAATTTATTTAATTTTTTCAAATTAAAATATATGTTATATTCATTTGTTTTGTTTGTAATTGGCTTTGGATGGAGCACCAACTTTTATAAAGAATTTTCTGAGAAATTAGGAATAAAAAACCCATTTGTTGTATACTTACGTGATCACGTTGTATATATATATATATATATATATATATATATATATATATATATATATATATAAGCTACGAAATATTGGCAAAAGGAAGTAAAGTGTACTTCAAGTAAAAATTGCGTTTTAATTGCTGCACTACCCTAATAAACTAGAAACATATTATACTTATACAGCAAAATAAATATTTACTCTATATGTATATATAAATATATATATATATATATATATATATATATATATATATATATTTATATATATATATATATATATATATATATATATATATATATATTATTTATCACATCTGCCTATCGACCCATTTACGAGTCATTCTGCCGATTCATTACAATAAATAAAAATCATTTTATTAAGGTACATATTCTGAAATATTAATTTGAATGTTTCAAGGAAATTATTTACGATACCAAGAAAACGAAAACGTGATCCAAGTGATCCGAGAACCTTCTTTCTGCTTAAAAAACGTTATAATCCATTGATAATATAAATGAAGTGAGTGTTGTTAACATTTAAACGTGAGATGCAACTCGATAGGTTTCATATTAATAGGAATAGGATCGTTAATTCATACGGTAATTGCTAATTATATAATATCATTAACAACGTACCATTTACAAAAAATGTCATTACTAATGGTGGGATACATTAATTGTAAATATTATATGCCTGTTAAATACAAGGCAGTTCAAACTCGATACTTTTTTATTTCATAAAAACAACAGTAACTTAGAGGATAGTTGATTCCCTATGCTGTAACATATGACACGAGTTTAAACCTTGAACACTGTGTGACGTTATCTAAATAACATCACAGTGTCAAATTCTATATATAAAAAGGGTGCCTAATTGAGTTTCACTGCCCTTAATTGCTACACTCCTTATATTAACCCTTTCAGCCCTGTTTTTTTAAATTGAATTTTGTGTGCAAATGCCGCCCGCAGGTCTTGGATATAAAAAATTATTAATAATGAAAACTTACATTTACTTTACACTTACAGCTTAATCACTAGCTGTTTATGTACAAAACTATTATTTTAATCCAATAAATGTAAGTTTTCATTTGCACAGAAAATTCAATTTAAAAAAACCAAGGCTGAAAGGGTTAATATAAGGAGTGTAGCAATTAAGGGCAGTGAAACTCAATATGTTTAGACAAGAAGTTAATATCCTACACTATAAAAGAAATATATATATATATATATATATATATATATATATATATATATTATAAATAAATATTTCAGATAATAAAGCTTTAGGGAGCATATATTACATAAAATTTGATTAAAAATGATACTTTCCAACACACAAACACTTGATTTATACGACTTTTAGAGATGTATGCTGAATGAATTTGTTTGCGGTCTCCACTCATTATTATGTATGTGGCAATAGTAAAATATTTAAAAGTACATTCCTCAGCGACAATTTCAATTTCAATTGTGATGGAAATATGAAAATAACATTGCAAAACAATTCATACATGTCATATATGAATAAACAACTATGTAAATTTTGGTGAAGGTGCGTGTTGTTTTTTTTTTGGGGTAAAGGTGCGCATTTTATTTGGCTGTACACCCAGAAGTGCGATTATTTATTTCCGCATAAACGGTGTTATTTATAGTTTGATTTGTTGCGCGACAGCCGAAAAGTGCGTCCGTGATATAACTCGAAACGGCCGACGAGTGCATTAAGCAATCGCTTTTGGTAGGGTAGGGAAATGATGCACATTTGCTTGTGTATAAATATGTAGGGACCCTACTGGGGCATCATCAGTCTGAGCAGTGATTCGCAATTCGCAACAAGATGAAATTGCTGGTAAGTGGCGTGGGGAAGGACAAAAAAAAGAGAACAGTGCAATAATTGGATAATTTTTTTATACACATTTATGTAGGACATTATTTTTTAGTTGTTATTTAAATCATTTGTATATATTATTTATTGAACTAATATCATTTCGAATACGATTCATACATAATATTAGCCAATTCGAAATAATTATAATCTGATTTTTATTTTAAATACTACACTATTTAAAATAAAAATCAGATTATAATTATTTCGAATTGGCTAATATTATGTATGAATCGTATTCGAGTTGATATTAGTTTAATAAATAATATATACAAATGACTTAAATAACAACTAATTCAGACATAAATGTGTATCCAATGATTGCATTGTTCTCTTTTTTTGTCCTTCCTTCCTTTTACTAAACGTATTGATAGGCTGTTTCACTTGCCTTCGCTAAAAAAAATTATCCAATGATTGCATTGTTCTCTTTTTTTTGTCCTTCCTTCCTTTTACCTAAACGTATTAATAGGCTGTTTCACTTGCCTTCGCTACACTACTTATATTAATATTGTTGTAATAAAAAAATATATAGTAAAAATAATAGGAAAATTAAACTTATAAAATAAAAAAGGTATTGCTCTCTGAGTGATCGCTATAAATACAGAAGGTTTTTTTGTATGAAATGATTTTAGTTTACTTCATTTAAACTAAACAGCATCTATTAGATATCTATCTGGATGACAGCTATAAAAATACAAGTATTTTAAAACAAAGTACCATTTTAGTTCATTTCGTTTAAATGAAAAAGATATTTAGGTATTTCTAACCAAGACAATATATAAGCACTTTTTTATGTGTAATCCAAATTTGCTACCGGACTTGTAATGTAACTATGGTAGTGGAGGAACAGCCATAAACTTGTATATTTACTTGTATATTATAAGGGCGCTATATTAGTTTTATGCAGTTCTTCCCAATTACAACGATGTATTACACATGATTTTATTTTAAATTTTATCCAAAATTTAAATTTATTAATTTACAAAGCGCTTTGAAAACAAAATATTATATATATATATATATATATATATATATATATATATATATTTATATATATATTATTTTTTTTAATTTATTTCATAAAATATCGTTTTTTGTTTGTTTTTTATCATACTTCAGTTACACTTTGCAACTAGTTTCGGCTAAGTTCTAGCCATTTTCGAGCTCCTCCGATGACTCCTACTCCGACCGATGGCCTTAAGAGTCATCGGAGGAGCTCGAAAATGGCTAGAGCTTAGCCGAAACTAGTTGCAAAGTGTAACTGAAGTGTGATAAAAAAACAAAGTAAAAAATCGTTTTATTTATCCTATATATATATATATATATATATATATATATATATATATATATATATATATATATATATATATATAATATAATATAAAATAATACTATCGTTTATGAAACAAACTAAAAACGATATTTTAAGGAGTTGGCGTTGAAATAAAATTAAATTCAAAAATTTATAAATTCAATAATAATTACATATTTATTCATTTCATTAACAACACAAAGAATTGTTTCTTTATACATGGCGTCCATAAGAAAAACAAATGATGCGGAGGTACAACCGCCAACTTAAATATCATCTCTCTCGGGTTCGTGTTCTAACCGCTCGTTGACATCTCTTGCGTTTGCCATGAAAAACGCCTTATTTTGCAACAAAATAAAAGTATACATACCACCAACATTTTTATTGTCAATATAAAAACATAAAATGTTCAATATCAAATATTTATGTTTTTTATATTGACAATAAACATGTTGGTGATATGTATTATCAGGGGTGCGATTCCCAACACTGCTGGTTTGGAAGGTATTCGTTTAACTGTCAAAGTCGCTCCATAAAATAAAGACAATTTACGATTTGAGTGCGTTCAATAATGAAACTTAATTTTATTCGTGTTTTTTTTAAGGCTAGTAAACTCGAATTCGCTCCGAAAAAATACGGATAATTCACGATTTCGGGGCGAATTCCAGGTTACTAGTTTCAAAAAACAATAATAATATATATATATATATATATATATATATATATATATATTTATAGGGTGTGTCTAAAGTAAAGTTAACATCGGCTCACGTTTTAATAACTTTTTGAGTGTTTTAATGATTGAAACCTGCAATGTTAGTATATTTATTACGTTTATAAATTCACCACAAATTTAATTTACAAAATTTTCATTTCGTTTTCTCATAAATAGTACATGCATGTGTTTTACATATTTTGGTGAAATTTGGTCAAAATCGGCTCACGTTTTAATGACTATTTGAGGTTTTAATGATTGAAAACTGCAATGTTAGTATATTTTTTACGTTTAAATTCACCAAAAATTAAATTTACAAAATTTTAATTTTATTTTCTCAGAAATAATACATGCATATGTTTTACATATTTTGGTGAAACTTGGTCAAAATCGGCTCACGTTTTAATAACTTTTTGAGGTTTTAATGGTTGAAAAATGCAATGTTAGTATATTTTTTACGTTTAAATTCACCAAAAATTAAATATACAAAATTTTAATTTTATTTTCTCAGAAATAATACATGCATGTGTTTTACATATTTTGGTGAAACTTGGTCAAAATCGGCTCACGTTTTAATGACTTATTGAGTATTTTAATGATTGAAAACTTCAATGTTAGTATATTTATTACGTTTATAAATTCACCAAAAATTTAATTTAAATAATTTTCATTTGGTTTTCTCAGAAATAATACATGCATGTGTTTTACATATTTTGGAGAAACATGGCCAAAATCGACTAACGTTTTAATGACTTTTTGAGTGTATTAATGATTGAAAACTGCAATGTTAGTATATTTATTACGATTAAAAATTCACCAAAAATTTAATTTATAAAATTTTTATTTGATTTTCTCAGAAATAGTACATTTATATATTTGGTGAAACTTGGTAAAAATCGGCTCACGTTTTAATCACATTTTTAGTGTTTTAATGATTGAAAACTGCAATGTTAGTATATTTATTACGTTTATAAATTCACCACAAATTTAATTTACAAAATTTTCATTTCGTTTTCTCAAAAATAGTACATGCATGTGTTTTACATATTTTGGTGAAATTTGGTCAACATCGGCTCACGTTTTAATGACTTTTTGAGGTTTTAATGATTGAAAACTGCAATGTTAGTATATTATATTTTTTACGTTTAAATTCACCAAAAATTAAATTTACAAAATTTTAATTTTATTTTCTCAGAAATAATACATGCATGTGTTTTACATATTTTGGTGAAACTTGGTCAAAATCAGCTCACGATTTAATGACTTATTGAGTATTTTAATGATTGAAAACTTCAATGTTAGTATATTTATTACGTTTATAAATTCACCAAAAAATGAATTTAAATAATTCTCATTTGGTTTTCTCAGAAATAATACATGCATGTGTTTTACATATTTAGGTGAAACTTGGTCAAAATCAGTTCACGTTTTAATGACATTTTGAGTATTTTAATGATTGAAAACTGCAATGTTAGTATATTTATTAAATTTAAAAATTCACCAAAAATTGAATATACAAAATTTTCATTTGGTTTTCTCAGAAATAATATATGCATGTGTTTTACATATTTTGGAGAAACATGGCCAAAATCTACTAACGTTTTAATGACTTTTTGAGTGTATTAATGAAAACTGCAATGTTAGTATATTTATTACGATTAAAAATTCACCAAAAATTTAATTTATAAAATTTTCATTTGATTTTCTCAGAAATAGTACATTTATATATTTGGTGAAACTTGGTAAAAATCGGCTCACGTTTTAATCACATTTTTAGTGTTTTAATGATTGAAAACTGCAATGTTAGTATATTTATTACATTTAAAAATTCACCAAAAATTTAATTTACAAAATGTTCATTTGGTTTTCTCAGAAATAGTACCAGCATGTGTTTTACATATTTAGGTGAAACTTGGTCAAAATCAGTTCACGTTTTAATGACATTTTGAGTATTTTAATGATTGAAAACTGCAATGTTAGTATATTTATTAAATTTAAAAATTCACCAAAAATTGAATATACAAAATTTTCATTTGGTTTTCTCAGAAATAATATATGCATGTGTTTTACATATTTTGGAGAAACATGGCCAAAATCTACTAACGTTTTAATAACTTTTTGAGTGTATTAATGAAAACTGCAATGTTAGTATATTTATTACGATTAAAAATTCACCAAAAATTTAATTTATAAAATTTTCATTTGATTTTCTCAGAAATAGTACATTTATATATTTGGTGAAATTTGGTAAAAATCGGCTCACGTTTTAATCACATTTTTAGTGTTTTAATGATTGAAAACTGCAATGTTAGTATATTTATTACGTTTAAAAATTCACCGAAAATAGAATTTACAAAATTTTTATTTGGTTTTCTCAGAAATAGTACAAGCATGTGTTTTACATATTTTTGTGAAACTTGGTCAAAATCGGCTAACATTTTAATGACTTTCTGAGTGTTTTAATGATTGAAAACTGCAATGGTAGTATATTTATTACATTTAAAAATTCACCAAAAATTGAATTTACAAAATTTTCATTTGAGTTATTCAGAAATAGTACATTCATGTGTTTTACATATTTTGGTGACACTTGGTTAAAATCGGCTAACATTTTAATGACGTTTTAAATGTTTTAATGATTGAAAACGGCAATGTTAGTATATTTATTACATTTAAAAATTCACCAAAAATTTAATTTACATAATTTTCATTTGGTTTTCTCAGAAATAGTACCAGCATGTGTTTTACATATTTAGGTGAAACTTGGTCAAAATCAGTTTACGTTTTAATGACTTTTTGAGGTTTTAATGATTGAAAACTGCAATGTTAGTATATTTATTACATTTAAAAATTCACCAAAAATTTAATATACAAAATTTTCATTTCGTTTTCTCAGAAATAGTACATGCATGTGTTTTACATATTTTGGTGAAACTTGACCAAAATCGGCTCACGTTTGATTGACTTTTTGAATGTTTTAATGATTGAAAACTGCTATGTTAGTATATTTATTACGTTTAAAAATTCACCAAAAATTGAATATACAAAATTTTCATTTGTTTTTCTCAGAAATAGTACAAGCATGTGTTTTACATATATTGGAGAAACATCTTCTCCCTTCCATCCCTACCTTCCTACTCTTGTTTGTACGTCGTAAAGATAGTCATAGTTTCTTTGGGGTGAGGTATAGTATTACTAATTAACCATTTATTTTTCTGGTTTGTTACAGATTGTATTCGTAGCCGTTGTGGGATGTGCGATGGCACAGTATAGGCCTCAGCCGCAGTCCGGACAGCCTATTGCAATCTTAAGACAGGAATCGAACTTAGATCCAGACGGTTCTTACCAATGGAGGTAAACGAATAATTTTAGAATACTAAAATACTTTTTATCATCAACAAAGCAGTATTTTTTACACAGGCTAAAGAAAAAACCTGGTAAAATACGAGCGATCACAAAGGCAAGGGGTAACCTTCACTTCTCCATTAATGCGCGATTGTTAATGTACTTTTAAGGTATAAATAGCATAACCTTGGATTTATAGTCGTATATAATATGAAAAAACAAATGTTATGCAAACAAATTCCCTACTAAATGTAGTTCATTACATGCCAGCAGATGGAGGGGTGATACTCCATCTGCTGGCATGTAATGAACTATTGGCTTGAATCGCCAATAGCTATAAAGTCAGAAGTTTTTTTTTTTATAAAAAATCTATGAACAAATGTAAATTGGAAAATGAAATCTCGTTCCCCAATTTATCTGTATGAAATAAACGGCGCCTCTAACCACTAGGCTGAGATGGGTGATTTACTATATTAATCAAAAGGCGATTAATCGATATATAATCACTTTTGGATGAATATGGGAAATCACATTTAGTATCCGCCAGAAAGTTGGACATATATGGAAACATATTTTATTATTCAATTCCCAGAAAATTGTATTCTTTCAGAATATGTCTGCATTATTTCAAAATTAATAAGCAATAATAGTAGTAAAATGTAAAATTATCTTACACCAGCAGATAATTTTACATTTTACTACTATTATTGCTTATAACCAAAAATTTTATAACGGCTTAAGAGTAAACTACTCTTATTTCATTCGATATGTGAAAATTTGTTTTGGAAAAGTTACTTAGAACTAACAGAAGGTTCTAAATACGAAATTAGAACCACCTGCCACAGAAATATTTTCCTTTGCCTTTTCTGTTATGAAGATGGCCTTTGTCATATGTAAAGTTGGATTTTCCTAATATAACCAATAATCAAATTTGATAGAACAACGTGTCTATGTAAAATACAATTATATTTTCAGTTCTACCACAATATGGTGTAAAGGTTAAATATTATTATATATTTTCAGTTACGAGACAGAAAATGGCATTAGCGCGCAAGAACAGGGTGCCCAGAAGGCTGTAGGCCCAGAAGCCGGTACCGCCGCACAAGGATCATTCCAATACACCGCCCCTGATGGCACCCCAATCAACATCCAGTATACAGCTGATGAAAACGGATTCCAGCCACAAGGCGCGCATCTCCCTGTTGCTCCTGCCATCCCCCCTGCGATCCAGAGGGCGTTGGAATGGAACGCAGCCCACCCTGAACCGGAGGAGAGAGGCAACGCTCCAAGGAGATTCTAAATGCAATAACTAGTAGTAGAAACCGCGGGATACGGATTGTGATTGCTTACTTATGTTTTGGTTTACAAGCAAATGAAAAGATTTCATTATGATAATTATTTTATTTTGTACATATTATTGAAGATGAGTTATTTTTTTAATAAATCGCTGCTCGCGAGATAAATTTATTAGCGCCATTTATTGTATGTAAAAAAAAGTTAGTTATACTAAAGATTTACTTAATTGGGGAGGCACCAATTTTAGGAGCCGGTGAAAAAAAAACGCACAACCGTAACTGGTTTTCAGAAAAGAAAACTACTCATTCATCAACATTCCATTCCACTTTATAGGTCCTATAAGTAAGTGTAGACATACTAGTAAGTATGATCAATATTCAACTGCAGACACACAACTTAAAGAATAATCTTTTGTTTCGAGTATGAAACAATTATTTATTCCCCTAGTCACATAATTGGTTCATACTAGAAACAAAAGATTATTCTTTGCATTCCAGTTACACAATTGGTTTATACTCGAAACAAAGGATTATTCTTTACATTCCAGTCAGATAATTGGTTGATACTCGAAACAAAAGATTATTCTTTACATTCCCGTCCATATAATTGGTGCATACTCGAAACAAAAGATTATTCTTTATATTCCCGTCACATAATTGGTTCATATTCGAAACAAAAGAAAGTATTTTAAAAATATTTGGTGCGTATGCCACTATTATGTTCAGGTCGTATGGTAGAGCTATGATAGTAAGTACCATACAACCTGAACGTAATAGTGACATACGCACCAAAGTACAAAGTACAGATAAGGACATAGAGTTTTTCTACGAATATCAAAGAATTTACTCAAAAATACTAAAAACAAAGAAGTCTCCATGTTACAGAATAGACCTGGTCGAAGAAAGATAACATGGTTGAAGAACGTAAGGCAATGAACAGGAATAACATAAACCGAACTATTTAGATCAGTGGCCAATAGGATTAGATGGGTCATGGTAATTACCAACATCCAATATGGATATGGTAGACCAAGAAGAACCAAAACAATTGTATTTTTGAGCATAGAATTTTGATTGGTAATTTGAAATTCGTAGTCATATAAGCCTGTTAGAACGAAAATAGTATAAGTCACATTTGATTTTTCTTTTGAAATTGAAAAGCTTTTGCATTTGGTATTTATGCAAATCGACGTTACATTTTTATTTATGAATAAAAAGATTTCAAGTCTGTAATTGGGGCGGTCGTGGCGCAGTGGTCTAAGACGACGTCTGAATCCACTGCACTCAAGCCGTCACCGGTTCGAGTCCGGTATTAATAGACTCTCTTCCGTTCGGAATTTGGGTCTATTAATCCATGAGTGGTGTGTCTGTCCATAGTGAGTGTGTGAGTGTATAGATAGAGTAATATAAATGATATAAATTATAATACATAGTTGATGACTGAGATAATCATTAGATTAAGGTCAAAAATTAAAAAAAAAAAGTCTGTAACTGTGCAGGTGATTTACATAAATAACGCAATTTTTTTTCCTTTTCAAAACATTACAAATGTGACTTACACCAATTTCATTCTAAAGCCCGTATGACATTATCTAGTTTCTTATGTCGTTTTCGATGCAAATACAAATTACATAGTGTCATACACACATGTAGAAAATTATATAGCGGTGGAATAATAATAAATTCATTTAACAATAACAACACCATAATACACAATGTTAATTTTCCATTTAGAAACAGTTATACAGTTTAATATATCAATTCTTATATATAAAACGATATAGATAATGTCATATGGGCTTTACAGGCTCTTATGAAGACGGCATTATTCCTTCTTACATACATTTTTTTTCGTTTCAAAGTATCGTAAATAGTTTATATTGTAGAATGTTTATTGAAACATGTATGTACATTAAATGACTGTTTTTCTGCAATCAGTAAAAATGCGCTAAATTACAGAAAAAAAACAGGGATCGTCCCTTTAAGTAGAGTTAGTATAATAAATCACGGTTTTAGTATCAAAGGCGAGTTCGGCATGTTTACTTTTTTGCAATTATAATGATTATAAACACGTGGGCGTGCTTCACGTCCTATGTGTATTAGAGATGATCAAAAGGTTAAACCTCGGAATGGAACATGATCACCTTATGTGCCGGCCGTACATATAAAAATATTATTATGAAATATAAATATAGAAAAGTGAATAATAATAAAAAAAATCACATTGCAACATGTATATTTGTAACTAATTAGAATAATGTTGATGATGTATATGTAATGAGTAATGCATAATTGTTTATTGAACAATTATAGCAATTAAGGTGCTATGGATAAATCAATCACGTCAAAAATGAATTAGAAAAACAATATCTAACAGAAATGCGCATAGGTATAATAATCACAGAATGTAAAATAATTACATTTCAAATAAACTTCCTTATGACAACAATTAAATTAACCATTCAAGCTTTCATACATTGATCACGCTTATATGCGAACAAAGATTAGTAACAAATCGTAAATTATTAATTATATAATATTCTAAAATATGTAGGTAAATAAAACAATAAAATTAACGGAGCTAAAGGTTTTGCCGCAGCAGTTATTACTTAACATTGTGATTACTAATTAATATTCATTACTTTAATTAGTAAATAATTGTGTATAATGTAAAATGTTAATTTACAAATGAAGGTGCGGCGTTGATTTATTCAACACTCGTGCTTTTTAGTGAGTAGGGGACATATTTAGTGAACATATATTTTTGTTACATTTAGCACTCAAGAGATGGGCCCTAGATCTTTTTCGCTGCAATGGGGTTTGAACTCTCGCGCCCCAATGCTCAGTACGAGACCCCTAGGCAATTGGGTTGGATTTAGAAAATAAATATTCACAGAAAACCACTGTAAACTATGAAAAGTGATTCGCGAATATTCACCCCGGAAAAAAACTGGAGGCGGCAGATACACATCGAACGTAAAAAAAAAACAAAACAAAAACGACAAACTAAAATTGAAAAAATACTGTAAAAAACTATGCAGCGTACAGAAGACTAGCGATCTTGCCTACAATTACCAGCCACAGTATCATCCGAAAGAATACCGTATGCTCCTACCTTGGAGCCACATGATTATTAATAATATTAATAATATTAATAATATTAATAATATTAATAATATTAATAATATTAATAATATTAATAATATTAATAATATTAATAATATTAATAATATTAATAATATTAATAATATTAATAATATTAATAATATTAATAATATTAATAATATTAATAATATTAATAATATTAATAATATTAATAATATTAATAATATTAATAATATTAATAATATTAATAATATTAATAATAAATAATAAATAAAAATAACATGAGCAGGGTTTTTCTCATCGATCTGTACTGCTGGATGAAAATGTGGAGAAATCCTATGAAACTAAAAGAGAAAAATACTCCTTCTTAGAAAAAGAAGTGCAGAAGCTATGGAAGGTTAAAAAGGTTGACACCATTCCTATTATTATAACCGCAAATGGTCTTGTGCACCACAAATTAGAAGATCACCTAGAGACTCTGCAGGTACCAAAGCGCAGTATTATTAACATGCAAAAGGCCGTAATCCTAGGCACTACTGCCATTGTTAGAAAGCTAAGCAGCAAGTAACAGAAGGTTCACCCTTGGTCTTTAGGACCCGGATGAAGCTTTATTCCAGCAAGAAGCTGTGGCACAAAAAAAATAATAATATTTGTAATAATATTAATAATATTAATTATTATTTTTTTTCAATTCAATTCTTCAATTTATTCTTCAATTTCTCACATACATATAACAATAGTACAATTTATAACAGAAATAAATTAAATATTCTTCATTTTACATAATAATATTAATAATAGATAGGTGAATGTTTCCTTTCTTTGAGGAAGTGTATATAAATCAATATTAATAATAATATTAATAATAATATTAATAATAATATTAATAATAATATTAATAATAATATTAATAATAATATTAATATTAATAATAAGATTAATAATAATATTAATAATAAAATTAATAATAATATTAATAATAAATCCTAGGCACTACTGCCATTGTCAGAAAGCTAAGCAGCAAGTAACAGAAGGTTCACCCTTGGTCTTTAGGACCCGAATGAAGCTTTATTCCAGCAAAAAGCTGTGGCACCCAAAAAAAAATATATTAATAATAATAATAGAGATATGAACCTAGCAAATAGTACCATGTAGTGACCCACTTGAGGAGGGAAATCTCTAGGAATCTGTACACATTTGTCGCAATCAGCTAATAAACATGACATTTTTCTTTGCGAGATTTGAGGATCAATCAATTTACTATGGGTGGGATTATGTAGTACACAATTTATAATATACATTCTACATGATCTCACGTAGTTATGATATACATATAAAGTTTAGTTAACATGTTTAATAGTCAGTGAAAAATTAATTTAAGAAATTTATTAAACAATCTTTTAAAATGTGTTAGCGTAGTATGCAACTTCGATTACTGAGCTCAATTTTCCAAGTATATAGTTAGTGTTCATAATTCTGTATACAATTATAGAATATATATCTTCCATCCTCGCAGAGCCACCACTATCGCTGGTAGTGATGAAGGGTGATATTCTGTTTCTGTTAGTTGTTTAATCCGTTGTTTTTCTTGTTTTCAAATAAGCAGCTTTTAAAAAATAGCCACAGATACATATAAATTATAAAATATGTTCATTTTATAATTTATATTTATTTATCTGTGGCTATATTTTAAAAGCTGCTTATTTCAAAACAAAAACAAAACAAAGGACTAAACAACTAACAGAAACCTAATATCACCCTTCATCACTACCAGCGATAGTGGTGGCTCTGCGAGGATGGAAGATATATATTCTATAATTGTATACAGAATTATGAACACTAACTATATACTTGGAAAATAGTGGCGGCTCTGTGAGGATGGAAGATATATATATATATATATATATATATATATATATATATATATATATTCTATAATAATTGTATACAGGGTGTCTCAAAAGTATGGAATAAATTCGATACAACCTTTATTTATGATGCAAAAATTGTTCGAACACTTCGATTTTTAATTTTAAGTTGCCAATTTTTAATGAAAGTGCCAAATAGCAATTTTGAATGAGCAATGACGTTTTCGACATTTTTTTTTAAATGACAACGCCGTTTTTTATTGCGGATTCTGAAAGGGAATATTTTTGCACATATCATAACTAAAGGTTTTATTGAATTTATTCCATACTTTTGGGATACCCACTATAACTGTACATTGTAAGTAAATATGTAAAAAAATATTCGACTTTAAATTACTACATCTAAAAGGCACCTTACACGGTCAATAATACTGTCAATCCTAGTACTGTCAATATTTGCTCCAATCCTCCTTTTATATTTATCAAGTAATCAATTATCCGGATAAAGAAGAGTATTCTCTTAATTACATCATTACTATACCTTACACGATGAGTAATTCTGGCAATATTTTAGAATAATGAAGATTTTTAACATATTATAGTACAGTAATACTGTCATTATTCTAAAATATTGACAGTAATATTGATCGTGTAAGGTGCCTTTATTACATAAAAGTAATAATTTACATATGGAAAAAATAAAAAAATGAGGTTTTTTATAACGATGACCTATAATGGTCACGATTAAACCATATATCGAAATTTCGTTATAATAATCTTAATTTTTTATTTTTACCATATGTAAATTATTACTTTTATCAGCATAAACTAAAACAAATTCTACGTAAAATAAAGAGTAAAAACTAGCATGATGTGCATTATTCTCATAAAAAACTAAAACGATAATAATTAAGTTTTATATTACACATGTTGAGCTTATCACAATTGATTTGAGTTTAGGTATATGTGTATGTGAATATTAACTAAAAATTCCAACAGAAACAAAACGTAGTAACCTTCTGGTTGTCAATATATAATAGATAAATCAATCGCATTTTATAATAAATGCGGTTTTTGCTCCTCTCCAGCCAGAGGCACATTCACAAGACGAATAGCTCGTGTCTAGTATGTTCTTTAAAGGTTACACGTGTAAACTGATAGTAGGAGACTTAATTTTCATTCATGATTCAGTATAATAAATCAATTCGGTAGTTAGTAAAATTTGAATTAATTGTTTTAAATATATAGGAGATAAATCATTGAAATAAAGCAATAAAGTAATAAAAGGAATGTTAAGCAGTAAGGTCGATGACATATTAGACGAAGACAATCTAATATTAGGGTTTATACATTACATATGTGCAACTATGTAATGTATAAATGTATAACGTATTGATCTTAATTCATTTTGGGGGATATCTAGAATGGACAACGGGAGTACAAAGGGGCAGAAGCTGATAAGAGAGCAGAACACATAAAAGAAATCAAGTGTCGAATTGAAACTGCTCGCAGCGATTTTATAGAAAAGAAAAAAGTACTCTGCAGTCATGCTATATTACTAGAATTTATAACCAAAATGTTGAAATCTACATATGTCCATCCTATTATATGGAATAAAGACTGTAAAAGCAGAAAACATCAAGAACCTAGGAGCATTCGAAATATGGTGCTACAGCATGATCATCTTTTCAACCCATATGGATAGGTATACCATGGATTAACAAGGTTTTTAATGAGGAAGTGCTGAGCGGAACGAATCAGATAAATTATTACGAACAAAACGAAAATTGGAATATTTGCGAGATAGATTACACCCGTATTCACCAACGTTCCATAAATCTACCATCAGCTATTGAGTCCATAAGTATTCGTTGTTATAGCAACAATAATTACATTTTCTAGGGAATGTGGTTACTTTAGATTCTATGGATAAAATGTATGGGATGTTGGTCAATACGAGCATTAAGCTGATAATTGAGGGCAAAATTAAAGGCAACAGATCGGCCGGAGAAGCAAAATCTCTTGAAACCTGAGGTAGTGGTTTGTTTATACATCTGCAGAACTTTTCAAAAGATTATTTCCTAGTGAACATTTTATGCTACTAAACAGGATGGTCCAGCACATTTATGCGGGAAATAGAACAATTGAAACTTGTTTTTAGGGTCCTTTGGGGATTTTTAAATGAATGTTATTGTTTTTATTTATATTTGTATTTTTATGTTTATTTTTGTATATTTTTGTTGTGGTTTGTAATGTGGAAGGGCAGTGAGGGAAATGCCAATAAAGGTTCTTTTTTTTTATTGTTTTGTAATTTTTCTTCCTATTACTTCCGTGTGACTATTACATACATGCGGCATAATAACAGTTGTGAGATTGAAAGTGGTGTAAGTCATATTAGAAATGTTTTTGAAAATGAGATGTTTGCGTTTGGTATTTATGTAAATCTACGTACGCAGTTACATTTTTATTTATGAATAAATTGATTTCATATCTGTAACTGCGCACGTTGATTTACATAAGTAATAAACGCAAAATCTTGTTTTTTTTTAATCAGTCCAAAAGTGACTTACATCACTTTCATTCTGAGAGGATCATATGTTATCAATCTAATCAACAAAATTAGGGTCGTGAATGTGCAATAAGGAAAACGTGTTAAGTTGATGGAAAAATTAAATTCAAACTCTGCAGTGGAGTGTTTTTAAGAAAAGAAAAATCAAATCAATCTGCAAATCAAATCACTGAAATTATTTTCAAAGAGAAATTCCCATCGTTCAACAGGATATGTCTTCGTTTGAAAATTGATTCTTATAAATTTTCAAACGAAACTATTTAAGAAAAACAATATTCTAAAATAGTTTTATTTTAAAATTGGTTTCTTCATACCCTGTTGAACGACGGTAATTTCACCTAGTAATTATGTAAACTAAATAATGAAATTTGTAAATTATGCTTACATATTCTTTTTTAAATATTTCAAAACAACAGCCCCTTAGCATATTCAGTATTCTGCAACATAAGTTATTATTGCCAAATTCTATAGTCCTTAACACATCTGAATTTTATATTCTATTAGTGCCATCTAATTTATTCAGATGCCAATCGTTTTACATATAAATGTTCATTGTGTTACACATATAAAAAGATGTCTGTCCCATAAAATCGTTAAGATCATCCGAATTTGACGGTCACAATGCCGACTGGTGACATTTGAATGTGAATAATAATAATAAAATCAATCTAATAATAAAAGTATATAATTAAAATTTTATTAGCGATTGAATATATTTACATTTCGAAATGTTAATTTCTTGCATTATTAGTAAAAGTATTTTTTAAGACAGTTTTAAAAGGTGAAATTCACTAAAATAATAAATTAACGAAAGTGTTAATTAATACGTGAAATAATAAAATTAATACCACAAATCTCGCGGCAAGGACCGAGGGAAAAAACCACCATTCATCATTTTTGTGTGTAGATATGCAATTAATTTTAATTTTCTATTTTCTATATAATTATGATTATGTTGTGTATACATGGAGAAAAAAGTTTTAAAATTTAAAATTTAAAAAAAATCGGATTAAAAAAAATGTATTCTGTATGAAAACCAGTTCAGTAGCCTAGTGTTTATATGCGCTGTGCGTCTTGTATTGAGCATTGATAAAAAAACTGCTCTAATCGCTTGGTTAGAAATGGCTACATATCGTGCTTTTAAATTAAAACGAATTAACGAACATGGCAGTTTATAGCATTTTTTTAGTATATCCCTAGTGATATTGATGACCACCAATATCACTAGGGATAAACTCCTGATATTTTTAAATTCCATATACGAGCGTTTGGGTCATTGCGAGATCGAAGAAGGTCGACAATTTGATAATATGTTATAAAAATTGTAATAAACGTGCAAAAAACATTAAAACATTTTATTTTCCCATTTGGTAGTCAACCCTTCATAATTCTTGAAAGAATTAAGATATCGGGTTTTGTTTTACGGGTGTTTTTTTAATTTCATAAACATGTGTTTATGTGTTTCTTTTTCGTAAAATAAGGTGAAAGTCGACAGGGGTTGCTGTTTAAAAATATTGGGGTGGTCATGCCCTAAAAAAAACTCCAAGTTGCATAGATGTTTCAAACTATCTAAGAATGTAGTTTTTATGAGTCTTTAGTGATCCCCAATTTATTTTTTTTCATTTAGTCAATCTTACTCCTTCCCAGGACTTTTGTGAATTCTGTGGGAATGTATCTCAGGTGAAGATAATTTCGAACAAACGGACGAAATGGAACTGACAGTAAAAACAGACAATAAAAATATTTATCACGATATGCACTGACAGCACAAAAGTGTATGATAGGAATGTATGTAATGCTATTGTATTCTACTATATATACATATATATATATATATATATATATATATATATATATATATATATATATAAAAACGGATGATTATTAATTAATTGTGTGGGTGGGTTGATAATTATTAATGACAGACATATTTTTTATTTTTTTAGAGTTAAAAACATTAAATTGTCTGCCATTGTATTGTATGCTACAAAAATGTATTGTAAATATTTTCTGGTTTAGGCCATTTTTGGAAGCTATTGTGAGTCTGTAAGCTACAATTTGAATTATATATATATATATATATATATATATATATATATATATATATATATATATATAATTAAAATTGTAGCTTACAGACTCACAATAGTTTCCAGAAATGGCCTAAACCAGAAAATATTTACAATACATTTTTGTTGCAATATATGTATAAATATATATGTACTAGCATACAATACAATAGCAGACAATTTAATGTTTTTAACTCTAAAAAAATAAAAAATATGTCTGTCATTAATAATTATCAACCCACCCACACAATTAATTAATAATCATCCGTTTTTTGGCGAAAACACCTGCCACATTTCGGCACGAAATTTCTTATTTATTAGTCTACTCCACACGCCAAAGGTATTTTCTGCGAAACATCCAATTGCGATTAATTAAAAAAGAATAATTTTTGTGATGAACGACCTGCCCGGGCCGGTCAAACGTCGCCACCGCCACGGGTTCAGAGGCCAGTTTAACGGCCCTCGCGAGCCGGATTTTGAATAATGTTATTATTATTGGAAAAAGACGGACGATCGATGGGTCCAGCCCGAAAGATGTACTATAAAAACCGCGCGACGCTTTTTCAAAATCATCATTTGCACAACCACCGTGACAACATGAAGACTGCCATCGTAAGTACACATTTGTTTAACAATTCAATTATTTAATTATATTATTGGTAATAGTTATTTAGTATAATTCAGTTTGAATATTGTCTATTATTATTAAATAAATACATTTTGATATTTTATTATTTTGTCATAAATATTAAACAAGAAAAATCTTAACTAATTACTGAAGAAAGTAAAGTACTATAGCAATAATAATTTTTAATTAATTAATAATTATATTAATAATTTTTAATTAATTTTTTAAAACTTAAATATTACTGGCAATGAATGCGATCATATATTAGTTTTTCTATGAGAAATAACTATTTATTTGGGAGAAAAAACTTCTTTTTTTATAAATCATAATCCATTTAATAGTTTTAGTTTTGAAGCACATAACGCACACTGAGATTTTACCACATTTTCTGCTACCTAAGAGTAATACTTTACATAAGCCAGGGGTTATTACAATTCGAAATTAATGGATAAAGATAATTGATGATAATTGATAATGATAATTGATGATAATTGATGATAATTGATGATAATTGATGATAATTGATGTTAATTGATGTTAATTGATGATAATTGATGATAATTGATGATAATTGATGATAATTGATGATAATTGATGATAATTGACGATAGTTGATGATAACTGATGATAGTTTATGATAATTCATGATAATTTATGATAATTCATGACAGTACATAATAATTCACGATAATTGATGAGAATTGATGATAATTGATGATAATTAATGTTAATTGATGATGATAATTGATGATAATTGATGAGAATTGATGATAATTGATAATAGTTGATAATAACTGATGATAATTGATGATAATTAATGATAATTAATGATCATTGATAATAATTAATGATAATAATGGTTGATAATTAATGATAATTGATGATAACTAATGATAATTCATGATAATTCATGAAAATTCATGAAAATTCATGAAAATTCACGATAATTGATAATAACTGATGATAATTAATGATGATAACTGATGATAATGGCTGATAATTGATGATAATTGATGATTATAATTGATGAAAACTGATGATAATTGATGATAATTGATGAGAATTGATGATAACTAATGATAATTTATGATAATTTATGATAATTCATGACAATACATGATAATTCACGATAATTGATGAGAATTGATGATAATTGATGATAATTAATGATAATTGATGATTATAATTCATTATAATTGATGATTATAATTCATTATAATTGATGATAATTAATGATAACTGTTGATAATTGATGATAATTTATGATAATTCATGATAATTCATGATAATTCATGATAATTCATAATAATTAATGATAATTCATGACAGTACAAGATAATTCACGATAATTGATGATAATTGATGATAATTGATAATAACTGATGATAATTAATGATAATTAATGACAATTAATGATAATTGATAATAATTGATGAAAATTAATGATGATAATTATTGATAATTGATGATAATTGATGATAACTAATGATAATTAATGATAATTCATGATAATTCATAATAATTCATGATAATTCATGATAATTGATAATAACTGATGATAATGTCTGATAATTGATGATAATTGATGATTATAAATGATAAAAACTGATGATAATTGATGAGAATTGATAATAACTGATGATAATGGCTGATAATTGATGATAATTGATGATTATAAATGATGAAAACTGATGATAATTGATGAGAATTGATGATAACTGATGATAATTTATGATAATTTATGAGAATTCATGATAATTTATGATAATTCATGACAGTACATGATAATTCACGATAATTGATGAGAATTGATGATAATTGATGATAATTAATGATAATTGATGATTATAATTCATTATAATTGATGATAACTGATGATAATAGATGCTAATTAATGATAATTCATGATAATTGATGATAATTAATGATGATAACTGATGATAATGGCTGATAATTGATGATAATTGAAGATAACTGATGATAATTCATGATAATTCATGATAATTCATGATAATTGATAATAACTGATGATAACTGATGATAATTAATGATGATAACTGATGATAATGGCTGATAATTGATGATAACTGACGATAATTTATGATAATTCATGACAGTACATAATAATTCACGATAATTGATGAGAATTGATGATAATTGATGATTATTGATGATAACTGATGATAATTGATGATAATTGATAATAATTAATAATAATTCATGATAATTCATGATAATTGATAATAATTCATGATAATTAATGATTATAACTGATGATAATGGCTGATAATTGATGATAATTGATGATAACTGCTTATAATTGATGATAATTGATGATAATTCATGATAATTGATAATAACTGATGATAATTAATGATGATAACTGATGATAATGGCTGATAATTGATGATAATTAATGGTAATTGATGATAATTGATGATAATTAATGTTAATTAATGATAATTGATGATAATTAATGACAATTGATGATAATTGCTGATGATAATTGATGTTAGTTGAATAAAAATCATGATAATTCATGATAATTCATGATAATTAATGATCATTGATGATAATTGTTGATAATTGATGATAATTGATGATAATTAATGATAATTAATAATAATTGATAATTATAATTGATTATAATTGATGATAATTGATGATGATTGATGATAACTAATGATAATTCATGATAATTCATGATAATTCATGATAATTCATGATAACTCATGATAATAAATTATGGTAATTGATTATAATTGATGATAATTGATGAAAATTAATGAAAATTGATGATAATTGATGAACATTAATGATAATTGATGATAATTGATGACAATTGATGACAATTGATAATAATTGCTGATGATAATTGATGTTAATTCAATACAAATCATGATAATTCATGATAAGTCATGATAATTGATGATAATTAATGATAATTGATAATAATTGATGATTAGAATTGATTATAATTGATGATAATTGACGATAATTGAGTTAACTGAATAAAAATCATAAAAAAGTCTACCCTCCATGAGACTCGAACCTGTAGCCCCCACATTTGCACTGCCAACACAAAAGTCATAACTGACAAGTCGGACGGTTTCAAAACATTATCTTAGTTTTTATATTATAGGAATTATTATGTCGTAAAATAATTCATATTACAAAAAAAATTGATGTAAATATTTTCTGATTTTAGTCCATTTCTGGAAACTATTATGAGTCTACGTTTTGAATTATTAAGTTTTTAGTTGTTCATATTATTAATTCTTGGCCCATTTTCAGATTGTTCTTGTAGCCCTCGCCGCTGTGGCTTCCGCCCAGCACAAATTCACCCCATTCACCTACAACCGACAGAACACCAACAACGCCGGCAGGTTTGTTTCGGGCAACGATGGAAGATACAATTCCAACGAGGGCCGGTACACCCCTGACAACTCTGGTGCCTACAACAACAACGATGGCAAGTACCATCCCGATGAGAGCGGCCAATATGTCCACAACGACCAAAAGTACAATCACCTCGACTCAAAGTACCAACACACCGCCGACAAGTTTGGACAAAATGGTGGAAACAACGGTGGTAATGGTGGTTTCGGGTCTAACAACAATTATGGTGGCAATCATGGTGCTGGTAATGGTAATGTTGCTGGACATGGACAAGAACACGGACAAGTGCAAGGACATGGACAAGGACACGGACAAGCCCAAGGGCATGGACAAGGACACGGGCAAGCCCAAGGGCATGGACATGGACAAGGACACGGACAAATCCAAGGACACGGACAAGTACAAGGGCATGGACAAGGACACGGGCAAGTACAAGGACATGGACAAGGTGTAGCTGCTGGACAGGGACATGGTCATCAAGTAGGAGCTGGACATGGTCATCAAGTAGGAGCTGGACATGGTCATGGAGTTGGTAACAAATACGGATCTGGCTCAGGATCAGGAATCTCAGCTGGTACCGGCTTTGGGGCCCCAGTTGTTCTCCAACAAGGTTCCGCCGCTGGCAAGTACGATAACAGGAATTACGGAATCATCCGCAAGGTCGAGAGGGTTGAAGATGATGGCTACCACTACTTGTAAGTGAATTGTTTTTAAACATTACCATATAATCTTTCGTTTCTGATATCATTTATACATTTGGAAAACAGGGGAGGTATCGTTGAAATTTTATAAAAATTTGAAATGGGAAAGGTTCCCATAAACGGAATAATGATAATTTTACCATGTTGTTGTTGTGCATTGGTTAGCATCCCCGCTTAACGAACGGGTGGCCCCGGTTCGAATCCCAGCCTGGGTAATCGGTACCATATAATAAAATATGCAAATGTCTTATTTAAAAGACTCGGGCTCGATTGTATAAAGGCAACCCGTGATTATATTCTTAGTTGTTACATATTTTTTTTTAACTTTCCATTTCATAGCGTCATGTACCTCTATTTATATACTACATACAACATGCACATGCAATTAAGATCACTGAGTAGTGCCCTCTATTGAAAAAATATTCCAACAGAGTGTTAGATATCAGCACAAAGACAATTTTATAAAATATAAGTGTGAATCCACCCCTTACCATCGACATATCTAGATTTCGATCTTGTTCGTTAAGCGGGGATTCTAAAGATTATATACGCAATTACTACCAAAAATATACTTTTTTTATATTCTCAGTTAATTGATCAAAAGTTTTTTCGTTGAATTTAATAGTATCAGTAGTAGATACTGTAGCAAAACTTTACTTAAAACATACCATTACTATAAAATACTTAGGCACGGTTGTTTAAAGCCCTAGTCTTTTAAATAAGACGTTTGCATATTTAATTATATGAAAACAGTACAACTTTGTATATAACCACTCGAGATTTTGTGTGAATTCATCCTCACTAGCTGAGCTACACTGACGAGATCTAATAAGATCGAAATCTAGATATGTAGATTGCTAAGAGGTGGGTTCACACTTAAATAATATGTTTAATTATATAATTATTGTGTCAATCTCTTTATGGATTTGAATAATTATTACTTGCATAATGAATTGCTGCACTTGAAATTGCAATTATTTTAAAATCCGCACAGTGCAAGTGAATGTAACTGGAATGCAGGATGGTATTTACATACGCGTAGACCTCTGACGACTCGGCCAACATCGTGAGCTTTTAATTATATCAAACCTCAACAGATTGTCATCAGTGCAAAACGTTTATTGCCTTGAGTTGCGTTTGTTATTACATGCAACTAATTGTGGTAACATTTTGCTGACTGCAGTATGTTTATAATAAAATTTTATAGGGTGTAATATTGATAATGGATAGCAGAAGGTGATATTACTATTAATGGATTGATTATGGTACCTTAAGGCTTTAAATAAGTGTTATGTGGCATGTGCAGTTATTATTATAAACAGTGCCGGTTTTTGGTATGCGGCGTTTATGTGCGAATCAACTTTTTTGCTGCCCTAATTATTGAATTAATTAATTTTCATGATAAAACTTATAGAAACTGATAAAAACTTATAAATATATATATATATATATATATATATATATATATATATATATATATATATATATAATTTTATTTTATTGTTTATACATTAATCATACTTTAGATACTAAAATGCAAAAACATTTAATATGTTTAAAGAGGCAAATACCAAATTAATTCAATCCCAAATGTAATCGTTTCGTACAATAGTCATCAATTTAATATTTCCAATTTCTTCATTCCACTTCTCATCAGTTGCTATTTTTCTCTTTCCACAAAACTCTCCAAAACCAAAATTTACTTATAAATTTGATCGACTTCTACTTGACACCATATCCGACTATATCAAAAGTAAGAATTGTTTATTTTTGTAAGTAAAAATTATCCCCGTCAAACGGTGAGCATTTCTTTCACCTAATATAATATTATTTCTATTATTTATCATATCAAATTATTTATATAAATTAATTTTACAATTATTATGTATTTATTGCCAGGTACGAGACTGAAAATGGTATCCTGGCTGAAGAGCAGGGTAAATTAGCAAACCGTGGCACTGACGCAGAAGGCATGAAAGCTCATGGTTTTTACACATATACCGGCCCTGACAACGTAGTATACACTGTTAAATACACCGCTGATGAGAACGGTTTCGTGCCCGATGCAGCCCATTTGCCAACACCCCCACCAATTCCTGCAGCGATCGTCAGAGCTTTGGAATACCAGCGATCAGTAGGAACTTTGTAAATTGCAAATATCAAAAGGTTTTTGTTTTAATTAGCCATGTTAGGATAACGAAATTGTGCAATTGATAGAATAATAAATTGAGTTTTGAAAATTAACCTTTTTTTTCTCTTCTTTCCAGTGTGAAAAGTTACTTTATTATTTCAGTAACACTCTGACGAAAATCAAAACGCAGGTGTTTTATTTTAAATAAATCATAATTTATAGATAATGTAGATATTTTTATCGAATATGCCTCACTCCACTGCAACAAACCAAATTAATAAATATCTTGAGAAATTCTGGCATTGATGAAAAAAAGCGATTAATAGCAAATCTATATTAGAAACAAGATGCATGTGTAAGAGTGGATGACGAACATACAGAGATGGTAGAAATTCTAAGGGCCTGTTCTACAATTGTCATTTAACCGGAGAATAAGGCTATCCGTGGAATAAGTTTTAGATATGAATGCCAATATCTCAAACTTATTCCACGAATAGTCTTATTCTCCTATTAATGTCAATTGTAGAATCGAGCCTAAGATATGTGTGACAGTGGCCGTAAAAGAGGAATAGTGGGTGAGGGTAGATAGGGAATAATGGGTGAGGGTAGATAGAGAATAATGGGTGAGGGTAGATAGGGAATAGTGGGTGAGGGGAGATAGGTAATAATGGGTGAGGGTATATAGGGTATAATGGGTGAGAGTAGATAGGGATAATAGGTGAGGGAATAGTGGGAGGATTATATTTAATTAGTTGATATCTTTAGATGTTGTATCTGATAATATGTTGAGTTGTTGTTGATGATACTTATGCCAAATAAAGGTTGTTTTTTATAAAGAAGATAACAGAATAAAAAGGAACCCGATAAAGACGACATAGTCTTATTCTCCAATTAATGTCAATTGTAGAATCGAGCCTAAGATATGTGTGACAGTGGCCGTAAAAGAGGAATAGTGGGTGAGGGTAGATAGGGAATAATGGGTGAGAGTAGATAGAGATAATGGGTGAGGGTAGATAGGGAATAATGGGTGAGGGAAGATAGGGAATAATGGGTGAGGGTATATAGGGTATAATGGGTGAGGGTAGATAGGGATAATAGGTGAGGGAATAGTGGGAGGATTATATTTAATTAGTTGATATCTTTAGATGTTGTATCTGATAATATGTTGAGTTGTTGTTGGTGATACTTATGCCAAATAAAGGTTGTTTTTTATAAAGAAGATAACAGAATAAAAAGGAACCCGATAAAGACGACATAGTCTTATTCTCCAATTAATGTCAATTGTAGAATCGAGCCTAAGATATGTGTGACAGTGGCCGTAAAAGAGGAATAGTGGGTGAGGGTAGATAGGGAATAATGGGTGAGAGTAGATAGAGAATAATGGGTGAGAGTAGATAGGGAATAATGGGTGAGGGAAGATAGGGAATAATACGTGAGGGTATATAGGGAATAATGGGTGAGGGTAGATAGGAATAATAGGTGAGGGAATAGTGGGAGGATTATATTTAATTAGTTGATATATTTAGATGTTGTATTTGATAATATGTTAAGTTGTTGTTGGTGATACTTATGCCAAATAAAGGTTGTTTTTTATAAAGAAGATAACAGAATAAAAAGGAACACGACAAAGACGACATTACGCCGGAAATAATAAAACATATGAGAAAAGGAGGAATAGAACAAATAACTCAACTACTTAATCACATAACAATAGCAATGAAAATACCCAAATTCATAATAGCGAGACAAGAGAATCTGCAATAACTAGAGAGAGATCACGCTAACCAGCATACCAGGTTTTTAGAAGACTAAAGCCGGTTCTACAATTATCATTTAACAAGAGAATAAGGCTATTCGTGGAATAAGTTTGAGATAGTAACACCAATATTTCAAACTTCCACGAATAGCCTTATTCTCCAGTTAAATGCCAATTGTAGAACCGGCTCTTAGGCGAAAATTAAATAAGTCATGTACAATAAACAGTGTGGTATGAACAAATAAAATAAATTTCGGCAGTCACACGAGATATGCCGACAAGCCCTGTGCCCTTAAAAATAAATCGAGTGGAGCCTTAAAATTGAGTTGCGATTTAGTATAATAAGGCCCTATATAAGTACTACAGATTATTTACCCAATGCACTAATTTAAGACTGAGAACGAATTATATAACGTACTTACATTATTACATATGCCGCGCTTGACTTCTTCAATCTAGCTTGTACTCACTGGGCACCACGCGCTATCACTACAGTTCATATTAAATTAACAGTATTTACTATATTTTTTGGGTATTTTTATTCCGCGAGCCAGCGCACGGCTCTCCGCCCGACACACTTCACTCAACTAGCCACGACCTGTCGCGTGATTCATGCGGTCGACAGATCGCAAACATGACGTGATCCTCCACCAATCACAGCGGCGCGTTTTGTTGAAAACAAGTTAATAATAGACGAGTCTTATCGCGGTGACTGTATATTGAACAATAAAAGTATAAATAATATGTTTGAACCGGCGAAGAGACCTTATGGACACACACACACTAACAGAGAGAGAGAGAGAGAGAGAGAGCACACTAGAGCGAATTTAAAGAGTGCAAGAAGTGCGATAATAAACACCGCCCTGATGCAATGCATGAGGTGTCCCCGGGTGAACCGGGGGGTCACTTGTGGGTTGCTTGCCACCCTTACACCCTTAAACACATACATACACACAAATATATTTTTCACAACTAGTTTTCGACTATATTGGTCATGAAACGTGAAGAAAAAAAAATTGGATTTCTTCGCGAATAAGAAAGTATGGGTTACTTTCTTATTCGGAAAGAAACAATGCAAAAATATTTTTTTATCGAGTTTGCTTTGAACTCCAATAAAACAAATCATTTTTTGTTTTAGTATTACCAGCCATTTTGAAGTGAAACAAGTTTGTTAGAATACCAAGGCAATCTCGATGTAACGATGTGTGTATCGTTATGTTACACGTATTGAGCAGTTTGGGAATCCATCGTGCCGACACTTCGACCATTTGTGGACACTTCTGTTATTCCTATTGCTCTGGCAATAACTGAAGCTTTCAATCGGTCAATCAGTCAATACCAAAGCTTCAACGTTCTTGCTGATTGCATCAGTTCGTGCTTCGCGATAACCATACTTTCCTATTCGGAAAGAAACAATGAAAATAATATACTTTCATCAAGTTTGCTTTGAACTCTAATAAAACAAATCACTTTTTGTTTTCCTATTACCAGCCATTTTGAAGTGAAACAAGTTTATCAGAATACCAAGGCAATCTCGATGCAACTATATTTTTGCATTTATTTTATGCACCGCAATGTTACATGTATTGAGCAGTTTGGGAAACCATCTTGCCGACACTTTGATCATTTGTGAACACTTCTGTTATTCCTATTGCTTTATGGCAATAACTGAAACTTTAAGGCTGTGGTCAGTCAATACCAAAGCTTCAACGTTCTTGCTGATTGCATCAGTTCGTGCTTCCACACCTTTGGTCATTATGAATGTATTTCCTGCCCCATTTGAACTGCTTGCACGAATATTTGACTTAGAAATAAGACCGAATTTTTATCCATAAACTACCACTATTCTCTCATGGATATTTCTCAAGCTATTACCTTCTTTCGTTAAACATATCTTGGTGCTTCTGTGTTCAAGTAGCAAATCATTTTCGCTTCTTTAAACTGATATAAAAATCACAAATGTTGTGCGATTGGGACTAGACTTGGAGATATACATGCTATCAATTTTGAACGAGTGAAGTAAACAATTAAAAATAATTTGGGGATCATTACAGAGTCATAAAAACTACATTCTAGATCATTTATAGGTGTGAATCCACCTCTTAGAAATCTAGTATCTAGTGCTATACACTGCCATGGGGTAACTCTCCTGGATGATCGACATATAGAATGTCGACAAAGTAAACTCATTATTCAGCTTCATAAACAAACACCTAACCCACTGCACTACATCGGTGTGTACGATTTTATAAAAAAAACATCTATCTTTATGGGGCTATCAGCTGTAAGGCCAAGAAGCTCAGAGGAGTTTAAGGTGGTGATTCGCGTAAATTGGGGTACGAACTCAAACTGGACCACACTCCTAACCACTCAGCCATGAACTGACTGGGTACTTTTTTATATAAAATCGTATAAACGCTCTATTTCATTCTATAAATTTTACCACATGATTGTGTATTGTAGATATGCAAAAATTGGCGCTGATACGATCCTGCGAACTCTGCAGCCCATTGTGTTTGCAGCATTTGGAAAACAATGCGTTCACACATTGAGTAATGATGGGTGACATTTGTGGCGCGTGCATAAATTATCGCGAAAGAGCAAAATTCTAGGCTTGTCCGACCCATTTTCGATGCAATTCGCAGTAACCCAGAGAACGCTCGCACAATCGTATCTTTCGGGGCAGGCGTCCGACTGTGATTCCTGCCGATTGCCAGATAATAGATCTTGGCATTCAATTGATGTGTATGTGAATACAAAATTCTTTTAATAACAACATGGTAATAGTTGATGTAATTCTGTATAATTGCTTTTATTATGTATTGGTACGTTTTTTTTTTTAGTTCTATATGGTGACGCGAGATTATTAAAACAATATCGATGGCATATTTCAATAAATGGTTTATTAAAATAACAATAATCATCAATCAAATATTTCACATATATTGCAACACAAGTAACATTTAAAATGGATACAATAAAGGAAATAGATCAATACCAAAACATAGTTACCATTACAAGCCTACCAGGAACTAATACTACTAGTTCCTGTTAGGCTTGTAGTGGTAACTATGTTTTGGTATTGATATTCTAGATCATAGGGTTCGACAGTTAAGGCGAATCTTCGAAAATCTCGTTCGAGGATTCGAGCTGAAAATCTATTCGAAAAACGCGTTGAGACTAACGGAACTGCTGCTACTTCTTTTGGGGAGTGTATAAACTGTGGCCCCAGGAAAAACTGGAGGGGTGCGCACCGAGAAATAAATTTATTTCGAAATAATGAAGCATTTTGTGATAGTTGCGCGGATGTCTATAAACTATACTACTGTACTTAAGCATTATCAGATTATATTTATCAAAACTTGAAATATGAAACTGCAATCTCTTACAGGAATTTCTGTTGAATTTTGATTACAAATCTGAGTAAATATATACTTTTCTGATGCAAATATTGACTACTTTTGCATATTTTTTACAACTATTTCGAGACAAAAAATTAACTTTTTCGTCCTAACAAAGTCTCAAATTATCCTTAGATTAGAGAAATATCCAAACATATTTTCAGAAAATTATAAAATGTTGACTAGAAAAGACCGCGCGATTAGGTCAACATTGAACCGTATTTCATTTTCCGAGATTCGCCTTAACACAATGATTTTAAAGGATACATGGCAAAGGACAATGATTTTATTTGTGTTTTAAACCAGACAAGATATTACATCTTTTAATTATTGTGAAAGATTTTGCAGTGTAAGTATAATTTGTGGATCTTGTGTTATAATTGTGTCTTCATTCAGATAATTCAAACTTAATATGCATTTTTAAAAACAACTACTAGACATTCATACACATAAAAACATGTCATAATAAGCAGATTTAGTTATAATATATATATATATATCTAAATCTGCTTATTATGATAGTTTATATGTGTATGAATGTCTATTAGTTGTTTTTAAAAATTCATATGAAGTTTGAGTTATCTGAATGAAGACACAATTATAATATATATATAATATATATATATATATATATATATATATATATATATATATATATATATATATATATATATATATATATAAATCGAGTTGTTTTGCTGTAGTATTCAATGTGTAAAAAACGGATTAAAAAACTTAATGGTTTTTGGGGTGGTGCAGCAATCAAACGCTATTTATTTTAATTTGAGTAACACTTTACTCCATTGCCAATATTTCGTGCCACAATTTGGCACTTCATCAGGGCTTAGCTAGATTAAACGGATAAACAAAAGTGCAATATATATATATATATATATATATATATATATATATATATATATATATATATATATATATATTGCACTTCTGATACTGTTAAATTGGTTGCTAGGCACCTCTAGAAAATTCTCTCCAAATATGAGCTTTTAATATGAATAGGAAGGTCCTCCTCATTACAGATCCTCATTTTTACGTCAATCCCAAACTAACAAATGTATATGTCATTAGACGTGTAGCAATTCTCGACACATATTCTTGTAGGAAATTGAACACTATACAAAAAAGGTCTATAGTTATTAGCATATTATAGTTTACGCTTAATTAATTAGAATTATAAATACGTTTTTAATCGTTCGGGAGCTGTTCCGGGTTGTTATAAGCCAGCTAAGAACAGCTCCCGAACGTTAAACGAATGCGGCTCTAGTAACAAAATCTTTAACTTATTTCACACATGTAGGTATATATTTTATATAAATTAACTAATTATTATTAATAATTAGCCTTGTAGTAATTGTATGACCATGCCATTAACATTCTAACACAAATTCTTTCCACATTAATAATATAATTCTCAATTTTATAGGCAGTTCTTGACACACGCTGTCGGAGGGCTCGGTGATAAAGCGCTGACATTTCAATCAATAGCATCAATTATCATCGGACTATAATAAAATTTAAAAAAATATAATGGGATGTATTATACTATTGTCTGATTTGGTGGGGAAGATACCGAACACAATCGAAACGGGCTCTTAGGATGCTGATTATGATGAAAGTGTTTTAGTGGATTTCTGTATCGGAATTCGCGGTCGACCGCACGGCCTGACATTGCTACCGTTTTGAGGTGAACCCCAACCCCGTGGAAGTGTTATAAACGTTGGCGCGGGTGGCCCCAGAGGCAGTTCCTCCACAGTCCTCGCCGCGATGCATACAACGAAAGTGCTGGTAAGTGAACAACTTAAGACGTGAAGGTGTGTTAGGACAGATTATTATTGTATAAATAATTAAAACATTCATAATTAATACTATTTCGTTTCTGCGGATATTCAAAGGTAATTACTATTAAATTTTGTTTATATTTTCCTTCTAGAGGGGTGTATAAAATAACTATGTAGCAATAATATATAATACAATCGTATCTTATATAACGACGTTATATAATTACGAATTATTATCTCTCAATTCATATGAAATAAGTTTCAAATATAATATTTTATGCTATAATTTATAGCATAAAATATTTTATTTGAAAGTTTTTTTAATTTAATTATTATTTTTATTTACTTATTTTGATGCTATTTTATTTTTATTTTGTAGCTTTTGGGAGAATATTTGTTTCACTTCATACCTATAAACTAAAATTTACACATGCAGCTATAAATTTTATATAAATAAACTAATTATTATTATTAATTGGCCAGGTGTACGCTATCATTTATAGCATAAAATATTATATTTGAAAGTTTTTTTAATTTAATTATTATTTTTATTTACTTATTTTGATGCTATTTTACTTTTATTTTGTAGCTTTTGGGAGAATATTTGTTTCACTTTATACCTATAAACTAAAATTTACACATGCAGCTATACATTTTATATAAATAAACTAATTATTATTATTAATTGGCCAGGTGTGCGCTATCATTTATAGCATAAAATATTATATTTGAAAAACATTTTAATTTAATTATTATTTTTATTTACTTATTTTGATACTATTTTACTTTTATTTTGTAGCTTTTGGGAGAATATTTGTTTCACTTTATACCTATAAACTAAAATTTACACATGTAGCTATAAATTTTATATAGATAAACTAACTATTATTATTAATTGGCCAGGTGTACGTTATCATTTATAGCATAAAATATTATATTTGAAAGTTTTTTTTAATTTAATTATTATTTTTATTTACTTATTTTGATGCTATTTTACTTTTATTTTGTAGCTTTTGGGAGAATATTTGTTTCACTTTATACCTATAAACTAAAATTTACACATGTAGCTATAAATTTTATATAAATAAACTAATTATTATTATTAATTGGCCAGGTGTACGCTATCATTTATAGCATAAAATATTATATTTGAAAGTTTTTTTTAAATTTAATTATTATTTTTATTTACTTATTTTGATGCTATTTTACTTTTATTTTGTAGCTTTTGGGAGAATATTTGTTTTACTTTATACCTATAAATTAAAATGTACACATGTAGCTATATATTTTATATAAATAAAATAATTATTATTATTAATTGGCCAGATGTACACATGTAGCTATATATTTTATATAAATAATCTAATCTAATTATTATTATTAATTAGCCAGATGGAAACACCTGGGAAGGGTCGATAGCTCAATAAAGTTTTTTTTATATACAAGTTTCAAAAATCCCATAAAAACGTATTTTATTAAATTCCGTTCCATTGCCCTTTGTATGGTAAAATCTCAATACAATTTATCGATAAAAAAAAGTATTGAAATGATTCCATTTTCAACTGATACAAATTTAGTGAGTATCTGTATATCTGTACGGTTGTATAAAGCTATTTAGAGTTAATTTGAAATCCGTTAACCTGACTTATGGCAACTGAGTCACATAATGTGACGTTGCCATATGTAATTAGAGGTACATGGAGCTATGAAATGAAAAGATAAAAACAATATATGCAATATCTAATAATATAATCAAGGGTTATAGTTACCCAGCCTTTATAAAACCGAGCGAAAGTGTGCAGCACGTAGTTCGTAGCTACGTGCTAATTTATTTAAAAGAAGAATTTTTACTTGGTAATCAAATATTTAAAATGTAAGGTGTTTTCTTAAATATAATAATAATAATAATAGAATTTTGCTAATATATTATAAAATCTAATATAAATAGACAACCTGTAAAATAAAAATAAAAGAAACAATGTTTTAAATTTAGTTGCAGAAATTATGGAATGTGACTCATTAACTAAGTTTAGAGGAAAGTTATATATATGAGTCACATTCCATAATTTCTGCAACCAAGCTACTGAATTAATAATTAATTAATTAATTGTTATTAAATAATCATATGTTCCAGTTAGTTAGCTATTTTTAATTCAAAACAATATACAAGAATTGTCTTGTTGTTATAAGCCAGCTAAGAACAGCTCCCGAACGTTAAACGAAAGCGGCTCTAGTAACAAAATCTTTAACTTATTTCACACATGTAAGTTTAATTTCTGCCACCAAATCTTTAACTTATTTCACACATGTAAGTTTAATGTCTGCCACCAAGCTACTGAATTAATAATTAATTAATTAATTGTCATTAAATAATAAAATGTTCCAGTTAGTTAGATATTTTTAATTCAAAACAATATACAAGAATTGTCTTAGAAGCAAAGACTATTACAACGTAGCCTTAAGCGCAAATATTTTTACTTCATAAATAAGCACGAATATCAATTTATTTAATTAATCACAACGAGATGCCATGGATTCAATTAACATTTCGCATATAAAAAGATTCTTGGTACGAGCGATGCGATCGCGCCTACATAAACATAATCTACTAAACTATAAATCCCACATTCCTTCCGAATGACAGTGATTCAGTGATTTTGCATCTGGTGCACTTTAAAAAGAACTGCTAATTCATGCGCAAATTAGAAAGGATGCGACATTTACTTATTACTGCCCACGCACTCACACCAATTTAAGAGAGGCAATATTGTAAAAAGGCCGAGATGTTCCCATTACTATTTCCACATATCTAATATCAAGATAACTAGTTTATTGTTATATATTATGTAACAAGTTTATATTTATGTACCAATAAATACTAATAATGGTGGTCTGTACATTTCGATCTTTTATAAATTTTAGCCTACACCGAAAGGTAAAAGGCAATTGATAATATATAATAATAAATTAAATAAATTGTGTGTCACGACACCGAATAGAAATAAGTTGTTTACAACAGGAAGTGTAAAATTTCTCCACTAGTATAGCATCCAAAAAAATTGACATTTTGTACAATTGTTTACTTATGTCTTGGTAACCATAAACCAAGCAAAAAAATGCTTTTCTTTGTTGATATTGACTAATATTTGCAAAGAAACAAATTACATTTTTTTTGATCAAATTTTCCCCCACAATTTTTTTCTAAAAGTTTCTCTAGAATTTAATAGTAATCATCAAACATTTTTCTCAATTTTTCCAGTGCCTTAGTTTTTTTTTGTATGTAAATGGTAAATAAATTTTATTTTTTGTAATTGTTTACACTGCCTTGGTAACCATAAAATTAGCAAACAGAAATTAAATTGATTTTGTTTGTTGTTATAGAAAATCATTTGCAAGGAAAGGCATTTTTTATCAAATTTTCCCCCATATTTTTTTTTCTCTAAATTTTCATAGTTTCTTTAAAAGTTTAATAGTTAATCATCAAACATATTTTTCAATTATTTCAGTAGTCTTAGTCTTTTTGTAAGTAAACGGTAAAAAAATTGACATTTTGTTTAATTGTATTGTATTGTATTGTAATTGTTTACTCATGTCTTGGTAACCATAACATAAAGGCACCTTACACGGTCAATAATACTGTCAATCCTAGCACTGTCAGTATTTCCTTGAATCTCCCTTTAATATTTATCAAGTAATCCATTATAAGAATAAACATCAGTATTCTCTTCATTCCATCATTTCTATACCTTACACGATCAGTAATACTGTCAATATTTTAGAATAGTGAACATTTTAAACATATTATCGTACAGTAATAATGTTTTTTTTCTAAAATATTGATGTGCCTATTAAGCAAACAAAAAAATTAAATTGATTTTGTTTGTTGTTATTGAATAATATTTGCAAATAAACAAATTGCATATTTTATCAAATTGTTACCCACAATTTGTTTCCTAAATGTACATATATTTTTTTAGAATTTAATAATAATCATCAAACACATTTTTCATTTTTTTCAGTGGTTAGTTGTTTTTTTGTAAGTAAATAGTAAAAAACTTTGACTTTTTGTACAATTATTTACTCATGTCTTGGTAACCATAAAATAAGCAAACATAACTTAAATTGATTTTGTTTGTTGTTATTGAAAATTATTTGCAAGGAAACAAATTGCATGTTTTATCAAATTTTGCCCCATAATTATTTTCCCTAAATTTTCATAGTTTCTTTAGAATTTAATAGTAATCATCAAACATATTTTTCAACTTTTTCAGTGGCGTTAGTTTTTTTTTTCAATCAACTTAATAAATGAAGTTGATTGAAAAAAAAACTAAGGCCACTGAAAAAGTTGAAAAATATGTTTGATGATTACTATTAAATTCTAAAGAAACTATGAAAATTTAGGGAAAATAATTATGGGGCAAAAAAAATGGTAGATTTAATTTTAAAAATATATAAGGAATAATGTAGTGGAGAGTTCAAGTCATTTGAGATAGTGATGATGATAAATGAAATTAATTGAATTATAGAGAGTTATGGATAATAGTGTAGTGCAGAGTTCAAACCATTTGAAATAGTGAATGGGCATAGTTTGGTTGGTGGGGGCCGCCCAACCACCCAACCTTCGTTCGCATAGTTGTTTCAATGGATACAGACGTTTTATATTATTTAAACCATTCCAAGAAGAGTGTTATATAATGGAAAAAACTATGCGAGCAAAGGTGGGGTGGGTGGGTGGCCCCTACCAACCAAACTATGCCCATTCACTATTTCAAATGGCTTGAACTCTGCACTACACTAATATCCATAACTCTCTATAATTCAATCAATTTCATTTATTATTTTAGACTTAATTTTTAAAGATATATAGGGAATAATGTAGTATAGAGTTCAAGTCATTTTAAATAGTGGACGGGTGTAGTTTGGTTGGTGGGGGCCACCCGCCCACCCCACCTTTGCTTGCATAGTTTTTTCCAGAGGATAACACTCTTCTTGGAATGGTTTAAACAATATAAAACGCTTGTATCCTTTGAAAAAACTATGCGAACGAAGGTGGGGTGGGCGGGTGGCCCCCACCAACCAAACTACACCCGTCCACTATTTAAAATGACTTGAACTCTATACTACATTATTTCCTATATATTTTTAAAATTAAGTCTAAAATAATAAATGAAATTGATTGAATTATAGAAAGTTATGGATAATAGTGTAGTGCAGAGTTCAAGCCGTTTAAAATAGTGAATGGGCATAGTTTGGTTGGTGGGGGACTCCCGCCCACCCCACCTTTCCTCGCATAGTTTTTTCCATAGGATAACACTCTTCTTGGAATGGTTTAAACTATATAAAACGCCTGTATCCATTGAAAAAGCTATGCGAACGAAGGTGGGGTGGGTGGGCGTCCCCCACCAACCAAACTATGCCCATTAACTATTTCAAATGGTTTGAACTCTGCACTACACTATTATCCATAACTCTCTATAATTCAATCAATTTCATTTATCATCATCACTATCTCAAATGACTTGAACTCTCCACTACATTATTCCTTATATATTTTTAAAATTAAATCTACCATAATAAATGAAGTTGATGGAATTATAAAAAGTTATGAATAATAGTGTAATGCAGATTTCAAGCCACTTGAAATAGTGGATGGGTGTAGTTTGGCTGGTAAGGACCACCCGTTCGCCCCACCTTCGCTCGCATAGTTTTCTCATTGGATACAGACGTTTTATATTGTTTAAACAATTCTAGAAAGAGTGTTATCGTATGGAAATTACCATACGAATCAAGGTGGGGTGGGCGGGTGTCCCCCACCAACCAAACTATGCCCATTCACTATTTTAAATGGTTTGAACTCTGCACTACACTATTATCCATAACTTTCTATAATTCAATCAATTTCATTTATTATTTTAGTCTTAATTTTAAAAATATATAGGGAATAATGTAGTGTAGAGTTCAAGTCATTTTTTCACAATTGTTTACTCATGTCTGTAACCATAAAATAAGCAAAAAAAAAAAATTAAATTGATTTTGTTTGTTATTATTGAATAATATTTGCAAAGAAACAATTTTTTTTCCTAAATGTTCATATTTTCTTTAGAATTTAATAGTAACATATTTTTCAATTATTTCAGTGGCCTTAGTTTTTTGTAAGTAAACGTTAAAAAAAATTGACATTTTGTACAATTGTTTACTCATGTCTTGGTAACCATAAAATAAGCAAAAAAAATAATTAAATTGATTTTGTTTGTTGCTATAAAGGCACCTTACACGATCAATATTACTGTCAATATTTTTGAATAATGACAGTATTACTGTGCGATAATATGTTTAAAGTGTTCATTATTCTAAACTATTGCCAGTATTACTCATCGTGTAATGTATATTAATGATATAATGAAGAAAATAGTGATCTTTATCCGGATAATTGATTATTTGATAAATATAAAAGGAGGATTGAAGCAAATATTGACAGTACTAGGATTGACAGTATTATTGACCGTGTAAGGTGCCTTATTGAATAATATTTGCAATGAAACAAATTGCATTTCTTTATCAAATTTTCCCCCACAATTTTGTTCCCTATATTTTCTTTAGAATTTAATATTAATCATCAAACATATTTTTCAATGTTTCCAGTGGCCTTAATTTTTTTCCTGAATTTTCATATTTTCTTTTGAATTTAATAGTAATTTAGATAGATTAAGGGTAAAAATATTGACTTTTGTAATTGTTTACTCATGTCTCTAATAAGCAAACAAAAATTAAATTGATTTTGTTTGTTGTTATTGAATAATATTTGCATTTTTTATCAAATTTTCCTCCATAATTTATTTCCTAAATTTTCATATTTTCTTTAGAATTTAATATCAATCATCAAACATATTTTTCAATTTTTCCAGTGGCCTTAATATTTTTCCTGAATTTTCATATTTTCTTTTAAATTTAATAGTAATCATCAAGGGTAAAAATATTGACTTTTTGTAATTGTTTACTCATGTCTATTAAGCAAACAAAAATTAAATTAATTTTGTTTGTTGTTATTGAATAATATTTGCATTTTTTATCAAATTTTCCTCCATAATTTATTTCCTAAATGTTCATATTTTCTTTAGAATTTAATATCAATCATCAAACATATTTTTCAATGTTTCCAGTGGCCTTAATTTTTTTCCTGAATTTTCATATTTTCTTTTGAATTTAATAGTAATCATCAAGGGTAAAAATATTGACTTTTTGTAATTGTTTACTCATGTCTCTAATAAGCAAACAAAAATTAAATTGATTTTGTTTGTTGTTATTGAATAATATTTGCATTTTTTATCAAATTTTCCTCCATAATTTATTTCCTAAATGTTCATATTTTCATTAGAATTTAATAGTAATCATCAATCATAGTTTACTATTTTTTCAGTGGCCTTAGTTTATTTTTTGTAAATAAACGGCTTGGTAATAAAATCAATAATATCAATTAGAAACAAAATAATGTGTTTATATTTTCAAAATCTGGTCACGAAAATTGGCTTGATAATTATAAAGGTTGAGCACATTACAAATTGCAATATACCTCTGATTTGAATGTTATCTGCCACAATATTACTGACACAACTCTAATTGAATGATATAATCCGTGCGCGAAAAATATCACTTTCCCCATTATATTGATAAACGCGAAATCGGTATATGTGCCATGATGCAACTACAGCGGATTGTTCTGGCGCGGAGAGGTCGAGGTCGGACGTAATGAAATTATGGACTATGAAGATAAGCGATCGCCATTCAATAATAATGACCTGGAATTTAAGATGCAGATCGTTATTATGACGGCTAAAATAATTTTGATGCACTGCAGGAAGTTGTTGTTATAAAATACACAATACATCGTAAATTTTATTTGTAGAAGGTTAGGTAAACAATAAAAGGATTGAATTGCAAGGATAAAAATGCTGCCTTTAATAACAACTGTACCTTGTTTGTTTAAAATACTAGAGGAATATCAATTTGATACAAAGATGTTATAAATAATTGTATATTATATAGGGTGAGAATCAATATATATTAAGGAAACCGACCCAAAGCCATGGCGGAAAGGCTTTGGGTCGATTTCCTAATTATATATTGATTATCACTGTATATAATACACAATTATTTATAACATCTTTCTAACAAATTGATAATCCTCTAGTATTTTAAACAAAGTACAGCCGGTTGTTATAATAGTTTGAACTAAAGCAGTATTGTTATCCTTGTAATTCAATCCTTTTATTGTTTACCTAACCTTCTACAAATCAAATTTACGATGCATTGTGTATTCCATTAAAACGCAACACACATAAGTTGTTGATCAATTAATAATATAAACTAATCGAGAAAAATACAATTATTACACACCAATCATACTCATGACACCAGATCTTGTCAGGAACTACACATACGTTATGCGACACTGAAGATAATCAAAGAACCAAAATCAATAGTAAAACTAGCTACATTACAAAATATAGGAGATTGAAGATGTTCAAATTTGAGCTACGTCAGCTATTAATTCAAAGAGCCTACTACTTAATTGAGGAGCATTTAGAAGTATTTTAATTACTTGAAATGCGTTTTTGTTTGACTTGTTAATATATAAGGCACCTTACACGATCAATAATACTGTCAATATTTTAGAATAATGACAGTATTACTGTACGATAACATGTTTAAAATGTTCATTATTCTAAAATATAGACAATATTACTTATCGTGCAAGGTATAGTAATGATGGGATGAAGAGAATACTGATGTTTCGCGGGATAATTGATTACTTAATAAATATAAAAGAAGAATTGAAGCAAATACTGACAGTACTAGGACTATATTCTTGACCGTGTAAGGTGTCTGAATGATTTTATTTAAATTTTAATCATTACTTTATTTCACCTAAATAGTCACGTTTGGATAATTATATTAAAAATCGATCAACAACGTCTGTGTGTTGCGTTTTTGTTGAAATAATAATTTTTTTCTTTAGTATCTGGTAATAGTGAGCATCTATATTAAGTTAAACGGGCCAATAGGTTAATTGCCGAGGTCCAAACTCCTTTCCTTGCAAGACAAATGGCTAAAAGATTCATGAGTAACCATCTAGGGAACATGTCGCTAATTAGTACTCAAAAAAAGTAGCTTTTTCTCAGTTAATAATAAATTGCGGGGCGGTCGTGGCACAGTGGTTTAAGGCGACGGTCTGCAGTGGCTTCAGCCCGTCGCCTTAAACCACGCCGTCACCGGTTCGAGTCCGGTATTAATAGACTCTTTTCCGTTCGGAATTTGGGTCTATTATTCCATGGGTGACGTGTCTGTCTATAGTCAGTGTGTGTTAGTGCATAGATGGAGTAATGTGCATAAATGATATAAATTATAATACTTAGTTGATGACTGAGATAATCATTAGATTAAGGTAAAAAAAATAATAATAAAAAAAACAATAATCGCATAATAAAATATGTCAATACAATCATTATAATCTTGGATAAGCTGTTATGAGCATTGTGTATTGGGGGATTTTTATATTTTGTTAAAGGTTATGCCAGATAAAGGTCTTTATTATTCTTTTCTTTTTTCATTTTAATCCAATATAGTCCAATATAACAATGACAGTTTATGATGTATTTATGTAGGTGTCGCTAACACATTTGTTGATCCTACGAACCGAATGCAAGCAATCACATTTTTTGGTCCTTCGAACCGAATCCATTTCAAGCTTTTACATACGACAGACGAGTTTTTGTGGAGTTTTTTTTTATAATTACCAAAATATATCAAATATTGGATTGAATCGGCATCTACTTTGTGATAATTCATTATAATCAATAGATAAAACGAAAAAAAACGAAAAAAAAACAAAGAAAAATTCGTTTTATTTATTTACCAAAATATATATTTTTTTTAAGGCATTGCGTTATTAGAAAAAACGTTGTGTATTGCTGTTGATGGTACTATGAAAAATACAATTTTGTTCGTCTTCTAACTCCCTTTTTAATATATTACTAATAATACTTTATTTTAGGTTTCATTTGTCTTGCTGATGGTAGTATCAGCAGATGACAACGGTGGCAAATACAGTGCTGACCAATCAGGACAATATTTCCCAACAGGTGACGAAGGGCAATACATTCCGGATGATTCAGGACAATATTATCCTGACGATAGTGGTCTCTATGTGGACGATGGAACAGGAAAATACAAGCATATAAACGGAAGATATTCTGAAGATGGTAGAGGACAATACAGGGGACAGAATAATAATTTTGGACGTGGAGCTAATAGAGGATTCAGTGGAGGAAATGGTAAATATAATATATCTTAATATTTAGAGATATACGTACATTTGTAAACCACAATTAATCACTGTTGAATGTAGATTTCAGTACAAGGCAAGGCAGAGTGCTTGAAATATATATGTTTTATAAGATTCGCTTTGTGCTGATATCTCAAGCACTCTGTTAGAATATTATTTCATAGAGGGCACTACTCGGTTATCCTGATGGCATGAGTGACGGTTACTATATGGGTGTGCATTGCTAATTGATGTGGTGCGACCAGATGGCGTTTATCTTTCCCCTAGGGATTAGTTGGTTCATTTTTGTATATAACCACTCCAGATATTGCGTGAATTCATCCTCACTAGCTGAACTACACTGATGAGATATAATTAGATCGAAATCTAGATATGTAGATTGATGTAGTGCCAGTTTAATTTTCCTCCTACGTGGTTAGTTGTACCATGTGTATTATTCTACAATTATTGCATTGCAGTTAACATTATAATACCAATAAACTACCTATAAAAAATCTATTTATTATAATTATATCATTTTTTCATTTATTAGATGGTTTCAAACCACGCCCTGTGGTCCGGCCAGCATTTACAAGATCTAAATCACCATCGCCATTCAACCCGAACTTAATTGGAACCGCCTACGAACCGAAACAGTTGCACGACAAGTCTTCGAACAGTTTTGGCAGCTCAACTGGTGGTGGTGGAAGTGGATCCAGCCACAGTAATCAAGACTTGGGTACGGGTGCATTTGGAAACGCTGCAGCGGGCACAACTCATGATGCATCAAGACATTATCATACCGGTAGAGCGGCAGTTGGAGGCAAATTCACGGGAGGAAAGTATGATGATTCTAGGTGGAGGATTATTAAACAGAATGGAGATGTTGGTAGCGATGGTTATCATTGGGAGTAAGTATTTTTAGTAGGTTACTACTTTTAATTATAACTTTAGTCTTTAGACATTGTTGGTGAATACGGGCAAATATCTAATAGTAAAATATATAAAAAAAACTCCTTCCGGTATTCCCTATATTCTATATTCTATATTCTATATTCTATTCTATCTCAAGCACTCTGTTGGAATATTATTCCATAGAGGGCACTACCTGGTGAACCTGATGGCATGAGCATGTTGACGGTTATTACCATATGGGTGTGCATTGCTAATTGATGTGGTGTCGCCAGATGGCGTTTAACTTTCCTCCTAGGGGGTTAGTTGTATAATTTTTGTATATAACCACTCGAGATATTACGTGAATTCATCCTCACTAGCTGAGTTACACTGATAAGATCTAATAAGATCGAAATCTAGATATGTAAATTGCTAAACGTGGATTCACACTTATATTATGTTTTATGAACAATGTTATTAATTATTACAATGAATTATGTGGTATCTCAACCTATTCAAAATTTTAGTTATGAAACTGAGAATGGAATAACAGCGGAAGAAACCGGAAAAGTCGTCAACAAAGGCAGTGATTTGGAGGCGATGCGAGCGAAAGGATTTTTCAAATACACCGGACCTGATAATGTTTTGTATACGGTCACGTATACCGCAGATGAAAATGGTTTTGTTGCGAAAGGAAATCATTTACCGACGCCACCACCTATTCCGGATGCCATTCTAAAATCATTGGACCTTCAAAAATCTCCAACCAGAAAGTTCTAACAGTATTACAATCTCATTACTTTTGTTACCAGTTTAGTATTTATTGTATAGTATTATTTATATACCTAATCGCAGCATCACTATTATTTTGTAAGCCATGGACAGCATTAACTAAATATATTTATACATACTAACATAACATATTTTATTTATTTTTAGTAATCATCAATATTATATTATGTTAAATTATTATTACAATTTTAAATCATCTTTATTAGCTGATGACTTCATACTTTCATATATAAAGATAATAAATAATATTGGACAAAGGACAAAGACAAAGTAGAAAATTTTATTAACAGGTTAAGCGCCATGGTGATCACCGGTGTCCGTTATGTCTCCAGCCAATTCGGGCATGGCGGACACCGTGTCCGCCAGGGTTTTAATAATAATAATAATCTTTATTAAACGGGTCTAACCCTTGAAAATACAATCAAATACAACATATATACATAGATTACATGACTAAAATAAGATATAGATATATAGATTTTAGATTTTAAAAGAAATATACGCGATAACGCTGAAGGATCTCTAGGGCCACAGCGGACACTGGTGTCCGTCGCCTATTTTTCGTTTTATGATAAGGAAAATTTGCCAAAATTATATAAAATAGGTTTAAGACAAACAAAAATATCACAATTTGGCATAAAAAAGTCTTGGGTAAAATCGAAAGTTTGGCTAAATGTTCATGGCGCTTAACCTGTTAAATAGAGCTAGAATATTTGAGATATTTTCCCCGCTATACAGAAGGATTAGTCTTACTTAAGTGACAATGAAGATGGTCACTTATACAATTTACCGTAGTGAGCGATATGAATTTTAACCCGTTGCGTTTTGCAATACAAATAAACAGGGCAATTCGTACCAGAAATTAATAGCTCAAAAATAAATAGACAAATAAATACCAACCTGACTATACCCGTCCACTATTTCAAACGACTTGAACTATGCACTACACTATTATCCGTTATTTTCTTTGATTAAATTAATGTCATTTATTAATTTAAGACTCATTAAAACATTATATGTGAAAAATAATGTAATGCGTAGTTCAAGTCGTTTGAAATAGTGGACGGGTATAGTCAGGTTGGTGGGGGACGCCCGCCCACCCCACCTTTGTTCGCATAGTTTTTTCCACAGGATAACACTCTTCTTGGATTAGTTTAAACAATATAAAACATCTATATCCAATGAACAAACTATGCGAGCGAAGGTGGGGTGGGCGGGTGGTCCCTACCAACCTGACTATACCCGTACACTATTTCAAACGACTTGAACTATGCACTACACTATTATTCGTTATTTTCTTTGATAAAATTAATGTCATTTATTAATTTAAGACTAATTAAAGAATTATATGTGAAAAATAATGTAATGAATAGTTCAAGTCGTTTGAAATAGTGGACGGGTATAGTCAGGTTGGTGGGGGCCGCCCGCCCACCCCACCTTTGTTCGCATAGTTTTTTCCATAGGATAACACTCTTCTTGGAATAGTTTAAACAATATAAAACATCTATATCTAAAGAACAAACTATGCCAGCGAAGGTGGGGTGGGCGGGTGGTCCCTACCAACCTGACTATACCTGTCCACTATTTCAAACGACTTGAACTATGCATTACATTATTTTTCACATATAATTCTTTAATTCGTCTTAAATTAATAAATGACATTAATTTAATCAAAGAAAATAACGGATAATAGTGTAGTGCATAGTTCAAGTCGTTTGAAATAGTGGACGGGTATAGTCAGGTTGGTGGGGGGCGCCCGCCCACCCCACCTTTGTTCGCATAGTTTTTTCCATAGGATAACATTCTTCTTGGAATAGTTTAAACAATGTAAAACATCTATATCCAATGAACAAACTATGCGAGCGAAGGTGGGGTGGGCGGGTGGTCCCGACCAACCTGACTATACCCGTCCACTATTCCAAACGACTTGAACTATGCACTACACTATTATCCGTTATTTTCTTTGATTAAATTAATGTCATTTATTGATTTAAGACTTGAACTATGCATTACATTATTTTTCACATATAATTTTTTAATTAGTCTTAAATTAATATTATCTTGGGCTGTAATTATCGCACTAGTTGTCGGGGTAAATTTAAATCTCTTAATTTCCTTACGGTGACAGGTCTGTATGTGTATGAATGTCTATTATTTGTATTTAAAAAATCACTTAAGTTTGAATTATGTGAAATAAAAACACTTATAATACAAGATTAACAAATTATAGACTTCCAAAGCATAACCTGTCTATGTACGAAAAAGCTCCTGAAACTTTATAATGTGTTTCCACAAAAAATAAAAAATTTAAAATCTTTGTCAAGGTTTAAAAGTGAAATAAAATCATTGTTAACTGTCGAGCCAGACAAGGAAGAGTACTATTCGTTCATGTTGGGCTTGTCGTGGTATATATGTTTTTATATTGACCTGTTTCGTTTATTGTATCCGTATCAAATGTATTTTATTATTGTGCTACAATTTATGAGAAATAAAGTTTATTATTATTATTAATATTATTATTATTCATATGTATATTAAGTGGGTTAAGGAGGCAGAAATTCAGCATTCACCTCTAAATTATATTACTCATCTTTGTCTGTAGTTATTTATAAAACCTGTTCCAAGCAATGTCAATTCATAATTTCCGTACAATAAAAACCACAGTCTTCTTTGAATTTTAATAGCCACATAACTCATAAATGAATTACAGTAGTAACCTTCTTACTATAATCACCATAATAATCCTATTAAAAGCGCACTTAAATCAGGCTCGCACTGGTGGACCAATTTTAGAAACAGTGTGCTAATCAACTGCTCTTCTCTAATATTGCAATACATACAAAAATGTAACCCAATTTATTTCATGGTCAAATACTTGTTGAATTACACCAACTACATTCAAATATTGTTAGTACTTATTATTCAATTGTTTTAACCTAAAAATTAAAACTGTCACTGTCACTTGTACTATTGTTTTAGGTTGAAATTGTTAATAGTTATAACTACGCCATTACATCACTATACTTTTAATTGTTTTAACCTAAAAATAAAAACTGTCACTGTTACTTGTTTGACACATTTTTTGGACACATTTCCCCCCTTTTTGGCACATTATGACATATTTTGATATAATTTGACATATTTTTACATATTTTGACATATTTTGACATATTTTAATCAAATATGAGTAATATTTAATTTACTATTGTTAAAAATATATTAAAGTAAATTGTACAACAGTTTCCCCTAGTAGTCGTTTAACGGGAGATGTAAATAGTATTTTTAGTGTAATTATTGTATTTATTTAAGAAATGAATAAAAAATTAATTAAAAAATCTCGCGGACGTAGTATAATTCTGATTCCCTCCTGCGGGTTGAACTTTAAGAGTTATAATGTCATTAATATTGAAGGTACTATCAATCAATACAGTTCCTAAATGCCACACGCAAAATTAATTAATTACCATATTAGGAGAGATTGGTATATTGCCTGTAAATTAAGATGTCTAATTATAATAACTATTAAACATGTTCATGGCGTTTAGTAACTATAAAAAATTATTTGTTAATGTATATAGTATTTGTTAGATTAATTTTTTGTTAGCTTAAACTATCAGCATAACAAATGATCAATAGCTGTAGAATGAATTGGCATGACATAGATTATCAATTATTGGCGATGGGAGTAATAAAAAAAGATATTAAATTCTAACAATAAAAATCTGAGCTACTAAATGCATGCGTAGGTGAATTGCGGGGCTTTGAGGGAAATTGTTTGCATATCCATTACAGAATTCGCAAATACGTTTTTTGTAATAACGTCGATTTACATATATACCAAACTCAAAATATTTTCCTTTTCAAAACAATTCAAATGTGACTCACACCACTCACAGGCTCATATACCTCCATCCTCTTATATGAGCCTGTGAGAATGAAAGTGGTGTAAATCACATTTAGATTATTTTGAAAATGAGAAGATTTGGAGTACATATGTAAACCGACGCTGTATATAAAAAACAAGTGTATGTTTAGAAAACAACCGACCTGTAATTCCAAAACCGGGTGCAGTAGGTTAGAATTCCTGTCGAGGGTAATATCTGTATATATCAAAATCATAATTGGTTTTGAAACACACGACCATCCCTCTCTAATTGCATACTTTTGTTAACTTTCTGGAGCTGTTTAAACAATTAAAAACCTCTATATCCATTGAAAACACAGATTTAGGATTCATAGACCTAGAAAAAGCGTTCGACATGATCCCAAGAAATAAATTATGGAAAATCCTGGAAGAGAGAGGTGTAGAAAAGAAAGACAACAATCAACTTATTGTTATTAATAAATAATAACAATTAGTGGATTGGTGCAGACATAAAATATCAGAAATTTGATTGCTTTGAATCAATTATGGTCTCGAAATAAAAATTTAGTTCTCTCATTATATACTACTGTGTGGCCTTTCTCTACCTCGCTGTATTCTTCCACTGAACTGTTTTGTATGTCCATCTTTCTGCATTTTATCTTGCGACGTGATAATGTTTATTGTGACAATGACGACCATATCATCGTCATTGTCACAATAAACATTATCACGTCGCAAGATAAAATGCAGAAAGATGGACATACAAAACAGTTCAGTGGAAGAATACAGCGAGGTAGAGGAGAAAGGCCACACATACGATGGGAGGGCATCAGGGAAGTATCCGAAAGACAATGGATAAGAATAGCATAGGTCAGGAAAGCATGTAAGCACTTAGGAGTGGCCTATATCTATGGTTTATGGCTAATAAAAAAAACATAGAAAATATTATATCAAGGGAAATAATAGTCATTCTTATTATTATATATATATATATATATATATATATATATATATATATATATATATATATATATATATATATATATTTGTTCTTTGAAATTTTGAAATTGATTGGGAATTATTTACATATTAACGTAAACCCACCCTTATATGAATGATAGAATTCTGTAGTCTAATGTACATCAAATATTTGTTTTCTGTATTTATCTGTTGATAATGATAATGATCCTGACATTCTTCTCAATAATAGCGTTCGATCATGCTTGCCAATTAGTCGATCCCACACACATGCGACCGTTTATTGTGCAGCGGCGGATAAATGCCAAGTGGCTTGCAATAAAAGCGCCGGCCAGGAGGATTGTGCGGAATTGAATCGATAGTGACCGTCCTTGCGGCGTTATGAAATAGTTTAGATACGTTGCTATTTTTTTCTGCCACAATTTAAAACGGATTAATTCACCTGTATCCCGTGGCGGCATTTTATTTGCGGGGGCGGGGAGAATTGAATTGGATTGATTTATGCGCCGGGGTATATAAAATCATCCGGACGCATCGGCACGGCATCAGTGAAGATCGAATTTGTGTGCAAGAAGCGGTAATTAAGCAATACTAAAAATGTTCAAGTTGGTAAGTTTGTTATAATTTAGTTAATCTAGTGTATTGTACAATTAAGACGATTTCAGTGGTAATAATAATTTTACTTATAAATACAACATATATATATTGTATATAGTTTAATTAATGTAATTCCACCCAGAAATCTCAAAGTGAAGAATAATTAACCCTTTCAGGCCCAAAATAAATATTATCGAAAATAGTAATAATATTTAATTTATTTATATATTATAATGAATTTTTTACCAACAAATTAACCTAATTTACAGTTAACACATGGCACCACATTTACAATTTGCCGTATTTGGTTTCTTATAGCTACCAATAAATCTATGGAAATAATAACAAGGTGGTTTTTTTGTGAAACTACTAGGAACGTAAGGGTTAAGGAGGGAACAAGAAAAGAAACTATACATATCAATGTTAAAAATTTGGGATACTGCACTAGATTTTTTACATCTTACTTAATTAGTTTTCGGAAAAAACTACCCTACTCATTTATAATAATAATAATAATAATAAAGTGTCTTTATTTCCTTTTCAATTACATTTTCAAAACAGTTTGACATTAGAACAATACAACATTGAAAAAGAATTTTTATACATATCAATATTAATAATATACCATATAGTTTATTTTCTTCTTCCCTTCTGAATTATTCTTCATTTTGGAATTTGTATGCAGTACATATGTATGTATTTATGTACATATGTTGGATGACACAAGCCACATGGTCATGTGTTGAATTAGATGTGCAGCAACAGCTTAGGCGACGATACTTATTTTCGAGATATCTATTTCTTAATTTATTTTGGAGTTTTTCCACAAATTAATTGTTAAAGTGTTTCCTAAATTCAATGTTAAATTATCAGTGTTATATTTTGATTGATATCTTGTTGTATGAAATGGAATAAGTAGATAATTATAAAATTAAGTGATGTACAAATTAATGAAATAAAATCAAATGAAATCTAAGTAATTAAATTAATATTGCATTTTCTTTAAGATATTGGCTTTTGCTTTGGTGGCTGCCGCATCATGCGATGTTTCGCACCTGTTCAGGAAGCCTTCCAACAACCTTCTGAGTCCATTTGCTCCAGTTAAGGCCGTAGCTAGACCAGTTAGGCCAGTAGCTACTGCTAACTATCAATCAGGCCCTGATGCACAAGCTCAAGTACTTCGTTCGGACTTCGACATTCATCCCGAAGGCACTTATCAATTCGCGTAAGTATACAATACATGTAATGTAAATGTACATGATGTAACTAAACAACTATGTCATAAAATATAATATTAATATCGGCTTCAATTTTTAAGATTGCAATGGCTAATTTATTATTAATATTTCTAGTTGAAAACATTAATAATAAATTAGGCATTTGATTTTTTTTTAAATTACTAAATATTAAAATGTAACGTATGGCTCGATAGCCAAATCAAGATTTGAATATAATCAATCTTGATTTGGCTATCGAGCCATACGTTACATTTTAATATTTAGTATTTTAAAAAAAATTCAAATGCCTAATTTATTATTAATGTTTTCAACTAGAAATATTAATAATAATAATAATAATAATAATAATAATATATATATATATATATATATATATATATATATATATATATATATATTAAATATATATATATATATATATATATATAAATATATTTATATTAAAATATAGTCCTCTGGCGAGAGCAACAATTAATGTTGTAGACACTTAAACTACATACAATTTAAGCACAGCAACATTAAATTTCATCCAATTGTTAATGAGAAAATAAATGAGAATATACAAATTAATTATAACTCCAGTTAGTAGCTTTTAATAAATTAGTGAGTTAATTATCATTCTAGTGACCCTTGTAAAGTGCAATAAAATATCAACTAGGACTCTTTTTTTAAGTTTTCAAGCTAATTCGACTGGACTAACTTTAAACGATTCCATCTCGTGAGATTTTGAAAAACTTTTGCGAACAAACGCCTTAATATTGATGTTATTCCTATTTGTTTCTATTTAACAATACATTATTAACATTAAACTATTTAAAATTTCAATACATTTGCATTAATATCTATTTCCTATTAGTTTTTGATTTACAAATTAATTATTACTATTAAACTATTTAAAATTTATTATATTACATTTGCATTCATATCTACGTTTCATACTGGATTGTGTTGCTTCGTGTGGTTACAATATATTATTGGTATTAATTTATGGGATTGTATAGAATTTGTATTTTTTATTAACTATATCGCGTTTGACATTTCATTAGGATTCACATACATATATAAATTATATGAAATGATGCAAGCATGTCCCATTTTGCTCTTGGGAAACAACACTAAGAAGAAATCACACTTTCAAATGAATGGATGCCGCGCGTTATCACAAAAATTTTAATGATGGTGAATAATTATATAAACGTTATATGATTCAAAATAATGTCGTTGATAATAATAATAATAACTTTTAGTTCCCTTTAAATACATAATTGTATACATATAAAAACTATAATTCAAATATAGTCCACAGGTTCTACAAAAACAAGTTATGTAATCAATTGAATACCGTTTTTTATAATTTTTCCTCTCAAAACATCTAGCAGTAGTATACTACTATCGGGGAATTGGACAGCGTCAGACACTACAAAACCGATATATACTGAAAATAGAATAAAATCTGAATCATTCGAAAATTTGCTGGAAAACTCAATTGTTTGAACAGCATTCAAATATCTTCAACTGTTTTTGTTTTACAGTCCTTTGAAGTCAAAATTTGTATACAGAAAAGATATGTTAGGTATTTAATAACATTTTATTTGGTTTATTATTTCAAAATAGATCTCTAAATCACTCTCATTCCTATTCAAAAAATATTTTTAAAACTGAATTAAAATATCTTGAACTGTTTTTGCTCTATAGCATTTCAAAGTCTAAAAATATATAAACAAAAATTATGTAACCCATTTAATGACGATTTATATTATTTATTATTTCAAAATAGATATTTATTTTATTTTTTTAATAATTTTTTATTTAGTTACTTATTTACATTTATTACATTTACATTATTACATTGAATAATTTGAATTTACAGTAATTAATATTAGCCCTAGCCTAGGCACTTGTATGTGCGTACATATATAATTCTAAATATCTATATATGGAATGTTAGCATTTCTATATATAAATATTTAAATTGATCTTGGGATATAACAGTCAAATTCTTCTCGCAAATGTGTCGTCTACACAGTTTTTGTTTGGGACTGAGCAGTTTAGGAATCTATCATGCAGACAAAGTTTCTGAAATTCCTATTTCACTAGCAATAACTGAAACTGAAAATAAAAATTGAATCGCAAATTGGTAAATGACTCGGTAGCTACAACTCATCCATAATAAGTTCTTCTCAACGTAACCCTCACTTTAGAGATCTCGTCAACATACTAGTATCCTATATTTATCAATATATATATATATATATATATATATATATATATATATATATATATATATATATATCAATATATATCAATATATATAGTGATAGAAATAATAATTACAATGATATATTTCTATTTATTTCAGTTATGATACTTCTAATGGTATCAACGCCCAAGAGCAGGCTTCAATCCGTGTTCAAGGACCAGAAGAAGTATCCAAGTCAGCTCAAGGATCATTCTCATGGACATCCCCTGAAGGACAGCCCATTCAGATCTCATACATTGCCGATGAGAACGGTTACCAGCCACAGGGTGATCTCCCAACACCACCACCGGTACCACTTGCCATCCAAAGGGCTTTGGACTACATCGCGGCCCACCCACAACCACAAGAACCACACAGGCGCTTCTAAATATGTTGATTTGTGAATTTTATTAGTTTATCATATGAATGCAAAAAAATTATTGACTATATTAGTTAATAAAAAAATATAACAAATATATTCTGACTGAAATATTCCCCGTCATTCTTCAGTAAACAGCAGTTGTTTATTTGAGTTTAATTCAGTTTATGTCGTCTGGATAGTTCTGGATAGTTGGCTGGAGGGTAGCATAGCTACAGACACTTAGGCCTCTAAATGGGCCCATTGTGAAACCTCCCTTTAAGGCTGCTCACTCGTCCCACCAGTCAATTTTGCGTGCAAGCTGCAAAACTCTGGCGGGTGAGGAGCTGCCACTGCTGACCATACTAGGCCAGCACTCCCCTAGTATTTGATGCCTAATGTTTACTAGAGCTGGGCAGAGACATATTACATGCTCTGCTGTTTCTAGTTCTTCATTGCACCCTCTACATAACGGGCTGTTTACCAGACCCATCGTGTGTAGGTGTTTGTTTAGCCGGCAGTGGCCGGTTAGGATGTTTGTCAATAATTTCAGATTAGTTCTAGATAAGTTAATGTTTATGTCGTAGTTAGTAGCTACTGGAATGGAATACGTTTAATAACGTAAATATCTAAAACGTATTCCACGAATAGCCTTATTTTCCAGTTAAATGTCAATTGTAGAACCGGCCCTAAATCGATAAACAGTGGAACTTAATGCACTTGCACATTTAGAAGAAGAAGAAGGGCCCCACAATATTACTTTAGATAATATTTAGATAGGATTATAATAATAAAATGTAAGGAAATAATTGTTGAATCGATCCTCATTCTTCAGATTAGAACTGAAGATTAGGATCGATTTCCCAGTTGAAATGAAAATTATAGTATAGCAGGGATAGGACCATCCAAGTGCGCGAAATCGAGTCCGAGGAATTAGTTGATTCTTCACACCCCGTGAGGCAATGGCAATTTTAACTAGTTAATGCATACAAACACAACTAGTGTGTTTGTATAACACACATTTGTTTTATACAATGAAAGTAATTGTATTTATTAGTCAAACATTATAACTTATAGTATAGTAATATAAATAGAACTACCTTGTAATTACTAACCTGTAACAACGTTGTCTTCTTTAAGATTCCAGTACACTGTTAACTTATGTCCGTATGTTTGTTGCAGTCTATACCACAGCACACACACACACACACACATTTGTTAATTATTGAAATTGTAAGCCACACCGATCACAAATCACTATTCACAATTACTATAACACAATACGCGACCGGCCAAATCAAGTAGAGCACTCGTACTGTCTTAATAGACAAAGAACGCTGCATCGCAACAGCGCAGAAAACGCATGATTCATAGCAAACCAGATTGTAATAAAAATAGCATCTAAAAGAAATCCGTCATTCAAATTCAATTGTAGTTTAGAAGAACTAATAAAACGCATGGCAACTAATTACAAAATAATGTTCATACAAATTGCATAGTGTTGTTAGATTGGTTTGATTACCAATCACAACTTAATTATTGAGAATAAGACCATAATTATTTAACGAAATAAACGATTATATTTCAGATATAACTTTTGATACTGATGGTTTAATAAATAATAATAATAATAAAAATCGCGGCGAAATAATAATAAATACATACCAACCAAACTATGTCCGTTCACTATTTAAAGCGACTTGAACTCTGCACTACACTGTTATCCGTTATTTTCTATGATTAAATTAATGTAATTTATTAATTTAAGACTAATTAAAAAAATATATGTGAAAAATAATGTAATGCATAGTTCAAGTCATTTGAAATAGTGGACGGGCATAGTTTGGTTGGTGGGGGCCGCCCGCCCACCCCACCTTTGTTCGCGTAGTTTTTCCATAGGATAACACTCTTCTTGGAATAGTTTAAACAATATAAAACGTCTGTATCCATTGAAAAAACTATGCGAGCGAAGGTGGGGTGGGCGGGTGGTCCCTACAAACCAAACTACGCCCGTCCACTATTTCAAATGACTTGAACTATGCACTACACTATTATCCGTTACTTTCTATGATTAAACTAATTTCATGTATTCATTTAAGACTCATTAAAAAGATATATGTGAAAAATAATGTAATGTATAGTTCAAGTCATTTGAAATAGTGGACGGGCATAGTTTGGTTGGTGGGGACCACCCGCCCACCCCACCTTTGCTCGCATAGTCTTTCCATAGGATGACACTCTTCTTGGAATAGTTTAAACAATATAAAACGTCTGTATCCATTGAAAAAACTATGCGAGCGAAGGTGGGGTGGGCGGGTGGTCCCTACAAACCAAACTACGCCCGTCCACTATTTCAAATGACTTGAACTATGCACTACACTATTATCCGTTACTTTCTATGATTTAACTAATTTCATCTATTAATTTAAGACTCATTAAAAAGATATATGTGAAAAATAATGTAATGCATAGTTCAAGTCATTTGAAATAGTGGACGGGCATAGTTTGATTGGTGGGGGCCGCCCGCCCACCCCACCTTTGTTCGCGTAGTTTTTCCATAGGATAACACTCTTCTTGGAATAGTTTAAACAATATAAAACGTCTGTATCCATTGAAAAAACTATGCGAGCGAAGGTGGGGTGGGCGGGTGGCCCCTACCAACCAAACTATGCCCGTCCACTATTTCAAATGACTTGAACTATGCACTACACTATTATCCGTTACTTTCTATGATTAAACTAATTTCATCTATTAATTTAAGACTCATTAAACAGATATATGTGAAAATAATGTAATGTATAGTTCAAGTCATTTGAAATAGTGGACGGGCATAGTTTGGTTGGTGGGGACCACCCGCCCACCCCACCTTTGCTCGCATAGTCTTTCCATAGGATGACACTCTTCTTGGAATAGTTTAAACAATATAAAACGTCTGTATCCATTGAAAAAACTATGCGAGCGAAGGTGGGGTGGGCGGGTGGCCCCTACCAACCAAACTATGCCCGTCCACTATTTCAAATGACTTGAACTATGCACTACACTATTATCCGTTACTTTCTATGATTTAACTAATTTCATCTATTAATTTAAGACTCATTAAAAAGATATATGTGAAAAATAATGTAATGCATAGTTCAAGTCATTTGAAATAGTGGACGGGCATAGTTTGATTGGTGGGGGCCGCCCGCCCACCCCACCTTTGTTCGCGTAGTTTTTCCATAGGATAACACTCTTCTTGGAATAGTTTAAACAATATAAAACGTCTGTATCCATTGAAAAAACTATGCGAGCGAAGGTGGGGTGGGCGGGTGGCCCCTACCAACCAAACTATGCCCGTCCACTATTTCAAATGACTTGAACTATGCACTACACTATTATCCGTTACTTTCTATGATTTAACTAATTTCATCTATTAATTTAAGACTCATTAAAAAGATATATGTGAAAAATAATATAATGCATAGTCCAAGTCATTTGAAATAGTGGACGGGCATAGTTTGGTTGGTGGGGAACAACCGCCCACCCCACCTTTGCTCGCATAGTCTTTCCATAGGATGACACTCTTCTTGGAATAGTTTAAACAATATAAAACGTCTGTATCCATTGAAAAAACTATGCGAGCGAAGGTGGGGTGGGCGGGAGGCCCCTACCAACCAAACTACGCCCGTCCACTATTTCAAATGACTTGAACTATGCACTACACTATTATCCGTTACTTTCTATGATTTAACTAATTTCATCTATTAATTTAAGACTCATTAAAAAGATATATGTGAAAAATAATGTAATGCATAGTTCAAGTCATTTGAAATAGTGGACGGGCATAGTTTGATTGGTGGGGGCCGCCCGCCCACCCCACCTTTGTTCGCGTAGTTTTTCCATAGGATAACACTCTTCTTGGAATAGTTTAAACAATATAAAACGTCTGTATCCATTGAAAAAACTATGCGAGCGAAGGTGGGGTGGGCGGGTGGCCCCTACCAACCAAACTATGCCCGTCCACTATTTCAAATGACTTGAACTATGCACTACACTATTATCCGTTACTTTCTATGATTAAACTAATTTCATCTATTAATTTAAGACTCATTAAACAGATATATGTGAAAATAATGTAATGTATAGTTCAAGTCATTTGAAATAGTGGACGGGCATAGTTTGGTTGGTGGGGACCACCCGCCCACCCCACCTTTGCTCGCATAGTCTTTCCATAGGATGACACTCTTCTTGGAATAGTTTAAACAATATAAAACGTCTGTATCCCTTGAAAAAACTATGCGAGCGAAGGTGGGGTGGGCGGGTGGCCCCTACCAACCAAACTACGCCCGTCCACTATTTCAAATGACTTGAACTATGCACTATACTTTTATCTGTTACTTTCTATGATTAAACTAATTTCATCTATTAATTTAAGACTCATTAAAAAGATATATGTGAAAAATAATGTAATGTATAGTTCAAGTCATTTGAAATAGTGGACGGGCATAGTTTGGTTGGTGGGGACCACCCGCCCACCCCACCTTTGCTCGCATAGTCTTTCCATAGGATGACACTCTTCTTGGAATAGTTTAAACAATATAAAACGTCTGTATCCATTGAAAAAACTATGCGAGCGAAGGTGGGGTGGGCGGGTGGCCCCTACCAACCAAACTATGCCCGTCCACTATTTCAAATGACTTGAACTATGCACTACACTATTATCCGTTACTTTCTATGATTTAACTAATTTCATCTATTAATTTAAGACTCATTAAAAAGATATATGTGAAAAATAATGTAATGCATAGTTCAAGTCATTTGAAATAGTGGACGGGCATAGTTTGATTGGTGGGGGCCGCCCGCCCACCCCACCTTTGTTCGCGTAGTTTTTCCATAGGATAACACTCTTCTTGGAATAGTTTAAACAATATAAAACGTCTGTATCCATTGAAAAAACTATGCGAGCGAAGGTGGGGTGGGCGGGTGGCCCCTACCAACCAAACTATGCCCGTCCACTATTTCAAATGACTTGAACTATGCACTACACTATTATCCGTTACTTTCTATGATTAAACTAATTTCATCTATTAATTTAAGACTCATTAAAAAGATATATGTGAAAAATAATATAATGCATAGTCCAAGTCATTTGAAATAGTGGACGGGCATAGTTTGGTTGGTGGGGAACAACCGCCCACCCCACCTTTGCTCGCATAGTCTTTCCATAGGATGACACTCTTCTTGGAATAGTTTAAACAATATAAAACGTCTGTATCCATTGAAAAAACTATGCGAGCGAAGGTGGGGTGGGCGGGAGGCCCCTACCAACCAAACTACGCCCGTCCACTATTTCAAATGACTTGAACTATGCACTACACTATTATCCGTTACTTTCTATGATTTAACTAATTTCATCTATTAATTTAAGACTCATTAAAAAGATATATGTGAAAAATAATGTAATGCATAGTTCAAGTCATTTGAAATAGTGGACGGGCATAGTTTGATTGGTGGGGGCCGCCCGCCCACCCCACCTTTGTTCGCGTAGTTTTTCCATAGGATAACACTCTTCTTGGAATAGTTTAAACAATATAAAACGTCTGTATCCATTGAAAAAACTATGCGAGCGAAGGTGGGGTGGGCGGGTGGCCCCTACCAACCAAACTATGCCCGTCCACTATTTCAAATGACTTGAACTATGCACTACACTATTATCCGTTACTTTCTATGATTAAACTAATTTCATCTATTAATTTAAGACTCATTAAACAGATATATGTGAAAATAATGTAATGTATAGTTCAAGTCATTTGAAATAGTGGACGGGCATAGTTTGGTTGGTGGGGACCACCCGCCCACCCCACCTTTGCTCGCATAGTCTTTCCATAGGATGACACTCTTCTTGGAATAGTTTAAACAATATAAAACGTCTGTATCCCTTGAAAAAACTATGCGAGCGAAGGTGGGGTGGGCGGGTGGCCCCTACCAACCAAACTACGCCCGTCCACTATTTCAAATGACTTGAACTATGCACTATACTTTTATCTGTTACTTTCTATGATTAAACTAATTTCATCTATTAATTTAAGACTCATTAAAAAGATATATGTGAAAAATAATGTAATGTATAGTTCAAGTCATTTGAAATAGTGGACGGGCATAGTTTGGTTGGTGGGGGCCGCCCGCCCACCCCACCTTTGTTCGCGTAGTTTTTCCACAGGATAACACTCTTCTTGGAATAGTTTAAACAATATAAAACGTCTGTATACATTGAAAAAACTATGCGAGCGAAGGTGGGGTGGGCGGGTGGCCCCTACCAACCAAACTACGCCCGTCCACTATTTCAAATTACTTGAACTATGCACTACACTATTATCCGTTACTTTCTATGATTAAACTAATTTCATCTATTAATTTAAGACTCATTAAAAAGATATATGTGAAAATAATGTAATGTATAGTTCAAGTCATTTGAAATAGTGGACGGGCATAGTTTGGTTGGTGGGGACCACCCGCCCACCCCACCTTTGCTCGCATAGTCTTTCCATAGGATGACACTCTTCTTGGAATAGTTTAAACAATATAAAACGTCTGTATCCATTGAAAAAACTATGCGAGCGAAGGTGGGGTGGGCGGGAGGCCCCTACCAACCAAACTACGCCCGTCCACTATTTCAAATGACTTGAACTATGCACTACACTATTATCCGTTACTTTCTATGATTAAACTAATTTCATCTATTAATTTAAGACTCATTAAACAGATATATGTGAAAATAATGTAATGTATAGTTCAAGTCATTTGAAATAGTGGACGGGCATAGTTTGGTTGGTGGGGACCACCCGCCCACCCCACCTTTGCTCGCATAGTCTTTCCATAGGATGACACTCTTCTTGGAATAGTTTAAACAATATAAAACGTCTGTATCCCTTGAAAAAACTATGCGAGCGAAGGTGGGGTGGGCGGGTGGCCCCTACCAACCAAACTACGCCCGTCCACTATTTCAAATGACTTGAACTATGCACTATACTTTTATCTGTTACTTTCTATGATTAAACTAATTTCATCTATTAATTTAAGACTCATTAAAAAGATATATGTGAAAAATAATGTAATGCATAGTTCAAGTCATTTGAAATAGTGGACGGGCATAGTTTGGTTGGTGGGGGCCGCCCGCCCACCCCACCTTTGTTCGCGTAGTTTTTCCACAGGATAACACTCTTCTTGGAATAGTTTAAACAATATAAAACGTCTGTATACATTGAAAAAACTATGCGAGCGAAGGTGGGGTGGGCGGGTGGCCCCTACCAACCAAACTACGCCCGTCCACTATTTCAAATTACTTGAACTATGCACTACACTATTATCCGTTACTTTCTATGATTAAACTAATTTCATCTATTAATTTAAGATTCATTAAAAAGATATATGTGAAAATAATGTAATGTATAGTTCAAGTCATTTGAAATAGTGGACGGGCATAGTTTGGTTGGTGGGGACCACCCGCCCACCCCACCTTTGCTCGCATAGTCTTTCCATAGGATGACACTCTTCTTGGAATAGTTTAAACAATATAAAACGTCTGTATCCATTGAAAAAACTATGCGAGCGAAGGTGGGGTGGGCGGGAGGCCCCTACCAACCAAACTACGCCCGTCCACTATTTCAAATGACTTGAACTATGCACTACACTATTATCCGTTACTTTCTATGATTAAACTAATTTCATCTATTAATTTAAGACTCATTAAACAGATATATGTGAAAATAATGTAATGTATAGTTCAAGTCATTTGAAATAGTGGACGGGCATAGTTTGGTTGGTGGGGACCACCCGCCCACCCCACATTTGCTCGCATAGTCTTTCCATAGGATGACACTCTTCTTGGAATAGTTTAAACAATATAAAACGTCTGTATCCCTTGAAAAAACTATGCGAGCGAAGGTGGGGTGGGCGGGTGGCCCCTACCAACCAAACTACGCCCGTCCACTATTTCAAATGACTTGAACTATGCACTATACTTTTATCTGTTACTTTCTATGATTAAACTAATTTCATCTATTAATTTAAGACTCATTAAAAAGATATATGTGAAAAATAATGTAATGCATAGTTCAAGTCATTTGAAATAGTGGACGGGCATAGTTTGGTTGGTGGGGGCCGCCCGCCCACCCCACCTTTGTTCGCGTAGTTTTTCCACAGGATAACACTCTTCTTGGAATAGTTTAAACAATATAAAACGTCTGTATACATTGAAAAAACTATGCGAGCGAAGGTGGGGTGGGCGGGTGGCCCCTACCAACCAAACTACGCCCGTCCACTATTTCAAATTACTTGAACTATGCACTACACTATTATCCGTTACTTTCTATGATTAAACTAATTTCATCTATTAATTTAAGACTCATTAAAAAGATATATGTGAAAAATAATGTAATTCATAGTTCAAGTCATTTGAAATAGTGGACGGGCATAGTTTGGTTTGTATTTTTTAGTTATTGTATTTTCTGTAAGAATTCCTTCAAGTCCTTCCTATTGCTCGCCATTTTCCTTGCATCCTGCCATCCAATACCATTTCTCGCTAGTATTACATGTATGTTGTCTTCCCAATGCTTTATAAACAAAACAAAATATGCCTTGTATTGTCATTACAATATTTAGTAATGCCATTATAATTTATCCCAACACGACTTTTTTTTCCCTTTGTTAGTTATTTACTAAGACTAAAATATAATAATATATACAAAAGTAATACAGATTGTTAAAAAAAACATGTTTCCTGCAAGCAAATGGACCATAGCTTCCTCGGTGAAGGGCTCGTCCGTCTGCTTGGTTTTAAAAGGCCCTTTTAAGAGATTGTCTTTACCTTATATAGTAGAAAATGACGGTACTTATAAAATGTGTTTCTCAGTTCCCTAAATATCACATGCACGTTTTGCTCCTAAACATTTTACAATACACACCGCACAATTACCAATTTATCGCTCATTAGTTGCAACACGACCAAGCATATTTCGCCAAAAAAAATGTGATATTTCTGTATAATTATATAACACACACGTTGTTAGTTAATCGCGTTTAAATGCCAATATATCGCGCCTCTCGGGAGATCTTCAGGTCGTGCCGCCGTCCTTGCCCTGGGAGGTCGTTGCGAAATGCCGAAAACACAAATTGGGCGGACTTTTATTGTAACAACACTGGTCAATTTCTCGCGGGTATAAAAGCGCCGGGCGCATCTCCACAACGTATCATTTGTGTATCAACAACTGTTGTAAACAATATCCCACCAACAAAAAAAAAAAAATGTTCAAATACGTAAGTACAAAAAAAATACAATATTAATCTATTTCATTAATACAAATAGTAAGCTCACAATAATATAATGTATTGCCACAGGTGTATGGAATATGGTTTTAATATTTTTTTCACTACTACTAATCTGCACTTTATTGCATACTTTTTATTTATATAAAACTCACTATATTTATTTGAAACATTACTCTTTAACCGCCTCAATTATCCCACACCATTACGGTCTAATTCTAAACGTCTGGATTTTTATAGACATGCAAAACATTAATTATCGTTACGTTACTATTACTGCGCATGTATAAATATATTTTTTGTACTCATGTCTTAAGACAAGTCATTTCCCGCATTAATGTTGGTGCGGGAAATACTATTTCCAGCACTAGTGCGTTTCCCGAATTAGTTTAGTTGTATTAAGAGCGAATTCGGGAAACTTGCCTTCCTGCACTAATAATGTAAATTATTATGTTATACTCATGTCCTAAGACAAATCAGTTCCCATTGATTTGGGTGCGGGAAATACTACTTCCCGCACTAGTACGTTTCCTGAATTCGCTCTTAATACAACACGAGCCGAAGGCGAACTCATTCACTCATTCGGACTAATAATGTAAATTACTATTGCCGCTACGTTATTACTTATTGTGATATTATTATTAATGACCCTTTACTTACACTTTTGTTAAAATTTCTTTGAAGTCTTTGGTCGAATATTAAGTTTTTCAAATATTTCACTAAATAGGCCGACAATACGTTATGTGGCTATCTTGTTGTAATCTATTATATTAAATTATGTTTATATTTCTCAAATGTACTGCACAATACGTTTTAGCACCTTGTTGTAAAGATAACTATTTGTGTCTTTTTAATGTGTTAGTGCTAAGTACTCTTCGCCAGTTTCTTGCTCTTTTAATTAAATGGCGCCATCTGCGGCTATACAATTTATGTAAATTGATTTTACAAAATTTACATATCAAGATGAAGTGGCTCCTCAATGGTGCTAATATTCATTGCATCGTAAATTATACGCAGACGTTGGGTCATGTTGAATACAGCGAACTCTTGCGTAATTATAACCCAAAAGGTGAAAAGGAAAAGGTTCATCACATATTATAAAATTCATTTACATTCAATTAAAATTAAATTAAATTCCATTTTTTCGGTAGAGATATAAGAATTGTTTTACTGATAATAGAATCTTCCTAAAGCCCGTATGACATTATCTAGTTTCCTATATCGTTTTATATATAAGAATTGATATATTAAATTGTATAACTATTTCTAAATGGAAAATTAACATTGTTTATTACGGTGTTGTTATTGTTAAGTGAATTTATTATTATTCCGCCGCTATATCATTTTCTACATGTGTGTAGGACACTATATAGTTTGAGTCTGCATCGAAAACGATATAAGAAACTAGATAATGTCATACGGGCTTAATAATTAACAAGAATTTGATGGAAAAAAGTGTTTATGTCATAATTTATTATCTCTATATCTTATCTATTTATATTCTCTATTATTATCTATTTCTGTTCGTTTCAGGTGCTTGCATTTGCCCTAGTGGCGGCCGTCTCCTGCGACGTTTCCCACCTTTTTAACAACAACCCCGCCAGGGCTCACCAGGTGCAACACCAGCAAGGACAAGAAGCTGCCGCAAACATTTTGCGTCAGGAGTCCGACATTCAACCCGATGGCAGCTACCAATTTGCGTAAGTAATTTTAATTTTAATTTAATCTATTTCAAGATTATTCCTTATGATCAGTATTGATCAGTTTTGTTTCAATCAATAGTTTAATAAAAAAATTAACTCCACTCCACATATTAGGCATAATTTTTTTATCCAGGCATAACAGGTCATTTTTGTTGATGAAACTTCATTACTCATATAAAGTTAGTAGGTAATAATTTTGTTAAAACAAATTCCTACTTTAGAGATTACAATAAATTTGAAATAATTAATAGACAAAATTAAATTTTCTCCAACTCCACTCCACATATTAGGCATAATTTTTGTATCCAGGCATAACAGGTCCTTTTTGTAGATAAAACTTCATTACTCATATAAAGTTAGTAGGTAATAATTTTGTTAAAACAAATTCCTACTTTAGAGATTACAATAAATTTGAAATAATTAATACACAAAATTAAATTTTGAGTATAAAAATATGAAATCATAAAAACACCACCCTTTATGGAAATTCGAATCATCGACACTCATGTGTGTACGGTCGGCTTCAAAGTAGTTGTCTATTCTTCAAAGCATTGATTTGACTTTTATATATAAGGATGGTTACTTAACATAGGCAACATAATTAACGCCGCTGCGATTTTTAGGCTAATACAATTATCCATCAAAATGTTTTTTTGCCAGAGTCCTGATTATGGTCCTGATTTAATTGCGATTGGAAACACAGAAACGCACACATTCAGTCGAGGTCTGTAAGAAGAATTGATTGTTTCTAATTATCATTTTAATCTTAGAAATGTGCAGTTATTTAATGTTGTAAACGCAATTTAAGAGACATTAGCCCAAATATTCCTTATATATAAAAGCCAAGTCAATGTTTTGAAGCCGATCGACCTCAAATTTGAGGATTTTAAAAATTACATGTGTAATCTTCGATTATACAAGTATTTAGCTACAAAATTCGATACCAACTGTTAATTAGCTACATATACTAAGGTCCCAGTGAAGACAAGAAGATGTGAAGTCACATTACATTCAATATTGTGTTGTTTTACAAATGCTGTAATCGTTTAAATTTGAGGAATTTAAATATTACATGTGTAATCCCGGATTATACAAGTATTTAGCTAGAAAATTCGATAACAACTGTTAATTAGCTACATATACTAAAGTCACAGTGAGGTCAAGAAGATGTAAAGTCACACCAATATTGTGTTGTTTTATAAATGCTGTAATCGTTTAAATTTGAGGATTTTAAAAATTACATGTATAATCCCGGATTATACAAGTATTTAGCTACCAAATACGATAACAGCTGATTATCAGCTACTTTTAATAAGGTCACAGTGAAGACAATTAGATGAAATATCACATTACGAACAATGTTGTATTTTACAAATGATGTAATTATTCAAATTTGAGAATTTTGAAAATTACATGTGTAATCCCGGATTATACAAGTATTTAGCTAAAAAATACAATAACAGCTGTTTTTCAGCTACTTTTAATAAGGTCACAGTGAGGACAATTAGAGGAAATGTCACATTACGAACAATATTGTGTTTTACAAATGCTGTAATCATTCAAATTTGAGGATTATAAAAATTACATGTGTAATCTCGGATTATAAAAGTATTTAGCTACAAAATACGATAGCAGCTGATTATCAGCTACTTTTAATAAGGTCACAGTGAAGACAATTGGATGAAATGCCACATTACGAACAATATTATGTTTTACAAATGCTGTAATTATTCAAATTTGAGGATTTTAAAAATTACATGTGTAATCCCGGATTATACAAGTATTTAGCTACAAAATACGATAACAGCTGATTATCAGCTACTTTTAATAAGGGTACAGTGAGGACAACTAGATGAAATGTCACATTACGAACAATATTGTGTTTTGCAAATGATATAATTATTCAAATTTGAGGATTTTAAAAATTACATGTGTAATCCCGGATTATACAAGTATTTAGCTACAAAATACGATAACAGCTGATTATCAGCTACTTTTAATAAGGGTACAGTGAGGACAACTAGATGAAATGTCACATTACGAACAATATTGTGTTTTGCAAATGATATAATTATTCAAATTTGAGGATTTTAAAAATTACATGTGTAATCCCGGATTATACAAGTATTTAGCTACAAAATACGATAACAGCTGATTATCAGCTACTTTTAATAAGGGTACAGTGAGGACAACTAGATGAGATGTCACATTACGAACAATATTGTGTTTTGCAAATGATATAATTATTCAAATTTGAGGATTTTAAAAATTACATGTGTAATTCCGGATTATGCAAGTATTTAGCTACAAAATACGATAACAGCTGTTTATCAGCTACTTTTAATAAGGGTACAGTGAGGACAACTAGATGAAATGTCACATTACGAACAATATTGTGTTTTGCAAATGATATAATTATTCAAATTTGAGGATTTTAAAAATTACATGTGTAATCCCGGATTATACAAGTATTTAGCTACAAAATACGATAACAGCTGATTATCAGCTACTTTTAATAAGGGTACAGTGAGGACAACTAGATGAAATGTCACATTACGAACAATATTGTGTTTTGCAAATGATATAATTATTCAAATTTGAGGATTTTAAAAATTACATGTGTAATCCCGCATTATACAAGTATTTAGCTACAAAATACGATAACAGCTGATTATCAGCTTCTTTTAATAAGGGTACAGTGAGGACAACTAGATGAAATGTCACATTACGAACAATATTGTGTTTTACAAATGATGTAATTATTCAAATTTGAGGATTTTAAATATTACATGTGTAATCCCGGATTATACAGGTATTTAGGTACAAAATGCGATAACAGCTGTTTATCAGCTACTTTTAATAAGGTCACAGTGAGGACAATTAGATGAAATGACACATTACGAACAAAATTGTGTTTTACAAATGCTGTAATCATTCAAATTTGAGGATTTTAAAAATTACATGTGTAATCCCGGATTATACAAGTATTTAGCTACAAAATACGATAACAGCTTTTTTTATTAATACTAATTATTTAAATTATGAGTTATGAGTTATGAGTTATGAGTTATGAGTTATGAGTTATGAGTTATGAGTTATGAGTTATGAGTTATGAGTTATGAGTTATGAGTTATGAGTTATGAGTTATGAGTTATGAGTTATGAGTTATGAGTTATGAGTTATGAGTTATGAGTTATGAGTTATGAGTTATGAGTTATGAGTTATGAGTTATGAGTTATGAGTTATGAGTTATGAGTTATGAGTTATGAGTTATGAGTTATGAGTTATAAGTTATGAGTTATGAGGTTTAAGTTATGAGTTATGAGTTATAATATCTTTCGTTACATTTGTGTTAAATTGACTGTATTTCAATTTTAGTTATGAGACTGACAACGGTATCGCAGCCCAAGAACAAGGCCAGATCCGAGTTGTGAGTGCTGAAGAAGTATCCAAATCCGCCCAAGGTTCTTTCTCATGGACGTCCCCCGAAGGACAACCCATCCAAATCTCATACATTGCTGATGAGAACGGTTACCAGCCACAGGGTGACCTCCCAACCCCACCACCAATCCCAGCTGCCATCCAAAGGGCTTTGGAGTACATCGCGGCTCACCCACAACCACAGAAATAGATTTATTCCAAAAATATTAATAAGTGTAATGTAATGAGAAAATAAATTGCAGTGTGAAAAAAATTATTTAATTATTCAACTCTTAACAAGCAACTTAGGATATATACCCCGCGAATATATATATATATATATATATATATATATATATATATATATATATATATATATATATATATATATATATTTATATATATTTATATATATATATATATATATATATATTTATATATATATATATATATTTATATATATATATATATATATATATATATATATATATATATATATATATATATATATATATATACATATACATAAATGATACAACTAACCCCCTAGGAGAAAAGTTAAACGCCATCTGACGGCACCACATCAATTAGAAATGCAAATGCACATCCAGATGGTATTAACCGCCAACATGCTCATGCCATCAGGATCACCGGGTAGTGATATTAATTAATTAATATTATTCCATAGAGGGAATACTATTCTAACAGAGTGAATGAATTATATGTACAAGGCCAATCTTATAAAACATGACAGTTATTACCATATGGGTGATATGGATGTGGTGCCGCCAGATGCCGTTTAACTTTCCTGCTAGGAGGTTTGTTGTATCATATTTGTATATAACCACTCGAAATATTGTGTGAATTCATCCTCACTAGCTGAGCTACACTGATGAGATCTAATAAGATCGATAAGATTGCTAAGAGGTGGATTCACACTTATATATGGCCAAACCAACTTCCCGAGCCGGGATTCGAACAATTTAAAATATTCAAGGAAAATTATTTTTTGGGCAACGCAACTTCAAATCATCCCCCGTCGGACGACGTGCATTTAACCATAGTAACAAAATAACTGACGATAATTAAACACTAATTTCGCATATGCCTTGAATATCAGTCATTTTATACACATGACGGTTTGCAACATGATGTAAGTTTTTCCTAATTTTTTTATCTATTAAATAAGATAGAATTATAGTACTACAGCAATTTTTGATGCTATAGAATTTTTTAGTTATTTACCTATGAGGGTGAGATATTATATATTTATTTAATCAACCAGTTATATTGGTGTTACAAAAAACATCCCCCGTCAGACGACAGGCTTTACACCTATTTAATAACGTAAGCCTTAGTTAGGCCCAATTCACACATAAGCGGTGTCAGGCGGAGGCGTGGTGCAGGTGCGACGTCGCACATGCGATTGTGGTGTCCATATGCAGTTAAGGGGTGGACATTGCACCATATGTTTACATAGAGGCGGCGTGGAAGAGTTGTGCCTCTCGCCTCGCAGCCACCGTGTCACAGACGAAGAGGCTATGAGGCGGTGCTGGCACGAGGCAAATGCCCACGCCTCGTCACTTAAGTGGGCATTGCACCATATATTTATATAGAGGAAGCGTGAAAGCGTCGTGCCCCTCGCCGCGCCGGCACCGCGCCTTCGCCTCTTCGTCTCCTATGTGTGAATTGGGCCTAATACACCAAATAAGGTAGATTCTTATTTTGTGTATAAGGCTTAAGTTATTATTATTATTATTATTATTACTAATATTATAACTAGGTATAAAGTCTGTCGTCCGACGGGGGATGTTATTGTAACACCAATATAATTTTTGCTTATGCGTCATTCGAAAATCTATGACTATATCCAGAGCCGTAACTAGGTAGTGGAAGTAGGGGCACGTACCAGTCGTATAATGGGCTCAGAAAGACCATAGAAAGATGGAAAAAAATGCATTATATTAAAAAAAACTGTAGGTGAGGGCACGATCTACCCCCTATGTGCCCAGAGACCAGTCGTAAGGTGCGCCTAGAAAACCAATCGAAAAATCGAAAAAATGTATTATATTAAAAAAAACTGTAGGTAGGGGCACGATCTACCCCCTATGTGCCCAGAGACCAGTCGTAAGGTGCGCCCAGAAAACCAAACAAAAATCGAAAAAATGTATTATATTAAAAAATAAACTGTAGGTAGGGGCACGATCTACCCCCTATATGCCCAGAGGCCAGTCGTAAGGTGCGCCCAGAAAACCCATAGAAAGATCGAAAAAATGTATTATATTAAAAAAAAGTGTAGGTAGGTGCACGACCTGTCCCCTACGTGACCAGAGGCCAGTAGTAAGATGGGCCGGGAAGAGGCCAGTAGTAAGATAGGCCGGGAAGAGGCCAGTAGTAAGATGGGCCGGGAAGAGGCCAATAGTAAGATGGGCCGGGAAAGGCCATAGAAAGTTCGAAAAAAAAAACTGTATGTGGGGTCACGCCTACCCCCTCCAAAAAACAAGAAATATACATATACATTTAGAAATCAGTGCAAACAACTAAAATTGGTTTAGTCTTCAAAAATTGTTTTTCTGGCTGTTTTATTGGTTAAAACTATGCTTGTATCCCCTTAACCAGCAGAAAAGCCCTCTAGCTGATAGCTATAGAGATAGAAGTTTTTATTATCATAAATTACGTTGTTCATAATCAGGGGAAATAATTTAATTTAATTAATAAAAATTAACTCCCTTCAAAATTTGTTTTTCTGGTTGTATTGGTGAAAACTATTAGTTTGGTAAAATAAGTAACTTTATTGAATTCATATAATTTAGTGTATGGCGCCAGTGATGAGGTCTTGCTCAAGGCCCCAAAAATCTAGTTACAGCCCTAGATATATCCACCATAATATCGATACAATCTTCACTATGATTTTTGTTTTAAATTTCACTCCATTATCGTCTGTAAGATTAAGACACTCCCTACAATAGAATACGTTATCCAAATTCCATTACATTACGATTTTGTCTTATAAAATTGTGCCTAGAAACACTGGCTCAAATATAAAGTATACGGAATGAACTGAATTGCCAATACCCAAACGTTATTTTATAGCTCGAAATTCTTCAACAAAGACAAGATCACCCTCAAACGTTGCTTGGTATGTTTTTCTTCTGAATTCCTGGCTACATTCGTGCTGCTCTTTGTGGGATGCATGAGCTGTGTGGAGATGGGAGCGCTACCGAACTCTCTTCTACATATTGTCTTTTGCTTCGGATTTGCTATCCTAATTTCAGTACAGGTAAATATAGCGACAAAAATAAAAATATTTCATACATATCACAACACGTTTTAAATTTACACTTGTTTTGATAAGTAGTGGAAGGTGAAGCAATTTATATGGTGGGCGTAGATCTAATAAACTTACCCCCGTATTCTCCAACGTTCCATAAATATATCAATAAGGCACCTTACACGATCAATATTACTGTCAATATTTTAGAAAAATTACAGTATTACTGTACGATAACATGTTTAAAATGTTCTTTATTCCAAAAAATTGACAGTATTACTAATGGTATAAGGTCATTACTAATGGAATGAAGAGAATACTAATATTTGTCTGGATAATTGATTAATTGATAAATATAAAACGAGGATTGAAGTAAATACTGACAGTACTAGAACTGACAGAATTATTGACCGTGTAAGGTGCCTTATTAGCTATCAAACTTATAAGTATTCGTTGTTATAGCAACAATAAATACCTTATCTAGGGGATGTAGTTACTTTAGATTTTCTCTATTGGAAACACTGAATAAAAAGGTGTCACCAAAGCTCCAATTGTAAGCGCTTCTCAAGGTGTTTAACATTTGTTTTGGCATATTCTATCACAATGATGTTGTCAATTTATCCATTCAATAGCTTATGGGACCCATAAAATTTATGGGATGTTGGTGAATAACTTCTTATAAATTATCCTAAATTACATTATTAAAATCACATTTTCTAACCATTTTTATTACTTTAAAGTGCTTTGGACACATCTCTGGATCTAATTTGAACCCAGCCGTATCCCTTGCAGCAGTACTATTGGCAGATTTACCACCGCTTATGCTTCCACTTTATATCGTTGCGCAAACAACTGGAGCGGTTGCAGGATTTGGAACGTTATGGGTAAACCTAACATAATTATTTAATTCACATTTTATAGGTGAAATTCTGAACCAACCACACAATATAACTATTTCAAACGACTTGAAATTAATTTCATTATGGAGAGTTACTAATAACAAAAGTCGCTTTCGTTTATCGTTCGGGAGCTGTTAGCTGTTCTGGGATGGTCTTGGCTGGCTTAGAACAGCTCGGAACAGCTCCAGGGGATGGATTTTATGACTAGGCCCAATTCACACATAAGCGGCGTCGGGCGGAGGCGCGGTGTAGGCGAGGCACAAGCGCGACGTCACACAAGCAATTGTGATGTCCATATACAGTGAAGGGGTGGACATTGCACCATATGTTTACATAGAGGCGGCGTGGAAGAGTTGTGCCTCTAGCCTTGCAGCCACCTTGTCACTGCGAGAGGCTCGAGGCAAATGCCCGCGCCTCTTCACCTAAGGTACATGTTTCATATCTATGGACATTGGCATTAGCACAAAAATAAATGTCAAAATATGACTACTAGTTAGCCTTTAGTTTCTGCTAGAGATAGCGATCTTCTCTCACGAAATGAAGTGCCAAAAGTCGACATAATTCACAATAATAGTGAACGTCTCAATCACGTTAAAATCATAGCGATCGCTCAAAAATCAACTTCTAGAACAATAAACGAAAGCGGTTAATGTGGGGTTCAAGTTGTTTCAACCACCCACCATTCTTCGCATAGATTAAATGCATAAAGAGGTTGTCCATTGTTTAAACAACTCCGAAAAAAATGTGTTATTCCATTACCATAACAATGCGAACAAAGGTGAGCCGATGGATCAACAACAACAACCCCTTAGTATTGCAAACGACGTGGGACATCATTTTTGACGGAAATTGGAACCGTATACAATCCATTTTGTTTCGTTTTTTTTGTACATTTATGTATCCGGTGATTATTTAATGAAATAGTACCATTGTTTATGTGGTTTAGCTTGTAACGCCGAACAAGTATATGCAAGTCAAGGACTCTGCATCGGCTGGCGTATGTTCTCCAATGATACATAGAGATATGAACGTGTTTCAAGCACTTGTGGTTGAATTCATCCTTACAGGCCTCCTAGTTATGGTGTGTGGCGCCATTTGGGACGTGGTAAATAGAGCCAATTCAGACGGCATTCCGACACGATTTGGTTTGACAATTGTGGGCCTGGCACTGGCTGGAGTAAGTAAACTGATTTTTTTATTAATGTACCTAATTTACAGCTCGAATGTATAAAGCAAATAACACTCGAGTTAATTGCCAATCCATGAATCTAACGTCACTTTTGACAACTCTGGCATATAATGTGACGTTGCCGTTAGTAGAGTGTTTAGTACAGTTTTTAGTACAGTGTTTAGTACAGTGTTTAGTACAGTGTTTAGTAGAGTATTTAGTAGTGTTTAGTAGAATGATTAATATAGTTAGTTAATTTAGTAAAGTGAAAAGAAATCATTTCTATTTACTTGCTATTAGTAGCTTACCCTCACATTTCAAGTTTCATGAACTTGTCATCAAATTTGCAGGTCTAGACGGACAGTTTAGTGATTCGTAGAGTGTTTAGTAGAGTGTTTGTTTAGTAGAGTGTTTAGTAGTGTTTAGTAGAGTGTTTAGTAGTGTTTAGTAGAGTGTTTAGTAGAGTGTATAGTACAGTGTTTAGTACAGTGTTCAGTAGAGTGTTCAGTAGAGTGTTTAGTAGAGTATTTAGTAGTGTTTAGTAGAATGTTTAGTATAGTAGAGTATTTGTGTGACGAAATTAACCTGCCAGCTTATCGAGAACGAGAATGTTAGTGGATTATATTTTTAGATGTTGCATCAATTGTTATTTTTACATTTCACAATCTCATGTACCTGTATATATATATATATATATATATATATATATATATATGTAAAAATAACAATTGATGCAACATCTAAAAATATAATCCACTAACATTCTCGTTCTCGATAAGCTGGCAGGTTAATTTCGTCACACAAATACTCTACTATACTAAACATTCTACTAAACACTACTAAATACTCTACTAAACACTCTACTGAACACTCTACTGAACACTCTACTGAACACTCTACTGAACACTCTACTGAACACTCTACTAAACACTGTACTATACACTCTACTAAACACTACTAAACACTACTAAACACTCTACTAAACACTACTAAACACTCTACTAAACAAACACTCTACTAAACACTCTACGAAACACTAAACTGTCCGTCTAGACCTGCAAATTTGATGACAAGTTCATGAAACTTGAAATGTGGGGGTAAGCTACTAATAGCAAGTAAATAGAAATGATTTCTTTTCACTTTACTAAACAGATACGTAAGTTCTTTACTTGCACAAGTAGTAAAGTATTTATAAGATGCAAATAACTAAATTTAGTTACTTCATTTAGTAACTTGCTTTAGCTACTATGCACGTGTAAATCCGGCATAAGAATTAAAAATTGATTTTCCATAAAAATTGTGTGAAAATTCGATTTCTTTTAATAGACAGACAAACAAAAATACAATATAATAAGGTCGGTCAAATCTGATATTTTCTTTTTAGGTGCATTATACTGGCGCTCACATGAATCCGGCTAGAAGTTTCGCACCAGCCTTAATTAATGGAGATTGGAAGGATCATTGGGTAAGATATAGTTTCTAAAACTATTGAAATCACGTTGTATAGTAATTTGAATTTAATGACATGATTGTATTTATCTAGGTGTATTGGGTAGGTCCATTGGCTGGTTCTGCATGTGCTAGTCTCTTCTATAGATTTGCCTATAATGTTGAAAAAGAATATGATGAAGCGTTGGTTGGAGAAAGGAACTTCTGAATCAAAACATCAAATGTCATTAAATGTTTTATTTTAATTTATACACTGCTTTATAACTTATATATACATATGAAAGTATCCCATATAAACAATAAACACAATTTATAAACTGATTTATTTTATATATAAGTGTGAACCCACCTCTTAGCAATCTATATATCTAGATTTCGATCTTATTAGATCTAACTTTCCTCCTAGGGGGTTAGTTGTACCTGATTTATTATAAATAACAAACAACCCCACATATAGCTTATGTATATGTCTTTGGTGCTATTTTTGACTTAAGGTCATTTTAAACAAGACAATGTCTTGAATCCAAGCTGTTCAAGAAATGTATTAATATATTGAGTAAAATTTTGTCTTGTTTACTTGATAAATATTTATGAAACAAAACAATTTCAGGAATAAAAATGGGTCATGCAGCTCCACATAAAATTTGTCCTTGAAGAATAAAACATATTTTATTTTCCATTCAATCTACAATTCAATCCAATATTTCAAATTATTTGCTGTATGATACTAAACAATTTAAATGAACTAATATCTTAACTAACTTTTGGTTCAAGAAATTGTTTCGTCTAAAGATCGTTTTAAGATCGTTTTAGACAAGACAATTTCTTGACTCGAAAGTTAGTCAAGATGCGAGACAATCTAAATTGTCTCGTATCATACAGCAAATTATTTGAAATATTGAATTGGATGGTAGATCGAATTGAGAATTGTCAAGGACAAATTGTATGGGAGTAGGATATATGAATTCATTTCTTGAACAACTTTTGAGCTAAGAAATTGTCTTGTCTAAAACGACCTTAAAACAAGCTTTACAAAGAGCAGTATTTGATACTAAAGGTTGTTTTAGACAAGACAATTTCTTAGCTCAGAAGTTGTTTAAGAAATAAATTCATATATCCTTCTCCCATGTAATTTGTCATTTAGGGTCGTTTTAGACAAGACAATTTCCCTGCTCAAAAGTTGTTCAAGAAATGAATTCATATACAATTTGTTCTTGACAAATAGAACGCGTATATTTTTCCATTCGATCTGCCATCCAATTTAATATTTCTAATAATTTGCTGTATGGTACGAGACAATTTAGATTGTCTCGCATCTTGACTAACTTTTGAGTCAAGAAATTGTCTTGTCTAAAACGACCTTTACAAATAGAACGCGTTATATTTTTCCATTCGATCTACCAACCAATTCAATATTTCAAATAATTTGCTGTATGATACGAGACAATTTACATTGTCTCGCATCTTGACTAACTTTTGAGTCAAAAAAATTTCTTGTCTAAAACGATTTTAAAGCAGTGTTGTTTTTGGGAAGCTTGTATTCGCTCATCGTGTACTAAATTTCACTTTCATACGTAATATCTTACATTCCGCACTCGTCACATAAAATACTAACTATAACAGTCACGAATCATAAGTGCCTTTCGTTTATCACTCTGGGCTGGTACGGGCTTATTGTTTCTTGTTTTATTTGCCGCTTCCGATGCGCATAATTCTATTTAGGCCCTTACAACCGGTCGCGCTCGACCGCAATACCTGAGCAATATTACACGCCACTGGGGCGACTAGCAATGATAAACCATGCTAAACGAAAGCGTCTATAGTAGAAATGATTGAAATCGTGCAATTTTAATACACTCAGCGGATCAAATTTATAATTTTTATTAACAAAGATGAATTAACCTACTGAAAAAACCCGTTAGTATTTGAATCGCGATTAGTCTAGGGACAAAAATATAATGCTTATTTAATACAAACAAATATGCAAAATCGTTTACCGCACGACATATAATAAAATATGTTATTCGGTTAATTTAGTTTGGGAAACCACAGATGATTTTCTCAAACGCCGATGGTGATAGCCTTGAAATTTATATAATATTGAAAGCAACAATTCATTCATATTGTATTATTATATTTGAACTTTGATTTATACAATAATTGTAGTACAAACATAAACTAAACTCCACATTTCGCAATTGATACGGCAGAATTCACATGGATTCCCCAAACAAGTATTTTTATACAATGGACGATGATGTAAATGTATTCTTATACATATGCAAATCCCAACGAGAGGTCAGGGTTTGTTAAGACTCGAAACATCGATCGTGTAGGGCTGTTTTATCTGTTTGGGTGCCAATTTAGTTCCTTTACGGTAGAGGCTACTGCAAATTAACTGCATGTTCTAAATTTGCCGGACGTGATGGTTCACCTTGTGTTCCATTCAGACGGTTTCGTTTTAGTACGATTTTGATGCATATCTTATGTTAATAAACGGTTTTCTTGTATAACAAATAATACTCGCCTAAGAGAGTACACATTTAAAAATAAATAAGACCTAAAACGCAATCTACAAAGGGAGTTCTTATGTTATCTAGCTAGTTAAGAAAAGATAGAATTAGGGGAGAAAAAAGATTTAATTTTTCAACGTAAAGGTCGTTTTAGACAAGACAATTTCTTGACTCAAAAGTTAGTCAAGATGCGAGACAATCTAAATTGTTTCGTATCATATGGCAAATTATTTGAAATATTGAATTGGATGGTAGATCGAATGGAAAAATATAATGCGTTCTATTTGTCAAGGACAAATTGTAAGGGAGGAGGATATATGAATTCATTTCTTGAACAACTTTTTAGCTAAGAAATTGTCTTGTCTAAAACAACCTTAAGAACCATTAAGTGGAATATATTCTCACTGGCATAAAAAAAATAAACACCCAGTAAACATCGATGATTTTCCGAACATGTTGATTCCTATTAAACGATGAAAATTTCAGCAAGATACAATAAAGATTAATCAAGTTAACATCGACAATGTAACAAAAACTCATTCTTTCTCTCTTCTTTCTATTACTAGTTCTAATCTTTATATTAGTAACTTCTAGTATAGTTTCGATACGAACGTAACATGTTAAATGTGTCGAGATAATATATTGTTTTCATAGCTAGATAAACTCCCCTCGTAGATTAAATATATATGTATATATATATATATATATATATATATATATATATATATATATATATATATATATAAAAATTTCTCCATTATTTTTTTTTTCAAATTTTAATAAGAGTCAATACCAACCAACCTATTTGACTGATTTATATATTTGACTGTTCCAAAAAAAAAACTTATTTATTTGTAGATCGATATATTGTCCTTATTTGCCATTTATTGTTTGCATACTAGAAAACGAGCCACCCCTGATATGCTTGTTCTGTTGAGGATAGCGTGATGCCCGATATGTCCGATGACGTTCTTCATTGTTTGATTACAATATAATTATCAATCACATGCCCTTGTCGTGCATTTTATAATAGAAAACTAAATTTACAGATATAACGTTTTATCACGGTGGCAATTTCGCTTCTAATTGCGCTATTACTTGTTTTCATAAAATTGGCATTTATAAGCATGAGTTTAATTTATAATAGTGTTTACTTTTCGAATAGAGTGTATAGTTATCGCGAAAAAAAATCGAATGGCTAATTTTGACTAGTTGAAATAAACTCTTTTTGGAAAATGTGTCTGTGTGACCCAGTTCAGTGACCTAGTCAGATGCTGTTCATCTCCTACTGAACATTGGGGTGAGTTCAAATCTCATTGGGACACATTTTCGCGAATTACACAGTTTTTCAGAGGTTTTTTGTTACGTTAAGATAAATACGGGTTTTTGAAACTACTTCCTTTATCGACGGAAAAGCCTTACGGCTTATAGTCCTATAAAGATAGAAGTTTTTTGTTGTCCATCTCCTACTGTACATTAAGGTGAGTTCAAACCCCATCGTGACGAATTTTTGCAAATTACACCGTTTTTCAGAGGTTTTTTTTGTGAAGTTAAGGTAAATACCGGTTTATAAAACTACTTCTTTTACCGACGAAAAAGCCTTACGGCTTATAGCCCTATAAATATAGAAGTTTTTTTGCTATCCATCTCCTACTGAACATTGGGGTGAGTTCGAACCCCATCCGGACGAATTTTCACGAATTACACAGTTTTTCAGAGGTTTTCTGTGAAGTCAAGGTAAATTCTGGTTTATGAAACCTCTTCCTTTACCGACCGTGAAGTCTTACGGCTTATAGCCCTATAAATATAGAAGTTTTTTTGCTATCCATCTCCTACTGAACATTAGGGAGAGTTCAAACCCGAACGGGACGAATTTTAGCAAATTATACAGTTTTTCAGAGTTTTTTTGTGAAGTTAAGATAAATACCGCTTTATGAAACTTCTTCCTTTACCGACGCAAAAGCCTTACCGCTTAAAGCCCTATAAAGATAGAAGTCTTTATTGTTATAGATTGAATATCTACAAAAATTGTTAATAGCACATGCTTACATTTAATCACACGTTACTATCCACGGTATGTATTGTATATTCAAACAATAGATAATAAAAAGATAGTGTTAGCGCTAAAAAAATGCATAAATAACAAAAACGTGTAATTTTGAATATAAACACTCGCCATAAAATGCGTGCAGCAAACTGCCGCTACACATGCAATATAATAATACTAGGAGAAAATTTAACGATTAATCATGTATTATTTTATAAAATTAAAATAACATTTAAATGCACATCAAAGCCAATAATTAGTAATGTATGTCAGTAATCATAATATAAAGCTCTGTTAATTTTGACAACTGATCTTCAAACACGTTGAGGGTCAGTTCTATAATTGACATTTAACTGAAGAATAAGTCTATTCGTGGAATAAGGCATCAATATCTCAAACTTATTCCACGAATAGCCTTAAGCCCGTATGACATTATCTAGTTTCTTATATCGTTTTCGATGCAGACACAAACTATATAGTGTCATACACACATGTAGAAAATGATATAGCGGCGGAATAATAATAAATTCACTTAAGAATGACAACAGCGTAATACACAATGTTAATTTTCAGTTTAGAAATAGTTATACAGTTTAATATATCAATTCTTATATGTAAAACGATATAGGAAACTAGATAATATCATACAGGCTTTATTCTCCGGTTAAATGTCAATTGTAGAACCGGCCCTTAAACGTTTCCAAATCGGCTAAAAGTACTAATAACAGGTTATTTAGTTGCACTATTATTTCACTCATTGGTTAAGCGGTAATCCTCAGTTAAAATTAGTATCTGCCGATTTCTCGGCCAGTTAAGGGTTTAATCGGAGACAACCATTAAATCAGATCAGGCATAATTTAAAGGGCATGTTTATATTTAAGCGAGCTTTCCTTTAAACAGACGTTTATGATTTATTTATTTATTTTTCACATATATATATTTTTTTATTAGTTTTAAATTAATACATGACATTAATTTAATCATCAAAAATAACGGATAATAGTGTAGTGCATAGTTCAAGCCGTTTGAAATAGTGGACGGGCATAGTTTGGTTGGTGGGGGCCGCCCGCCCACCCCACCTTTATTCGCATAGTTTTTCCATGGGATAACACTCTTCTTGGAATAGTTTAAACAATATAAAACATCTATATCCAATTTATTTTTTAAAATTTTTTTTGTTGTCTTTTTTGATTTCTTTCTGTGAAAGTACTGTTTTTTTTTTCGGCTGGAATGTGTGTACAAGGGAAGGGTTGGGCAGATATGCCAAATAAATTTATATTTGTTTATTGTTTATTTTTTTTTTTTTTGTGTTTTTTTGTGTTTTTTTTTATATCTTTCTGTGAAAGTACTGTTTTTTTTTCGGCTGGAATATATGTAAAAGTGAAGGGTTGGGCTGCCAAATAAAGGTCTTTTTTTTATAAGTTTATTTAGCTTAGAAGCTACAAAATCGTTTATATTTGTAACAATCTGCCCGAAGGTTTTTGCGTTAGCAAAGGGAGAAACTACCGGTGTGCAATCACTCAGACTTTTCTTTAACTTCATAGAAAACCTCTGAAAACTATGAAAGTAGATTCGCCCACAACAGACTATTCAGGATGTTTTTCTACACATGCCCATTCTTCAGGGTCTCCTTTTAATTTTTTATACGCAAACGGAGGTCGCGGACAAAAAAGTTTGAAAACTGTCTTACAGTACATGTGTAAACTATATTTATTTGAATAAAACCTTCCATTGCTAGATTCTACCTGACACTAACATTGTTCAATGTTAACAGTTTTGAATGCATTATAATACTGACCAAAATACCGCCGCACGCAATGTGAAAAAGCACGTTTAAAGGACAAGGACGGGGAAACAACAGTGGTGGCAAGAGCTTTGCAAAGCTTTTCACGTTTCGCCAAACGTTGTCCGTCGCTCTGTCCGACATACAAACTGAATTACAAGTGCTGTGATATTGTGGGATTTGCAACCTATAGCAGTGCAGTGTTCTGTGAAAGAACATTGCATAGATTTATTGTTTTAAGTGTAAGTATATATGAATAGTACATTAGCAATTTTTTTAAATAACATACTTAAAACTGTTTTATAAGTAGATTTCATTTCATTATTTATTTTTAAACTGTACTAGTGTTCAATTATGTTTAATTAATGGAGTATATTTCGATTATTAATGCAATACAATACATTAACTTTAATCATGTAAGTATATTACATATTCGTTAGGTAGTCCTAAATTTACTCTTACTGCTGGAATATAAACTTATATATAATATATTCAATATATATATATATATATATATATATATATATATATATATAATTATATATATACAGCATGTATACTATTAAGATAGTAGCATTGATTATTATAAGAAGACTGTAGAGAATGTAATATAATAATAAGAAAGCTGTCTACTAATTAGTACATGAATTAGTGAACAGTTTCTAGCTTTCTTATTCCTATGATGTTGTTTTCCATTTAGGGTTTAGCTAAAATAACTATATATATATATATATATATATATATATATATATATATATATAGAGTAAATATTTATTTTGCTGTATAATTATTATATTTTTAATATTGGCAAAAGGAAGTAAAGTGTACTTCTAGTAAAAATAGCGTTTTAATTGCTGCAATACCCTAATAATATATATATATATATATATATATATATATATATATATATATATATATATTTGTTTTGTGTATTTGTCATACTCAAGACAAATACACAAAACAAAAAATTATGCAATTTAAATATGCCCACTGTATTTCACTCCAAATCCAGTAGAAAAATATCTGGTGTGGGCACTATACGGATTTCTACTAAGTCTATAATATTTTTATTGTTTTGAAAAAAATCGAAAAAAATCATAGGTGGCTTATTCGTCCACTCGTTACTAAGATATTTAGGCAAAGTTCATTTTCCTAAACTAATTTGTCAGCTATCGACTATTCAGTACTTTTCATAATTATTTGATAAAGATCTCTTCTGGTAAACTCTAAAAAACAAATATAATTTGATACAAAAAAAACAGTATTATTTTTAAATATTTTTTTTAAATATTTAATAAAGATCGCTTCTCGTAAACCCTAAAAAACGAATATAATTTAATACAAAAAAGCAGTATCCTTTTTAAATATTTTTTTTAAATATTGTCGGACAATATGGGGAAGATTTTTTCTTTTAATACGTTCTTAAAAGATTAAATTTTAATTATTTCCAAAGATTAATACCCGACAACGCCTGACACATTACCTAAAATATTGATTTATAAACTAAAAAATTAAGAAAGATACGAACTAAAAGTGCATGATAGAATAGTTTTAGGAGAATACATACCTGTAGACTAAAGGTACTAAAAGTAGTAAAAACTAAATACAATTATAAAATTATTATTACTTTTTACATCACACGGTGCTAGAAAAGGACAGCGGATATATATATATATATATATATATATATATATATATATATATATATATATATATATATATAATATAATATCTTGATCCTACAGACAGGCGTAAAAGGATGAAAGATGAAAAAAAAACTAAAAATCTTTTTTTAGCAGGATGGTTGTTCTGCCCATTCAGCAGTCAATTGGTTGGTCGCCACCACAAACGCCATGACGTTCAACAGACGTTGTACATCTTGGTAATGATTAATCAATGATAGTAGTTAGTAGTTACTGTATCTGTTACAATTCTGTAACTAGCTATCGACCTTAGGGAATTAAAAATATTTTGCAATAACTATAAACAGGGAAAAGAAAACTGTATATATATAAAATTAATAAAAATATCTTGATCCTACAGACAGGCTTAAAAGGATGAAAGATGGTAAAAACACTAAAAATCGAAAACACTCATCCATACATACACACATGTAGTCATACTTAATAAGTGGAAACTTATCAAGATTTTGCACGCGACGCGAATTTTCATAAATCAACCGTCCGATTTATCTACCTCCTCAATCCTTGTAATGCATAGTAAATAAGTACCGGAAAACTCTACGATAATAATGCGTAAAAATTTCCATTCAATGGTCGATATAATTTGTTTATGTAAAATTGTAAACATTCGTTTTATTTTAAACCAGCAGTATCGGCTAAATAATGAAAACAGTTCATTCGCGTGCATGTATGTTGAAAATATTTAATAAATAATATTTAAAACTCACTATATAGTTTTTTAAAATGTGTTTTTATTGATTGTCAGCAAACGTTTATTATAGCCTAATAATTATAAATTGTATAGATTTTTATATCTAAATATGAAATTCTGTGAACATTTTATATTTAGATATAAACCTAACTTTTTATAATTATTAGGCTATTATAATAAACTAAAAAAAGGGAAATTTAACCATTAAATGCATGCATTTTTTAAATTGATATTAAATAACAGTTACCACTAATCGTCCACTTGCTACAAAACATAAGAATCGCCATTTATTAGCATAAACATGAAAATGTGTATGCAGATATCTATACGGAATTACAGTTTTTAAAACAATGTTTTTAATTAGGCAGTGAAGGTGATGTTACAGTTCTACAATAATATGCATTTAAGGTTTAATGGAAAGTCTACGCCTAAAATATTTTGTTATACTGTGTGATCTACTAGCTTTGACTCTGATAGGTGAAAGCTGATGTGATTCTAGGAAAAAATATTATATGAACATTATTCTGATTCGTTTTAGTTACAGAGTTATAGTATTTTTTATAAAAAAATAAAAAATCACTTACAAAAAATGTTCGAAGCCAAAGGTGGAGCTTGAATGCACGCTTGGCATCGACGAACCAACGATCCTTTAATACAGTGTAAACTGACTGGATGATAAAATGATACAACTAACCCCCTAGGAGGAAAGTTAAACTCCATCTGGCGGCACCACATCAATTAGCAAGGCACACCCATGTGGAATGTTGACGGTTATTACCATAGATTGCTAAGAGGTGGATTCACATGTATATGTTTTATAAGATTGGCCTTCTGCTGATATCTCAAGCACTCTGTTAGAATATTATTCCATAGAGGGCACTACCCGGTGATCCTTCTAGATATTTAGATTGCTAATAGGTGAATTCCCACATATATATATATATATATATATATATATATATATATATATATATATATATATATTTGACTGAATGATTTCTTAGTTAAATCGTAGCATCTAATAGTTTTAGTACTAATTGTTGCCGAGTATTAATTTCACCATTGTAAGCAATTTGTGTCCCCATAGAAAGAAATCCAACGGATCACCTGGATCGCGATATTGATATCGAAATTCCAAAATAACAAATTCTACAACTATTCCTGTTTTATTTCTTATTTCTTAAAACCTCGCCTTTATATGTATTACATATTCATGACACATTTATAATAACGACGACGAGGATAATAAAAATATATTAATTAATTTGCTTCATGTGTCCCCATAGAAGGATACCTGGATCGCGATATTGATATCGAAATTCTAAAATAAAAAATTCTACAACTGTTCCTGTTTTATTTCTTATTTCTTAAAACCTCGCCTTTATATGTATTACATATTCATGACACATTTATAATATCGACGACGAGGATAATAAAAATATATTTATTTAAATTGCATACTCTAAAACTATGCAGTCAGGCAATAAAATATATAACAAACTTGTAATGCAAATTAGTTAAGATTTATTAATTTTAATTACGTTTTCAGTATGTATTTTTTAACTTCCGTGAGTGCAATATTCTAATTTTTATAATAATTTGTTTAAAAACAGTTAAAATCAATCCGGTTTTTATAAACTCCAATCTGCATCTTGTAAACAAACAAAATCTGATTAACATTAAGTGGTATAAATATAGAGTTCTATTTTCTTTGTTTATAATAATTGCAAAATATTTTTGAGTTATAAATATAATTTTATTTTCTTTGTTTATAATTATTGCAACATATTTTTGTGCTATAAATATACAGTTTTCTTTTCCCTGTTTATAGTTATTGCAAAATATTTTTAATTCCCGTCGATAGCTAGTTACAGAATTGTAACAGATACAGTAACTACTAACTACTATCATTGATTAATCATTACCAAGATGTACAATGTCTGTTGAACGTCATGGCGTTTGTGGTGGCGACCAACCAATTGACTGCTGAATGGGCAGAACAACCATCCTGCTAAAAATATCCTACAGCTAGATAATTTAAATGCAAATTTATCCATTTCCCATTAGAAGATTTTAAGTATTTGCAGATATGAAGCTTGATTTACAGTTCTCTCAAAACATAATGGCCCTATTATGCCATGGTAGGTTACACCGTACCAAACGTTAACTTTAATGTGGTAGTGGCGATTCGTGGTTTCTCTAAAACCCAGAAAAAAATTGCCAAGATTATCGCTAAAAACCAATCCGACGAGACTGGGCATGTGGGCGGCCAAATTATGTTCGCACGCGGGCGGCCGACTACCTAGGACCGGCCCTGCCTGTGAGGTATATGAAAAAGACAAAAAGACAAAGCGGATTCTTGAACAGCAACAGTCCTCGTCCTGAACTCTGTGTAAGATAGGCCAAGATTATCGCTAAAAAACCGATCTGACAAGACTGGAATCAGTAAGACTCATATCCGTAGAATCCTCAAAACTCATCAATATCATCCATACAAACCAGGAAGAATGTGTGGAGAAATTAATAAATCATTTATAAACGCTAATCTGTGAAAATCTTTTATAACCAAGGCTTATAATTGAGTTATATTATTTTTGGACATGAATTACATTAAAAAAAATTAAAATGCATCATGATGAATAGTTATTTATGCAGAAATATGTGATAATATAAATTTCAACTTATAGAAGCCATATCTTTGAAAGCAATGAGGATATCTCATTAGCGATTTTGAAATTGAGTTCATAATACACTTTTGAACAACTGTAACGAAAAAAATTCTAAAATTAGAAAATGAGGAACCGTTTTCCTTGCCAGAATAGACTGATAATAAAAATTTCAAATTTAATAAGCCATTTCTTTGAAGATAATGAAGATATATCATTAGGGTTTTTGTAATTTAGATCTTCATACATTTGTGAACAAGTATAACACAAAATATTCTAAAATTACATCATAATGAATCCTATTTTTAGGAGGAGTGTGTGATAATACAAACTTCATCTTGTACAAGCCATATCATTGAAGATAATGAAGATATCTCATTTGAGTTACGAAAATTGAGTTCCTAATATATCTTTGGACCAGTGTACCAAAAAAAAATCCTAAATTTACATAATGCATAAAGAGAAACCGTTTTTCTTAGCAGAAAAGACTGACAATATAAATGTGAAATTTAATAAGCCATATCTTTGAAGACAATGAAGATATATCACTAAGGTCTTTAGAGTTTTAAAAATTGAGTTCTTAATACAGTTCTTGACTAGTGTAATAAATAAACACTGCGAATTACATAATGAGGAATAGTTTTCATTAGCAGAAAACAATGATAATACCAATTTCAAATTAAACACACCATATCTTTGAAGATAATAAAGATATCTAATTGGGGTCCTTATAATTAAGTTTTTCATCCATATTCAAACAAGAATAACATAAAAAATCTTAAAATTGCATCATTATGAATAGGTATTTTTGCAGGAATGTGTGATAATAAAAATTTCAACTTTTACTAGAAATATCTTTGAAGATAATCAAGATAACTCATAGGAGTCTTTATAATTGAGTTTTTCATATATTTTTAGATAAGAATAACACATTTTTTTTAAATTGCATCATTATGAATAGGTGTTTCTACATGAATGTGTAATCATATAAATTTCAAAATTTACAAGCTATATATTTGAAGATAATGAAGATACCTCATTGGAATCTTTATAATTAGTTTTTCATACATTTTTGGATAGGAATAACACACAAAAATCTTAAATTGGCATTATAATGAATATGTATTTTTGCAGAAATGTGTGATAATACTAATTTCAACTTTTACAAGCCATATCTTTGAAGATAATGAAGAAACCTCATTAGAGTCTTTCTGATTGAGATTATCATACATATCTAGATAGGAATAACATAAAAAAATCTCAAAATTGCATCATGATGAATAGGAATGTTTGCAGATAAAATAAATTTAAGATTTCACAAGCCATATCTTTGAAGACAATAAAAATATCTCATTGAAATCTTTATAATTGAGTTTTTCATACATTTTTAGACAAGAATAACACAAAAAATCTTAAAATTGTATCATGATGAATAGGTATTTTTGCAGAAATGTGTGAAAATACAAATTTCCACTATTACAAGCCATATCTTTGAAGATAACGAAGATAACTCACAGGAGTCTTTATCATTGAGTTTTTTATATATTTTTAGATAAGAATACCACACATTTTTTAAAAATTGCATCATGATGAATAGGTGTTTTTATAGGAATGTGTGATCATACAAATTTTACAAGCTATATCTTTGAAGATAATGAAGATATCTCATTGGCGTCTTTATAATTAGTTTTTCTTTCTTTTTTAGATAAGAATAACACAAAGAAATCTTAAAATTGCATTATGATGAATATATATTTTTGCAGTAATGTGAGATAATACTAATTTCAACTTTTACAAGCCATATCTTTGAAGATAATTAAGAAACCTCATTAGAGTCTTTATTATTGAGATTATCACACATTCCTAGACAGGAATAACATACAAAAATCTCAAAATTGCATCATGATAAGTAGGTATTTTTGCAAGAATGTGTGAAAATACAAATTTCCACTGTTACACGCCATATCTTTGAAGACAATGAAGATACCTAATTTGCAGGAATGTGTGATAATACAAATTTCAACTTTACAAGCCATATCTTTGAAGATAACGAAGATAACTCATTGGAGTCATTATAATTGAGATTTTTATATATTTTTAGATAAGAATACCGCAATATTTTTTAAAATTGCATCATGATGAATAGGTGTTATTATAGGAATGTGTGATCATACAAATTTCAACTTTTACAAGCTATATCTTTGAAGATAATGAAGATACCCCATTGGAGTCTTTATAATTAGTTTTTCATACATTTCTACCTAAGAATAACACACCAAAATCTTAATATTGCATATGATGAATAGGTATTTTTACAGAAATGTGTGACAATAATAATTTCAACTTTTACAAGCCATATCTTTGAAGATAATGAAGAAACCTCATTAGAGTCTTTATGATTGAGATTATCATACATTTCTAAACAGGAATTACATAAAAGAAATGTCAAAATTGCATCATGATGAGTACCTATTTCATCATTTTCATTATGATGCAATTTTAAGATTTGTTGTGTTATTCCTATCCAAAAATGTATGAGAAAGTCAATTATAAAGACTCCAATGAGATATTTTCATTGTCTTCAAAGATATAGCTTATGAAATTTTAAATGTGTTAAGCTATATCTTTGAAGACAATGAAAATATCTCATTGGAGTCTTTATAATTGAGTTTCTCATATATTTTTGGATAGGAATAACAAAACAAATCTTAAAATTGCATCATAATGAATATGATGAAATAGGTATTTTTGCGGGAATGTGTGGAAATACAAATTATTACCAGGTATGCCCTTATTATATCTTGAAATATTTCTCTACATTTATCTTCTCTTAGTTTATAGCTCCTTATTTTTTCTTCTATTTGTTTCTTCTTTTATCTTTTTTTCTTCTTGTTTTTTTTCCTTTTCAGATCCATTATTACTAGGTTATCCCATTATTATATCTTGAAATATGTTTCTACATTTATCTTCTCTCAGTTTATAGCTACTTGTTTTTTTTTTCTACTGGTTTCTTTTTTGTCTGTTTTCCTTCTTGTTTTGTTCTTATCAGATCCATTATAATTCGATATTTTTAGGTTTTTTTATTTTTGAATTTATTTTTGCTTATAATGAAGTAATCTATTACATTTCTGTTTTCTCACAGGTTCTTCTCTTGTGTATTTGTGTATACACTTGTGATGGAATTTTGTATTGGTTATTACGAGGATTTTCTTATAGCTCATTTCTATTATTTTTCCGCATTGTTGTACGTCCCCTTTTCCCCTTCCTTGCTCATAATTTACTCTACTCCGGTATTTTGATTCCCTACTATTCCGTTTAGATCCCCTAAAGCGATTATCATTTCTTATCCTTCACCTATTTCTATTTGTCATCAATTATTGTACCTTTTCTTCTTTCTTAACGTCTTCGATTGGTCCATACACTACTATTATTGTCCAGATTTCCTCCACCAGTAGTTTAATTTCCACCTTCATAATTTTCTCTTACCATTTATAATGTCTTTTAGTCTTTAGATGCTATTATGATTCCCACTCCCCCCTTGTACTCTAGTTTTCTCATATAACACATATTAATTATTAAATTGAATAATCAGACATATAACCTACGACAATAAATTACATTACACTTCTATACTTTAGTGGAGTTGTCCAAGTAATCGACACTGACCACGAAACGAATATCACCCTTGAAATAAAAATTAGTTTAGTTCCATGTCTCGCTATAACATGTATGAACTTACATGTACATCGGTAATCCATAATAAATCTTATGTGAAGTGCAGATAAACTTTTGTGTTAATTAACTATTCACGAATGAAACATGTAAGTGGGGCATCATTAACAATAATAAATAAGTACAATTATATTAATATGTAAGACACATTTCGTAGTTTCCGTGAAATGGAATAAATCACATAATATAAATAACAAGATGATTGGAAAACAAATTCACATCGTTAAATCTAATTATAATTTGATAATAATGAAATGTAATCGCAATTTCAATTCCAATTGATGTTTTTATTGCATAGTTGTAGGTAATTTCAAGGTCTGTAAACAATGTATATATTTTGTTAGTACTTTTGTGAATTAACAAAATAATGCCCCTTCTTATTGGTATGCTAATATCTGAGTAATAATCAACGTATTCATATTACTTATTGTTTGCATTAATTTTCGAAAATGCAAATTAGTTACAATAATAAATAAATCTATAATATTCTTTAAAGCAAAATAATATAGTAATCATTTTGTTTTAAAGAATATTATAGATTCATTTATTATTGTGCATTAATTTTTGCATTTTCAAAAATTAATGCAAACAAGAAGTAACCCAATATATATATATATATATATATATATATATATAGTTGTTAAGTTATTGTTAATATTGTTTATATATATATATATATATATATATATATATATATATATATATATATATATGTACATTATATCATAGCAAAAGCTGTTCAACGGAATGGCGTACACTTTTATCAAAACTCTTTGATGGCTTTGAAAAAATGATTTGTAAGACAATCTAATGAATTTTCAGGTTTTGATTTTTGTTTTGATGATTCTTATGAATATTTATTGCTCTTTTAATCCTTTTTTTGTGTTTATAATAAACCAAATTATTAATATTTAATAAAATTTAATAACATTATAATAAGCGTATTTTAAATCTATTGTATTTTCTGTAAAAATTCATTCCAGTCCTTCCTATTGCTCGCGATTCTCCTTGCATCCTGCCATTCAATGCTATTCCTCGTTAGTATTTCATGTATGTTGTCTTCCCACGTTTTGTGTGATCTACCTCTTCATTTCTTCCTTGTATTCTTGTGTTCCATACACTTTTTGTCTGCCTTCCTTCTATACAATCTTATATAAGTCCATAAAATCTCCTACCAATTATAATATCGCACCAAATTAAACAATCCACATAACACACTTATCTCAATTTATAATTACCATAACTCATCCCATTTATTTCGTCGCGTGTTGATAATAGATGTGGTTAAATTCAGGTATACGGAAATATTTACAATGAAGAAACAGTTCTAATTATTTGCGTAATTCCACCTTCCACAACACGCGTTAATAGAGGCAATAAAATAATATTATGATTATGTAAATACTGTTTTGTTGCAGCGTCACCCAATATTCTGTTCCGTTTTTTCGGACAAACAGTACCATTATAAAGTATAATTAGAAATAAAAAAACGACAATTCGCATAAACCTGTTTAATCTTATAATTATTATACAAGCTTATATACAAGATATGCACCGCACGAAATTTTTAGTGTGACCCGCCATCTCGCATAACATCTACTTTACCGGTGCACAACTAAAGTAAGTTGAATGAATTGTACACGGTAATATTATGTGATTAGCGCATGTTGCTAGTTACAATTGTGTTGTAGGCCATTACAGTTTGTTTGTTTGATTAATAGTGATGTTTACTTGTCAGTAGTGTATGTGCAGGTATAGTTAATTGAAGTGAATAGTGTACAATAAATTATAATAACGACTAGTTTGGGGAAATGTGTATAATGTTTTCTAGTGTGTAAATACTAATTATATAAAAAATGTCATATTTGATTCGTTTGATTAAAAAAAAGTGAATAAATGTATTAAAATTATAATTTATAAAGTTAACCCTTAAATGCATATTGTTGTAGAACTGCAACATTAACTATTAAAATATTCACTGCCTCATTAAAAACGTTATTTTAAATTAAGTCTGTATAGATATCTGCATATATAGGATTCATGATTTTGCTAATAAATTGCGATTCTTATGTTTTGTAGGAACGACTGGCGGTAACTATTATTTATTAGCAATATAAAAAAATGTATTTAAGGGTTAATTGATGTGGGGTTTCGTTGCCACCACCTCTTTTTCTTCTTCTTGTGCCTTATCCTCCAAGGACGTCGGCAATCAGGACTAAGAAAAATTTCGTTAACTTTAAAATGTTTATTGTATTATGGTTAAACAACTATTTAAAGTGACAGCTAACTGCTATAGCTCGGCTGGGTGTGTTGTCTTCGGAGAGTCGGTGTAGAAAAGTGAATGAGACCCTTTGGTACTGCTTTTATAATATCGGTCCTACTAATTGAAGGGCGAATTCCAGGGTATGGAATGCAGTCTTTCTAATGGGGTTGTTAATGCGTTGAGCATTATTAGGTTGAGTAAAGGGCTGTTGTTACTTAATGAAGTGATTACCGATTTTCTACTCAGACAATATGACTCCAATATATTTTTTATTATTTATTAATATTATATATACATAAACAATACATAAATACTATTCAGTAAAAAAAATAACTGAAAATCATTTAAAAAAAGTATGTACACATCATAATTAATTAATTAATTAATTAATACAATGTTTCGATGCACACTGAAATAACTATGTATTTGATTGTCTTTTATAAATGCGTTATTATTATTAATATTATAGAATCAAAGAGATACGTGTTGTTACAGGAAACTAAACTACTACTAAACTATATTATTATAAAAATTATACAACTAACCTCCTAGGAGGAAAGTTAAACAACAGATGGCGTTTAACTTTCCTCCTAGGGGGTTAGTTGTATCATTTGTATTAAAAATATATTTAAATAGTAGTTTAGTTTCCTGTAACAGCAGGTATCTCTTTGATTTTATAATATTAATAATAATAACGCATTTATAAAAGACAATCAAATACATAGTTATTTGAGTGTGCATCGAAACATATTGTATTAATTAATTAATTAATTAATTATGCTGTGTACATACTTTTTTTTATTATTTTCAGTTTATTTTTTTACCGAATAGTATTTATCATAGCATCAAATTTCCTCCTAGGGGGTTAATTGTATCATTTTTCTATATAACCACTCGAGATATTGTGTGAATTCATCCTCACTAGCTGAACTACACTGATGAGATGTAATAAGATCGAAATCTAGATATGTAGATTGCTAAGAGGTGGATTCACACTTATGTATCGCTTCAAACTTATATTTACATTGTATAAGTACTAATGAAAGTATTTTGCCAGTTTTAGACAGGCAATTCAGGTAGTTTTTTTAGTAATGACTGAAAAACTCATGCTCTCAGTTGTCATTCGATATCTCAAAAAATATTCTACACTTATATATCTTTTCAATATATTTTTCTATTATATACCAATACAACAAAATTTCTCGTTACGTTAATGGGTTAACTAAATTTGTTTTGAAAGTCTACAAGTACTGTATTTTTAGTCTGTATATAATTCTTAATTTGATTTCTAATTGCAGGTTTTTCCTAATTATTCAAAATCACCACCAGCATAGTATTTAGGATGGACCGGCAAAATGGGGGCAGACTGGCAGTGTCAGTCTATCCTACATTCACCAGTATGCCCACAGAAGTGCTCAAGGTGGAAAATGGCACTCAGGTGGATGATCCGAAAAAGGTGAAAGGTAAATCCATAATTTTCAATATTCTGTTATTTTTGTTTCAATACGCGATTGTAATATGAGTTGTCTATAGTGCTAAGCTAGAAGCGTTTGAATCATAGAAGATATAATGCTAGTAATAGAATATATCAATAGCCATTTAGTGGAATATAATATTCATTCAACTTTTTTACCCTATCACAGTACCGGCTTGGCAAGGGGCAAAAGGGGGAAACTGCCCCGGGTGGCAAAATGGGATTGAACAATTGATCCTTTTTTATAACTTCATATGAAAACAGCTACAGGGGCGGCATGGAGCTTGCCCAATTTATGGAAAATAAGGCGCAGTGACAGTCTTATATGTATATGCAATACATATGACTGCTCTTCCACTATATCAATACGTTTGGTTCTAATTTCCTAATTTCAATATTTGGGACTCCATCCCGTAGTTATGCCGAGCATTGCACTCCATAGTTATCTGTACTACTTGTAGCTTGTTGATAACTCGTGCCTACCTCAGCCTTGAACCGGTGAGACCACTCCCGGCCAAATAATTGCCTCACATATATCATAAACGAATACGTTCTCAAGTCTCACCAGTACAGAAGGCGAAGCCTTACAACATGTCAACATGCAAGAAGAAAATTCATACCAGGTTCAAATACTGCACGTTTTTGTGCATGTCTCTCGACAAATGACTTAGAAAGCTTACAGGAATTGTAACAGATCATTGAACACGAAAAATAGCACCTCAACAGAATGGGATACGCTGTCTATGTAAAAGATGCAAGCAACATAGGGGATACCAGTTTATGTATTCTGTGAATGTTCCGTAGTCCCTCAAGATTGGCTACGGTGCTCCCTACACACGTTAAGCGCTAGCCCACCAAAAGACATTACTACATCTTTTCACAACTGTGGGATGGCTGGAGGAGCAACAGCTTGAATGTAAACTGGGAGATGAACAAAGGTCCCACACAAGTAGAAGAAGTGCAGTATATGGATGAGCCACATTTTTAAATCAATCATCTTCGAGCGTCTTTTACTTTTGTCGATGAATGTTTTCTTCAACACATAAACTTCATTGATTTTCCTACTCTGTTGTTGTTTCTATACCTGTTTCTATAAATATTCCCATAACATAATCTTCATTGATTTGCCTACTCTCTTGTTGTTTCCATGCCTTGTTTCCTTCTTGTTTCTATAAATATTCCCACAACATAATCTTCACTGATTTTTCTACTCTGTTGTTGTTTCTATGGCTTGTTTCTTCCTTATTTCTATAGATATTCCTATAACATAATCTTCATTGATTTTTCTACTTTGTTGTTGTTTCTATGCCTTGTTTCTTCCTTGTTTCTATAGATATTCCCATAACATAATCTTCATTGATTTTTCTACTCTGTTGTTGTTTCCATGCCTTGTTTCATTCTTGTTTCTATAAATATTCCCACAACATAATCTTCACTGATTTTTCTACTCTGTTGTTGTTTCTATGGCTTGTTTCTTCCTTATTTCTATAGATATTCCTATAACATAATCTTCATTGATTTTTCTACTTTGTTGTTGTTTATATGCCTTGTTTCTTCCTTGTTTCTATAGATATTCACACAACATAATCTTCATTGATTTTTCTACTCTGTTGTTGTTTCTATGTCTTGTTTCCTCCTTGTTTCTATAATATTCCCATAACATAATCTTCATTGATGTTTCTACTCTGTTGTTGTTTCTATGCCTTGTTTCCTTCTTGTTGCTATAAATATTCCCACAACATAATCTTCACTGATTTTTCTACTCTGTTTTTGTTTCTATGCCTTATTTCCTCTTTATTTCTATGGATATTCCTATAACATAATCTTCATTGATTTTTCTACCTTGTTGTTGTTTCTATACCATGTTTCTTCCTTGTTTCTATAGATATTCCCACAACATAATCTTCATTGATTTTTCTACTCTGTTGTTGTTTCCATGCCTTGTTTCATTCTTGTTTCTATAAATATTTCCACAACATAATCTTCACTGATTTTTCTACTCTGTTGTTGTTTCTATGGCTTGTTTCTTCCTTATTTCTATAGATATTCCTATATCATAATCTTCATTGATTTTTCTACTCTGTTGTTGTTTCTATGAATTGTTTCCTCCTTGTTTCTATAAATATTCCCACAACATAATCATCATTGATTTTTCTACTTTGTTATTGTTTCTATGCCTTGTTTCGTCCTTGTTTCTATAGATATTTCCACAACAATACTTCATTGATTTTCCTACTCTATTATTGTTTCTATGCCTTGTTTCCTCCTTGTTTCTATAGATATTCCCACAACATAATCTTCACTGATTTTTCTACTTTGTTGTTGTTTCTATGCCTTGTTTCCTCCTTGTATCTATAGATATTCCCACAACTTAATCTTCATTGATTTTTCTACTTTGTTGTTGTTTCTATGTCTTGTTTCCTCCTTGTTTCTATAGATATTCCCACAACATAATCTTCATTGATTCCCAAGATTTTATAGTTTTATTCCACATTTCCATGTGTTCTTGTAGTACTACTTCGGCCGCCCCTTCTGTTTCCATTTTGTGTGTTTCCCACTGTGAAATTTCTGCATGCCATATTACATTTCTTTATTATTTTCTACATAATGTAAACAATCTTGAGTTCAATGCGTCTTGTCTTATTCTTCTTTCTTCTTTAATTCGTACACGTTCCTCCTGGAGAAAGGCCTCCTCCATTTCTTTCCATATCGTCCTGTCCAGCTGTATCTATTTTCGACCTGCGTGGCGCCGAATGTTATATTCCCATCTTTCCTTCAGCCAACACTACTTCTGGATTCTTTAGGTCTCCACTGAATCAGGGTTCTTGTCCATTTGAGGTCGATTCTCGCTACATGTCTTGGCTACTGTCACTGTTGATTAGCCACTCGTTCCGCCATATCGGCTCTCGTTCTTCTCCTTATCTCCACATATCGAATTTTATCTCTTAATCTCGTTTTCAAGATCCCTCTATCCATTGCCAGATTCGAAGTCAATTTAAGCTGTTCTTCGTGTGCGTTGTGGTTTCAAATTCATACGTTACTACAGATCAAACACATGGATCGTATACTTGCCGATTGAGATTAATATATGTCTTCGTTAAGCCTATCCTTCTGTGTGGTTTTCTCTCCCTAGCTTTATAGTATATCACAAATACACTTATTTTCTATTTCTATTTCAAAATTGTTGTTATCTGTGGTAACAAGTTGTTGGTAGAGTTCTTAATTTCGATGTATAATTTTATATGCACTGCTTGGGTCAGGTACGGCCCTGACAGCGATACAAAAAATACACCTCACAAGTATGCTCAGAAAACCCTGTTTCTGCATAACAACTGCAAGGTTCTGCATGCCCGAATTGTAGTCAATGAATGCTCTAAAGAATTGCACACAACATTCATTTTACAGTTTTGTCCTCGCTCCCTTTTACTATTATCTCCTAACAAAACATAAAAAACACTTGAGAGGGCGTCGTTTTTATCGAATGACATGAAAACTCATAATGAAAAATCATGTTTTCAAGAATTACCAAAAGATTTGTGAAGGCATAGCGTTATTAGAAAAACGTTGGAATAAGTATATTACTGTTCATAGTTCTTCGTTGAAATATAAAATATTGTTTGCTCTCAATCACCTTGTTTTCATACGTAGAGTACATAAATAAACTCTGTTCGTATTTAGAAATTTAATTGTGAATTTTTAATATAGGACAGAATAGACGTTTATAGTAATGATTGCTTAATGTCTTTAATGATAGTTTATGTAACGTTTAAATCATTACATCGCTACTGCATCAACTAGTTACTGACATGCTACTATTTATTTTATCGCAAAATAAATGCTAATTACCGATTTATAAATACCAACAATCGTTCATGACATTCACTACACTAACAGTAAAACTTTGTGCATATAAACAATATGTTGTATTAACACTTGTCCTTTAGTGCGAAACCCTCGTTACTGTGTTAATGTAATAGTAGTAGGAGTACAATTAATAACCGTCTAATATCTAATAATATATTAAAAAAAACACAATAATAAACAACAGTACGAAACAGTTAAACGATACGTGTGTTTTTTTTACCCTGACCGCGGGTGAGATATAAATATAAAAGTCTATAAATAATGTGATATAGCAGTGAAACTCGCGGGGGCCATTCGTCCACAGAATCATCTGATAAGCCCTCAAATAACGCCAGTTGAACACTATCCCTCTTATAATTATAAATTTTAATCAGTTCCGACCGTCCAGAGTTCACCGCGGGTGCCGCGAAGTCACTTTTGCGCGGTACGCGGTTCCGGCTACTTTATTACGCCGACTAATTTTCCGATTCACAGTTTTCGATTACACCACTGGTAAAATAATATCAGCTAGAAAATGGGTACGTTTTTTATGTAATTTATATTACTATTTAATATAATTATTTTAATATAGTGTAGTAAAAATATGTATTAGTGAATTGAATTGAAAATTGTTGGTGTTTTACTGAGTCACCAACATATAGAGTGAACAAAATAAACTGTTGAATATGCCTCTTTAAGTCTAATGTATGAGAAGAAGATATATTTATTGTAACATATATACATACAAGATTTTTTTTCCGCCGGTCAAGGGAAAAGCTCAGAGGAGTATAATCACCAAAACCCTCTGAAAAGGTGATTCGCGAAAATTCTCCCCAATGGGGTTCGCACTCAGCTTTCCCAATGCTCAGTACGAAATTATATTTTTACTTTAACACCATAGAAACCCTCTGAAAAGGATATTCGCGAAAATTCTCCCTAATAGGGTTCGAACTCAGCTTCCCCAATGCTCAGTACGAGATATTTTAACGCTTCTATAATCCTATAATAATTTAGAATAAAATTATTATTTAAACCAAAAAACTAGTTCACATTATACTAAATGGTAAAACTATTGCAATCTTTAAAATGCATTTATCAAAAAACTGTTTTGGAAATTACCACAACGACAACTGTTGTAACCTCCAAAACAGTGTTTTGATAAATACGTTTTAAAGATTGCAATAGTTATGACAACGACAACGGTCGTAGCTTCCAAAACAGTTTGTTGATAAAAGCATTTTAAAGATTCCAATAGATTTACCATTTAGTATAATGTTATCATCATATAAAGGTGTGATGTAATGATTAATCAATCCTTCTATTTTGATTTACTTGAACAAAACTTGTATACGATAATATTGAAACTTGAAACTTATTTCTTGACGAATGTAGTACAATATAATTCACGTTTTAACCACTGCACTACATCGGCGTGTCCACACTAAATAGTATTAGTAGTACTGTTATAATTCTGTAACTAGCTATCGACCTTCGGGTCCTTGTGCCGTGTATGTGTAGGTGTTGCTAAAATAGTCCCCGAATTTTCTATTATTAGTATTTAGTGCCTTCATATAAAATAAAACACACTGTAGATTATTATTATTATTTACTCATTTCTTATTCTTATAATTTAATTCCTCATATGTAATAGTAACATGTTGTAAAATATGAAATTAATAAAATCCCCAAAACTTCTATAAATCCCCGAAATATTGATGAATATCAATATACCAAATCCTGATATCCTTTTATACAATATTCCATTCACCAATTGTTATTGGATTTCTAGATCTCATCCTCCGTAGCAAAACCATATTAATGCCCGTACAAATTGCAATAAATATATAAAGATTCATGTGAATTACTTATAAATGCATTAGTGATTTTTTTGCACCATCAAACAAGTATAATATACCATTTTCATAACTCCTCATGTTTTATAGGCTCTTTAAAATGGCACACTCTGTATATTTTATAATTTATTGTAATTTTTGTTTTAATTATACTGCAATCCATTCGACTTGCTAATAGTTATTTTTATTACACTACTGGTTTTTAAATTACATTTAGAAAACAGATATACAAACAGAATTTCGGAAAATACCACGTTATCGTCGAATTAGTTTCTGTGTTATCAAAGAAAAAACTATATAAGCTATGTAAATGCATGATATGTATATGACATGTTTATAACACAAAAACCATGTCAAATATAACGAAGCAGTAACGTATATAATTATATATCATTTTTCTGCATATATTTTAAATGCATAGGAATATTCATAAGTGTTACTATGATTGTACCACATGTAGATACACTTGTAGGTCATATAGTCGTGTTGGTTTATATAGTCTGTAGGTGTAAGCAGTTGCAAAATATGCGAAGTATTTTTTTTATAAAAGCAATGCTATAAGGTCGCTTCAATAAAAACAGAAACCTGTTATTATAAATAGAGACTAGCCTGAGATTTGTATGCGTTGCGCGAGGATTACTAGAGCATTTATCAGTTGCTAATAATAATCTTCTTTCAATTTATTACTGAATATGTTCACAATCATAGAAAATTATTTAACAGAATTTTTATTGTGTATTTTTCATTCATACAAAGATCTATTTATCCATTTAGTATTTGCTTGATTCATAATCTTTGTATTTATTGTATCTATGTATTTTTGTTGTTGTTCTTGATGTTGATGAGCATTTTTCTGAGGGGTTATGCCAAATAAAGGTCAATTTTTATTTTGTAACTATGCACATTTTTCGCATTGAATAAAAATATTTTTATAAAATTTCATATTTACACAGGTAAATTTAAAAAGGCATTCTAAAACCGTTTGCAGTTCGGTTTCATTTTTATATTTATTATTTATATATTTGAGCAAAAAAAAATTAAACAAAAAGCAGTCAAATGTCGAAAACGTGATTTAATTGACAAACAAAACAAATAACGATAATGATCTATGTTTTGTTCATAGGCGCTTTCGTTTAGCATGGTTTAGCATTACTAGTCGCCCCGTGGCGTGCAGTATCGCGATCGTGCGCCGCCGATTGTAAGGGTATCTCGGCCCTTATTAAATAAAATAAAATAAAATAAATATAAATTACACGGATCGCAAGGTACTCACTTTTAAAATTTGTTTGTAATTGATTTTGAAATGGAGTTTTCCGTTAATAAAGCATCATCATCATCATCACTCATATTAGGTCATATTGCAAATTCGAGCTCCAGTAACAGTATGAATTTTATGTGTTCTGACTGCCTAAGTAAAGTCTGTATTGCAGTTATGAACTGGCCAGTGGGAGCACCTATGAAATACTCGTAAAAGAACAGTGAGGTAACATTTGCCTGCTCCTCAGAACCTATATCAACTGAAGAGCAATACGCCGCTTTTTAGGAGTGGGAAAATATTCCTCAACTCAACATTGAAAACTTTATTAGAAGTATGCCACCTTCTAATGGGGTAATTCTTAAATCCCATTAGTGTAGCTCAGCCAGTGAGGACCGTTTGAAATTCTGTGACTGAGCTACACTGATGAGATCTAACAATAACGGAATCTAGATTTACAGATTTTTTTAATATACTATTCTAAATTATTATGTTACAACTATATTTCCGTTTGTAGCTCCATAAAAAAATGTATGTCGAAATTGATTGTGATAAAGTAGTATACTAATACGGAACCTTTAGAGGATGAATAAAATGCCTTGTTCTCATAACATTTTCCTCTAAAGCCAAAACTATTAGTCACTCATATGGAATTTTGTAAAACTTTGTCAACATCAATTAAATAAAATAATGCCGGCATGTATTTCTATATAGAGATAGTAACGAAATCACAGTTGACCCTATGCGGTTTACGACAAAAGATATTTAAAAAGACAATTTCAAATCAAATAGCTCAAACATAATTGCGGTAATCTATTTTATAATACTTTATGATAAAAATATATAATTTAATATCGTCGATAACCTATGACTGTTTTGATCGGTATACATAATATTATCAATAATACAATTTGTCGTAATTGGAAAGTTTTCTAACAATTTAAAATTTCAAAAATTCGTCCACACTATAAAAAAAATTATTTAATGAAATTGATTTTAATTTGATGATAAATATGTTCCTAATAGTTATAGTTTTCAGTTCACTAGGAATTTTATTATAAAAAATATTGGTGCAATCGTCGTGTGATTTTCGAGAATTATTCTGTATGCCCTAAATATTAGAAGAGTATTCTTTGTCCTAGTGTTATGGATGTGAAAGTTCTCCCCTGTACCATACATGCTTTTATTGTTGAAAGCAAACACAATAGTTTCGAAAACATAGTAATATTAACCGTTTTTCTTTTTATTTCCTCTATTTCACGCAACATGTCTTCCATGTTCAATGCTGGTGCGACTGTTAGTATTATTCGTACAGATTTGAGATCCTTATGATTTTTTTATTAAAATTATTTAGTTCTCAACATATTAAAAACGTAAGCATGGCTACTCGTGGCTTGTAAACAGGAAAGACAGATAATATCTAACATTACAATATAACTGCTGTAATTTGCACAAATAGTTGCATAATTAGTTTTAATGACTCGATTATACAAATACATAATGTCATAATAAGTATGTTTCATTGCTATATCGTATCGACGATATATAAAATGATAATATAAAAAAAACTTCGTTTAGAAATTATATTTATATTATATCGATTTTATTTTTTATTTAATTAATTAGTTTTAATGACTCGATTATACAAATACATAATGTCATAATAAGTATGTCTCATTGCTATATCGTATCGACGATATATAAAATGATAATATAAAAAAATCTCCGTTCAGAAATTATATTTATATTACATCGATTTTATTTTTTATTTTAATTCATATGTATGATATTAAAACTGCAAAAAAAGATTATAAATTATGTAAAACATATATAAGTGTGAATCCACCTCTTAGCAATCTACATATCTAGATTTCGATCTTATAGGTGGATTCACACTTACATATTTTTTACAAAATTGACTTTGTGCTGATATTTCAAGCATATTGTTGGAATATTATTCCATAGAGGGAACTACCCGGTGATCCTTGTGGCATGAGCACGTTGACGGTTATTACCATATGGGTGTGCATTGCTAATTCATGTGGTGCCGCCAGATGTCGTTTAGCTTTCCTCCTAGGGGGTTAGTTGTATATTTTTTATAAATTATAGTCAAATGCAGTAAACCGACTATTAATTATTAGTTCATTAATATACAGACACATTTTTTTGACATGTCCACATCATTTTATCAAACTTAAATGTTCGTTATCGATATATTGTTTGTCTACGACCTCCTACATCCCTGCCAATTCGAAAGTGGCTCATTCTAATACAATTCGTGGTCCCATCAGATATTAAGTTTGTATTATTTGGTATATACATATTATTTTCTAAACGTTACTACCAATGTGTCTAATTATAACTACTAAAGGAAATTAAATGCATAGAAGCCTTAGCAATGAAAACGCTCTCTTTAATTTAATTGCTATTGATCAGGATATCACTTCATTTAACTTAATGGCATTTTATCATTTTTCTTCATTATATTCGTTCATTTGCGAATAGTCGGTGGTGGTGATGTCGTGTTTTAACTTTTTGTGGGGCAACAAATCAATCCAAGTGGATGTCGGTAAAATTATTTATTGATTAACAAATAGTGTTTCAAGCAGTTAAGAAATTAGTAATTAATCGATTTAAAAAAATATATATTACCTTCAACCATAATAAATGTTTGGGGCAGATTGGGCTCGTAGTATTGCAGGGTGGTAACTTTATTTCACAATATCCAACACAAAATAATAATACAAACTACCCCTACAGTCGGGTTGAAAGGATGGAAGCAAGCACTTGACCCACCGCCATTTAGAACAAAACATATTCAATTTTTTCTTGACGTTTTATGCCTAAAATAGCCGACATAAAGCCAATTTTTGCGATGTCTGTGTGTTAGTATGTATGTCCGTCTGTATGTCTGTGAACAAAATTAGCTGAGGACCCTACCTGGGACCTGCCCAAATTTGGTCTTCCTTTTTTCTTGTTTATCACTTTTGCTCTCCATATTCTTTTGGCCGGTGTTGTCTCTGGCATCCTAATTATGTGTCCCCAGCATCCTAATTATGTGTCCCCAGCATCCTAATTATGTGTCCCCAGCATCCTAATTAAGTGTCCCCAGCATCCTAATTATGTGTCCCCAGCATCCTAATTATGTGACCCCAGCATCCTAATTCTCTTTCCTCTATGTAATTTATTGTAGGCGTTACATTTAATTCTACTCATTCCTCATTTTGTCCTTTTTTGGTCACTTCTCTAACTCTCCTCATATACTTCATTTCAACTGCTTGTATTTTGTTCTTTTGTGCTTTATTTAATGTCCATGCCTCGCATCCGTATGTTAATAGATGTCTTATTATAGCTTTATATATTGTCGTTTTCTTTTGTCTTCTTGTCTATATATATATATATATATATATATATATATATATATATATATATATATCCTATCTCAGGTGTTTGTCTATAGAAATGTTTGTTCATCTTCTTATCTTCATCTTATAAATCCGGGTTCAAAGCGAGTGGTTTCGCCTTCCGGTACCCTGCCTCCAGGCACGGCGATCGAGCTAATCGCCTTCTGTTATCGACGGGGTTGGTGATGGAAGCTGCAGTCCGTCGCCGGGGTCTGCTCTTCGTAAGACAGGCACGGGGAGGGTTATAAACCGTCAGGCCGCCTTACGGGGAAGATAGGATCAACGCTCGGCGTCGAGGATGTTCTTAAAACGGTTCTCTGAGTCGTGGTCAGGGAGAACCATCACAAGAGGGAGATGGGGTACAATTATCCGTGTAAGCTGATAGCTACAAGGGAATAAATCGATCCTCTGAGTCTTGGTGAGGGAGTTGTTTTATAAACGAAACAACTGATCTGGTTTGGACATCGATGCATGAAAGGAATCTCAACAAAGGAGATTGGCTCGATCGCCGTGCCTGGAGGCAGGGTACCGGAAGGCGAAACCACTCGCTATGAACCCGGATTTATATTGTCTTTCGCTTTGAAATTGTCTGGTTTGGGCATTGATGCATGAAAGGAATCTCAACAAAGGAGATTGGCTCGATCGCCGTGCCTGGAGGCAGGGTACCAGAAGGCGAAACTACTCGCTATGAACCCGGATTTATATTTCTTTCGCTTTGAAATTGTCTGATTCTGTCTTTCACTTTCATTTTGTCTCTAATCACCATATTTCGTATTTTGTCGAGCCTGGATATTCCTGCTGATATTCTCAGGAAGTCCATCTCTACGGCAAGAAGGTGTTTCTCAAACGATTTAGAAATAGGCCATCCTTCGCATCCGTAGGTTAAAGTACTCTTGAGAATCGAGTTATAGATGAGCATTAATTAATGCCGTGCCCAAATAATTTTGTGGCATGCCTTTAATGGCTGATTCACCACCCATGATTTCATCAGTAAATTAATTAGTACTTTATAACTCGCGATTTCTATAAATAAGTTATATTGACTGAAATTGTGCATGATGATTATAAATTTATCAAAATATCGGCCTGTATTTTTAGTTTGGTAGTTGCTGCCAAACTACTATCTAAAAGTTATAGCTTGCAATATGTCTGTTTACATATATCAGTTTGTTTACATCCACGTGAAATCTAAATTCATCTCTAATGGATGTATTTTGGAAACGAGAGCACAATCATTATCGACCGAGTTTGTTTTCTACGTCTATTTCCATTTAGCTAAATATATTCCTGATTGCACAACTCACGAGGAAGCTCCTCAATGAAATGTATTTCAGTCACACTCGAGTACGCGCAAGAATTTATTTAAACGTCGCGTTATGCAGTTCCTATGTAGAAAATTTTACATATTAATGAGAATACAGAAGTAATATAGTTGATATAATTTGGTTGAATGCCCGTATTCACCAACATCCCATAAACTTTATAGGTCCCATAAGCTGCTGAAAACGTCATTGGGACAGAAATTGTCAAAACAAATGTGAAACACCTTGCATAGTGCTTGTGTTGGAGCTTAATGACACATTTGCCCTTGCGAGTGTTAAGAGTTCGTGCAGGGCCTTTGCCCTTGTGAGTGTCAGACAGTTCGTCCAGGGCATTTGCCCTCTGCGAAGAAGACATGGTTCAACACTTTTATTCAAGCTTTGCGGTTGTTGAAATAGTTACTTATCGTACACATTTTGTTTAATTTTTCAGTGTTTCCAATAGAGAGAATTTAAAGTAACTACATTTCCTAGATAATGTATTTATTGTTGCTATAACAACGAATACTTAGGGGTTCAATATCTATTGATACATTTATAAGGCACCTTACACGATCAATAATACTGTCAATATTTTAGAATAATGACAGTATTAGTGTACGAAATTATGCTTAAAAAGTTCTTTATTCTAAAATATTGCCAGTATTACTCATCGTGTAATGTATATTAATGATGTATTGAAGAGAATACTGATCTTTATCCGGATAATTGATTACTTGATAAATATAAAAGGAGGATTGAAGCAAATACTGACAGTACTAGGACTGACAGTATTATTGACCGTGTAAGGTGCCTTTATGATAACAAGTTTAAAATATTCATTATTCTAAAATATTGCCAGTATTAATGTCGTGTAAGGTATAGTAATGATGGAATGAAGATAATACTGATATTTATCTGAATAACTGATTACTTCATAATTATTGAAGGAGGATTTAAGCAAATACTGACAGTATTAAGATCATTTTAAGGACACCTTATAAGTCGAAAAGGCCAAGGGACAATAGCCTACAAAAAATTGATTACTTGATAAATATAAAAGGATGATTAAAGTAAATACTGACAGTACTAGGACTGACAGGATTATTAACCCTGTAAGGTGCATTTATATAACGTTCATGAATACAGGGGTCAGTGTTATAGTAATCAGAAAAAAATTATTAATGCCGTTTTAAATTTATTTGTGAAGAAATAGCTGTTTACATTCTCTACAAAAATATTATAAATATATAATATAAATAGATGGTGGTGCGATAATTTTACAATCTAACAGCAGTTTAAATCTAAAATGAACAAAAACAATCGGATATGTAGCTCCAAAAAAAAAAAAAACAAGTTTTGAATCGGTACGAAAATGGCATATGCTTGAATTCGGATTAGAATCGTTGGTTTGTCAATAATGGATGAATTAATTTGATAAATGCCTTATTGTTTTATGCAGCAGTGGTCCTGAACTTCTGACCTCAACACCACAAATATCACGTCATAAAATATTTTTAAATATTAATGACTAATGATGAATGGAATACAAAATTTGGTTATGCATTATTATATAATATTATTTCGAAACGACGAAAAACTCATTCTTGCTAATATAAAATATTTCTAGAGAAATTATAGATATTTACTTTGATATACATATTATTTTTGGTAGAATTATAGATAATAATACATTGAACCCAGCTCAGTGGCCGAGTCGTCCGTCTCGTACTGAGCCTTTGGGAGCCTGAGTTCGATCCCCAGCGGGGAACGAATTTTCGCGGCACCACATTTCACAGTTTTTCAGAGGTTTTCTGTGAAGTTAAGCTAAATATCGGATGATTAAGCTCCTCTGAGCTTCTCTCTTGATTGACTCACGGCTGATAGCCGTCTAAAGATAGAATTTTTTTTATACATTGACCCAAGTTGTGTATAGGGTGTTATATACAAGCTTTGTCTACGTGTATATTAAAGGTTAAGTGACAATAACGCGTTATTGTGTGACCGATATAGATGATATAGTGAAATTTTCGCTCAAATTCAGCCGGATCTATGTGTCATTAAAAAATTTACCACTCGGATCCGTGCCACCGTCAGAAGCCGCTGTGGAAATTTGTACGATGTTATATCCTAAATATAATGGCATACATGAGCCTTTCAAATAAAACAAGAATTTCGTTAATACCTCACACACAGCTTGTTTTATTCCATTTCAACATCTACCCGTCCTTACTGAAAAAGCGTGGGCGTTTGAATCAGGAATAATAATTGTAAGATAAAATCGCAATTACTCTATTCACAATATATATATATATATATATATATATATATATATATATATATATATATATATATATATATATAGTTTGAATTATATTATTATCAAATTAAGTATAATTTATGCATTTGTTTATTATAGATCTACAGCTTGTTTATTGTGTAACAGATGTATCTTTGTTAAACATGAAGGCATAATTTATCAGGCACATAAGTGATGAACAAATATTGTTATAAAGCAGCCGGATTTTACAAATGCATATGTTTATGTTATTATTGTTTTGAAGAGGTCAAATGTGCTTGATTTGCATCATACTGCGTTAATATTTTTGCAGTTATATAAATAAGAGTGATCGACACATATTAATGATGTTTTGTAAAACACGTCATTAATTTCTAATAATGTGTAACATATAATAATAAGACTTCAGACTTTTTTGGATTACGATATTCTTTAGTTGCAACTTGACCTATCATTGTTATTTTTTACGATATTGGAAAACAACACATTCTTCGACCACTTTTTTTGATGAGAAATTCAAATCTACTACCGGACTCGGTATTTAAGATGACGTAGGAACAACCGAAGTTGGCTCAAAGACAAATTTCGTGAAGGTCAGAACTCAAAAATAAATAAATCCAAGATGGCGTCATTAAGAGAAACAAACGATGATTTGTTTGTCTTATGGGCGCCATTAAGAGAAACAAACGATGATTTGTTTCTCTTATGGGGCCCATTGTGGATTTATATATTTTTGAGTTCTGACCACGAAATTCGTCGTTGAGCGAACTTCGGGCACGACCTAATTCGGAAAACTGTCGATACAAACTGACCCTTGATGGTGCTTCATCGCCAACAGTCGAATTAAGTTCATCAATGCACTGTTATTGAGTTAATACACTTAATACACGTCGAATTTTAAAAAAACTTCTATCTTTATAGGGCTATCAGCCGTGAGGCTTTTTCGCCAGTAAGGGAGAAGCTCAGAGGAGTTTAATCACCCTTAACTTCACAGAAAATCTCTGAAAAACTGTGCAAATTCGTTCCCTGCTAAGGATTGAACGCAGGCTTGCCAATGCTCAGTACAAGACGGATGACGCCTCTAACCACTTGGCCACTGAGCAGGGTGTAAAATATAATTTCTGGAAAATAATCACGATTCATGGCCGATGTTTGGCCGTGATGCATTTTTCAAGTTAGTCTAAAGCCCTGGTTTCCTGGAAAGCAGTGCCGATAAAAGCGGCCATTTTTGACGTCATTTTGACATCTTATAAAAAATTGCTCGTGTATTTATATAAATATGGTAACCCAGAGAGCGGTATACCTCAATGTATCGGGGAAAACTTATGGATTACAAAGGATTATGGTTAGTTTTTCAATATCCTATACTTAAAACGTTTCTTGTAATGTGTAAATGACGTCAAAAGCGGCCGCTTTTATTGGCACTGCTTTCTATCGTATTTTTGACAGTATAGGTACTTCTTTTGACGTACGAGCACTATTTGTGTCGTTTAAGCTCTGGTTTCCTAGAATGCATTGTCGATATACTGCATTCTAGGAAACCACAAACCCCTTAAACGACACAAATAGTGCTCGTACGTCAAAACAAGTACCTATTCTGTCAAAAATACATATTTTTTTTCATATGACAGCGCTAGGTTTGCCCAATCCGGAAATATAAAAGAAAATCCTCGTATATTGTCCCTTCATCTTCATCTCGTGATTTGTTCCTGATGGATGGTGTTAATTCTCATCTTCGGTTAATAGTATTGAGGGAAGAGTAGTTTTTCTTTCTATTCTTTCTTCCATTTTATTTAAAATTTATTTATTGATTATATTTCGGGTATTGTGTGCTTGTTAAATGCATTTCCGAGTAGCACAGATTATTAATTAATAAAACTATTAAACATAGTGTGAACTCTTAGCAATCGATGGTTCCGCCAGATGGCGTTTAACTTTCCTCCTTGGGGGTTAGTTGTACTATTTTTTTAATAAAACTAATATTAAAAGTAGTAAGGTATCCTTTATATAGTTTCAAGTCCCATCGGGATGCACTTTTTGTTTTTCTCTATATACCCAATTAGTTGATAACTCATAATATGTATTTTATTCTAGGTAAAAGACTCTTACACTCGGATGAGATCACGATGAAGCGCCGCGTCATGTGCTTTTTCTCCGAATTCTTGGCCACATTCACCCTACTCTTCCTGGGTTGTATGGGCTGTGTGGCTGGAATTGGTGGCGGACCCGTACCGGTGCTACACATCTGCTTTACTTTCGGCTTGGCCGTTTTAATATCAGTTCAGGTAAGCGCGAAATTTTGATTGCAGATTACACGCAGTCAGTTCCCGCCTGGCGATTCCTGATACCAGAAATTATTCTCTCATTCATTATGAATATTCTCCTAAACATTATATACGTTTTTATATTATAGAGATGTGTATATCAAACATGTTTTACAGTGCTACGGACATCTTTCTGGATCTCATTTGAACCCAATGGTAACCGTTGCATCTGTGATAATGGGCTACACACCTCTTGCTCTTGCGCCCATTTATGTGATAGCACAATTTCTTGGGGCCATTGGAGGATTTGCAACTTTAATGGTAAAAACTTTTAATTCTAAATCATAACCTTATTGCCCGTATTCATAAACAACTGTTGAGAATAAATGCAAAATGTACCTTTCAATTATGACTGAATTTTAAGGATATTTCATCCATAACCGAAATCAACAAATCTGAACGAAACCATGGAAAATATAGTGAAAACATAGGGAACTCTGAGGACACCGTGAATTATCCTTATTAAGTAGATACATTCACCGATTTTGTATCGTTGTTCGCGCGATATCCTCTGGTTTTACCCACCATTCTTCCGTTTTCCCTGACTTTCAGCAATTTTCTCAATGGTTCCTATAATTAAACATTGAGAAAATTGCTGCAAGTATATATATATATATATGTGTGTGTGTGTGTGTGTATATAACTGTTCAGCCCATTTTGAGATCAGTTGTAACAGAATTATTGTTATTTTTTAGCTAGTAACTCCGTCCCAGCATTTAGGAAACGAAATGAAAAACACAACGAATGGTCTGATTAAAATGCCCGGCATTTGCTCGCCGGTTGTCAACCCTGAACTGAGCTTATTCCAAGGCGTTCTGGTGGAGTTCATAATTTCATCCATGCTGGTGCTTGTATGCTGTGCCGTTTGGGACCGTATGAATAAAGACCGACACGACTCAGTTTCTATTCGATTTGGTCTCTCGATTGCCGGTCTTGCAATGGCAGCAGTAAGTGAATCAGAGACAATTTTGATTAATATAAACTAAATTATGTTCGCTTTTGAAGGCTCATTACACTGGCGCCCATATGAACCCCGCTAGAAGTTTCGCACCAGCACTTCTAAATGGAGATTGGGATGGCCACTGGGTAAGATATAACATATTTTTCAAAATTATGTAGTTTTTACTTCTCAATAGATTTCTAAATTGTTGTGAATTTGGTTCAAATTCTCGAGGGATGCTGGGATGTAGTTTTGGACTAAAATGAGATGAACTGCACTTAAATATCCTTAAATATAAAGCTATAATAAGACCTATATTAACATACGGATGCGAGACATGAACATTAAATAAGCACAAAAGAGAAAAATACAAGCAGTTGTAATGAAGTACATGAGGAGAGTTAGAGGAGTGACAACAAAGAACAAAATGAGGAATGAGGATATGAGGAGAGTTAGAGGAGTGACAACAAAGGACAAAATGAGGAATGAGGATATAAGAAGAGAACTAAATGTAACACCGACAATAAAGTACACAGAGGAAAGACAATTAGGATAGTGGGGACACATAATTAGGATGGCAGAGACAGCACCAGCCAAAAGAATATGGAGAGATAAAATCAAAAACAGGAAAAAAGAAAGACCAAGAAAAAATGGGATGAAGCTATATCAGAACTATTAGAAAGTAAAGGAAAGAACTGGAAGGAAGGAAAAGAACTGGCAATAAATAAAATGTAGTATTTGCCGCACCCAAATCAATGCAGGAAATGACTTGTCTTAGGAAATGACTACAAAATAGTAATTTTTGTACTCATATTCTAAGAGAAGTCATTTCCCGCATTGATTTGGGTGCGGGAATTACTAATTCCCGCACTAGTGCGGGAAGTAGCCAGTGTTGCCAACTTAAAATTCAGTACCAATGTAAATGTGTATTTATAAATATGAGAATGCATGCAAGCACAGCGTACACCTCTTATACTTCAAATAGCATTAAAAATTAACGATATGGTACTGAATAATTACAATTTTGAAGAAAATATAGACTTTAAATTGTATGTAATTGGTAGTGTGACATATCCTTTTTGTCATAACAACTTTAAATAACTTTAAATAAATATTAAGTATTTATTCATACAAAAAAAATAAGATACATTATTCGTGCGACAAGGCCGTTTCCCGGATTCACTCTTAATACAGCTCGAGCCGAAGGGTGTACGATGTGCTTGCATGCATTCTCATATTTATAAATACACATTTATATTAGTACTGAATATTAAGTTGGCAACACTGACTACTTCCCGCACTAGTGTGGGAAGTAGTATTTCCCGCACTAGTGTGGGAAGTAGTATTTCCCGCACTCAAATTTGTCTTAGGACATGAGTACAAACCAATGTTTTCAATACACTCAAACTACATTTTAATTTTTTTGATATGTCTATTATTATCAAATCGCATGATGAACAAAAACATCTGTAACTTTCTGTTTTTAGGTATACTGGGTTGGACCATTCGCTGCTGGCTGTATCCCCACTGTATTCTACAAGTATCTTTTCAACACACCACCGCCGGAAGAGGATACCATTGAGGGCATTCCATTGAACTAAAATTTACTAATTCTAATAATAAGTACGTTGTATGCGTTATGATCATGCATTACATGACAATGCAGGTCAACATCAGAACTGATCAAATACTTATTTTTATAGAGGTATGCCACACTCGTCGAAATATTGTTATAAATATATCAAATGTTACAAATAAAGAACTTAATTAGTACGAGGTAATTAATTATATTAATTTATATAATAATATAATTTTTTTTTATTTATATAATTAATTAATAATATATTTCGATAGCGAAATATTTTTGCCGTCACCGGATTGGTCGACAGAAAATGTCCTATTGAATAGTCTGGACCTAGGGTAAGGGTAAGAACATGTCGGATAGTATTAGCTCAAATAATTTCAATAATCTGCTAATAACCAAACATTAAACGGTTAAAACTGTAGTTTGATGAAGAATGTAAATATTTAAAAACAAGAGGCTTACTTCTGCTAAATAGTAACTACTGTTCTGTGTACCACAAAGCACGAAGGGATTAAAAGTAGACAAAAAGCTAGAAAAACGCCTACGACGAATGTGCACTGCTAAACAAGCTACTAGAGGCAGATCAGAAACCGTTGAATATAATTTCCAAGGCAAATAATAATCACATACTATGTAAAGAGTAGGAAGGACACTTCAAGCTAATGCTCTCATAGCCCAACATAAGGCAAGCCCCAAGGGGCGTCGGGCGCAGGCGCGATGTAGGCGAGGCGCAGGCGCGATGTAGGCGAGGCGCAGGCGCGATGTGATGTCCATATGCAGTGAAGGGCTGGACCTTATGTTTACATAGAGGCGGCGTGGAAGAGTTTCGCCTCTTCGCCTACCGTGTCTTAGGCGAAGAGACGAAGACGCGGTGCCGGCGCGGCGAGAGGCACGAGGCAAATGCCCGCGCCTCGTAACCTAAGTGAGCATTGCACCACATGTTTATATAGAGGGAGCTTGAAGCGTCGTGCCTCTCGCTGCGCCAGCACCGCGTCTTCGCCTCTTCGCCTAAGACACGGTAGGCGAAGAGGCGAAAGGCAGAACTCTTCCACGCCGCCTCTATGTAAACATAAGGACCAATTCACACATAAGCGACGTCGGGCGCAGGCGCGGCGCAGGCGAGGCGCAGGCGCGACGTTGCACAGGCGATTGTGATGTCCATATGCAGTGAAGGGGTGGACATTTCACCTTATGTTTACGTAGAGGCGGCGTGGAAGAATTATGTCTTTCGCCTCTTCGCCTACCTCGTCTTAGGCGAAGAGGCAAGGAAGCGGTACCGGCGCTGCGAGAGGCACGACACTTCAAGCCCCCTCTATATAAACATGTGGTACAATGCCCACTTAGGTGACGAGGGGCGGACATTTGCCTCGTGTTTCTCGCCGCGCCGGCACCGCGTCTTCTCCTAGGACACGGTAGGCGAAGAGACGAAAGGCATAACTCTTCCACGCCGCCTCTACGTAGACATAAGGTGCAATGTCCACCCCTTCACTGCATATGAACATCACAATCACCTGTGCAACGTCGCGCCTGCGCCTCGCCTGCGTCCGACGCCGCGAAGTGTGAATTGGGCCTAAGTGGGCATTACACCAACTGTTTATATAGACGGGGCTTGAAGCGTCGTGGCTCTCGCTGCGCCGGCACCGCGTCTTCGCCTCTTCACCTAAGACACGGAGACACGGTAGGCGAGAGGCATAACTCTTCCACGCCGCCTGTATGTAAACATAAGGTGCCATGTCCACCCCTTCACTGCATATGGACACCACAATCACCTGTACAACGTCGCGCCTGCGCCTCGCCTGCGTCCGACGCCGCTTATGTGTGAATTGGGCCTAAGTGGGCATTGCACCACCTGTTTATATAGAGGGGGCTTGAAGCGTTGTGCCTCTCGCTGCGTCGGCACCGCGTCTTCGCCTCTTCGCCTAAGACACGGTAGGCGAAAGGCATAACTCTTCCACACCGCCTCTATGTAAACATAAGGTGCAATGTCCACCCCTTCACTGCATATGGACACCACAATCGCCTGTGCGACGTCGCGCCTGCGCCTCGTCTACACCGCGCCTGCGCCCGACGCCGCTTATGTGTGAATTGGGCCTAAGGCAACCTGAAGATTGTAGATAAACAAAAAAAATTAGCTGGTACAATGAACCAATATCAGACCTAGATATCGCATGCAACTAGTATGATATGCTCGTAGCCCTGCCTCTTTTTTCTTCTTCAATTTGCGGACATTCTACTAAAATTGAAGAAGAAAAAATGCGACAGGGCTACGAGCATATCATACTAGTTTATCCCATTCTATGCAAACGGTGGTCAAGCATCATTTCAGACTTAACCCTCGAAACCAAGGACATACCAAAATGATGGAGAATATCTAATGTAAAAACATTATACGAGGCATATCCAGAAAGTAAGAGTATTGAGGCTCTCACGGTCGAAGGGATTTTATTTTCATCATGTTGGCTACACGGCAGTGTAGCCTGACTCCTCCCCTTTGCACTGAGACCGGTTCGAGGTCAGTACGTTGAGAACTGTTGACACGACAACAAGTTTCCTGAATAATGTCAATCCAATCTCCCGCCAAGTGCGAAATACGCGACGCCATCCGTTATCTCGTTTGGAAGGGAAAACCTCCATTTGAGATTTATAATGAGGTGAAAACTGCATATGGTGATAAAGCTATGAATCGTACGAATGTGTACAAGTGGTGTCGCGAGTTTAAAAACGGTCGCACGTCTGTGCATGATGATCAGAGGAGCGGAAGACCTTCAATTGTGACTGACAAAATTGTGGAAAAAAATGAAAATGCGCTCCGTGACGATCGCAGATTGACTGTGGATGAACTTTCTGCGATGTTTCCGCAAATCTCCAGATCTCTACTACACGAAACAATCACAGAAACCCTCGGATATCGGAAACTGTCCGCGAGGTGGGTCCCAAAACAACTGACAGACCAGCACAAGTTGAATCGAGTGGAGGGCGGGCAAGAGTTTTTGAGGCGCTGGAAACTCCATGGAGATGAATTTCTCCGCTCCATCGTAACTGGAGATGAAACTTGGGTAGCACACCACACGCCCGAAACCAAAAGACAGTCTCAACAGTGGCGTCACACCTCTTCACCCTCCGCCAAAAAGTTTAAAATCACAATTTCAGCCAAGAAAGTCATGGCATCCGTGTTTTGGGACTGTCAAGGCATAATTTTAATCGAATATCTGCCTCAAGGGGAGACCATCAACTCTGCAAGATACTGTGAGACCTTAAAAAAATTGCGGAGGGCGATTCAGAACAAGCGGAGAGGCATGCTGACAAAAGGAGAGCTTGCTGCACGACAATGCCAGACCACACACCGCCAACGCCACGAAGGAACTGCTCGCCTCGTTTAAATGGGATGTCCTGAACCATCCCGCGCATTCCCCTGATCTAGCACCTTCAGATTACTATCTCTTTACCTCCCTGAAGCTGCACATGGGTGGAAAAAGGTTTTTAACCGACGAGGAGGTAAAGGAGGAGTTGGAGAAGTGGACGAAGGAGTTGGCGGGAAACTACTTCGAGGAAGGCATCAAAAAATTGATACCTCGCTACACCACCTGCATAGAGAGGAATGGCGACTATGTCGAAAAATAGCTTTTATTATGTACTAAAATTTCACGTAATTTTTTTGTTTAAATAAAAAATTTTAACACCTACAAAAATTCAGTACTCTTACTTTCTGGATATGCCTCGTATAAAAGGAAAAGGGACCCAAGACCCTAACTCTTATAGGGGCATCGCCCTTCTGGCAACTCAATTCAAAGTGTTAATAAAAATTATCAATGAAAGGGTCATAGCTCATCTATACAATTTTCTGCCACCGAAGCAATTCGGGTTCCGCAAAGGCAAGAGTTATGACGATGTTATAATCTCTCAATGGAAGAATTACAGAAAGTCACCCCCCAATCTCAAGGCAAGCTATACGGCTTTTATAGATATTATAAAAGCCTTCGACTCAAACATGCTATGTGAGAAAATATGAAAACAGGGTTTTAAATGGAAAATATGCAATGTAAATAGAGCAATTATCAATACAAACTTCCTCATAATAGACAACTCAAAAGAGGTTTCCAATCAGATCCAACAAGAACATGTGTGCCACAAGGAGACTCTTTGAGCCCAAACATATTTCTATCATTTATCCAAGACCTACCAGAATCTATAAAAACCACGAAAACAACATCTATAATGACATGGCCTTATTTTCAGAAAGTGTTGAATACCTCCAGTTAAGTGTAAACCGACTAGAGTTATGGTGGGAGGCAAATAAACCACCAAAGAGTAGTGTAATCATATATAGGAATGGAGAAAGGCTCGGACAAATTACAAGGCTTTTTTAGGCAAAAAAGAAATCGAATTTGTTAATAAATACGAGTACATCAGTTATAAAGAACGCTCATCCTTACCAAACATATCAACACAAGAAGATGACGCCTATAATAAGGCGCTTTCGTTTAGCATGGCAATCCACGAAATCGAAAGGAAGCAGCTGGAGTGATACGACCATGTAGAAAGGATGAGTGAGGAGCGGCTACCAAAACTAATTAAAACCTGGACACGACACGAATCCGATTTAAAAAATTCAAAATGGTGGACCCAATATAGGGTACACATGAAAAATGATCAAACTTTGTTCCTCGGGTGTTTTCAAGGTCGCCGATTACGAATCCGATTAAAACAGAAAAAAAGGCCAAAAACAACGTGGATAGACGGAATTAGAAAGTACATGTCAGCAAGAAACCTGAATCATGGAGACTGGGAGAACAGAGACGACTGACTGGAGACCAGGGATCAGAAGACGTACAACGCTATAAAAAATAAATGGTTGATGATGATGAAATTACTACACAACTGTGGTCATATCCAGAAAGAAAATGTTTTTAACTTGGTACATTTACAACACATTCTGAGACCTACTTTTCAGAAATCTAATGTCACAATATATTCCATGGGAAAATCATATGCGAAATCGCCATTTTGAGGTAGTTTCTAGGTATAAATAGTAAAACCTTGGGACAAATATTATGCAAACAGATTGCTTACTAAATATAGTTCATTTTCCGCCACCAGATAGAGTATACGTGAACTTGAATAGCCCATAGTTGATAAATATATCTGAATAGGTTATGCAACTTCTATTGCAAATATATGAAATACAGGTTGCCGAGGATTTATGTCCTAAAGGACTAAAAAAGGTAATTATAAACATTATTATTTTTTAAATTATAAATTTACTGATAAAACCGAACAAAATATGTATAAAATAATTATAAGCAGTGCTATTGAGTCTGAAAACATTCAAACACCGCGACTGGGAATATTGATTCCTTCCATCTCTCTTCAGCCGCGCGACAAGGATGGTTCATCCCGGCGCAGCTTCGTGCGAGTGAGACAACAGTGTGTTTTGAGATGGCGTCCCGTGCTGGTGTGTTTGACTAGTTTCATCAAAACATTGCTAAAAATTTAAATACCCGCGCCGCGACCCGCCGTACCGTCAATTAAACCCCGGTGCCCCGATGCCCGCCCACCGTTCCCGCCGCATATCGAGCATATGGTAAGTCAGAATAGGCCAGAAATGCCCAATTTAAAACGGGGCCTGTAGAAAAGATTTATTATGCCAGTGGAGATGAAGGAAGAGGGAAAAAAAAGAAGTAAATCAAGTTTTATTTTTAAATAATCCGGCCTTAATTATCGGCCAATATCTGCGGCGCGCGTTTATATGGGTATAAAACGAAACGAGTTTTGTGTAAGAATAAGAAGGTGGTTTTCTGGTACCTGTATTTTTTTTGCAAGAGTCAAGGATTTATATGTTTTTTTTTGTTATGTTTTAAATTTATATTACATACATTATAGTTGTAATCTTATAGTTTTCATAAAATATTAATATCACGCGAATCATATTTATACCAACAATTGGACGCCTTTCCGCAGAAAGGAACCAACTCACCTAATGTTAAAGTTAAAGAAAACAGGGTTCAAAGATTTACATAAATTAAATATTATCTATTCATCTCAAGTTAATTTTGGACTTATCAATAGTATTAATTATTACATACTAATTTTAAGTAAAGAAAACAGGGTTCAAAGATTTACATAAATTAAAAATTATCTATTCATCTTAAGTTAATTTCGGACTTATCAATAGTATTAATTATTACATACTAATTTTAAGTAAAGAAAACAGGGTTCAAAGATTTACATAAATTAAAAATTATCTATTCATCTCAGATTAATTTTTCGACATCTACAGCTTTAGAGCTGTATTTTATTTATTTCGTTAAGTTACATTGTTTACCTTGAGTATACGGTTAAGAGAATCAAAAAAATGTTTTGGGTTGGATCCTATCTGCAAAAAGGCGCCCAATTAGTATGTTAAATCCAACCGAAAAAAATATTTAATTTATTTTTAATTAGATATATTTTTTATATTACCAAATGTAATTATATGTTGTAAGGCGGGTTTTCCTGTATAATAAACTAATATTATATACAATTGACTATAGAGCAAAATACTATCAGCTATTAAATAAAATTGTGTTCACTTTATATCTATTTAGAATCTAATATGCTAATAATGATATTGTGACACGATATACATATTATTTGTTTATATGTTGATCCCTAATTTCTGACATTTCTTAACTAATCTGTCTAAACATATTTTTAGTGGTACAAACTGGTCTAAAACAGTTGCGAAAGTATAGAGTCGTTTATATATCTCCCTAAAATCGTTGATTGAAGTATTTATACTTCAATACTTCAATCAACGCTAAAATACACTCGAACTCTGACTTTTTACGTACTTTATACGTTACATTAATAATTATTTTCTATAATTTTCTTTTAGTGATGTTAGATGCACTTTTAAAATCGTTTTATTCTCATAACAATATAATAAAGTGCTGTGCACTAGCCATATCAGATTTTTTTGCATTACTTAATGCAGATGTAGTGAATACGAATATATTTATTATTGTTAATACACTTTTAATTGCAATTATTTTAGTATGTTTATAAAAAACAGCTCCCGTTTCTTTAAAATTAAACTGGATAATAAATAAAGGACAAGGCCATAAAAATTACTAATCTATTGCACAATTATAAACAAGTTTGTGTGTCCGGGGCAAATTGATTGAGTATAATCATAATAATTCCAGACGAATTTATTGCGCGCACGGAATAAACCCGCCACGCTTATTACGAAGACGAATGCCAGGTTTTTTTTTTATGCCGGACGAATTTTCTGAGATTGCCTCACATGAATAATTAATTAGGGAATATATTACGGCTACCAGATATGGAGCAAATGAGAGAGCAATTTGATATGGAGCAAACTGAATTTATTTGGCTGCTTAAAAAAATAAAATACGTGGTTTTCTACAAATTGATCTGATCAGATTGGTTAGCAGTTTGTTAAATTGTAGCACACACCAAACAAAAAATTACTAATGAGCAAAAAACTATCAGTTATTAAATAAAATTGTGTCTACTTTATATCTCTTTAGAATCTAATATGCTAATAATTGTGTTGTAACAGGATATACATATTATTTGTTTATATGTTCACCCCTAATTTCTGTCAATTCTCAACTAATCAAACAGAAAACGGTGTTCGTTAAATTAAGTTGTAAGTTGTAATTTATCGGAATTATATATTATTTTCTGTTAATTATGCATGCACTTCACGATTGAGTGATTTCGTTCATGGAGCGCGTGATTTACTTAATATGTTGACAAAAGTTTAGTGTTTCTAGATTTCAAGATTACAACTTTGTGGCCACGGTACTGCCTCGTGTAGAGAGATCACTCGACCCGAGAACATCTCTTGCAAAATTTCGTGTGTAGAAAGATCAAACTTTGTTCCTCGGGTGTTTTCGCGGTCGCCGATTACGAATTCGATTTAAAAAATCCTAAATGGCGGACCTAATATGGCGGACACGAAAGTAAATTTTGCAAATATTTGGTTCGAAATTACCTAACGGGAGTTATTGAGGTTATTCAATTACAAATCCTACGTCGGATTTTAAAAACTCAAACTGACCGACCCAAAAACTGTGGACATCAGTTATCACGTTGACAGATAACAACCCGTTACGAAAATTACACAATGCAAACATTATTTGTACGACTTTTTACATTAGTAGTCCATTAATATCAATAATTTTCCAAAAAAATAAAATCAGTTTAATTACCACCCTATCACATCGGTGCGCGTTACTGTCTCCTAAATTATTCATCCTTAGCTCGTAATTAAACTTGACGAAATCGATTTCGGTGGTAATACTCAGTTTTAACGGGCAGCCAACAATAAATTTAAATATTGTATACGACTGGCGTTGCATACAAAGCAACAATACATCATTGTGCCATGCAGACGTAATAAAACTGTATTTATTGTAAATTTCTTATCGACGTTTACGACATGGCAGTTCAAATATGAATTGCCGTGCAAATTGATATTTTATTTACTACAAAAACGACCGTCGTAAAATGCGTGGTTATAGAGGTTTAAACATTCATTATAATTGTATATATTACAAGAAATTTAAATTTAATTGTTTTCGTTAACGTAATAAATGAGTTTCTCATGACGAATTCGGAAAGATTTTTTTTGTACTCATGTCCTAAGTCATTTCTCGCATTGATTATTTAGGTGCGGGAAATACTACTTCCCGCACTAGTGCAGGAAGGATATGGAGCAGTTTCAAACACATAATAACAGAGGCTACAAAACGGACATGCGGAATATCCAGACAGACAAACAACAGAAAGCAAACACGATGGTGGACTATAGAAATAAAAGAGGAAATATAGAAGAAAAAGCAAAAGTGGATAACGTACATCAACTCCAAGAAAGAAGAAGACTACGAAGCGTATAAAATACAGAGAAAAGCAACGAAACAGATAATCAAAGAATCAAGGGAAATGACATGGGAACAATTTGGGAATACACTAGAATACAGCTTTAACGAAAATAAAAAGTTGTTTTATACAACACTAAAGAAAAGCAAGAACGAGAAAGTATAAATAACACTAAGACAACTAAAGGATAAACAGGGAACAAAAATAAAACAAGATCATGGTATAATGAAAAGATGGAAAGAGCACTTCGAAGAGCTTCTGCAGGAGAACACGACGATAAGCACAAACGAAGGAAATGAGAACGCACATATGGAAAATATTTTGAACGAAGAACCAGACAATATAACAGAAGCAGAAGTAAAAGAAGCATTTATAAAATTAAGAAATGGTGAAGCAACAGGCCATGATAACATAAAAACTGAACAACTCAAAAATATGGGCGAGGAAGGTGTAAATTTGTTAAAACAGCTTCTAAACACTATATGGAAAAGTGGAAAAATTCCAAATGACTGGGAGAAAGCAGTAATATTCCCAGTATACAAAAAAGGAGACAACAAAAACTGCAATAATTACAGGGGAATATCACTAATATGCACAACTGCTAAAATTTATGAGATTATACTAGAAACTAAACTAAGACAACAAACAGACATAACGATGGAAAATGCACAAAGTGGCTTCAGGAAGGGACACTCTACGCAACCATATATTTACACTAAGAAAACTGATGGAGAAAACAATGGGCCATGACAGGAAATTATTCATAGCATTTATAGACTCTGGAAAAAGCGTTCGACAGAGTACCGAGAAAAACGATATAAAAGAAATATACGAACTATTAAGACTGCGCATTTAAAAACAGGCACACTGAACTTGTTGCCTCTATCAAAATGAAAACAATGCCAAACCGATGTGCCAGACGCGCGTCTGCGCTTCCTAGACAGCATCGCGAAATAGCCGCCGTACTACCAAACCGTGTAGTATGTGCACGTCACGCGGATCTAGGTTGCAACTGTGCAATTACAAAAATATTAATTGGCTACCGGCCAAGTGGGCAAGGTACTGGGCGTTTTATTAAAAGGTTTAGTTAATCAGAGCTAGACGACGGCACGGAAATACGACGTAAACATTTACATGCAGTTGGCCACGGCGTTACGACACCGAAAACTAATTGCGTCATGTGGCGCGCGCGAGGCGGCCACTATTTATTAGCAGGAAATAAAAAGTGCATCCCGAAATAGCTCCACCACCCTTCAACACTGCGGAAGAATAATATCTAACTGAGCTGTAACAAACTTTTTGAAATATATATATGAAGGGCTTTACGCCTGCTACACACGAACGTCTTCAGTCAGCGCTAAGACTACGTTCACATGAAAACGCTAGTTATACCGGTATGCTGATTTTACATTACGCCTATCATTTAAAACTAGTATCTAGCATACACGGTATCGCATACTAGCATTCCAACAGATGGATAAAATGTTATAAAAATAGAAAATACTTATAAGCAAAAGCCTCGACACACCAGGGGTAACAGAGAAATTGGTTAACAAAATTTAGAAGGAAATTAGTTCGTAGTATATTAATAAACCATAAATATATATATATATATATATATATATATATATATATATATATATATATATATATATATCGAATTCATTTAATTATTTTATGTCAAGATCTTATTTATAACGCATCAAGAACCGATATATTTCTTGATAGCATTTACGAGTATTATGTATATTATCCTTTAAAATAGCTTCATTGCTGTATTAACCGCACTGTAATCAATTGTTGTAAGGTTTCAATCTTGTGGTAAAGCAGGTGACACGTGCTCAACCTCCATTTTCATATATCCGCCGTTTGTATGGCTTGAATAGCATTTGGTGTCATAAGTGGCTTGGAATCAATTTCAACGTTTTAACTCATTTTATATTTTGTTTTTATTCGGATAACAAGAAAATATGTACGATATATTTTAACAATACGACTTTGTTAGCTGTGCGCATTGAAGGGCGATTCACAATAAGCGTGGTAGTGGTAACGTAGCTGTAAACAAAATGCTTATGAAAATAATACAACTAACCCCCTAGGATGAAAGTTAAACGCCATCTGGTGGCACCACATCAATTAGCAATGCATTTTAAAATGCTTATGCTTATAAATTCAAACTATTGATAGATTATAGAATGTTATATATACTAGCTTACGGCGTTACAGAATAAAGGTATCTGTCAAGGTCGTTTTAGACCAGACAATTTTTTAGCTCAAAAGTTGTTCAAGAAATGAATTCATATATCCTCCTCCCATACAATTTGCCCTTAGCAAATAGAACGCATTATATTTTTCCATTCCATCTACCATCCAATTCAATATTTCAAATAATTTGCTGTATGATACGAGACTATTTCGATTGTCTCACATCTTGACTCAAGGTCGTTTTAGACAAGACAATTTCTTGACTCAAAAGTTAAGGTCATATTAGACAAGACAATTTCTTAGCTCAAAAGTTGTTCAAGAAATCAATTCATAAATCCTCCTTACATACAATTTGTCCTTGACAAATAGAACGAGTTATATTTTTCCATTCGATCTACCATCCAATTCAATATTTCAAATAATTTGCAGTATGATACGAGAAAATTTAGATTGTCTCGCATCTTGACTAAAGGTCGTTTTTGAAAGACAATTTCTTGACTCAAAAGTTAGTCAAGATGCGAGACAATCAACATTGTCTCGTATCATACAGCAAATTATTTGAAATATTGAATTGGACGGTAGATCGAATGGAAAAATATAACTCGTTCTATTTGTCAAGGACAAATTGTATGGAAGGAGGATTTATCAATTCATTTCTTGAACAACTTTTGAGCTAAGAAATTGTCTTGTCTAAAACGACCTTAACTTTTGAGTCAAGAAATTGTCTTGTCTAAAACGACCTTAACTTTTGAGTCAAGAAATTGTCTTGTCTAAAACGACCTTAACTTTTGAGTCAAGAAATTGTCTTGTCTAAAACGACCCTAACTTTTGAGTCAAGAAATTGTCTTGTCTAAAACGACCCTAACTTTTGAGTCAAGAAATTGTTTTGTCTAAAACGACCTTTAAGTGCGACTAGACAACACATATTTTGAATTTAATGCCTTTATATACCTACGAAAGGTCTCCTGAAAGCACAACTAAACCAAACATCACCAATACTACATATAAATAGATGGTGCCATTATATACCCACAAAAGGTCTCGGTCTTCAGAGAGAACAAAACCAAACATGACCAATACTACATATAAATAGTTGCTGTTAACTAAACTAAAACCGTCCGCAGTGTATAAAGTCATTACAATACACTGTAACTTACAGATTATAGTTATAAAGCTCGGTCATTTAATTGATTTACAATGTGTGTTAACTTAATACCATGCTAATATCACGCAAATTATTACACAATAACCGGTTATTATAGGCTTCATTTTATGACATACGATAAAAAATAATTCGTTCTAATATTTGCTCCATGATAAAAAGTAATGCGTGTCGTTGAATAATTTATTTATAATTTCAGGACATTACAGTTGACAATGAAAGCGATGTATCGTTATCGCGCCTTTTTTTCGACCTATTTGCGATAATCGTTTCAATTTTATTTATTCAGTAACGCAAACAAAATTTAATGTGGGCGCGAATGAACAAGGATGTGACACCCAAGGCCCTGTCCATTTGGCTACTACTAGGGACTAGTAGTAACATACTAACGTTACCCTTTACTATTAGTATGAGCGTGACATCAGCATGTGTGACTACTAGTAGTAGCCAAACGGACAGGGCCCAAATATGTATTCGTTCAGGAGTGCGATACTTGAAACCTTGTCGTCATTGAACTGTGATCTGGCAGGGATATTTAGCGGTAAATTTAAATAATATTGCGATCGGGCTTGATGCAAATATATACCCTATATATTTTACTATATTATCCTCAGTCTTGACAAACTTGTGACATTTGACATAAGGCAGTGTAAAGGTCGTTTTAGACAAGACAATTTCTTAGCTCAAAAGTTGTTCAAGAAATGAATTCATATATCCTCTTCCCATATTTTTTGTCCTTGACAAATGGAACGCGTTATATTTTTCCATTCGATCTACCATCCAATTCAATATTTCAAATAATTTGCTGTATGATACGAGACAATTTAGATTGTCTCGCATCTTGAGTAACTTTTGAGTCACGCGGAGTGTAGAGCATCCCAACGCTGAAACAGTTGTTTCGTTTGGTTGCCATGGGAAACAGATCATTCTGATTTTTTTGTGAGGCCTACCAATCTGACTATGCCCATTGACTATTTCAAACAGCTTGAACTCTGCAGTACATTGTTTCCCACAATATTCTACGAATTAACCTTACATTAATCAATGAAATTGTGCAGAGTTCAAGTCGTTTGAAATAGTGTACGGGCATAGTTTGATTGGTATGGGCCCCCCACCCACCCCACCTTCGTTCGCATAGTTTATTTCAATGGATACAAAAGCGTTATATTGTTTAAACCATTCCAGGAAGAGTGTTATCCTATGAAATAACTATGCGGGCGTAGATGGGGTGGGTGGGCGGTCCCTACCAACCTGACTATGCCCACTCACTGTTTCAAATGGCTTGAACTCTGCACTACACTATTACCCTTAACTTTATATGATTCAATCATTTTCATTTATTAATTTAAACTCTATTTAAAAAATACATAGGGAACAATGTAGTGTAGAGTTCAAGTCACTTGAGATATTGAATATGCATAGTTTGGTTGGTAGGGGCCGCCCGCCCACCCCACGTTTACTCGCATAGTTTTTTTCAATGGATACAAACGCTTTATATTGTTTAAACCATTCTAGGAAGAGTGTTATCCTATGAAATAAATATGCGAGCGTAGGTGGGGTGGGTGGGCGGTCCCTACCAACCTGACTATGCCCACTCACTGTTTCAAATGGCTTGAACTCTGCACTACACTATTACTCTTAACTTTATATGATTCAATCATTTTTATTTATTCATTTAAACTCTATTTAAAAAATACATAGGGAACAATGTAGTGTAGAGTTCAAGTCACTTGAGATATTGAATATGCATAGTTTGGTTGGTAGGGGCCGCCCGCCCACCCCACGTTTGCTCGCATAGTTGTTTTCAATGGATACAAACGCTTTATATTGTTTAAACCATTCCAGGAAGAGTGTTATCCTATGAAATAACTATGCGAGCGCAAGTGAGGTGGGTGGGCGGACCCTACCAACCTGACTATGCCCACTCACTATTTCAAATGGCTTGAACTCTGCACTACACTATTATCCTTAACTTTCTATGATTCAATCAATTTAATTTATTAAATTAGACGCAATTTTAAAAATATATTGGGAATAATGTAGTATAGAGTTCAAGTCATTTGAAATAGTAAATGGGCATAGTTTGGTTGGTAGGGGACACCCGCCCACCCCACCTCCGGCTTCTGTTTAAACAATATACAGCTTGTTAATCCCAAAACAAAAACATCGTGGCTATATGGGGCCTTCCAGACGAAAACTACGTCTTTCAACTATTATTTATGTAAAACAATGCACGGCAACCATCAAACTTAGATCAAAGTAGGCTAAACATTGTCATTAATAAGAATAACAGTTGAAGAATGTTATATTTAATAGAAACCATCGAAGAGCGTTGTTTTTATTGATAGAAAAAGTTGAAGAATATTGACTAGTTGCATAGTTACTCAAACTGTGGTACATAAAACCACTGGTGGTACAATATGCTGTTGTAGGGACTACAAAAGAAAGAGCTTAATTTTTCCAATTATTTTCGTTTTTCTCTGAACATATTCTTTTCATACACCCCTGCTTACACGGTCAATAATACTGTCAATTCTAGTACTGTCAGTATTTGCTTCAATCCTTATATTTATCAATTATCCAGATATACATTAGTATTCTCTTCATTTCATCGTTACTGTACCTTACATAATAAGTAATACTGTCAATATTTTAGAATAAAGGTCGTTTTAGACAAGACAATTTCTAGCTCAAAAGTTGTTCAAGAAATGAATTCATATATCCTCCTCCCATACTATTTGTCCTTGACAAATAGAACGCGTTATATTTTTCCATTCGATCTAGCATCCAATTCTATATTTCAAATAATTTGCTATATGATACGAGACAATTTAGATTGTCTCGCATCTTGACTAACTTTTGAGTCAAGAAATTGTCTTGTCTAAAACGACCTTAACTTTTGAGTCAAGAAATTGTCTTGTCTAAAACGACATTAATGAACATTTTAAACATTCTATCGTACAGTTATACTGTCATTATTCTAAAATATTGACATTATTGTTGATCGTGTAAGGTACCTTTTTGATAATCTACAAAATAGACCCTCTATTATTAATAGCTTTAAACACCTCGACGTGGAACGCTTCATCTTTCAATCGCACTATAGTGAAGTAGCTTATTTTGATACACAAATTAAAGCGAATGATTTATTTTTCTACAATCAATACATTTGAATGCAATTGAATCTGCAATGAGTTTCCACGAAAATCAACTTATTAACTACTCTTGTTCGTTTGTTATTGACATAAACAGGATTCAATAATCACACAATTAACGACTAATTTAGCAATTTGCAATGACATCCCATTAATTTAGATTTCTCTTAATCGAACCTGCAATTTCATCCAGTGATATTTCCACAGCTAATTAATAATTATGGATATGATTGCACGATTCCTAATTTAAATTAACTATCGCGATTTAATTATGATATTGGTGAAAGCTGCTATAGATGAAATTAGCTACAAAATACTAATCTCATGTACATAACTTGTATTATAGTAAATAATGTAGTTATTACAATTTTTAACTCGAATTATATGATGTGTGATACATATCGGACTATGAAAGTGTCGTAAATGTTCAGGTGTTAATGATTGATTATTCTTATGTATATTTTAACGCTCATTTTTGTGTGTTTTGAATAAATCAAATTATTATTAATTTTATTTACATAACTGTTCCGTCCAGTTTTGTATATATATATATATATATATATATATATATATATATATTTACCACTTTTAAGTTGGTATGATGCGTGAGAGGAGAGGGGGCATGATATCGTCTGAGACAAAGAGTTTTACACCATAAGCGAGACGAGTAACATGTCTATCGCCATATAATAAAGTATTCGAATGTAAAACCATCGTTTTTCTTCAAACAAATCCACGGTCCACAATTAGAAAAGCTGTAATACAGTACAATAACATTGTACTCAATGATAAAACTACTGGAACTATTGCAATCTTTAAAATGCATTTATTTCAAAAACTGTTTTTTTGACAGTTACATTTGTCATCTCATGCCCGTATTCACCAACATCACATACATTTTATAGGTCCCATAAGCTATTGAATGGATAAATTTACAACGTCATTGTGACAGAATATGCCAAAACAAAAGTTAAACACCTTTATTAGCGCTTGTGATTGGATCTTTGATGACTCCTTTTGTTTAATTATTCAGTGTTTCCAATAGAGAAAATCTAAAGTAACTATATTTTCTAGATAATGTATTTATAGTTGCTATAACAACGAATACTTATGGGTTCAATAGCTGTTGATACATTTATGTAACGTTGGTGAATACGTCAGTCCTCCGTATTCACCGACATTCCATAAATCAATCAATAGCTACTGAACCCATATATTGTTATAGCAACAATAAATTCTTTATCTAGCGAAATGTAGTTACTTAGATTGTCTCTATTGCAAACACTGAATAATAAACAAAAGGTGTCATCAAAGCTCCAATCGCAAGCGCTATTCAAGGTGTTTGACATTTGTTTTGGCATATTCTGTCACAATGACGTTGTCAATATATCCATTCCATATCTTATGGGATCTATAAAGTTTATGGGATGTTGGTGAATACGGGACAACAGTGCGATATGTAAATGAACACTTTACCTGAATCGAAAGTTTATTTCTAAAAAAAAATGACAAAGGGAATGTTTTCGAATTTTCATCAGGTTTTAACTTTGTGGACAAGTTATTGAATAGTAATTTACATTATTAGTGCAGGAAGGCAAGTTTCCCGAATGAGCGAATGAGTTTACAAATACACATTTACATTGGTACCGAATTATTTTAAGTTGGCAACACTGGCTACTTCCCGCACTAGTGCGGAAAGTATTATTCCCGCATCCAAATCAATGCGGGAAATGTCTTGTCTTAGGACATGAGTACAGAAATGTAATTTAAAGCTATCCAATCATATGAAATTGGAATAATATATAAATAAGGCAAATAATTAAAAGTAAAAGTGACTTGCGGACTTTCGGAGTAGAGCGCAATAATAGAACGGTTTTCCTGTTTTAGCATCTATCGACACGTGTCGTATGTTCAATCAAACATAATTAGCTGGAATTTTGCTTAATTAAACCACGTAAACAGTGCCTGGTGCCATGTAATAGTTTCACTTGCATGGATGGTTGATATGATTGGCTTAAAATAAATTCTACAGGGACTATAATTAGTTTATTGTTTAAAGCATAATATTGAGTTAATTATACAGACTGTTGCATAACGTATCACATAGAATATCCGTGTAGTAGGGTTTATAGAAGAGTTTAATTGTAAATATGCAGGAATCACGGACATATGGCAGTATAAGTGCGAATATAGAACTATTACCCTCACTTCTTAAAACTATTCCTAAAAATCATACATAGGCGAATTTATGAAGCAGATGGCACCTATATTCCTGAGTTTGATGATGATTTTCAACTATTTGAAAGCTGGGGCTGGTAGGAACATTGGCACTCCGTATTGAAACAAAATGCAGGACTATTGGAGCGACAGTACGAATAGTGGCAACTTTGCATGCGATAGGTTGATTGGCAGTACCGTAGTTTATATTTATATGTATGCAACTCTACAACTACAACGCCACTGAATAAACGTCAAAATGTATCTATGAAAATATGGTATTTACAGCTTTTAACGAGTAGTGAGATTGAGAAACCAACTAGAATCTGTTAGCGGAAAGTGAGACAACATGCCATAAACTTTATAGGTCCCATAAGCTATTGAATGGATAAATTGACATCATTGTGACAAAATACGCCAAAACAAATGTTGCGATAGGAGCTTTGATGACACCTTTTGTTTAATTATTCAGTGTTTCCAATAGAGAGAATCTAAAGTAACTATATTCTAAATAATGTATTTATAGCCATAACAATGAATACTTATGGGTTCAATAGTTATTAATAGATTTATAGAACGTTGGTGAATTCGAGGGTTTGAATGTTAGTGTAACTGGTTACTAATTAGACATATTACAAATACACCGGATACCAATGTTTTACTAAAATCACTAGTCGTGTATAGTTAATTACTACAGGTTAATAGCATACCAATCGGTCAAAATGATCACATTATACTAACTAAATATTTATCATCCTCTCATGATGCATGCATATTAATGCTAATATCGTAATACCTGTAATTATATAAATTAAATCAATAAGCCCGCATCGTTTGTGTGCATATATCTAAATGCTACATGTTATAGCCTTAAAAGGAAGAAATTCTAATGATGAATACTAGTGTCGATATATTTTTATTCAGTATGTTACAAGTCAATTTGAATTTCATTATATCGATGTCCTATTTATCAAACAGATAATTTTATAATTAACATACATGTTAATATACTCGTTATAATTGACGTCTTATATGTTATTTTTTAATTTTTCAAAGAAAATATCATAATGAATATTGATTACTGCGAAATTAAGATATAAAATAAGGAATGTGTTTTTATTCAGTACTAACGGTAATTCCCGTCGTATGATGAGTGCTATATCATAGCAATTTGTTTTACAAAAAAAAAATTATATAAATATATATATTCGCAAATTTTTTTTTTACATGTCTACTTATATATAGATATATATATATTTATATATATATATATATATATATATATATATATATATTTATATATATATATATATATATATTTATATATATATATATATATATATATATATATATATATATTTATATATATTTATACATAATTAACATATTTCTTGAGTCATATAATGTTATTTTGAAAGAAAATGTCGTAATGAATATTGATTACTGCAAAATTAAGATGTTTGCGTAATCATGTGTGTTTAAATCTCTAAAGATAAAATATACAGGATCTTACATCTGACTTTATACCGTAGATAATAATGCTAATAATACTATATAAACTCATTGTCTAAAAAGCACCGTTATTAATATATTCGTTGCATAAAATTTTATACAAAGTTTTTTTTTTCATTTACACATTTTCGAGAGATGGCTGCTTAACGTAAAGGTCACCACGAAATAAATCCTTCTATCAAACAGCAATAAATGATAAATATATAGCATCAGTATTCAGATCAAAGAAGCACTAGTGCGGAAAGTAGTATTTCCCGCACCCAAATCAATGCGGGAAATAACTTATCTTAGGGCATGAGTACAAAATAGTAATTTACATTATTAGTGCAGGAAGGCAAGTTTCCCGAATGAGCGAAAGAGTTTATTACAGCACGAGCCGAATGCAGGTGCTGTATTAAGAGTGAATTCGGGAAACGGCCTTATCGCACGAATAATGTATCTTATTTTTTGTACGAATAAATACTTAAGATTTATTTAATGTTATTTGAAGTTGTTGTGACAAATAGGTTATGTCACACTACCAATAACATATAATTAAGTCTATATTTTCTACAACATTGTATTTATTCAGTACCATATTGTTAATTTTTAATCTTATTTGAAGTATAAGAAATGTACGCTGTGCTTGCATGCATTCTCATATTTATAAATACACATTTACATTGGTACCGAATTTTAAGTTGGCAACACTGGCTATTCCCGGACTAGTGCGGGAAGTAGTATTTCCCGCACCCGAGTCAATGCGGGCAATGACTTGTCTTAGAACATGAGTACAAAAATAAAATTTCAGATATGTAGTGTTGCTTAGGCGACGATATGTTGCCATTATAAATATAATTGCATTCTATCTAAAGGTCGTTTTAGACAAGACAATTTCTTGGCTCAAAAGTTATTCAAGAAATTAATTCATATATCCTCCTCCCATACAATTTGTCCTTGACAAATAGAACGCGTTATATTTTTCCATTCAATCTAGAATCCAATTCAATATTTCAAATAATTTGCTGTCTGATACGAGATAATTTAAATTGTCTCACATCTTGACTAACTTTTGAGTCAAGAAATTGTCTTGTCTAAAACGATCTTTAGAAGAAGCACAAAAAAAACGTGTACAATATTTTTTTGGCTGTACAATAATTACATTTTAATGTTCAATAATATGCGGAATAATGGATTATTTCGTTACTTAAGGCGTGCACAGCTAACAATCTATTAAAACACCTCATAATTAATTTTTAACAAGCATGGCTCATGAAATTGGACACGATTTATTATATTTCAAGTGCTTTGTGCTGCGAAAGTTATGCTTGCCGGCGCGGCGGTGATTTATGTGTTAATTTTACATACCGCACACCCCATAACTCCACATCCCGGGCTCTTCATGGATTAATTATGCCGGTTTACCAAAGTGTACTCACCCACCAATCAGTGTGTTATTGATTCAGGCGGGTGCTAAATAATGCGGCATGACATTTGTAATGCAGTTCGATTTCTTGACATATCTAGAAATATTTAATCCTGTTTCTGCGGCGATTAAACAACGTGGCCTTGCCCGAGTCAAAGATCAAGGTTTAATTTATTTAGAACTAGAGCATCTAATTAGATTATATTAATTTTCAAATTAATCTCTTTAAGAATTGTATAGAATTTTATATTTGTATTCTGAATGTATTTGTTATATCACTATAGCGCCTTTCGTTTCTCACTCTGGGCTGGTACGGGCTTATTGGTTCTATTTGCCGCTTTTGATGCGCAGAATTCTAATGCTAAACGAAAGCGCCTTTCAATATAACCCATAACACCCCTCGATACCGTTAGTCCGAGATGGGAAATCACCCATAACTCCCGCGGCGAGGACAGAGGCAAAAAACATCATATCTAAACAACTTCACATATTTTGTATTTTGTATTTATATAGAATATGTAACTTTGTTTGAATAAATGCAAAAAAAAAATATATATAAAAACGTGTTTTGAAACCAAACGACCGTCATTATTGTTTTTTGTCTGTCAGTTCAAAAGTGATCACTATTTAATTGAAGTATTTTGAAGTAATTTTTTAGTATAGACCGCCCGAAACTCAAGTACATAATTGTAAATTTTGCTTATTTAAATTTCTATTCAATGTACTTGGGTTTCGGCGGTCCATACTAAAAAAAATATTTTAAAAAATCTGGCTAGAGTAGTGAAAAATAGTGTTTATTTGAGAAAGAGCTTTATCTTACAGTGTATAAATAATTACTGGGCCAGGATTTATTTTTATGCATTTAATTAACAACTCCTGTATATCTAGGAGCACCATTGCGATTGGCCACTAGCCAAATTATTTAATTTTTTAGAACGTAAACACTCTAAAATATAGGGAAGCCAAGCTAACAAATAATTCATTCAATTTTTAATGCTTCATCATTTACTTAACGTGTTAACTGCCGCGGTCATTTTTAGGAAAAGGTGCCTTGGGGATTTTTGTAATAAATTTTATATTAAATTAAATTAAAGTAAATTTTATATATAATTTTATTGTTTCGTAATTTTTATTATTGTTTTGTAATTTTGGTTAATTAGTGGTGTTTAAGGCTTGTAAAGCGAAATTACATAATTTTTTTTCAAGCTCACATGAATTATCCGTATTTTTCGAAGCAAATTTGTCACTTAAACGAATACGTTCCGAACGAGTGGTGTCAAGAATCGCACCCCTAGTCTCAATTGAAAAATAAATTTAAAAAAACACTCGATTTTTTACGAAATAATAGCATTTTAATAAAATCGTTTTGCGTTCGCATTAAACGCAACTTAGTTCGTTTAAATAAAACAACGGGAGTCTATTTTTATCCCGTTTACGTAAATTATTCAGCGCTAAATTGGTGCGTTCGTAATGCAGATGTAGACAGCGATTGGTGAGATGTAAAAATCAACACTTCCGTCTTTTATGACGCTATCTGGTTGCCAATTACGACCCGGAATACGTGTTAATTAAAACGTAAGAGGAGCGTGCTTTCATCACAGCTCATCTCTTTGAGCTCAAGAAACTTTTACACCTATTCTACTAAATATATAATTGAACAACATTTATATGTTCTATGTAGTTGTAAATAAATCAATTAGAAAAGGGCCGAAGGACTTCAAGTCGATAGTCCGTTTAAATAAAATTAAACAAAATATGAAAATATTATATATATATAGGGTAGTTTTTCGCCGAAAAACTAGTTAGGGGGGTAACTATTGGGAATGCGGCGATTAGGGCTAAAAGAAACCTTTTCTCTTTACATCGATAGTTCGCTCTGACTCCAAAGCTTCAGCAGGATTAATATATATATAAACATTGTGAATGTGAGATAAGAGAATGTGCCTGATATGGGAACATACGAAATCGAAGAAGGAAGCAATTGAAAGTATCTAGAATATTAAAGCCGCAGGAGATGACGGCATAATATCCGAAATGCTCAAAGAAGGCAGCATAATACTAATGGAGAAACTCAAAGACCTGTTTAATCAATGCTTGCATGAACAACGTATCCCAAATAACATGATACTTTTACACGCACAAAAGAATACAGGAACAACCTGCAAAACTACAAGCCTTCTCTTACACATTTACAAATTACTAACGAAAATCATAGTATCTAGTAGATTATTTATTTATTTAATCATAAGCCTTCTACCGTGAGGTGTAGATACTAGGTGAAATATTTAGCATATTGATCTAAATCTAGATCAAGTCGAGCATAAGCTTTCGACCATCTAAGTCAGGGTTTAAAATATGAGATGATTCAAATTAAAATATGTTGAGAAAATGTATATTTACCTTAGGTAAATAGTACATGAACTAATTGTATTTAAGGCTGCTATTTATGCCAAAAGCACAATATAAACAATTTAAGAAATGTAATAATAATATTATCGGCGATACCCTTAGTAAAATCAAATAAATATAATCAAATAAACAAATACTGACATCAAAAGGTATTGCGCACATGGTGAGACAGTTGTTTATAGCACATAAGAGTCTAGTTAGTCCTTCCCAAGAAAATCGCAAAATTCAAAAACTACTCACTACTTGTTGCGGGCGTTATTCACGTTAGGAACTCCACCCGTTGATGTCTTCAATTTACTTGCGCGGTGCTCCACCATTCCATCGCCAGCCCATGTAAAGCACCGTGTTTAGTATACAAAAAAAAACACTACTGCTACTTGAAATAACTAATACTCGCGAGATTCTTTTCCTAACGTGGTTTAAAAACGCGAACTATTATAGACGGCACTATTGCTTTATTGAACAAAAACTACACATACAGACACCTGTAACATTTAAAATACAGAATATTAGTTTGTGATCAAATAATTAGAGTTGTTTGTTACTTACATTGCCCCTTTAGCGAGTCCAGCTTGACTGATGTGGGATTGTACTGCTTTCGCTGCAGGGTGCAAAACAGACGCGATCGCGGATTTTTAAACACTAGATACGATTCGAAACACGCGTTAGTTCAAAATACGAGTTATTTCGCGGCACGAGTTGATTCACGACACGCTTGGATACACGACAAGCATTGATTCACGACACGCGCTACTTCACGACACGAGTTGATTCACGGCATTCATTGGTTCATGACACGAGATGTTTCACGACACGCGTTTATTCACGACTCGCGTAGTTTCACGACACGCGTTTATTCACGACTCGCGTAGTTTCACGACACGCGTTGATTCACCATACGAGTTGAATCACAGCACGAGTTGTTTCACGACGTGCGTTTATTCACGATACGCGTTGATTCACTATACGAGCTGATTCACAACACGTGTTGTTTCACGACTCGCGTTTATTCACGACGCATGTTGATTCACGACAGGCCTTGATTAAGACACGCATTAATTCACCATACGAGCTGATTCATGACACAAGTTGATTCACGACACGCCTGGATACAGGACACGCGTTACTTCACGACACGAGTTAATTTACGACAAGTGTGGACTCACGGCACGAGTTGTTTCACGACACGCGTAGATTTACGACACGCCTTGATTCACCATACAAGCTGAATCTCGGCACGAGTTGATTCACGACAAGCTTGGATACGCATTGTTTCAAGACATGCATTGATTCACGACACACGTTGTTTCACGACGCGCGTTTATTCACGACACGCGTTGATTCACGACAGGCCTTGATCCACGACACGCATTAATTCACACTACGAGCTGATTCATGACACAAGTTGATTCACGACACGCCTGGATACAGAACACGCGTTACATCACGACACGAGTTAATTTACGACAAGTGTGGACTCACGGCACGAGTTGTTTCACGACACGCGTAGATTTACGACACGCCTTGATTCACCATACAAGCTGAATCTCGGCACGAGTTGATTCACGACAAGCCTGGATACGCATTGTTTCAAGACATTGATTCACGACACACGTTGATGCACGACATGCGTTAATTTGTGACACTAATGCCCATATTCACCAACATCCCATAAACTGTATAGGTCCCATAAGCTATTGAATGTATAAATTGAAAATGTTTTTTTGGTTATGACAGAAATGTTCAAACAAATGTCAACACCTTGAATATTTCTTGTGATTGGAGCTTTGGTGACGAATTTTCATTAATTTTTCAGTGTTTCCAATAGAGGAAATATAAAGTAACTACATACCTTAGATAATTTATTTATTGTTGCTATAACAACGAATACTTATGGGTTCAACAGCTATTGTTAGATTTGTAGAACGTTGATGAATACGAGGGTACGGTGCCTATAATAACGAACTGAGTTTGAAATTTAGGTTTGAAAACATCAGTTTGAAATATGCATAAAGAAACATATTTGCTGCTTTACATTAAACTATTTTAAAGTCTATTCCAATTGGTCTATTGTTTAACACAAAATGCTACACAATTGACCGAAAGGAACTGAATTAGTTTTGGTTTCACATTTACATTCAGAATTCTTGTGCACCCTAAAACAAGCTGAATTAAAACAGTTTTAATTTAGAATTGGTTTATCTACTAATTATGATTAATTCAATTTTGGAATTGGTTTATCTACTAATTATGATTAATTCAATTTTGGTTGTAAATATCTGATTTTAGTAACAACAACAAAAGTTTAAAATCTGCAAAATACAAACAAGTATTGAGTATGAAATATATAAGTGTGAATCCACTTCTTGGACATCTACTACTAGATTTCGATCTTGTTAGATCTCATCAGTGTAGCTAGTGTAGTGAGAATGAATTCACGCAATGCATAGTCAATTGATGCTAGATGGCGTTTTATATTTCTCCCTAGATGGAAAGTTGTATTATTAAGTATGAATTACATTGTAGTAATCAAGGTGTATAAATGAAAATAATTATTATAATATATATATATATATATATATATATATATATATATATATAATATTATTATAATTATATGAAATTAAAACAAACACAAATCAATTTATGTTAGCAGCAATAATTCCGCTGTACAATGACAAAATAAATAAATATAATAGCCTACTTATTCATGCAGAATAATTGGGTTAAATTGACAATTTTGTGAATTAAAATGTAATTAAATTATCGAATTGATTATGTAAAATGACTTTACAAAAAATACAATTAAAAGGGAGATGTTCTCAATGTAAATGTGATTAAGCCTGCTCACCTCGACAAGGTACTAATTCATCGAGCAGGGGTTTGAGATGAGTAAAAATGAGTTTAATTGAATTTATAAACGGGAAATTATCTTGTTTTGATTATACAAACAGAAACATTGTTTTTAATGCCAGGAAGGGATCCTTACATCTTGTAACAACCCAAGAGGATGAAATACTTTCTGCAGGTACTAGGGCATAGGACACATGCTCTTCGCAAGGTAGGATGTCGAGAAACGCCGTGCTGCAAGCAGGGGAGTGCTGCCCTAGTATGGTTGGTATGGTCAGGTTTTACAGCTCGCATATATATATATATATATATATATATATATATATATATATATATATATATATATATAGTTTCTCTTATGAGAGCAAATTCAAGACTAAATGTTACTATGCAGCTACACAATAGAGCATTCTAAATAGGCGATAAGCAGTGTCCGATAAACATAGGGCTGACGGAGCATACAAATGTATACGCGCACATATGAATACGATCTTCTGGTGCACAATGAGACAAGGTGGACGTTGAAAATTGGTAATATTTTCATAACAATAAAATATTACATAATTTACTATTATTATTTTTTATTGTTCACTGTCCCTTTTTAAATCAACAATTAATAAAATTCCTATTAAAGTTTTAACAGGAATAAATTACATTAATAAACAAGGTGGCCTAATTACGGGCGCTGTATGTCTGTACTAAACACTTGGGGAGCGAGAGTTTAAACCTTGTTGGGGGCGAATACATTCCTCTGAGCTTCTTTACCGGTAAAAAGCCCTCGGACTGATTGCTATAAAGATAGAAGTATTTATAAACAAGCAATTATTTATTTGGGGCAGTTAGCTGTAGTTCTAAAGTGAGAGGCAATCAAAGCTAAACGGTACTTACTAATTTTTAAAGGGATATTTTCTCGGTAATTTAATATGATACGCAATTATTGTTATGCCTCGTTGACGCTAAATTATCGGGGTCGGGTGCTAACAACATAGTTGGGAGCACTTACTGTCCAATTGCATTACTTGAGACAACTGCCCCGGTTAATTGGAACGTTGCATAATAACAAAAGGTCATTAGGAAGTCGTGTAACTAATAAATATAATCCTATATTGGATTGTTAAGGTGTCTATTTTATGATAATTCATTTTAATGGATAAATAAAAAGATTTCTTATCACAGTTCTATTACACTTTGCAACTAGTCATCGGAGGAGCTCGAAAATGGCTAGAGCTGAGTCGAAACTAGTTGCAAAGTGTAACTGAAGGGTGAAAAAAACCAATGTCAAAAATCGTTTATTTTTATCCTTTAAATATAATCCTATTTTATTTTATTAAAGATTAAAGATTAAAACTTGCATTACAATAGTATATCGACGGTGGAAAAATAAAATGCTGTACCCCACAAAATCTCTTTAGTTTACTTTATTTTCTTTGCCATTTCATTCAGGAGAATGGAATCTTTCAGTTCGTGTAATAAACCGATTTAATCAAAAATAGATAATTAATACAATTATTAAAGCTATAACAGGAATAAACTCCATCAATAAATATGATGCCCATGCTCTTTGAGGGTTACATACGTTGTATCTTTTCACCGTCGATATTTTTGCGCATATAATAAAAGATAATTCTACATAAAAGTCTTAATTGGCTATTCAAACGTTAACGGTTTTCTTTGAGTTCGTAGGTAAACAGCTGATCTTTGTTATTGTTTCATCAGCTGATTGCATTAAAATTTTTCAATTTCAGTCACTTCGAGAACAATGTGTGATTGTTAATGTACTTTTATGGAATAAACAGTAAAGCTTTGGGTATATAGTCATGTATATGATAAAAAAAACAAAGGTTATTCAAACCAATTTCCTACTAAATATAGTTCATTTCCTGCCACCAGATAGAGTATAAGCCGGCTTGAATCGCCTATAGTAATTTACAAAGGCGAGTGCTGTATTAAGAGCGAATTCGGGAAACAGCCTTATCACATGAATAATGTATAATAATGGCGACACTGGTTACTTCCCGCACTAGTGCGGGAAGTAGCATTTCCCGCACCCAAATCATTATGGGAAATTACTGTCTTAGGACATGAGTACAAAAAGGTATTATAAAATCCGCAATATATCGACACACGATGAAAAAGAGCCAATATTCCAATAATTCCAATAAGCTGGTTTACTAATAAGCGTCACTTCAAGATGGGATCACATATATTCTCTTCTTATGGCATAAATTATGAAATTGTATTGACGTTTTAGCAAAAGTATGCAGCTGAATATCATACAATTGTTTCTAGTTGATTAAAACTTTAGTATCGGCTCTGATACTTATTTTACAAGATTTGATGATCTTATACGTTTTATAACTAAGGATTATGGTCATCAGTGTTTACTAAATAAGTTTCATAGCCAACATAAACGTGTTTTAATCAAGTAGTAAACATTTTATGACATTCCGCTGCATAGTTTTTGCTAAAAGCTTAACACAATTTCATAATTTGCACCATAAGAAAAGTATAGACATTGCATGAACTACATAAATTTACAGCGACGAAAGAAATCCATGCGAAACTACAAGTTTTTTACGAATCAAATAAAATCATTATATCTAATCTGATACTAATCCACAAGATCAAAGGAATAGAAATAAAAATAAACCTAAAATTCCGGAAAAATAAAGATTATCATAAATACAACACAAGAGGAATAGAAAGCCTAAGAACCACCAACAAAAATATCTGTTGTGGGCACCACACGACTTTTCGAATTACATGACCTATTTTTAAATGTGAGTTGTGTAAATAACAGTTGTTTAGCATCAATAAATTATTAATTTTTTAATTTTTTAAAATTTTCGACTTTTTCTACAAATTTTCCATAATTTTTTCTCACATTTTGCCACATTTTGAATTATTTTCCAAATTTTGCCACTTTCCCCCACACCTTCTCCGGAATTGTGTTCACAGACAGACAGACAGACAGGCACATATACACACAGACATTGCAAAAACATTTTGAATTATTTTCCAAATTTTGTCACTTTCCCCCACACCTTCTCCGGAATTGTGTTCACAGACAGACAGACAGACAGGCACATATAGACACAGACATTGCAAAAGCCTGGGTTTATTTCCACTATTAAGGTATAAAACGATAACAATACTTTCCTAGTGTAAGTTTCTTCCCGGTAAGTTATGGCAAATTCTGTTTACTACAATTAATGTGCTACTTAATACACAGCGACATCTTCTCCGGAAATGTGTTCACAGATAGACAGACAGGCACATATACACACAGACATCACAAAAACTGGGTTTATTTCGATTATTAAGGCATAAAACGATAACTATACTTTCCTAGTGTAAGTTTTTTCCCGATAAGTTATGGCAAATTATGTTTACTGCAATTAATGTGCTAATTATAATACACAGCGCAACTAGATTTAATTACAATTACTGTTTAATAATGCGTGAATAATACAATTGGTACAGTATCAGTAATATATAATACAAACATGCAAGTATATAAATACATTTTCAGTACAACTGTGTATTTCATAAATAGAATTACATAATAAATAAGTATAGGTTAGCTCTTATACCAGGGTCATATTTAATTAATGTGAAATTATTGTCGAGTATTTTCAATGCAATACAATTACATGTGATACGGGCATGGATAACATATTATGCAGTTTATTATTATATTTTAGCGGAAATCAAGTGCCTTTCGTTTATCACTCTGGGCTGGTACGGGCTTATTGTTTCTTGTTCTATTTACCGCTTCCGATGCGTATAATTCTACCTCGGCCGTTACAACCGGCGACCGCAAGACCTGAGCGATACTGCACGCCACGGGGGCGACTAGTTTATCATTAACCATGCCAAAACGAAAGCGCCTACAAACTGTTAATAAATTCTGCATATTACTATATAACTATAGCGGTTTTCGCGTATCGTTCACGAGCTGTTCTAACACGAGAAAGAATAGCCCTATTCAATAATGGTGGACAAAATAAATATTTTGTATTGTCTATTTAGGACACTTATAAATCCAATGTCGAAACTGCTTTCACGAAAGCTGTACTGTTATTATGTATTTAAAGTATTTACAATAATCCCCAGAAGACATAAAAAAAATACTAGGTGTTTGTAATTAAAATAATAATAAAAATAATGCCCGTATTCACCTACATCCCATAAACTTTATAGGTCCCATAACCCTATTGAATGGATAAATTGACAACGTCATTGTGACATAATATGCCAAAACAAATGTCAAACACCTTGAATAGCGCTTGCAATTGGAGCTTTGATGGCACCTTTTGTTTAATTATTAAGTGTTTCCAATAGAGAAATTCTAAACGACATTCACTAGATAATGTATTTATTGTTGTTATAACAACGAATATTTATGGAACGTCGGTGAATACGGGGGTAAGTCATTTGTATTTATTGCTATCATCACAATTACTAAATACGTTACAGTACGTTTCTCTATTCAGCTTAATTGTCATCGAGACGGTGCGGAAAAACTTCTTCGATTGGATCGGATGTAATTGACTAATTTATTACGGTCCTAATGGAAACCCGTCGACGTCGAGCGGAATGAAACTTTTTGAAAACAAATCACGCAGAGAGAAAACTCCCAAGTGTTAATTGAAAACAAAAAAAAACGGGAGACAACTCGCTAGGAGGTTGCGAAACCATGATCAAATTAATTCAAATCTATATACGGGGTGCTTATTAATTAATGTAAAATATGATTTTAAAATAAGGAACAACATTTTTATATACATTTTGTGTGTTAGTTTTTTGCACTTTAGTTTCAGAATTTTTTTTGTCAGTTTATTATTAATTCGAATTAATAATAATTATTTTCTTACATAATTCGCGCGCGCGTGTATGTGTGTGTGTGTGTGTGTGTGTGTGTGTGTGTGTGTGTGTGTGTGTGTGCGTGTGTGTGTGCGTGTGTGTGTGCGTGTGTGTTCGTGTGTGTGCGTGTGTGTGTGCGTGTGTGTGTGTGTGTGTGTGCGTGTGTGTGTGTGTGTGTGCGTGTGCGTGTGTGTGTGCGTGTGTGTGCGTGTGCGTGTGTGCGTGTGCGTATGCGTGTGTGCGTGTGTTTAAAGGCTTCTTACACGGTCAATAATAGTCAATCCTAGTACTGTCACGATTTGCTTGAATCCTCCTTGAATATTTATCAAGTAATCAATTATTCGGATAAACAACGGTATTCTCTTCATTCCATCATTGCTATACCTTACACGATCAGTAATACTGTCAATATATTAGAATAACGAACATTTTAAACATGTTCTCCTACAGTGTGTATGTGAGTGTGTGAATGTGTGTGAAAGGGTCAGATCTAATGAATGAAGATTATAAGAATGTATGGGAATAAGTGGTGTATGTGCGCCGCCTCCGCAGTGCGATTTTCTTCGATATTAAATTGTAAATAATAGAGAATTAATTTTCACCCGACAAACATGCCGTGTGCGGATGGATCGTGTTGGAAACTAATGTGGCATTGTGTTGAAATTATTTATTATGTGTTGCACTAATTAATTTCTTTTGCGTTACAACAAATTTCTCTACTGCTCGTTGATGACAGTTTTTCAGAAAGTGTATTGTCCATTGAGTATTATGCTGGTACAAAAATGTATAGGATTATTAATTGAACCACTTTTTTTTCCAGGTTTTGAGTAGATTTCTTCTTATTCTCAATTTACCATCTTGACAGACGTATGTTTACAATCATTTGATCATTTGATCATTTGACTGTACACTTGCACTTATAATATTAAGTGATCCCTTTCAGAATCCGTAATACAAAAAAATGGGGTTGTCTTTTGAAAAACTTGTCGATGACGTTATTGCGCATTCAAAAATGGTCGAAGAAAATTGACACTTTCATTAAAAGTTGTCAATTTAAGATAAAAAATCTACGTGTCCGAGCGTCGATTTTTAATCTTAAATTGACAACTTTTAAAAGTGTCAATTTTTTCCACCATTTCTGAATGTGCATTAACGTCATCATCGACCAGTTTTTCAAATGACAACCCCATTTATTATTACGGATTCTAAAAGGAATCACTTAATATTATAAGTGCAAGTGTACAGTCAAACGATGAAATAATTCTAAAGATACGTCTGTCAAGATGGTAAATTGAGGATAAAAAGAAATCTACTCAAAAACTGGTAAAAAGTGTTGCAATTGATAACCTATACATTTTTGTACCCGCATAATACATTATAATATATTTTTGCAAAATTTCTAAAAAAAAAAAGGTTTTATCAAATTTATTCCATACTTTAGGAACACCCTGTATACATACAACACACGACAGAAGGGCAGGAAGGTCGATTATTATGATAAAGTAATGTGCATTGGCTACAAGAGATATTTTTTTGTATAATACGGCGGCATAATTAAATATCGAACAAATTAAATTATTCCAATACCCCACCAAACATCATTAAAACTTCTCGTTAAAACCACTTAACAGTCCTTATTAAATTAACCTATTTTCCGCCCATTCAGTTGACTCATCAAGTCCATACAACTCTCATTAAATTACTCCTGTAAGGCTTTTCTAATTAAAAAGTAAACCATTCATCCGAACCGCCAACAAAATGGGCCGCATACTAAGTTTCCGAACTGTTTTGAATCAGACTGTATTACCCCAAAACTTGTTACGTTCTTAAAGCCCCACAGCGTCCGCATTCACTAAAGTTTCGCCGGCGGTTATGGCGTACGTAATATGGGGGGATATCAAATATCCTTTGATAAGCTCAAATTAAAGCAACGCTGTTAAAATGCAACTATTTCAAGTGGTTATATTGGATTGTCTACTTTACAATTATAATCGGGCCATTTTAGAGAAAATACAAGCTCCTCGGGTTTCTTAAAAATAGCCATTTTGAAGATATTCGTTTAACTGTCGAAAAAAATGGACCATTCACGATTTTAGTACGTTGGAGGGCAACGGTTATTTATGACGCCCTATAAAATTTAAAATTACTGAGACGAAAACTGGGCATCCCAGTTTTGAGACCTTCTCAGGAATTTTACATATTAATACGAGAATATTAAACATTCCAGGATGTCCTGAATTATTATTTACTATAATTCCTCGTATTACAATTTATAAAGTAACTAGCACTTCATGGTGACATGTCCTGTGTGGGTAGGTTTTTTGTGTATGTCTTTGACTTTGATCTGTAGATCATTACAGACAGTGAGTTTGTATTTTTGAATTATATATATATATATATATATATATATATATATATATATATATATATATATATATATATATATATACGAGGCATATCCAGAAAGTAAGAGTACTAAATTTTTGTAGGTGTTAAAATTTTTTATTTAAACAAAAAAATTACGTGAAACTTTAGTACATAATAAAAGCTATTTTTCGACATAGTCGCCATTCCTCTCTATGCAGGTGGTGTGGCGAGGTATCAATTTTTTGATGCCTTCCTCGAAGTAGTTTACCGCCAACTCCTTCGTCCACTTCTCCAACTCCTCCTTTACCTCCTCGTCGGTTAAAAACCTTTTTCCATCCATGTGCAGCTTCAGGGAGGTAAAGAGATAGTAATCTGAAGGTGCTAGATCAGGGGAATGCGCGGGATGGTTCAGGACATCCCATTTAAACGAGGCGAGCAGTTCCTTTGTGGCGTTGGCCGTGTGTGGTCTGGCATTGTCGTGCAGCAGGCAGACTCCTTTTGTCAGCATGCCTCTCTTCTTGTTCTGAATCGCCCTCCGCAATTTTTTTTAGGTCTCACAGTATCTTGCAGAGTTGATGGTCTCCCCTTGAGGCAGATATTCGATTAAAATTATGCCTTGACAGTCCCAAAACACGGATGCCATGACTTTCTTGGCTGAAATTGTGATTTTGAACTTTTTGGCGGAGGGTGAAGAGGTGTGACGCTACTGTTGAGACTGTCTTTTGGTTTCAGGCGTGTGGTGTGCTACCCAAGTTTCATCTCCAGTTACGATGGAGCGGAGAAATTCATCTCCATGGAGTTTCCAGCGCCTCAAAAACTCTTGCCCGGCCTCTACTCGATTCAACTTGTGCTGGTCTGTCAGTTGTTTTGGGACCCACCTCGCGGACAGTTTCCGATATCCGAGGGTTTCTGTGATTGTTTCGTGTAGTAGAGATCTGGAGATTTGCGGAAACATCGCAGAAAGTTCATCCACAGTCAATCTGCGATCGTCACGGAGCGCATTTTCAATTTTTTCCACAATTTCGTCAGTCACAATTGAAGGTCTTCCGCTCCTCTGATCATCATGCACAGACGTACGACCGTTTTTAAACTCGCGACACCACTTGTACACATTCGTACGATTCATAGCTTTATCACCATATGCAGTTTTCACCTCATTATAAATCTCAAATGGAGGTTTTCCCTTCCAAACGAGATAATGGATGACGCCGCGTATTTCGCACTTGGCGGGAGATTGGATTGACATTATTCACGAAACTTGTTGTCGTGTCAACAGTTCTCAACGTACTGACCTCGAACCGGTCTCGGTGCAAAGGGGAGGAGTCAGGCTACACTGCCGTGTGGCCAACATGATGAAAATAAAATCCCTCCGACCGTGAGAGCCTCAGTACTCTTACTTTCTGGATATGCCTCGTATATAATGGATGACATAGTGAAGAGCATGAAACCAGAAATCAAAAAAGGAAATATAGGTTACAAAAACATATAAATGGTAAAAATATCAGAAGGAGCATTCGCTGATGATGTAGTGATTACAGAATTTGCGTGTGATATAGATTATAATCATATACTTGATATAATTCAAAAATACAAAATTACTGACTGTAATGATCTACAGATCAAGGTGAAAGACACACACACACACAAAAAACCTACCCACACAGAACATGTCACCATGATGTGCTAGTTACTTTACAAATTCTAATACGAGGAATTAGAGTGCGCCCGGAGAAAAGCTTTATATTGCCCAGTCATGTTGATTTATGGATTCTAAACATGCATGGACTAGAAAACTACGAGGTATTATTTATTACGTTCGTATGTCAATGCAGGTGTTTTACAATTCAACGATTATCCGGTGGAAGAATATTTCAACTTTGAATTCCCATAACAATTACATTGTGCAATACGGTCCTTTAACAGGACTTGCAAACAACGAGCACGCCGTATCGGCGACGGTTTATGGATCATGTTTTTCATTCATGGTTTAAATATTCGGAAAACCGTGGTAATTTCTTCCGGTAGGTGTTGTTATTGCAGTGAAACGCGCGACCGGTCAGTTCGGTTCGAACCGCGGCGAGAGTATAATGTGTGGTCTGGCTAAAGTTTATATGTGCGTATTTGAAGCAGTAAACGCGAGATTATTAGGAAGGTTAGTTGATATAAACGTAATTGTCATCAGTCTTTAGTATCTAATCTGCTATAACCCTTAAATACATATTGTTGCAGAACTGCAATATTACTTTTTAAAACGTTCATTGCCTAATTAAAAACGTTTTTTTTTAACTGTAATTCTGTATAGATATCTGCATACATGATTTTTCTAATAAAAAGCGATTTTTATGTTTTGTAGCAAGTGGACGACTGGTGCTATTGTCTTTACCTTTCGATGTAAGCTATTACAATTACATTACTTATCATTATAATTTACAATTACTGTTGTTTATACATTTGTAAATTCTTTGCACTCTTTTCTGTTCTTCGCTAGTTCTCTTACTTGCTTGACTGTTTTTCCTTTCTTGATTATTATTTCCTCTATTCTGCTGTCCCACGCTTTTCTTGGTCTACCTCTTCTTCTTTTATTTCCAGTTCTTGCTTCCCATACCTGCATTGTTTGATTCTTTTTGTCCATCCTAATTAAATGTCCCCACCAGTTTAGTTGTTTCTTTTCTATATACTTTTCTGTAGCTTCAATTCCCAGTTCTTCTCTGATGTCATCATTTCTTATCTCTGTCTCTTCTCGTAACTTGTTTTACTCCTATATTATCGAGATATTTCATTTCCACTGCCTGTATTCTACTTTTATCCCTCTTCGTTAGTTTCCACGTCTCGCTCCCATATGTCGGTATAGGTCTATATATGCTCTTATATATATATATTTATTTTTGTCCTTCTGCTAATCTCTTTTTTGTTAATCAGTATATTGCTCAATGCGTGGTATGTTTTAACTGTGTTATTTATTCTGTTACTAAGTTCACCTTCCATTTTCCCATCTTCTGTCAGTGCTACTACTAGGTATTTGAATTGTTCTACTTGCTCTATTTTGTGTTGTTCTATCTTTATATTTATTTGTTCTTTCCAGTTACCTATTATCATCACTTTTGTTTTGTTATAATTCATTTTCATATTGTACTTTTCTAGATGCTTATTCCATACACTCAGGTTGTGCTGCAGATTAGCTTCATTTTCTGCTATCACTACGACATCATCATTGAATTTTTATATTGGTCATTATAACAAAGCTTTTGTTTTCATGTTTTTTTTTAAATTTGTTACTCATGGGGTTTGAAAATATAATAAGTACTGAACATCTGATAAAATGCTGCCTATTCCCATTCGAAATGATTGCGGGAACTGTGTTATCACCTAACAGGCAATGCAATTCTCTTCATTTGCATCTTTCCTCAGGTTGCGCGACTAATTACATAACAATTGTCATTGCAACGGCAGAAATGTGGTTCACAACGCATACAGAAGGGCCATATATTAGCATAAATAAATGCAAAACGCGTGCCGCTTTACAAGATTGTAAACATAGTAAATACAGTTGTTCCCTAGAAACTTTCTAAACTGGGCCAGTGAAAGATTTCATAAACCATGCAGTTTCGCAACATTCTGCACCACAAGCAAAGTTAAATAAAAAAATTAATTAATATATTAATAATAATGTATTAACAACATAATATTCTACCTAAAAGTATTTGTTGTTTTGTTAAAATTATTACACAGATGTCAATATTTAATCCATTTAAAAAACACATGATTATAATTTTAAATTTTATAATCAATGTCAAATATATTTATTTAAAACATTCCTGCAGTGTAAACGCTTTCTGTGTTGCTTACAAAACGGTGCTAAGAGCACTAATAGCTTAACGATATATTTGTACACGCAAATTACTTAAATTACTAGGTGCCGATGCAAATAAACGGAATACTTGTATGCTAATGTGACTACCAATATATTTTATTAATGCTTGCCGGCGGCTAATGTCCTGCCGCGTTGTCGGGTCTATCCTGCGAAATTGCTTTGTATCGATTTTAAAATGTACAGTGATTTAAACTTATGATAAAAATGTAGACATCCCGGGTTTATATATTATCACCCTCCCTCCCGCTTGAATTCAACAAGAGTTATGAGAATTATATTTTAATAAAAGTTGGTACTGTTAAGAACGTTTAATGTTAACATATTCATGTCATCAGGATCACCGAGTGGTGCGATCCATTTGAATTTGTTCGAAATATCAGCTCAAAGTCAAGTTAATTCGCTTCTCACTAATCTACATATCTAGATTTCGATCTTATTAGAACTCATCAGTACAGCTTAGCTAGTGCGGATGAATTCTCAAAATATCTAGTGGTTTATATATTACCTAATGGGCGTGTATTGTTAATTTTGTTAGTGTCGCCAGATGGCGTTAAACTTTCTCCATTGAGAGAAAGTTGCATTACTTACTTTTATCAAAAATAATATTGAGTATTTATTCGTACAAAAAATAATCGTGCGATAAGGCCGTTTCCCGAATTCGCTCTTAATACAGCACTCGCCTTCGGCTCGTGCTGTAAACTCATTCGCTCATTCGAGAAACTTGCCTTCCTGCACTAATAATGCAAATTACTATTGTGCTGTCAATGCATGTCGTGTCAAATAATTATGTTACTGACAGTTTTGTTAGTCAAATCAGAACAAAAACAACGCCATAGTAGGATAGTTACGTCTTTTGTTATCGCTGATTATGATGATGATGACTGCATCTCTCAACATTTTAAAGACACTTCTAGACACATTATTGTCCTACTTGCGATAAATTGGATTACTTACAAAAGAAGAATATTCACTTGCCATTCAGTACATATTTTGTCATAATAATCAAAAAATAATCCTCTGAAATTGACCATATAAAATTATTATTATAATATATAAGTGTGAATCCACCTCTTAGCAATCTACATATCTAGATGGGGGTGCATTGCTAATTTTGATGTGGTGCCGCCAGATGGCATTTAACTTTCCTCCTAGGGGGTTAGTTTTATATATATATATATATATATATATATATATATATATATATATATATATATATATATACTAATAGTATAATTATTATTTATATTTTTTTGAAATTATAAACCCACATTTAGTTTTTAGTAGTAAAACTAATATTCTACTAGTTTAAGTGTAACATACAAGCATAATAGGAATGTGTGCATGTAGGTAAACATAAAAAATAATTACAACCATTGTTCTCCAGTCTGCCGGGTCTGTACGTTTATATAATATCAATTGTTACAAAAGAATCGGCGTGCAGGGTGCAAAGCAAGCGCAGGCTTTCAATAAAAGCAATTTGCACGTTTTATGTACACAAGAGGGGTACAATTAAAAAGACAAATAGGAAGAACACAGTTAAACACGACGGCCGCACCGCTCGGCGGCATTGTCTTTATGCGGAACCGATGACAATTGCCGGTCTGGGGGTAATAACGAGGAACGCAAACAAACGGTTAATTTTAACGTATCAATAAAATGAAAATATACTGAACGCTGATTTTATAAGGATACGAATATATAATAAAGCACAATAATTAATTGGATGAATAATTAAACAATATAATTTTTAATTCTTACATACCCACTACACATTCGTAAATTACCAAATAGCTTTTAACTCCCTAGAATCATGAGCAGTGCTTGAAGCGATGGACAAAGCACGTATTCACTCAAGATACTATAACCTAGTCCAGTAAATTTGTTAGCATGCTATGCACAAAATGGATGAAGAATGGGCTACTAGCAACATCTCTATTAAGAAGAGCGTCAGACAAGGAGACGCAAAATTAGAAAATGCATTTAAAGATCTATCGTGGCATATTCGTCAAATATTGGCAAATATACTCCAATATTGTCAAGTATCGTCAAATATTGTGTAATACCATCAAATATCATCAAATATAGTCAAATATCGTGAAAGGTAGTTAAATATCGTCAAATATAGTCAAATATTGGCAAAAATTGTCAAATATACTTAAATATTATTAAATATCGTCAAATATCGCCAAATATTGATTTCACAATATTTGGCGATTTGTCAAATATTGTTAAATATCGTCAAATATAGTCAAATATAGTCAAATGTTGTCAAATATTGTCAAATATTGACAAATATACTTAAATATTATTAAATATTGTCAAATATCGTCAAATATTGTCAAATATTGTGAAATATTCGTCAAATATTGTCAAATATTGTCAAATATTGTCAAATATAGTCAAGTATTGTCAAGTATCGTCAAATATTATGTAATATTGTTAAATATCGTTCATCAAATATAGTCAAATGTACTTCAAATATCGTCAAATATTGCCAAATATCGTCAAATATTGGCAAATATTGGCAAATATTGTCAAATATACTTAAATATTATTAAATATCGTCAAATATTTTCCAATATCGCCAAATATTGTGAAATATTCGTCAAATATTGTCAAATACAGTCAAATATTGACAAATATACTTAAATATTATTAAATATCGTCAATTTTTGTCAAATATCGTGAAATATTCGACAAATTTTGTCAAATATTGTCAAGTATCCTCAAATATTGTGTAATATTGTTAAATATCGTTTATCAAATATAGTCAAATGTAGTTAAATATCGACAAATATTGTCAAATATCGTCAAATATAATCAAATATTGTCAAATATACTTAAATATTATTAAATATTGTCAAATACCGTCAAATATTGTCAAATATAGTCAAATATTGACAAATATACTTAAATATTATTAAATATCGCAAATATCGCCAAATATTGTCAAATATTCTGAAATATTCGTCAAATATTGTCAAATATTGATAAATATACTTAAATATTATTAAATATTGTCAAATATTGTCAAATATTGTGAAATATTGTCAAATATTGTGAAATATAGTCAAATATTGACAAATATACTTAAATATTATTAAATATCGCAAATATTGTCAAATATCGTGAAATATTCGTCAAATATTGTTAAATATCATCAGATATTGTCAAATATCGTCAAATATTTTATATTAGCGAGTTATAATACATATTATATATTATATGTTATATTTTTAAATTTATTTATTTTTATACCTATATATATTTATACATGTTGCATATTATTGTTGTTGTCCTGTAAGTGGTTTTTCCTTTTCGTAGGACAATAAAGCCTATTATTATTATTATTATTATTATAAATATTAGTAGGTAAAGAAAGTATATGCAGCCGTTTTCGAGCCCATGTTATTCTTATGGCACTTCCGGTCGACCAATTTTGTGTGTAGGGATGCAGCAATGGGGTGTATTTGAAATCTGACTTGTGATTTGGGTTGCCTACACCAGCCCCTCGAGACGTTTTTTGAATTATGACCCTGGGGTTGAAACTAGGGGTGGCATACAGCAGGTGTACATCTGGTTGCCTACATACAAGGGGACGGCGGGAAAATTCAAATATAATTATACAGGCTGATCAAAAATTAAAATCCAAGATGGCGGGCGGCTGTCGCAATATACAGGGTGATCAAAAATTTTAAATCCAAGATGGCGGCTGCCGCATCATACAGGGTGATCAAAAATTAAAATCCAAGATGGCGGCTGCCGCATCATACAGGCTGATCAAAAATTAAAATCCAAGATGGCGGGCGGCTGTCGCAATATACAGGGTGATCAAAAATTTTAAATCCAAGATGGCGGCTGTCGCATCATACAGGGTGATCAAAAATTAAAATCCAAGATGGCGGCTGCTGTCGCAATATACAGGGTGATCAAAAATTAAAATCCAAGATGGCGGGCGCTTTACGCGGGCTGTCAAAAAATCCAAAATGGCCACTTCCGGTCGAAATATAAAATGTCTAAAATCGAAAAATAGCAACTTCCGGTCCGACTTCCGGTCGTCCAAATGGTGTCGTGTTTGTACTCAAATGAAAGGTCTTGACGTCAGGAACACGAATTTGCAGTTATTTCGTGTCTAAGGCCCTTGTGGCACGAGTTCGCTTTTTGCTGTGTAAATATAGGTATGTGACATATCAAATGAAAGGCCTCGGTGTTAGGAGCACAATTCCGATGTGTGTGTTGAAGATCTGAATCTCAATATCGGTTCCCCTCCCCCGCAGCGCACCAGCTCTCATGCACCAATGGCTCAGACGTTCCACTAGGGTGTTGTTTTTTGTTGTTGTTGTTGTTGTTCCAATTTGCGTGCTCCACTCGAGGTGGATGTGAAAAGCGGGGAACGCGGGCTCACGCGGGGGCACGGGGGCGGTTTATTTCGAATTATTCAAATGAAATTGATTCGTTTTTTATCCATAGCAACTCGTTATTTTCACAGACAAATTTGGGGTACTTTTGTCTAAACAGACAGGAACTATTTCCTGCGCGATAACATGTTTCGAGTGATAACAGTTTTTAATACAGGATGTGGTAGTGATAAACAAACGGAAACCGGATGCATTTCCGCTGATAAATTAGTACAGTCTATACATGTTTCATAAATATCACACTGCTGATTGGCTGATGAATTTATTGCCAGAGTATAAATAGCTAGATTTTTTATAATTTAGTAGTAGTCATCGTTTCAATGAATAACAACGCGGTAGAAATTCGAATTGAAGAAAATCAGTGTGATTCTGGAAGAAGTTCACCAACAGCATTCTTAAACAACATGTTGCAAGACTTTGAAGAGGAGCTGAAAAGTGAACGTCGACTTATTAATGAAGTTAGTTATTCCATATCAAATTCTATATCCATTTCAACTGGATTCAGCGCAGTTCGAGGCTATTATCAGTGCATTCGAATATTCGATTCAAAGAGCAGCTTTACATTAATACCAATTGAGTGGAATGCATTAAAAACTCATTGGGAGAAAGTGAAACAATTCTTTTCAACCCCAAAACCCCCAAAACGTGGGATTAAAAGGAAGTGTCCACACTGCAGTTGTTCGCTGACCGATGTCCAAAAGGAGAAAATATCGTATTCTGAAATAGTTCCCGTTTGCGATAGCTGCACCATTAGCTTCCATTCGACGACGAAGAAAGCACGATATATTACGCTGCAAAGCAGAGGAGTCCAGTTCAATTTAGATCAGAAGACTGTGTGCCAGCTAGAAGGTCTATTTAAATTAATTGATTATCGTTTGGAGCGTTTGAAAACATTAAACTTTGTGGATTACTACAACGAGTGTCTGCTGCATTTCACAAATTTACCCGATGACTGTAACGTTATATCGACGCTGGAAAGTGTGTTACAAAATTCATCAGTCAAGTATTACTATGAGAGTGTAGAATGTATGTATGAAATACTGGCATACAATAGAAACAAGTTTGTACAGGACGTGCAAACAACACGTCAGTGTAATGGTTAAAGTCGCCAAAGCAACAAGGGGTGAGGAAGAAGAAGAACATCAGCTGCGAAGAAAAGTACGATTGGAGACGCACATTAGAAAAATCCAACAGTTAAAATTAACAATCAAAACCTATGAAGATGCGAAAAAGTGTTACCAGCTTTTTTCCAACCTTAGTATCAGTGAATAAGTGTTGCAGTTGTCACTGTCGGACACAATATAAACTACATTTAATGAAACATATATCGGCATGTGAACTGGACTTAATGTGGGACACACTTCCATCATATTTGAAAGAGGATAGAGACATTGTTGCATGTCTTCCATGCTTTGAACATTATAATTTACCAGGGGAAAGGGATCATATCGATGGACCCCCACCACCTCGCTACAGATGCTATAAATGTCTAAACATCGCTCCGGAAACTTTAGTAGGCATTGTTTAAGTGTCCAAGTAAAAATATTACCATTTAAAATGTTGATGAACATTGCAAATTTTGTGTTGCTGGTTGGGGTATTTGATAAGTCGTTCTATGCCACCATACCCACTGCTGAAATTGAGGAATGCTATATTATCATGATTGATGGAAAATCTGATACATGGCCGTTTGGATGGAAGAGAATGATTCTGTTACCTGGGACCCTACCACCAACATGTGTCACACAAATTGAAGGAAACGACATCGAAGATGGTGTTATCAATTTTAAACTAATGTATGTATTTCCAAATCGATCATATTACAAAACCGAACAATGGCGGAGCTATATAACCAAGTTACCAACCTCAAGAGAAGAAAAAAATAGCATCACACTCAACAATAATACATTACAACCAGCAATACAAGTAGTGGAATATATTCCAAGCACACAATTATTTGAAGAGCAAGAAGAAGAAGTCAACAACAACCCTACCACAGAATTATTCGAAGAGGAAGAGGAAGAAGTCCACTCCTTATCTACAACTTCTAGAGAATATGTATCATCATCGTCTGAATGTTCCCCTGCAAAGAAGTCCCCCAAATATACCAAAGTAATTGCAATTTTTGTCGTTAATTTATGTATAATTCTATATATCTTTCATTTCATTCAATCAATTATGCTTTTGATTGATTTATGTATGGATTAATGTTGTTGTTTGCTTGTAATAATAAAAATAAAATAAATATATATATATATATATATATATATAAACTTGTATGGTTTTCTTACCTTTTTCTTTCTCAGTAGCAGCAGAATAAATAAATAAAACAATATATTTAAAAAGGTAAGTAAAATATTTATTCATTTAAATTAATCAATTAATACATTTCATTTAACATTTATAAGTTCCTAAATACGATTTACATGCACTACAATAATGTTTGCTATTCTTGAGAGAGTGAAAACAATAGGGAATACATGGAGTGCAAATACATATACAACATAATAAAGCTAATAAATGAGTCTTGCAACTAGATTTATATTCAACTGTAGTCATTTCGGTGACATTACAAGACTTGCAATAACTCAACTGAGAATGCGGCCCGAACATGTTTACACTGTCACCATCAACTGCAAAATGATCAAATAACTTCACAATGCATTCGATTTATGAATCCAGCTATTCTGGGATTTATCAAGCCCCAACCATTTCACATACACCTTGGCTCCTTTGCGTCGCAGCACCTTTTCAACCAAGTAGACATCTTCATGTTTCGCTTTCTGCAGCTCGTGCTCGTAAAATGCCCCCTGAATTGGACTACCTTGCATATCATTCAATAAATATGTTACCGGACTGCTAATCTTAACCTTTTCAATTCGAAATAATTCAGTAGACCAATTTGGTGTATAACCTTTATCAAACAATGCCTTCTGCTTACTTATGCGTACAACATCACCAACATGAAATTGTCCTTTGGCGGCAATCTTCAAATGTGAATAAACCCCTTTGAGCAAGTCTTTCTCATTTCCACGATTTACATCTTTGGGTTTCATGCCAGTTGTTCTATGTCGTGTAGCATTGTACTCTGCTGTAACTTCCCCCAGTATTGAGTACCAATTATACTTTCCATTCAAGCTGAATGCTCGATACAATTTATCTTTTAACGTTCTAATAACTCGCTCCGCCATGCATGCTTTCATAATGGTGTACGTGGAATAATGATTCACATTATGCTTTTTCATTAACACATTAAATTGTTGGTTGTAAAACTCTTTACCCTGATCAGTTTGCAGATTTCGGGGAATACGTCCACCTGAAGTTTGAAAGATGTTCTTGAATGCTTCCGTTAAACTTGCTGCAGATTTGTCTTTTAACGGCATAGTCCATAGAAATTTCGAGAAACAATCAAGCACCACCAGTATGAATTTATAGCCTTTATTTTCACGAGCATACGGACCAAATTCGGCTAAATCTGCTTGCCATAAATCATCTATACCTTTTAGTATAACTCGACGTCTCTTGAAATTTTTACGAGTTGGTTTATGTAACTCATTCACTACGTCCTGCTTGATGGATCCCGATTTTAGGGGGCCCATGAGGAATATCTTTAAAATCCACTACGCCTGCGGGTGCAAGCACTTTTGGTTTACTCTGTGGTTGTTGTGATAATGTATCTTGAATTTTTTTAATATCAGAGGCCAACGTCTGTAACTCCTTTTCAACCTTATCTTTAAATGTAGTATATTTACTATGTTTCGTATTTATATTCGTTGTCAATGCTGTTAGAACATTACTTATTGAGGAATCACATTCCACAGATTTATTGTTCAGTATGTTTATATTATTTTGTACTTCTATAGTTTTATCATTTAATATTTTTAAATTATTTTCCATTTTCTTATTAAAGGCTTCATAGTTACTATCTTTCATATTTATATTTTCTGTTAGCGTTTTAAGTACAGTGCCTATTTTCATATTACATTCATTTACTTCTAAATCAATTTCATTTTTAAAGCCTTTTAACTCGTTTGCAAATGCTTTTAAATCCAACACTTCCTGACCGAGTACATCACTGACATTTAGCAAGTCTTTATTAATTATATCAGTCTTATCATTAACCTTATTCAAGTAATGATTAACATTTGAAATATTTTTATCAACAAAATCTTTAGTGGCAGCATCTGATTTGTCAAGCGGTTCATTTATATTGCAGATTCTTTTATTGTCTACATTAAAATCTCCATCACGTGTAAAAAGAAACCCAGGCCCAGGGGGACCGCGAGTTATACCACTTTTACGGTTTGAATGACGTCCGAACTTGTCAATACTCATTGTACTTCTGATCACAAATTATTCTCTCACTCTATTATATTAGCTTCGCGTAATTCCTCTTCAATGGCAACGATTTCATTCTGATGAGAAGTATTTCCAGCTTGACGTGAAGCATGCAAAAGACACAAACGATCCACTAATTCCTCAAGATTGTCCCAATAGCGGTATTGTACTTTTGCAATATTCAAATTATTATTAGTGTTGACATATAAGGAAGAATCAAAAAGACCTCTGCCGGATGATGATGGACCTGACCAGGAATGCGTTCTAGGAATAGTTGGTTTATCGAAAAGGGGTTTTATTATACTTGTATATTTGCGTGATTTATTCCCCTGTTTCTGACCAGTAGGTTCATAATTTCTCTTCAAAGCATTTGTTCTCTCCAATATATCTTTATAATTTCGTCTGTCGTTTTCGTTAAATCCAATGGGAAGTTTTTTAAAAAGCAACTCATACAAACCGGGGGTACCCTTATAGTGAATTCCTTTTATAATTAAATCATTACCATTCAACGCAACTTCTGATTTAGCAATCATCCATTTCTCGGTGTGTGGATTAAAAGTTATACCATATTTTAAATCAAATGCATCATCTCCATCGCTGATTAACTGCTCCAAGTATTGTCTTGGTAGTGGAGCATACTGTTCCAAATAGGACTGCAACGCTTCGGGTCTAGTCTCTTCAACAAACGTTTGATACATGTTTCGATCACTTTGAAAAATTTCATCATCATCTTCATCATCAGCATTATCATTATTGGAGCGTATTGTGTCAGTTATAGCAGCAGCATTCTCAAAAGTATCCTCATGTTCCATTGGTAAAAACTGTGCTGTGGGTCGCTTTGGCTGAGTTTTCTGTATATAATTACTTGCTTTGCGTTTAGAACTCCTAACCATATCATCACCATCATCATCATCATCCATGTCCGAACTTGAACTTTGATGTTTAGAACTCCTAACCATATCATCACCATCATCATCATCATCATCCATTTCCGAACTTGAACTTTGATGATTTTGTTTAAATGATTTAATTGGAATTTTAGAAGGACTTGTAGATTGCTTAAATGATTTAATAGGACTTGTGGATTGTTTAAGTTTCTTTGTAGGTGCTTGTTGTTGTTGTGTAAGTATTAAATTTTTAATGGGTTCGATTAGTGGTTTGTAAGTTTTATTCAGTAATTCATCTTCCTCGCTTCGATTCAGCTTCATAGCCAACAACTTTTTGCGAATTGCTTTCTGAGTATCAATCAACTTACGTTGAACATTTCGACCCATCCTTAAACAGGCTTGAACAGGTTTTAACAGCTAACAAACAGCCAACGAACAGATTTTGAACAGGTTTGAACAGCTAATGATCAGATTTTGAACAGGTTTGAACGGGTTTGAACAGGTTTGAACAGGTTCAACAGGTATATAAACAGTTTAAACAGATATTCAAACAACAACTTAAACAGGTTAACAGGTCTTATTCCTTCGATGGTCTGTTATCTACTAATAAATATCTATTTACTCGACACTATATATTCATCTAAATATTTACGATATCTTCCCTTATCTATGTCACAATCTTTATCCACTGTAATAAAACCGTAGGGTTCTTTCCAGCATGCTACACACATATCCTTGAATTTATCAAAAGACATGTCACTGGAAATGTGATCGTTGAAAACATGCTTTAGATTTAAATCATCCTGTTTGAAGAGTATTATAAAATTGGCATTATCACGTACGAGATGTTTCGGAATTCGCGTGTATGTTTGACACAAGTAAAAAGAATCAATCTTGTTATGACGACCCATACTGAAATATTCGCGTATCACATCCTGTTTATCACAAGCCACATCGTCGAATATAAAAATTGAATCAGGTTTTGCATCGCTAGGCTTCATGATCTCAACGTTCTCTTTAAAGGGAAAATATCCAATACCCTTGAGTGGTTTTAAAACTTTTTCGAGAAACTGATATTTAGGCTGGTATAGTGATTTGGAATATACATAGACATTCTTAAATTTCAATCCGTTTTCATCAAACAGTAGACTCAACATCACGTTGGATTTTCCACAGTTCGATGGACCACAAATTAGACATCTGAGTGTGTTTGGAAGCAAAATACCATGACGTCTCTCTTTTGTGAGCGACATACCTTCGCCTACACAGTTGTCTAGATTCATAATCGGTAAAGATTGTTTCTGTTTAACAAATCGCATCGTACTGACCATAATTTCCCTAAACTTGCTTATAAATACAATGGTTAGTTTTCCAAGAACATCATACAGTTATGTACACCGGTAGAGGAATCATCAATTCACTCATCAACAAGCTCCCGTTCGAGTTGCATGTACCAGGTGGTTATCAGTATTGTGGACCAGGTACAAAGTTAGAAAAACGTTTAGCAAGAGGTGATCCAGGCATTAACGCTCTAGACAGCGCTTGCAAACAACACGATATCGCATATTCACGAAGCAATCAATTGTCGGATCGACACGCAGCGGATAAAATACTTCAGCAAGCTGCTTGGCAAAGAGTAAAGGCAAGAGACGCAAAGCTTGGTGAAAAAGCGACAGCTTTATCAGTTGCTACTGCAATGAAGGTTAAACGAAAACTTGGGATGGGTGTTAAACGCAAGACTAAGCAAAATAAAGTAGCTTTAAATAGTGGTGTTGTCTCAAAAGTACGCAAGGCAATGAAAAAATTCAAGGCTCTGGATGTGAGTGAAGGTAGTAAAATTGCTCTTGCTTCAGCTAGAGCAGCTGTGAGGGAAGTGGGTGGACGTAGAAAAATTCGTACTCCACGTATAATTCCAATACCGAAGCAGGGTGGAATTTTACCGTTAATCCCGCTGTTTGCGGGGTTAAGCGCTTTGGGCTCGTTGGCAGGAGGTGCTGCAGGAATTGCGAAGGCTGTAAGTGCCTCAAAGGATGCACGAAATAAATTAGCTGAATCAGAACGACATAATAAAACGATGGAGGCAATCGCATTAGGTAAAAGTGGTCGTGGTCTTTATTTGAAACCGTACCGAAAAGGGTTAGGACTTTATTTAAAAAAATCAAAAAACTGCTAAGTAAGCTACCTCGACGTCCTCTCAACGATGCTGATATTGAAAAATATACAAAAGATCTTAAACATTTCCGTGGTGTGTTTATGCGTGACACGCTTCCAATCAAACCTTTGCGTAACGAGTGTGCGGTTGTGAATTTAGACTCTGTGAAAGGGATCGGTACGCATTGGGTAGCATACAAGAAACATGGGAAATATGTTACATATTTTGACAGTTTTGGTGATTTACAACCGCCCACCGAATTGTTAAAATATTTTCGAGGTAGCAACATAAAATACAATCATGATAGATACCAAAAGTTTAACAGTTACAACTGCGGGCATTTATGTTTACAATTCTTATTGGAGTAATAAAAGTAAAGACAACTGCACATATGTGTCAGTCATGTCTCAGACCTTCACGCTGCAGAGTAATACGAATGTGTTGTCAGTGAATTATTATCCACCTATAGAATTAAATCATGATAAATTATATTGCCTAGGATTAATAGGATTCTATACATATAACACTATTCCAAATATTGAAGAAGACCGTAATAATTTATTCTGTTACGGTGACGACGAGAAGCAGATTATAATTCCCGCTGGTTCATATGAGATAACAGATATTGAGCTCTATTTACAAAACCAGCTGCTTGACGATAGCACCACCCACGACAAGGTCGAGCGAGATAAAGTGCTGTCGATTAAACCGAATAACAATACACTTAAATGTGAAATAAAAAGTAAATACAACATTGATTTCACTTCTAATCATTCAATTGGAAGGCTGCTGGGTTTTTCTGCACAGATATTAGCTGCTGGACAATTGCACGAATCCGATTTACCTGTGGAAATTATAAAAGTTTCCAGTGTACGAGTCGAGTGCAATATTGTACACGGTGCTTATTACGATAACAAGTTGTCGCATACCATATACGAATTTTCACCCACCGTCGATCCTGGATTTGCAATAAATATCGAGCCCCGCAACATCATTTACTTGCCTATTAATGCTCGAGCAATAGATAACATTACAGTGACAATCCTCGATCAAGACGGTCATCCTGTAAATTTCAGAGGAGAAAAAATACTGGTGCGATTAGAATTAAAGAGTATTAAGTGAGAGAGATGGGGATTAATTTTCATTGTAAGCATATAAACAACGTAGCAAGATACAATCCCAGCAGTCCACATTTAGCTCGGAAAGAGTTAACACCTACTTTGAAAAATAAACTATTATCTCTAGGTTATAAGTTAAAGAAGCATTAACGTTATGGATAAAGTAAACATATTTTCCAATATTCACTATGAAGAGACTATTACAAAGAATGAATTTCACACATACCATCCTCTGGCTCAAAATTATAGAAACAACGATGAGATTCGTATAGTCATACAACACCAGGACATGTACACGTGTCCTAGTGAAAGTTATATTTATGTGAGTGGAACCGTTCAGTTTCCAGCACTCGTTGCACCTGCAACTGTACACAATTTTGAATTTGTTAAAAACGCTTACGCGTATTTGTTTGATGAAATTCGATATGAGTTGAATGGAGTTGAAATCGATAAAAATCGTGATGTTGGAATCACTAGCACGATTAAAGGATTACTTTCCAACACTAAACGAGATCAGCATATACTTGATCTATTTGGATGGGCTGCAAGTGCTACAAATGTTACATACTTTGAAAATAGTAGAAAGTTCTATGCTCTGATCCCACTAAAGTATTTACTAGGCTTTGCAGAGGATTATACAAAGATTTTAATTAATGTGAAACAGGAATTAATTCTACTACGTGCTAGAACTGATGTAAATTGTTACAAGGGAGATGCGAATATAACGTTCGATATAGACAAAGTGTTTTGGAGAATTCCACATATTCAACTCAACGATGAAATTAGATTGGATGTTTTGAATAGACTCAAAGAAGATAAACCAATTTTGATTCCGTTTCGAAAATGGGAGTTGCACGAGTTACCCTCTCTAAAAAATACTGATAGAGACATCTGGTCGGTGAAAACATCTACGAGTCTAGAGAAGCCTCGATATATAATAATTGCGCTGCAAGAGGGGCGAAGGGATAATCATACAAGAACTGCATCCAAATTTGATAATGCATCAGTACGAAATATGAAAATTTACCTAAACTCAGACTCCTATCCGTATGATAATTTAAATCTTGATATGAATAATGGAGATTATGCACAACTCTATTACATGTATGCAGCATTCCAAAACAGTTATTACGGTAACAGCACCAATGAGCCAATACTAAATATGATCGAATTCAGGGAACATGTTCTTTTTGTCTTCGATGTGTCCAAACAGAATGAGAGTATAAAATCATCCACCATTGATTTAAAAGTAGAACTGGAAGCTGCACGAGCATTTAGAGCAAACACTCAAGCATATTGTCTCATTTTATGTGACACAGTTGTCGAGTATACTCCGTTGTCAGGAATAGTGCGAAAATTGATAACGTGAGACAGAAATGTGTATCATTTTTAACAGATTCTGGCGGGGTAGATATAGTTGAAATTTTTACTATTGAACTCCAGTGCGAATCTCGAAATGGTAGCGAATGGTTGTGGAGTGCTGCCAATCGTATCCGTTTTCGTGGAAGAATCAATCATTTGGAAAAGCTACTAACACCGATACTGAGAAAGAAGCAGCAGCAGCACAGCATCGCTATGGATCAGCGGTTTATTATCGATGTTCAAGGATTTATTGTAAATGAAAAATTTATACCAAAGGAACTTTCCATCAAATCATTCGATGAGAATGATGTGAACACCTACTCATTCAAACCACCAACACCATTCCGTTCTCTCAGCATCTCCAATAAAAAACAGACATGCTGGTTGGAGAATAATCATCATGGACTTAAATACAATTCTGGAAATATACCGTTAAAACTTATTCCGCACATTTTAAAATATCACATTAGAAATACGACTAGTTTTAGAATAATAATATTTGTTAAAGGAGCAGTAAAACAAGAGTTTATTGAATCTATTTTAGGTTTGTATTTGTCACAAAATAATTATACAGTTATTAATTTAGAAAATAATGAAGATGAATATTATGATTGCCCGAATTTAGTTAAAACCGAACATGTATGTTTAAATCATTTCAATACTTATAGTATATGTACTATTAAAAATGTAAAAATATTATATGATTATTTAAAGGAAATAAAAACATAATTATTTTTATATGCTTTATTTTATTCTTTCGTAATAACCCTAAGCCCTAATCACTAAACCCTAAGCCCTAAGCCTTAAGCCCTATTAATATTTTATGTTGGTTGTCTGGATATTGGAAAACCCGGGCAAAATGAATGGTGTTATTGTAATTTCATGAACATAAATAAGATACATAATTTTTTCTTCTTCTCCGTCTTAATATGATAGGTATACTTATTTAGTATTTTAGTATTTATTTTTATATGGTGTGAGCCCGCGTTCCCCGCGTTTCACATCCACCTCGAGTGGAGCACGCAAATTGGAACAACAACAACAACAACAAAAAACAACACCCTAGTGGAACGTCTGAGCCATTGGTGCATGAGAGCTGGTGCGCTGCGGGGGAGGGGAACCGATATTGAGATTCAGATCTTCAACACACACATCGGAATTGTGCTCCTAACACCGAGGCCTTTCATTTGATATGTCACATACCTATATTTACACAGCAAAAAGCGAACTCGTGCCACAAGGGCCTTAGACACGAAATAACTGCAAATTCGTGTTCCTGACGTCAAGACCTTTCATTTGAGTACAAACACGACACCATTTGGACGACCGGAAGTCGGACCGGAAGTTGCTATTTTTCGATTTTAGACATTTTATATTTCGACCGGAAGTGGCCATTTTGGATTTTTTGACAGCCCGCGTAAAGCGCCCGCCATCTTGGATTTTAATTTTTGATCACCCTGTATATTGCGACAGCAGCCGCCATCTTGGATTTTAATTTTTGATCACCCTGTATGATGCGACAGCCGCCATCTTGGATTTAAAATTTTTGATCACCCTGTATATTGCGACAGCCGCCCGCCATCTTGGATTTTAATTTTTGATCAGCCTGTATGATGCGGCAGCCGCCATCTTGGATTTTAATTTTTGATCACCCTGTATGATGCGGCAGCCGCCATCTTGGATTTAAAATTTTTGATCACCCTGTATATTGCGACAGCCGCCCGCCATCTTGGATTTTAATTTTTGATCAGCCTGTATAATTATATTTGAATTTTCCCGCCGTCCCCTTGTATGTAGGCAACCAGATGTACACCTGCTGTATGCCACCCCTAGTTTCAACCCCAGGGTCATAATTCAAAAAACGTCTCGAGGGGCTGGTGTAGGCAACCCAAATCACAAGTCAGATTTCAAATACACCCCATTGCTGCATCCCTACACACAAAATTGGTCGACCGGAAGTGCCATAAGAATAACATGGGCTCGAAAACGGCTGCATATACTTTCTTTACCTACTAATATTGTCAAGTATCGTCAAATATTGTGTATTATTGTTAAATATCATTATATATATATATCATTATATTCACTCAAGATACTCTAACCAAGTCCAGGCAATTTGTGAGCATGCTATGCACACATCAAAATGGATGAAGAATGAGCTACTAACAACATCTCTATCTAGAGGGACGTCAGACAAGGAGACGAAATATCATGCTAGCTCTAGAAAATGCATTTAAAGATCTATCGAGGAAGATAATACTATAATACTAAGATTATGAATCCAACTTACTTCTTACCATAAAAAACCACACTCTCGAATTAGTCGGAATCTATGTGTATTTGGGAGATAATATAAAGCTTGGGAGAAAACTAAACAGCCGAGACAACCAAAAAGATAGGTTTAGCATGGGCAGCATTCGTTAAGCTCAGGAATGTACTCCGAGGATCGAAAATCCCTACAATCTCAAGCATACCTGTAGCAACATACGGACTTAAAACTACAACGCTCATGAAAAATAACATAAATCTACATCGAATCTGCCAAAAAGCGATGGTGCAAACTGCAATTAGTTGCAGTTTGCAACATCGCTCTTTGGTGTTTTCGTGTACTTTTTCATTTAATTTTTCTTTATGCGCTTGAAAGAAACATATATGTTTATACAGCGTGCACCCCAAACCTAAACGGAGTGTTTACAGCAAACAGCACACGGTTTTTACACGCTATTTTAATGCATTTAGAATCAAGAAAATCAATGCAGCACAGACACTCTTACACACACCTCCACATGCGATACCTAATACTATTAGCATGCGATTATCTGAACTGCATTTGAGAAAGTCGATAGTGAGAACGGTTTTTTTTTGTTTGGTCGGATAAGAACAGGCGCTGATTAACTAGAGCCGTAGAGTGGCTGGTGCTTTTCCCCCGGTGCAATTTGGCGTGATTATATGTAAAGATGTCTGCGGAGGGAATTAACTTTCGTTTAAATTGAAACTATATATCTATCTAATGTAATCAAACATCGCCAAATATTGTGAAATATTCGTCAAATATTGTGAAATATAATCAAATATTGTCAAATATCGTCAAATATTGTACAATATTGTTAAATATCATCAAATATCGTCAAATATCGTCAATACATTTGACGAAATTTGATGATATTTGACGATATTTAGCAATATTTGATTGTATTTCACAATATTTGACGAATATTTGACAATATTTGACGATGTTTGATTACATTAGATCTATATATATATATTGTCAAATATCGTCAAATATTGTCAAATATTGTATAATATTGTTAAATATTGTCAAATATTGTATAATATTGTTAAATATCATCAAATATAATTAAATATTGGATTCTTAGGGCGTCAAATACAGTCAAATATTGTTAAATATCGTCAAATATCATCAAATATAGTCAAATGTAGTCAAATATCATCAAATATCATCAAATATCGTCAAATGTAGTCAAATATCGTCAAATATCGTCAAATATCGCCAAAGATTGTGAAATATTCGTCAAATATTGTGAAAAAATCCTCAAATATTGTGAAATATTCGACAAATATTGTCAAATATCGTCAAATATTGTGAAATATTCGACAAATATTGTCAAATATCGTCAAATATTATCAAATATTATCAAATATTGTCAAATATCGTCAAATATTTTATAATATTGTCAAATATCATCAAATATAGTTAACTATTGGATTGTTAAGGCGTCTACTTTGTGATAATTAATTTTAATGGATAAATAAAAAAGAACAGAATAATGAATTGCGTAAAAAAGTAACCTTTCAAACTTATATGGAGTATTTTAAAAATTACAAAAAAATCGTAGTTATTATTTTTGAAAATTCTAATGACAGTTATGTGTTACTCGATTAATTAGCTATGAATTGAGATATAATATGTTTATATAGTTGAATTATAAAGATCAGAACAGTGAAAAACGTAAAAAGTAACCTCTCAAACTTATGTGGGCTGTTAAAAAAATAAAAAATTGTAAAAAATCGTAGCTATTATTTTTGAAAATTCTAATAACAGTTATGTGTGAAAAATTCCTCAAATATTGTGAAATATTCGACAAATATTGTCAAATATCGTCAAATATTATCTAATATTGTCAAATATCGTCAAATATTGTATAATATTGTTAAATATTGTCAAATATCATCAAATATAATTAAATATTGGATTGTTAGGGCATCAAATACAGTCAAATATTGTAAATATCGTCAAATATCATCAAATATAGTCAAATATCGCCAAATGTGGTCAAATATCATCAAATATCGCCAAATATTACAAAGATTGTGAAATATTCGTCAAATATTGTGAAAAATTCCTCAAATATTGTGAAATATTCGACAAATATTGTCAAATATCGTCAAATATTGTATAATATTGTTAAATATTGTCAAATATCATCAAATATAATTAAATATTGGATTGTTAGGGCGTCAAATACAGTCAAATATTGTTAAATATCGTCAAATATCATCAAATATAGTCAAATATCGTCAAATGTAGTAAAATATCGTCAAATATCGCCAAATATTGCCAAAGATTGTGAAATATTCGAAAAATATTGTGAAATATTCGAAAAATATTGTCAAATATCGTCAAATATTGTATAATATTGTTAAATATTGTCAAATATCATCAAATATAGTTAAATATTGGATTGCCGTCTACTTTGTGATAATTAATTTTAATGGATAAATAAAAAAGATCAGAATAATGAAATGCGTAAAAAAGTAACCTCTCAAACTTATATGGAGTGTTTTAAAAATTGCAAAAAATCGTAGTTATTATTTTTGAAAATTCTAATGACAGTTATGTGTTACTGGATTAATTAGCTACGAAATGAGATATAATATGTTTATATAGTTGAATTATTAAGATCAGAAGAGTGAAAAACGTAAAAAGTAACCTCTCAAACTTATGTGGGCTGTTTAAAAAATTGTAAAAAATCATAGCTATTATGTTTGAAAATTTTAATAACAGTTATGTGTTACTAACTTAATTAGCTACAAAATGAGATAGAAAATTTGTATATAGCTAAATTATTAAGATGAGAATAATGAAAATCGCAATAAAGTAACGTCTCAAACTTATGTGGGCTGTTTAAAAAATCGTAAAAAATCATAGCTATTGTTTTTGAAAATTCTAATAACAATTATGTGTTACTGGATTAATTAGCTAGGAAATGAGATATAATATGTGTACATAGCTAAATTATTAAGATCAGAATAGTGAAAAACGTAAAAAAGTAACCTCTCAAACTTATGTGGGCTGTTTAAAAAATTGTAAAAAATCGTAGCTATTATTTTTGAAAATTTTAATAACAGTTATGTGTTACTAACTTAATTAGCTACAAAATGAGATATAAAATTTGTATATAGCTAAATTATTAAGATGAGAATAATGATAATCGCAATAAAGTAACGTCTCAAACTTATGTGGGCTGTTTAAAAAATCGTAAAAAATCATAGCTATTGTTTTTAAAAATTCTAATAACAGTTATGTGTTACTAACTTAATTAGATACAAAATGAGATATAATATATTTATATAGCTGAATTATTAACATCAGAATAGTGAAAAACGTAAAAAAGTAACCTCTCAAACTTATGTGGGCTGTTTAAAAAATTGTAAAAAATCGTAGCTATTATTTTTGAAAATTTTAAAAACAGTTATGTGTTCCTAACTTAATTAGTAACAAAATGAGATATAATATGTTTATATAGCTGAATTATTAAGATCAGAATAGTGAGAAACGTAAACAAGTAACCTCTCATACTTATGTGGGCTGTTTAAAAAATCGTAAAAAATCATAGCTATTATTTTTGAAAATTCTAATAACAGTTATGTGTTACTAACTTAATTAGCAACAAAATGAGATATAATATGTTTATATAGCTGAATTATTAAGATCAGAATAGTGAAAAACGTAAAAAAGTAACCTCTCAAACTTATGTGGGCTGTTTAAAAAATTGTAAAAAATCGTAGATATTATTTTTGAAAATTTTAATAACAGTTATGTGTTAATAATTTAATTAGCTACAAGATGAGATATAATATGTTTATATAGCTGCATTATTAAGATCAGAATAGTGAAAAACGTAAAAAAGTAACCTCTCAAACTTATGTGGGCTGTTTAAAAAATTGTAAAAAATCCTAGCTATTATTTTTATAATTCTAATAACAGTTATGTACTAACTTAATTAGCTACAATATGAGATATAATATGTTTATATAGCTGAATTATTAAGATCAGAATAGTGAAAAACGTAAAAAAGTAACCTCTCAAACTTATGTGGGTTGTTTAAAAAATTGTAAAAAATCGTAGCTATTATTTTTGAAAATTTTAATAACAGTTATCTGTTACTGGATTAATTAGCTACGTAATAAGGTATAATATGTGTACATAGCTAAATTATTAAGATCAGAATAGTGAAAAACGTAAAAAGTAACCTCTCAAATGTATGTGGGCTGTTTAAAAAATTGTAAAAAATCGTAGCTACTATTTTTGATAATTCTAATAACAGTTATGTGTTACTAACTTAATTAGCTACACAATGAGATATAATATGTTTATATAGCTAAATTATTAAGATCAGAATAATGAAATGCGTACAAAAGTAACCTCGCAAACTTAAGTGGGGTGTTTAAAAATTGAAAAAAAATCGTAGTTATTATTTTTTAAACTTCTAATGACAGTTATGTGTTACTTGATTAGCTACGAAATGAGATATAATATGTTCGGCTCCAGTCATCGGAGGAGCTCGAAAATGGCTAGAGCTTAGCCGAAACTAGTTGCAAAGTGTAACTGAAGTGTGACAAAAAACAAAATAAAAAATCGGTTTATTTATCCTTTAAATATAGTTAAATATCGTCAAATGTAGTCAAATATCGCCAAATATTGCGAAATATTCGTCAAATATTGTGTAATATTATCAAATATACTTAAATATTATTAAATATCGTCAAATATTGTGTAATATTATCAAATATAATTAAATATTATTAAATATCGTCGAATATTGTCAAATATTGCCAATTATTGTCAAATATCGCCAAATATTGTCCAATATTGACAAATTATCAAAAATATTGAATATTGTCAAAATGTCAAAAAAAGGTCAAAAATGTTAAAAACGTAAAAAAAAGTGAAAAGTTACAAAAACGGCAAAAATGGCTGATGTACTGAGTAGGTATGCTTTTTTGACATCAGACATCGTAATAAAGTATATTACTGCTAACATTTTACAAAAAAAAATACAATATTTTATCCATAATTTCTAAAGATAAAGTAAAATTCTAAATATCATTATTCTTAAGCGTGACAATGAAAGTTTTGATATAAACAAAATGATTAATATTCTCTTTACTATCTCTAGCAAACTAACTGTACGACGCCAACACCGCTCAGTGGGTTGGTTAAAGTGGCGATGTCAAATTGAATTGTGATTACGCGTCGCGCACCGAATGCAAAGCGGATGCTCTCGTTAAATCCATCATTTGTTACTAATTCAATGAACCGAAATGGCTTGGAAGTCGCGCTTTGTTGTCGCGACATCGGGCACTTTTAGGAGTTTCATGGACGGCCTGCCGCGCAAAACGGTCGGGCCCCTAGGGCAGACAATAGAGAAGAAAATTGAGTTGCGAAACGATACACGTGTGCAGTGGGGAACTGGAGATTTCTTCTATTCATGACTATTGTAAATAATATGCACCTTTTGTCAATTGTGGAAATACGACGCGAGGGATTTCAATATGTGAATATGTTATGTGAAATAATGTATAGCAGAATTGATACAACTAACCCCCTAGGAGGAAAGTTAAAGGCCATCTGGCGGTACCACATCATTTAGCAATGCACATCCATATGGTAATAACCGTCAATATGCTCATGCCATCAGGATCACCGGGTAGTGCCCTCTATAAAATAATATTCCAACAGAGTGCTTGAGATATCAGCACAAGGCCAATCTTATAAAACATATACAAGTGTGAATCCACCTCTTAGCAATCTACATATCTAATATTTCCTCCTAGGGGGTTAGTTGTATCATTTTTGTATATAACCACTCGAGATATTGTGTGAATTCATCCACACTAACTGAGCTACACTGATGAGATCTAATAAGATCGAAATCTACATATGTAGATTTCGATCTTATTAGATATACATATATACATATATACATATGTAGAGGTGGATTTACACTTGTATATGTTTTAAAGCAGAATTGTAAAATGATTTTATACTAGAAGTAGTAGTAGTATGTGGCGGGTTGAGCAGCATTATTTTGATCACCCGCTATTTTAATAATTCAAAAACTGTTTTGAATGCCCGTCCACTTTTTCAAATGACTTTAACTCTGCATTACACTGTTATCCGTTTTTTATATGATTCAATTAATTTTGTTTTAGTAATTTAACTTCCGTATTCACCAACGTTTTACCATTGACTAAAAAGTCGTAGGTTTAGTCAATGGTTTTACCCATAAGTATTCGTTGTTATAACGACAATAAATGCATTATATAGGGAATGTAGTTACTTTAGATTCTCTCTATTGCAAACACTGAACAATTAAACAAAAGGTGACATCAACGCTCCAATTGCAAGCGCTATTCAAGGTGTTTGACATTTGTTTTGGCATATTCTGTCACAATAACGTTGTCAATTTATCCATTCAATAGCATATGGGGCCTATAAAGTGAATTGGTGAATTCTGGCATCTGTCTTTAATCAAACATTGTTTTAATGTTAATAAGCACCATAACCGATCACTGCATATGCGTGTTTATGAAATATAATTTCCTCATTACGCTTTATACTTGTATATTAACTACCTTGAAATGTGACAATCCGACAACTAGTTATATCCATATCAGTAAAGTATCTAATTAAACGGTCATCGACTGACGCTACACACGAAAATGACGGTGGTTATTACCACCATCCGCCGTGCAAACAGTCAACCCGTTTTTTTCTTGTTGTAATCAAATTATAGGTGCGATGTTCAATCGCACGCGACACACAAAATGGTCAATTGAATATATGTGGCGCGTGTAATTTTACCATAGCGTGCGACTATAAATGCAGAATGTAAACCGTGCTAGAGTACGCTCAGCACCAAAAACGTACCGTCGTAACAAGGCAATCAACATAAAAAAAAATGTTTGCGACATTACAAGTATATTTTATAGTCGTATAAGTCGGACTGCAATTTTTTTTAAAGCTGTTTTAGTAGCTATCAAAATTGAATCATTTGCTTTTATGTTTTGAAGGTGAAATTCACTGAAAGGCTCGAGAAAATCGTAAATTATTAATTTCTTCTTCTCTTTTGTTGATTAGTACTGTTTATATGACCGTGACATGAGTTTTTTTAACAATTATAAATTTGATGTGCACGTATTTGGAAATAAAGCCATGTGATAATGAGGATTGCCAAAATAAAACGCAACTATGTGTGTTTGAATGAATATTGTGAAATATTCGTGAAATATTCGTCAAATATTGTCAAATATTGTCAAATATTGTCAAATATTGTCAAATATTGTCAAATATTGTCAAATATTGTTAAATATTGTCAAATATTGTCAAATATTGTCAAATATTGTCAAATATTGTCAAATATTGTCAAATATTGTTAAATATCGTCAAATATCATTAAATATAGTCAAATATCGCCAAATATTGCCAAATATTCGCAAATATTGTGAAATATTCGTCAAATATTGTGTAATATTGTCAAATATACTTAAATATTATTAAATATCGTCAAATATTGTCAAATATTGCCAATTATTGTCAAATATCGCCAAATATTGTCAAATATGATCAAATATTGCAAATTATTGTCAAATATCGCCAAATATTGTCAAATATGATCAAATATTGCCAATTATTGTCAAATATCACCAAATATTGTCCAATATTGTCAAATTATCAAAAATATCGAATATTGTCAACTTATCAAATACGTCAAAAAAGGTCAAAAATGTAAAAAATGTCAAAAATTCAAAAAATGGCAAAAAGTCAATGTAATTCGGAAAGTCGTGATATTTAAATTGTAAATTTTTATACAATTGTTTATGTATTCGCTTTATATAGTTATATTTATTATTAGATTACTTCATATTATTGTTTAGTATTTTATTCGTGGCGAGTCGTGCCTCAAAGAAGTGTTTTTTATTAACTTCCATAAGTTGTATGCGATTTTCTAGTTGTTTTTTTTTATTTATTAAAAGCTCAATACAATTATGAATATATATATATTCGAATTCGCCCCATAAAAAAACTATCCTACCTTTAAATCAAACAAATTAACAAATTCTTTAAAAAATAGTCACACAATGTTTTATTTGTGTAATCCCCATTAATACATGTATTTATTTTCAAATACAAACGTTGACAATCACATTCAACACTGCACTGCTACAAAATAAATAATTTTAAAAGATCCGTGGACCATGATGGGTTTTATGCGATTCGAACGATGGCCGTAATATATAAATAACCGGAATTTATTTTACAGCCAGATAAATAAACAACAAATTGCGCATGTCCTCGGTCTTTCACCGTAGCGTATACAATTTTAATGTTACCAGCCATTAAATATTGACATTAGTACTTTTATAGCGCATGGAGATCACAAAGGCACATTAAATTCAACAGTTTTCTCCGGAAATATATTATTGCTTTGAGCGTGCTGCACTTGAAAAAGAAGTCCACTTGTATTCAATTACTAAAACACTGCAGTCATTGTCTTACAAATTACACTTTTTATATGTAATTGTCGGTGTCGGTTTGATGTAGCCGGCGAATTTGTTAATTAGAGTAATTCCAGGTAACCAATTAAATGAAACACGTTAATTGGGTACAGCTTGAATGAATGCAGCCTTTAATATTTTTTTTTGTTACTTACAGATAATGCAGTGGACTAGGCACCGGTTGAAACACTTCGCTAATACCTCAACACTCAACAAATAATCAAATTCCCCAAATGAATGATTATTAGATAGGGAAACATTAATCAAATCAAAATAATAGCGAAATCAAAAGAAATGGTCGCTAAATTGTGCAGACGCATTTCACCGAAGGCGTTCGCCCTGAGCGCGATTTTTCTGACGGTCGTCCTCTGCATTTACTACGCGAGCAATTCCTCAGATGATGCCGACCCGCAGGACCTGCACCAAGCAGAGAATTTGCTCATGCCCGAGGAGGGTGCACCGGAAAATCACGCAAAGCCCGACCTGCCGCCTCATGAGGCGAACAAAAACGCGCAGAAGAGCGCACGGGAATACCAGACGTGCCCCAGTTTGAGTCCCGCCGAGGCCGACGTCAACACCGTGGACGTTTTTAAGGACTTTGAGTTTCAGGTAAGTGGCCCAAGGGTCATATGGAGCTGGCGGAATGTGGACACGAATTTCGGGGATGCACCAGTAAATTAACGTGCATGCATGGCGTTTTTAATTCCGCCGCCACTCCGGTTAGTTTGATTTGCATTACCGTTACCGCTCTGGTGGCGTACCTTTGGCGGAAATTAACAATTGTCACGGGTGTAGGATGTAAAAGGGTCACCCGAGGTTACCGAGGATAATGCATTGCACGCGACTGTCCTGAGTTTAGAACTTTTGTTATTGATGGTAAATGGATAATTGTGTTTTGTAGCAACAAACAAATCTATTACCTAACGATTTTCAGTTAATAGGATTTGAAACTATCAAGAACTAATCTATTCGAATTATAATATATATATATATATATATATATATATATATATATATATATATATATATATATATATATATATATATATATATATATATATTTACAGTGAGTACAGGCCCCGTCCCTGGGCTGTGTGCACTACGGCCCTTCACGGACCTATTGTGCCTCATACAACATTCATAGCGCCTTTCGTTTATCACTACGGGCTTATTTTTTCTTGTTTTGTAAAACATATATAAGTGTGAATCCAGCTCTTAGCAATCTACATATTTAGATTTCGATCTTACTAGATCTGTTGTTGTTTTACAAAATTGACTTTGTGCTGATATCTCAAGCACTCTGTTGGAATATTATTCCATAGAGGGCACTACCCGGTGATCCTGATGGCATGAGCATGTTGACGGTTATTACCATATGGGTGTACATTGCTAATTGATGTGGTGCCGCCAGATGGCATTTAACTTTTCTCCTAGGGGGTTAGTTGTATAATTTTTGAATCGAGTATCTACAATTCTGTATGTTGGGCGATAACTTTGTAAAAATATCGTCCATCGTCCGGCGCATTCAATTACAATAAATTGTCGCCGGGGCACATAAACTCCCTCGCCCTCCCTCCCCCCGTCTCATATTTAAAACATTTTCGTTTGAGCTACGCGAGTGAAATGGATGCGGTCCTGTTAAACTGACTGACATGCAAATTGGAATGCAAACAAGCAGGGGGCGGCGCGGATGGAGGAGCCTTTACGTTCAAATCGCGTCTGTGACGAGCGACATAAAAAAAATTCCATACTAGCTATTTTATGGCTGTGTCGTAAAATGGGGGGCGGTTGGATTAGGCTGATGATAAAGAAGCACGGGTTGGGGGAAGTAAGTTCGGTTATATCAAAGGGTTCTGCAATCGATGTCGGGGCGTCGTTTTCAGGTGCTCGCCGCGGGTGGAAGAAGTTAACTAGTTATTAGGGTCAGCGGTTCTAAACTGTGCAATGATTGCTAAATATGCAATCCCTTATGTAAGAGATTTATTGAGTTATTGGGCTCTTTACGCTAGCATGCGACGTCTAGTGTGCAAAAATTGAACCCTCCAAAAGGTCCAACATTCAAATTCACACATGGACGATGACGTCACTTGTTGTTGCTGCGCGATCATTCCTGCAATCGCGCCCAATTGTGCGCAGGAAATCTGTTTTATTAAGATATCTTCTCTGCTAGTGGACCGATTTTGCCAGATTTTGCTTAAATTTCACATATTTCTACAATCTTAGTTAAATTGACTGGTGGGACGAGTGAGCAGCCTTAAAGGGAGGTTTCGCAATGGGCCCACTTTGAGGCCTAAGTGTCTGTAGCTATGCTACCCTCCAGCCAACTATCCAGAACTATCCAGAACAATCTTAGTTAGAAACCGTGTAGATGTTTTCGCTAAAACAACACCTTCCTTTGCATCAGTGATGTAATCGGAAAGTAGTAATAGAACAACTGGATTGGACGAGATACCAGTGGAGTTAAGCTCCTGACGAGAGCATATCAAACTACAGATAATAGGCAACAAAATTATTTTGTAATGCACTGTATGCAAACGGTTTTGTTATCGGCGACGTGGGGAGGAACTCTTGAGGTTGTGTGTTTGAACTTATGATGCAAAAATGAATTCGGGGGCCATGTGGTCCCGAAGGGTGCATTCTTCGGCAGTTTTTTATCATAAGTTCAAACACGCAACGTCAAGAGTGCATCACAAAATGTAGTCACAACACATATACAATAAAGTATCAATAAAAGCACAAAATACACCCAATTTGTTTTATTACTAAACAAAGGTGTGCTCGTCACAAAAATTAATGACACCATAATATTTTTGATTAGGAAATATGCGAAAATACAATGCGTAAGTCTACGCTTTCTGGGGGTTATTGATTGATGGGGATGACTCGGCCAGACAGCGAAGGAAATTATGATGACATAGGGAACGTCGTCCATACAAATGGATAAACTATGTGCTACTTTTTTACATATTAGTTATTTCGAATGATTGTGCATACAAATATCATTTATATATAGTACAAATAGTATTGATTTTTATATTAGTATGCTGTCGAACATATACAGCTATCAATTTATATACGAATGTGTTCAAACGGGACTTTTCGCTTGACACTACGTGCGGAATTCAATTTACTCAATCGCTAGTTTATTAAAACCGGGCCTTACGTTTAAATCGACTTGGTGCACATTTACACCCTAATGGCGCTACATACCAGCATGGAGAATGGTGGGCGCATTAGAATTTATATGGTTCCCGCTGTGTGAATGTGTAGCTGGCTAGGCAGTAGCTGGCAATAGTTTGTATCGTAAAATATAATTCATTCATAGTCAAATATACATATTTTTAAATGCAAGAAAGTTATTTTAAAGAGCTGCGGCTAGAGGATTGGAAAATCGGAATCCCGGGATACCAACTACTGGGATCTCGGATCAATTTTGCCGGTATTTAAGTGTTTTAAATATACCGGTAGGCAGACCAACAAAAGAGTGGGACAATATAATAGAAGAAATTATAAAAAAAAACAAAGGAAAGACAGTGAAGCAAGCAAGAGAACTCCCGAGGAACAGAAGAGAGTGGAAAGAATTTGTAAATACATAAAATGTTGCCATGTAAGCGTTAGAGTAAAACCTACAGGTATAATATACCGGTATTTCGAGATTTAATTTATTTTCGTATCTATATTGTGTGAGTGAAATTTCGAATCTTTCTGCTTTGACCTACATGCACGAGGAGGTTCCAGAGTTCCTCAAGGTCATGAGGAGGTTCTAGCACTGGCTTGTTTCCTCTACTGGTCACTGTAATTATTTGAAGAAGAGTATACAGCCCGCGCCCATATATATGGTTTATAAAAAAACTTCTATATGCTTTTTGCCTTTAAACTTCATAGAATGTCTCTAAAAACTGCGAAAGGTGATTATGACACGAATTACCTTTCACAGTTTTTAGGTTTTCGCCTACAACCGCTAGTCGTGAAACTTTTCTACAAAGAGTTGACCCGGCTAGCATATCATGGATATTGTATGAGGTACAATAGGTGCGTGGAGGGCCTCAGTGCACACAGCCTAGGGGCGGGCGCTGTACTCACCGTAAAAAAACTCTTACTTAGAAGATTGCTATTGATGCAAAACCCTTAATTCTCCAATAAAATTTGTAATTAAAAAAAAACATACAAATAGTACCCTCGGCGGAATTCGCACATGCGGGGGTCGCAGTTTTTATATTTTATATTGCCAGCACAAAAGTTATAATTGACAGGTCGGTCAGCTTCAAAACATTGTCTTCGTTTTTATATTATAGGGATAGATGTGCTCCGAGCATATTTTACATATTTTTAGTTGAATATATATATATATATATATATATATATATATATATATATATATATATATATATTCAACTAAAAATATGTGAAATATGCTCGGAGCACATCTATCCCTATAATATAAAAACGAAGACAATGTTTTGAAGCCGACCGACCTGTCAATTATAACTTTATTGTGCTGGCAATATAAAATATAAAACCTGCGACTCCTCCATGTCCGAATACGGGTCTTTCCGCCTTTAGTTATTTTTTCATTTAGATCCCTGATTGGAAGCAATTGCATCCCAAAACTAGTTTTATTTTTATAATTAAACATATATAAATACTTCTATTAATTAATGAATATTCACAACGAGTATTAAACCCTTCACTAAGCCAACTTCTAGTTTAAATTTTCTTTGAGGTTTATTACTGCATGTAGTATTCCCAGCGTGCCTAAACTAAATATTTTCCGCGGTAATCATAATTTTACGGTCGCGCAGGTATTTATGCAAGCCGAGCACACTGAGCAGCACCGCGAACTTCCCAACAAAACCGCACGGGCCGTATACAATAGGCAAATAGGTAAACTGCATAATGCGGCAGAGCTCGGCTCTCGCAGTTCTCTCATATTGATCGGGCGCATCAATAAAACGTGGATCACGAAACTTCTTATAGCTGAAAACTTTTCTGATATACAATCATGTATGCAATTGCTCAGATCGTAATACAGATTTTATTTTATATAAACTTATATAGTTATGAATAAAGGTCATTTAAATCAATTTAATTATGCACGTTTATAACTTTAATCTTGTTACTTGCATTATGATAATATAAAAATATTAATGGTAATTATATACGAGGCATATCTAGAAAGTAAGAGTACTGAGGCTCTCACGGTCGGAGGGATTTTATTTTCATCATGTTGGCCACACGGCAGTGTAGCCTGACTCCTCCCCTTTGCACCGAGACCGGTTCGAGGTCAGTACGTTGTTTCACAAGTTTCGTGAATAATGTCAATCCAAATCCCGCCAAGTGTGAAATACGCGGCATCATCCGTTATCTCGTTTGGAAGGGAAAACCTCCATTTGAGATTTATAATGAGGTGAAAACTGCATATGGTGATAAAGCTATGAATCGTACGAATGTGTACAAGTGGTGTCGCGAGTTTAAAAACGGTCGTACGTCTGTGCATGATGATCAGAGGAGCGGAAGACCTTCATTTGTGACTGACGAAATTGTGGAAAAAATTGAAAATGCGCTCCGTGACGATCGCAGATTGACTGTGGATGAACTTTCTGCGATGTTTCCGTAAATCTCCAGATCTCTACTACACGAAACAATCACAGAAACCCTCGGATATCGGAAACTGTCCGCGAGGTGGGTCCCAAAACAACTGACAGACCAGCACAAGTTGAATCGAGTGGAGGCCGGGCAAGAGTTTTTGAGACGCTGGAAACTCCATGGAGATGAATTTCTCCGCTCCATCGTAACTGGAGATGAAACTTGGGTAGCACACCACACGCCCGAAACCAAAAGACAGTCTCAACAGTAGCGTCACACCTCTTCACCCTCCGCCAAAAAGTTCAAAATCACAATTTCAGCCAAGAAAGTCATGGCATCCGTGTTTTGGGACTGTCAAGGCATACTTTTAATCGAATATCTGCCTCAAGGGGTGACCATCAACTCTGCAAGATACTGTGAGACCTTAAAAAAAATTGCGGAGGGCGATTCAGAACAAGAGGAGAGGCATGCTGACAAAAGGAGTCTGCCTGCTGCACGACAATGCCAGACCACACACGGCCAACGCCACGAAGGAACTGCTCGCCTCGGTTAAATGGGATGTCCTGAACCATCCCGCGCATTCCCCTGATCTAGCACCTTCAGATTACTATCTCTTTACCTCCCTGAAGCTGCACATGGGTGGAAAAAGGTTTTTAACCGACGAGGAGGTAAAGGAGAAGTTAGAGAAGTGGACGAAGGAGTTGGCGGGAAACTACTTCGAGGAAGGCATCACAAAATTGATACCTCGCTACACCACCTGCATAGAGAGGAATGGCGACTATGCCGAAAAATAGCTTTTATTATGTACTAAAGTTTCACGTAATTTTTTTGTTTAAATAAAAAAATGTTAACACCTACAAAAATTCAGTACTCTTATTTTCTTGATATGCCTCGTAGATATTTATACAAGCTTTTCTTGAGAAATACCTACAAAATGAAATTCGATTACTTATCATATGTTGAAATAAAAGTTAAAATGAAAGAAATAACATATATAAGTGTGAATCCACCCCTTAAAATAATAATAATAATATTGTTTATTGCCCAACAGATTAAAATCCAATTACAGGACAACAATTTAAATGTAATATAAAAGTATACATGTTAAAAGTACAGTATACAAGCTAAACACATAACATATAAAATATAATGTGCATAATTACAAGAAAAATAAAAGGTTGACGAACGTAGATTAGCAATCTACATATCTAGATTTCGATCTTATGTGCATTGTTAACTGATGTGGTTCCGCCAGATGGCGTTTAACTTTCCTCCTATGGGGTTACTTGTATCATTTTTGAAATAAATAAGTTTTAATCTCATATGTAATTTTGTGTGTTTTTTTTACAGCCCGATTGGATGAAGTCGCAAGAATATTGGGATAAAACATTCGAGGATCGCTTTGAACGACAAAAAATGGATTCAGAGAGACCATCATTAAAGGTTAGTTATGTTTACCAGTCTCTATATTTTGCCAACGATAAATAAACATCTCTTTGTGACCGAGTGAGGCTGAATGACATTACAACCATATTGAGACAGGGCAATACCCCGGAAGAAATCGTTAGAAAACATGAACACCAATACAACGACCAGCAGACTACTTGTTAACAATAGCTTGTCCAAGGAAGTGCCGATCTCAACAAGAATAAGACAGGGGGATTCACTAAGCCCGACACTCTTCAACCTAATTATGCACAAAATAATAGTAGATGTAAAAAACGCGGGGCATGGATTCAGAACTAGTAAAGGAGAAATATCAATACTGTACTACGCAGATGACACAGTAATCATATAACCGAGAACGAGGATGAACTACAGAAGCTACTACATCAATTTTACCTAACCTCGAAACGCTACAATATGCTGATTGCGGCACAGAAGACAAAAACACTAGTTGTAGCAAAAGAGCCCACAAGATGCAAACTGGCCATTAACGACGTAATAATAGAGCAGGTAATGTCCTTTAGGTAGTTAGGGGTAGAAATAACCGCCCATCAAGTCAGGACGTCGGAGGTAAAGAACCAAACCGATAAAGCATCTAGAATATCCGGGTTCTTAAGGGACATAATATGGAAGAACCCATTCCTGAAACTGGAATCAAAGACCCGAATATATAAATCGTGCGTTAGACCAATAATCGCATAAGCCGCAGAATCTAGAGCAGACAACAGCAAAACCAAGAGCATATCCCGAACGGCAGAGATGAGAACGCTCCGAAGTATCACGGAACACACACTACGTGATAGAATACCCAACCAAGACATACGACGTACGACGTACAGGACATAGTAAGGTGGATGAGGCAGAGACGACGAGAATGAAACCAACACATTAACAGAATGGAAGAGATCAGAATTGCAAAAATCGCCAGAGGCGGAAACCCACACTCTAAAAGGCACTTAGGCAGACCACCAAAGAGATGAGTGTCGACATCACAAGCAACTCCTTAAAGCTGGAAAAACAGGCTGTAAGCCTATTTCAAGAAGAAGAACACATACACAGTTACATTTGTATTTATGAATAAATTGATTTCAAGTCTGTAACTGCGAACGTCGATTTACATAAATACCAAACCCAAAATCTTCTCATTTTCAAAACAATTCAAATGTGACTTACACCACTTTCATTCTCACAAGCTAATATGTATTTAAAAACCATTGTTTCTCTCTTTATACTATCATTCTTGATTCTCCAACTCTCACGCTTCTTAGAATTTACCTTTTTATTTGTTGTTGCAGGTGATAATCGTCCCGCATTCCCACAACGACCCCGGCTGGTTAAAAACGTTCGAAAATTACTTCCACTATCAGTCGCGGCAGATCATGAACCACATGGTCACCAAACTGCAGCAGCACAAAAACCTGACGTTCATCTGGTCGGAGGTGGCGTTTTTGAACGCCTGGTGGGAGGTGGCACATCCCAGCAAGCAATCCGCACTGAGAGCCCTGGCGCAGTCCGGACGTTTGGAGATTACCACCGGTGGTTGGGTTATGACGGATGAAGCCAACGCGCACCTCTATGCCATGGTAGATCAACTAATTGAAGGTAAAATGAATATGGTGTGAATATCGAGAGTTGTTTTTATATCGTATTTTGATTTATCTCTTTGCGTGAAGATGCATATATGCGGCGGCGCCACATCAATTAGCAATACACACCCATATGGTAATAACCGCTAACATGCTCATGCCATCAGGATCACCGGGTAGTGCCCTCTATGGAATAATAATCCAACAGAGTGCTTGAGATATCAGCACAAAGACAATCTTATATATAACATTGGCTTTGTGCTGATATCTCAAGCACTCTGTTGGAATATTATTCCCTATAGGGCACTACCCGGTGATCCTGATGGCATGAGCATGTTGACGGTTATTACCATATGGGTGTACATTGCTAATTGACGTGGTGCCGCCAGATGGCGTTTAACTTTCCTCCTAGAGGGTTAGTTGTAACATTTTTATAGTACTGTAATTGATATCGGGAATCCGGAATCAAATCTACTTCATTTTGAGTAAATATTCGATTCGAAATGCTAAGACTCTTCCTGACGCAGACACTAAAACACCTCTCTTAATTAATTTCAGGTCATCAGTGGGTGTTAACCAACTTGGGCATTAAACCAAGATCCGGCTGGTCGATAGATCCGTTCGGGCACGGCAGCACGCAGCCCTACCTGCTCTCATCCGCGGGCATTAAGGGTACCGTGATTCAAAGAATTCACTACGCGTGGAAACAGTGGTTGGCGTTAAAACAGTACGGCGATTTCAAATGGGTACCGAGTTGGTCGCCGTCAGATAAATCCGGCACGATTCTAACACACAACCAACCGTTTGATATCTACTCGATCAAACATAGCTGCGGGCCGCACCCGGATGTGTGTTTAAATTTCGATTTCCGAAAAGTGCCCGGTGAGTACACTGAGTACTCGGTGAAAACGCAGGCGATAACCGAGAAGAATGTAAAGGAGAAGAGTGAACTGCTGTTGGAACAATACGCGAGAACTGGTTCGTTGTTTCCGCACAACGTTGTTTTAATGCCGCTAGGGGATGATTTTCGTTATAACGTTGTGGAGGAGTGGGACCAACAGTACACCAATTATATGAAGTTGGTGAATTATATCAACGAGCACAAGTCGGTTTACAAAGCGGAAATTGTTTTTGGAACGCCTAAAGATTATTTTGATACGATTTTACAACGCTACGATCAATTTCCGACACTGAAAGGGGATTTTTTTGTATACTCCGATATTTTCTCGGAGGGTAGGCCCGCGTATTGGTCGGGGTACTTTACGACGCGGCCTTTTATGAAGATTTTGGATCGCGAGTTGGAGAATTCGCTGCGCACCGCTGAGATTTTGTACACTATTGCCTTGAACAGTGCTCGCCAGAAGAATATATTGCCGTATTTAAAGGTTTTGGAGAGGGATTTTGAAAAATTAGTGGTGGCGAGAAGGAATTTGGGTTTGTTCCAGCACCACGACGCTATTACGGGCACTAGTAAATCATTTGTGATGCGTGATTATGGTTTGAAACTGTTTGAGGGTTTGAGGGATACTGTTAAGATCCAGCAGAATGCGTTGCAGAGTATTGTTTTTGGAGAAACTACCCCATTTAAATCGGAACGAAATGTTTTATTGAGTGAGTTGGAGCGTGATTCTTATGAAAAACTACCGAAGAAAACATCTATAGTTATAGAACCTGGTAAATCTAGGAAGATTGTTGTTTTTAATTCATTAACACAAAAACAGGATCAATTGGTACAATTGCGTGTAACCACCTCGAATATTAAAGTTGTTAATAGCAACAATGAGGATATACTATATCAAATAAATCCCGTTTGGAATAGTACTGAAAGTAATACAAAGGTGCACATTTCTGCTGATGAATATGAGTTAGTTTTTATTGCAACAATTCCAGCATTATCCGTGGCCAGTTATAATATAAGTTATGAAAATGGGGTTGAATCTAAACTGGCTACAGTTTACTGCAATAAATGTCATCGTAAACAACCTGGAGGTTCGTTTTTAAAATCAAAATTTTCAACTAAAAACACACAATTAGGGGATATCCAATTAGAAAACCAAAAGTTCAGACTGTTATTCAATGGAAACACCGGTTTTATGAAAAGTATCACCCGGAAAAGCACTAGAAAAACCACGCAATGCGGGATACAATTCGCTGCGTATCGTAGCGCCCAATTCCATTCCGGTGCGTACCTTTTTATGCCAAACCCTAATGAGCATGATATTGAAAAAGATGTTTTACAACAATATAAAGATCAATTTAGTATAATTATAACATCCGGAGCTGTTTCTAGTGAAATAACTGTGATTTACGGGGTATTCCTAGTACATACAATACGTATATTCCATATAAACACACCATTATCCAATGCAATTTACGTGGAAAATGATATAGATTTTGAAAGTGCACCTAAAAACAGAGAAACCGAGTTATTTATGCGATTACTAACAGATGTTCAAAATGGTGACCCGCCCGAATTCTATACAGATTCCAATGGATTCTCAATGCAAAAACGTATAAAAGTTGAAAAAATTGGCATCGAAGGCAACTACTTCCCCATAACAACAATGGCCTTCATTCAAGATGACAATATGCGTATATCACTCCTAACAAACCATGCACAAGGTGCTGCAAGTTGGCAACCAGGCTTTTTAGAGGTGATGCTAGACCGAAGAACTTTATACGATGATTCCCGAGGTATGGGAGAGGGTGTGGTTGATAACAAGAAAACCACCCATAAATTCTGGCTGTTACTAGAAGACGTCAACCCAGCCACCCTAAATAAAGAAAACACGCGTTTTGAAAACACCGAATACGCAGATACCTTAAGAACATTCAATGGAAATGAACCCATGAAAATCGAATCCTACACAAGACCCTCCTTATACTCCAACCACCTCTCCAACCAACTAAACTACCCCTTAAACGTCTTCATTCTAGAAGATGGTATTGAAATGAACAACACCCTTATTAAATTAGTCAGCGATGAATTCCCATGCGATCTGCATTTGTTAACTCTGCGAACGCAGCCCGATCCAGTCTACACGCAATTCCCCTCAAACAACGCCTTATTTGTACTCCACCGACAGGGATACTTGTGCATGGTGAATCGTAACTACACCTGTGCCGTGCACAAGTTCGACACTGGAGCCAATTTCAATCTAGCTACCATAAACAAAATGATTCCTACAACACTAACCGGCACCGAAGTCACCGGCGCCCCCATTAAAGACTTTTCCGACATCAACATTACCACGATGGCTCTACAAACTTTCAACATAACTTTTAATTAGCTGTACCCTACTAGAACTTGTGATTGTTTAAAATTTAATTAGTTATCCCATTTGTTGTATAATTTATATTCTAAAGTAATATTTTGATGATAATGTAGATAAATATTTGTATATAGAAGATTTATATTTTAAGACTAATATATGTGTGTGTGTTTGTCCGGCCGATTAGGAGGTGATCACTTTCGATAGGCTGTTTTTAGTTTTATGTTGTATCATTTTAAAACAAATTGGAAACGCGACAGTATTAAGAAATGAAAAAAACCTGCTACTGACATCATGTTATTTTCTAGCTTGTAGAGGATGTTTATGTTTTTAACTTTCACAACACATTTGTTGACTTATACACAGACTGATGTTTATTTAATTTTTAAGAATTGTGAACAGTTTAATGTACCTTTTTAAATGTTGAATTTGCTGGAGGCGGAATCGTGCTGTATTTTGTATTTATTTATCAATAAAAGAGATTCAATTAGTGATTTGTTTGTTGTAATTGTATGTAATTGTTATTAGGTATTATATAAATATATTAAAAAGTAACCCATAAAGTATTTAGTGTGAAAAAAAAATTATTAAGAGTTAGATTTCTACTCTATCTAATCTTACCAAGCACCAATGTAAAAATTTACAACACAAGAATAAAACTAGCAGTCACATATGAAGTAGAAACCAGATGTATGACGAAAAAAATACGAGGAAGACCTCAGTATCTTTGAAATTTATGACAACGATTATAGAAGTATCAAAAAAGTAAATGAGAAAGAATGGATCCCATTAGAACACATAAACACTTAAACAATATGGAGGCGAAGACATAATAAAGGAAATAAAATCGCGATGAGTACAATGACTTGAACTTGCAAATTCAACAGTAAGAGAAATGGTGGAATGGAAACCAATAGAAAACAGAAGAGGAAGACCAGGGCAACATGGACAGAAAATGTAGAACAGAACTTAAAAAAAACTAGAGGTCCAAAACTGAAGAGAAATGCTGCAATGGAAACCAATAGAAAACAGAAGAGGAAGACCAAAGCAATCTGGACAGAAAATGTAGAGTAGGACCTAAAAAACTATAGGTCCAAAACTGGAGAGAAATGCTGCAGTGGAAACCAATAGAAAACAGAAAAGGAAGAACAGGGCAACATGGACAGAAAATGTAGAACAGGACCTAAAAAAACTAGAGGTCCAAAACTCTGGAAGGAAATGCTGCAATGGAAATCAATAGAACACAGAAGAGGAAGACCAGGGCTGCATAGACAGAAAATGTAGAACAGGACCTAAAAAACTAGAGGTCCAAAATTGGAGAGAAATGCTGCAATGGAAACCAATAGAAAACAAGAAGAGGAAGACCAGGACAACATGGACAGAAAATGTAGAACAGGACCTAAAAAAACTAGAGGTCCAAACCTCTGGAAGGAAATGCTGGAATGGAAACCAATAGAAAACAGAAGAGGAAGACCAAGACAACATGGACAGAACATGTATAATAGGATCTAAAAAACTAGAGGTCCAAAACTGAAAAGAAATGCTGCAATGGAAACCAATAGAAAACAAAAGAGGAATACCAGGACAACATGAACTAAAAATTTAGAACAGGACCTAAAAAAACTAGACGTCCAAAACTAGAAGGCAATGCTGCAATAGAAACCAATAGAAAACAGAAGAGAAAGACCAGGGCAATATGGACAGAAAATGTAGAACAGGACCTAAAAAACTAGAGGTCCAAAACTGGAGAGAAATGCTGCAATGGAAACCAATAGAAAACAAGAAGAGGAAGACCAGGACAACATGGACAGAAAATGTAGAACCGGACCTAAAAAACTAGAGGTCCAAAACTCTGGAAGGAAATGCTGCAATGGAAACCAATAGAAAACAGAAGAGGAAGACCAAGACAACATGGACAGAAAATGTATAATAGGATCTAAAAAACTAGAGGTCCAAAACTGAAAAGAAATGCTGCAATGGAAACCAATAGACAACAGAAGAGGAAGACCAAGGCAACATGGACAGAAAATGTAGAATAGGACCTGAAAAACTAGAGAGAAATGCTGCAATGGAAACCAATAGAAAACAGAAGAGGAACACCAGGACAACATGAACAAAAAATTTATAACAGGACCTAAAAAAAAACTAGAGGTCCAAAACTGGAAAGAAATGCTGTAATAGAAACCAATTAAAAACAGAAGAGGAAGACCAAGGCAACATGGACAGAAAATGTAGAATAGGAACTAAAAAACTAGAGGTCCAAAACTGAAGAGAAATGCTGCAATGGAAACCAATAGAAAACAGAAGAAGAAGATCAGAACATGAACAAAAAATTTAGAGCAGGACCTAAAACAACTAGAGGTCCAAAACTGGAGAGAAATGTTGCAATGGAAACCAATAGGCAACAGAGGAGGAAGACCAGGGCAGCATGGACAGAAAATGTAGAACAGGACCTAAAAAAACTAGAGGTCCAAAACTGGAGAGAAAGAGTAGAAACAAGAAAGAATGGAAGAAGATAGTACATAAAGCAAAAGCACACAAAGAATTAAAGGAAGTAAGGATAGAACACAGAGTCCATTTCTGAGTCCCATAAAATGGCGGCCCCTTACGTCAAGGTGTCTGTAACATACACAGAACGCTCTGCTACATAATAAAGCCTCTGATTGTCACTCATTATTGTAATAAAATTAAATCGAGATACTCCTAGACACCCACTTTGCTGCCACCTCAGAGTAGCTATAATTGACTTGCTTCACCTTCTGGGGAAAATGAGTGAACAAGCCACTAAACTGGAGGGTTGGCTATCTGAGGAGCTGGATAAAACAATCACCAGCTCATCAATTTGCACCCCCACTTTTGAAAAGTGGCAACATGCAGGAGAAATCCTGCGAATTACATGTGGGAATCAGGAGTCTTTGGACTGGCTGATAAACCATATAATTACTAACCAACATCCTAACTGGCCACTGCCGGCTAAACAAACACCTACACACGATGGGTCTGGTAGACAGCCCGTTATGTAGAGGGTGCAATGAAGAACTAGAAACAGCAGAGCATGTATTGTGCCTCTGTCCACCTCTAGTAAACACTGGGCATCTAACACTAGGGGAGTGCTGGCCTAGTATAACCAGCATTTGCAACTCCTCACCCGCCAGAGTTTTGCAGCTCGCACGCAAAATTGACTGGTGGGACAAGTGAGTAGCCTTAAAGGGAGGTTTCACAATGGGCCCATTTTGAGACCTGTAGCTATGCTACCCTCCAGCCGACTATCCAGAAACATCGGAATATACAGAAAGCTCTGTTACATAATAAACCCCCTGATTATCACTCATTATTGTAACGCGTGTAACACAGGAATAAACAACACTATTAAAACAAACTGGTATAAAAACAATTTTGTTTGCGACGCTATTACACCGACTGTCATATGTAAAAAATGCTATCAAATATAACTTTTTACCTGCTACAGCTTGAACTCCGCCCGCGCGGCCTTGGTTGTTCGCCATGTCAGCCCATCTTTCTTTAAAGTTTTAAGTATGTCTCCGATGAAATGCACATATAATCAGACAATTTTCCTGGAGAACACTAACCAATGTATGCTTTGCCGCCAACATGGCGTCCCCTTTGCGTCCCACAAGTTGTCAAAACAAATCACGCATGCGCATTCGGGGACAGTGGTGAACGCGCGGGATATTCAAATTTATAAACTAATCTTATCCTGCAATGATTAGATGCGTATATAAACTAGAGTGCCTTTCGTTTATCACTCTGGGCTGGTACGGGCTTATTCTATTTGCCGCATAATTCTACCTCGGCTTTTTACAACCGGCGGCGCACGACCGCAAGACCTATACTGCACGTCACGGGGGCAACTAGCAATGATAAACGCCTTAGATTAGGTATGTTGGTATTTATCAATATTTCGTAACAATTATATGAATTTCATATGTTACCTCTGTAAACATGTCAGTATTACATCTAAACTATATTTGTACACACAAAAAAACAGACACATACATACATAAAGCCCATGTTCCAGCTCTCCGCCTTTGCTTTTTCGTTGTTGCGGCAGTCAATCGAAATTCAATCACAATTCGGATACCCGTCGACAGAAGTGTTAATTTTTTATTCTTGATCTAACCTAACCCAACCTTTCTGACCTAACCCTGTCTTTGGTGAAAACAGCTAATCCATCTTATCAATCAATTATCAATCTTATAATGCTCAGTGAGCTAATCGTAACTCGCTCACTGATTGGCTGACGCAGATACGGTAACGAGAAGATGCTGAGCAGGAATTCATATTTTTTCACATATAAGCTCATTCTTATAGCGTTTTTAAATTATATTTACTTTAGTTTTTGCTCTACATACCTTAATTAGTAGTAGTAGTTGTAACCATAGACAACCCATAGCTGGTTGTAACTACTGTAATTGTTTCAATTTGCACTGGCTTCTCTACCTTACATGTATATGTGAGTGTTAGACTTGCTGCTTCAGAAAATCGTCTCCGAGTTTTCAACCTTCACTAATAACCACGAATATTTCATTATAATCACCCTGTAGAATATAGGTTAAAACAGGTAACTGCACATTTTAGGTTATTTCACCGAATATCCGCGTGCTATTGGCAACCATTACATATATATCTAACATTGCCTATGTTGGCAACACTGCTCGCGTTCAGGTGTCAAAAAATTGGTAACAATAAACAAGTGCAGTTGTCATTTTATCAATAATTAATAATTTGAAAACAAAATAATGCCATCGCTGAGGAAAATTGTTTGAAAATACATGTGTTTAGTATTTATTGATTACTTGTGCATTACGAAAATGTTCCATCGGGTTTTTCAATATTCGTAATACACTTTCGTTCTGGATGAAAGTGAAATTTTTTTTAGATTACGTTTAGTGCCTAGTTTAAGGTAATTGTTGCCTAAAAATGTTGACGCCTGGCGTGAGGATTGTTCGGGGGCCCGATTGGACCTGGTCAAATCAAGGTGAGTCAAAAGTCATGTTTTGTTTACATTTGCATAATTCAGAGTAGAGTTGTTATTATTTTAATGTTGATAATTATCTTGGTTTGTATATTCTATCATAATCTAATTTTATATTGTAATATCAGTGTGTTCTTATTATATAGCCTACACCGAAAGGTAAAAGGCAATTGATAATATATATAATATCAGTGTGTTCTTATGATATTTTTTATTACGGTGCTTGTATAGATTTACAATCTACAATAATATTTACTGAGGGTAAATTAAGTGCCTCAAGGTTTCATAGACGGGCATTATTGTTCTTTCTTTATAAATATTACATGAAATGCCTACAATTCTTCTGACTTGTGTGACAACTATTTCTAATTTCTATATATTTAGCCTCGATTCTAATTGCAGTCCATGTTCAGGTGTCTAATATCATACCCACTCCATTGCCCATATTCACCAACATCTCATAAACTTTATAGGTCCCATAAGTTGAATGAATAAATTGACAATGTCATTGTGACAAAATATGCGAAAACAAGTGTCAAACACCTTGAGTAGCACTTGTGATTGGAGGTTTGATGACACCTTTTGTTTAATTATCCAGTGTTTCCAATAGAGAGAATCTAAAGTAACAACATTTCCTAGATAATGTATTTATTGTTGCTATAACAACGAATACTTATGGGTACAATAGCTATTGATAGATTTATAGAATGTCAGTGAATACAGGGGCATGTCTATAAGGCACCTTACACTGTCAATACTAGTACTGTCAATATTTGCTTCAGTCCTCTTTTTATATTTATCAAATAATCAATTATCCAGATAATATTATTCTCTTCATTACATCATTAATATACCTTGCACGATGAGTAATATTGGCAATATTTTAGAATAATGAACATTTTAAACATATTATCGTACAGTAATACTATTATTATTCTAAAATATTGACAGTAATATTGATCGTGTAAGGTGCCTTTATTATTTCTTCTTATTTCTTTATGAATATGGGCATGAACACTGAAAAATTAAACAAAAGGTGTATCAAAGCTCCAATCACAAGTGCTATGAAAGGTTTTTGATATTTGTTTTGGCATATTCTGTCACAATGACATTCTAAATTTATCCATTCAATAGTTTATTGGACCTATAAAGTTTATGGGATATTGGTGAATACAGGCATGAATAATTGAACCATCATCATGGAAGTTTTAAGCTAAATATCTTTCTGACTTTCCATTTTTTTTTTGTAACATTTGAAATACTTTATAGACTACTATATAAGGCACCTTACATGGTCATTAATACTGTCAATATTTTCTTCAATCCTTTTATATTTATCAAGTAATCTATTATTCGGATAAACATCAGTATTCTATTCATTTCGTCATTACTAACCTAACACGATAAATAATACTGGCAATATTTTAGAATAATGAACATTTTGAACATCATACAGTAATACTGTCATTATACTAAAATATAGACAGTATTACTGACAGTGTAAGGTACCTTTATAAAGGCACCATACAAGCTCAATAATACTGTCAATCCTAGTACTGTCAATATTTGCTTCAATCCTCCTTTTATATATATCAAGTAATCAATTATCCAGATAAAGATCAGTATTCTCTTCATTACATCATTACTATACCTTACACGATTAGTAATGCTGGCAACATTTTAGAATAATGAACATTTTAAACATATTATCATACAGTAATACTGTCATCATTCTAAAATATTGACAGTGATATTGATTGTGTAAGGTGCCTTATATATAAATATATTATTTATTCATTACATTGAGGCCATTCAATACTATACATTACATGTTCAGACACAAGCATACTATCAACACAAACTAAATATTTCTCAAGATCACTAGATGATACAATTTTTTGATTTGTTAACACTAAAAGAGAACATGTCCACATTTTTTGAATTAGCAATATTACTCATTTGTTGAACAGATAAATGTTTTTAGATGGTGGTGAAGGAAATGTTGGCACAGTTTGTGAGATTGGAAAAACTGGTACTGTAGGCTCCCCAGATAAAACAGTTGTTGTACAGTGGGATAATGGAACTCGCACAAACTACAGAGTTGGTTATTTGGGGAAATTTGATCTACGTGTTGTGGATAATGCACAAATAGGTTAGTCACCATTAAAGATCGTTTTAGACAAGACAATTTCTTGACTCAAAAGTTAGTCAAGATGTGAGACAATCTAAATTGTCTGTGTCATACAGCAAATTATTTGAAATATTGAATTGGATGGTAGATTGAATGGAAAAATATCACGCGTTCTTTTTGTCAAGGACAAATTGTATGAATTTATTTCTTGGACAACTTTTCAGCTAAGAAATTGTCTTTTCTAAAACGACCTTTATTATTTGTTTTTCCATCATGACAAGTTTTCAGCTGTTTTGTACTAATGTGACATGGCCATTCATATTGCAGGTGTAAAACATCCAAATATTGTTTGCGATGGCTGTGACAGCCAGGGAATTTCAGGCATGCGCTACAAATGTTCCATATGCTATGACTACGATTTGTGCTATATGTGCTACCATAGGGATAAACATGATTTAACACATCAGTTTAAGAGGTTTGATTCTGCAACAGCACTTGGGTATGTTTATTTATTTCTTTAATATATAAGTATACATAAATATTGTAATTATGTAATATATGTCAGGATATACAGTTTTTAAGATCTCCTCATACTATATGTTCTTAAAATGTGGCTTTAATTCCTCATGCGGTTTGGTTACCTGCAATAATTGTTGCACCTTCATGTTCATTTGTAGATTTTCCTTCCCTGTGTCCATATAAGTTCCAACCTCTTTTATAAAGAAGCTTATTTGGGTCTCAGTACCTAAGTTCACCTATACTTATATTTAAGTATTATATTATATGGATCCTACCACATGTGGGAGTTTCAGTTACATGCTTACAGAACTTTCTCCAGCTATACTTTTTGGCTTTGCCAATTTCTTTGCTGTCCTCCGTTAATTTAAGTATTATATTATATGGATCCTACCACATGTGGGAGTTTCGTTTACATGCTTACAGAACTTTCTCCAGTTATCATTTTTGGCTTTGCTAATTTCTTTGCTATTATATTATATGGATCCTACCACATGTGGGAGTTTCAGTTACATGGTTACAGAACTTTCTCCAGCTATATTTTTTGGCTTTGCCAATGTCTTTGCTGTCCTCCGTTATTTTAAGTATTATATTATATGGATCCTACCACATGTGGGAGTTTCAGTTACATGCTTACAGAACTTTCTCCAGCTATCATTTTTGGCTTTGCCAATTTCTTTGCTATTATATTATATGGATCCTACCACATGTGGGAGTTTCATTTACATGCTTACAGAACTTTCTCCAGCTATCCCTTTTGGCTTTGCCAATTTCTTTGTTGTCCTCCATTAATGTAAGTATTATATTATATGAATCCTACCACATGTGGGAGTTTCGATTACATGCTTATAGAATTTTCTCCAGTTATCCCTTTTGGTTTTGCCAATTTCTTTGCTGTCCTCCGTTAATTTAAGTATTATATTATATGGATCCTACCACATGTGGGAGTTTCATTTACATGCTTACAAAACTTTCTCCAACTATCCCTTTTGGCTTTGCAAATTTCTTTGCTGTCCTCTGTTAGTTTCCTTTTACAGGTTGTCAAACTAAATATGTTTGTACTTTACAGAGTTGATCTACCACTTCGTAAGAATGCAAGGAAATCTGAGCTACATGGCATTTTTGTAGGTGCTGAAGTGTTGCGTGGTTTCAATTGGGAATGGGGTGAACAGGATGGTGGAGAAGGTAATACCACCCTTGGTTTTGAGAATGTGTCCTTCTTTTTATGGGAGAAATACATATGGAATCTTTCTATATAATAACAAATCTTTTAAAATATTAATTTTTCAGGTAAAATTGGCAAAGTACTTGATATTAGAGGCTGGGATAATGAAAGCAGTCGATCTGTCGCCAATGTTACATGGTTCACTGGCTCAACAAACGTATACAGGTTGGGCCATAAGGGCAATTGTGATATCAAGTACACAACATCAGCTACTGGTGGGAGCTATTATCCTGAACACCTTCCTATATTAGGTAAATATTTAAATTGTGCTATTTGATAAATACATTGACCTTCACAATGGAACTGTTCAAAATGTCACACAAGCTATAATCACAGCCTTCATATATGATCACTATATATTGCCAGGATGCTTATTCCATGTTGATATGACAATAATAATTATAATAATAAGTGCACATTATTTTGTCATAACAAGCCACTATGAAATCCTGCTGAACAGCAATCAGCAACCAAGGGTGAGATTTTTGAGTGATCATATTATTATGGTCAATAATACTGTCAATATTTTAGAATAATGACAGTATTACTATACGATAATATGTTCACTATTCTAAAATATTGCCAGTATTACTGATCGTGTAAGGTATAGAAATGATGGAATGAAGAGAATACGGATGTTTATCCCGAAAATTGATTAATATTAAAGGTGGATTCAAGCAAATACTGACAGTGCTAGGATTGACAGTATTATTGACAGTGTAAGGTGCCTTTATATTATTTTAGAATAATGACAGTATTACTGATGATAATATGATTAAAATTCATTATTCTAAAATATTGCCAGTATTACTCATCATGTAAGGTATAATAATGATGTAATGAGGAGAATACTGATGTTTATCCGAATAATTGATTACTTGATAATATTGAAGGACGATTCAAGCAAATACTGACAGTACTAGGACTAACAGTAATATTGATCGTGTAAGATGCCTTTATATCTTATTTCAATCGGACTCTATATATTTTATGTATGTGTATTTTATGCAATTGTCATTCTTAGTTGTATTGGTATTACTCCAGGTCAAAATGTAGAACAAACAATTGCTCGTCCAAATAGATCCGGCCCGCCTCCGTTTAGTGTCGGGGATAAAGTTCAAGTTACAGTTAGTGTAGACCAGCTAAAAGCCATGCAGCAAGGGCATGGTGGTTGGAATCCACGAATGGGAGAAGTATGCACATTTTGATGACGATGTTTAAATTGGTTATGGCATTTCTGTATAATATACCATTTGTTTCCAAAGCATGTTGCATAACAAATAACAATTTTTCATGAAAACTAGGTTTATATAAGTGACCTAAACCACATGATCTCTATTTTGGGGCAGCAGCATGAACTATAACTCATGTAATACAATCAATTTTATATACTTTCTTGTTTATCTCGAAAAAAATAACATATACCCTTTGCTATTTAATGAATTTGATATTTTTTAAGTAAATAGTTAAATGTAAACCCTCTGATCTTTTTGATGTATGTACAGTATACCTTCTGCTATTATTACCACTATAGCACTGTACACAAAATATCTATGACATATAGCTAGAATACGATATTCAATTGAATTGCAAACAAAACTCTGGCCGGTGCGGAGTTGCCAATGCTGACCATACTAGGCCAGCACTCCCCTAGTACTAGATGCCTAGTGTTTACTAGAGCTGGGCAGAGGCATATTACATGCTCTGCTGTTTCTAGTTCTTCATTGCACCCTCTACATAACGGGCTGTCCACCAGACCCATCGTGTGTAGGTGTTTGTTTAGTCGGCAGTGGCCAGTTAGAATGTTTGTCAATGCGAGCACCTTGTAGAATTATTATTAATTAATATTAGGTGTCTATATATAAACCTAGTTTGAATTCATTGCACGAACTAATCCAAATATATTATTTCTTTTTATTGTCTCCGCTCTGCATGTCGAACTCATCATTGAAAACCAACTAACTAAAGCATTTCGATTCGTAGTACATCGGAAAAGTCGGAACAGTCCACCGAGTGACCGACAAGGGTGACATCCGAGTCCAATACGAGGGTTGCAATAACCGGTGGACGTACAATCCTGCTAGTTTATCGAAAGTCAATAGTTTCGCAGTGGGCGATATTGTAAGCGTTATAAACGATGCGGACAAGGTGAAGGATTTGCAAAAAGGGCACGGCGAGTGGATTGATATAATGAAAAATGTAAGATGAGCGTATGTTTTTGGTAAATTGTATAATTGTTGTTTGTTTCTTTTAAGGCGTTGGGCAAGCTGGGGAAGGTTTTAAAAGTCTACTCAGATGGGGATCTACGGGTTCAATTGGATGGGCATGCGTGGACTTTGAATCCGCAGTGTGTCAGGGTAGTGCCCGGCAGTGCCGCTGAACTGGCCAACACCATGCATGCCACGCAGAATCAACGCCAAGAACCGTCAAGTGAGTATAAGATGGCGAAAAACTATTATTTACTTTTTATAGTTGAGCTAACTATGGTTCGTTTTCGACCACTTTCACGCCACGCGTATGGGTCTCTTTCTCTGCCTAGAGTGCTGGCAGCTGGCACTACAGGTGGACCTACAGTTTAGCGTGGATTCGGAATCACTGGAGTACGTTTAGATGAGAATATCATCTATTTCGGACAAGAGAAAGCTGTTAGCCATGAAGAAACCCCACGCTGGCAAAGCGGTTGGGGGAGTGAGGCGCGCGTGCACGCTGTAAAGTAGTTCGCTTTGTGAGATTTGAACTCACGATCTTCAGCGCAGCATTCCAATGCCTTACCACTGCCCTACGCTGCCCCTTTTTCATATACTTTATCATTTCTGGACTAATATTGTATTTATCGCGCGCTTTTCCTTCTTTTATCTTTATACATTCTACTACTTATTTCTCTTGTATCGTATCATAATTTTAATCGTAACGGAAGATATTAACTAGAACGCCACACTCGTCACTGTCTCTAATCTGGTAGCTGACAATGAATCTAATAACTGTTGTATAGATCTCATAAATTAGTTCTAGAACATATAAGGCTTTACAAATATATTTATTCATAGTGCAATGGCATCCTGCAACCGCCACCTCAACCGCAACGAACGGCATCGCCGACCAACTAGTCAGAGCATCCGCTCAAGGCCAACTGGAAACAGTGAAACGAATCCTTGAAGAAGTCTCCAGGTCCGCCGTAGACCTACGAAGTGGTGGCAAGACAGCCCTGCAAGTAGCCTCGCACCAAGGCCACGCGGCTATTGTTAACTTACTAATATACGCGAGCGCTGATGTGAACGTGCACGATAACGATGGCGACACTTGCTTGCATTACGCAGCGTTCGGAAATCAACCGGAGGTACCGACTGTCATTAGTTATCTCGCGATGGGATTTATCATGTATTGTTTTTCAGATTTTGGACTTGCTGATAAAAGCCGGTGCGAATTTAGACGCGTCCAATAAAGGCGGCTGCACCGCTCTGCACATAGCAGCGCATAAAAAGCCCGCTAGGTCGGTGCAGATTTTATTGGCCGCTGGTGCCGATCCAAATTGTAAAGACTGTTATGGGGATACAGCACTGCATGATGCTATTGGAAAAGACAGCTACCAAGTTATCGAGCTGCTATGTACAGCTACAGGTTTGTTATTGTTTTTGTTTCATTGGTGGGAAGTAGTATATATATTTTGTCATGTTATGTCCCAAAGGATAATTTAATTTGTTGTTTTTTTGTAGGTACTGATTTTACTTTAAGAAACAAGCGCGGTTTCAATGTGTTGCACCATGCCGCGCTGAAAGGTAAAAACTTTGCAACAGGTAAACTTCTGGCACAGGCCAGGCAGTTGGTGGACGTCAAGAAAGATGATGGATTCTCAGCCTTGCATCTAGCCGCGCTGAACGGCCATAAGGATGTGGTGGAAACTCTAGTCAGGCAAGGTCAAGCCGATATTGATCTGAAGAATAACAGGAGTCAAACGGCCCTGTTATTAGCAGTGAGTCAAGGTATGTATTATTATGTAATTTTCCATGTCAATATTTACAAGATACAAGATAAGAGTATGGTGAATAATTGAAAGTTTTTTGTTGTTTTGGGTAAAGTAGCCTAAAGCCTTGGTTTCCCGGTGTCAACGTTTTTAACGTCACACATTTCTTTTACGTATATTTAAATAAATTTGGTAATCCAGAGAGCGGTATACTTTAAAGTATTGAGAAAATATCATGAATTATACTAGAATCTGGTGAGTTATTCAATTACATGTTACTTAAAACGTATCTTGAAATGTATAAATGACGTCAAACACGGCCGTATTTATCACACCGCTTGTTAGGAAACGAGGACTTGAACCCAAAAGTATTCGTTGTTATAGCAACAATAAATACATTTTCTAGGGAATGTGGTTACTTTAGATTCTCTCTATTGGAAACACTGAATAATTAAACAAAAGATGTCATCAAAGCTCCAATCGCAAGCGCTATTCATGGTGTTTGACGTTTGTTTTGGCGTGTTTGGCATACATTTCTCAATAGCTATTGAGTCCATAAGTATTAGTTGTAGTAACAATAAATACATTATCTAGGGAATGTAGTTACTTTAGATTCTCTCTATTGGAAACTGAATAATTAAACAAAATGTATCATCAAAGCTCCTATTACAAGCTCTAGTTAAGATGTTTGACATTTGTTTTGGCATATTCTGTCACAATGACGTTGCAAATTAACCATTCAATAGAATATGGGACATATAAAGTTTATGGGATGTTGGTGAATACGGCCATCAAACTTTAAAAAATAATAAGAATTTTTTTAAATAAATACAAATGAAATAAATATTTTTTAAAAATTGTATTGTTCTAATCTTTTGTTAGGTCATTGCAACGTAATCGAGCTACTAATCAAACTGAAAGCCAATTTAAATGCCAAAGATGAAGACGGTGATAGTGCGCTGCACATAGTTCTAATAAAGCGATCTCACGTAAGCACCGATATACGGCAGGATGACAGCCCTGCCATCTACAACATTCACCAGTCGATAGCGCACGTGACGGATTGTCGCGTGGCTTATAGCATAGCGTGCTATCTAATCCAGCAGGGCATCGACATGGACATCCTCAACGCGAAAAGCCAAAGCGCGCTGCATTTGGTGTTCGAGAGCCAACTGCAAGAGCTGCTGAAGAGCTACAAACCCGTGCTGGACAGCAACCAGATGACGCAGAGCATCATCAACGATGTGGATGCGATGACGCTGACGGACCGCTCGATGGATGGGTACAATTTAACGGAGAATGCTCGCAATAGTCCAGCGCGGAATTTAGCAAATGATGAAACTAAAGGTAAAATCATAGATTACTATTGCTTTGATAATGGGTAGTGTATTTATCGTTAAAACGCTATTATCTACATAATAGATCTCTATTTGCCGCGACCCTTCTTCTCAAACAAACGCGCCTTGTGTAATGTTGATTTTTGAAGTTATTAGAAGATATTATCTACATAATAGATCTCTATTTGCTGCCACGCTTCTTCTTAAACAAACGCGCCTTGTGTAAGGTTGATTTTTGAAGTTATTAATCAAGATATTATCTACATAATTGACCTCTTTTTGTTGCGACGCTTCTTTTCAAACAAACGCGCCTTGTGTAAGGCTGATTTTTGAAGTTATTAGAAGATATTATCTACATAATAGATCTCTATTTGCTGCGACGCTTCTTCTTAAACAAACGCGCCTTGTGTAAGGTTGATTTTTGAAGTTATTAATCAAGATATTATCTACATAATTGACCTCTTTTTGTTGCGACGCTTCTTTTCAAACAAACGCGCCTTGTGTAAGGCTGATTTTTGAAGTTATTAGAAGATATTATCTACATAATAAATCTCTATTTGCTGCGACGCTTCTTCTCAAACAAACACGCCTTATGTAAGGCTGATTTTTGAAGTTATTAGAAGATATTATCTACATAATAGATCTCTATTTGCTGCGACGCTTCATCTCAAACAAACGCGCCTTGTGTAAGGTTAATTTTTGAAGTTATTAGAAGATATTATCTACATAATAGATCTCTATTTACCGCGACGCTTCTTCTCAAACAAACGCGCCTTGTGTAAGACTGATTTTTGAAGTTATTAGAAGATATTATCTACATAATAATATCTCTATTATGTAGATAATATAACTAGGAATACTACAGATAATATAACTAGGAATACTACAATATTTTTCTAGGAAAATAATAAATAAGTTGTTATAAATGTAGGCACTCGCAGAAGTAGAAAGTCCGAGCAAAAGTCTGATAAAACCGCCGAAATCGGCAACTCATCTCAGGAAAACTCCCCCAATCACAAGTCTCACCACTACCAAAACGAAATTGTCTCAAGCAAACCGGTCGAATGTCTGGTATGCTCCGAGCTGTCCGAGGAAAATGTCCGTTTGGAGCCATGCAGCCACAAACCGGCCTGCGAGGACTGCTCCTCCAGGATGAAAAAGTGTTTGAAATGTGGCGCGACTGTTCACAAGCGGATCACAAAAGATGGACGCGTGATACCGGCGAAGAGTCGGCAGCCCAGCGCGGAGAGAATGAGGTAAGTAGTAATTGTTTTTGTCGCGGTAGTTCCAATGCAGTATGATGTGGCCATAGTGCTAATGGATAACACGATTACAAATTATTTAGTTATCGCTCTACATAGTAAAGTCAATAAGCGTAGCTTAAAATTTCGTTAGTCGTCTGTAGACAGGGCCCTTCTGGATAGTTGGCTGGAGTGTAGCATAGCTATAGACACTCTGGCCTCAAAATATGCCCATTGTGAAACTTTAAGGCCCAATTCACACATAAGCGGCGTCGGGCGCAGGCGCGACTTCGCACAGGCGATTGTGGTGTCCATATGCAGTGAAGGGGTGGACATTGCACCTTATGTTAACATGGAGGCGGCGTGGAAGAGTTTCGCCTACCGTGTCTTAGGCGAAGGGAATCGTGGGCCGGTGAATGTAAAAGAAATTTCAGAAATTGAATGGTTTTGGCGTCTACTACGTGGTAATTCATTTTCAATAAAGGAGATGAATAAAACTACTACTACTAAACAAGTGGTAAAAAACATAGTAGTTTTATACATCTCCTTTATTGAAAGAAATTTGTTTTTGTATGTGGTTTGCGGTTATTTTGCCAGTTCTCAAAAACCCAGTAGTTATATGATTGAATTTACTGGCCACTAACAGCTGGAATCTGGAATTTTTTGTAGTACCTATTTCTGACTTGATGGATTTAATTTCTAGGTATTTAGAATGTAAAATAGCGGAGATCGAGGAGAGTCACGCGTGTAGCATCTGCATGGAGCGCAAACGTAACGTGGTGTTCCTCTGTGGCCACGGCACCTGCACCAAGTGCGCTGACACCTTGAAAATATGCCACATGTGTCGTAAGCCCATCACGAAAAAGATTCCTATATACTGAGGTGCAGTATGATTTAATTGTACATAAATATTTATATTTGTAGAGAGATATAATTACTATCACGGTAAAACTATTTTGGAATTTATGCCATTTCCGGCAGAGAGTTTTAAAAGTGTTTCACTGCCGCCTCATGGAATGTTCCACCCCGTTTTTACAGAGAGCTGGAAGATGTTTATATTTTGCGTTACATATCATATACCATTGTTTTTATTTATAGTACTCAAAGAATTTATTTATTATTATCACGTCACACTATTATTTATTAATCATGACGTTAACAACTCTTCACTATTCTTCCTGAATGAAAATGATCTTTATTTGGCAATCGACCTCTTTATATCAAAGATTGAAATGATTTTATTTATTTTTTATAAATCAAAAAATATATCTGTATGTATAATATATTGTTCAACTTTGATCATTCAGTGTCCAGTGTAAATTTAAGGTTACATTAAATTTTAAGTGATGAGAACGAGATAGGGAGAATTACATTGTACTAGATTTTATAGGATTCAATTATTCATGTGCTATGTTTGGGTCTTATTATGACCAATCCTGCACTGTGCATGTCTTTTATTCAAGACCTGTAAGGTTCAATTATTCATGTGCTATGTTCAGGTTGTACTATGACTAATCCTGCACTGTGCATGTCTTTTATTCAAGGCCTGTAAGGTTCAATTATTCATGTGCTATGTTCGGGTTGTACTATGACTAATCCTGCACTGTGCATGTCTTTTATTCAAGACATGTAAGACATGGGGTACACAATTGGTCACAGTCTAACATGGGGTTCTGCGAGTTCAGACCAGTTTGGTAAAAGATTAGACCCATGGCAACCATATATAAACAACTGTTTCAGCTCCATAACTGAAATTAGACACTTGATCAAGTTTCTTGATGAATTTAGTACAGTGTAATTGATGCTTTAGCTAGCATTAACAACTGTTACAAATTTTTCAGCCTCAAATGTTGTTTTATACAAACTAAATGAAACTTGTTTACTCTAAAAAAATAAAACATTTGTTTTCTGATTTAACTGTAAAGTTGTCTATGCTAGCTTTTGGCATGTTTTAACATGAGCATGTTTCTACACTTTACCAGTATTTTAATACTTATTATTATGCACTTAGATTCAATTGAAATTTGTATACATTTTTTATTCGAATTTTAACAATAATATGAAGTCATGATTTTTCTAGAATTAATTTAAAACATAAAATTGGAAAAGTTTACACCACTCCATCTTTTTGTGATCTTGTATTCTGTGATGTTTGTATACTACAGATAGAAAAACTGCCAAAGTATGCCATTTACTAAAGGTGTATTGTGTTTGTATTTGCACAGCCAAATTTTTGGCAGTCTGGATGTCGTATGACTGAACATACCCAACATAAACAAAACACAAATTTGCGCTACGTTCGCCACGAGCCAATTTATGTTGGGTATGGTCGTAAAACGGTATCAAACCCTATACAGCAGTGGTTGAGGAATTTTTTTAGCCATTACCCCAAAATATATTTGTTTAAAACGATATTACCCCCGCATTTTTGTGTGATTGTACATATTTTAAAAAATAGCACCGCACATTAAAAAAAAAACAACTTTCAAGGTCAGAATGTTGGAATTGGAAGTTAGATTTCGCTACTTGCCGAATTTGTAACTAAAATTTACAGTTTAAAATTCCAATTGCACCAATTGCCCCTCGTATCCGCACCTGTCTCATTTTGAAATGGCGAAAAACAATGTAAATTTAAATAGAAGAAAATGTCCAATATTTTTCATATTGAATCAAAATTTAAAATATTTTGGTTCAAATCATGTTTTCACATTGTATCCTTCTGACATTTCGACATTTTTATTACCGAACTACATTTAATATTTTAGATACAACAATTAAGAATTTTTACTAACTTCTAAAGATTGTAATCCATTATGTTGTATAGGTTTTTGCTAGATGCTCTAAACAATTATACAAATTCACTCTATAAGAGAAGTATAGACAACCTAGTAAATTTCAATCAACACCAAACACTTTGAAGGAGAATTCACATATATGAATTCTCTTTGAAAATATCTCATGATACACTTTTGGTAAAACACACATTGGTGATTTAGCCATCTCTAGTATACTATTTAGCTGGGTGTATATATTTATTTGTGTCTAATAGACATTTTATTACGGCTATCAATATTTTTTTTAAATTACTGGTGGAAATTTATAAATGTCATGAAATGAATGAGAAAGGGAAAATTGAATACTCATAAATTGTATTTTAGTTCTAGTTTATATTTTGTGATCTAGATTGTGACTGCGAAAATAAGATGATTAGAGATTTAAATATTTTTTGTATGTTTGTAGAATTTCAAGCAACACAGCTGTGCCTTATCCATATCCCATACCTAATAGATGTAGAGATCCTAATAACTAGTACTGCAAGTTAAAGTAATGTTTTCAATGGAGATAATGGAAAATAAGAATTATCTTCAATGGAGAACAATACAGGCGGGTATGTAATTCAATGGCAATCTATTAAGTGGTAGTAGAGGTGAGTTAATCTAGCAAGAATACGAATTTTTTATTGGTTTTCGTCTTCTCGTCTATTATACGTCATGCATCACACATTAGCAATTAATTCACGATACTACGATACGAAAATCAACATGAAATTAATTTTTATTTGTATCATACTAGATATGATACAAATAAAAATTAATTTCATGTTGATTTTCTATTCACATAGTATCAACATAAATGCTACATAAAAAGAAATTGATACTAAAAGGTTTAATATGTAAATAAAACCAAACATATGTGCGTAATTGACGATACTACGATATGATATCTAGTATGATACAAATAAAAATTAATTTCATGTTGCTTTTCTATTCACATAGTATCAACATAATGTTTACATAAAAAGAAATTGATATTAAAAAGTTAATAAAACCAGACATATGTGCGTAATTGACGATACTATGATATGATATCTAGTATGTTACAAATAAAAATTAATTTCTTGTTGCTTTTCTATTCTCATAGTATCAACAGAAATACTACATAACAAGAAATTTATACTAAAAAGTTTATTACGTAAATAAAACCAAACATATGTGCGTAATTTACGATACTACAATACGATATCTAGTAAAAATTTCATGTTGCTTTTCTATTCACATAGTATCAACATAAATGTTTGCATAAAAAGAAATTGATACTAAAAAGTTTAATAGCCATAGGTAAATAAAACCAACCATATGTGTAAACATATTTTATTGTGAATCACAGTACCACAGAAATATATATTAAATTTTAAAAATAGAGAACAAAACAGACACAAATTTCAATCTAACATGTTTCTAAATTATACATATAACATGTATTTTACATCCCTCATATATCACCACAAAACATATTTCTACTCACTTAATATAAAATAAAAATATAGCAATAAACTTAGTATAATACTAACAAAATCGTTAGACAGAAGGTCTGATGTAATTTATTATAGTCACAGATTTTTTAAAGCACCACAGTAAATCACACCAATTTCCAACTAATGAAACCTAATGTGACTTACTACAGTGTAATACTTGTGCAAACAAATCTTGTCTGCACAAAACCTAATTAGACAGTATATTCATTCATATATAAAAAAAATCTTTAAATTCCAAACAGACTCAAATCAAAATCTCATTTGTGTGGTGTACCCGTGGGGCTCTCCTGCCGCAACCGCTCGACATCATTAAAAATAACCTGCGCGCCGCCCCCGCAAGTCGGCAGGATATCGCCCTTATAAACCTTAGTTTCCACCTCACCATCTGTATCCGCCTCCTGTGCAATCAAACAATACTTGGACTGCTTGGAGTTGGTGATATCACTAGCCTTGCTCAACTTGGTCACCGATTTGCGGCGTTTCATCGTGGGCTGCATGACTGTCCCTAAAGCCACCGGTTTAACAGCGTTGTGCTCCAACCAAACCTCTCCAACTGATCTCGAGCGACGCCTATTAGTCACCACAATATTCCTTCTAACACTCCTAGGCTGTTGGGCGCTTGTTGGAGTGAACTGCGGCTGGTAGTCGTTAGTCCTAGTGGTCGCAGGTGGAGTTTCAGGCACTTCATTTCCATTGATTTCAACATCTTTGTTTAAATAGTCACGTACTTTCCGGAGCTTCTGCTCCTTGGCTTGCATAACAGAGTTTAAATGCTCACGTTGTTTGCGCAACTTTTCATCAAGCTCATGATTCATTTTAACCTGTTGTAGAGCTAATTTCTGCTTCTGCTTCTCTTTTTCAAGTATATTCTGATTTAATTTCATATCTTTTTCATTCAAATGCCCTCGTAACGTCCGTATATCCGTAACCAATTGCCCGTTTTTGCCCTCTAATGAATCGTTCAACCGTTCCAATTCCAATATTTTCACCTCCAAATTTTGACTTTTCTTCTTCTCCTTTTTATACTGTTGCTGGGTGCTTTTCAACTCAGCTACTTTTAAAGTGAATTCCTGATTGATTTCCACCAAACGCTTTCTGAATTTGATTTCTTTTGGTTGTAAACTCCTGTTGAAAATAGTTTTCTTCTGTTTTCGTGTCTGTAGGACCTTTAAAAGCCGCTTCACATCATTACTGCAATCCTCCATGTTTTGTAAGTTCATTTTATATTGGGATATCCTTGGTCCGAATACCAGTGGGGCTGTTGTTTTGATTTTGGTGCTCATAGGAGTGGCAGGTGTCTTCATTCTGGTGACTTTTTGATAAGGTGTGAACCTGGCTTCTGGTCGCACCACTTTCACATCCTGCGTCATATCAGCGAATTTCATTACCTGCATGTTTTCTTCATAGTCATTAGCTGATGGATTGGCACAGACAATCATTTGAACTTTGCCCTCGCCTTCGAAATAGTTTTTGAAGAACAATGTCAAACGGCTATCCCTGTACGGCACTAGTCGGTTAGCGTTGTTCATTTGATTATCACGCAAGATTTCTAAGCATGATCTTAAAGACATTAAAGAGTTATTAATTGAACTGGCTTCTTTTAGGCGTACACCTGTGTTTTGTGTACGACTACAACGTTCAGATCCGGCTAAATCTACTAAACTTAATTGTCCAACTTTCAATAAGTTCCGATCGGGTATAATGCGTTCACCATGACTATTATGAGACATTTGTTCAAGCTGCACAACTCGGATGTTGAATATTGAATGACTTCTACTAGATTCTGCATTTAATTGGGTATGTCCCATTCGTTTACGCTTCTGGCCAAGATTGAACAACTCAAATGCTTCGAGGGATGATTTTACTTCCACCTCAACCACCCCATTTACATACATGTTTTTCTGCGAGTCTTCACGTAAAATTTTCGTCTGCAGAATTTTACCGCCCGATTCGTCTAGTAAATCATAAACGGCGTTGTTGTAAATTTCGGTGTATGTTACAAAAACTGCGTATAAATTTGTTTCATTAACACCTAATATTTTAGTACCGTCATTTGCATAAATGGCATCTCCACTACCTTTTTTCTTAATGGAACTTTTTGAACGTTTATCTAATATTTGATCATCAGCAGCATCTACCTCTGATTGCACCTCAAAACCGTTCATTTTGTCTGATTTTATTACAAACTTAGGTGCTTGAAACTCACCGATTGAATTGAATATTGTGTCAATACTTCTTGGCATGATACCTGGGTTGTATGGATCACCTGTTAGAGTGTATGTCTTGCCTGAACCAGTTACTCCATATGTGAATAGAAGTCCATTCTTGCCTTTTAAGAGATCCTCCAATATAGGGTATGCTACATGATCGAACACCTCCTTTTGTGATGCATATGATGTGAATATGTGTTTGAAGGCATAGTATGCATCTTTCCGCAGCACTTTGGACTCCGTGGGGCAGGACAACGATAGCACCGTGGGGGATACTAGTTTTATGCATGTCGGATCTGAATCATCGTTCAAATTTCTTAACCTGCAATATACACTGACGGGATCGCGCAGTTTCACCGAATCGGAGCCGGATGAGGTATTTGAATTTTCACGCCGCAACTTTCTCGCCGACTGGCTCATCTTTGCACGGTGAGCAACGTTCAAAACTTTGAAATCACGGACGTTGTTGTTTGAGAAACCGTTTTTATTTGAGTACGAAATAAAAACCGTTGGTTGGCGGCAAAACAGGAAACTAGATCGGGCGGCGTTGCCACGTAACACCTCGGCATGTCAAAAAGTCGGCTTTCGAATAGCTGCGAATTCTAATGTGGAAAACAATGAAATCTACACTCATGTGAGTTACTTTTGAAAATACATATTGATATGATTATTGAAACACAATGCACATAGCTGATTTATGTAAATAGTCCATCATTTCGTCAACTTTTTATACGATACCTAATTAGAGGTCAGGTTTGAAATGAGAAGAGAGATCAAATGATTCAAATCTGGTCACTGATTCACTGACGCAATAACGTTGATGTACTTACGGAGAGCATTATTCAGTTATTTTCACTAATATATAAGTTATTAGTGACACTAACTGAAAAATGCTCTTCGTAAGTACATCAATGTTAATGTACTTACGAAGAGCATTTTTCAGTTAGTGTCACTAATAACTTATATATTAGTGAAAATAACTGAATAATGCTCTCCGTAAGTACATCAACGTTATTGCGTCAGTGAATCAGTGACCAGATTTGAATCATTTGATCTCTCTTCTCATTTCAAACCTGACCTCTAATTAGGTATCGTATAAAAAGTTGACGAAATGATGGACTATTTACATAAATCAGGTATGCTCCCCATTTATTTGAAAATTTAAAACGGGAGCCACCTAAATATGCAAGTCGTAGCTTGACATGGGGTTAGAAACATTGTACATGTACAATGTTTTAAAACTGTAGTGTACTTAAAATCTCTGTAATGGAAAACAATGCAGAAATATCATGTATGTAAAACTATTTGATGTAACGTTTACCTGTAAAATACATCATTTAAGTAATGGCAACGTTGTCAAAGCAAAAAAAACCTAAATCGCTGCCACCTTCACACTTATTGACATCAACAAGTTGTCAATTGTTTACAAACAAACGTAACCCCCCTAAAAAATGTATCGCACAAAGTTTTTATTCAACCTAGCCATGTTCGTAAGCGTTTTCGTGCTTTTGTTTTATCTGTTTTCCGTGATCGACAATGCAAAATTGACGAGCGTCCGTTTGCAGCCGCGAATGAAATTTTTTGGCGCCCCGGCAACGGCCGTGAGTGAAAAGGTCATTAAATTAGACAATGACTATAATTTGTGGCTGATTTTCACCAAAGTTGTTGATAAGTCGCCGCTGATGTACAATTTCAATCACTTGCTGCTGAATTTGATCAGGGTGAGCTCAGTGCCATTGTTTTTTCACATTATTATTGATGATGGATCCAAACAAATTGCAATTGATGAGATTGTTAAGGTGTCCAAAGTGAGTGGGACTGTGATACATTATGCATTTTATAATGTCAGTGTTTTTGCCAGTGCAATAGGGGATGTTGTTGATGCAATGACACCGTTTTTTAGTTCCAGGCCTGGTAAATTATAGTCATATTCATTATACCGATATGTTAATGATTGTATATTTCAGGAACATACTACAGTGATGCATTATTTTATTTATCTATAGGATTATATCGATTGGCCCCTGTTAGTCAAAAACAGGCTATTATGATTGACTGTGATGTGTATTTTAAAAAGGATATCAAATTGTTATTTGATGAGTTTAAAAGGTAATTGACTGATTTATTATGCTTTAAATACTATAACTGAATGTTTCATCTAGAGTTAAATTATATATGAAATGCCTACAATGTTAATACAGTGACTATAAACCTTTTTCGCTGTTATACCAACAAATTTTAAAGGTGACATTCTTCCTCTCTTTAATCTGCATTGTGTATCCTATATGGCAGGGATGGTAAACCTATGACAGACATGCCATAAAGGTCGTTTTAGACAAGACAATTTCTTGACTCAAAAGTTAGTCAAGATGCAAGACAATCTAAATTGTCTCATATCATACAGCAAATTATTTGACATATTGAATTTGATGGTAGATCCAATAAAAAAATATAACACATTCTATTTGTCATGGACAAATTGTATGGGAGGAGGAAATATGAATTCATTTCTTGAACAACTTTTAAGCTAAGACATGTATGATAAAAATGTTGGCAGATCACATGCCAATATTTTTATTATGTATTTCTTTGTTATAGAAACATTTGCAAGCAATTAAAAGTTAAAATGTCCATTCAACGTTTTTACAATAAAATGTTATTTGATTATGCAAAAAAAAGATTTGGCATAGACATTTTTTTTTATGCTTTTGCCACTCAAGCCTAAAAAGGTTTGCCATCCCTGCTATATGTTGTTATTCTTGAAGCTATTAACATTTCTTATCTAAAATATGCCTTTGTTGTCTTGAGTTAATAATAAAGCTATTATTGATCTAGGATAATAATAACACCATCCATTTCGAACTAGGTTAATAATGAAACCTCTATAATGGTTTCATTATTTTCATTAGGGTAAATATTAAGTCATTATTGATTGCTAGAGGCAAACACAATACAAAACATATCAATAATGGTAGATAATATAATAGTAAGAGAAATACATCACTCTGGGGGTGTATTTTTGAGCAATCACTATGAATATGGTGATCAAGAGATGCTATTATTGCAAATGGCACCAATTTGAGACCTTACGCTTTGCAAAAGGTTCCGCCAATCTTTGGTAGAACTGAAAACTCGACAGTAGTTATGTTTTGACATTAATTTTTGTGTTCATTCTATTAGTTCAGCGCTATGAAATATGTACGCATTATAGCGATCGGTCAAAAATCGTACCCCTGGTCTCCCTTCAGAACAAATAAATCTTTCGACTTTTAATAAAGATTTCTCTGGAGGGGAGCAACTGAAGAGAAATACTTCAACAACCTGCATTTATTAGTTAATAACACTTTAATTTGATCATATAGCAGGTGGACCATACATTGTGAATCACCTGAAATGCATATATGTAAAATAATGACTATAAGTTGTGGCTGATTTTCACCAAAGTTGTTGATAAGCTGCCACTGATGTACAATTTCAATCACTTGCTGCTGAATTTGATCAGGGTGAGATCAGTGCCACATTATTATTGATATATCCAAATAAAATTGCAATCGATGAGAGAAAATTATATCATTCCATAATTGGTGATGTGTTCCTATTAATTTGTACAAAATGTACATAAAAGTCTTAATTTGTATGTAACTAAATTGTTAATATTTTAGTTTCAATGAATATCACTTATTTGGACTAGCGCCGGAACTATCACCAGTCTACAAACACATCCTCTACACGTACAAACAAAAACACAATACAACGTTCGGCGAGTTCTACCGCCCCCAAGTGATTGACAACGGAGTCCATCCGAGGGGGTTTCAAGGCTACAACTCCGGTGTAATTTTATTCAATTTTAGTGCAATACGAAACTCGGACGAGTACAAAAATGTGATTAGTAAAAAGAGTGTTGGTGAGATGGTGGACAAGTACAATTTCAGAGGACACCTTGGTGACCAGGATTTTTATACCTTGCTTGGGTTTGAGAAGCCTCATATGATTCGAACATTGCACTGTGGTTTCAACAGGCAGTTGTGTACTTGGTGGGGGGATAAGGGGGGTTACAAGGATATTTTTGATAAGTATTTCAAATGCGAGCACAAAATTGTGGTTTTGCATGGAAACTGCAATACCAAACTGCCGGTTTAGGGCCTTAAAAAAATAGCGCTGTTTAAATATGATAATTAGTACGGTGAAAAACACTTTTTGTGAGATAACAATCAAGCTAGATTTCGATCTTAATTGATCTTATCAGTGCAGTATTGAGGATGATTTCGGTCTGTTATCTGGCTTTTGTTGAGATCAGATGGTTAGGTCTATTTACTCACATCTTGTATTTTGACGGTTTGGATGATTTCATGAAATATGTGGTTTATATATAAACTAATGCACAGCTCTCTAAAGAGAAAGTTTAACGCCATCTGCAGATAACCATGATAATTAACAATGCACACACGTATGGTATTAATCTTTAATATACTCATGCCATCAAGCCTTGAGCTGATATCTCAAACACTCTTTTGGAATATTTATTCCACTTGGTAATCCTGATGGCATGGGTATGTTGAAGTTTAATACCATATTAGTGTGTATTTTCAATTAATGTGATTACCGTCAGATGTCGTTAGACTTTAACGTTAAACTGTTGGAATATTTATTCTACTTGGTAATCCTGATGGCTTGAATATGTTGAAGTTTATTACCATATCAGTGTGTATTTTCAATTAATGTGGTTACCGTCAGACGACGTTAAACTGTAACGTTAAACTCTGTTGAAATATTTATTCCACTTGGTAATCCTGATGGCATGGGCATGTTGAAGTTTATTACCATATCAGTGTGCATTTTCAATTAATGTGGTTACCGTCAGAAGACGTTAAACTCTGTTGTAATATTTATTCTACTTAGTAATCCTGATGGCATGGGTATGTTGAAGTTTATTACCGTATTAGTGTGTATTTTCAATTAATGTGGTTACTGCCAGATGGCGTTAAACTTTAACGTTAAACCCTGTTGGAATCTTTATTCCACTTGGTAATCCTGATGGTATGGGTATGTTGAAGTTTATTACCATATCAGTGTGCATTTGCAATTAATGTGGTTACCGTCAGATGGCGTTAAACTTTCTCTATATAGAAGAAGTTGTATTAGTTTGTATATAAACCTCTTTTTGTAACGTTTTTATAAGCAGCACTAAAGAGATTGGCCAGTTTTATGTGATTATTAAGTATTGAAAACAGTTGTAAATTAGGTCTTAGGGGTCTATATTGCTACTTGTGACTAGACTATGTGATCTTTATACTCCTGTTGTTATTGTTTGAATTGGAATTATTCTAGTATTTTTTAAGTACTCGTAAGCATGAATTACATTATACTTAGTCAAGAAACTTGACCAAGTTGTAGAATAAATTCTTGAACAAGTTTCTAGTTTCAATTAATCATGTGCTATGTTCAGCTTGTAGTATGACCATACTCCAATGAAATAGAATTTATTCTATTTTGTTGCCATACTAATTTTATTTATAACATGCGCAATATGTGATCGGTCATAGTACTAGCTGAACATACACATGAATACTTGTTCAAGTTTCTTGACGAATCTAGGACAATGTAATTCACGCTTTAGTAGTATGGTTGACGGAATTGTGGTAGTTGCAGCCAGCTGCTAACTGGTTTTCCATACCATATGATATTTGATTGTAGATATGAAATACTCTTGCCATTTATGTACAGGGTTGGAATTGGTAAATGTGAGGTGCGCCATTTAAAATTTAATTTCTTTGAATTTGAGTTTATTTTATAAGCTTCAGCTGTTTATCATTTTAGAACCAACCTAAATAGTGTATTAATATTTTTAAGTATATACATTTATATATATATATATATATATATATATATATATATATATATATATATATATATATATGGTGCATATAAAATATGTACTGGATACATATTATGAGGTTTTATGCAAGATTTTAATAAATTATTAATTTTTAATAAGATTATAAAATTTTCAATCTTGCAATTTACATTATACAGTGTGTGTGTTAAATTTATTCAGCCTTAAACTATTCTTCCTGTAATTATTGAAGCTGCTTTCCAAGGTTGATATATGAAATATGTTTTTTTCGTTTCGGTCGTTTTCTGGTTTCCCATATTCCTTTGACCTTCCTTTTTTTTCTACGGTGAGTACAGCCCCCACCCCTAGACTGTGTGCACTGCGGTCCTTCGCGGACCTATTGTGCCTCATACAACATCCATGATATGCTAGCCGGGTCAACTCTTTGTAGAAAACTGTGCCAACTAACGGTGAATTCGAACCACCAAAGTTCCGCACGCAATGGCTTCAGACCGTCGCCTTAGACCACTGCGCCACGGACCTCCTCTTGACCTCCCTTGAAGTTGCCCTTCACTGCGAGTGACCCATCAGCTCTGTTGTTTCTGCTCAACAGATTTCAGGATAGATTTTATCTTTCTATCTCCCATTTGTGTGTTTCTGTCTCTTTGATAGGAGCCATGTTTCACATCTATATGTTTAAGATTGACCTATTACCTTGTAAATATTTTGTAGGATATATATATATATATATATATATATATATATATATATATATAGATTTTTTGAAGTAGCCAATCTATACACGACAGAAGAACCCCTGAAAGTCATAGCCAGTTACGGAATTATTGTATTTATCTTGGTCATCTGTGCCACTATTTTCTATAATTTTAGGGTACATGGCTTATTGATTATCAATCCTAGTGTTTATTTTGATTTCGGCTCTCATTTTTCTGCAAGTAACTCTCAAGACTGTAATGAGTTCTTTCTTCTATATTTTTGTTTTCTATATGGAAGCTAACTTCATTAGCCAGCCTTTTGCAGATATTCACGCCCTTTGCATCCCCTCTAAACCTTTCATTTGCCTTTGTGCAATCCCCCACTCACTCTGCTTGCACACCCTCACATTCATTGCTTAGATGCCACCCATGTCGTTCCCCTTACTACACAGTACACACGTGGTGTATCCTTGACCCAGCCACACTTTCTTTCCTTTCTCCACACCTCGCTCTTGGCATACATACTTCCTCCCTGCTCCACCCTTTCCTCTTATCGTACCTCGCTCTTGACATACATACTTCCTCCCTGCTCCACCCTCCCCTGGTTATGTAGCTCGAGGGTTACCGGGCACTTGCCACTCCATAATCAGGATTATACGAGCTTTTAGTCACTCTGCCTTTCGGTGCGTGGTCTGCCAATTCTTATTCGCTTATTCACCTTTTAAATCCTTCTATCCGTTATTTTCGTGGTCTTTCTAGTTTTCGTTTTGCCTGTTGGTCCCAGTTCATCTAAGAGGGTAATTCATTAATTAATGGAGACTCAAAAGACAGTTATGGTTGAGATAGATATAAAATAACTCATGTAGTATGGATATTTTCATGACTAATAAATGATTTTCGTGGTCTTTCTAGGTTTCATTTTGCCTGTGGAACCCAGTTCATCACCTTCTTAGATGGACTGGGTTCAACAGGCAAAACGAAACCTAGAAAGACCACGAAAATCATGGATAGAAGGATGGCAACATACGACAAATGTCGTATGTTGTCATTTGGTATAGATATTCTGGCAGATCTACACAACGCATCTATTTCTAAAGCCCTGGTTTCCTAGGAGAACGGTCGCTTTAAAGCGGCCGCTTTTGACGTCATTCACAAATCACAAAGGTCGTTTTAAGTATATGTAATAAAAGAACTCACAATTTTTCATCGTAATTCATTGGGTTTTTGCAGTACGTTGAGGTATTACACTTTATAGGAAACTATATTCGTTTATATACACGTAGAATTATTTTTGTGACGTAAAAATGACGTCAAAACCGGCCGCTTTCCTAGGAAACCAGGGCTTAACGCAAGAATAGCTGGGTTTGATAGCATCCTTCGACGCCTTCCGGTTCCCGTTTACCAAACTCGTAGCTCGTTCCAATCTCCAGGTTGTAAATTTCTCTCCAATATGGATTCCAATCTTCCAGATGTACTTTGGTTCATTTTATTATCTGCTTGGGTATTCTATCCTCGGGCATTATTTGTGCAAGCCCGTACCAGGAGAGCTGTTTTTCACGTATTTATTGTATAATTACCTTTCCCACTTTCGTCCTATCTCTTATATAATTACATACTACAAATTGAACCTTGGTACAAACATTAATATAAACAATTAACCATAATATGATTTTATTAAATAAATTTGGTTTGTGCAGGTACAGCAAATAAGTGCATTATGCAATCTTAATGAACATTTTTTTTAAATATGTTATTCTCACAATATTTATCTCATAAATAGATGAAGCGATGCAAATCTGAATACATATCGGTTTTATAACTTATATGCCTGTCTCATCATTAGATCGAAATAACAGTCGTTGTCTATCGAAGCACTGATTGCGCTGTAGTAGTTGAGAAATTCTTCTTTAGTCACCTGTAGACAAGAAAATACTAAAATATCAGGTAACTATCTAGTAGGTAGTTTATAATTTGTGATAATTAAATCAAATCATTCTCTAAAGGGTTATTGGCAAAAATATTACAATACAACAACTATAATTTCAATACCGGTATCCTGATATACCGAGATTAAAATACTGAAATACCGGTATCATGGTATACCGAGATTAAAATATCGAAATTGGTATTGAAATTGGTTGCGGTATTGCACTATTCAAGCCGCTTTCGTTAATCGTTCGAGAGCTATTCCGGGCTATTCGCCTTATGTTCGATTATTCGTGCGAGGGGCCCTGGAACGTACGATTTTCATGTTAAAACCCATTTATCATTTCAATTAGTGTATAATGTTATATTATGGAAATTGTACACGATACAATTTTCAAAGAAAATAACAGTTGATTGTCACAACTGTGAATTTTCTTTGAAAATTGTATCATTTACGTCTTTTTATCGCTCCGCGACGAGTAGCTCTGGTGCGAACCGCCCGGGGCAATTAGAAACGATAAACGAAATCAGCTTTAGTTAGCTCCTTTTGAAATTTGTTTGAAACCTAATTTTATCGAACGACGAGAAGCTCCGGTGCGAGTCGCCCGGGGTAATTAAAAACGATAAACGAAAGCAGCTTTAGTCAGCTCCTTTTGAAATTAGTTTGAAACCTAAATTTATCGAATTACCGTTCCATCTGCAGTAGCTTCCTGTTCAAAATTGTTCAAAAACCGTTTCATAATGCTCTCCTCCGTTTCCTCTCCAGAAATATATCTTGGATGCGCTTTCACGTTGTAGACATTTTTTAAGTCATCAACTGTAATTTCTCCGTCACCAGTTTTATCCAATTTTTTAAACGCCTCGTCGATCACTTTCTTGCGCGATTCGGACAACTCTGGCTGCAAGAAAAAAAAATAGCAATTAATACTAAATATAATTAAATGATCCAGCTCAGTTGCCGAGTGGTTAGATGCGTCGTACGTCTCGTACTGAGCATTGGGGAGCTTGAGTTCGATCCCCAGCGGGGCGAATTTTCGCGAATCACCTTTCACAGTTTTTCAGAGGTTTTCTGTGAAGTTAAATACCGGGTGATTAAACTACTCTGAGCTTCTCCCTTGACCGGCGGAAAAGCCTCACGTCTGATAGCCCTATAAAGATTTTTTAAAATTAAATGAACCAGTTCGGTGACCGCGAGGCACAGCCTGTTTCGTACTAAGCATTGAGGAGCGAGACTTCAAACTCCGCTGTGGGCGAAGTTTCGCTTTTATTTTAAATGCTGTCAATTTGTTATCCTTTGCTTCGTGAAAAATGATCGCAACCTTTTATAGAACTAAATCCTTGATTATAGTTATGTTTTGATATGAATTGAAGCACAAGGGTAGTTTTTGCCGAAAACTAGTTGTCACTACTAGTTACTAGTACTACTAGTCACTAGTAGTAACCAGACAGGGCCCTTGTCTCTTGCGTTTTGGCGACGAGTAACTTCGATACAAACCGTTCGAGATAGCTAGAGGTGAAATACGAAAGCAGCGTTCAAGGATATATAAAACGATTTTTACTTTAAAAGGATAAAGAAAACGATTTTTTACTTTGTTTTTTATCACACTTCAGTTACACTTTGCAACTAGTTTCGGCTAAGCTCTAGCCATTTTCGAGCTCCTCCGATGACCGAGCTCGAAAATGGCTAGAGCTTAGCCGAAACTAGTTGCAAAGTGTAACTGAAGTGTGATAAAAAACAAAGTAAAAAATCGTTTTCTTTATCCTTTAAAATGAATTATCACAAAGTAGACGCCTTAACAATCCGATTTTTACTTTGTTTTTTACTTAAAAAAGTAAAAATCCTTTTATTTATCCTTTAAAATGAATTATCACAAAGTAGACGCCTTAACAATCCAATCGCGCATATTTATTAATTATTTTATCGCCATATCTATTGAATGCGTAACAGTCTGGTTCTTACTAAACGTAACTAATCTATTATAAAATAGATAAACTAACTTTGTTAAATGTAAACATAATTACACTAATGAGTTTCGATTTAAATTTATTGCGACTGTGTACGTTACGGGTTTACTTTATTTCCGGATTGATTGCAACGACCTGACATGTACATTCAGTAAAAATATTTACTCATGTACGAGTATTGATTGCAGGAAATTGTGTCACTACTGGCCGTACTTTATATACATTTTATTTTACAAACTTTTTCTCGTTATTATTGTTAGTTGGGGAATTTTATTAACCTGGAGTGATCATTAAGTGCTTACATGATTTTTTTTCAAGTATTACTACTGGTAGTATTTGTACAATACAAGGTCATTCATAATTGAAGAACAAAAATTAAATGTCATGTGAATTTTTAGCTGAAAACATGAAATATCGTTTTTCTACAAACAAACTGGTAATTTAAATATTATATATTTAACAAAAATCACTGAAACTTAATTTTTGTTAAATATATAATATTTCAAATATCAGTTCACATAGGAATGTAGATATACAGAAAATGGACGAACTTACAGTGTGTATATAGATTTTGCAAGGTTGGAGCAAAGTGACATTCACCACCAAAATCGCAAACTGAGTTAAATTTTGGATTGTTAAGGCGTCTACTTTGTGATAATTCATTTTAAAGGATAAATAAAACGATTTTTTACTTTGTTTTTTATCACACTTCAGTTACACTTTGCAACTAGTTTCGGCTAAGCTCTAGCCATTTTGGAGCTCCTCCGATAATCATGAAAATGGCTAGAGCTTAGCCGAAACTAGTTGCAAAGTGTAACTGAAGTGTGATAAAAAACAAAGTAAAAAATCGTTTTATTTATCCTTTAAAATGAATTATCACAAAGTAGACGCCTTAACAATCCAAAATTTAACTCAGTTTAACTAGCAAAGTGTAACTGAAATGTGATAAAAAACAAAGTAAAATATCGTTTTATTTATCCTATATAATATTTCAATTTCCAGTTTGTTTGTGGAAATACAATATTTCATGATTTCAGCTTATAATCAAAATTTTAATAAAAAAATCAAATAAATCTTAAACCTAAACTTAACTTCAATCAAGGGTTCCAATCTAAACACAACAACAAATGTTAACTGGAAATGTTTCTTGAAAATCGATGCATGAGGGATTAATAATCCCTAAATATATTCTTATTTTTTATTTATTTATTAATTTATTTATTTAACCTCTTCATGGTGCCTGTAAGGCAGTACACAAACTTATTATACTATAACTTAATATAAGTTTGATCAAATAATTTTAATTATTTTTTCCCCGGAAAACCTATCTAAATGTAACCTACATGTGAAAAACCCCATCGGGCTGACCTTCTATACTTACACGAATTTGTACTAGAAATTCTTCCATATTGATCCCACCGCTTTGATCTGTATCGAACTGTGTAAATAATTCTACAGCCTCGTCATCGGTAATTTCCATTCCAGACTCACGCAAGCCTCCAACAAACTCTTCCAAGTTTAATTGTTTATTACCATCCTCGTCCAAACGACGAAACAATCTGCCGAGTCCTAGAATCCCGGTAGCACCCCGTGAAAGGCAGACCAACCGTAGTCGGGTTATTGGGTCTGCATTTCCTCCTAAAGAAAATTTGATTAGATACTATATTATATCGTCAACCCTTGTAGTATGAAATTCTTATGACATATGGGGTAATGTGTGGGACTTAAATAAAGCCCACATGAAGAAATAATTAATGTCGACAGAAATGAATTCACTCAGAAGAAGTAGTAGACAATTCAGATTAGAAAGTGTAAGAAACAAAAACATCAGAAGAAGCAAGAATATCGAGAAAAACATAGGTGAAATTGATTAAAAAAAAATCTATTGGTTCGGACAAATCAAGAAAGATGGCCACGAAGAATATAGTAGGAGTTGATACCGCGAGAGAGATAAAAAACAAGGAAGACCGAGACTGAAGAGAAGAATTATGTTACGGTAGGAGTTGAATATTGGACACAGGCACGAAAATTGTCTTAACAGGTTTAGGGATTGTCCGAGTAAGGTACCTTACACGGTCAATAATACTGTCAATATTTGCTTCAATCCTCCTTTTATATGTATGAAGTAATCAATTATCTGGATAAAGATCAGTATTCTCTTCATTACATCATTACTATACCTTACACGATAAGTAATACTGGCATTTTAGAATAATGAACATTTTAAATATATTATCGTACAGTAAGACTGTAATTATTCTAAAATATTGACAGTAATATTGTTCGTGTAAGGTGCATAGAGAGACATTCTAGAGAAGTCGTATTACTTTATAATTCAATTTAACGCGTTCTAATTTTATAAATTGCCGTACTGCTTATAAGTGATAGATTTAGCAACAATTGTTTATTAAAAGAATGAGCTACATTGACAAATATAAATAATCAAACTTGCAGCTTCCCTTTACCTCTATCTTCACTGTTTGTAGGCAACTGATTTATTTTTAAATCAACAGAATTCATTTAAAAGCATATGTTCTACGTCTAATTCATTTGTGCTTTCTTATATTCTCTATTGTATTTTCTAATACCTTGAATTGCTCTGCTATTCCCTGTTACCTTAATGGATACAATCAAGTCACAAAACTCTACATACGCCCATCAAATGTTCAATAATTCAGTAATATATATTTTTATAACAATAATATTAATACATATTTATTTTTATATTAACAGCATTCATTTGAAAGGATAATATCAGTAGAACTGTAATACATATCCTAGAAACTCTATAATATATAGAATATAATGTCACAAATAAAGTCTACATACACTATACAGAATATTGAAAACAAGTAAATATTTGATTAATAAGTACCACAAAAAATTATTTTAGGTGACTGATTAGTATTTGGTAGGTTCTTCTTTCAAATTTATATCTGTCATCTTGGCATTGACATCACTAAAGTCTATGTGATACTTTTTAGCCAATACTCTCTGTAGTGTAGCCTTAAGTGTTACTCTATTTGTAATTTTATATTTTCAAATTTTCATTCTATTTCATCCCAAATATTTTCAATTTTGTTAAGATCAGGCGACTCGACTAGAAAATGTAGCTATTTCAATATCCATTCTTTAACAACACATACAGTGTGAGTTGAATCCATTGTCCTGTTGAAATATCCATTGATTTCTAAGCCCCAAGTATTCAGTAGATTTTAAATTGCCATGTAAAATATCCAGATATTTTATGTGGTCCATTATGCCATCAATGAATGCTAAATTTCATATACCAGTCGCCGACATTGCACCCTAAACCAAAACTGAACCACCGTCATGTTTAACTGTTGAAAATAAATTTTGAGATTTCATTTCTTCATTATCCTTTTGCCATATCTTTCTTTTATCATCGGATCCAAAAATATTACATTTATTTTCGCTTGTAAACAGGATAGTTTTCCAAAATTCAAAATCTTTATTAACATATTGCCTTGGCAAATTAAATCGTTTTTCGACAATTTGTTTTGGAGATCAATGGTTTTCGTCTAACAATTCTACCATTTAATCTATTGAATCTCAGTATCCTACGCACTGTTTCTGCAAGCACTACTTTTCCAAAAATTGTAGCAATTTCTTCCGCTAGTTTGGGAGCACTTGTTTTTGGATATTCTTTGATTTTGTTAACAATTGACCGTACATCACGTCCATTCAAAATTTTTGGACGCCCAGATCTTTTTTATTACGGACAGAACCGTTTAAATTGTACTTTTTTTATAATTACCTATACCGTTGCGCGGGTTTCACCAACTATTTTGGATATTTCATGATAAGATTTTCTCTCATTTCAATTTTTTATGATTAGATTTTGAATATCCATAGATATTTATTTTCTGGCCATGTTTTTAAATGCAGAAATAGTTTAAAATATCTTAATTCTTGGTGACTGAGAATTCTATTTCAATCAACTAGCTGTTACCCCAAAACGTGTTGAAGTTAAAGTACTAACTAGTTTTAGACCGTCTTTATAATAAGACGTGCAACAGAATAAAAAATTAAGACGTGGTTATATATAAGACGAGCTTATGTAAGGCGAGCGTTAAGATACGTTGGAGAAACCATGGGCGTAAGTAATTCAATTTTTTAGTGTTTACTGTATGTAGACTTTTGTGATCTGTTAAATTTAGTTTATGGCTGCTTTCTAAATGTATATGTTGCAATTCTACTGATATTATCTTTTTAAATGAACTCTGTTAATATAAAAAATATAGTGTATTAATATTATGTCTATAAAAATATATATTACTGAGTTATTACAAATTTGATGGCTGTATGTAGACTGACTGTATATATTCATGAGTCTGAAAAAAATTAAGCTGCATTTAAAAATCAAATATGCGTGAGTTTTATGTGGATTATAAAATTAATAATCACCCAAAAATGATCTATAGTTACATATTTAATTACATTTATAGTTTGCTAGTAGTCATGTGTAAATGAGGGGAAAAAATATGTGAAAACCACCCACTCACAAGGTTTTTTGTTATTAATTTAATGTCGCCGGCAATTTCATTCCTAAACGCATTTGTTGCAAATATGCGTACTCCCCTTGGATGCTAGCAAAATTGGACCGGTCCGATTAATAGTAGTCAACAAAAACTGGCTATAAATATTTCCGCGACCGGCACGCAATGAGATAGAAAGAGACGGGATATTGTTCTTAGCGATCCGCGCCGTCGCGATGCGTCAGTCATAGTCCAGCATCCGAAGATACCAGTTGTGTTAGTTAAATAATTTTGTTTGTCGTGCATACAGTGGTTTTAATTGTGAATAGTGTTAAGTGGTGCAGTGAGTTATAGTGTAAATGGATACTGCGCGTAATGGGGTGAGTCGATTTTTTAGATAATTTTGTGGAGGCTGCCGCATTTTTTTTTAGATCGTACTTTGATTGCGATAGTACGATCTGATCGCATTACTATTATACCATATAACAAATGTATGTGATATAATATTTGTGTGAAATTAATTCCAATATATGGGGCTAAAAAATTCTTACAGAGTTGACCTGTTTTTAACATATAACAAATATATGCGATATAATAATTGTGTGAAATTAATTCTAACATCTGTGGCTATTACATAGCATTACTAATATTTTATTGTCTACATCCAATATATAATTCAACACTTTATTATTAGCTAATTTGTGTGATTCACAGTTCATATGTATCGCGTAACAACTGCGCTCCGGTTTTTTCCATACAAAAAATAGCTGACGCACGCGTTGCGTCATCTGAGCTCGCGCTATATGATAAGTCATCTTAAATCATTATTCCGCGCCGATCAAATGTGAGTGTTACGACTTATAATGAGGAACGTTTTAAGTGATTAATAACATTATTTGTTGCAAATGCTATCTTGCAACAAATAATGCTATTAATTATTTAAAACGCTCTTCATTATAAGTCGTAACACTATCATTCGACCGGCGCGGAATAAGTATTTAAGTTGACTTTTACTTAAACGCAAATGCTATCTTGCAACAAATAATGTTATTAATTACTTAAAACGTTCCTCATTTTAAGTCGTAACACTCACATTTGACCGGCGCGGAATAATTATTTAAGTTGACTTATCATTTAGCGCGAGCTCAGATGACGCAACGCGTGCGCCAGCTCACACCGCGCTATTTTTTGTACGGAAAAAACCAGAGCGCGGTAGTTACACGATACAAATAATTTGTGAATCACACAGATTAGCGAATAAAATGGTGATGAATTTTATATTGAATTTAGACAATAAAATGTAAGTAATGATATGTAATAGCCACAGATATTAGAATTAATTTCACACAATTATTATATCACATATACTTGTTATATGGTATAAACAGGTCAACTAGTCTATTTTCTAATATCTTGAATTGCTCTGCTATTCACTGTTACCTTAATGGATACAGTCAAGTCACAAAAGTCTACATACGCCCATCAAATGTTCAATAATTCAGTAATATATATTTTTATAACAATAATATTAATACATATTTATTTTTATATTAACAGCATTCATTTGAAAGGATAATATCAGTAGAACTGTAATAAATATCCTAGAAACACTATAATATATAGAATATAATGTCACAAAAGTCTACATACACTATACAGAATATTGAAAACAACTAAATATTTGATTAATAAGTACCACAAAAAATTATTTTAGGTGACTGATTAGTATTTGGTAGGTCCTTGTTTCAAATTTATATCTGTCTGCAGTCATCTTGGCATTGACATCACTAAAGTCTATGTGATACTTTTTAGCCAATACTCTCTGTAGTGTAGCCTTTAGTGTTACTCTATTTGTAATTTTATATTTTCGAATTTTCATTCTATTTCATCCCAAATATTTTCAATTTTGTTAATATCAGGCGACTCGACTGGAGAACGTAGCTATTTCAGTATCCATTCTTTAACAACATATGCAGTATGAGTTGAATCTATTGTCCTGTTGAGATATCCATTGGTTTCCAAGCCCCAAGTATTCAGTAGATTTTAAATTGCCATGTAAAATATCCAGATATTTTCTGTGGTCCATTGTGCCATCAATGAATGCTAAATTTCATATACCAGTCGCCGACATTGCACCCTAAACCAAAACTGAACCACCGTCATGTTTAACTGTAGCAAACAAATTTTGACATTTTATTTCTTCATTATCCTTTTGCCATATCTTTGCTTTACCATCGGATCCAAAAATATTACATTTATTTTCGCTTGTAAACAGGATAGTTTTCCAAAATTCAAAATCTTTATTAATATATTGCCTTGGCAAAAATAATCCGTTTTCGACAATTTGTTTTGGAGATCAATAGTTTTTGTCTAGCAATTCTACCATTTAATCTATTGAATCTCAGTATCCTCTGCACTGTTTCTGCATGCACTACTTTTCCAAAAATTGTAGACATTTCTGTCGCTAGTTTGGAAGCACTTGTTTTTGGATATACTTTGATTTTGTTAACAATTGACCGTACATCACGTCCATTCAAAATTTTTGGATGCCCAGATCTTTTTTATTATGGACAGAATCGTTTAAATTATATTTTTTTTATAATTGCCTATACCGTTGCACGGGTTTCACCAACTATTTTGGATATTTCATGATAAGATTTTCTCTCATTTCAATGTTTTATGATTAGATTTTGAATATCCACAGATATTTATTTTCTGGCCATGTTTTTAAACGCAGAAATAGTTTAAAATATCTTAATTCTTGGTGAGTGAGAATTCTATTTCAATCAACTAGCTGTTACCCCAAAACGCGTTGAAGTTGAAGTACTAACTAGTTTAAGACCGTCTTTATAATAAGACGTGCAACAGAATAAAAATTTAAGACGTGGTTATATATAAGACGAGCTTATATAAGACGAGCATTAAGATACGTTGGAGAAACCATGGGCGTAAGTAATTCAATTTTTTAGTGTTTACTGTATGTAGACTTTTGTGATCTGTTAAATTTAGCTTATGGCTGTTTTCTAAATGTACATGTTGCAATTCTACTGATATTATCTTTTTAAATGATCTCTGTTAATATAAAAAATATAGTGTATATATATTACTGAGTTATTACAAATTTGATGGCTGTATGTAGACTGACTATTAATATTATGTCTATATAAATATATATTGCTGAGTTATTACAAATTTGATGGGTGTATGTAGACTGACTGTATATATTCATGAGTCTGAAAAAAATTAAGCTGCATTTAAAAATAAAATATGCGTGAGTTTTATGTGGATTATAAAATTAATAATCACCCAAAAATGATCTATAGTTACATATTTAATTACATTTATAGTTTGCTAGTAGTCATGCGTAAATGAGGGGAAAAAAATATGTGAAAACCACCCACTCACAAGGTTTTTTGTTATTAATTTAATGTCGCCGGCAATTTCATTCCTAAACGCATTTGTTGCAAATATGCGTACTCCCCTTGGATGCTAGCAAAATTGGACCGGTCCGCTTAATAGTAGTCAACAAAAACTGGCTATAAATATTTCCGCGACCGGCACGCAATGAGATAGAAAGAGACGGGATATTGTTCTTAGCGATCCGCGCCGTCGCGATGCGTCAGTCATAGTCCAGCATCCGAAGATACCAGTTGTGTTAGTTAGCTAAAAAGAAAAGTGTGTTCTCCGTACATTCAGTGTTTTAATTGCGAACACTTAAGTAGTGCAGTGAGTGTTCTAGTATAAATGGGTGTTGTGTGTAGTGGGGTAAGTCGATTTTTGAGATATTATGGTAGCGGCTCCCGCAATTTTTTTATGCCATATGACGTACTTTGATTGCGATCGTATGCCAATTTAATTAATATTTTCTCATTACTATTAATAATAGTATGAAAGCGTTAAATAGTGTATAATAGTATTATACACTATTTAACGCTTTCATAAGCTTGTGTGATATAATAATTGTGTTAAATTAATTTTAATCTCTAATTTCACGTAACATCTCTAGTTTTTTCTGTGTAAATATAATCAACTGCATTTTAATTCGATAACCTGTGTGATTTGCCTGCAAATGTATGTATCTCGTAACAACCGCGCTCGGTTTTTTCCATCAAAAAACGCAAGGTATGAGCTGGCGCGCGTGCTGTGAGCTGTCGCGCGCGCTGCGTCATCCTGAGCCCGCGCATTTAATCTCTTGTAATCAACTTGTTATACAGCCGCACCGGTTAAATTTAAGAGTTGTAATGAGAAACGTTTTGTGTAATTAAAAAAATTGTTTGCTACCTTGCGAAATGGAAATCTCCGCACGTAAATGTTGTAAACAAGTCCGAACTCGTCGCGGAAAGATATCTTTTTTGTATGACTACGAAAATAAACTTATCATTGTTATACGAACATAAAAATTTATATGCGTATCTTGAATTTTATAGTAAATTAAAATCAGTGTCTTTCCTGATATCACCGTAGTATACAAATTAAATAACTATATAACATAACAATAAATTGATAAATTAACAATTTAACAATTAAAATACTTTTGGTGTGAATTAACTTTGAAACTATATTTAATACAGTAACACCAAAAAAAAACTTTACTACGTACTACTTGCGTATAGTACGTAGTAAGTGGTATAAACTTCTTTGATTTACAAGGAAAGTTTAGTAATAGTAAACACAGCAGAATTTAAAAATACATCCCTTTTATCGAAGGGTATGTATGTACAAGTGATATTCATACCGCGGCATTTTGTTGCCAATATACAAACTAGTACTCCTTTGTTTTTGCTATGTTACATATATTCTGATGTTTGATATAAAATATCACATTATTAATTATCTTCATTAAAATTACCACCCATCATCCATCCTGTTCGACGAATTAGGACCTTGGCGAGGTGAACAGGCTTAATCACATGTGCATTGAGAATTTCGTCTTTTTAATTTATCAAATATGATTTTAGATATTAAAAAGTTTTTTTTTAAATTACTTTCAATTCATTATCGAATATTATAGTCAGATTATCGAAGATTATAGTCAGAGTATCGAAGATTATAGTCAGATTATCGGAGATTATAGTCAGATTATCGAAGATTTTTGTCAGATTATCGAAGATTATAAACAGATTATCGAAGATTATAGTCAGATTATCGAAGATTATAGAAGATTATAGTCAGATTATCGTCAGATTATGTCAGATTATCGTCAGATTATCGAAGATTATAGTCGGATTTAATGATCTTTAGTCGTGTGTATCGTAACAGCTTATCTGTTAAATTAGTTTCAATCCATTTATGAGAACATTAGTGTTAAATAGATAAAGACAAAAGTCTTAAAAATATTTGTATTATTTTTGAATACTTAACACTTAAAATGAGATCAACATCAATCTGTTTGTGTTAAAGTAGCAATCTATTACAGCTTAAATTAATTTAATATTTGGTTACAATGGTATGATGTCGTATGCTACCAAGGATTATTAAATTATAATATAACATTGTATTAAATAATAATAATAATAAAGTGTCTTTATTTCCTTTTCAATTACATTTTCAAAACAGTTTGACATTAGAACAATACAACATTGAAAAAGAAAACGGCGGTTTTCAGGTGATTGTACATCTGATACAAGATGAACAATCTCTGCTTTTCAAATGTTGCTTTTTTTCATTATTCAAATTCACTTCGACACAAATTGTGTTGTAGGCGGTATAAGGGCCCATGCCGTTTCCAGCATTGTCGTTGTGTTCACCATTTATTTAAAATTGTCTTTACAGATAATTCAAAATATTGTAGATTTCTCATGCAAGAGTACACAACTCAAATTATTGGTAGCATATTAATACATACAATGCATATTAATATTATATTAATACATGCATATTAATAGTACACATTGCAATCGAATATTCAAATTAAATAAATCTTTTGAGTTTATTCAGCTAGACTCAAACCTCAAGTTATTAGATAGATTTTTTTTAAATAATAATAATTTAAAAATAATCTATTTTTTTAGACTCAAACCACAGAGGCATTAGAAAAAGATATATTACAATCAAAATCATAAACTCTTTACATATCATTAAAAAAAAATCTCATTTTAATTTTAATAAACTAAACATGATTATTTCTATTACAGTTTTACTAAAATAATTAACTTGTTTGACATAACTTGATTTCAAATCATTCAGCTGCATGCCAAGCATAGATATTAGATGGAATTAGCTTGCAATCTAAATCTATAACTTATTTCATACAAAAAATTCCAATCTAACATATTTATTGGTTTCAATAAGTTACTTTTCATCGACTAAACTTTATTATTTCTATCACATTTTTACTCGATAATTAATTTGTTTGGCATAACTTTTGTTTGGCATAACTTTTGTTTTAACTCATTCAACTTTCTGCCAATTTCGGGGCTTGCACTGCACAAACATTTTCACAATTTTCGGCCGTTAACTTGAAACCTGATGGTCTCCAAGTAGCTGGTTGCGTAGTCAGCGATTTGAGTGTTGTTCTCTCTTCTGATGTGGCTTGAACCCAAGGACTTCGCGTAGCTTTCAAAGCTCAAGCTCTTGGGTCTTCGTATAGCCTATGATTTGTATTGAGACAGAAGCTCGTCAGTTACGTGGCTTGGCTTGAGTGCCTGTGGTGCTCATGCAGAGTGGTGATTATTTTTGATGATGCTGCTATCGTGCAAATTACGATTATATTATTGGCAGCATATTATATAACATACAGATTGCAATATTTAAATTAAATATATCTTTTGAGTTTATTTAGCTAGACTCAAACCTCAAGTTATTAGATAGATTTTTTATTCATCCACCAAAAAAAAGACCTTTATTTGGCATATCAGCCCAACCCTTCCCTTTACAAATTTCAGCAGCAAAAAAAACAATACTTTCACAGAAAAAACTAAAAAATAAATAAAAAAAAGAATACAAATTAACATTTTCTACCCACTAAAATATTCATCCAATTAATTTGATTTTCTATAATTCTCAAACCGATTTCTCAATGTACATGTGAGACCAACACTAATTCCGCTCCTCTCGATACCATTTAAACTTTTTGAGGCTGAAACTGACCATGACTTTAAATATTCTTGCATGGATCGTTTGGAGCAAACCAAAATTTTAATTATTATTATAATTATGAATACTAAATGTAATAACTTTATTTCAATATATTCTCAACTAATTAATTTAATTTATAGTAAATAACTATGTAATTTATAAAACAAATTCACATACAAAAATACTTGCAGCTTATTTCTAAAAGCATTTAAATTACTTTAAATTTTGCGAGTAACAACAAAATTGATTTGACTTTAATTTAAACTCGTGGCTGTTGTACGTTACTCAATTTTCTCAATCATTAATTCCTACCGTTTCTCGACGTGTCGCGTTCCAAAACTTGAATCAATCGCGTTCGGTAACTTGATTCAATCGCGTTCGGTAACTTGATTCAATCGCGTTCGGTAACTTGATTCAATCGCGTTCGGTAACTTGATTCAATCGCGTTCGATAACTTGATTCAATCGCGTTCGGTAACTTGATACAATCGCGTTCGGTAACTTGATTCAATCGCGTTCGGAAACTTGATTCAATCGCGTTCGATAACTTGATTCAATCGCGTTCGGTAACTTGATACAATCGCGTTCGGTAACTTGATTCAATCGCGTTCGGTAACTTGATTCAATCGCGTTCGGTAACTTGATTTAATCGCGTTCGGTAACTTGATTCAATTGCGTTCAAAAATTTGAATCAATCGTGTTCGATAATTTGATTCAAGCGCGTTCGGAAACTTGAATCAATCGCGTTCCGAAACTTTATTCAATCGCGTTCGAAAACGTGAATCAATCGCGTTGGAAAACTTGCATCAACCGGTTTCCATAACTTGACCGTGTTCGGATATTTGTATCATTCACATACAATAACTTGAATCAATCACGTTCGGTAATGATTCAATCTCGTTTTGAAACTTAAATCAATCGCGTTCGGAAATTTGAATCAATCTCGTGCGGTAATTTGATTCAACCGCGTTCGAAAACTTGACTCAGCCGCGTTCCGAAACTTAAAAACCCGCGTACGCGATTTGCACCCTGAAACGAATGCAGTTCCATTCTACAACCATGAAGGAAGATAGAGGCGGAGTCGTTACAGGGGCAATGTAAGTATTTTCAACCAACCAAACATTCATATTTAGTACGTCAAATTTTTTTTGTAAACAAAATATCTGATATCAAATTTCTGTTGTTACAGGTGTTGCAGTGCCAGTTTTAGCTTTTTATTTACGAACCGTAATTAAAATGAAGTGATTAGTCCGCGTTCTTTAACCACGTTAGGGTCCCGCGAGTGTTAATAGTTTCAAGTTAGGGTGTTTGTATTGCTTTGTATGCAATAACTAAATTCAGTGCTTTACATGGGCTGGATATGGAATGGAGGAGCACCGCTGAAAAAAACAGAAGACATCAACGGGGTGATCTCCTAACGTGAGGGATCCCCGCAACGAAGTAGTGAGTGCTTTTTGAAATCACGGGTCGCGATCGCGTTGCGCAAGTAGGTCAGATCAAGTTAGGATGTCTAATACAACTTCTCTTTCGGCCTAATCCATTTCTTTTCAGGTTCCCTGTTATATGTATTTAGATGATGCTAGGGAAGGGAATTTAGTTGCGCCAAAAAACCGAATCGTTTAATAACACCTTAGATATTAATATTTGTTTAATGAATTACAATATTTGTATTCAATTTCATAGGCGGATTTTCTAATGGTGTCGTCGCTATTATTTTATATTTATATCCTGTTCAAGGTTCAATTATGTGCATTCTTACTACACCAAACCAATAACTCGCGAAACAGTTAATGCTTACGTGAGCTTTAACGACAATAGAACACAATCCCGTCATTCCAAACTCAACAATTTAATTTTTCAGGCTACCTTAAACATTGTCCTTTCCTCCTTAACCAATCCTTTCCCACTCGATGAATTGGTGCCTTGTAGTGGCGAGTGGGCTTAATCACATGTACACTGAGAATTTCGTCTTTTTAAAATAATGGTGTATTCATTTTTTAATAAGAAAATATCATTTTTATGTTACCTATCATTAACAAAGATTCTAGTTAGAAATATTCATGTTTAGTCTAATGTCTTTTGTAACAGCTTCTCTGTTTCATTCGTTTTTACGCCTTAAATCAATTTATTTTCTAATACTATTTAGTGCACCATTTTTAAAAACATTTCAATTAGTTTGAAATACTTAACACTTAAACAGTTAATCCGTTTAAGTAACTATCTATTACAGCTTAAATTCATTTAATATTTAGTTACAATTGTATGATGTAATATGCTACCAAACATTATCAAATTGTTTTCAATTTATTTTAAGTGCTAATAGATAAATACAAATCACTGGTATTTTAGTTAAATTTAAATACACGTCGGCTAGAGTTGTGCTGTAGGTGGTATAAGGGCCCATACCATTTCCAGCAGTGCCGTAGTGTTCAGCATTAATTAAAAAGTACTTTAAAGTTAATTCCTATAATTGTAGATCTCTTATTATCCGAGTATACAATTTGAATTATCAGCAGCATATTATCTATCATACAAATTGAAATCGAATATTCAAATTAAGTAAATATGTTGAGTTTATTTAGCTAGACTCAAACCACAGAGTTATTAGATAGAATTCAGCAGTCTGCCAATCACACTGTATATATTTTTCTTTCGTTGCTTGGCGAAATCATTTTCATAATTTTCGGCCGTTAACTTGAAATCCGATGGTCTCCAAGTAGCCGGTTGCGTAGTCCGCGATTTGAGTATTGTTCTCTCTTTTGATGTGGCTTGAACCCAAGGACTTCGGGTAGCTTTTATAGCTCAAGCTCTTGGGTCTTCGTGTAGCCGATCATTTGTATTGAGACGAAAGCTCGTCAACTACGTGGCTTGGCTTGAACCTGAGGTGCTCATGCAGAGTGGTGATTATTTTTGACGATGCTGCTGCCAGGAAAACGGATCAATTTCAATTACCGACAGCATATTATATAACAAGCAAATTAAAATCGAATATTCAAATGAAATAAATCTCTTGAGTTTATTTTGCAAGACTCAAACCACAGAGGTATTATAAAAAACATTTTACAAACTAAATTATCGAATCTTCCTTAAAAAAATCTCATTTATATTAATTTTAATAGACTAAACATGATTATTTCTATTAGTTTTATTAAATAATAAACTTGTTTGACATAACGTGATTTCAAATCATTCAGCTGCATACCGCATTCACTACATTTTCATAGATTTCGGCCATTAACTTGAAATCCGATGGTCTCCAAGTAGCTAGTTATGTAGCTCGCGATTTGACTTTTGTTCTTTCTCTTTTGATGTGGCTTGAACCTAAGGACTTCGGGTAGCTTTTAAAGCTCAAGCTCTTGGGTATTCGTGTAGCCGATCATTTGTATTGAGACAAAAGCTCGTCAGCTACGTGGCTTGGCTAGAACCTGAGGTGCTCATGCAGAGTGGTGATAATTTTTGATGATGCTGCTGACGTACAAAGTGTTCTACTAGGATTATAAAAATTGAATTATTGGCAGTATATTATAGATATACAAGTATCATTCCATTATTCAAATTAATTGAATAGTTTGAGTTTATTTAGCTAGACTCAAACCACAGATTTATTAGGCAGAATTTTGAATTGAACCGCAAATTCATTAGATTTTCTATATTCTGCATTTACTACATTTTCATAGATTTCGGCCATTAACTTGAAATCCGATGGTATCCAAGTAGCTAGTTACGTGGCACGCGATTTGAGTTTTGTACTTTCTCTTTTAATGTGGCTTGAACCTAAGGACTTCGGGTAGCTTTTAAAGCTCAAGTTCTTGGGTCTTCGTGTAGCCGATCATTTGTATTGAGACAAAAGCTCGTCAGCTACGTGGCTTGGCTTGAACCTGAGGTGCTCATGCAGAGTGGTGATAATTTTTGATGATGCTGCTGACGTACAAAGTGTTCTACTAGGATTATAAAAATTGAATTATTGGCAGTATATTATAGATATCATACAAGTTTCATTCCATTATTCAAATTAATTGAATCGTTTAAGTTTATGTAGCTAGACTCAAACCACAGATTTATTAGGCAGAATTTTGAATTCAACCGCAAATTCATTAGATTTTCTATAACTCTCAAACTGATTTCTTAATGTACATGTGAGACCAAAACCAATTCTGCTCCACTCGATACCATTTTAACTTTATTGGGCTGAAAATTGCCATGTCTTTTAATATTTTTGCATGGATTGTTTGGAGCAAACCGTAATTATTCAGTACCAAATTTAGTCACTTTATTTCAATACATTTTGAACTAATTTCTGTCATTTATCATAAATACTATATAATTTATATACAAAAATTATTTTTAAAAGATTTAAATTATTATTCATTCTGTAACTGTTGCTGAATTTTATAAATAACAAATTCAATTTTGTTCCCACCGTTTTTCGAGGTATCGCGTATCGAAAATTGAATCAATCGCGTTCCGTAATTTGATTCAAACGCGTTCCGTAATTTGATTTAAACGCGTTCTGAAATTTTAATTAATCTTATTCAAAAACAAAAATCGATCTCGATTCGTAACTTGATTCAATTGAGTTAGGAAATTTGAATCACTCGCGTTCGGAAGTTTAAATCAATCGCGATTCGTAACTTGATTCGATCGTGATTCCTAATTCCTAAATGATTACAATTCCATTCTACAACCATAAAGGAAGATAATGACGGAGTAGTTACAGGGGCAATGTAAGTATTTTCAACCAACCAAACATTCATATTTAGTACACATTTTTTTATAAAAAAATAACTGATATCAAATTTCTGTTGTTACAGGTGTTCCAGTGGCAGTTATTAGCTTTTTATTTGCAAACCGTAATTAAAAATGAAGTGATTAGTCCGCGTTCTTTAACCACGTTAGGGCCCCGCGAGTGTTAATAGTTTCAAGTTAGGGTGTTGTATTGCTTTGTATGCAATCTAAATTCAGTGCTTTACATGGGCTGGAGATGGAATGGGGGAGCACCGCTGAAAAAAACAGAAGACATCAACGGGGTGATCTCCTAACGTGAGGGATCCCCGCAACGAAGTAGTGAGTGCTTTTTGAAATCACGGGTCGCGATCGCGTTGCGCAAATAGGTCACATCAAGTTAGGATGTCTAATAAAACTTCTCTTTCAGCCTAATCCATTTCTTTTCAGGTTCGCTATATGTATTTAGATTATGCTAGGGAAGGGAATTTAGTTGCGCCAAAAAAAAAACCGAATCGTTTCGCAAATAACACCTTAGATATTAATATTTATTTATTGAATTACAATATTGGTATTCAATTTCATAGGCGGATAATCTAATGGTGTCGTCGCTATTATTTTATATTACATTTATGTATCCTCTTCAAGGTTCAATCATGTGCATTCTCTTACTACACCACCAATAACTCGCGAAAAAGTTAATGCTTACGTGAGCTTTGACGACATTCTATTTTAATGTCAATGCTTTACTTTAAGCTTTGACAGAATAAGGTCTTTAACTCGCGGTAACAGTTAATGCTTACGTTAGCTTTGACGACAGTGGAAAACAATCCCGTCATTCCTAACTCAACAATTTAATTTTTCAGGCTACCTTAAAAAATTTCCTTTCCTGCTTATCCAATCCTTTCCCACTCGATGAATTGGTGCCTTGTAGTGGCGAGTGGGCTTAATCACATGTACACTAAGAATTTCGTCTATATAATGGTATGGTCAATACATTTTTGAATATGAAAAAGTTATTTTTAAATTGCCTTTCAATTGACTTGGTTTTGACAAGAAATTATTAACAAAGACTACTTAAATATAATCATGTTTAATCTGATATCTAATATCTGCATAATATAAATTTATTTTCTAATGGATCTATGTGGCTACATGACTTTTGAAAACATTTGTATTATTTTTGGATACTTAACACTTATAAAGGAACCACATCAATCTGTCTGTGTTAAAGTATTATTATTACAGCTTAAATTAATTTAGTATTTGCTTACAATTATATGATATTATATGCTGGCAAACATTTTCAAATTATTTTCATTTTACATTAGGTGGTAATAGATAAATAAAAATCAATGGTATTTATACCATCTCATTTAAATTCACATCGGCTGAAATTGTGCTGTAGGCAGTATAAGGGCCCATACTATTTCCAGCATCGCCGTTGTGTTCACCATTCATAAAAAAAGCACAACTCCTAAAATTGTAGATCTCTCATTACAAGAGTACGGCAATTTAAACTATTGGCAGCATAAAATATAACATATAAATTATAATTGAATATTCAAATTAAATAAGTCTTGGGTTTATTTAGCTAGACTCAAAATAAACAAATACTAGATAGCTTGCAAGCTAATTCATTAACTCGTAACTTATTTCATAAAAAAATCTCAATATAACATATTTTTTGCTTCAAATATGTTAATTGTCATTGACTAAACTTTATTATTTTTACTACATTTTTACTCAATTAACTTGCTTAACTTAACAGTTTTAAATCATTCTGATGTTTGACAATCAAACTGCATCTATTGCTCTTTTAGGGCTTGCACGGCATAAAGGTTTTGAGAATTTTCTGCCATTAACTTGAAATCCGAAAGTCTCCAAGTAGCAGGTTACGTAGTCCGCGATTTAAATATTGTTCTCTCTCTTGGTGTGGCTTGAACCCAAGAACTTCGGGTAGCTTTTAAAGTTCAAGTTCTTGGGTCTTCGTATAGCCTATTATTTGTATTGAGACAAAAGCTCGTCAGTTACGTGGCTTGGCTTGAGGCTAAGGTGCTCATGCAGAGTGGTGATCATTTTGGATAATGCCGCTGTCGTGCAATAAGCTCTATTATGAGTATACAACATAAATTATTAATATATCTTTTTGAGTTTATTAAGCTAGACTCAAACTTCAAGTTAGTAGATAGAATTTTCCATTCATCCAACAATTCTTTTCATTTTCTATAATTCTCGAACCGATTTCTCAATGTACATGTGAGACCAAAACCAATTCCGCTCCGTTCGATACCATTTAAACTTTCTAAGACTGAAAATTGCCATGTCTTTAAACATTCTTGCATGGATCGTTCGGAGCAAACCATAATAATTCAATAGTAAATATAGTCACTTCATTTCAATATATTCTCAACTAATTAATTTAATTCATAGTAAATATATATGTAATTTATAAAAACAAATTGACATACACAAATACTTGCAACTTATTTTTAAAATCATTTAAATTACTTTGAATTTTACGAGTAACAACAAAATTCATTTGACTTTAATTTAATCTCCTGGCTGTTGTACGTTACTCAATTTTATAAATCACTGATTCTAATTTTTCCTACCCCTTCTCGGCGTGTCGCGTTCCAAAACTTGAATCATTCGCGTTCGGTAACTTGATTCAATCGCGTTCAGTAACTTGATTTAATCGCGTTCGGTAACTTGATTCAATCGCGTTCGATAATTTGATTCAATCGCGTTCGGAAACTTGAATCAATCGCGTTCGGTAACTTGATTCAATCGCGTTCGATAATTTGATTCAATCGCGTTCGGAAACTTGAATCAATCGCGTTCCGGAACTTTTTTCAATCGTGTTCGGATATTTGTATCATTCACCTACAATAACTTGAATCAATCGCGTTCGGTAATGTTTCAATCTCGTTTTGAAACTTAAATCAATCGCGTTCGGAAATTTGAATCAATCTCGTGCGGTAATTTGATTCAACCGCGTTCGAAATCTTAAATCAGCCGCGTTCCGAAACTTAAAAACCCGCGTACGCGATTTGCACCCTGAAACGAATGCAGTTCCATTCTACAACCGTGAAGGAGGAATCGTTACAGGGGCAATGTAAGTATTTTCAACCAACCAAACATTCATATTTAGTACGTCAAATTTTTTTTGTAAACAAAATATCTGATATCAAATTTCTGTTGTTACAGGTGTTGCAGTGCCAGTTTTAGCTTTTTATTTACGAACCGTAATTAAAATGAAGTGATTAGTCCGCGTTCTTTAACCACGTTAGGGTCCCGCGAGTGTTAATAGTTTCAAGTTAGGGTGTTTGTATTGCTTTGTATGCAATAACTAAATTCAGTGCTTTACATGGGCTGGAGATGGAATGGAGGAGCACCGCTGAAAAAAACAGAAGACATCAACGGGGTGATCTCCTAACGTGAGGGATCCCCGCAACGAAGTAGTGAGTGCTTTTTGAAATCACGGGTCGCGATCGCGTTGCGCAAGTAGGTCAGATCAAGTTAGGATGTCTAATACAACTTCTCTTTCGGCCTAATCCATTTCTTTTCAGGTTCCCTGTTATATGTATTTAGATGATGCTAGGGAAGGGAATTTAGTTGCGCCAAAAAACCGAATCGTTTAATAACACCTTAGATATTAATATTTGTTTAATGAATTACAATATTTGTATTCAATTTCATAGGCGGATTTTCTAATGGTGTCGTCGCTATTATTTTATATTTATATCCTGTTCAAGGTTCAATTATGTGCATTCTTACTACACCAAACCAATAACTCGCGAAACAGTTAATGCTTACGTGAGCTTTAACGACAATAGAACACAATCCCGTCATTCCAAACTCAACAATTTAATTTTTCAGGCTACCTTAAACATTGTCCTTTCCTCCTTAACCAATCCTTTCCCACTCGATGAATTGGTGCCTTGTAGTGGCGAGTGGGCTTAATCACATGTACACTGAGAATTTCGTCCTTTTAAAATAATGGTGTATTCATTTTTTAATAAGAAAATATAATTTTTATGTTACCTATCGTTAACGAAGATTCTAGTTAGAAATAATCATGTTTAGTCTAATGTCTTTTGTAACAACTTCTCTGTTTCATTCGTTTTTACGCCTTAATTCAATTTATTTTCTAATGCTATTTAGTGCACCATTTTTTAAAACGTTTCAATTAGTTTGAAATACTTAACACTTAAACAAGATCAACATCAATCCGTTTAAGTAACTATCTATTACAGCTTAAATTCATTTAATATTTAGTTACAATTGTATGATGTAATATGCTACCAAACATTATCAAATAATTTTCAATTTATTTTAAGTGCTAATAGATAAATACAAATCACTGGTATTTTAGTTAAATTTAAATTCACGTCGGCTCGAGTTGTGCTGTAGGTGGTATAAGGGCCCATACCATTTCCAGCAGTGCCGTAGTGTTCAGCATTAATTAAAAAGCACTTTAAAGTTAATTCCTATAATTGTATATCTCTTATTATCCGAGTATACAATTTGAATTATCAGCAGCATATTATCTATCATACAAATTGAAATCGAATATTCAAATTAAGTAAATATGTTGAGTTTATTTAGCTAGACTCAAACCACAGAGTTATTAGATAGAATTCAGCTGTCTGCCAATCACACTGTATATATTTTTCTTTCGTTGCTTGGCGAAATCATTTTCATAATTTTCGGCCGTTAACTTGAAATCCGATAGCCTCCAAGTAGCCGGTTACGTAGTCCGCGATTTGAGTATTGTTCTCTCTTTTGATGTGGCTTGAACCTAAGGACTTCGGGTAGCTTTTATAGCTCAAGCTCTTGGGTCTTCGTGTAGCCGATCATTTGTATTGAGACAAAAGCTCGTCAGCTACGTGGCTTGGCTTGAACCTGAGGTGCTCCTGCAGAGTGGTGATTATTTTTGACGATGCTGCTGCCAAGAAAACGGATCAATTTCAATTACCGACAGCATATTATATAACAATCAAATTAAAATCGAATATTCAAATGAAATAAATCTCTTGAGTTTATTTTGCAAGACTCAAACCACAGAGGTATTATAAAAAAACATTTTAGAAACTAAATTATCGAATCTTCCTTAAAAAAACTCATTTATATTAATTTTAATAGACTAAACATGATTATTTCTATTAGTTTTATTAAATAATAAACTTGTTTGACATAACGTGATTTCAAATCATTCAGCTGCATACCGCATTCACTACATTTTCATAGATTTCGGCCATTAACTTGAAATCCGATGGTCTCCAAGTAGCTAGTTATGTAGCTAGCGATTTGAGTTTTGTTCTTTCTCTTTTGATGTGGCTTGAACCTAAGAACTTCGGGTAGCTTTTAAAGCTCAAGCTCGTGGGTATTCGTGTAGCCGATCATTTGTATTGAGACAAAAGCTCGTCAGCTATGTGGCTTGGCTTGAACCTGAGGTGCTCATGCAGAGTGGTGATAATTTTTGATAATGCTGCTGACGTGCAAAGTGTTCTACTAGGATTATACAAATTGAATTATTGGCAGTATATTATAGATATACAAGTATCATTCCATTATTCAAATTAATTGAATAGTTTGAGTTTATTTAGCTAGACTCAAACCACAGATTTATTAGGCAGAATTTTGAATTGAACCGCAAATTCATTAGATTTTCTATATTCTGCATTTACTACATTTTCATGGATTTCGGCCATTAACTTGAAATCCGATGGTCTCCAAGTAGCTAGTTACGTAGCACGCGATTTGAGTTTTGTTCTTTCTCTTTTGATGTGGCTTGAACCTAAAGACTTCGGGTAGCTTTTAAAGCTCAAGCTCTTGGGTATTCGTGTAGCCGATCATTTGTATTGAGACAAAAGCTCGTCAGCTATGTGGCTTGGCTTGAACCTGAGGTGCTCATGCAGAGTGGTGATAATTTTTGATAATGCTGCTGACGTGCAAAGTGTTCTACTAGGATTATACAAATTGAATTATTGGCAGTATATTATAGATATACAAGTTTCATTCCATTATTCAAATTAATTGAATCGTTTGAGTTTATGTAGCTAGACTCAAACCACAGATTTATTAGGCAGAATTTTGAATTCAACCGCAAATTCATTAGATTTTCTATATTCTGCATTTACTACATTTTCATAGATTTCGGCCATTAACTTGAAATCCGATGGTCTCCAAGTAGCTAGTTACGTGGCACGCGATTTGAGTTTTGTACTTTCTCTTTTGATGTGGCTTGAGCCTAAGGACTTCGGGTAGCTTTTAAAGCTCAAGCTCTTGGGTCTTCGTGTAGCCGATCATTTGTATTGAGACAAAAGCTCGTCAGCTACGTGGCTTGGCTTGAACCTGAGGTGCTCATGCAGAGTGGTGATAATTTTTGATGATGCTGCTGACGTACAGTGTTCTACTAGGATTATACAAATTGAATTATTGGCAGTATATTATAGATATCATACAAGTTTCATTCCATTATTAAAATTAATTGAATCGTTTGAGTTTATTTAGCTAGACTCAAACCACAGATTTATTAGGCAGAATTTTGAATTCAACCGCAAATTCATTAGATTTTCTATAACTCTCAAACTGATTTCTTAATGTACATGTGAGACCAAAACCAATTCTGCTCCACTCGATACCATTTTAACTTTATTGGGCTGAAAATTGCCATGTCTTTTAATATTTTTGCATGGATTGTTTGGAGCAAACCGTAATTATTCAGTACCAAATTTAGTCACTTTATTTCAATACATTTTGAACTAATTTCTGTCATTTATCATAAATACTATATAATTTATATACAAAAATTATTTTTAAAAGATTTAAATTATTATTCATTCTGTAACTGTTGCTGAATTTTATAAATAACAAATTCAATTTTGTTCCCACCGTTTTTCGAGGTATCGCGTATCGAAAATTGAATCAATCGCGTTCCGTAATTTGATTCAAACGCGTTCCGTAATTTGATTTAAACGCGTTCTGAAATTTTAATTATTCTTATTCGAAAACAAAAATCGATCTCGATTCGTAACTTGATTCAATTGAGTTAGGATATTTGAATCACTCGCGTTCGGAAGTTTAAATCAATCGCGATTCGTAACTTGATTCGATCGTGATTCCTAATTCCTAAATGATTGCAATTCCATTCTACAACCATAAAGGAAGATAATGACGGAGTAGTTACAGGGGCAATGTAAGTATTTTCAACCAACCAAACATTCATATTTAGTACACATTTTTTTATAAACAAAATAACTGATATCAAATTTCTGTTGTTACAGGTGTTCCAGTGGCAGTTATTAGCTTTTTATTTGCAAACCGTAATTAAAAATGAAGTGATTAGTCCGCGTTCTTTAACCACGTTAGGGCCCCGCGAGTGTTAATAGTTTCAAGTTAGGGTGTTGTATTGCTTTGTATGCAATCTAAATTCAGTGCTTTACATGGGCTGGAGATGGAATGGGGGAGCACCGCTGAAGAAAACAGAAGACATCAACGGGGTGGTCTCCTAACGTGAGGGATCCTCGCAACGAAGTAGTGAGTGCTTTTTGAAATCACGGGTCGCGATCGCGTTGCGCAAATAGGTCACATCAAGTTAGGATGTCTAATAAAACTTCTCTTTCAGCCTAATCCATTTCTTTTCAGGTTCCGTGTATGTATTTAGATTATGCTAGGGAAGGGAATTTAGTTGCGCCAAAAAAAAAACCGAATCGTTTCGCAAATAACACGTTAGATATTAATATTTATTTATTGAATTACAATATTTGTATTCAATTTCATAGGCGGATAATCTAATGGTGTCGTCGCTATTATTTTATATTACATTTATGTATCCCCTTCAAGGTTCAATCATGTGCATTCTCTTACTACACCACCAACCCAATAACTCGCGAAACAGTTAATGCTTACGTGAGCTTTGACGACATTCTATTTTAATGTCAATGCTTTACTTTAAGCTTTGACAGAATAAGGTCTTTAACTCGCGGTAACAGTTAATGCTTACGTTAGCTTTGACGACAGTGGAAAACAATCCCGTCATTCCTAACTCAACAATTTCATTTTTCAGGCTACCTTAAAAAATTTCCTTTCCTGCTTATCCAATCCTTTCCCACTCGATGAATTGGTGCCTTGTAGTGGCGAGTGGGCTTAATCACATGTACACTGAGAATTTCGTCTATATAATGGTATGGTCAATACATTTTTGAATATGAAAAAGTTATTTTTAAATTGCCTTTCAATTGACTTGGTTTTGACAAGAAATTATTAACAAAGACTACTTAAATATAATCATGTTTAATCTGATATCTAATATCTGCATAATATAAATTTATTTTCTAATGGATCTATGTGGCTACATGACTTTTGAAAACATTTGTATTATTTTTGGATACTTAACACTTATAAAGGAACCACATCAATCTGTCTGTGTTAAAGTATTATTATTACAGCTTAAATTAATTTAGTATTTGCTTACAATTATATGATATTATATGCTGGCAAACATTTTCAAATTATTTTCATTTTACATTAAGTGGTAATAGATAAATAAAAATCAATGGTATTTATACCATCTCATTTAAATTCACATCGGCTGAAATTGTGCTGTAGGCAGTATAAGGGCCCATACTATTTCCAGCATCGCCGTTGTGTTCACCATTCATAAAAAAAAGCACAACTCCTAAAATTGTAGATCTCTCATAACAAGAGTACGGCAATTTAAACTATTGGCAGCATAAAATATAACATACAAATTATAATTGAATATTCAAATTAAATAAGTCTTCGGTTTATTTAGCTAGACTCAAAACAAACAAATACTAGATAGCTTGCAAGCTAATTCATTAACTCGTAACTTATTTCATAAAAAAATCTCAATATAACATATTTTTTGCTTCAAATATGTTAATTGTCATTGATTAAACTTTATTATTTTTACTACATTTTTACTCAATTAACTTGCTTAACTTAACAGTTTTAAATCATTCTGTTTGACAATCAAACTGCATCTATTGCTCTTTTAGGGCTTGCACGGCATAAAGGTTTTGAGAATTTTCTGCCATTAACTTGAAATCCGAAAGTCTCCAAGTAGCCGGTTACGTAGTCCGCGATTTAAATATTGTTCTCTCTCTTGGTGTGGCTTGAACCCAAGAACTTCGGGTAGCTTTTAAAGTTCAAGCTCTTGGGTCTTCGTATAGCCTATTATTTGTATTGAGACAAAAGCTCGTCAGTTACGTGGCTTGGCTTGAGGCTAAGGTGCTCATGCAGAGTGGTGATCATTTTGGATAATGCCGCTGTCGTGCAATAAGCTTTATTATGAGTATACAGCATAAATTATTAATATATCTTTTTGAGTTTATTTAGCTAGACACAAACTTCAAGTTAGTAGATAGAATTTTCCATTCATCCAACAATTCTTTTCATTTTCTATAATTCTCGAACCGATTTCTCAATGTACATGTGAGACCAAAACCAATTCCGCTCCGTTCGATACCATTTAAACTTTCTAAGGCTGAAAATTGCCATGTCTTTAAACATTCTTGCATGTATCGTTCGGAGCAAACCATAATAATTCAATTGCAAATATAGTCACTTTATTTCAATATATTCTCAACTAATTAATTTAATTCATAGTAAATATATATGTAATTTATAAAAACAAATTGACATACACAAATACTTGCAACTTATTTTTAAAATCATTTAAATTACTTTGAATTTTACGAGTAACAACAAAATTCATTTGACTTTAATTTAAACTCCTGGCTGTTGTACGTTACTCAATTTTACAAATCATTGATTCTAATTTGTCCTACCCCTTCTCGGCGTGTCGCGTTCCAAAACTTGAATCAATCGCGTTCGGTAACTTGATTCAATCGCGTTCGGTAACTTGATTCAATCGCGTTCGGTAACTTGATTCAATCGCGTTCGGTAACTTGATTCAATCGCGTTCGATAATTTGATTCAATCGCGTTCGATAATTTTATTCAATCGCGTTCGATAATTTTATTCAATCGCGTTCGGTAACTTGATTCAATCGCGTTCGGAAACTTGAATCAATCGCGTTCAGAAACTTTATTCAGTCGTGTTCGGATATTTGTATCATTCACGTACAATAACTTGAATCAATCGCGTTCGGTAATGATTCAATCTCGTTTTGAAACTTAAATCAATCGCGTTCGGAAATTTGAATCAATCTCGTGCGGTAATTTGATTCAACCGCGTTCGAAATCTTAAATCAGCCGCGTTCCGAAACTTAAAAACCCGCGTACGCGATTTGCACCCTGAAACGAATGCAGTTCCATTCTACAGCCATGAAGGAAGATAAAGGCGGAATCGTTACAGGGGCAATGTAAGTATTTTCAACCAACCAAACATTCATATTTAGTATGTAATTTTTTTTTTGGTAAACAAAATATCTGATATCAAATTTCTGTTGTTACAGGTGTTACAGTGCCAGTTTTAGCTTTTTATTTACGAACCGTAATTAAAATGAAGTGATTAGTCCGCGTTCTTTAACCACGTTAGGGTCCCGCGAGTGTTAATAGTTTCAAGTTAGGGTGTTTGTATTGCTTTGTATGCAAACTAAATTCAGTGCTTTACATGGGCTGGAGATGGAATGGAGGAGCACCGCTGAAGAAAACAGAAGACATCAACGGGGTGTTCTCCTAACGTGAGTGATCCCCGCAACGAAGTAGTGAGTGCTTTTTGAATCACGGGTCGCGATCGCGTTGCGCAAGTAGGTCAGATCAAGTTAGGACTAGGTTAAAACTTCTGTTTCAGCCTAATCCATTTCTTTTCACGTTCCGTGTATGTATTTAGATTATGCTAGGGAAGGGAATTTAGTTGCGCCAAAAAAACCGAATCGTTACGCAAAAAACACCATAGATATTAATATTTGTTTACTGAATTACAATATTTGTATTCAATTTCATAGGCGGATTATCTAATGGTGTCGTCGCTATTATTTTATATTACATTTATTTATTCTGTTTGTATTGTACTTATTTTGGCAAAAATGGCATTTTTTTTAAATAAAACTAGTTTTCAATCGAAATCATTAACTTATTTCATTAAAGATTATCAATGTAACATACTTTTTAGTTCAATTGGTTCATTTACATCAACATAACTTTGTTATTTCTATTAAATTTTCAATAAATAATCAATTTGTTTGACATATCATAACTTTGATTTGAAATCTTGCAGCCTGCCAGCCATGCCTGTGTCTACTTTATTTGTGTATTTGCTTGCCGGCAACAACATTTTCAGAATTTTTCGGCCGTTAACTTGAAATCCGATGGTCTCCAAGAAGCCGGTTACGTAGTCCGCGATTAGAGTTTTGTTCTTTCTCTCTTGATGTGGCTTGAACCTAAGGACTTCGGGTAGCTTTTAAAGTTCAAGCTCTTGGGTCTTCGTATAGCCGATCATTTGTATTCAGACAAAAGCTCGTCAGTTGCGTGACTAGGCTTGAGCCTGAGGTGCTCATGCAGAGTGGTGATCATTTTTGACGATGGCTGTTGCCGTGTAAAAGGTTCTATTACGTGCATTCTTACTACACCAAACCAATAACTCGCGAAACAGTTGATGCTTACGTTAGCTTCGACGACATTGGATGTTCATTTTATTCTTAATGCTTCAAGCTTTGACAATGTTAGGTATTTTAACTCGCGATAACAGTTAATGCTTCCGTTAGCGTTGACGACAATAGAAAACAGTCCTGTCATTCCAAATAGTCCAATTCAACTTTTTCGGTTGCCTTAAACATCCTTTCCTGCTTAACCAATCCTTTCCTGCTCGACGAATTAGTACCTTGGCGATGGTGAGCAGGCTTAATCACATGTACATTGAGAATTTCGTCTTTGTAATTCAATTTTTTAATAATCAATATATTTATAACATGAAAAAGTTATTTTATGGTTGTTATGGCTACAGCCAGGTCTGGTTATCGACGATCATAGACAAAGAGTGGTGGTAAATCGTTAATAACCCCCCCCCCCCCCCCTTTTTTTTTCTTGAGATAACTTGCGTCATACCTTCATACCTTCAGTGGCGTGCTATATTTTTCGGACTATCCCCCGTATTCACCAACGTTCCATAAATCTATCAATAGCTATTGAACCCATAAGTATTCGTTGTTATAGCAACAATAAATAAATTATCTAGGGAATGTAGTTACTTTAGATTCACTCTATTGGAAACACTGGACAATTAAATAAAAGGTGTCATCAAAGCTCCAATCACAATGCGCATTTCAAGGTTTTGACATTTATTTTGGCCATTTCTGTCATAATGACATTTTCAATTTATACATTCAATAGCTTATGGGGCCTATAAAGTTTATGGGATGTTGGTGAATACGGGCATATAAGACGTACCTCAAGTATAGAAACGATATATTGAAACAAATATTTTAATATTACATTCGGACCATAAAAGGCACCTTACACGATCAATAATACTGTCATTATTTTAGAATAATGACAGTATTACTGTACAATAATATTTTTAAAATGTTCATTATTTTAAAATATTGACAGTATTACTTATCGTGTAAGGTGTAATAATGAAATGTGGAGAATACTAATGTATATCCGGATAATTTACTACTTACGTATAAATATAAAAGGAGGATTGGAGCAAATACTGACAGTACTAGGATTGACAGTATTATTAACCGTGGTAAGGTGCCTTTAAGACGCACCCAAAATTTGACTCCATTTTTCTATGTAAAAAATCGCGTCTTATAGTCCGAAAAATACGATATAAGATATTTATTGAAGTATGTAGTACATTTGCTCCTGGTTCAACTAACTAAAATATAATCAATAAAATAAAAAATTGTTAACTTTTGTAAGAGTAATATAACTCGAATAAACATTTTATAATCGCTTTCTTACCTCTAATAAAATTTTAGATGGTTGTTGTTGCTGGTTAGGCGACGACACACAATGTTTTGAGGTTTTTATTTAGATAGACTCAAACTACTGAGTTATTAAACAGGTTTTTTTTCATGCATCAATTCAGTTAATTTTGAATCATTTTCATACCAATTTCTGAATGTACATGTGAGACCAAAACTAATTCCGCGCGATTCGATACCATTTAAACATATTGGGGCTGAAATTGGCCTTGTCAGTTATCACAGCGCGAGTTCTGTCTTTTATTTATATTATTAGAATCAACATATTTTTTTGTCATACGAGGACTATTTGGTCACTTCTCTCTATACATTTGATAGTGAGGAGGAACTATTATGATGTAATATTTGAGTTCAAAGTGGTCAACAATCTTATTAGGTGTTGATTTTTAAAAGTGTTGAGACTTAGGGAGAATACATATTATTATTATTAAAGTTTTTATTAATTGTTTTATCATAATACACAACATAATAGACAATTTCTCTCCCACCCACCTTCAATCATGAACCGATTTATTTATTTACAAGGAATTACAGTACATATACAGACAATTGTACACCACCAACATAAAGATAAATTCGTAGTACACTCCCTGTATTGTACAATAAACACTATAATATGCACCTCGATAGCGTGCAAAGATCACTTTTCGATTACAAACAATTTGCTTTTAAGTTGATTTGTGTTGAGACTTAAGGAGAATATATTCACATCTGCTAGATTAGCATTATTACTCATTCTTTTGAGAGATGAGTGTTTCCCATAATTTTTCCCGTGGAAGCAGAAAGACCCCAACTTTCTGCTTCCACGTACCAGGGCCACGAATACGTAGGAACAATATGTTTGCAGTGCAACTACCACAGAACAAATTATGGGAAAGACTCATCTCTCAAAAGATAATGCTAATATAGCAGATGTGAATATGTCTCAACACTTTTAAAAATCAACTTAATCTAAAAGTGATCTTTGCATGCTATCGAGGTGCACATTATAGTGATTATTGTACAATACAGGGAGTGTACTACGAATGTGTCTTTACATTGGTAGTGTACAATTGTTTGTATATGTACTATAATTCCTTGTAAATAAATAAATCTGTTTATGATTAAAGGTGGGTGGGAGAGAAATTGTCTATTATGTTGTGTATTATGATAAAACAATTAATAAAAACTTTAATAATAATAATATGTATTCTCCCCAAGTCTCAACACTTTTAAAAATCAACACCTGATAAGATTGTTGACCACTTTGAACTCAAATATTACATCATAATAGTTCCTCCTCACTATCAAATGTATAGAGAGAAGTGACCAAATGGTCCTCGTATGTACTACGAGTGTACTACGAATGTGTTTTTACATTGGTAGTGTACAATTGTTTATATATGTATTCCTTGTAAATAGATAAATCGGTTTATGATTGAAGGTGGGTGGGAGAGAAATTGTCTATTATGTTGTTATTATGATAAAACAATTAATAAAAACTTTAATAATAATAATATCTGAATTACGCTAGCGTTAGCGGAGCGTGGGGTATAACAACGCTGGAACAGTTGTTTATTTGCTTACCATGGATAACCGACCAGGGGATGTATTTTTGAGCAATCGCTATGGATATAGCGATCGAGAGACGTACGCTATTATTGCAAATGGTACCGATTTGAGACCTTACGCTTCGCGAAAGGTTCCGCCTATCTTTGACAGAACTGAAAGCTCGACAGTAGTTATGTTTTGACATTAATTTTTGTGTTCATTCTATTAGCTCCACTCTATGAAATATGTACACATTATAGCGCATGGTAATAGCGATCGGTCAAAAATCGTACCCCAGTCTGCTTACAGTATGGTCTGATCTTACAGAATGGTTTGAACTTACAGAATAAATCCCACTGGAGTAAATGAATAAATAAATAGCACATATTCTTTACATAATAAATAGAATATATAAATAATAGATTTGATTATACTATACGTTTACAAATACAGTATGTAGTAAATTAACTCTTACCATCAGTGCTACTCATCTTTGTATCACTTGAAAAACTTATTTTGTTATAATCTCACCGCTTGCTTGAAGCTCGCGTAGACTTCTGTTGACCATTTCGCTCTCCTTGCGCGTTGTAGCACTCGCGGGCCGGAACATGATCTGCAAAAAAAAAATAAACACCAATGCAATTCAAGGTGAAGAAAGCATGAATCACACCAAATTGTGCAACATATATGTATTCGGATCGGCGCATTAATTATTAATGCGTCCTTCAGGTACGATGCCGTAATTGGTTTCATTAATTATAGAACGCAAAGTGTGTCCGGAGTTGTGGAAGTAATTATATTATTTATGGGGTATCCGAATTGGTATTGTTTGTGTGTAATTAAGGGCATTGAGTAGGTCACATAAGAATGTAAGTGCTAGGAAATTCGATATCGGATAAAAAAAGGTGATTTATTTAAAAACATAATTATTGCTACATACTAATTATTATTATTTTTTGTAGAGAATATCGACGTTTTTAGTATAGCCTTTGAAAAACTTAAATTTCTTCTATCAGGGTTGGATTATAACAGACACAAATTTATATTATCTGTTAACTTCAATGTTCCAAGGTTATACCGGTTATTTATTTTTTAGTTTGTGTCCTATCGGAGGTTGGCAATCATCATGGCGATTCTTATCTTTGACGCTGCTTAAAACTGCAGCGTCAAAGATAAGAATCGCCATGATGATTGCCAACCTCCGATAGGACACAAATTAAAAAATAAATAACCGGTATAACCTTGGAACATTGAAGTTAACAGATAATATAAATTTGTGTCTGATATAATCCAACCCTGATAGAAGAAATAGTCGGACCGATGTTTGCCCGTACCATTCTCTAAGGTTCTTTAACCATGAGGTTCTGACACCTTATGCTTTTTCTTCCTTGTATTTTTTTTTGCATGATCAGGGAGAATAGAGTATCTCTCTCCCCGGGTGATGTGTCTCAACTCCTCTAACTTTCGTGTTTTGATCGTAAGGATCAGTTCCTTTTCTTTATGCATTATTCGCATGACTTCTTCATTGTTTACTAGGTCCGTCCAGGATATCTTGAGCATGCGGCGATATATCCACATCTCAAACGACTCTAGTTTTTTTATGTTATTTTTCTTTAATGTCCATGCTTCCATCTTATACAGTAGTGTTGAAAAAATGTAACAGCGAATTATTCAGACTCTCAAGGCTAGATTGAGATTTCTGTTTGAGAAAAGATTTTTCATTTTGACGAAAATTGCTCTTGCTATTTCTATACGTTTGTTCACTTCTATGGTTTGGTCGTTATTGTCTTCAATACGTGTTCCTAAGTATTAAACTTAAATATTTAAGATGATCAAAATTAGCAACATGTCCTCCATCTTTTACCTCTTATGTTATAAATGGTAAGAGATGGAGGACAGGTTGCTAATTTTGATTATCTTAAATAGTTAAGATTATTTAAGATATCCTTCATTTGTATAGCTAGTTATTTTTTGGAGTCGGATTTACCTTTTTTAAGGCTTCTTGCAATACAAATTAAAAAATAAATAACCGGCATAACGTCGGAACGTTGAATGATAACACGTCGAAACGTTGAATGATAAACTCAAAGATAATGAATTTGCGGAAGGGAGGTTGAACCAGAAAAATCGACATAGCATATATAAACTACTTTCGTTTATCGTTCGGGAGCTGTTATGGGTTTGGATTTGGTATATATCATTGATTTATTTTATTATTAATATTATCTAACGTTAGTACATTGTAATTGTATGTATGTACTTATCTATCTGTTTCCGATTTTTATTAAACGAATTAAAGATTATTATTATTAGAACGCAATGATGAGGGTCGAAATTAATAGTACTATTTAGTACACATATTAATTTTCTATATAGTAGTTAGTATTTACAGTTTGTAACTGGCTATCGATCTTCGGGTCCTTTTTTATATATTTGATTTAATCAATATATTTTCAACTTTATAAACAGCACCTGGTTTTTAGAAAAGGTGAACAGCCTTTAACCGACCCACGCTTCGTTTTGCAGGTAGATAATATATCTAATTAAAAATATAGTACACGAACATTTAATGCAAATGGGGGTGAAGTATTATTCCCCTGAATGCAGTAAAATTATACTGCGTATAAAACATTATTACATACTAACGCTATTGAATAATATATTATATACTAGATAGATTATAGCAGCCTCTAATCTTCGTTTCAATTCAAAAATTTATATAATATTTATATATTGTATATTTGACTAATTATAGTTGTCAAATCATCTATTTATTATATACGCAATATTGACTTGAATGCAATGAATAATTTCGCTGCTACAAACATTTGATTTTGTGAAAATGAAAGTGGTGTAAGTCATATTTGAATTGTTTTGATAATTAAAAGATTTTGCGTTTTGTAATTATGTAAATCGACGTGTACTGTGACGGACATGAAATCAATTTATTCATAAATAAAAATGTAACTGCGTACATACAACTAAAGATACAACTAACCCCCTAAGAGGAAAGTTAAACGCCATCTGGCGGCACCACATCAATTAGCAATGCACATGATGTAGTGTCGCCAGATGGCGTTTAACTTTCCTCCTAGGAGGTTAGTTGTATAGTTTTTGTAACTGTACGTACTGTACTGTACGTACATGGATTTAGACAAATACCAAACACAAAATCTTCTTCTTTTCAAAACAATTCAAATATGATTTACACCACCTTCATTCTCACAGGCTCATTTGTTGTCGTATACATATGTGATGTCATATATTATCGTTTAAGTAAAAGTCATAAATATAAATCCAACTTTAAAAATTCTTAAAAAAAGTAATAATATCTAATACAGTATATACAGAGTGTATGCAAATTTATTGTTAATAAATTCGAAACATAATCAATACAATTTCAGTTTTGAAAGGTTTGGGGAATATTTTGAAAAACCATAATTAGTATTATGAGAAATACCGTGTTGTTTTCAGCGACAATTATCGAGTAAAAAAGTTCAATTTATATACACATGAAAAATTTTACAAAAAAAAAGGTTCTTATGTCCCGGATTTTTGAGGGGTCCCTTAAAAAATGTATAAAATAAAAGTTAATACCTATCCTCACTTTAAAATTGTATGTGATAATGGTTTATTTCTTGTGACCTCGCAGGGAAATCCGGCTCTCTTCATAAATGTCTGTTTGTGAATTGTAGTTTTCAACTTATTGCAACCTTTTTAGTAATTTTTTGTTGTAATTAATTGATTTATGAATTTATCATCCCCCGTTGGACGATGGGCATTTAACCTAGTAGTATTCACTCAATGCTTTTACCACAATATTTTTTCTTGAATAATTGACGTTGATTGATTATGAAGTATAAACCATATTATTTATTTCTATTCTGTTCAACTGAGTTCCTTGATTACCTGACACGTATGTACTCTAATTTGTATACACAAGTAAAACGTAATTGATTATTTTTGTTGAGTATATCGGCTATTCAACCTATACAACCGAAACATATGCAAAATTGATGTAATTTCACGATTTACCCGCATATTGATTTATCAGCTGAATATATGAAGTTCCTAACGGTTAGCATGTACTCACCGTGCTACATGCTTTTTTACTGTTTCATAAATGTTAATTACTCACACACAGAAACAGTAGTAGTTACTATAACTGGCTATCGACCTTCGGGTTTTCTGCGGTTTGTTAGTGTATGTGTATGTGAGTGAGATTTGCTACTTCTGAAAATCGTTGCAGAGTTTTCCAAAGTGATAATTGTAACCACACGACAACCACTATCCAGGCCGTAGTTTTAGTTATAGCAGCCTCTAATCTTCGTTTCAATTTTTAAAATTTATATAATATTTATACTATACATATATACAGTTTGGCACTTTTATTATGTTATTTATTATTATTATTTGTTCTGTTATTGGGGCTCATTCTGTTTATGTGATATAATTTTTTTTATCTTGATTCGTTTTTAAAATAGATTTATTGAGGGGGGCAACACCCCCATTATTTCAGCCAGCTAATTTTCGTTTCAATTCAAAAATTTATATAATATTTGACTAATTATAGTTGTCAAATCATCTATTTATTATATGCGCAATATTGACTTGAATGCAATGAATAATTTCGCTGCTACATATATACATACTTCTATGTTATAGTATTGTTAAATAAAAATACATAAAAAAAGACATTTATTTGGCATAACCATACAAAAATGCATCTCTTCTACAAAATTCCCGTATTAAACATGAAGTAAAAACGATATGTGTTTTTATTTCAGTTTGGCACTTGTATTCTGTTATTTATTATTATTATGTGTTCTGCTCATTCTGTTTATGTGATATAATTTTTTTAATCTTGATTCGTTTTTAAAATAGATTTATTGATAGGGCAACACCCCCATTATTTCAGCCGAGTACATGCCATTTTTATGAGTTTATCGGATATACGTACAATCCGTGCCTACGTTAATCCATAACCAATAAAATGTTTATTATGCAATCAATAAATTCGTTACCCCAATAATAACCGGATGCTATTAATAAGTAATCTAGACGTGCCCAAATCGTTTATATTGGATGTCCCCATTGTGTCTGTAATAGACGTTACGACCATCAGATACTCATTATATAAATTCAAGTTGTGCGTATAAAATAATTTCATCTAAATTTTAATGCGTAATATCGTTGATTGAAGTATTGAGTAGTTTGAATACTTCAATCAACGGTAATATGTTATTAATTATGAATAAATTAAATATTGATTAGTAAAATCAAATCTAGTCCTTCTCTGAACGAGAGTTCAAGCCCCGTTGTGGGCGAAATTTTGCAAATCACGGTTCGTAGTTTTTAAGAGGTTTTCTGTGAAGTTTGATTACACTCCTCTGAGCTTATCCCTTTACCAGTTTCAGAACTTAAATTTGGATAACATTCGATAGCTGACAAATTTATTGTTCTGATTTATTGTAGCACCCCCCCCCTGTTAGTAACTGTTTAGAAGGATAAATGAAGGTAGTTCTGCTATGACAAATGAGAACAACTTTATTTGTCCTCCCCAGATTTTCTCTCTAAATCTTTTGGCAGTCCTGTTAAGTAAGGGTTTGGAAGGACTAATTAAGTTGGAAATTTGTCCTTCCAATCACGTACTTAACAGAAGGGTCTAAGTCCTCTTAAGTACGTGTTTGGAAGGACAAATTAAGGTGGAACTTTGTCCTTCCAATCATGTACTTAACAGAAGGGTCTAAAGATTTAGAAAGAAAATGTGCACAGAATCATTTTGAAGTTGTCCCTTTCATTTCAACAATAAATACTGTAATTTTTATATATATATATATATATATATATATATATATATATATATATATATATATATATATATATATATATATATATATATATATATATATATATATTGCTTAACAATACACTTTACAATTATTGTTGTTGTTTATGCATTTGTAAATTCTTTCCACACTTTTCTGTTCTTCGCCAGTTCTCTTGCTTGTTTAACTATCTTTCTTTTCTTAATTATTATTTCCTCTATTCGGTTGCCCCACTCTTTTCTTGGTCTACCTCTTCTTCTTTTATTTCCAGTTATTGCTTCCCATACCTGTTTTGTTTGATTCTGTTTGTCCATCCTAATTAAATGTCTCCACCAGTTTAGTTGTTTCTTTTCTATATACTTTTCAATAGCTTCAATTCCACAAAGTAATAAACGTGTACAATTATCATCATTTGGAACAAGAAATAAGTCATTAGGAAATAGGCATGCAGTAGATTAATAGCTATATAGGTTATCTACTATATTATAATTAAATATTTTTATAATTTAAATTATTTTTAGTATATATTTAACTCATAAATTTCAATAATTGAACTTTCTGTAGATGATTATTTTTAGTATATATTGAATTAATAAATTTCAATAATTGAACTTTCTGTAGATTTATTACAATACAACACAACTTACATAGGTTGGTGTTTCAGGTGTGAACGTTTCAAGCACTATGTGAGTGGCACCTACTTTCACAAAACAAGTACTAAATGATTAATTTTACAAAAGAGCGTGTGAGAATTCCCCAGGTGTAATTCACAATGAGCTACCGTATCGATATAACACCACGCACTTTTGATGCCTGAATGCGAATTAATATTTAATTCAGTCAATAAACTACGCCCAACCTAATACTAATTAGTGGGCAATATGTTGAAATCCTCCACTGTGAGTCGGTTTCCAATAATTGAAAAACTAATATAATATAATAAATAAATAAATAAATAAATAACTCTAATCATTTCATTCGAAGTTTTTCTCTCCTTCTAACCAAATTTTCTACTCAAATAACAGTCAGACAACTTTGATAGTTCAAGTAACTATTAACGTATATTGTATGTAAACCTATTCATATATTGCATTAAAATTACACGATTTCAGTCACTTCTACAATAAGCGTGATAGTTAATATACTTTTAAGGTATAAATAGTAAAGCCTTGGATATACATATAGTCAAGTATATGATGAAAAAGAAATGATATACAAACAGATTCCCTACTAACTATATTTCATTTTTTGCCACCAGAACAAAAATAATTATCAATTATTGTAGTAGTAAATAAAACGATTTTGTATTTTGTTTTTTTATCACACTTCAGTTGCACTTTGCAACTAGTTTCGGTTAAGCTCTAGCCATCTAGCCAATGGATAGAGCTTAGCCGAAACGAGTTGCAAAGTGTAACTGAAGTGTGATAAAAAAAACAATGTAAAAAATCGTTTTATTTATCCTTTAAAATTAATTATCACAAAGTACAATCCAATATTATAGCAGTATTTAATTTTTTAATAATACTCGTCGAACTTATCGAACCCTCAGTTTGACACGTATCAATAAAAAACATAAATAAATAAATACTGCTACAAGATTTTGATAATTTACACTGGATCGTTGTCATCGCTGGGGGTTTTCCATTAAATTAAAGCAATTGTCTTTATGTTCATATCAATCGATGAAACAGCAATTTTAGTTTTAAAAACAGATTAAATTTGAATACACGACGAGAGAAATTGTTGAGGGAATTTTCAAATTGTTCGTTATAGTCGATGAATTAAAAAAAATTACAGTATTTATTGTTGAAATGAAAGGGACTACTTCAAAATGATTCTGTGTACATTTTCTTTCTAAATCTTTAGACCCTTCTGTTAAGTACATGATTGGAAGGACAAAGTTCCACCTTAATTTGTCCTTCCAAACACGTACTTAACAGGACTTAGACCCTTCTGTTAAGTACGTGAGTGGAAGGACAAATTTCCACCTTAATTAGTCCTTCCAAACACGTACTTAACAGGACTTCTGTTAAGTACGTGATTGGAAGGACAAATTTCCAACTTAATTAGTCCTTCATATTCCCGTAAATTTTGTTTTTTACTTTAAAGTAAAAAACAAAATTTACGGGGTCGTTAGTTTTCATGCTATTTACTTCCAAACTCAATATTTCATTAGCAAAAAATACGATTTTGTATGTTTCAATCACAAACATGTAAATATTTCAAAAATCCCTAGATGGATATTTATCAAACTTTTCTAATGGATTAGCAATATATTTGACTATCCATTAAAGTAAAAAACAAAATTTACGGGGTCGTTAGTTTTCATGCTATTTACTTCCAAACTCAGTATTTCATTAGCAAAAAATACGATTTTGTATGTTTCAGTCACAAACATGTAAATATTTCAAAAATCCCTCGATGGATATTTATCAAACTTTTCTAATGGATTAGCAATATATTTGACTATCCATTAAAGTAAAAAACAAAATTTACGGGGTCGTTAGTTTTCATGCTATTTACTTCCAACCTCAGTATTTCATTAGCAAAAAATACGATTTTGTATGTTTCAATCACAAACATGTAAATATTTCAAAAATCCCTCGATGGATATTTATCAAACTTTTCTAATGAATTAGCAATATATTTCACTATCCATTAAAGTAAAAAACAAAAATTACGGGGTCGTTAGTTTTCATGCTATTTACTTCCAACCTCAGTATTTCATTAGCAAAAAATACGATTTTGTATGTTTCAATCACAAACATGTAAATATTTCAAAAATCCCTAGATGGATATTTATCAAACTTTTCTAATGGATTAGCAATATATTTGACTATCCACTAAAGTAAAAAACAAAATTTACAGGGTCGTTACTTTTCATGCTATTTACTTCCAAACTCAGTATTTCATTAGCAAAAAATACGATTTTGTATGTTTCAATCACAAACATCTAAATATTTCAAAAATCCCTCGATGGATATTTTTCAAACTTTTCTAATGGATTAGCAATATATTTAAATATCCATTAAAGATAAAATCAAAATTTACGTGGTTGCTAGTTTTCATGCTATTTAATTCCAAAGTCAGTATTTTATTAGTCAAAAATATGATTTTCTATGTTTCAATCACAAACATGTAAATATTTCAAAAATCCCTCCATGAATATTTTAGAAACTTTTCTAATGGATCAGCAATATATTTGACTATCCATTAAAGTCAAAATCAAAATTTACGGTGTGGTTAGTTTCCATGCTATTTAATTCCAAAGTCAAGACTTCATTAGTAAAAAATACGATTTTGTTGGTTTCAATCACAAACATATAAATATTTCAAAAATCTCTTGATGGATATTTTTCAAACTTTTCTAATAAATTAACAATATATTGTATTATCCATTAAAATCAAAATCAAAATTTACGAGTTGCATGTTTCCAAAGTCAGTATTTTATTAGTAACAAATACGATTTTATATGCTTCAGTCACAAACATGTAAATATTTCAAAAATCCCTCGATGGATATTTATCAAACTTTTCTAATGGATTAGCAATATATTTGACTATCCATTAAAGTAAAAAACAAAATTTACGGGGTCGTTAGTTTTCATGCTATTTACTTCCAAACTCAATATTTCATTAGCAAAACTACGATTTTGTATGTTTCAATCACAAACATGTAAATATTTCAAAAATCCCTTTATGGATATTTATCAAACTTTTCTAATGGATTAGCAATATATTTCACTATCCATTAAAGTTAAAATCAAAATTTACATGGTTGCTAGTTTTCATGCTATTTAATTCCAAAATCAGTATTTTATTAGTAAAACATACGATTTTGAATGTTTCAATCACAAACATTTAAATATTTCAAAAATTCCTCGATGAATATCCCTTCCTTAACAGGACTGCCAAAAGATTTACGAGAGAAAATCTTGGGAGGACAAATAAAGTTCTTCTCATTTGTTATATCAGAACTACCTTCATTTATCCTTCTAAACAGTTACTTACAGGGGGGTGCTACAATAAATCAGAACAATCAATTTGTCAGCTATCGAATGTTTTTTATTTTATTTTTCTTAACTATTTGATAAAGCTCTCTTCTGATAAACTCTAAAAAGCAAATATATCTTGATACAAGAAAGCAGTAATATTAAATTGACCATTATTTGTATATTTGGTTAATTACGATATTAATTAAACAAATATACAAATAATGGTCAATTTAATATTACTGCTTTCTTGTATCAACATATATTTGCTCATGTGGGGTAATTCAAGACAAATAACTTTTTTTTTATAAAAAAAAGAACTTCTCATCGTAATACCTGTATTTGTTGAAATTACAACTAAATGATGATTTAATTATATTTTGCCCTTATTTAGCTTTAAAATCGGGTATTATTTTTATATTTTGGTCAATTAATAACGGGAAAATTGAAAACACAAAACTTTTCGTTTTGGTTTATATTTCTTGCGTAATGACAAGTTCTAATCTCAAAAACTAATGCAAACACCTTTTAAGATATATTCGGGAATAGATGTGGACATTTTTTTTTCTTGTAATGGGTTCTTAAAAGTTTCAAATTAAAGTATAATAATTTGAAATAAAAATAATTTTAAAATGTTATTTGGGAATAGATGTTGAAGATTTTTTTCTTGTAACGGGTTCTTAAAAGTTTCAAATTAAAGTATAATAATTTGAAATAAAAATAATTTTAAAATGTTATTCGGGAATAGATGTGGAAGATTTTTTTTCTTTTGATGGGTTCTTAAATGGTTAAAATTAAAGTATAATAATTTGAAATAAAAATAATTTTAAAATGTTATTTGGGAATAGATGTTGAAGATTTTTTTCTTGTAATGGGTTCTTAAAAGTTTAAAATTTAAGTATAATAATTTGAAATAAAAATAATTTTAAAATGTTATTTGGGAATAGATGTGGAAGATTTTTTTTCTTTTAATGGGTTTTTAAAAGGTTAAAATTTAAGTATAATAATTTGAAATAAAAATAAATTTAAAATGTTATTCGGGAATAGATGTGGAAGATTTTTTTTCTTTTAATGGGTTCTTAAATGGTTAAAATTTAAGTATAATAATTTGAAATAAAAATAATTTTAAAATGTTATTTGGGAATAGATGTTGAAGATTTTTTTCTTGAAATGGGTTCTTAAAAGTTTAAAATTTAAGTATAATAATTTGAAATAAAAATAATTTTAAAATGTTATTCGGAAATAGATGTGGAAGATTTTTTTCTTTTAATGGGTTCTTAAATGGTTAAAATTAAAGTATAATAATTTGAGATAAAAATAATTTAAAAAGTTATTATCCAACTATATTTTAAATCATCCAATACTAATTTTCTTGGAAATAATTTTATATTGCCCGATCGATTCTTCTATAATTCCCCATAATAGCAACAATAAAAATATTAAAAAAAAAACACTATTCAAATCGCTTACCTCTTATCTATCGCTCTTTTTTTGTGGTAGTCTGTTGCTTCAGCAGTGGTGCTGACCAAACGAATGCTATTCAAATGAGCACGAAGCACGATGTCGCGTGCAGGCAGGCGCTTGCTTTTACGCTGTGACAGAGAACACTTTTCAATGAAACACATGAAGCTACACTAAACTGTATTGATATATAGCAATGCCAGCGCAATGTGGAGATGGTCTGCATGCTCATTTAGTATCTAAGCAACTAAACAATAACAACAAGTATATATTTTATTTATGCTAAAACTACAAAATAATATGCTAAATAGATTATCAGGAGCCGCTATAGTATGAGTAATAAATTATTTAAGCTGTAATTACTGTTTTTTAATAGATGATATTTTGTGCGCATTATACAGGGTGGGCGGGAATGTGTCACGCCTGGCTTGGAATGTTTGCTAATATGGTTAGCTTGAATATTATAATAGAATATAGTCACAGTAAATGCTCATCAGATAAGTACTTTAGTACTGGATTATTATCTTGTGAAAAATGTTGATTAAGGGCCGGTTCTACAATTGACATTTAACTGGAGAATAAGGTTATTCGTGGAATAAGTTGTGACATATTGGCGTTAATATCTCAAACTTATTCCACGAATAACCTTATTCTCCGGTTAAATATCAATTGTAGAACTGGCCTTAAGTAAAATAGATGCAATCAATAAAACTGTACTAAAGGGTATATTAAGCCAGATAGAACTTTAAACTTGAAATAAAAAATAGAAACACTTAACCTTCAACCATAAATCTAATTTCACTTGAAAGCTTATTACATGGCATTCGTTTTGGGGTGCTATATCCTTCATTCTTCTTGTGGTACCGTTTCCTATCGGAGATTGGCAATTATCATAGCGATTCTAATCTTTGACGCTACAGTTCTAAATAGTCCGACCGATTTTTGTCCGTACCATTATCTAAGGTTCTTTAAGCATGAGGTTCTGCATCTTCTTCCTTGTATTTTTCCTTGCATGATCAGTTGGAGAATAGAGTATCTCTCTCCCCGGGTGATGTGTCCCAAGTACTCTAGCTTTCGTGTTTTGATCGTAAGGATCAGTTCCTTTTCTTTATGCATTCTTCACATGACTTCTTCGTTGTTTACTGGGTCCGTCCAGGATATCTTGAGCATGCGGCGATAGATCCACATCTCAAACGACTCTAGTTTTTGTATGTTATTTTTCTTTAATGTCCATACTTGCATCCCATACAGTAGCGTTGAATAAATGTAACAGCGTATTATTCGGACTCTCAATGTGGTAAATTAGTTTCGCCATTAAACAAATTTTTTATATACTTTGTCCACTCTTGTTTCAATTCTCCTTTATTTGTCAAAAGTTGATTGTCCTCATTTACTATTCTGGATGGCTTCTAGTATTTCTAGGTATTTCTTTCACCTTTTTGTGGAGGTTGAAAAGATCGTGTTAGTTTTGTAGCTCTTCAAGTTCTTGGCATCTTTCTTCCATCCATTTTTTTTTAGCTTTTCTAATGTTTCTTCTTATATTTGAGTTCAGTTCATTATATTTCTGCTGATCCACATGTTTGTATTTTCTTCGTTCATCCATTAAATTCATGATTTCTTCTGTCATCCACTCTTTTCGTTTATTAGCCTTGGGTGCTTTCAATGTTTCTTGAATATTTTAAAATATTTCCATAAGTTGATCCCATACTGCCTCAACCGTTTGCTCTTCTGACGAACGGGTCTTTTTTAGTTCAGTGTTGAGCTTCGTCGTTAATTTCTCTTGCAAGTTTCGATCTTTGAGTGCCTCCATGTTTGGTCTTCTAATGATTTTACGCTTTATCTTTTTAAGGCGGAATCTTACTTGAGCTATTATGTTATGATCAGACCCAATGTCCGCCCCGGATACGTTGTCACTCTATGTACACCATTGCGATATCTCTTGTCGACTAGTATAAAGTCTATTTGATTTCGTACTATGTGGTGTGGCTGATGTTGTGGAGATGTCCAAGTGTAGAGTCGTCTATTAGGTAATTTGAACCAAGTGTTACTAATCATAAGGTTCTCTTCTTGGCAGAATTGCACCAGCAAGTCGCCTCTGTCATTTCCATCGCCCAGACCATGGTTACCAACAACATCAGCGACTCTTCCTTAGCCCACTTTCGCATTAAAATCTCCCATAATTATGGTAATTTCGTTTTTCATCGTATATGCTTTTAGTTCTTTTAATTGCGCTTATAAATCGGATATTTCTGACTCCGGTTTGTCAGCTGTTGGTGCATAGACTTGTATGATATTCATGTTTTTGGGGTTTGTAATAGCATTGCTCTGTCCGAGTGCGGTACATAGTTCAAGACTAATTTGTTTGCGTTTTTGTCTAGTATTATTCCAACACCATTTGGGTGGTCTGCCAGATCGTTGCCAGAGAAATATACCGTAGAGTCGTCTATACAGGTTTTTCCAGCACAAGGCCACCTCATCTCACTAATTCCCAGATCGTTGATACCTAGTCTTCTCATCTCTTTGTTTGTATTATGAATTTTTCCGGACATGTGCATACTTCGTGCATTCCTTGTACCGATTTTTATAGGAATTCTCCATTAGTTTCCACTTTTGGGTGGGTCCTATCCTTATTCATCGCGGGTATTCTTCGCACCCCTTGACCATTTAAGGTCTGCCACTGATTAGGGGCCAGCTCTATTTGGTTTCTCTCCATGATTGTTTGTCTTGAGAGTGATTGTGCGGTAGTTTCTCCTTGCTTTCCGCACCGCAGTACTATAGCCGATTATGCTGGCTTTCAGCTGCGCCCATAGATTTCCGAAACAAGATCCTTTGAAGAAGTCATTTTTCAGTAGTCTTCTGCACGGTACTGGTAATACTGCTGCCCATTACCTCATGCTTTAAGTCGCTTGATTGGCTAATATGCTTCATTTATCGTTAATTGCTTTGGGTGTGTTTGTCGTGAGAGAAGTTGCCTTGCATGTTTGGTATAACAAAAGTTGTCTAGCATGTTTGGTGTAACTATAGTTGTCTACTATGTTTCCTTTATAGTTAGTTGTATAGGGTGTTTGGCGTAATAGAAGTTATCACCCATGGTATTAGGTGTAACAAAAGTTAGCTAGCTTGTTTGGTGTCACTAAGTCACATGCAAAATTGAGTTTGAAAATATTCAGTTTTTCCCTAAAACTTGGAGGAAATATTTATCCATACAGACATTTTCATTCAGAGTGAAATCACACCTATACTTTCCTTATGGCGAGAATTGTAATTCTGTATTGAGTTTTTTAATAAAAACTAGACTATGGAATGTCATGGAATTTTGATGCAGGTTGATAAATATGCTTTGTAGTTGGCTCTGAAACTTATTTAATTAGAATTGAAGATTGTATACATTCTATATCTATGGAATATGTTCTTCAATTTTTACAAAAAAAAGTGTGATTGTCAACATCAAAGCATTTTTATTGAGCTGCGTACATTCTACGACATTCTATTGTATGATTTTTACCAAAAGCTCAATACTATCTCACAGTTTCCGCCAAAATAATAGTAATGAAATGATCATGGGACATTATAAAAAGAATTTGTGCAAGTTATATAATTCGCGATTCAAATGTCATCGGTTTTTGTCGAACTAGTGGGTAAACAACTGATCTTTGATATTCTTTGATCAGCTGATTAGATAAAAAATACATGATTTTGATGTGATAATATGTGCAAAGTTTGTCTAGTTATACATTAAAAGTTTATTAACAACCGTCCATAATGCATGGTTGTTAATAAACTTTTAATGTATAACTAGACAAACCTTGCACATATTATCACATATATAATGAGATACATTTTATGTGTAGTGATTACCCACTAGATTTTAGTTCATTTTCTGCCACCAGATAGAGTACCGAATAGTTTAAATTGCCCATACAACTGTAGAATTCGAATAGTTAAGTCTCAAACCATTGAAACCGCATAAACTTATTGAGAACTTCTGGTTCTAAAATAAATTTCAATTTCAACTATTGAATCACAGATGTCGCACACTACCATAAGTTTGACAAATTAATATTTTGCATAACCTAACTTTTTTGAAAAGTTATATACATCATTCCAAATGTATTTACTACTCCTCTCAACTCTAGTAGGATTTTTGAGTGTCCACTCTGGCTACATTACGAAATGTGTAAGTAAAGTAAACAGCACACCCAAACCAATATCAACATCAATAATTTTTTTAGATACTAAAATGGTGTAAAAGAATGTCCCCCAAAGAACGGGAGCTATACAAACAGCGCTCTAAATTAAAAGAAGAACAGTCCACGCTGAGTAATGTGAAGGATTTTGTAAAATACTCAAAATTACAGCGCAAAATAAACCAAGTTGAGCAAGAACTGTCTGAAATGCAGTCAGGTAGAGTTTCGACTAACTTTTTAGTTAGCATAGGTTTCACTTATGGTATCAAAGTAATTATTGCAGTTGCAATTCTTTTCATGACAGTGTATTACCGTAAACAGCCTGTTATGGTTATAGATCCAAAGTATGATTTGTATCCATTTACAGGGTTCATTTCATACCCTAATAATTACGAAAACTCGGTATCTGTACATTTTTGGATAATTTGTAGTTCGAGTGTAGCCAAATTGATTAGTTTCAAGTACTAAATGTTGAAATATTGTATTGGTTTATTGGGGAATCAATTTTTAATTTGTACAATCTTATTTTATACACTTGTGTGGACAAATGGTATTTAATTTGTGAAATATTTATGATGAAATAATTTTGTATGTTTATTGTATATTTTTTATACATTATTATAATAAATACTGGCATTAATTATCTTTATTTTGATAATAAAATATAATATTTGTATATCCCCTGCCTTCCAATGTATATGAGACTTTATTATCTAATGGCAATTACATCTAGTTAAATAATATTCTAGAATCTATACTAGTACTTAACTGATAATAATGCATAGCAAAAATAACATAAGTAACAGGCCAGTCAGCTTCAAAACATTCACTTCACATTTATATATAAGGATTAATTGATGTTGAAATTTTCACCTTAGAGAAATATGAATTATATTATAGAATATATAATATAAATATTTTTATAAGATACAAATAACACCTAATCCAACATATCAATTAATCATTATACAGATTTTTCCAAGAGTCCTGGGACAGATAAGTCTTGAATGAGTGAAAAAAAAATTGAAAGAAAGAAATTGTAGAGTTTCACCTTATTTTAAAGGTAATGAGATGAGATTTCACTTTAGAGAAATATGAATTATATTATAGAATATATAATATAAATATTTTTATAAGATATAAATAACACCTAATCCAACATATCAATTAATCATTATACAGATTTTTCCAAGACTCCTGGGACAGATAAGTCTTGAATGAGTGAAAAAAAAATTGAAAGAAATAAATTGTAGAGTTTCACCTTATTTTAAAGGTAATGAGATGAGATTTCACCTTAGAGAAATATGAATTATATTATAGAATATATAATATAAATATTTTTATAAGATACAAATAACACCTAATCCAACATATCAATTAATCATTATACAGGTTTTTCCAAGAGTCCTGGGACAGATGTCTTGATGAGTGAAAAAAAAATTGAAAGAAATAAATAGAGTTTCACCTTATTTTAAAGGTAATGAGAAGAGAAACACATCCCTATAAACCAAAACCTCATAAAACATGTATAAGTGTAAATCCACCTCTACATATCAAGATTTCGATCTTATTAGATCTCATCAGTATTTGTATATAACCACTCGAGATATTGTGTGAATTCATCCTCACTAGCTGAGCTACACTGATGAGATCTAGATCTAATAAGATCGAAATCTAGATATGTAGATTGCTAAGAGGTGGATTCACACTTGTATATGTATTATAAGATTGGCCTTGTGCTGATATCTCAAGCACTCTGTTGGAATATTATTCCATAGAGGGCACTACCTGAAAATCTGATATCTAAATTCTTTCAAGAATTACTACCAAATGGGAAAATAAAATGTTTTTTTGAAATTGCAAGTGGTACACCACCTGTTGTATGAAGGTTATTACTTTAAATATAATAAAATTTATATATATATATATATATATATATATATATATATATACAACAGGTGGTACACAGGTTACACAGGTACATGGTTTCAGTATGAAAACTGTAGATCAAACTAGGACAAAAAAACAATTAAAGTGATAAAATAACTTTAGTTCAGAGGTTGTCTGTGAAGTTAAAGTGATTACACTCCTCTGAACATCTCTCTTAACCAATGGAGTAGCCCTTGGGCTATAATATGGACAAACAATAGTGCTCACCCTGAACCTGAAAAATAGAAGGAATACAGATTATAAACATGATCAAATTTTGGTTTTCATTATAAAATATTTTATTTGAGTCAACAAAAATATTTCTGAATGTACAAATATTTCAAAATACAATAAATAGGAAGGAACAATTATATTTTTGGTTTCTTACAAATATATAATGATACATATATACAACGAATAATATAATGTTCGCCTCATACCCTCAGCTCCATGGAATAACAAACACTCCAAACATTTTTTATATCACACATTTGAAATATACTTTGATCAAGCCAAAACATAAGTAAAATGGATGAATCTAAAAGATATGACTGGCTACCATGAGATTGACTAATGGGCTTAAATAAGAATGAACTGATTTCTATCACATAGTTTTATATAATTACGAATTTTAACATTTTGATTACTATATTGTGAATAAATCATGGGTATTGTATAAAAATAAGGAAGACTGTAATAGTATGTAAAAGTCTTCATATAAACACAATTATATACGTGATTAGATGGAGTAATGCTCACTAATTGAATTGGAAGCATACCTTCCATTGATATACTCTAATATCAAACAGTCATTATTTGGTATGTCATAAGATCTTTTTTTTTTTAATTTTAATTTTTAACCCTTACTTAAATCTAGTGATACTACAATAAATAACAAATGTATAAAGTGTAACAATAAATTAATAAATATTGTTTGTGTAAGAACCTGAAAATGAATAAACCAAACTTTTACATTTTCTCACTTTTTAAAATTAATGCTTTGGCAGAGAGTGGTTCCATGTAATTAAACTAAACAATTTATTTAAGATCCTACAAGGGCAAATTGTTATTTATTCTTTCTATCGACACTCACAACAGCCTGGGTAACAATAGCGCTTGGATGCGAATGCAGCACCTTTGATTTGAGCAGACATATTTTACCGTAGACAAAACTACATAGATTATGGACGATTTCCGATGGCGTATCGAACTCGTTCGGTACAATCCCTTCAACGGCCGACTCAAAGTACGAAAACAGCGGGAACCATATTCTCGTCCTCGTGGAGTCGCGCTGCATTAAGGCTTGATTATTGGACAGCGTGTGATAGTACAGGAAGAGACGACTAGTTATATAAAAAGCCACAAACACGTCTATGGAATAGTGCTCATGCGCTGCCAATATAAAGAATATCCCGAACATATTCATAATCCATGTCAGAGTGTGCAGAAAGTAGAGGTGTCTGGGCGTATCTAAAAACGTACAAGTATGCAAAAAATATATTCAAAACTTGCAAGTGACGGACGAGTTAAATTAGAACGCATGTACGTACATTCGGTGATGAAAAAGTTTAGCATCGTGAGGGCGACGGTGTGCCCGCTGAACATGTAGTCGCCGCAGGTCCGGACACCCTGAATGGACATCCCAGCACCTTTCCATATAAAATATGCCTGACTCATTTTGAACCTTAAATTTTCAAACCTCGTACCATGCATCGTGAACTTCCTGGGCTCGCACTGCAGATGGGCCCCGGGCACGCTCAGCGACGTAATCAGCATCGTCACGCAGCGCAGCAGGAAGACGGTGCCTGATAACGCGAAGAACCTTCGCATCAGAATGAACCTGAAATTTCAATGAATTAAAATTTATAATATATTTTATAACCAAATATCCGAACTAGGCCCGGAAGGCATAATCAGAGCTGCTTGAAGCACTTATGATTTAGTAATTGAAAAACTTTTTATAGTAATTGCATTACAAACTCAACAAAAGTAATTTAAATTACCAAGCACTATTGTGCTTAGCAGATATAAAAGTGCTTTAAAATGTCTACACCATAAGTTGTGTGTTTCGTAAGCTAAACTGGCTGTATAACATTTTGGAAAATTTATAATACCTTGCAAAAGTAATTAGAAACATTTGGATTTCAAAACTAAATTAACGTTATAGGGCTTTTTGCCGGTGAAGGGTAAAGCCACAAAAAATTCATACAACAAATTATTTCAAAAAAGAGTTTCGCGAGATATCAAAGATTGAAGAACACTGGCCTAGCGAATACAGCGCCTCATATAGAGCATTGAGGGGCCAAGGTTCGAACACTATCGCGAATCACCTTTCGCAGTTTCTCTACGAAGTTAGGGTAAATACTGGGTGACTCCTCTCAGCTTCTTTACTAACGAATGCCTATTACCTAGGCAACCTAGGACAGGCCCTCCCCATAGTTGTGCTTTTGTAAAGGCAGTAAAGGCACCAATCCTAGTACCGTCAATATTGGCTCCAATCCTCCTCTTATATTTATTAAGTAATCTATTATCCGGATAAAGATCAGTATTATCTTCATTACATCATTACTATACCTTGCATGATGAGTAATACTGGCAACATTTTAAAATAATTAACATTTTAAACATATTATCATACAGTAATACTGTCATTATTCTAAAATATTGACAGTAATATTGATCGGGTAAGGAGCCTTATAGATAAATCTGCACTTGAACAGGACCCATATTTTTCTATTTAACGATCCCGTTTTATAATATATTTAAAAACGATATGAAACAAATTTTCGCACATATTCATTGTTGGCAAATTAATTACCATACACGTGCCGACTTAGTTGTTGCTGTAGTTACCCTGAATTAACCTTCTAAACAAAATGCTGCATTGTCAGAGTTGTTGTCCGAATATTTGTTGGCGTAAATAAATTGATAACGATGCCGATAACTCTGCAAACCAATTTGCCGTTCTAATCTTAACATTTGGTGCACATGCAGCAATTTCGTAGTAAATTGTAAACATAAATTATTCGTTATCAAACAACAATAACAACACACATGTGTGCAAAATTACGCCACGCAGCCTTCAATTTTATTAGTTCCTTCATTAATTATTTATATTGGTATATAGTTTCGTAAAAAAAAACGTAACATTAATATAATGGAAGGGTTTTATTTTCATTTTATAATCAATTATATTCATACAGCGTCACTACGAGAAAACGCAATAAAATAAATATATAGCCTTTAGTATACGTATGTATGTCAGTTTTATGATTAATATAGTGTCCAATCAAAGGTTTCGGTGAAAATACCTCCAAGTCTTGGTTTCGTATATAAAAAAAACGAACTGCATTCGTATTCTTTGAATAAAGAAGATATATATATATATATATATATATATATATATATATATATATATAAATTAATAAGATAATAAAGTTTGCTGGGGATTATATTGAAGGAATGTAATGCAATTAATTTAACTTGTTCAATATACATTTATTTCTTATTGCTACTACTTTCTTTACAATCCTCATATTAACGAGATAATTAATACTTAATTATTATCAGAAACAAAAAAGAATATATATATATATATATATATATATATATACATTCTTTTTTTCTGATAATAATTAAGTATTAATTGTCTCCTTTATATGAGGATTGTAAAGAAAGTAGTAGCAACATGAAATAAATGTATATTGAACAAGTTAAATTAATTGCATTACATTCCTTCAATATAATCTCCAGCAAACTTTATTATTTTTAAAGCCCGTATGACATTATCTACTTTCGTATATCGTTTTATATATAAGAATTGATATATTAAACTGTATAACTAATTATAAATGGAAAATTAACATTGTGTATTACGGTGTTGTTATTGTTAAGTGAATTTATTATTATTCCGCCGCTATATAATTTTCTACATGTATGTATGACACTATGTAGTTTGTGTCTGCATCGAAAATATATAAGAAACTAGATAATGTCATACGGGCTTAAAATCGTCAATTTAGTTACATGAAGAAACTAGAGATAAAAGCCGAAATTCACTAGTTTATTATTTTAAATACAAAATAATAAGCACTTCTGTTTGTATTTGGAGCATATTAAAACTGTAACCGCTCCAATTTGTCTGTTAAAAACTGTTATAAAATAAATGCATTGTCTTTGTGAAATGAAAGTTCAATAACATCCGCGCCTACAAATTATAAGCATACACACGCGCGGCATGAGTCATTAATTATACTTCCTCGGCGATTACATGTATGCATAACTCCAAACTGGATTAAAAAAGACCGCGCAGAAATACATAAGTACAGTTACACTTCGGCATTCGGGTTTGTATGGAAACTTTCTAGCGGAAAGCAGTGCAGGGAAACGTTTTAAATAATATATATTTTATTATTGCGCAAACTACTTTCCTTTTCCTCACTCACGTTTGATTTGTAACAATTACTACTCGAGATGAATTAATAATGAGTGATTGAGTAGGGTTCTGATTAGATTTAAGTGTGCTACTTGAGATACGACATAAATGTGATACGTCCAGATTTATTGATATATTTCACACATCCTCCTCCCATACAATATGTCCTTGACAAATAGAACGTGTTATATTTTTCCAATCAATCTGCCATCCAATTCAATATTTCTAATAATTTGCTGTATGATATAAGACAATTTAGATTCTCTCGCATCTTGACTAACTTTTGAGTCAAGAAATTGTCTGTACAAACACTTTTTATTAAAACAGCTATAACTCGAGTTGTAGCTGTTGAATACTGCTACAAATTATCAGCTATAGTGAAAACATGTTGACTATTCACCAAATACAAGTTGAAATTGTTAAACAAAAAATTGTATTTTTGGCGAATTTTTAAAATGTCATTCATTTAATTTACAAACACATTTTATTAAAAACAGCTATAACTCGAGTTGTAGCTGTTGAATATTGCTACAAAGTATCAGCTATAGTGAAAACATGTTGACTATTCACCAAATACAAGTTGAAATTGTTAAACAAAAATTGTATTTTTGGCGAATTTTTAAAAAGTCAATCACATTAATTTACAAACACATTTTATTAAAACAGCTATAACTCGAGTTGTAGCTGTTGAATATTGCTACAAATTATCAGCTATAGTGAAAACATGTTGATTATTCACCAAATGCAAGTTAAAATTGTTAAACAAAAAATTGTATTTTTGGCGAATTTTTAAAAAGTCAATCACATTAATTTACAAACAGATTTTATTAAAACAGCTATAACTCGAGTTGTAGCTGTTGAATATTGCTACAAATTATCAGCTATAGTGAAAACATGTTGTTTATTCACCAAATGCAAGTTAAAATTGTTAAACAAAAAATTGTATTTTTGACGAATTTTTAAAAAGTCAATCACATTAATTTACAAACACATTTTATTAAAACAGCTATAACTCGAGTTATAGTTATTGAATATAGCTACAAATTATCAGCTATAGTGAAAACATGTTGAATATTCACCAAACACAAGTTGAAATTGTTAAACAAAAAATTGTATTTTTGGCGAATTTTTAAAATGTCATTCACATTAATTTACAAACACATTTTATTAAAAACAGCTATAACTCGAGTTGTAGCTGTTGAATATTGCTACAAAGTATCAGCTATAGTGAAAACATGTTGACTATTCACCAAATACAAGTTGAAATTGTTAAACAAAAATTGTATTTTTGGCGAATTTTTAAAAAGTCAATTACATTAATTTACAAACACATTTTATTAAAACAGCTATAACTCGAGTTGTAGCTGTTGAATATTGCTACAAATTATCAGCTATAGTGAAAACATGTTGATTATTCACCAAATACAAGTTGAAATTGTCTGATGACTTTAATTAAGACTATCTTCCCTGTCGAACGACGGGAATTTCACCTCGTAATATCCATAATACTGGTATTTATACTTGAATATCGGTATTTAAATACTGCGGTATCCTGGAATCCTATTTTTTATATCGACATTTTTGACATTTTCTACAATTTTGAGATATTCTACAATTTTGACATTTTCTACAATTTCGACAATATTGGAAAATATTTGACAATATATGTCAATATTTCCTGTTTCTTGTATTAATTTTTCCCTTTTCTTTTTCATGTTGTAGCTATTTTTTATGTCGACATTTTTGACATTTTCTACAATTTTAACATTTTCTACAATTTTGAGATTTTCTACAATTCGACAATATTTGAAAATATTTGTAATATTTGACTATTGTCAATATTTGTCCATATTTCCTGCTTCTTATATTAATTTTTCAGTTGTCTTTTTCATGTTGTAGCTATTTTTTACATCTACATTTTTGACATTTTCTATAATTCGACAATATTTGTAATATTTGACAATACATGTCAATATTTGTCAATATTTCCTGCTTCTTGTATTAATTTTTCCGTTTTCTTTTTCATGTTGTAGCTATTTTTTATATCGACATTTTTGACATTTTCTACAATTTTGACATTTTCTACAATTCGACAATACTTGAAAATATTTGTAATATTTGACAATATATGTCAATATTTGACGATATTTGACAATAATGTTCGATATTCAACATTTGACGATGAAAAAAATATTGAAAATGTCACTGTAATTCGGAAAGTCGTGTGGCCAGATAAATTTTTTATATTTCTTGGTATAGCATACTTTTCAGTTCCATAGTTTAGGCCTTGAGGGATAATCTGATTGATTCCTTATTTACGCTACATACATATGTGTAGAAGCGTTTCGCCGTTTCTAGGATCTTATTGATCCTTGCTGTTTTCATTTTCAAGTTTGGTGATTTCTTGTTTTCCCGTTATTATTTTATTTCACAATATTATGTTCATGCTCTTGTTCTCATCTATGGTTTTCTTTGTTGTAACCTCTAATGTCTTTCCGAGCTGCTTTTGATATGCCTTTGTACAATGTCCTTAATTGGTCCTTATTTAGTGACTGTTTCTGTAATCTATCATTATTTGCGCAAAAATATGTGAACATTTCTCTATGTTCGTTCATTTTGCCTATACCATTTAAGTCCATTATTCTTGCCTATACAATTTAAGTCCATTATTCTTGCATATACCATTTTAGTCCATTATTCTTGCCTATACCATTTAAGTCCTATATAATTGCCTATACCATTTTAAGTCCATTATTCTTGCCTATACAATTTAAGTCCATTATACTTCCCTATACAATTTAGTCCATTATTCTTGCATATACTATTTAAGTCCATTATTCTTGCATATACCATTTAAGTCCATTATTCTTGCATATACCATTTAAGTCCATTATTCTTGCCTATACAATTTAAGTCCATTATTCTTGCCTATACCATTTAAGTCCATTATTCTTGCCTATACCATTTAAGTCCATTATTCTTGCCTATACCATTTAAGTCCATTATTCTTGCCTATACCATTTAAGCCCATTATTCTTGCCTATACAATTTAAGTCCAGTATTCTTGCCTATACCATTTAAGTCCATTATTCTTGCCTATACCATTTAAGTCCATTATTCTTGCCTATACAATTTAAGTCCAGTATTCTTGCATATACCATTTAAGTCCAATATTCTTGCGTATACCATTTAAGTCCATTATTCTTGCCTATACCATTTAAATCCATTATTCTTGCCTATACAATTTAAGTCCATTATTCTTGCCTATACCATTTAAGTCCATTATTCTTGCCTATACCATTTAAATCCATTATTCTTGCCTATACAATTTAAGTCCAGTATTCTTGCATATACCATTTAAGTCCATTATTCTTGCCTATACCATTTAAGTCCATTATTCTTGTGTATACCATTTAAGTCCATTATTCTTGCCTATACCATTTAAGTCCATTATTCTTGCCTATACAATTTAAGTTCATTATTCTTGCATATACCATTTAAGTCCATTATTCTTGCCTATACCATTTAAGTCCAGTATTCTTGCCTATACCATTTAAGTCCATTATTCTTGCCTATACCATTTAAATCCATTATTCTTACCTATACAATTTAAATCCATTATTCTTGCCTATACCATTTAAGTCCATTATTCTTGCCTATACAATTTAAGTCCATTATTCTTGCCTGTATTATCTGAACATTGAATATCTTATTTCACGTTTACTATTCAAATGCCAAGGTACATTTCCTGATCTCTAGAAGCGACACAAAAGGCATCTATTTATTAGAAAATCCCCTATTATAATAAATAGATACCTTTTGTGTCGCTTCTAGAGATTATGAAATGTACCTTGCCATTTGAATAGTAAATCAAATGGCAAGGTACATTTCATGATCACTAGAAGCGTGAAATATCAAATTTTATTCAATATAATCAATATTTTAGTGAAAACGAAAAGCCCTCTAATAATAAAAATAATCAACATTTGCATTTTACTATACATTATCTAATCAACATTATTTTGTTATGGTTTTGAAATCACATTGAGGCCATGTGTACAAATTATGCTCTTGTTTACAACACAAGTCATTAAGGGAATCCAGTAGATTAGATAGTTGGATTAGATAAATTATCTCAAATAATTTTGTCAATTTCAATTCAAATTACACAGGGGATTTCAAACTACTTGCTAGCATGTTTTGGGAATAATATAATCAATTATTCGAGGCTAAAAGATAATGCTCAATGGCGCTTTTGTTGTCATTTATAATATTTGTTTTAGAAAAATGTTCTAGATTACTAAAATGCGTCATATTAATTTCCACACATATTAAGGTCAGTTTATGCTGAAATATTAATAAGGAATTTATTATAAATGGATATTATCATTAAATATATTGCACTAGGAGAGATGACAAGTGACAAAAAAGGACAAAACGCCATTTTTTTTTAGAAAATAAACAAAGTTAGAGATGAAATAAAGGACTGTTCTCGTAAATGAAGGACACTGTTCTCGTAAATGAAGGACTGTTCTCGTCAATAAAGGACTATTCTCGTAAATAAAGGACTGTTCTCGTAAATAAAGGACTGTTCTCGTAAATAAAGGACTGTTCTCGTAAATAAAGTTGTTTGCATGGACTATAAAAGTGGAGTTTTTTCCCCTTGTATATGTATGCCAATAAAAGGTTTTACTACTAAAACACAAGTAAACACATGTTTTGCTTGCAACATTCATCATTACAAAAGCTATAACCGCGTCACGGCAGTGGCCACGATCCCTTTGTTGTTTAATTTATCTATTAATACACCAATCAAACGCTGCTTTGTCGTGAACCAACAAAACGAATTTAAAGTGGACATCAAAGTACAATTTCCTATAAAGCACTTATTGAGTTTATTTACAAGTTCCGAGTGCATTATGAGTAATTATACCATTATTGTCCTGATAATGGCTGTGAGAATATTATTATGTACATACAAGTGTATTTAAATTAGCTGCCATTGTTCTGTTGTTTTAACTGCATTTAATGGAATACTAATAATATAAATATTTATAAGATATTTAAATTGAAATAGTTATTATGTAAATTGTAGTTGTAATTTGTAAAATTTACAGCAAAGCACATGATGGACAGATAGTGTTATTGGCGATTCAAGCCGGCTGATACTCCATCTGGTGGCAGGAAATGAACTACATTTAGTAGGGAATTTGTTTGCATAACATTTGTTTTTTCATCTTATACATGACTATAGAGCCAAGGTTAATGTTGTTCTGTTTTTTTGTTGAATTTTTTTTATTTGTAGCCCTTCCAGCCATTCTTGGAATATATATACACAACAAACAACATTACATAAAATTCAATTTTTACTAATTGGCTTATTTAGGTGTGTAAAAGGCATATGTAACACTTATTTACAAAATTATATTTCTCCCCAAGATTCCAAAATTTTGCCACACAAACAATTTTAAAAGGGGGAATTTTAGCATTTGTCAATTCTTTTATCTATATTTATTCCCAATTATGCCACTATTTCTATATTTCTATTTAAATTTGGCAACAAGCTGTTTTTAAATGACATACATTCTCAAGTGATATAAGAGTACAAGTTAAATTCATGCAGTCCTCAAAATGTTAACAATAGAATGATATATAATCAAAATCCATAAACACAATCAATATATATTACAGCTCTTTTAACATAATATAATTAATTTATTTTATTCTTAAATATTATTAATTAGCTATTGAGGGTCACTATAGTATTTTAATAATAGTAAGGACATAAAAGGACTCACCTATGTTTGTGAAACAATAATACTATCAACCAAATAGTAAACAAAAATGTCCCAGTAACTTCACACATATCAAATGCCCATGGTATATGGGGCACATTATCTAAAAATATATCTGGAAGTGGTGGATACTTTTTCATGTCAGGTACTCGATCATGAACAATGACCATCACAAAGGCAGTTATCCAAGTAACGAACACTACATAACAAAAGCTGAGGAAAGCCTTCCAAATTTCAGGGGGTAGTCTTTGGGGCCGGCCATCCTCGGATGCAGGTGGTGACAGCCTCTCCGACTCCCCATACTCACTCTCCTGCTTAAGGGAATGGTTGTACACCACAGTAGGCACCTCCAGCAAACCAAGCTCGAGTAACACATTATGGTTCTCCCTCTGCAGCATGCGGATTGATATGTAAAGACATTTACGATCCCTCAGCACCAACTGTTTGAGTGGCTCTAGCTGGAAATCGGCGTCGTTCAGCGCCAGCAGACATTTCCCGTTCACCCTGTTCTCCCTGCACAATATCCGCACGACACTGTCGTCGAAGCCCTCCTTTCGTAGCCAACTCTCCACATCTTTTTCCGACCAATGCAACACCGACGGTTCCGTCATTTCAATCCGCGCGCGCTCACACCACGAGCAACGTTACGATTTCATCGCGGCGCACACACTTCGCGAATGCGGTTTATTTACTCCAAATTGGTATGTCCTAACCTGCACGTGACGTTTAAATAACTCTGGGGCAGGGTTGCCAAATGTATAGTTTGTGGTTTGATGTATGTGTCTAGCAGTCATTCAAAACTGTACACTAATTATGGACTAGTTATAAGTATGTTTTATATATACTTGAGATTTTAGTATTATTAGTATTTCAAATATTGAGACTGTTTGAAGTTGTTGGTTTCATGATGGAAAATGCAATTGTTGGCTACACTGGAAATGTGTTAAATTCACACAGAGTAATAAATTCAAGACAAGTGGTATTATCTGGTGGCGGAAAATTAAACTAATACTGATAGGTATTCACCAAAGTTATTCGATTCAAGCGTATTGTTGTTTACATCGAAAGTCCTGTCCACACAAAAAAAAATCAGGTTTTTGATTTTAAAATGACTTGTATCTGGATAGCTATCAGCCTGAGGTTACTGGTCCTTGGTAAAAGAAGACGCTCAGAGGATCACCAGGTATTTACTTTAATTTCACAAAAAAAATCCTCTGAAAAGGGTGATTTGAGGTTTGAACTCACGCTCCCCAATTCTCGTTTACTGAAAACCCAAAATTCCATCATTGAACGAATTCGTGAATTGTCCGTATTTTGCGCAGCGACTTTGACACTGACTTAGTGATTAGAGGCCTCGTCCGTCTCTTACTGAGGATTGGGGAGCCTGAGCACGAACCCCGTCGGGGCGAATTTTCGCGAGTCACCTTTGATAAGCTGTTTTCGTTTATTACTGTACTGCTCCGGGATTATTGTCTCTTGCTCTATTTGACGTGCAAGCCGCTCCCGATACGCACAATTCTACCACGTCGACCGCAAAACTTGAAGCGATACTGCACGCCACGGGGCGAGTAGTAACGTTAAACGAAAGCACATATAGCTTTCCAGAGGTTGTCTGCAATATTAACGTAAATACGGGTTGATTAAGAGGAGCTTAATCAACCGGTATTTATATGAGTTTCTCCTTTGACCTGCAGAGAAGCCTCACTGCTGAAAACCTCATAAAGATAGAATTTTTTTGTCAGTGTAGACATGTAAACTTATTGAAGTTACACACACGCAATCTTAAATACTTAGGTTTTACTCACCAAGTACCAGTCCATGAGGGAGCAAATATGAACACACATACTAGTATACAGTTGAAACAGTTTTTAATATAAAAGTATATTGTACATCATTAATATGGATTCTTAAGCCTAATATATTACTTAACAAATATCTATATACAGAAACTAATAATGCTATTCTAGAAAAATAAAATAAAATCATCATTGATTTTTTTCTGGTTGCTTTGTTTGACATGTAAACTTTGTATATACAGGAATCAAAATAAAAAGGTTTATTTTTCATCACTCCTTTTACTATTGTTAGTAATAGTAGGGGAGTTTTTCATGGCTTTCACTAACATGCTTTGGTAGCTTGTGGTGCTGGTGCTTGGACTGCTGTTGCCCACCACAGGGCTTTTTGTTACTACATCCAATCCTGAGGATACTGCTCCAATTAATGTTACATTGCTGACTGGTGGTTCTGCTGGCTAAAATGTAAAGGACACAAATTAAATAAGTACTAAACGGTGATTTATGAATGAAAAATCTTTTGTTTCAATATTGGGAGGTGATGAGCAAATGATTCAAAATTGTATACAACATATTTGCACATACCATAAACTTTATAGTTCCCATAAGCTAATGACCCCCGTATTCAACGACGTTCCATAAATCTATCAATAGCTATTGAAGTGTTCGTTGTTATAGCAACAATAAATAAATTATCTAGGGAATGTAGTTATTTTAGATTCTCTCTATTGGAAACACTGAATATTTAAACAAAAGGTGTCATCAAAGCTCAATCACAAGCGCTATTCAATGTGTTTGACATTTGTTTTGGCATATTCTGTCACAATGACGTTGTCAATTTATCCATTCAATAGCTTATGGGACCTATAAAGTTTATGGGATGTTGGTGAATACAGGCATGAATGTATAAATTGAAATTGTCATCATGACAGAAATGGTCAAAATAAATATCAAAACCTTGAATAGCGCTTGTGTGTTTTCCAAATCATTAAATTCTCAAAATCCTCGCAGAATAATAATAATAATAAATCTGTTATGCACAAACATAAATGTATGTGGTTTAAATATTTTGTTTGGACGAACAAAGATTCGACCCAAATTGAATTGATGTTTACATCTAAAGCCTCGTCCACAAACAACGTCTAACTTTATAGGGCTATCAGCCATGAGGCTTTTACACCCGCTAAAGGGAGAAGCTCAGACGAGTTTAATTACTTAAACTTCATAGACAACCTCTGAAAAACTTGATGAAATGTGTAGAACGTTGCTTACCTTAATTATTCGTGGTGCTTTAGATAAAATCTTAATTTGTTTCATCGGCTTCTAAAATAAATAATAATACGTAATATTAATAACGAGTATATTAATTACAAACAAAATATCATACTTCCGTCCCTCTGGGTGGTGGCAGGGCCGGCCTTAATATCAGCGGCTTTGGATTCTGTCCATTCTGTGTACACTGGCCCATATGACGTGGCCAGTGTTTCGCCTGGCAGGGGTAATTACAGTAGCTTGTATTCCAGCAACAATAAAACGACGCTTCCCTCAAACAATTCGCACACCTACAAAATGACGGTTAGTTATCATAAAGTTATTTTTACTTTTGAATACAGCACTGCTGTTTTCGCGAAAAAAATTGCAAATCGAAGCAAAATCGGTCCACAAACAGAAAAAAACTTGATAAAACTATTTTCACGTGACTGCCATGTGGGAAAATGTGAAGAAACCTGAACAAATGTGAGGAAATATGGGAAAATGTGATATAATGTCAGAAGATGTGAAAAAATGTGGGCAAATGTAGTAAAATGTGAGGAAATGTGGCCAAATATAGCAAAATGGGAGGAAAATATGGAAAACGTACAAAACCTGAAAAACTTAAATCGAACCGAGTGAAACCGAAATTTCTTACATTTGGATTCGATATTAATTAAGTCATTCGGAAAGTTGTTGGGCGTCCACACCAGATATTTTAAAATTCAGACCTATTACACATACCATTGTTTCCTTTTGATTTCGGTCATTTTAACCGCCATTTCCGCCGCCATCTGTGTCTTGGTGTCTTTTGTGATGCGCTCCCTCTCGCCCATTAAGCTCTTCTCCACGTCGTGCAACATTTTGCCGACGTTCTTCTTGATTTCCACAATCTCCTCCTTCTGTTTCCGCTTCAACATTTCTATTTCCAACCGGAGGTTTGTTATGGTCGTCTCCGGGTTGTCGGTAGATTTGCTCATGTCGCCCAACATTTTGACCATCATATCACGAAACTGCTCACTTAGCTAAACAAAATAATTTATTTATTATTTCAATTTCAATAATTACATACTGTTAGTCCAACTGTTTTAGCTTGACCCTTAAATGCATATTGTTGTCGAACTGTAACATTACTTTTTAAAATGTTCACTGCCTAATTAAAAACGTTATTTTGAAAACTGTAACTCTGTATAGATATCTGCTGCCAATCTCTTAAGTGTTTATTTTTATTTTTAATGTTATGTATTTTTTTGTTTCTTGCTCTAGATGTATGAGCATTGTGTATTGGGGGAGGAGTGTATTTTTGAGCGGTATGCCAAATAACGGTCTTTTTTTTGCTATTCATGATTTTGCTAATAAATGGCGATTCTTATGTTTTGTAGTAAGTGCACGACTACGCGGTAACTATTATTTAATATCAATTTTAATAAATCATGCATTTAAACATTAAACAGTTTCCATTTCAAAAAATTATACGTCTTATTAATTTTATACTGTGGAGAGCAAAAGGTTTATTTATAATGTTTCTGGACATTATATTATAAATAAACCTTTTTTATATATAATTATATATATATATATATATATATATATATATATATATATATATATATATATATAAATAAAGTACCATACAGTGGGTACATCAAGGCGACCCCTTGTCATTAGTGTTATTTATCTTAGTGTTGCAAAGTGCAATAAAAAATCAAAAATCAATAGAACACACCTCATATGCCAAAAAAGACACCAATGCTACGTTTTTCTTGAAGACCTATCAATACTAACATGAAACAGGATACAATTAAAAGTAATTAAGAAGCTAGGAAACATGCTGGATATACATGCAATATATTGCAGCATAAGGCATGAGCTATCTCTAATTTAATATTTAATTTTCTAGTCTAATCAAATATTTTACTACAACGTACCTTATTACTAGCCGCATTAATCAGACTGTACACAGGCTCATTCCGCTCACTAATCGGCAAAGGTTGTATAGACTGAACATTGCATATTAAACTAGTCATTTCCTCAACTGGTAGTTTACATGATGTCAGCATATCCGTGTTACTTGTTGAAGTAGTTAGTTTCTCCGTAGGGATCACATTTAGCACGCTCGTTGAGTTGGTGGGAGCTACCGTGGTTGTTTGCGAGAGATTCGTTATACCAGTGAGCGGTATAAAATATGTGTTAGATCCTAAATGATTGCCAGGTAGAACCATTTGTGGCAGTAGGACCAAGTTTGGTGGAACTGATGTGGGTATGGCCGGTTTTGCAAGTTCAGTACGTTGGGTTACAGTAAGCGTGGTGGTGGCTGAGGTGACAGTCGGGGTTGTTACCGGTGTTTTAGCATTATCCTTTTTCGCTTGATGTTGTTTCATTTGGAAATAATTGGGGAATGCTTTCTTCGCGGATGCCCGAAGAAGGTCCAAGCCCGATTTGCCCTTTTTGTCGTATTTCTTTAGGGGTTTCTTTTTGGTAGGTTCAGGCTTGTCTTGTACAGTGCTAGTGGTGGTAACAGTAGGTGTCGTGGCAGCAGTTGTTACAATTTCTTTAGATGTTGTTGGCTGTGGTGACGCATCAGTTGCTGGTTGGAGCATACTTTCTTGGGGTAGTAAAATCAGTTCGGGTATGGCTGGTCCCAAACTCATATTAGTTTCTTCCTCCGATTCAGGTTCGGATTTGATTTCTACAATACACACATTATTCGTACCAGTTTGTGTAGACTCGGATTGTGAATTTAGTTTGCGTTTCTTTGGGTTGTGTTCTGGAAGTGAATCGGTGTTTGAGGTGCTATCACTCAAGTTTATAGTGAATAAATGTTTTTTTAATAGACTCGTGCCCTTCTTTTGAACGAGTTCTTTCTCTATTTTATTTTTCTTTCCCTGCTGAATATTCGCTTCGATTTCAGAAATTTGTTTTCTCAGTTTCGTTTCAAAATCTTCGGTATCTTCAGTAATAGATCTCGCTGGTTTTGCCTTTTTATTCTTAGCATTTAACTTGGATCCATCAACATGCTCGGAGTAGAGCACACGCAATAAATCATTTTCCAAATAATCAGGATCTTCAGGCTCTTTACCTGGCACATTATCATAATCCTCGTCCTCCTCTTTTATTATTATTTGAATTGTTTCTGTATTTGGTGTTGAATCAGATGTTTCAGTTAATGAATCACTATCCAGATTGGTGATTTTCTTGAACAGTTTATCAGAAACTTTGATTTTTCCCACCTTATTTTTTTTAATATGTTTTCCCGGCACATTTAACTCTTCAAGCGATTGATCTTTATTTTTTTTAACATATTTTTCTGGATCAATTAACTCTTCAGATTGAACCTTATTTTTCTTAATATGTTTTCTTGGCTCATTTGATTCTTCGGATTGATCCTTCTTTTTCTTAATATATTTTCTTTGTTCCTTATATTTCGTCTTTAAAGTGCTTGGCACTTTCCACTCGTCGTCGCTTAATCGTTTCGCCCGTTTCCCAAATGAATTGGGTATATCCTCACTTGTGGATTCAGATGTATCACTCGTAGACGAATCGTCGTCTTTAGTTACGGGAGTATCTTTATCCGAAATAAAAGTATCATACAAATGCGGAGTATAATTTTCTTCCAATGTTGCACTTTTAGATACGATTGTATTATTTTTGTGCACTAATGAATGTTTTCTAAACGTTGGTGTATCCTTATTACATATTGCTGTTTCATTATCTGCAATCAATGTATCAATTTTTGCAATTATGGAAACATTTGTAGTTGTTGGTAAAGATGTGTCAACATCAAGTATATCTTTAGTTTCAATTGATATATCTTTCTTTTCAACTGTCATATTTTTCTTGAGCACTAGTGTATCTTTGTTTTGAACTGGTGCATCTTTCTTTTCAACTGGTGTATCTTCCTTTTGAATTAGTGTATCTTTTTTATCAACTGGTGTGGCTTTATTTTGAACTGGTGTATCTGACTTTAGAACTGATGTATCTGTATTTTCAACTATTGTATCTTTTTTGTAAACTATTGTATCTTTTTTGTGAACTATTGTATCATTTTTGAGAACTGATGTATCTTTCTTGTGAACAGGTGTATCTTTCTTATGAACAGGTGTATCTTTCTTATGAACAGGTGTATCCTTTTTGCCAGTTGGTATATCTTTCTTGGCACTCAGTAACTCTCTTCTTGCAACTGGTGTATTTATCTTGCCACCAGCAGTATCCTTCTTAATAACTGGGACAACTGCTGCGGTATTTATTCCTGTTGTAACAATTTTGATAACATCAATGCCCTTTTTTACTGGCATTTTATTTTTCGCAGGAGATATACTTGGATTCGGTTCGGTCGCTTGGCTCCCACCTAGTTCGGACCATTTAGCTTTAGCCCGGGCCAATTTTATTTTATTATGGAACTGAACTTCATCAAACCTCGGTAGATAGACCCGCAACGTATGCAGCTTGGGCAGATACATGGTTCTGAACGGGGCATCGACAAACTCTCCGTACACCTGTACCAAATTATTTATGTATTCCTTTACTTCCTGGAAGAAATAAGTTTTAAATTTTAGCTGCCAGTGGGATATTAAAAATATGTTTTTGTGCTATTACCCGAGGAGAAGAAAATACTCATTTAGTGACAAAAAAAACTCAGTTTGTCTGGGACCCTCCCCGAGTATGTGATAAAAATATGCATAGTAATTATTTAAATTTTCATTGCAGTTTTATTTAAAGAAATTAATATTATTTTCTATGTTACCGTCGAGACCAACGGCTTAAAGCATCTTTCGAAGCACCGCAGAGTTGGAACATATGCCTCCAACTAGGATTCAATCCGCGGTACACCGAAATTCTGTCTCTGCGTAACAAGTCTGGCGTTTTATAGTTCGGGTATGCGCTCCGCGTCATTAAAATAGCTATTTTACAACCAAACAACTTAAAAATTAGGCTAAAAATATCCAACAGTAGCATAATAGGGAGCTATCTGACATATTGGAAGGTGCCAGAGACGATATAAATCGATAGATAGATAGATAGAATATTATTGGCGATGCTAGAGTGGACTAATAAAATACAATACAAAGGTCTAGTATGTAAAATTATCCGTAGCTTCATACCAATTTTGAAAAAAAACAGAAGTTTAAAGATACATACCAACAAACATTCACTAATATCATTTTTCTTGTATCGCTTCGTATTTGGATTTTGCTCTCCATATAATAAACAATCTTTATAAGACAACCATGCTCTGTCGTGTGCACCAAAGAATCGGACATCCACTTGCCCCGAGATGTGTTTCATGGCCTTTGCTGGCCAATATGGAAACCCTGAAATAAATATATATGAAGTTTTTGATATGATAAACAGTGTGTTATTATTAAAATGCATTCATCCATTTTTCGCGGATTTTAAGCCGCGCTTGCGCTATGTACATGCATCTCATCTCTCAAATCACAAGAATATTGCGCATGCCTTAAATACTTTTAATATCAGGGCTTCATTACCTTTGAGTTTGGCCCATAGAAGTAGATGCGGTTTCGGACAGACTCTGACAAACCAGTCCTGCGGATATGTATTGGCATTCTTATAGCAGGTGGGGCAATTCTCAATCTCCGCCATTTCCTGTTTGCATACCTTCAGGATCGTTTTGGCGGTGGATGTTAGTTTAGTATGTTCTGGGAAAAAACCTGCATGTAAGTTTAATATGAGTTGAAAATAATGAAATATATGGCATGCAAATGAATTAGTTAATACGCCCGCTAATGTACCCCACGATACAGCTTCATTAAACTCCCGAACATGAACATTTTTAAATAGTCGCATACAGTTTATAATTTTGCATTTTATAAACTGTTATAAATGAAAAGTGAAAAAAACACATTAATAATGAAAGGACATAACAATTGTCTATCTAATCAACTATCATAACTATCTAAAAGAATACAACGGACAATGTGAGAAATTTCCAATATTAGAGTAACATGACGTAGAACATTTACAGGCGCATTACTACTGAACATGATGTGTAAACCTGTATGAGTTAGTTATGATGCAATTCAGTGAGTTTGTACTTACCTTATTGCTTTAGTTGTGTTAATACTAATACATAAAATGACAAATCTAATGAGATTAATGTTGATTTAAGTTGTGATTATAAACAGATATAACAATAGTGATTTGGACAAACATTGACACACATCACGCAAATTAATATGCACTCAAAAATCAAAATACTAAAGTACTTACTAGAATTATAAATAACGCTGTTGTGAACTATCCATTTTATATCTGCCTCAAATGATGTGGTGCTAACGTACAACTTCTTGTCGATATTGTCTCCTAGTTTGGTCAGAGTCATAGGTTGTATGATGTAGTTTTTATAATCCGGAAAATCGGATTCCTTTACTTCATTAATAAATGGATACACCTTGAAAATCAAGAAAATTAAACACAATTTCAAATCAATTAAGACAGTTGAAGACACCAGTCCTCTTCAACATGACTCGAATAAGTAATAAGAATGAGCCTCAGATCTCAGAATTTATTTAAACACAATTTCAAATCAGTTAAGATAGTTGAAGACATCCTCTTCAACATGACTCTCGAATATGTAATAAGAATGAGTCTCAGATCTCAGAATTTAGTTAAACACAATTTCAAATCAGTTAAGACAGTTGAAGACACCAATCCTCTTCAACATGACTCTCAAATATGTAATAAGAATGAGCCTCAGATCTCAAAATTTAGTTAAACACAATTTCAAATCAGTTAAGACACCAGTCCTCTTCAACTTGACTCTCGAATATGAATAGATAACAATGAGCAGAGCCTCAGATCTCAGAATTTAGTTAAACACAATTTCAAATCAGTTAAGACAGTTGAAGACACCAGACCTCTTCAACATGACTCTCAAATATGTAATAAGAATGAGCCTCAGATCTCAAATTTAATTTACAATTATACATTTTCAATTTTATTAATAATATTATTTTGAGTTTAATAATTTTAATTTCCAAAGAGAATAGATTATTTATGTTTATCTCAACCTAATAGATTAAATTTCCATAGACAAATATGACTGATTTTAGGTTTCATAGATAAAAATTAATTAAGAATCAGAAATCGTCTGGGTTTTAAGCTAAAAGGGTTTTGAAGCACTTTATCCTTGGTTGGTGATTTTGCAGATGGCAACCCTAGTTGAAGAGATCGCGACATTGTTATTTCAAGAAAGTACACTACAAATACACTACAGATAAGCTTTAACAATATGATTTATGAGCATACTTACATCCAGAATTTGCATGATCCTTTTAAGTGCAAACTTCAAGAGATGGGACAGCCCTTCAATATTTACATCCTCCATTGACGGAGACCTATACAATACAAATCATATTAAACATGTACAAAATGATCGTATATAATATATACCTAGTACTGGTGCTTTCCGATTTAAGGACAACCATACATTCTGGACACAACCATTTACCATCAGCAGGGGCCACTTTAACACATCTTGTGTGGTATGCTCTTGGACAAGAAGAGCACACCTCATTCACATTGTCCTTGTGGCATTGCCAACAAAATGCATCTTTGTCACTCTGAAAGAAATTTGCTGGTATTAAAATAATGCCCTATTTAGGTACAAAATTTTGATTATAAGAAATATAATTTACTACTATATCAAAATGAATATAATATTGATTGTAACTTATGGTGAATCTATTACAAACATGCAAAAAAATTACTTCTTATCAGATTATAGTTACCGTATATTCTTTAGATTACTTCACCATGTCCTAGTTTGTTATAAAGGCACCTTACACGGTCAATAATACTGTCAATCCTAGTACTGTCAATATTTGCTTCAATCCTCCTTTTATACTTGTTAAGTAATCAATAATCCGGATAAAGATCAGTATTCTCTTCATTGCAAAATTACTATACTTTACACGATGAGTAATACTGGCAATATTTTAGAATAATGAATATTTTAAACATAATATCGTACAGTAATACTGTCATTATTCTAAAATATTGACAGTAATATTGATCGTGTAAGGTGCCTTATAAGCAAACATTACTGAATATTAAATACATTAAAAACAACAACTATTTACCGTTATTATCGTAGTTAACTGCGGCTTCGAAACGTCATCAAAATAGGTTGGTGATGATTCCCTCTTGTATTTACCAGTTTTCACATCAAACATTTGATGAAAAAACTCTCTCTTGTGGTTACTCTTTCTCTTATATTTCTTGAGCTTGGGTGTATCGCGGCCATCATTAGACTCTTTACTATCAACAATTTTCCGTTTGTGAGCTATATTAGTATCCAGATTGGCCTCCTTGGCTAAAGCTAAAAGTGAATTCAACTCCCTGCTCTTTCTTGGACGATCTAGACTACGTGCTCTTGATATCGCAGGTGTTGAATCCAGACTGGAGTTACTGCCACCCCATTTATTCTTATCCCTGAATAATTTTAGTGGTTCGTCATTTAAATCTGTTTTCATATCCTCACTGATTGTACTTTTTGTATCAAATGTCTTGTCTAAATCTGAATCTAAACTTCTTGTGGAGATTGATTCAGTCGATTTATTTATAACTGATGCACTTTCTTCAGATGTATCATGCTTATTTGTAGATTCTTGCAACATTTTATTTAAATTCTCCGCATTTAAACTTGCTTGAGAATCTGATTTGTTTGTAGTTTCTTTATCACAGTTTGTATTATTTGTAGCATTTTCATCTATAATCAAGTTACCACCATCATTTAAATTGATAGACACAGCTTGATTAAAATTTTCAGACTTAGTATCATTTAAATTATCAGATTCAGCATCATTTACATTCTTACACACAGCAACATTTAAATTCTCAGACACAGCCTCATTTAAATTCACTGATGCAGCTCGATTTAAACTTTCAGACAAAGTATCATTTAAACTATCAGATACAGCATCATTTAAATTATCTGACACACCACATTTTTGATTCTCAGATACCGTTTCATTTAAATGATCAGACATGGCATCATTTAAATCATCAGTGACTGCATCATTTAAATGATCAGACACAACATCTTTTAAATTATCAGCATCATTTAAATTTTCAGGGACAGCATCATTTAAACTCTCGGACATGGTATCATCTAAATTTTCTGATACATCTTTCAAATTATCTGACATATCATCATTTAAATTTTCAGAGGCAGCATCATTTAAATTATCAGAAGCAGCATCATTTAAATTCTCAGAGGCAGCATCATTTAAATTCTCAGAAGCAGCATCATTTAAATTCTCAGAGGCAGCATCATTTAAATTCTCACACATATCATCATTTAAATTCTGAGAGGCAGCATCATTTAAATTCTCAGACATATCATCATTTAAATTCTGAGACACAGCATCATTCTCAGTTACAGAATCATCCATACTTTCAACATCATCTATATCCATTACCAAATGATCTGAAAATGAAGCATTTAAATCCACATTAGAATTATCTATAGAATCATCTGAATCTGCTGTTTCTTGTGTGTCCAGTGCAACCGAATCAAGAGTGTCATCAGATTCCATTCGAATTTCCTTCTCTACAACTGTATCCTTACATTCAGTTTTTTCAACACCAACATTTGTTACAATTTTATTTAAAGTGTTTATAGGTGTATTACCAATCACAGATTTATCAAAAACATTACTTTTACTGTTTCGTAGAATTGATTTTGATTTCATTATTTTTGACTGGTATTCATATGAGTCTTCTGAATCAGTTGCAATAATAGGTGCTTGTGTGTTTATTATAGTAATATCAGTGCTGCTGCTAGGCAGTTCCATGCTATCACTATAGGATGAACTTGATATGCTATTGATATCCTTGATATAATTAATTTCCTCAAAGATTGCAGTTGAACTCTCACTTGTTGTAGGCTCACAACTTTCTTCACTGGTTGAACAAGCATCCTGTTCAGTTGCATCCAATAACAATTGTTTTTTGATTGCTATATCAGTAACTATTCTTTTGGTTAAGCTGTCGATTTCAGTTATTTGTGATTTCCTACTATCACAGGTGAATTCTACATGATTACCAGCTTCTGTAGTATCCGCCGTTTCTAGTTGGCAATCATTTGTAATCTCTAGTAATTGTGAATGATTTATTATAGTTTTCTGTGCACCACTAATTATAAATGATGATTGTTTGCCTAAAATTGTCTCAATAACCATCTGTTTGTCCATTTCTTGTAGTTCATCATCACTTGACTCTGATTCACTACTGCTTCTACTACTACTATCCACCATTCCAAATGGTTTGTTATAATTATGTATGTCAGATATTTTTGAGGATTCATCACTTACATTATACTCTCTCATTAGTTTCATTTTAGGGTAGGATTTCTTTGGGGATGACTGTATTATTGTATGAAGATTGTTTTCTGTATGATTCGAATTGGATGAATTGTTTTCATACGAGTTAACCTCTAAAATTTTCCTTTGTTCATTATTAACAGTCTCTGATGTTGATATATCATCATTTTCAAGTCCACTCTGCATATGAGTGGACTGTAGTGTATTAGAAGGTGAGGGCTTCATTAGATTATCTGTATTTGATGTTTTCTGTTGTGGATTGTGCACTTTTAAAATAGAAATCCAGTTTGTGGAATCAACAGCGAGTGAAGATTCTTTGGAACATACCTCTTTATTGCTTTGTGATTTTTTAACTGTGTTATGTACAGGATCCCCACTGACACATGTCTTAAAGTTACTCGTCTCACTACAAATTAATTTTACACCCTTGTTGAACTGCTCAGTCTCTTCACTTGCATGCACATCTGTTGAATCCATTTGGGAGGTAGTTACTGTATTAGAGGTTTCCATCTTTATTTGTTTATGTATCTGAAAGTTAATTATGCACAATTTAATATAATACATATTAAGTGGATTGAATACTCACTTTGAGAGGTTATGTTAACCATAGTAATTACATTTTGGCTGGATTGGTTCAGTAGTTATTACTTTTCCGAAATCCGGTGCAAATTTAGTATTACCTTCTATAAAAACAGTGAGTGTGCGATGGGAGCGCCTCTTGCGGCACACATCGGTTTTAAAATCTGTAGTAGTTTAGTACGTAAAATCCATCGACATAGGGAATATTTGGGGGAACAGCAATGTGCTTTAGTCGGGCCGACGTCATATTGCTTTCATTTCGTGGAATTAATTGGAGAAATTGTATGTTGGCTAATGACGTCACTGGCAAGAAGTGTGCACAAAAAATACTACACAATTATTTAACGACGTTCTCAAAATGTAGTCGTTTCCGGTTAGAGGGCGCCATCGTTTAACAAGAACGTCCTGTGCAATTGGACGAAAAGCACGCATGCGCTACTTGTAGTAATCTATATTGAATTTTAAGAATTCTATCTGAGAATGCTGAATCTATTTAGGGAGGAAATGATTGTACTAACTGTTTTAAAACGTTTATTTTTAATAATTATAGTTTATTGGGCACCTTATTATTACATTTAGCATTACATTTTGTATTTTAGAAACTGTATCATGTATTTCATAATACTAGTACTGATTTTATGATGACTTAGATCCAAATGCGTCCTAAAACGAACAAAAAATGTATTTTTTTTTGTTCATTTACTTTGTAGTATTTATAAATGACAATTGTCAATAATGACATGTGATTTATGTAGTGGCAGACTGTATGACATATAAAGTAAACTATGCAAAGTTCTTTAGCTCGTGTCTTATTACATATATCAAGATTCTAGAGTTGTTGCACTTTTAGCAAATAAAGTTAGTGTGTGAGGTTACTTAAACATGAATTACATTGAAGTAAATTCGTCCAAAAACTTGAACAAGTTCTAATTTCAAGTATTCATATGAATTTTCCATTCTAAAGCATGAATTACATTGTACCAGTTCAACTTGGACAAGTAGCTAGTATCAATTAATCATGTGCTATATTCAGCTTGTACTTTGACCAATCCCATTCAGCACAAGTCTTTTATCCAAAACATAATTGGTCAATGTATGAGCTGAATGTAGCACATGATTAATTGATACTAGCTACTTGCCCAAGTTTCTTGATGAACTGGTACAATGTAATTCATGCTATAGAATGGCAAAGTTATACCCCATAAAAAAATTACAAACAACTATATGGAATCAGAATATATAGCATAATTGTCATAATCAGAATTAAATTTAATAATAATTCTTTCCCATATTATTAGATTTATTAATATGGTAATGAATTATTATTAAATTTAATTCTGATTATGACAATTATGCCTAGTCCTGATTATTTATAACATTCTATGGATATGACTGGTTAATTAATTACTTTTTTAATCCTAATTTAGAATCGATTGAAAGATGAAGCATTGCATATCAAGGTGATTAATGATCTTAGAATCAACTAATACCTGTTCCTTGTGTTCTGAACCCTTTCAGTCCTGCTGGTGGCAGAATCCACTAATACCTGTTCCTTGTTGTTCTTAACCCTTTCGGTCCTGCTGGTGGCATTAACCATAACATTTACAGGCTTCTACTTACTGTGCCTATCCATATGTTTGCTGTTATCACTAGATTTCATTCCAACAAGGTGTTTTAAAGAAAATCCATGTGCAGTTTTGAATTTTGATGTGTGTACTAATAATTAACAATATTTTCAAATTTTAAAATCCAGAGCTGAAAGGGTTAATCTCTGTATAGGACAGTTTAGTGATGGAATTTTGGTTTATTACTGTTTTTTAATACTAGTAAACCAAAATTGCATAATTTTATGAGCATTATCCATATTTTGCCTAACAACTTTGAGAGTTAAATGAATATGTTTGAAACAAGTGGTTTCAAGAATCCCACCCCTGCTCCCGTACAAACACCCCTCTAACATATTGACAATTTATAATAATAATAATAATAGCTATGTAATGTCCAACTCTTAAAGACAATTCTGAATTAGTTTCATCTCTCAATATAATCCATACCATACATCACATCCATCACACCATTTTTATACTAACATTTAATATAATAAAGATAAGGCCATCAAGATCTCTATCCATTAGTTAACCTAAAAAATATAGATGTTTTTATAAAGAATTTGAAAAGGATAATCACTCTAATATCTATATTCTATAAAATTAATTACACAAAACCTATTTATTAATTATATTTAATCTAATAGATTACTACAATACATACAACCAAATAATATTTTAATCACAAAACATGTTTTAACCTAGGCAACACGCACAAATAACATGCAGTGTTGGTTGCGTTTTACAAATGTCATGTCAATATCAAAATATAACCTTAAATATATTTTTGAAATCATAAATGTTAATGTAGTATAATATACTATCTTAATAAACATGAGAGAAACATTTATATTTCCCGAATTAGACTCTATATTGTAAGTACATAATTGCAATGCTCTATTTTAAACACTTACCTGCATTGTCTTTCAGGAAAAATCAAGAAAATGACCAAAGTGATAGGATTGTTATTGTTTCTGTCATTGGAAAAACAGCTTTTGGTTCTTTTGGGCTGAAATTGAAAAGCCTTGGTCGTATGTTCACATCCAACTCGAATCGACAAAATGAAGTATGTTTATATTGGGCTTGTTAACAAATTAAGCATGGACGGGAAAAAGTTATTTCATATATTCAATTTAGATTAAAATAATAATAATAATAATATGTTTATTATACCAAAAGGAAAACAATGCATAAGGTGCCTTTATATGCATCCACAAACTTATTTGACACCATTTGTTTTTAGTGTACAATTGAAGGCTACTACGATGAAGAAAACCAAATCATATACTTGCATGTCCACAGCCTCCTAGACACTGACAATTTCATTAAATACTATGATCAAGTAGTTGAACGCTGTGGTGAGAAACAAAACAGTGATGATTTCCTAACAGTCTATGATGATGTCCGAAGTGCTTTTGTTAAAGCCCTGTTCACTCTGTTTTATATCAGCCACATAGTGATTTTATCACATCCAGGTCATACATTTGATGCCAATTATATTCAGTATTTCAAAGCGATTGAGTTGATGGATCGTAAACTGTTGGATGCTATCTCAATAGGACTTAAGGAGGTTGCTTGTATTAGTGAGGAGTGGGTCACTGCTGGTAGACCTGCAACACCGAGGGTGATTTTCTATTTTGAAAGATGTCCTAAGAATATTGGGAATATTAAGAAGTTTGAGCATAATATTGAGGATCGGATTTATCAAATTTTTAGGAAGACTAGGATTATTGGGAATAATAAGTGAGTAATATATGGATGCCTTTCTACAAAAAAGAACCAATCCAATTAATTTTGAAGTTGAGAAAATAGATTTATATAAATTAAAAATTATCTATTCATTTCAGGGCAATTTTGGACTTCTAAAGGTTTATAGTTATTTTTTTTTATTTCGTTAAGTCCCATTCACTCTGAAACTCAGGTATAGTGGGTACATATGAAGGATGGGTGAAGGCACCCATCCTTCATCTATACCTGCTCTGACCTTCCTTTCTTCATCTCCTCTCTTTGTCTTTTTTTAATTCTTCCATTTCTGCACTGAGAATTGTGTTTCTGTAACTACCAATTCCAGATCATGGTCACTTTTCGTAATATCTGTTCTGGATAGTTGGCTGGAAGGTAGCATAGCTACCGACACTTGGGCCTCAAAATGGGCCCATTGTGAAACCTCCCTTTCGTAATATCACTCAACGAGGAGTGTGTTTGTCTCGACAAAAGGCCCCACGGATAGATTGGGTGAATAATAATGGGTTGCCAACCGGGGGTTGAAAAAACAGATTTATATAAATTAAAAATTATCTATTCTAATTTTGGACTTAGAGGTTTAGAGCTATATTTTTTTTATTTCGTAGTCCCATTCACTCTTAAACTGAAGTACAGCAGGTACAGATGAAGAATGGGTGAAGGCAACCATCCTTAATCTGTATCCGCTCCGTCCTTTCTTTCTTCATCTCCTTTCTCTGTCTATATTTAATTCTTTCATTTCTGCTCTGAGAATTGTGTTTCTATAACTACCAATTCCAGATCATGGTCACTCTTCGCAATACCACTAAACGAGGAGTTTGTGTTTGTCTCGACAAAAGGCCCCACAGACAGATTGGGCGAAGCCGTTCGTGGTTTAATAATGGGCTGCCAACCAGGGGGTGGTGCTAATATTGTAGCCCCCTACTGTAGCCAATCGGAAAGTGTACGAAGTTTTCAAAATTTCCTACGGCAACACATCAAACAGGCCAGAAGTAAAGGGTTTGATGAAGTACAGGCCCATTTTGAAGTAACTGGCGTAGTTGTGTATGTGTGAATTTCTTTAGAATTACAAATATTTTTAGTTGCCATCGTTGTTGCAATGGGTGGAAGCTTCGAAAGTGATCTACGGTATTATTAATTCCGAAAAACTTGTGATGGAGCTGTGCACGGAAACTCGGTTTTCCGAGCAGCGTTGTTTGAAGGTGTTGCCGATGGCGTTGGCTCGGTATCAGGAAGGATTAACAGGGCGGTACACTACGACCGTGCATAAAACTCGTTTGGGGTTCGCTTTGGCGCTTTTTAGTGCACAAGCGCGCGGGCCTATGTACCAAAAGTATAGTAACCAGTTGTTGATTGATTGTGAGACTTACTGGAAAACCGGAAGGCAGTTGTGTGAGGCGCCTTCGCTCACTGGTAACCCATGTACTTTACGAAAAGATCATCCAGACGATCAAGATCATTCGAGTGGTGTTAAATATGTTGGTGGGTACAAATTGTATGTATACTCTGTGTATTTAATGCGGAGCTAAATGTGGTGGTACAATAAAACGTACTAATATGAGAAATAAAATATGTACCATACAGTAATTCACTATATTAAAAGGGTGAATTATATTTTCTATTAAGTGAAAAAACGTGTCCTGAAATTTTATTTTTGAATACAGCAGTTTGTACATGGCTGGATAAAATAGATAGGGAATTTCTCTATATTTTGAAAATAGCTGCGATACTGTAAACGATGTAAATACATTCTATTTTATACTTTACATAACATTTAGAGGGGTTTTGAAACCTCCAAAACCTTCAGAGACGGCTCCGTATAACCCTCAGATACGGCTCTGTATAACCCTCAGATACGGCTCTGTATAACCCTCAGATATGGCTCTGTATAACCCTCAGATATAGCTCTGTATAACCCTGAGATATGGCTCTGTATAACTCTCAGATACGGCTCTGTATAACTCTCAGATACGGCTCTGTATAACCCTCAGATATGGCTCTGTATAACCCTCAGATATAGCTCTGTATAACTCTGAGATATGGCTCTGTATAACTCTCAGATACGGCTTTGTATAACTCTCAGATACGGCTCTGTATAACCCTCGGATAGGGCTTTGTGTTAGGTAGTCCCTGGATGGGACATAGAAATTGATGCTATAACTTATTATTTTCTTTTTGCCAAATAATTTTTAAATTTTGTATGCACTATCTTTCCATAGTTTTTATTTTTTTAATTAATAATTACTATTACGCTCACCACCTTCCACCTAACCAATTATATATTGTTTATAGCTGTATGTGACTGTGGTAGAAAACAAGGCTCGAAAGACGACCCGTACAACGCAAAAGAAGCCAATTACACCTTCTACCACAACCTTTCTAAAGAATGTGGCTGTATGAAGAACGAAAGAGTTACGTTCCCCATCTTCAAACCTTCCACCAAAGAATATAAAGCGGCCGTGATAGACAATGAAGAATCGCTCTCTTTATCCGATAAAAGCTCTGATTTGACCCCTGAAGAAAAAGTTCTGTCGCGGCAAGCGAGCACAACCGAGTATCTTCCCGGAATGTTAACCACCGCATCCCCAACTGGTTTACTACCAGAATTTTCTAGTTGGGCGCTGGTTTGCTTGGGGCCGAGCTCTTTGTATAGCCACAATTTGGGGCTATCCGAAAACCATCACCCTGGCTTTTGGTCTACAACCAATTATTTATTACCGTGGGATGTGCTGGTTTATGTTAAAGCATTGCATCCGGTTACAACAGAGGATCAGCTCGATCAGAACAAGTGGCCGGTGAAGAGGCGCGAGATGAGGCCGACAAAATGGGTGCCGCAGTTTGCGGTCAAGCTTTTTATTGGGTTTGAGTATGAATGCCCGAGAGGACACAGGTTAGATAATTTCGATAACGTCAAAAACAATATAATACCAATTTGATAATTATTGTAGTTACTTTAGATTCTCTCTATTGAAAACACTGATTAATTAAACAAATTTAACAAAATTTAACAAAAGCAGTTATGAAAGCTTTAATAACCAGAACTATTGAAGGTGTGACATTTGTTTTGGCAATTTCTGTTACAATAACGTTTTGAATTTATCCATTCAATAGCTTATGGGACCTATAAAGTTTATGGGATGTTGGTGAATATGGGCATAAGGTTTCAAATTCCGTAATCGCCCTACATTTAATTTATAGCATAGAAAACCTCTGAAAACTGTGCAAGGTGACTTGCGAAAATTTGCCCTGATGAGATTTGAATTCATGCATGCCCCCTCCCCCTTATATACCGCACCACCAATCTCATTCCTGCAATATTTCTTCAAATCTTCAAACTTTACTACCTTCACACATGCTCATTCGATTCGTCTCGTGTAACAGCCCTATCCTTCGAGCAAACTCTTCAGGAACTTCCTCGCTTTCTTTTCATTACATCCCTCTCTTAAAAACCTCTCACTTCCACTCCATACAAAAATATTGGTTTTACACACGCGTCCCAGATCTTGCACGCCATTACGAGATTTCCTCCAAACAAACTCTTCTACTTTCTCTTCGTTATACATATACATCGCTCCTATTTTTTCTTCGTTATACATATACATCGCTCCTATTTTCTCTTCGTTATACATATACATCGCTCCTATTTTCTCTTCGTTATACATATACATTGCTCCTATTTTCTCTTCGTTATACATATACATTGCTCCTATTTTCTCTTCGTTATACATATACATCGCTCCTATTTGCTCTTCGTTATACATATACATTGCTCCTATTTTCTCTTCGTTATACATATACATCGCTCCTATTTTCTCTTCCTTATACATATACATCGCTCCTATTTTCTCTTCCTTATACATATACATCGCTCCTATTTTCTCTTCGTTATACATATACATCACTCCTATTTTCTCTTCGATATACATATACATCGCTCCTATTTTCTCTTCGTTATACATATACATCGCTCCTATTTTCTCTTCGTTATACATATACATCGTTCCTATTTTCTCTTCGTTATACATATACATCACTCCTATTTTCTCTTCGATATACATATACATCGCTCCTATTTTCTCTTCGTTATACATATACATCACTCCTATTTTCTCTTCGATATACATATACATCGCTCCTATTTTCTCTTCGTTATACATATACATCGCTCCTATTTTCTCTTCGTTATACATATACATCGCTCCTATTTTCTCTTCGTTATACATATACATCGTTCCTATTTTCTCTTCATTATACATATACATCACTCCTATTTTCTCTTCGATATACATATACATCGCTCCTATTTTCTCTTCGTTATACATATACATCGCTCGTGTATAGGAGGGGGGCTTATCGGGCACACCACAATCAACCTATTATTCGCCGATACTTGTATAACATATAAACATGTAACAACTACTGAATGCACAGAATGTACAATTTTTGCACATACATGTGCACAAGAACGATCTGATCTAAAATGTTCCAGGTTCATGTTGGCAGCTCCTGATAAAATATTAAAAGCAGCCCCCGGTAGCATTGTGAAGGATAAAGGACAGAAAGTGGCCGAATCTGATATGCCTCTATACTTCCCCTGTCTGTGTACCAGGGGTGCTAAAAATATGACGGCGCAATTGATGCGATTGCACGTCGTCACCCCAAAAGCAGCAGTACATGTTAAAGTGAACCCTAGGGTATTTAAAATGTTCACTATATTGCGCAATTATTTAATAACCATTGATTTCTGTTAGGTCCAACCAGCTGCAGGTGCGCCAGTTTTTGTTCCGACCCTCGAAGGCCCATCGACGCTAACACAGGCCGCTTATTGGGTCTTACGATTACCATACATTTATTTTTCTGAAAAAAAGAATTATCTGGAGAATTCGTCTGCTCGATTGCTGTCCGGGGTGTTTACCGTTAAAAAGATTGACTTTAATTCGTAATTTAATAAATATAATACTTCACAGAAATGCCCTCCTTTTGACGGGGATGATTTTTATTTACAAATCCTTACTTTTAATATTATGAAGAAATACATTTGTTATTGTAAAAAACAGAACTTTATTCTCCACTATAATATCCCCATTTTCGAAAAAACTGTTGATGTTTATTAGATAATCTGAAATTTTTAACGATTTTATTTTTTTTACAATTTTTATACTATCGTCAGCTTCTTCCAAATAGCCACAGATTTATCTACTAAAGATTAAAATAACTGTTGATTATGTTTATTAGATAATCTGAAATTTTATTTTTTTAACAATTTTTGTACTATATCAGCTTCTTCCAAATAGCTACAGATTTATATTCTCAAATTAAAAATACTATTAGTTTCAATTAAAATAAATTGCGACACTTTCTGTTCGTGCAGATTTCAACAAACTCATCAATGAAGGCTTTCTTGAAATAATCTATGTCAACTTTCTCAATGATGGTAACTTCCTTTCCGGTTCTCTTGTCGTCAGTAATCAGTAAGTGTCCTCTTTCTTTGCTATTCAAGTCAATTTCCACGTAGTGATTGCTTTGTTTGACTATAACTTTATCAGGATGTACAAATGCCATTGCTAGAAGCAGGTCGCAGATTCGGTACATAGATGGCCATTTATTGGCAAACATTGAATGCTCTGCGCGGTCGTTGAGGTTCCAGACGGGGTTCTTCAGTTTTAGAGCAAATCGCCATTCCTAAAATAATTATTATAATTAGTGATAGGCAAAAAGACCGCTGGTTGTTTTACAACACCTACCTAAAAAAACAAAATTAATCAAATAAATATACCCAATTTTATGTAATAAAGATATTTTGCGGCTCTGTACTGATCAATTGGGGCGACCAATAAAATCCAAATTTTGAGGAATCTTTTATTTATATCTTGCCGACCATAATATATAGTTATATATTTTTATTAATATTTTTTATAGGCGTTCTTGTATAATATATGTTGTAACGTAAATTATTGTTTTTGATCATGAATCCGTCATACAATTGATTTGAAAAAATTATACAATGTTTACAAAAAAAATGACAATGCAAAATGGAAAGTCTCTATCCTGACATATTTTTCCTTCTATTTATTTTTAATTTTTAACTTTTACGCTCCTATCTTGATATGCCGATTTTAGAGGATGGGTCGATAAAAAAATTATGCAACATATTTTGTTTAATTTTTTTTACTGATCTTAGTGCAAAACATATCAATGCACCGGATGCCCGAAGGAAATTCGAAAATTTTGATTAAAATTTTTTTTCTTTGGCGAGCAAGTCGAACAAATTTCATTATTATTATTTTTGACCATGGATCCGTCATACAATTTATTTGAAAAAATTTCACAATGTTTGTAACAAAATGACAATGGAAAATGGAAAGTCTCTACCTTGACATATTTTTCCTTCTATTTATTTTTTATTTTTAACTTTTACGCTCCTATCTCGATATGCCGATTTTAGAGGATGGATCGATAAAAAAATATGCAACATATTTTGTTTAATTTTTTTTACTGATCTTAGTTGAAAACATATCAGTGCACCGGATGCCCGAAGGAAATTAGAAAATTTTGATTAGAAGTATTGTTTTTTTCGGGGACCATGTCGGCACAAATTTCATTATTATTATTTTTGACCATGGATCCATTATACAATTGATTTGAAAAAATTACACAATGTTTATAACAAAATGTCAATGGAAAATGGAAAGTCTCTATCTTGACATATTTTTCCTTCTATTTATTTTTTATTTTTAACTTCTACGCTCCTACCTCGATATGCCGATCTTAGAGCCTGAGTCGATAAAATAATTATGCAACATATTTTGTTTAATATTTTTACTGATTTTAGTGCAAAACATATCAGTGCACTGGATGCCCGAAGGAAATTAGAAAATTTTGATTATAATTTTTTTTTTTTTTTGGCGACCAAATCGAACAAATTTCATTATTATTATTTTTGACCATGGATCCGTCATACAATTGATTTGAAAAAATTACACAATGTTTATAACTAAATAATAATGGATAATGGAAAGTCTCTATCATGACATATTTTTCCTTCTATTTATTTTTTAGTTTTAACTTTTACGCTCGCTATCTCGATATGCTGATTTTAGAGGCTGGGCCAATAAAATAATTATGCAACATATTTTATTTAATTTTTATACTGATCTTTGTTGAAAACATATCAGTGCACCGGATGCCCGAAGAAAATTAGAAAATTTTGATTATAAGTATTATTTTTTTCGGCGACCAAGTCGAACAATTTCATTTTTTTTTTGCCATGGATCCGTTATACAAATGATTTGAAAAAATTACACAATGTTTACAACAAAATGACAATGGAAACTGGAAAGTCTCTATCCTGACATATTTTTCCTTCTATTTATATTTTATTTTTAACTTTTACGCTCCTATCTTGATATGCCGATTTTAGAGGATGGGTCGATAAAATAATTATGCAACGTATTTTGTTTAATATTTTTACTGATCTTAGTGCAAAACATATCAGTGCACCAGATGCCCAAAGGAAATTGGAAAATTTTGATTACAAGTATTTTTTTTCGGCGACCAAGTCGAACAAATTTCATTATTATTATTTTTGACCATGAATCCGTCACACAATTGATTTGAAAAAATTACACAACGTTTACAACAAAATGTCAATGGAAAATGGAAAGTCTCTATCTTCGCATATTTTTCCTTCTATTTATTTTTGATTTTTAACTTTTACGCTCCTCGATATGGCGATTTTAGAGCCTGAGTCGATAAAATAATTATGCAACAATTTTGTTTAATGTTTTTACTGATCTTAGTTGAAAACATATCAGTGCACCGAATTCCCGAAGGAAATTGGAAAATTTTGATTATAACTATTTTATTCAACTTGCCAATGTTACTTCTGAATTGGAACATGCCTCCCATGGCAAAATAGTTATGGGGCATCTAGGTGTTTCAAAAGTAATTTTTGCAGCTTCAGGATCGCCCTGGACATTAAATTCCACTCTATTCTCTAAAACAGAGTAAAAGAAAATCGTCTTTATAATCTACACTTCTCTATAAAAATTGTGATTATAAACTGAAGAAAAAGATGAACTTTTTAATTAGTTGGTAGAATTCATCCGCGTATGATAAAGTAAGAAATAATAGTACTGATAATGGTTTGCATGACTAAGGGCCGTTTCTAAAATTGATATTTAACTGGAGAATAAGATTATTGGCGTCAATATCTCAAACTACTGGCACGAATAGCCAAATTTTCCGATTAAATGTTAATTGTAGGACCGGCTCTAACCCCCGCATTCACCGACATTCCATAAATCTATCAATAGCTATTAAACCCATAAGTATTCGTTGTTATAGCAATAATAAATACATTATCTAGGGTACGTAGTTACTTTAGATTATCTCTATTGGAAACACTGAATAATTAAACAAAAGGTGTCATCAAAGCTCCAATTGCAAGAGCTATTCAAGGTGTTTGACATTTGTTTTGGCATATTCTGTCACAATGACGTTGTCAATGTAACCAACCAAACTATGCCCGTCCACTATTTCAAACGACTTGAACTATGCACTACACTATTATCCGTTAACTTCTATGATTAAATTAATGTCATTTATTAATTTAAGACTAATTAAAAAATATATATGCGAAACATAATGTAATGCATAGTTCAAGTCGTTTGAAATAGTGGACGGGCATAGTCAGGTTGGTAGGGGCCGCCCGCCCACCCCACCTTTGCTTGCATAGTTTTTCCATAGGATGACGCTCTTTTTGAAATAGTTTAAACAATATAAAACATCTATATCCAATGAAAAAACTATGCGAACGAAGGTGGGGTGGGCGGGCGGCCCCTACCAACCAAACTATGCCCGTCCACTATTTCAAACGACGTGAACTATGCACTACATTATTATCCGTTATCTTCTATGATTAAATTAATGTCATTTATTAATTTAAGACTAATTAAAAAAAATATATGCGAAAAATAATGTAATGCATAGTTCAAGTCGTTTGAAATAGTGGACGGGCATAGTCAGGTTGGTAGGGGACGCCCGCCCACCCCACCTTTGCTTGCATAGTTTTTCCATAGGATGACGCTCTTTTTGGAATAGTTTAAACAATATAAAACATCTATATTCAATGAAAAAACTATGCGAACGAAGGTGGGGTGGGCGGGCGGCCCCTACCAACCAAACTATGCCCGTCCACTATTTCAAACGATGTGAACTATGTACTACATTAAAATCCGTTATTTTCTATGATTAAATTAATGTCATTTATTAATTTAAGGCTAATTAAAAAAATATATATGTGAAAAATAATGTAATGCATAGTTCAAGTCGTTTGAAATAGTGGACGGGTATAGTTTGGTTGGTAGGGGCCATTATTATGGGATCTATAAAGTTTATGGGATGTTGGTGAATACGGGCATAAGTAATTTGCTACATCTGATTTTTGTTACCTATGTATGCTCCTCCCATTATAAATATCTCTTTAATATTATCCGCGACATGCTCGTACATCCGTAATGCAAGTGCTAAATTCGTCGAGGGTCCCAGGATGATGATTGTAATTTCCTTTGGATACTTCTTTAAAATCAAATTGAAAAACACTGGCGAAATAAGATTTCTTATTAATCCCAAATGAGGAGGTCGTTCGTGCTTTAAGTCTCCGAAACCGTCCAAACCATACCATCGTTCCAAGTTGGTAGGGTGTTGTGGTAATATAGGGTGGACAGAACCGGCGTAAACAGGCACCTATAAAATATTTCAAACATATTTTTTTGTATGAAAGTGAAAAGCATAAGTTATTGAATAATGTCAAAACTATCTAAATAAAAACAAAAAGCCAGCTCAGTGGTCGAGAGGCGTCGTCCATCTTTTACTGAGCATTGGGGAGCCGTCAGAGTTCGATCCCCAGCGGGGAGGCTTTTCTGCCAGTCAAGGGAGAAGTTTAGAGGAGTTTAATCACCCAGTATTTACCTTAACTTCCCAGAAAAACTGTGAAAAGTGATTCGCAAAAATTGATGAAGTGTCGCCAGATGGCGTTTAACTTTCCTCCTAGGGGTTAGTTGTATTATATTTGTATATAACTACTCGAGATATTGTGTGAATTCATCCTCACTAGCTGAGCTACACTGATGAGATCTAATAAGATCGAAATCTATATATGTAGATTGCTAACAGGTGGGTTCACACTTATATATGTTTGATTAATAAAAAAAATACTTACATCAGTTCTACCAATAGTCTCCAATAACCTGACAACATTATTTTTAACATGCTCCAATTCTGTATTACCAAAGCTGCAGGTGATTGCTTCGATTTTAATCTCGCCACGATGTTCGGCATTGAATAAGGCAACCAGTGCCTGAAAGTCATCCACTCCTGCATCCACATCCACTATAACTCGCTTCACGGCATTCGCACCGCATATTAGCAGGACGAACAGGAGCTGAACAAATATAAAAATTTAATTTAAAGCACAAATAAAACGATTTGTTTTTATCACACTTCAGTTACACTTTGCAACTAGTTTCGGCTAAGCTCTAGCCATTTTCGAAAATGGCTAGAGCTTAGCTAATATAAATAAATAAATAAAATTATCACAAAGTAGACGCCTTAACAATCCAATATTTAAAATTTAATTTAATTCAAAGGATCAAAGTTAGACTACGTACCAATGCAGCAGCGCGATTAGGCATTTTTATATCACTTGGTGCTGATTTTAGAATCCGCACTTTTATATAGAGCTGATAAGAGTGTTATCATATAACTTAATAATTACAAATAATTTATGTGCGTAGTGACGCGTGTCAAAACTAATTTTACTAAAAAAACGACTATTACATATTTAAAAATTTGATAGCCTTTATTATGCGTATATTATCTGAAGCGCCAAATCTTAATTTAAATTCTTTTTGTAAATTATGTTAATTGCCAGTTTCTATGTTCATTAACTCTCTCTCCCCCGGTAACTGCTGGATTCCGACCCATCCAGGGCCGAACTACCAGCTAAACCCCACCTCGATTCTCAAACCAATATATTCCTAGATATGGAATCAACATGTCTGTATTACCTCATATATAGGTGGCTGTAAATTTTATTTGGATGGGCATAGTTTGGTTGGTGGGGGCCGATCGCCCACCCCACCTTAGCTCGCATAGTTTTTTCAATGGATACAGACGTTTTATATTGTTTAAACTATCCCAAAAAGAGTGTTATCCTATGGAAAAACTATGCAAGTAAAGGTGGGGTGGGTGGGCGTCCCCCACCAACCAAACTATACCCGTCCACTATTTCAAACGACTTGAACTATGCATTACATTATTGTTCACATATATTTTTTTAATTAGTCTTAATTTAATAAATGACATTAATTGAATCGTAGAAAATAACGGATAATAGTGTAGTGCATAGTTCAAGTCGTTTGAAATAGTGGATGGGCATAGTTTCAAATTTATTTTTTTAGATCTATTTTTTATATATTATTATTCTTTAATTTAATTTTTCTTTTATTTATTATTCATCCGATTAAACACCTTTTCTAGGTATATAAAGCAGATGTGCTTGTCTTATTCTACTTTTTTGATTTTTCACTCATTTGTCGTATTATTAGGTCAAGCGTTCTTCCTTTTCTGAATCCTCCCTGTGTGCCTTCGATTGTTTTTTTTTCTATCTTCTCCCTGGAGGAAGGGGTTTTTACTACTGTTGACTTGAATTAGTGTTTTTTTAGTTTTTTTGTTTGTTAGTAATGGTTATGCCAAATAAAGCACGTTTTGTTGTAAAAACTATGCAACATTTGATTTAGTGTGGATTACATAGTAAATATCACGTTTATTTAAGTTTACCATGTTCCTATATCAGAGGTTCCCCCACGAAGGAACACACCTTGTCGTGGTGTGGGGGCTCAATGAGGCGACATCCGAAAAACGCCCTGCTATGAGTTAGGACATAGCAGGGACCAGGATGGCGCCGCATTGCTAAGATGTTCTAGGGCTCATCACAACACAATTTGCGTGATTGAGCCTCTCTATTGGAATCAATTTAACAATCAATTTGATCTGTCGGCCTTCGTTGGCCAAACGCTTCGGCTACTCTAGGCTCTTTCGACCCTCGACGTTATTAGTTATTAAGGGCAGAGGGGGTCTCCACACTTCTCTTCTTCTACCAATAAATAAACCATTAAATCATAAGACTACACCGAAAGCTAAAAAGCAAATATATATATATATATATATATATATAGAGGGCAGAGGGGGTCATCTCACTACTCTTCATCTAAGAAAAAATAATCATTAAAATCATTAAATCATAAGCCTCTACCGAAAGGTAAAAGGCAAATATATATATATATATATATATATATATATATATATTAAATCATAAAAAACTTTTTTTTTGTTATTCTTGTTAGAATCTTTCCAGAGATACAAGTACTTGTAATCATTCGATAATGACTGCACGTCCTCTTATCTCCTTTCTTGAATATTGCCAAGATTTGTTGGTTCTTTTGTTCCTTCTTTGCCCACGTACTTTATTATCGCAGGTGTAATGTTATCTATCCCGGGTGCTTTGCCTAATTTTATCTTTTTTTTATGCTTTTATTACTTCTATGTTTGTTATTTCCTTTATTTATGTTCTCTAGACCTAAATTTAAAAAATTGTGTTGTAAGGATTTTGAACCACACTTACCTTTGTAGAATCATCGAAATTATTCAATAGTAATTTTAATAACTTTAAATAAATATTTAGTATTTATTCGTAAAAAATTGATTCGTACAAAAAATAAGATAACATTCTTCGTGCGATAAGGCCGTTTCCCGAATTCGCTCTTAATACAGCAGCTCGTGCTGTAAACTCATTCGCTCATTCGGGAAACTTGCCTTCCTGCACTAATAATGTATTTTTTGTACGAATAAATAGTAAATATTTAATTAAAGTTATTTAAAGTTGTTGTGACAAATAGATTATTTCACACTACCAATTATATATACTTTCAAGTTTATATTTTCTTCAAAATTGTATTTATTCAGTACCATATTGTTAAGTTTTAATGCTACTTGAAGTATAAGAGGTGTACGCTGTGCTTGCATGCATTCTCGTATTTATAAATACACATTTACATTGGTACCGAATTTTTTAAGTTGATAACACTGGCCACTTCCAGCACTAGTGGGGGAAGTAGTATTTCCCGCTAGTGCGGGAAGTAGTATTTCCCGCACCCAAATCAATGCGGGGAATGACTGTTTCCCGAAATATTCAGTTAACCGTCTACAGGTGTTATAATAATCTCAGCATATGAGGATAACACCACTCTCTCGAATTTGATTTATTATATAAATACTATTTTGTACACAAGGACATTTGTGACTCCATAGTCGTTGTTTCCAATGTTTAATTAACTTTTGATTTTGAAATAATATGTCAGTACACCCCCTTTTGAAAATAATAAACGCCCAATGAACCCAACCCGTTTATATTTATATACTAGAATCTTAGCAAAATTGATTTTACAGCTCAGCTTAAATTAATTTTGCTAAGATTCTAGTATCTGAATATAAACGGGTTCATTGGACGCTTATTATTTTCAAAGGGGATGACTGACATATTCTTTCAAAATCTAAAGTAGGGTAAAAGGGGTAAAAGGGTAAAATCCGCGAAAATATCATATCTTGTATATTCGTATTTAAATTAAATCTCTTGTCACTCAACCGTTATCTGTACGATGAACTAATATTTTTGAATATAAAGAGCGTTTAATCTTAACTACTAATTTATTTGAGTTAGCATTAGACTTTTTATGATCAACATATCTGTATTATCTACAAATGATTTTATTTTAGTAATTCAAGATATGGTTATTTATGTAAGATGTGAGCATATAGTATTTGTTGTTGACTATTCATATTTAAATAGGGTAATATTTTGCTACCAGGGTATTATAGTTGGCAGTCTACCAACGTATATATTATGTGATTATAAGAAAAGTAGTCTTTCAAAGCCAAAAATAAATTTAAATTTAGAATTAACATATATATTACTAATACATATTCAATATCAAGGTATTTTACTGAGAGAAAAGAATGATTTCTTCTCACAAACTAATTAGTTAATTAATAAAATATAGGTACATATCAAACAGGCGACCGACTAGAAATAGTTTGTCTCTTTTATTCATTATCATTATGTCATTATTCTAAAATATTGACAGTAATATTGATCGTGTAAGGTGTCTAAAGCCCTGGTTTCCTAGAACGGTCGCTTTAAAGCGGCCGCTTTTGACGTCATTCACAAATCACAAAGGCCGTTTTAAGTATATATAATAGAAGAACTCACAAGTTTTCATCGTAATTCATTGCGTTTTTGCAGTACGTTGAGGTATTACACTTTATAGGAAACTATATTCGTTTATATACACGTAGAATTATTTTTGTGACGTAAAAATTACGTCAAAAGCGGCCGTTTTTAAGCGGCCGCTCTCCTAAGAAACCAGGGCTTTATAGATTTATAGAACGTTGGTGAATACGGGGGTAGGAGTAGATAATGGCACAGGAAGAATAATAATCTTACAAGTTTATTTAAATAAAAATATTAGTACATTCATAATATCTACACATAAACTCAAACTCTTTCGTAAACGAATATTTAAAGAAATCTTCATTAATGCCCTCAATTAACTCAACGTTTGGATTTATGCATTCGGTCTCGTTAAAGAGCATTTGGCCTCTCGCCGCCGTATGTAAGTCCACTGTAACGTAATAACTGCTAAGCCCTAAAATGGATTCCGGGTAGACAATTGCGAGCGCCACTTGAGAGTCACAATTTGCATAGTACTCGTTTTGTGTGAGGGTGGTGTTAAGTGATGTACGTTCAGCTAGATCGTATAAATTCCAAACTGGATTTGATAGTTCTAGACTTAAACGCCATTCCTAAAAACAAAAAAAATGAATGTAGGTTTATGAAAATAATGTGTACACTATATAACGATTATTGCATGTGTAACATTTTTGATACGATCGTACTTAATCAAATAAAATTAACTTCAAAATATTCATAAAAATTACATAAAATCAGCCGTTTTAAGCGACCAGCTAAAAGAAAATAATTATAATGATGGAAAATCAAATAATTTTGACTTTGACCACCGTCAAAGACTTATAGAGCGTCATTTTTGGATTTTTGATTTTACCCCATATTGACCTAATGTAGTATAAACAATATACATTAATTTAAATATAAATAATATTGCTAAATATTTCGTAATTCCTTCAACAACAAAGTCCAACCATAGATTTCGGGTCAACTTTGACAGCTTCTAAAAAATACTTGCTATCATTTTTTACAATTGGACTTTCTAGAAACCTCTAAAGTCATGTCTTAGCAACAATATAGTTTGATTTAAACAAAGGTTTATCTTCACAACAATCTGTAATCAACCATCCACGTATATGGTTTAATTAATTAAAAATCGGTATAGAAAAATTGTATCCGTGCCAATCTAAAAAAATACTTTTTGTAACTTCTATTAGGTTAGCAACAAATAGTGAAAATTTGAAAAAAAAAACTCAATGGGCAATGATGGAAAATTAAATAATTTTGAATTTGACCACCGTCAAAAACTTATAGGAACGCCAGTTTTGGATTTTTGATTTTACCCCATGTTGACCTAATGTAGTATAAATAATATACAATAATTTAAATAAAAATAATATTGCTAAATATGTATGTACGTTCAGCTAGATCGTATAAATTCCAAACTGGATTTAATAGTTCTAGACTTAAACGCCATTCCTAAAAACAAAATATATGTATGTAGGTTTATTAAAATAATGTGTACACTATGTAACGATTATTGCATGTGTAAATTAACATTGACAGCTTCTAAAAAATACTTGCTATCATTTTTTATAATTGGACTTTTTAGAAACCACTAAAGTCATGTCTTAGCAACAATATGGTTTAATTTAAACAAACGTTTATCTTCACAACAATCTGTAATCAACCGTCCACGTATATGGTTTAAATAAATAAAAAACTCTCCGTGGGCAATGATGGAAAATTAAATAATTTTCACTTTGACCACCGTCAATCGTCATTTTTGGATTTTTGATTTTACCCTATGTTGACCTAATGTAGTATAAACAATATAAAATAATTTAAATAAAAATAATATTGCTAAATATTTCGTAATTCCTTCAACAACAAAGTCCAACCATAGATTTCGGTCAACTTTGACAGCTTCTAAAAAATACTTGCTATAATTTTTTACAATTGGATTTTTTAGAAACCACTAAAGTCATGTCTTAACAACAATATGGTTTGATTTAAACAAAGTTTTATCTTCACAACAATCTGTAATCAACCGTCCACGTACATGGTTTAATTAATTAAAAATCAATATAAAAAATATTGTATCCGTGCCAATCTAAAATAAATACTTTTTGTAACCACTATTGGGTTAGCAACAAATGCTGAAAATTTGAAAAAAAAAACTCAATGGGCAATGATGGGAACTTAAATAATTTTGACTTTGACTGCTGCCAAAAAATAGTTGGGCGTAATTTTTTAATATTTTATTCTAACCTATGCCGACCTTGTAAGTGTTAATCATTACAGAAAATATAAGCACATTACTTAGTTTCTAATTGATTTTATTGATTTTTTACCACGCAGTATACTATCAAGTTTAAGTTCAAAATTAATTTTAAAAAACTAAGGCCAGTGCCACTTTAAAAAAATATGTTTGATGATTACTATTAAATTCTAAACAAAACATGAAAATTTTGAATAAAAACTTCGTAGGCAAAGTTGATAAAAATTGCAAAACGTTTTCTTGCAAATATTATTCAATAACAACTAACTAAATCAACTTATTTTGTTTTATTCTTATCTTATGGTTACCAAGACATGAGTAAACAATTGTACCAAAAATCAAATTTTTCAAATGCTCCACTACAGGAGAATCATAACCCACGTCGAGACCCCGCACGGTCGCCGGAAAATATTTAGTATATTTTTGTTTGCTAAACTTCCTCGGAAAACGGTCGCTCAAAACGGCTGCTTTTGATGTCATTTACACATTACAAAAATCGTTTTAAGTATATCGTAAGGTAAAAATCTATTTATTTATCTTTTCACAATAGTATTATAAGTCAAGTAAATTTATATCAGGATGAGCGTTCCTACTTACCAATGTTAAATGTGGAATGGAGCATCCTTGACTAGTTAAGATAGTTACAGGGCATTTAATTGTAGATAATACGATTTGGGCAGCTTCTGGATCTGCTGCAAAATTATAGTCAGCTTTTGCATCTGCAAGCAATTAAAAAGAGTAAATAATTATTTTTTATTTCGAATTTACAATGGGTACCTTGTGACTAAAGTGTCACTGTCAAAATAAACCATTACCAGGTACACTTCTAGATGTTATAATGTTATAATAATGCAATTGCTATTGATATGTAAAATGTAACGAAATTATTAGAAATTTCTTGCAATTTTAATCATAAACGAGGATAAAATTAAGTGGAAATAGATAAAAAATTTATATGGAAAACGTCTATTACAATTACAATATTACAATATTGTAACACTCATATCAGGAGTTCGTTTTATAACGAAGGCAATTACACTTGTTTACTATTACTTTTTTTGGTTATTCATTCATTCATTCGTACATTCAGTCATACCTACATACATTCATACATTCATACATTCATACATTCATACATTCATACATTCATACATTCATACATTCATACATTCATACATTCATACATTCATACATTCATACATTCATACATTCATACATTCATACATTCATACATTCATATATTCATACATTCATACATTCATACATTCATACATTCATACATTCATACATTCATACATTCATACATTCATACATTCATACATTCATACATTCATACATTCATACATTCATACATTCATACATTCATACATTCATACATTCATACATTCATACATTCATACATTCATACATTCATACATTCATACATTCATACATTCATACATTCATACATTCATACATTCATACATTCATACATTCATACATTCATACATTCATACATTCATACATTCATACATTCATACATTCATACATTCATACATTCATACATTCATACATTCATACATTCATACATTCATACATTCATACATTCATACATTCATACATTCATACATTCATACATTCATACATGCATACATGCATACATGCATACATGCATACATGCATACATGCATACATGCATACATGCATACATGCATACATGCATACATGCATACATGCATACATGCATACATGCATACATGCATACATGCATACATGCATACATGCATACATGCATACATGCATACATGCATACATGCATACATGCATACATTCATACAATCATACAATCATACAATCATACAATCATACAATCATACATCCATACAATCATATATTCATACATTCATACATTCATACATTCATACATTCATACATTCATACATTCATACATTCATACATACATACATTCATACATTCATACATTCATACATTCATACATTCATACATTCATACATTCATACATTCATACATTCATACATTCATACATTCATACATTCATACATTCATACATTCATACATTCATACATTCATACATTCATACATTCATACATTCATACATTCATACATTCATTCAATTATTTTTATTTCACGATTGACGAAAAAAAAGGTTAAATATTTTTTATTTCAGTATCACGTAATCTATTTGTGGCATATATAAAAAAAATAGATTCATTTCTAGTGTATACAAATTTCGCCTCTCAAATGACACTATACATTTTTGTAGTTTTATATTATTCGGTTAATACTCTTTACGATTGAATAAAAATTTTATATGGTTATATAAACAAATTTTCAAGGAAACTGCGTTTAAAGATTTGTAGTGGCCCACGGATGCCGAATATCTTAGGACAGGCCTGGGTGTGTCTGCATGTCTATTGCATTATTTGTGCTTTTATTCACTGTCTAGCACTATTATACTGCATGTGTCTAATAGTACTGACTTTTGTAGTTTAATATATGAGCATGAAAGTGGTGTAAGTCATATTTGATTTATTTTGAAAACGGGAAGATTTTGCATTTGGAATTTATGTAAATCGACGCACGTAGTTTCATTTTTATTTATGAATAAATTGACTTCATGTCTGTAACTGCAGACGTCGATTTACATAAATACCAGATACAAAATCTTCTCCTTTTCAAAATAATTCAAATGTGACTTACACCATTTAATATATGAGCTTTCTTGCTCATATATTAAATGGTGTTAAGGTACACAAGTCGGTACTATTGAACACATGCAGTATAATAGTTCTGGATAGTTCTGGATAGTTCTGGATAGTTCTGGATAGTTCTGGATAGTTCTGGATAGTTCTGGATAGTTCTGGATAGTTCTGGATAGTTGGCTGGAGGGTAGCATAGCTACAGACACTTAGGCCTCAAAATGGGCCCATTGTGAAACCTCCCTTATGGCCACTCACTCGTCCCACCAGTCAATTTTGCGTACGAGCCGCAAAACTCTGGCGGGTGAGGAGTTGCCAATGCTGGTCATACCAAGCCAGCACTCCCCTAGTATTAGATGCCTAGTGTTTACTAGAGCTGGGCAGAGGCACATTACGTGCTCTGCTGTTTCTAGTTCTTCATTGCACGCACCCTCTACATAACGGGCTGTCTAGCAGTATAATAGTACTAGACAATGAATAAAAGCACAAATAATACTCTCACAGGCTCATACACATCTTTTGTTAAGCTTAATAACCTGATGCTATTGTGTAAGAGTAAGGTTTCGAGGATTTCAACTGAGGCTCATTTCTTCATGGTTTCATCCTTTCATTTAATCATCTTTATTTAATCATATGCCTTCTACCGTGAGGTTTAGGCGTTTTTCTTTTATCTTTGTATTTGTATTTTTCTTTCCATTGTTTTACTGTCCTGTGTTAATTGTTTTATTCCTTCCCATGGTATATCTTTTTTTTCTGCTTCTTCTCGTATACCGTTCTCCTGTGTCTTCCCCTGTAGTTTTATCCTTGTAGTCTTGTTTCGTGTACTCATCTTGTCATTCGTTCCTCATTCATGGTTTGGACATGTGTCCAAACCACCTTCACCATCCTTGTATGCTTTTATTAATGTATTTATTCATTTTTAATAATCTTTAGAAGACCACGGTCGATGGCCTCTTGTACATGTATGTATATCTTGTATGTATGTATGTTACAATAAATATATCTTCTTCTCTTCTCTCTTTAGAAGACTTTAGAGTACTTACTTTTGTTATTACCCCCCATAATAACCAATTCTTTTAAACCAACACTAATGTTTGGATACAGCCTTAATGCCAATGCGAGGTTGGTTAAAGGACCTAACACAATCATTGAGACCATGCCAGGATTCTCCATAACAATTTTATTTAAGTATGTGGGTAACATTTGTTTTTGAACTAAATCCATATTTGGCTCAGATTTATATGTCAAATCCCCAAATCCATCTTCACCATACCATTTATATGTCGGTCCATTGTCTATTATTGATGATGCTGCACCAGCATATAGCGGAATCTAAAAAATTTGTATAAATTTCATTAATTTGTTAATCTGATCTAGACAGAGCAAACTTAGAAAATTCTCAAAGGGACCGCAGTTACGGCACCGCTTTTTAGAAAACCAGGGCCTAAGTAACACCGTTGAGTGAAGAATCAACTGATCACTTAACGGTAACGCCTAGATTTACTGGAAAACGGGGGCATCAGTGATGTATTTCTTAGTGGCTATAAAATGATAAAGATATTGTCTGGTTTAAAACGTTAGTTTTAAACAAGGCAATATCTTAAACCATAAGTTAAGGTCGTTTTAGACAAGACAATTTCTTGACTCAAAAGTTACTCAAGATGAGAGACAATCTATATTATCTTGTATCATACAGCAAATTATTGAAATTAAATTGGATGGTAGATCGAATGGAAAAATATAAAGCATTTTGTCAAGGGCAAATTGCATGGCAGGAGGATATATGAATTCATTTCTTGAACAACTTTTCAGCTAAGAAATTGTTTTGTCTGAAACGACCTTAAGATCTACATATGTTTGGTGCAACAGAATACACATTTAAGACGTGGTTATATATAAGACGTGGTTATATATAAGACGTGTTTATATATAAGACGTGGTTATATATAAGACGTGTTTATATAAGACGTGTTTATATAAGACGAGTTTTAAGATTCGTTGGAGAAACCGGGCGTTCGACTTACATCTGTTCTGCCTATAGTTTGTAGCAGGCGCAAGATATTTGCCTGTGCGTGCACAGTGTCCGTGATGCCAGATGTTGTAAAAATGGCTTCTAATTGGATTTGCTTCCTTTTGTCTGCATTAAGCAGCGTAACTACTGCTTGAAAGTCATCCACACCACCATCTACATCTACTATAACATGTTTCACCTCTTGTGCGTTCACTTTTATTAGAAATATCTAGAAACGGCAAAATATTAACCCTTAACTACTATCATGGGATTAAATTTGATTCCTGCGCACATACTTCGCGTGACATCACAAAACGATGCTCTTTTCGCTAATTGTAGTTGTGTATGTTCTTGCTACAGGAATTAACGACACTTTAGATAAGTCGGAAGCGATTTTCTGAAGTAGGTCCTCACATCATCCACATACACACTCACACGGCAGAAGAACCCGAAGGTCGATAGCCAGTTAAAGAAATCTAACAAATATAGTAATAACTACTACTACTATTAGAAAAATAAATAATTCAGAATTAAAAGATACAAATCTAAAGATAGATGCATATCGCTTGAAAATAATAAAAAATAACGGAGAAACTAAAATATTAAATAATAATAATAATAAAATTATTTATTGTGATACATAACATTTACATTACATTACATACCACAATGGGCTAACGACCGGAGTCTTTCTGACCGCTAAAATATTATTTCTATAAAATAAATTCTTTCTTTAATTATTATGATACATATATTACTATAATAATATAATTATAGTATTTATTATAGTAATTATAATTATAATAAGTATAATTATAGTATGGTCTACATCTAAATCTAAATCTAAAACTAAACAAAATTAGTTCAATATTACCAGACAAGTACTAATTATAATAAGTATTATTATAGTATGGTCTACGTTTAAATCTAAATCTAAAACTAAACAAAATGAGTTCAATATTACCAGACAAGTACTTAGTAGAATTATCATCATTAAAATCAAGTATTGTAATACTCCACAGTAACTTTTACACATGTGCTGTATATGAAATTATTTACAGTTACTGTAAACTGCTACGTATATTCCACAGAATACTCCATAAACGTGTTGTTTATCATCTACTTTAGATTATATCAGATATCTATGTTAATTTTACGGTTGTTAGCAATTTGTATATTACAATTCACACTTTATTTAAGCAAATACTCGTTCACGATTAAAATTAACACTAACCAAACATAGACATATATGACATTGACAAAAATTATATAATAGATAATATTTGCACTACGCGCTTATTTGAAGTTGATTCCGTTATATTAATATGACATTAAAATAATTGTATTTTTTATTATCTTCGATCGATTTTGTGTTGTAATCGAGTAAAAAATCTGATCAGATCAGGTGTTTTTTTTTATCTCTGATCGGTTTTTAGGATTATAATGATTATTTATGATTGTCCTATAGCAACAATTTTATTCATTCATTTTAAACGTGACGTGAATATCGAGAGAGACTGACGTGGGAAAAGAAGTTTGCGAGTGCAGAGGGGATTAGTGAGAGAAGGTGTGCATATGTATATGTAGGGAAATGTGTGTGTAACGTAGTCATAGTCATAGACAATGTTAGATATATATATATATATATATATATATATATATATATATATATATATATATATATGTATATATGTATATATGTATATATGTATATATGTATATATATATATATATATATATATATATACAATTTTTCAAAAATTTCACTCTCCGGTGGGACTTGAACCCACGTCTCCGGCTATCGCGGCCGTCGCGCTACCAACTGCGCCACGGAGGGTGGTAGTGGATAGCGCGTGAGATGGTTTTATGTCCAATTTTTTTATATTATTATTATTATCTCACGCGCTATCCACTACCACCCTCCGTGGCGCAGTTGGTAGCGCGACGGCCGCGTGACCACGGTCCGTATACTCTACGGACCGTGAATAGAGACTATTGTATCGTTGATTGGTGTGGTTTGGAATCAAAGCCCTTTGTTTGTTGCTGATGATTGTTATTGTCCAGTAGAATAGATGTTTGATTTGATTTTTATGACGACTGTGTCTAATAAAGGTCTTTATTTAATTTTATGTATCTATTACGCAGAGGACTCTATGGCAGTGGCGTAGCGAGCTTAACTCGCGCCCGGGGCACAATACCTTTTTAGCGCCCCCCTCTCCATTCGAAAACCATATAATATAACTATTTGGCACCCCTTTGTGGGGCCATGATGCCCCCCTTGCCCGCCCCTCGCTACGCCACTACACTATGGTTAACGTAAGGATATTAAGGTAGAAAAACGGGCATTCTTCATTACATTTTTTATGTAAGAATAAAAAATAAACAACTGTTATTATAATATTTCTATTAAATTTCATAATATATTTATGCATCAGCACACACTTTTAACACAATATCCTTAAAGAAATCTTCATCGATTTTCTTAATTATAGTCGTGTTCTTATCATTTTCATTCAAATGATCCAGAACAACTTGCCCCCTGGTTCGGCTACCGTTCAGCTCTATTGAAACATGAGCCTTGGTTTGTTTAACAATCTTCTCTGGGTACAAATAGGCTAAAGCGAGAAAGGCGTCACATGGCATCCACGTCTCGCTGTCTTTGCAATCTTTGTAAACGGATTTCTCAGCTCTATCAATTAATTTCCACAAAGGGCCTCCAATTTCGCCCAATACTTCACGACGCCACTTCTGTAAATAATAACAGTAAAAAATGCAACTTACCATTCTACGAGATATGGAAAAGTATTGTTGAGATATACCGTAAAAAATCGCATTTATTTACAAATGCAATTTTTTTGACTGTATGTCCCAACAATACTTTTCTATATCTCGAAGAATAGTAAGTTGGTTGCATTTTTTACTCTACTACAATCATTGATTGAAGTATTGTTATATATTTCAATCAACACTACAACGTATTGTAAGAGAAAGTCATGTACATGTAATTACAAAGTTTACACTTACAAACGAAATAGATGTATATGCACAACACTCCCAAGGTAAAAGATATATCGGGCACTTGAGACACTCAAAAACAATATCAGCCGCTTCCGGGTCCGTGTAAAAATTAAACTCGGCTGCGGCTGTTACATTGCCCACTCCTAAAAAATACCAAACAATATAACTTTACAAATAAAATAAAATATATAATATATTCGCCGCAATTTATTCAACAATAAATTTTCTGAAATTGTCATAAATTTTTTGAAATTTTCTGAAATTTTCTGAAGTTTTCTGAAATTTTCTGAAATTTTCTGAAATTTTCTGAAATTTTCTGAAATTTTCTGAAATGTTTCTGTAATCTCCTGAAATTATCTGAAATTATCTGAAATTATCTGAAATTATCTGAAATTATCTGAAATTATCTGAAATTATCTGAAATTATCTGAAATTATCTAAAATTATTTGAAATTATCTGAAATTATCTGAAATTATCTGAAATTATCTGAAATTATCTGAAATTATCTGAAATTATCTGAAATTATCTGAAATTATCTGAAATTATCTGAAATTATCTGAAATTATCTAAAATTATTTGAAATTATCTGAAATTATATGAAATTATCTGAATTTATCTGAAATTATCTTAAATTATCTGAAATTTACGGAAATTATCTGAAATTTACGGAAATTTACGGACATTTACAGAAATTTTCTGAAATTATCTGAAATTATTTGAAATTGTCTGAAATTATCTGAAATTATTTGAAATTATTTGAATTTATCTGAAATTATTTGAAATTATTTGAAATTATCCGAAATTATCTGAAATTATCTGAAATTATCTGAAATTATCTGAAATTATCTGAAATTATCTGAAATTATCTGAAATTATCTGAAATTATCTAAAATTATTTGAAATTATCTGAAATTATTTGAAATTATCTGAATTTATCTGAAATTATCTTAAATTATCTGAAATTTACGGAAATTATCTGAAATTTACGGAAATTTACGGAAATTTACGGACATTTACAGAAATTTTCTGAAATTATCTGAAATTATTTGAAATTGTCTGAAATTATCTGAAATTATTTGAAATTATTTGAATTTATCTGAAATTATTTGAAATTATTTGAAATTATCCGAAATTATCTGAAATTATCTGAAATTATCTGAAATTATCTGAAATTATCTGAAATTATCTGAAATTATCTGAAATTATCTGAAATTATCTGAAATTATCTGAAATTATCTGAAATTATCTGAAATTATCTAAAATTATTTGAAATTATCTGAAATTATTTGAAATTATCTGAATTTATCTGAAATTATCTTAAATTATCTGAAATTTACGGAAATTATCTGAAATTTACGGAAATTTACGGACATTTACAGAAATTTTCTGAAATTATCTGAAATTATTTGAAATTGTCTGAAATTATCTGAAATTATTTGAAATTATTTGAATTTATCTGAAATTATTTGAAATTATTTGAAATTATCCGAAATTATCTGAAATTATCTGAAATTATCTGAAATTATCTGAAATTATCTGAAATTATCTGAAATTATCTGAAATTATCTGAAATTATCTGAAATTATCTGAAATTATCTGAAATTATCTGAAATTATCTGAAATTATCTAAAATTATTTGAAATTATCTGAAATTATTTGAAATTATCTGAATTTATCTGAAATTATCTTAAATTATCTGAAATTTACGGAAATTATCTGAAATTTACGGAAATTTACGGAAATTTACGGACATTTACAGAAATTTTCTGAAATTATCTGAAATTATTTGAAATTGTCTGAAATTATCTGAAATTATTTGAAATTATTTGAATTTATCTGAAATTATTTGAAATTATTTGAAATTATCCGAAATTATCTGAAATTATCTGAAATTATCTGAAATTATCTGAAATTATCTGAAATTATCTGAAATTATCTGAAATTATCTGAAATTATCTGAAATTATCTGAAATTATCTGAAATTATCTGAAATTATCTAAAATTATTTGAAATTATCTGAAATTATTTGAAATTATCTGAATTTATCTGAAATTATCTTAAATTATCTGAAATTTACGGAAATTATCTGAAATTTACGGAAATTTACGGACATTTACAGAAATTTTCTGAAATTATCTGAAATTATTTGAAATTGTCTGAAATTATCTGAAATTATTTGAAATTATTTGAATTTATCTGAAATTATTTGAAATTATTTGAAATTATCCGAAATTATCTGAAATTATCTGAAATTATCTGAAATTATCTGAAATTATCTGAAATTATCTGAAATTATCTGAAATTATCTGAAATTATCTGAAATTATCTGAAATTATCTGAAATTATCTGAAATTATCTGAAATTATCTAAAATTATTTGAAATTATCTGAAATTATTTGAAATTATCTGAATTTATCTGAAATTATCTTAAATTATCTGAAATTTACGGAAATTATCTGAAATTTACGGAAATTTACGGACATTTACAGAAATTTTCTGAAATTATCTGAAATTATTTGAAATTGTCTGAAATTATCTGAAATTATTTGAAATTATTTGAATTTATCTGAAATTATTTGAAATTATTTGAAATTATCCGAAATTATCTGAAATTATCTGAAATTATCTGAAATTATCTGAAATTATCTGAAATTATCTGAAATTATCTGAAATTATCTGAAATTATTTGAAATTATCTGAATTTATCTGAAATTATCTTAAATTATCTGAAATTTACGGACATTTACAGAAATTTTCTGAAACTATCTGAAATTATCTGAAATTATCTGAAATAATTTGAAATTATCTGAATCTATCTTAAATTAACTGAAATTTTCTGAAATTATCTGAAATTTACGGAAATTTACGGACATTTACAGAAATTTTCTGAAATTATCTGAAATTATTTGAAATTATCTGAAATTATTTGAAATTATCTGAATCTATCTTAAATTATCTGAAATTTTCTGAAATTTTCTGAAATTTACGGAAATTTACGGACATTTACAGAAATTTTATGAAATTATCTGAAATTATTTGAAATTATTTGAAATTATCTGAAATTATCTTAAATTATCTGAAAATTACGGAAATTATCTGAAATTTACGGAAAGTTACGGACATGAAATTATCTAAAATTTATGGAAATTTACGTACGTTTACGGACATTTTCTGAAATTTTTCTGAAATTTACTGAAATTTACTGAAATTTTCTGAAATTTTATGTAATTTTATGAAATTTTATGAAATTTTATGAAATTTTATGAAATTTTATGAAATTATCTGAAATTATCTGAAATTATCTGAAATTATCTGAAATTATCTGAAATTATCTGAAATTATTTGAAATTATTTGAAATTATCTGAAATTATCTGAAATTATTTGAAATTATCTCAAATTATCTGAAATTATCTGAAATTATTTGAAATTATTTGAAATTATCTGAAATTATCTGAAATTATTTGAAATTATCTGAAATTATTTGAAATTATCTGAAATTATCCGAAATTATCTGAAATTATCTGAAATTATCTGAAATTATCTGAAATTATCTGAAATTATCTGAAATTGCCTGAAATTATCTGAATTTATCTGAATTTATCTGAAATTATCTGAATTTATGTGAAATTATCTGAAATTATCTGAAATTTTCTGAAATTGTCTGAAATTATCTGAAATTATCTGAAATTATCTGAAATTTCTGAAATTGTCTGAAATTATCCGAATTTATCCGAAATTATCTGAAGTTATCTGAAATTATCTGAAATTATCCGAAATTATCCGATATTATCCGAAATTATCCGGAATTATCTGAAATTATCCGAAATTATCTGAAATTATCTGAAATTATCTGGAATTATCTGAAATTTTCAGAAATTTTCTTAATTTCTTTGAAATATTCTGAAATTTTCATCAAAATATATTTACTAGGTGTCCATTTATTTATGACGGCGAGTATATATACGAGATGTTCTTTAACTTGCGTGTAGTAAAAAAGTTCATATAAAATACAATCTAAATAATTTCGTTAAATTTCCACGTACCATTATAATTTCCTCCCATAATATAAATATCTTTAACATTGCCAGCAAAATCCTCGAACATCCTAATGGGTATCGCAGCATTGGTTAATGGACCCAAACATATTAGAGTAATTTGCTTTGGGTTCTCAGTTACGATTCTGTGCAAGGCAGATGCAGAAATTTCATTTTGGATTATACATGTATTAGGCTCAGTTTCGTGTGCAAGATCTCCGAAGCCGTCCTCCCCGTGAAATGGCTTGAATTTGTATCTGGATGGCAGAATAGGGTGGTGTGATCCTTTATAAATTGGAATCTACAACGATTTTACTAATAAAAAATTATGAATGTAAATATTTAGATTATGGTACTTGTGGGTATGGCTTGGATTTGTATTTGGATGGCAGAATTGGGTGGTGTGATCCTTTATAAATTGGAATCAATATATATATATATATAAAATACAAGGATTGTACTAATAAAAAATTATGGATGTAAATATTTAGATTATGATACGTGTGGGTATGGCTTGAATTTGTATTTGGATGGCAGAATAGGGTGGTGTGATCCTTTATAAATTGGAATCTACAAGGATTTTACTAATAAAAAATTATGGATGTAAATATTTAGATTATGATACGTGTGGGTATGGCTTGAATTTGTATTTGGATGGCAGAATTGGGTGGTGTGATCCTTTATAAATTGGAATCTACAAGGATTTTACTAATAAAGAATTATGGATGTAAATATTTAGATTATGGTACGTGTACGTATATAAAAAAGGTGCTTTTATCACACGGTCAATAACACTCTCAATATTTAAAAATAATTATAGTATTACTGTACGATAATATTTTTAAAGTTTTCATTATTCTTCAATATTTACTGTATTATTGACTTTGTAAGGTATAGTAATCCTATTACATTATGCGTTACTTTTGTTACATCCTGTATATTAATTTAGAAAATACTTAAATATTTTCAAATTATAATCTTCAAAACATAACGACTAATCGGGTTTATGCACTTACATCAGTCCTGCCAGCTGTTTCCAGAAGTCGAACAACATTCCTGCAAATATGCTCCAACTTTGTATTTCCATTAGTACACACCAACGCCTCTATTTTAATTCTCCCCAATTTCTCCGCGTTCAAAAACAGCAGCAACGCCAACGCATCATCAGTGCCTGCATCCAAATCAATTATAACACGCTTGATTTCCATATCTGCCTAGAAAACAAGACTATTTAAGAGTAGTTTTTAAAGTGATTTAATAACTAATTCGCGAAGTCTTATCGCAATCTCTTATCGGGCTTATTGATATAGCCTTGCGGAGATCTTAGTTGCACTCACCAAATTATGTTTTATATAAATCTGAATGAATAAATATTACATTCAGTCGTCTAGGACTGACGCTATTATTAGCCATAATGGAATGCATTATTCTTAAATTGCTCGCACGCAACGACTATTATCTTGCAATGATAATATATAATCTGGATGCTGGTTAAAAATATTACATCATTTTAAGATGAATTATAGCTGTTTTAAACATATAAGCATAATGAAATTTTGCATCATTTTAAGATGAGTTAACATTTTTAAGATTGATAAGGATAGCTGTTTTATATATATATAATCATAATTAATTATTATTAATGATTAAACTCCTCTACCGGCGGAGAAAACTCACTACTGATAGCCGATATAATCTGGATGCTGGTTAAAAATATTACATCATTTTAAGATGAATTATAGCTGTTTTAAACATATAAGCATAATGAAATTTTGCATCATTTTAAGATGAATTAACATTTTTAAGATTGATAAGGATAGTTTTTTTAAGCATATAAGTATAATTAAATATTAATTAATTAGAAATTATAAAGATTTTTAAAATGTATTTAAGTTGAATTAGTTAGTCTTTGGGCTGTTATTGGTATGTACTATTTTGCTTGAATAGAAAAAATAATTAATTAATTAAGTAATTTTTTTTCTATTTAAGCAAACTAGAAGAAAGCTATAACAGTGCAGGGACCAACTAGTTTAAAATAAATAAATTTTTAACATCTATCTTTAAAATTTCTAATTAATTAATATTTAATTATGCTTATATGTTTAAAACAACTATCCTTATCAATCTTACAAATGTTAGATGAATTCATCTTAAAATGATGTAGAATTTAATTATGCTTATATGTTTAAAACAGCTATAAGTCATCTTAAAATGATGTAATATTTTTAGCAGTATCCAGATTATATCGAGTATCAGTAGTGAGTTTTCTCCGACGGTAGAGGAGTTAATCATCAAGTATTTACAGAAAACTTTTGTAAATCTGTGAAAGGTGATTCGCGAATTTTCGCCCCAATAGGGTTTGAACTCATGCTCCCCAATGCTCAGTACAAGGCGGACGGTGCATCTAAGGCTACTGAGTTGGCTTAAATAAATTTTATAAACTAATTTTTAATTTTACATCTGAAGTATGATTAAAGAATTGCAATCACGCAGACAAAATAATTTCTAATATTTGAGCAAATCCGTTTAATTAGGTACATTTTATATTATAGATTACTTTAAAATTATCCATACTTTATTTTTAAGGATTTCAAACCGTACTTACCGATATTTCGGTATTACATATAAGTTTGATCAAATTGAGATGTCCAAATTGGATTAACGAAAATTAATAGCGTTTACAACACTTTCTTTATACAGCAGAAAAAAATATTGCTTACTAATTGTGTGAATAGATCTTGTCGTGTTAATTCTCTGGTTGCTACTGGTCGGTCGAAGTTCTGTTACCTGCTTTGGATACAATTACAGCCTCCTTTTTCTCGGATTTAAAAGTAACCTGTAGATGAATGACATGGCATGCCTATATTCTGCAGACTTCCATATTTGCGGAAGACGCTGTAGCTGCAGCCCTATTTATTTCGCATATAATAACAAGAGTATGTTTTTCTTTATCTAAAATATAAGGTGATAGTGTATGCAAATTTATTTGCAACTGTAAACAGAGGCGATTTAACTGGCTTCTGCTGTTGAATGAAAATAATAATTTATCACTTTTTCACTCAGCACAGGGCCGTATCTGAGGGGATGGGGGGTGTATTAGCTAGCTAATTAACATTTAGACATTTATTATAAAAATAAAACATAAAAAATAAATAATACATTTTTAGTTAAATTAATTCTGGCTGCAAACTTCTATTAAAAGTTTCTTAAAAAAGTCCTTATCAACTTTTTCAATGATAGTCGTATTCTGCTTCTTCCTCTCGTTCATGTGGTCCAGAACAACTTGTCCCCTGGTTTTCAAGCCGGTTAACTCGATAGATACATGAGCGGACTTCTTTTTCACAATTTTATCCGGATACAGATAGGCGAATGCCAAAAGGGCATCGCAGGACATCCAGATATCATGTTCCTGATTTAAATCGCAGACGGATTTGTCCGCACGGTCTATAAGTCGCCACACAGGACCTCCGATGTTGCTCAAATTGTTTGTACGCCACAACTAAATAAAGTAGAAAATATAATTTTAATTTAAAATGTGTTTTACGTTTTAGAATCAACAATATGATAAATTCGCGAGAACATAGTTTCATTTATTCTACATAATTACTTACGAACGATATATCTGAGTCATTGCAGCATTCCCAGGGTAATAAATAAATAGGGCACTGCGCATATTCGAAAATAATATCGGCCGCTTCAGGATCCGTGTAAAAATTAAATTCTGCCGCAGAAGTTACATTGCCCATACCTGTTAAATACATATAGAATTATAAACCTAATATGGTCAAAACCGTGATCATAACCGTGGTCATACCGTGGTCATAACCGTGGTCATAATCGTGGTCATACCGTGGTCATAATCGTGGTCATAATCGTGGTCATAATCGTGGTCATACCGTGGTCATACCGTGGTCATACCGTGGTCATAATCGTGGTCATAACCATGGTCATAACCACCTCGAAAATTCACCTGTATAATTACCGCCCATTATATAAAACTCCTTAATATTTCGAGCAAAATCCTCAAACATTATCATGGGGATTGCAGCGTTTGTTAGAGGCCCCACACAAACGAGTGTGATTTCACCAGGATTTTCGGTCACAATTCGGTGCAACGCGGTCGCAGCAATTTCCTTCTGAATAATATTTATGTTCGGTTCGTACTGGTGCTGTAAATCCCCAAAACCGTCCTCGCCGTGGAATTTAAGCTTGAATTTTGGGGGCACGATTGGCTGATACGAACCTTTATAAATCGGAATCTAGAAAAATAATAGTAGATGGTAATCAGAGTTGGATTATAGATTATTATTGGAAAATATCGGTGTGTCGGAGTATCTTCAGGATAATTCCAAAATGCGTTATGTTAGTAAATATACTGGTAGAAGTTAGATCACGTACAAGGCTAATAACAAACTCATCGTAGAATTATCGTGGTATCGTGGTAACTACTATAAATTTAAAATAGCAAAATCTAGCAACTGTTTAATACTTACATCTGTTCGATTTGCAGTCTCCAATATTCTAACAACGTTTCTACAGACATTTTGTAGGCTTGTGTTGCCGCTAGTGCAAATTAGAGCTTCTATTTTAATTAACCCTAACTTTTCTGCATGCAAGAAAAGTAGTAAAGCCAACGCGTCATCTGTGCCTGCATCCAAATCAATTATAACGCGTCTAATCCCCATAATTAATCTCACTAGTGATTATTTATACAGTACAAACATATATTACCTTTATAATAGTATCAAAACTTGAATATTTACTCAAATAATATTTGACGTGTTTATAGGGCTTATGTGTAAATCAATTAAAAATAGTTGATACAGTACAAAAATATATTAGACTGTATAATAGTATCAAAACTTGAATATTTACTCAAATAATGTTTGACGTGTTTATAGGGCTATGTGTAAATCAATTAAAAATAGTTTATTAGAATATATAATTTTTAAGTAAAAAAAATCACTATTCTATATTATATGCAAGTTCAGTTGTTGCAGGTAACTATTAAAGAAAAGTCCAGCAGCTATAGTTATTGAAGAAACTATAACAACTAATTAAAGGATAATAAAACGATTTTTTACTTATTTTTTCTTATCCTTTAAAATGAATTATCACAAAGTAGACGCCTCAACAATCCAATATGTATAATTATATTAATAATTCGCACTTTAAGATTAAAATTGAAGACTGGATTATATATAGTAGAATATTTTTTATAAAACAAATCGCACCACTTTATGGTTCAACTTAACTAAAGTTAATGAACTAGATACTATATAAAACTAAATTTAATATGCCCATTTTAGTTATCTTACTTGTTTTGAACCGTTGTTTTGCAAATTTATACATAATATTATTATCTACACCACACGCAGTATTGCGTTATACAAATTCAAATAATCATATTATGCTAGACATTTTGGGCAATTCATATACAAATTTCCAAATCAACTATTTATTTATTATCACTCACTCTTGATTTTGTGTTGTTGTCAGATAAGACTGTTATGTATAACCGTAGGATTTGCGCCTATAAATATTTATTTAATTTCATTTGATTATTTTGTAATATCACTAATTAGTGATTTATAGACACTAATGCTGCGGATATATATATATATATATATATATATATATATATATATATATATATATATATATATATATATATATATATATATATATATATATATATTATTGTATTTATTCGCCGAGAGTTAATTATATGCAAGTTATTATTGGGAAACAGCGAGGGCAGTAAAAAACTCCTTTTTTAATATATCAATATATTTCGCTCGTTAAATTTCGAGCATCATCAGGATAATTAAACAGAGTTAATCAACAAGGAAACTGGAACATAACATAATTTACAACATTTTTTAAATTTAGATTTGGCGCTTATTTAAATAAATAATATATATATATATATATATATATATATATATATATATATATATATATATATATCCTTTCTCATTGATTTAATGTTGTGTAGAACAGTTTCTGGTTTTCTTTGCTATTTTTCTCAATTTTTTCTCCAAATTCCTTCCATTTTGCTTTCTTTGATATTTCTACCATTTCTTTCATTTTCTTCCTCTCTTTTTTATATAGGTCATATTTCAGTGTTGTTCTGTCTGTTAAATAGTTTGTCCATGCTGTCTTTTTTTGTTTTCCTTTGCATTTTTATTTCTTCCGTCCACCATACTGTTTATCTTTTTTTTATTGTTTTTCTTGGTCGTTCCACATTAGTGCCGTCTCTATTAGTGCTGTCTTTATTAGTGATGTCTCTATTAGTGCTGTCTCTATTAGTGCTGTTTTATATACTTTCCATAGATGTTCTACGTCTTCTTCTTTTGCGCTCTCTTCTAGCCTTACTAATTTCTTTTCTAGTGTTACCTTGAATTTTTGTGCTATTTGCTGTTCCCTTAATCTATAAGTTCTTATTGTTTCGATCACTATTTTTTTCTTCTTCACTTGTTTTCCATTCCGTTTCTTTACATTTTCATATTTTATTTTGCTCACAAATGCGTAGTGGTCATACAATTTTACTGATTTTTATGACTTTTCAAATTAAAATCGTGACGGGTTTATCTTTTGTTTTAGAGAAAAATCGTACTAAGATTTTTGATTCGGTTGAAAATTGTCTATCCAATGGGATAAAGTTGATCTTGATTGGACCATTTTAATTTTAATTTTCTTCACTTTTTCGGCTTTACCGCCAAATATTCTCAATGATATTAGTTGCTGAACTTAATCATTAAGTCAAACAGAAAATTATTTACTCCTACTTACTAGTCCGATCAAAATGAAGTACTATGTGAGGTAAACGTTTTCAAATTAATTCTCTGAAGAACTAGGAAAATCTGCATTGAAATAAAAAAATCACATTGTAAATAAAAAAATCACATTGTAAATATAACAAATTTATTAATATTTATAGAGAAATAGTAAGTGTAATAAAAATATTTTCTCACATAAAAAGCTATAAAAATTGTTAGGATATATAAATAAAATATATTAACCGGCCCCTTTAACCTCGCAACAATCATTAAAAATGCCTAAATTTACATTGTATTAATGTACCGCCGTAACTCCTCTTGTGTGTCAAAAATCATAACATGGAATGGCGAGCCCGGCACTAGCTCGTTGGCCCATTTCACCTCCACACGGTAATCGCCTGGCTCCGTAGGATCGTACTGAAATTAATTTTTTCAATTATTACACTAACTAATTTTCAATTGAACCATAATTCTATACCTAAAAAGTAACATAGATATTTATTTTATAGTTTAGTTGGTTTACGCCCGGTTTCTCCAACGAATCTTAAAGCTCGTCTTATATAAACTTGTGTTAAGATCGTTTTAGACAAGTCAATTTCTTGACTCAAAAGTTAGTCAAGATGCGAGACAATCTAAATTGTCTCGTATCATATAGAAAATTATTTGAAAAATTGAATTGGATGGTAGATCGAATGGAAAAATATAACGCATTCTATTTGTCAAGGACAAATTGTATGGGAGGAGGATATATGAATTCATTTCTTGAACAACTTTTCAGCTAAGAAATTGTCTTGTCTAAAGGTCGTTTTAGCTCAAAAGTTGTTCAAGAAATGAATTCATATATTCTCCTTCCATACATATTTGTCCTTGATAAATACAACGCGTTATATTTTTCCATTCAATCTACCATCCAATTTAATATTTCAAATAATTTGCTGTATGATACGAGATAATTTAGATTGTCTCGCATCTTGACTAACTTTTGAATTAAGAAATTGTCTTGTCTAAAACGACCTTAAAACGACCTTTATATATAACCACGTCTTAAATTTTTATTCTGTTGCACCAAACATATGTAGAATCTTACTTAGTCTTACAATGTAAAACCGTTTTATCGTTTTAAGATTCGATTTTTGTTTGGTTCCACGCTTTAAGACCGTCTTATTATTAAAACGGTCTTAAACTAGTTAAGATTCGTTGGCGAAACCGGGCGTAAACCAACTAAACTTTAATCTAGAGTAGTGTTGCTCAAACTCCGGAGGGGAAATTAACACCATTTTCCTTCTGAATTAACCCCCCGGTAATTTATATATATATATATATATATATATATATATATATATATATATATATATATATATATACTATTTCAAACGACTTGAACTCAGCACTATACTGTTATCCATTACTTTATACTCTATTCAATTAATTCCATTTGTTAATTTACGCCTAATTCATAAACAAATGTGAGAAACTATGTAGTGCATAGTTCAAGTCATTTGAAATAGTGGATTAATATAGTTTGGTTGGCAGAGGCCACCCGCCCACCCCACCATCGCTCGTATATATTTTTCAATGGATACAAAGGTTTTACATTGCTTAAACTATTCCAAGAAGAGTGTGTTATCCTAGGAAGAAACTATGCGAGAAAAGGTGGGGTGGGCGGGCGGTCCCTACCAACCAAACTACGACCGTCCACTATTTCAAATGTCTTGAACTCTACACTACACTGTTATCCGTTATTTTCTATGAATCAATTAATTTTATTTTTTAATTTAAGACGAATTAAAAAATATATGTGAAAAATAATGTAGAGTATAGTTCAAGTCGTTTGAAATAGTGGACGGGCATAGTTTGGTTGGTAGGGGCCACCCGCCCACCCCACCTTCGCTCGCATAGTTTTTTCAATGGATACAAACGTTTTATATTGTTTAAACCATTCCAAGAAGAGTGTTATCCTATGAAAATACTATGCGAGCGATGGTGGGGTGGGCGGGTGGCCCCTACCAACCAAACTATGCCCGTCCACTATTTCAAACGACTTGAACTATACTCTACATTATTTTTCACATATATTTTTTAATTCGTCTTAAAATAACAAATGAAATTAATTGAATTATAGAAAATAACGGATAACAGTGTAATGTAGAGTTCAAGTCATTTGAAATAGTGGACGGGCATAGTTTGGTTGGTAGGGGCCGCCCGCCCACCCCACCTTCGCTCGCATAGTTTTTTCATAGGATAACACTCTTCTTGGAATGGTTTAAACAATATAAAACGTTTGTATCCATTGAAAAAACTATGCGAGCGAAGGTGGGGTGGGCGGGCGGCCCCTACCAACCAAACTATGCCCGTCCACTATTTCAAATGACTTGAACTCTACATTACACTGATATCCGTTATTTTCTATAATTCAATTAATTTCATTTGTTATTTTAAGACGAATTAAAAAATATATGTGAAAAATAATGTAGAGTATGTTATAATGTATGATACATTTTTCTATTACAGTCATTCATATTTTATAAATTAAAAAAATTCGATCTTAGTTTTAAACGAATTAATTGCATTTAAAAAATATTATAGCTAACCATTATTCTAGAAGAACGCTTCAATGAATCAAAAATTAAATGTATACAATTAGTAGGTGAATTCAAAATGGACCCAGAGTGCTACATACTTATTTTATACCTAAAGTCATGAACTATTAATCTAGAAGAAAACAAAAACAAAATAGGCAGTGCACAGATTCTTAATCTTCTTAATCTAATAATCTAATAATCAACTTAATGGATGCTTATGGTTTAATCTATCATATGGCAGATATTATTAATATGATCAAACATTAATCTAAAATCAACATTTAATAAGGCAGTGCATATTGAATATAATAATAGTTAGTATTAATTACCTTGCAAAGAATCGTTCTATCTTTTTGACTTTCCCGTTGCATTTCCACTCTAAACGCGCCTTTTGGTCCTCGGACCCGTACTGTAAGTTGACCAGCTCCAGCTCCTCTTGTATCACAAATAAATCTTGATTGGAATGTAGCTAGAACACCGTGTTCAACACCCGGTCCATATACTCTGACTTTGCTAGGATCTGGAGCGCCAGCCACTTTTAAGGTGAACGGCGATCCAGGCACGTGTTGCCCAGCGTATTTCACCGTAAGGGCATGCCGTCCTGGCTCTTGTGGTTTGACATTTAATGTAAACGTGGCATCCCCGTGGTCGTATAATTCACAATATGCAACCTTTCTGGGTCCTGTACAGTGGGCTGTTAATTCACCCGGACCTGCTCGTCTGGTGTCTATCCACGAGCGGATTTCTCTTCCTACAATGCCCTGTCGTAGTCCTTCGCCCGAGCATAGGACTTTTGACGCATCTGCACCTCCTTTGGCTTCCACCATCAGTGGGCACCCTTTTACCGGACGTCCTGCCCATAAAACCGATAGTAAATAGTTTCCTGGGGTGTTTATAGTGTAAGTCGCTCTCCAGATTTTATCGCCAGCTAATGATAACATTACGGGTATGGGGAGGTTTGTGTCCACTGCATGGAGTGTTACTTCAGGGTTTCCTGTAATCACACAACCGATAGCTATTTCAGATTCAGAAAATAAAATAGTCATTTGAAAATTTGTTCATTTTCTACCAAAGAGCATTTGCCTGATTGATGCCCGTATTCACCAACACCCCATAAACTTTATAGGTTCCATAAACTATTGAATGTATAAATTTAAAATGTCATTATGATAGAAATGGTCAAAATAAATGTCAAAAACGTTTGTGATTAGAGCTTCCATGACACATTTTCTAAAATTTTTCAGTGTTCCCATACAGCGAATCTAAAGTAACTACATTCTCTAGTTAATGTATTTATCGTTGCTATAATAACAAATACTTATTCTGTTCAATAGCTATTGTTAGATTTATAGAACGTTGGTGAATACGGGGGTGACTCAGGTATTCACCAACATTCTATAAATCTATAAATAGCTATTGAATCCATAAGTATTCGTTATAGCAACAATAAATAAATTATCTAGGGAATATAGTGACTTTAGATTCTATCTATTGGAAACACTGAATAATTAAACACAACTTGTCATCAAAGCTCCAATCACAAGCGCTCTAGACATTTGTTTTAGAAATTTCTGTCATAATGACGTTTTCAATTTATCAATCTACTAGCTTGTTCCCCGTATTCACCGACGTTCCATAAATCTATCTATAACTATTGAACCCATAAGTATTCGTTGTTATAGCAACAATCAATACATTATCTAAGGAATGTAGTTACTTTAGTTTCTCTCTATTGGAAACACTGAATAATTAAACACAACTTGTTATCAAAGCTCCAATCACAAGCGCTCTTGACATTTGTTTTGGAAATTTCTGTCATAATGACGTTTTCAATTTATCAATCTACTAGCTTATCCCTCGTATTCAACGACGTTCCATAAATCTATCAATAGCTATTGAACCCATAAGTATTCATTGTTATAGCAACAATAAATACATTATCTAGGGGATGTAGTTACTTTAGATTCTCTCTATTGGAAACACTGAATAATTAAACACAACTTGTTATCAAAGCTCCAATCACAAGCGCTCTTGACATTTGTTTTGGACATTTCTGTCATAATGACGTTTTCAATTATCAATCTACTAGCTTATCCCCCGTATTCACCGACGTTTAATAAATCTATCAATAGCTATTGAACCCATCAGTATTCGTTGTTATAGCAAAAATAAATACATTATCTAGGGAATGTAGTTACTTTAGATTCGCTCTATTGAGAACACTGAAAAATTAAACAAAAGGTGTCATCAAAGCTCCAATCGCAAGCGCTACACAAGGTGTTTGACATTTGTTTTGGCATATTCTGTCACAATGACGTTGTCAATTTATCCATTCCATATAAAGTTTATGGGATGTTGATGAATACGGGCATATGGGGTCTAGAATGTTTATGGGATGTTGCTGAATACGGGCATATGGGGCCAAGAATGTTTATGGGATGTTGGTGAATACGGGCATGAATCAGATATAATATAAATCGAAAGATTTTAATAAATACAACAAAAGTCGTATGGTTTTGGATTTATTATTTTGAATTTTTCCAAAATAAACTATTTTCGGATCATATCGGTAGAAATTATGAAAAAAATGCCCTTCTACTGGTAAGGAGAGAAGTTTAATCATCCGGTATTAGCCTTAACATCCACACGTGAAGGATTTTCAACTCTCGCTTGCCAATGTTCAGTTCGAGGCGAGCTAGTTCTCTATCCTCTAGAATATAGAGGGTAGAGGCACTGTCCTCCTCGTACTAGAGTCTAAATCACTGAGCGGGGTTTTAATTTAGTTTTTCTATAATATTGATAAAACTAACACCCTGGGAGGAAAGTTAAACGCCATCTGGCGGCACTACATCAATTAGCAATGCACACCCATATGGTAATAATATGCTCATGCTATCAGGATCACCGTGTAGTTCCCTCTATGAAATAATATTTCAACAGAGTGCTTGAAATATCAGCACAAGGCCAATCTTATAAAACATATATAAGTGTGAATCCACCCCTTAGGATGTGCATTGCTAATTGATGTGGTGCCGCCAGATAACATGCTCATGCCATCAGGATAACCGGGTGTGCCTTCTATGGAATAATATTCCAACAGAGTGCTTGAGATATCAACACAAGGCCAATCTTATAAAACATATATAAGTGTGAATCCACCCCTTAGTATGTGCATTGCTAATTGATATGGTGCCGCCAGATGGCGTTTAACTTTCCTCCTAGGGGGTTAGTTGTATAATTTTTGTATATAACCACTCGAGATATTGTGTGAATTCATCCTCACTAGCTGAGCTACACTGATGAAATCAAAAAAGATCGAAATCTAGATATGTAGATTGCTAAGGGGTGGATTCACACTTATATATGTTTTCTATAATATTTTGTTACATAATAGAGTCCAGAATCTCTTCTGAAACATATCAGCTTCATCTAAAACAGTAATTCCTACCTGTTGTTGCTTTAGAGCCATCAATATTAAAGACGGCAGCTTCTCCGCATTGTGCTTGCGCCAGTCCTTTGCCTGTGAGAACAACCTGAGCGCCCATCGCTACAGCACTGCTCGGTGTTTCCGGCACTGGTATGTTAGCAAATCTAACATCGAAGTCGGTTTCGCCCGATGTTAAACCCTCCGTGGACAAATCGAACTTGATCTTATTTCCATTCTTTTCCGACGTGATTTTTCTACCGGCTATTTTACACTCTAGTGCACCCGGACCCGCATTCGTGGTATCGAAAACTAATTTTGCGGGTAATTTAATTCGGCCCGACTCGTCCAAATACTGGTTCCATCCACCGATCAATCGGACTGCTGGTGGATCCGCAATGGTTGGTCGGAACGGAGAACCTGGCAACTAAATATTTAAACAATTAAACAGATTCAATTTAAGGGTGCCACACGTTTTTATTACGCGAATTATGTAATTGTGGAAGACTCTGGAAGAGAAGAAACGCCTAAAACAACTATGAAGAATAAGAGACCAGAAAAGGCGAAAATTCGCGCGCTCGCTCCCCAATGCTCAGTACGAGAGGAACGGCGCCTTTAACCACTAGGCCATTGAGGCAAATTATTTACATAAAAAAATAGTTACATAACAAAATTGTAAATAACTTACATCATTCGGTCCTATACTGATGATTATATCATAAACCCCGACCCATTTAGGGGTGTATGAAACAATATACTCGCCGGGTTTGGGGCACTGGATGTGCGAATCAATCAGTCCTTCATTCGCTTCCACTTGCACCCGCGGTTGTACCACACTGCTCACAGTGAAACTAGTCCGTTCACCCAATAAAGCAGACTCCAACCCTTTCCCGACCGCTCTAGGGGGCGGCGTTGGGCCAATTGCGCCCACACCTAGAGCCAGCGGCGAGTTCTTCACGGGCACGCCACCGTATGTGATGGCAACTTGATACAAGCCAGCCATGGTCGGTAGGAATGAAATTTGTGTGGTGTCATCCGATACCATCGTTTGTTGTACTGCAATCGTTTGTCCGATTGGGTTGGTGGCAATAATTTCTAAATCGGCCGTACCGGCGTTATTAGTAGTTACTGAAATTTAAATAAAATATTTATTTTGAACGCTTAAAATATAATAACCAATGTTTCTACCATTAAAATTAATTCGTTCGCCAACATTGCCTTGAGTGTTTGGTATATCTGTAATCCTTACACAGTCACTATCAAATGACTGACAAGCGAATGGACTGCCGGCAACACTTTTAGCTTGATGAAGCACCTCAACAGTATGCGATCCAACATCCCTTGCTGTGAATTCAGCTTGTAATTTGCCCGTTTTTGTTTGGTAACACCTCACAGGCACAGCAGAGCCAGTTGGGCCACTCACAACTACATCGAATTCACGAGCTGATCGTCCCAAAGTGTCTATATTGAATGAAGTTACTTTCCCCACTCTAGCTTGATATAAACCGAGTCCACCAGCCCAAGGTTCCGAACCTGGAGCCTTTACTGGTATCTAAATATAAAAACATACTTTTTGATATCGAAAAATACTATTAATATTAAAATATACCTCTAAAACGCCATGTTTTGGAACACCGTTGTAAAACAATGTGACACGATGCGGAGCAGCGTGAACCGGATGAAAAACCACCTCCCACATATTCACATTCGTGCCACTTTGCCGCACACTGTGCGGTATCTCCTTGCTCCCAACTTTAACACTTGATGTTAAGCTACCTGGTCCGACTTTATTGATACTAATCCCCACCACAGCTGGCCGATGACAAACCGCTTCAGGCGCATTAATAATATCAATTTTACTCGTATCAAAAATATGCAAAGTACGCGAACTTATAATATTGTTGTTCTTCAAAAGTTGCAGCTGGTACGTTCCGATTTGAGCAACAGAAAATTCTGCTTTATTATTGTTAACAGTGTACTTCACCGGGTGGTTATTGGAATCGATAATTTCAAGACGGTGATCGGGAGGTATATCGAAATAATTTATAGAGCCTAAAAAAGTTTAACGTTAAACATCTCGTTGAATTTATGAATTGACTCACTTACCAACTTGTAAATATTGCGTGGATTCAATAACGGAGCAATGGAATGGACTACCAATAACATTCATATCATTAAAAGTGATGTTCACAAAGTGATCGTCACTAGTTTGCGGAACAAATGTAACGTCGTAAAGCCCTCTAGCACAGGCAACAACTTCAGCTTTAATTGTTGTATGTTGTGTGGATACCACAAGCTCTAAAGTGCCTTCTCCAGCTTGTGCAGCGTCCACACTGAATGTTACTGGTTTACCAACTTCTGCTGGTCCGATTGAAGTCATGGACATTTCCGTGAGGGCTCTAGTGATATCATTTTTACGTCCTAATAATTAAAAAGTTATTAAATTTTTTTTAGATTGAATTAACGTTTTTTTGTACCTGGTAAACCAGAAACTATCACTTTGTTCACGTCGTACACGTTGCAATTAAACGGCGACCCGATGACGTGCTGGTCGTTGATGAGGATCGCAACCGAATGGCGACCCACCATTTCGGGTATGAATTTCGCGGTGTGTATGTCGCCGGTTGTTAGCAGTTTTGTTTGTAGTATTTTGCCGGTTGGTGCTGTTGCGATGACTTGTGGTTCGGATCCTGTAATAATAATATTTTGGGAATATACAGGTTGTTTCCTAATTAAGGCAACATATGAAATTTCATATAAAGCAGAAGAATTCTAAACATTTCTTTCCGATTGCAGTTTATCTACTAGTGATTCTTAATCTTTTTGGGGTCAGGGAGCATTTTTGATCGTAAGAAAAACTCGCGGAGTATCTAAATCAAAAAGTCTAAAAAACATAGACATAACTTTTATTAAAAATTAAACTGATTGTTATATAACAGACGTACACAGTTATATTTTTATTTATGAATAAATTTACTTCAAGTTTATAACTGTGCGCGTCGATTTACATCAATACCAAACGCATGATTATTGAAAAGTATTGAATTATTTTGAAAAGAAGAAGATTCTTCTACTTTTCAAAATAATTCAAATGTGACTTACACCACTTACATTATCACAAGCTCATATATATATATACTGGAATGAAATTTATTTTAGGCGAAAATAATTTAATATGAGCTTGTCGGTTTTTGCAGATTTCAACGATATTAAATCAATATTTGAAATAGCTACTCTCAACTCATTGTCAAAATTAGTAAGTCAATTACATGGGGTAGTTAAGCCAACATTAAATATTGGCATTCATAATTTCGGGAAACCTTGCAACAAGCACGCGCAACACCGGTTAAGAACTACTGTACTAGATACTCGAATTTTTCTAAAACATATCTCTATTTCTTATAGATTTATTTCTCGTGTTAACAGTTTATGTTGAATTAGTATATTCAAAAAAAAATTGCTACTTACCGGCAACCCCTTCAATTTTAATTTCCGCAGGGTGGCTAACAGCGGCGAGCTCGATGCCATTACCGGAGACTGGCACTCTTGGCTGTGTGTTTCCTGGACTCACCTTGCAACTGAAAGGTGATCCAGGAACTGCTTGTCCATTAAATCTGTGGCGGATGGAAAACATTAGATATGTATCGGGGGCAATGCACATCATTACTTTACGATGTAAATAAATGTACTGTTTTACTTTCGATGCATATACTGGTAATATAAAAAATTAATGGATATGTGTAACTTCCTTCCAATAAGAATCAACACATAGCGGATTAAATGATCAACCACAAAATAATAAGAGACGATAAATGTACAGATAAAAAAAAATTAAAACAACATACAATATCGACTGCTAAAATTTATAAGGTTGTACTAGAAAGTAAACCAAGACAACAAACAGAAATAACAATGGAAAATGCACAAAGTGGCTCCAGGAAGGGCCACTCAACGCAGGACCATATATTTACACTAAGAAAAGTGATGGAGAAAACAATGGGCCATGACAGGAAATTATTCATAGCATTTATAGACCTGGAAAAAGCGTTCGACAGAGTACCGAGAAAAACGATGTGGAATATATTACAAAAGAGGCAAATAAGCAAACAACTACAAAGAGCAACACAAGGTATATACAGAAAGACATACAATTATATAAGGACAGGAAATCAGATATCACAGGAATTTACAACCAAACAAGGACTAAAGCAAGGTGGACCATTAAGCCCTCTACTGTTATATTCCTAGATAATATATTTAAAATAACGGGGGTTAAAGCGTTAAAGTAACATATTCCAATTACTTGTTAACTAAACATTTAATTGTGTTTAAAATTCAAAAGACATATGTGATTCATTTCACTAACCTGACACTAAGTGTATGTACAGCAGCCTCCGTAGGTTTAAAGTTAACTTTAAAACGGGCATTACCCTCACTCTGCACGAAGTTTGGCACATTTCTGCCACCCACTGCAACAATGATTTCCAAATTACCTGCCCCAGCCTGCGAGGCGTTGATGCTGAAAGACACGGGCTTTCCTACGATGCCATCGTTGATGTCGGTAACGCTGACACGATTTGCATCGTACGCCTTCACCAAAAAGGGACTGCCTTCAATATGACCTCGCGGCAATCGTACCTTAAATTAAAACCAATAATTATATAATTAATAATAGTGTGAGGGTGTGAAAGCAGAGTGGGTGGGAGACTGCAGAAAGCTGAATGAATGGCTATGCGAGGATGGGGAAGGCGTGAAAATCTGCAGGAGGCTGACGTGGGAAAGGAAAGTGGCAAGGGCAAAGGGAGCGGCGATAGATGGGGGTAATTAGTAATTTTTGGCGGAGTAGTACTTTTATTTATATTGTATTTTTATTTTTGTTTTTGTATAGTTTTGTTGAGGTTTGTGATGTGGAGGGGCAGTGAGGAAAATGCCAATAAAGGTCTTTAGTTTATGACGTAATTCGTTTAGAATCTACCACCTATTAACTCGCATTGATCAAATTGTGGTAGAGTAGCGTATATTGGCTTCAGCCTGCTCTAACATCATAGAGCTGGCTAAATCCCATGTACGGTTGTAACGAGAAAAAAAGAATTGTCTCCCTCATTCTCAAACTCGTCACATATGAATCTCACCTGTTTAAAAATATTCACGCATGTTCAAATGACACTTACCTCAACGCTATGGTCACCAACATCAATAGGCGTGAAAGATATATCAAACTTCCCCGGCGAACCGGACTGTGGGTTGATCTATAAAAAAATAAATAACATATAAAAATACCCTCATCAACTACCACTGTTTTAATAATATATTACTTGAGTTGGTAGAGATCGCCTAGCAGGTCCCAAAACTTCAACCACCGGCGGGTTGGGGCTTTCCACGGCGAAGACGCACGGCCTTCCCACAGAAACTTTATCCATTGACTCTGGTGCGATAATCCGTGCGGCTGGGGTGACCACACATTGAAAAGGACTACCCGGAACATCCTGCCCGTTGAATCGTAAATCAACGGAATGCGTGGTAGCTTCTCTTGGGGTGAATGAAATCGCATAGGTATGCGGACCTTGAGCTTGCGCGGATGTTGGCACTCTTCCGCCGTTTACTGTTACTTCTAAATTACCTGGGCCTGCTTGACTTGTTTCAACTAAAACCACAATTAATTAAATTCAACAGATTTTAGAATTTAAAAAACAAATATCTAGATCCGTTCAGTTATTTGCAATGACGATACAGAGAACTATTGTCGATATTAATAGTGCGTTATTAGGCAAAACAGGTAATTGACTTGAGTCAATAAATAAGATTTTCAAACATGCCAAACAGGCTTGAATCATCTTTCAGTTTATAAAAAGCGATGTGAAATGTTTAAAACTCACCCAAGAACGTGACTGGCTTGCCAACGACACCCGTTGCTGCTTCCTTAACTTTTATAGCCTGCACATCGTAGACTTTAGCTGGGTATGGACTACCAGCTGTGGGTACACCATTCACGCTTACATTAATCCGGTGCTCGCCCACCACTCGGGGCACAAATTCCGCCCGGAATTGCCCGTTCCCCAGCGGCTGGACTTGCGTGGGCACCGATTGACCACCAGGGCCTAAGTCAATCCACAGTCAGGGACAGTTGTCCGGAAGGGGAGGATTTAAATGGATTAGGAATGGGGGGGTTAATAATTACAGGTTACACGTTCTGCAATCAACCGTTTTGTGCATTTATTTTTCTTTTATTATCCTGAATACACTAGGATTCTTCATGAAGTTTTATAAATCAAATGTATGATTTCAATTAACAACTATATTGCAGAATGATAACGTTTGAATCGCTTATAAGAAGCAATGCAACTGGTTTAACGGTTTTATGATGATATTGATAAAAATATATTATTGCTTTAATTCTGGTAGAATTAATAGTGTATGTTAATGAAAACTTATATGTTCATACATATTAAATTAATCCAGTATTAATGTTAATTCTACAACTGGATTATTATGTAATTCATTATAACGGGAAATGTCTCAATAAGGAATCTGTGCCTTTGGAATTTAAAACCCACAGCAAGACAAGCTAGAGTGTACATAGATAGCATTGACAAAAGCTCCATACCAATGATGTTCGCCACATCATTGGTATGGAACTTTTGTCAATGCTATATATGTACACTCTACCTTGTCTTGCAGTGGATTTTAAAGCGAGCGTAGAGCATTTGTTGATTTGGTGCACCGTGTGTATACTTCTTGCATGACAAATGTACAAAAATATTCGGCTTCGTGGTCACATCAAAGAAAATACGAATGTTTTTCTAGGGCAGGTGGTGGCAAACTGCAGCTTGCTAGCCGTACGTGGTACTTTGGATACTTTATGTGACTCTTCAAAAATATAATTGAAAGTGCAATTAATATATGTGTCTAGTAATTTGGTATGGATATATGATAAAAATATTGAAATAAAAGATGCATTAAATATATTAAAACGGAAATACGAATGTTTTTCTAGGCCAGGGGGTGGCAAACTGCAGCTCGCGAGCCGTACGTGGTACTTTGGATACTTTGTGTGACTCTTCAAAAATATAATTGAAAGTGCAATTAATATAATATATGTGTCTAGTAATTTGGTATGGAATTATAATACAAATATTGAAATAAAAAATGCATTAAATATATTTAAAAAAACTGGCACAAATTTGTTACCGGACATAATTTCCGGGCGACACGTGGACGTAGAAAGAGCCGAGATAGAAAGTTGTTGCAGGTATCGGGCATTAAAATTACTAACTGTTGTTAAGGTAATTAGTAATTAACGCTGCCATACGTTACTAGAAAAGCAATGCTATTTTAAATTGCACTTGTATATATGGAAAACCATAAAACTAACATCGTAAAATTGATTGGATCAGTTTGAAAGTCAAAAATGGCACATGGAGTGAAACAATATTTTGTTTATAAAATAAAGTCGGTAATATAGTTTTTAGAAAGCAAATTTAATAACTGCTAAAAGATATTACTTTAAAATGAATAGATTTAATAACTAACTAATGAAATATTTAATTCCATGGCTTGTTATTACTTTAAAATGAATTGATTTAACAACTAACTAATAAAATATTTAATTCCATGGCTTGTAATTAATTTTTTTAATTTTTAATTATATTTTTATATTTATATATTTTTATTATATATGTATGGCATTATAACTAAGCAGAATTGCTTAGTTATAATGCCATACATATATAGCAGAGGTGGCCAAATTTTGAATCACTTTAGGCGACCTATTTTTTAAATTACATGCGGCGGTGTACCAACATCGTATGTATTATATGATCATAAGAAAAGTAGTAATTTAAGGTCAAAAATAAATTTATATTGAAAATAATCATAGATAATACTAATACAGATTTAATATCAATTTATCAATATATCAATTTAATATATATTATTTTACTGCGAGAAAATAAAGATTTCTTTTCACAAATTAATTAGTTAACAACCGTTAAACGGTCTTCATATGAAAAAGAAGACACTTTTGTCAACTCCTGTTTTGAAAATAGATTAACTGTTATTATTTTTAATTATTTTTTGTACCTAAAATTCTGCAGTTTGGCGTCCTTAAATTATAAACGCCCTGTATAAAATGTGTATTAATATCTAGAATAAAAACCTTGTGTACCAAAAATACAAATAGAAAGAAATAAAAAACATGCACATAAGAACATACGAAAGTGATACAATGAACATGCAATACATACATGCGGAAATTGAAGGCGCTAATAAAGGTATGCAAATATAACAATCTTATTCAAGCTCCTTATATAATGACAGTAATAATTTTTTAATAGATCTGAATCTAATAATAAATAGCATTTTTGAGTTTATAGGATATTGGCAATAATTCTTTTTGTGTTGTACGCTCGCAAGAACAAACAATTATTGCCAATATCCTATAAACTCAAAAATCCTATTATTATTAGATAATAAAGAATAAAACTAGCACCCTAAATAAAAGCCTTATCATAAACAACTCATTGGAATATAACAAGCTACCAAAATATATTAAAGACATCAAGGACATCAAAAAATTTAAAAATGAGTGCAAAGAACATATATTATTAATAGTATTATTAGAATGCTTAAATCAGCTTGAATGTACGTGTAGTCTAGTCGAATAAAAATTTGGAGATAAAAATAATTCAAATTGATATTTAATTGCACACTACAGTCGGTAATGATTACTAGTATGATATTATCGCAAAACTAACCCAAAAGGCTAAAGGCAAGAAAGATGTTGAAAAAATATTTCTAAATATTATTAAATTACTGAGTAAGTTTCAAAAATTTTCATTCAGCGATTTTTGAGATATAAACGAATATTTCTAAGAAACTTTATAAATAGCTTGAATATTAAATAATGGCATATTCCCAGTTTGAAATTAAATAATGCAAAAACTATCAATACCATCATTTTCAATTATAACATTTAACATAAATAAATATATTGATAAATTAGTGAGTAAGTTTGAAAAATATTCAACGTAGAATTTTTGTGATATTCACGAATATAAGAATGAAACTTTGTAAGTAATATACGCCTTTTATATAGTTTTATACGATTTTTTCTAATTATCTTCAAAATCCTTCGATGAATATTTTTCAAACTACGCCACTGATTTACCAATATATTAGGCTAACTAAAAATGTAATAAATAAAAATTACGGGTGTTTTTCAGTAATTTAATGCCAAAGTTTGAATTCGTTCAAATTAGATGTTCTAGCCATTTATATAGTTGTATACGAATTTTCCTAATTATCTTCAAAATCCTTCGATGAATATTTTTCAAACTACACCACCGATTTACCAATATATTAGGCTATCCAAAAATGTAATAAATAAAAATTACGGGGTCGCTCGTTTTTTAGCAATTTAATGCCAAAGAATAAATTCGTTCAAATTAGATGTTCTAGCTATTTATATAGTTGTATACGAATTTTCCTAATTATCTTCAAAATCCCTCGATGGATATTTTTCAAACTACGCCATTGATTTACTAATATATTAGGTTATCCAAAAATGTAATAAATAAAAATTACGGGGTCGCTTGTTTTTAGCAATTTAATGTCAAAGTTTGAAATTGGATGTTCTAGCCATTTATATAGTTGTATACGAATTTTCCTAATTATCTTCAAAATCCCTCGATGGATATTTTTCAAACTACGCCACTGATTTACCAATATATTAAGCTATCCAAAAATGTAATAAATTAAAATTAAGGGGACACTCGTTTTTTAGCAATTTAATGTCAAAGTTTGAATTCGTTCAAATTAGATGTTCTGGTCATTTATATAGTTTTATACGAATTTTCCTAATTATCTTCCAAATCCCTTGATGAATATTTTTTTAAATACGCCACTGATTTACTAATATATTAGACTATCCAAAAATGTGATAAATAAAAATTACGGGGTCGCTCGTTTTTTAGCAATTTAATGTCAAAGTTTGAATTCGTTCAAATTAGATGTTCTAGCCATTTATATAGTTGTATACGAATTTTCCTAATTATTTTCAAAATCCCTCGATGGATATTTTTCAAACAACGCCACTGATTTACCTATACATTAGGCTATCCAAAAATGTAATAAATAAAAATTACGGGGTCGCTCGTTTTTTAGAAATTTAATGCCATAGTTTGAATTCGTTCAAATTAGATGTTGTAGCCATTTATATAGTTTTATACGAATTTTCCTAATTATCTTCAAAATCCCTCGATGGATATTTTTCATTCTACGCCACTGATTTACCAATATATTAGGCTATCCAAAAATTTAATAAATAAAAATTACGGGGTCGCTCCTTTTTTAGCAATTTAATACCAAAGTTTAAATTCGTTCAAATTAGATGTTCAAGCCATTTATATAGTTTTATACGAATTTTCCTAATTATCTTCAAAATTCTTCGATGAATATTTTTCACACTACGCCACTGATTTACCAATATATTAGACTATCCAAAAATGTAATAAATAAAAATTACGGGGTCGCTCGTTTTTTAGCAATTTAATGTCAAAGTTTGAATTCGTTCAAATTAGATGTTCTAGCCATTTATATAGTTGTATACGAATTTTCCTAATTATTTTCAAAATCCCTCGATGGATATCTTTCAAACAACGCCACTGATTTACCTATACATTAGGCTATCCAAAAATGTAATAAATAAATATTACGGGGTCGCTCGTTTTTTAGAAATTTAATGCCATAGTTTGAATTCGTTCAAATTAGATGTTGTAGCCATTTATATAGTTTTATACGAATTTTCCTAATTATCTTCAAAATACCTCGATGGATATTTTTCATTCTAGGCCACTGATTTACCAATATATTAGGCTATCAAAAAATGTAATAAATAAAAATTACCTGGTCGCTCCTTTTTAGCAATTTAATACCAAAGTTTAAATTCGTTCAAATTAGATGTTCAAGCCATTTATATAGTTTTATACGAATTTTCCTAATTATCTTCAAAATTCCTCGATGGATATTTTTCAAACTACGCCACTGATTTACTAGTATATTAGGTTATCCAAAAATGTAGTAAATAAAAATTACGGGGTCGCTCATTTTTTAGCAATTTAATGCCAAAGTTTGAATTCGTTCAAATTAGATGTTCTAGTCATTTATATAGTTGTATACGAATTTCCCTAATTTTCTTCAAAATCCCTTGATGGATATTTTTCAAACAACGCCACTTATTTACCAATATATTAGGCTATCCAAAAATGTAATAAATAAATAATACGGGGTCGCTCGTTTTTTAGCAATTTAATGCCAAAGTTTGAATTCGTTCAAATTAGATGTTCTAGCCATTTATATAGTTGTATACGAATTTTCCTAATTATCTTCAAAATCCCTTGATGGATATTTTTCAAACTACGCCACTGAATTACCAATATATTAGTCTATCCAAAAATGTAATAAATAAAAATTACGGGGTCGCTCGTTTTTTAGCAATTTAATGCCAAAGTTTGAATTCGTTCAAATTAGATGTTCTAGCCATTTATATAGTTGTATACGAATTTTCGTAATTATCTTCAAAATCCCTCGATGGATATTTTTCAAACAACGCCACTGATTTACCAATATATTAGGCTATCCAAAAATGTAATAAATAAAAATTACGGGGTCGTTTGTTTTTTAGCAATTTAATGCCAAAGTTTGAAATTAGATGTTCTAGCCATTTATATAGTTGTATACGAATTTTCCTAATAATCTTCAAAATCCCTCGATGGATATTTTTCAAACTACGCCACTGATTTACCTATATATTAGGCTATTCAAAAATGTAATAAATAAAAATTACGGGGTCGCTCGTTTTTTAGCCATTTAGTGCCAAAAGTTAAATTCGTTCAAATTAGATCTTCTAGCCATGTATATAGTTGTATACGAATTTTCTTAATTATCTTCAAAATCCCTCGATGAATATTTTTTAAACTACGCCACTGATTTACCAATTTAATAGTCTTACAAAAATGTTATAAATAAATATTACATGATCGGTAGTTTTCTAGCAATTTAATTCCAAAATTTGAATTCGTTCAAATTAGATGTTCAAACCATTTATATAAATTTATACGAATTTTTCTATGAATAATAATGCAACATTATCGAAAATATAAGTATTTCTCATTAACAATTAGTCGAATTTTAACCTTATTTAGTTTAAATTGTAGGTAATTTAATTACAATAATGTAGGTAGGAGAAACAGTTAAGTTAATACATGTAGTGTGTCTCCTACCAGAGATCTACATTATAGTCATACATATTTAGGAGAAAATGCAAAAAAAACACGTAATGTTAGTACTATAAAAAATTCTTACTTGATATTTTATTGAACATTACTGCCCCGAAGGGTACCTAGAATGATAATATTGAAAAACTAACTCGAAAGAAGTTGTGCATACTTATTTCGAGTTTGTTTTTCAGTATTAGTCCATCTATCTATTACACACAATCTAATTTTTGGATAGGGCTGTTTATTGCGTTCTACCAAAATTCAATCCCACTATGTTTACGAAGCTGATCTTGGTTTAATAATTGATAATTTAAAGATTGAAAAATACACATTCTAGTGACACAGCAATAAATCAAAAACCGACCTCAAGCAACAATATCGAATTATCTATCTGAACGCAATACGGCTCTATTGCGACTGTTAAATATTAACGACTCCTGTAATTATTTCTATAATTATGAAAAATGTTGCAATTGGCATCTGTACATCTGGGTTTATTACAACATCTGGCACGACTTTCACGTCGCGTTTAGCGTAAAAATCGGTGCATAAATATGCGGAAAAAATGTGGCAGGGGGCTTGTTGGTAGTCGTCACTCGTCACACCACATTATGCGGTGCGATTGTCCCCGCGGAAAAATGCGAGCTAAATCGTTTTCGTGTAAAAATAGAAAAGAAAGTTGTAACACTTGTATTGAAATTCCGTTCCGCGCGGAGATGGATGGCCAATTAGCAGGGGATTTGATTGTTGTACTTAACAGTAGTGGAACAAATGAGCATGTGTAAATTGAGTTTGTATACAAAGTGTATTACTGATGTTATCACAATAGGGTGAAACTTATTTTGTTTACTCTCTAAAAAATAATTACCAATTTGTTTTAGTTTTCTTGTATTAAATTATAGTCATACATATTTAGGGGAAAATGCAATCAAAGACACGTAATGTTAGAACTTCTCAAACATTCTTACTTGATATTTTAGTGCACATTACTGTTGGGAAGGGTAACTAGCTGAGCTTCTCCCTTTGCAGATGGAAAAGTTTTTGGCTGATAGCCCTATAAAGATAGTAGTTTTTTTTAAGGATATCAATTCCCCATCAAGACCACTTGTTTCCTCGGAAACTATCACTTAAAAGCAATTCCTTCTAATGTAATTTTTACATTTCACAAAAATAGTTTTACATGTATATAAATGAACATGGTTTCCCATCAAAAGTAATATCTCAACGTAAATCAAAACAGCAATGAATTATGATTAAAAATTGCGAGTTATTCAATTAAATACACTCTTTATGATGGGCAAATGACGTCAAAAACGGTCGCGAGAAAACCAGGTCTTTAAGGAGTTAACAAAAGAAATACGTTTATAAAATTCGCACGGAATTTAGAATATGGCACGCGATTTAATCCACTAATTCAGTATAATTTAAATTCATTAAAAATAATCTAGACCCCACACACATGGAATTTCTTATGTCGAAAACAATGACCTATTGTATTCTGCACAGAGCGACGTGCTGAAGTTATTTGATCGCGTAAACGCTCCTCGTGTCCACCGATTTCACTTCACTTCTAAATTGAAAAGCCACATGCCATGAAAAATAAATGCATGAGAAAAAATAAATAAAATTCAATTGCAGAATGATAAGATTAGTAGATATACATAAAATGTTAAGATTTGTTAGATAGGAGAAGAAAGGAATGTCTTTAATACAAGAGACGTCTGTGGCCTGAAAATTGTAAAGAAAGTGCAAAGTAAATAAAACAGTTGTACAAATGAGAGAGAAAGAAAACAAACAGAATGAATTGGCGCATGCATATATATTTTTGGTACATACAAGATTTTTATTCTAATAGAAATACACTTAAAAGTAATAACTATAACTATAGGATATGCACAAAACGGTAATAAATTGGCAAGAACGTGCTTTCTGCGTGAAAAATAAATCGTCTCCGAGCTGTTTCGTAACGGAATTTACACAATGGTAACATACTTTGTTGTACTTGTGGGAGGCATGCGAAATGTGTTTCGAAACAGCTCGAAGCCATCAAATGAAGTGCTTTGTGATTAGCTTAGTGATTATATGTAATTTTAAGTTTGGAAAAGTTAGAGTATGAATATTACAAATAATAACGGAAGTGGATGTGAATTATCAGTTTTGTTAAAAAGATTGTAATTGTACATAATTGTCTATTATTCATTCGTTGCACATAACAATTTGCATAACTGTATTTGCGAAATACACATAAATGTGTAGACATTATTAAGTAAAGTATTTTTTATTGGGCAATGCGCCGTTAATTAATTAGATGAGAATCGTTTATTGTTTTAGTTTATTTTTCAGTTGGATATAAATAAACTACAGAAAGTTAATATTATTATAAAAAAATATATTCCGCATGCAAAAAGTATATATACCTTACTTTTTTATAAAGAACATATTTTTTGATAATTATATTTTCTGTGATTTTTATTTTGTACGATTATTGATAATAGTTATAATAGTAATAAGTACTCATATTTTATTAAGTCGTAGTTTTTAGCAAAGCCAGAGAGAGTAGGAGAGATTTTCCAAAACTTTTTGCAGTATATATTTGATTTTATGACTGTTTTAAGCAGTTTTTGTTTTAAATATATTAATATCATAATAAAATTGGTACAGAAGAGATTTTTCAATATTTTTTACAGTGTATACTTGATTTTATGACTGCTTTGAGCAGTTTTTTTTAAATATACTAATATCATAATAAAATTTAATTTCTCTTAATATGCTTTTATTGTTACTATTTTTGACTTATCAAAGAAATATAAACATTTCTATTGACATTATAAACCAATGGATGCTAACTAAATTCGTAATGTGCTTAAAATATTTTCTTAAATGATTAGTAGATAGACAATTGTGTACAATTCTGATGTAACAGAACATGAAAATTAATAACAAGAACACACAAAATTATTCACAAAATAAATTACAAATAAACTAAAACACGTGATGTATTTATTTCCATACAAAAAAATTCCAAACTTTAAATTACATAAAACTTCACTTCGCCTTTTTATCATAATAATCTACCCTAGTAATCAATAAATATCTCTCACCCTCTACATTAACTTCAATATCTTCCAACCGTCCTGGGTGGTTGATAAGCAGGGTGCTAGGTCGATGCACCGGTCCAGGTCCTGGCAGAGTCACACTAGGTCCAGCCCCACCGCCTCCAACCCCAACAATCAACGGACACCCCACAACAGGTCGTTTATTAAACGCTACATTCACGACGTGATCGCAAGCCTCAGCAGGCACAAAACTAACCGCGAATTTGGCATTGCCTTGTGGGTGGACCTGCGTGGGTATGTTCAACCCTCTCGCAGATATAGTAATTTCTAAATTGCCTTCCCCAGCCTCGCTGGCATCCACGGAAAATGTTACCGGCCGCCCAACCGTGCCTCTAGCAACATGGCCAACAGTTACTCTGGTTGAATCAAAAGCTTTTGCTATAAACGGCGTGCCTTGCACCGGCCTTCCGTTGTAATCAACATTAATTTGATGCGCTCCTACTTGTGTGGGGGTGAATTCAGCGGTGAAGCCCGAATGAATATCGCCGGTTACTTTAACGGGCAGCTCCCCAACAGGCCCTCGTACCGCAACAGCTAGTTCAGCAGCACCACCACCTGCTACTCCCATATGAAAGGAGCTTGGCTGGCTTACGGGTATTAGCTCTAAATGCGATAGACTCAGAATCACTCTACTTGTGTCCGTTACCGAACATACAAAGGGGCAGCCTCTTACAGTCTCCCCGTTGAATTTGATGTCTATTAAATGGGATTTCGCGTGGTCCGGGGTGAAGGAGACCAGGCATCTACCACCTCCAACCACTTGAACATGGTTTGGTACTTCGCCTTCATTTATTGAGATTTCTAATTGGCCTTCTCCTGCTTGACTTGCATCCACTAAAATAAAAATAATATGTGTTATAAATTATTTTTGGTAATTATTTGTGTGAATATATTTAACATTTTTTACAAGCGAAATGACTTTACAATAGCAGAAAGGGCAATACAAAAGGAAATACGAGAAATTACTAATAAAGAAAAAAAAGGCCATATCGTCAGAGTTAATAAACTTTATGTCAATAATCAACAGTATTGCTGTAGTCATAAAGGTAAGGCACTCGATACTAAAATAGGCCCAAACAACTAGAACATGAATGCAAAAGCAACAAGAACTAATGATATTCACACTGACAATGCAATACAATAGAAATTCAAATTATATATGTAAATGGCTATATAGTTTTATACGAATTTTCCTAATTATCTTCAAAATCCCTCGATGAATATTTTTCAAACTACGCCACTGATTTACCAATATATTAGGCTATCCAAAAATGTAATAAATAAAAATTACGGGGTGGCTCGTTTTTTAGAAATTTAATGCCAAAGTTTGAATTCGTTCAAATTAGATATTCTAGGCATTTATATAGTTTTATACGAATTTTCCTAATTATCTCCAAAAACCCTCGATGAATATTTTTCAAACTACGCCACCGATTTACCAATATATTAGGCTATCCAAAAATGTAATAAATAAAAATTACGGGGTCGCTAATTTTTTAGCAATTTAATGCCAAAGTTTAAATTCGTTCAAATTAGATGTTCTAGCCATTTATATAGTTTTATACGAATTTTCCTAATTATCTTCAAAATTCCGCGATGAATATTTTTCAAACTACGCCACTGATTTACTAATATATTAGGCTATCCAAATATGTAATAAATAAAAATTACGGGGTCGCTCGTTTTTTAGCAATTTGATGCCAAAGTTTAAATTCGTTCAAATTAGATGTTCTAGCCATTTATATAGTTTTATACGAATTTTCCTAATTATTTTCAAAATCCCTCGATGAATATTTTTCAAACTACGCCACTGATTTACCAATATATTAGGCTATCCAAAAATGTAGTAAATAAAAATTACGGGGTCGCTCGTTTTTTAGAAATTTAATGCCAAAGTTTAAATTCGTTCAAATTAGATGTTCTAGCCATTTATATAGTTTTATACGAATTTTCCTAATTATTTTCAAAATCCCTCGATGAATATTTTTCAAACTACGCCACTGATTTACTAATATATTAGGCTATCCAAAAATGTAATAAATAAAAATTACACCACTGATTTACTAATACATTAGGCTATCCAAAAATGTAATAAATAAAAATTACGGGGTCGCTCGTTTTTTAGCAATTTGATGCCAAAGTTTAAATTCGTTCAAATTAGATGTTCTAGCCATTTATATAGTTTTATACGAATGTTCCTAATTATCTTCAAAATTCCTCGATGAATATTTTTCAAACTACCCCACTGATTTAGTAATATATTAGGCTATCCAAAAATGTAATAAATAAAAAATACGGGGTCGCTCGTTTTTTAGCAATTTAATGCCAAAGTTTAAATTCGTTCAAATTAGATGTTTTAGCCATTTATATAGTTTTATACGTATTTTCCTAATTATTTTCAAAATCCTTCGATGAATATTTTTCAAACTACGCCACTGATTTACCAATATATTAGGCTATCCAAAAATGTAATAAATAAAAATTACGGGGTCGCTCGTGTTTTAGCAATTTAATGCCAAAGTTTGAATTCGTTCAAATTAGATGTTCTAGCCATTTATATAGTTTTATACGAATTTTCCTAATTATCTTCAAAATCCCTCGATAGATATTTTTCAAACTATGCCACTGATTTTCTAATATATTAGGCTATCCAAAAATGTAGTAAATAAAAATTACGGGGTCGCTCGTTTTTTAGAAATTGAATGCCAAAGTTTGAATTCGTTCAAATTAGATGTTGTAGCCATTTATATAGTTTTTTACGAATTTTCCTAATTATCTCCAAAATCCCTCGATGAATATTTTTCAAACTACGCCCCTGAGTTACTAATATATTAGGCTATCCAGAAAAGTAATAAATAAAAATTACGGGGTCGCTCGTTTTTTAGAAATTTAATGCCAAAATTTGAATTCGTACAAATTAGATGTTCTAGCCATTTATATAGTTTTATACGAATTATCCTAATTATCTTCAAAATTCCTCGATGAATATTTTTCAAACTACGCAACTGATTTACTAATATATTTGGTTATCCAAAAATGTAATAAATAAAAATTACCGGGTCGCTCGTTTTTTAGAAATTTAATGCCAAAGTTTAAATTCGTTCAAAATAGATGTTCTAGCCATTTATATAGGTTTATACGAATTTTCCTAAATTATCTTCAAAATCCTGTGATGAAAATTTTTCAAACTACGCCACTGATTTAACCCCCTATTCTTAACATTTCTTTTTCTCCCACTTTTATATATTGCTCGGCCAGTTTTCATGTATTGAACATATTTCGGCCGTATGTCGATACTATTCTCCATCTCTGGGTTGCAATCTTCCCTTATTCCTTTTCCCAGGTCTATTTTTCCGTGCATATCCTCCTTCAAATTAATTTTGATTTAAATGCAAGGATAAGTGCCTACCCTCTTTTTATTACAGTCAATAGAAGGATAACTGCATATCTAAGACACGTGATACGAAATCAGAAGTACTTATAATTGAAGATAAAATTGAAGGTGCATTGAAGGAAAAATTGTACTTGAAAGCAAAAAAAGAAGATATCGTGGCTGAGAAACATAAGGATTTGGATGGGATTAACCTTCCGGCACTCGCGCCCAGTCTCATAGACCCGGAGCCTATATATGCTCCGGTTCTATGAGACTGGGTGCCGGAAGGTTAAGGAAGATTGGAAATCATGTTCATACAGCCTGGACTCGTGAAGAGATTCATCATATTGTCGCTAACATTCATTAATGCATAAGAAGACGAACAAGATTAAATGAAATTGTCTTACCTCTGAATTGTACCGGCTGGCCGACAACGCCGCCGCTGACATCTGCGACCTGGATGAGGCCGGCGTCGTAAACTTTCGCGATTAACGGTCCACTGGGCAGCTTCTCGCCATTAACGGCCACCTCGACGATGTGGGTGCCGACCTCCGTGGGCACAAATTCGACACTCTGCACCCCGGACCGGTTGCCGGGCAACACGCGCGCCTGGACCGCGCGTTTGCTCGGCGAAATCACGTGCACGCTTAAATCGTCCGGAGCGGTGTTTCCGCTCGTGATTATTTCGAAAACCGCCGGCGAATTCGCGGGCACCAGGCGCGTCGCGTCGCCCAACACGGATAGGTTCGACGTCGACATTATGTTCACATGCCACGGACTTCCTAAAGGGATTACACCACGGTGAGATCGCACGAAAAATGGTGTACAGCGCAGGTTTTTTGGTTTTTAGGGTTTAGACAGTTTTTAATACAAATGAGACTATTTATACTAAGATTTAATATTTTCACATTTCCACCCATTTCTAGGGCTTCTTTTTGTTATCATTGTGTTTAATTAAAAATAAAATTACTATTTATACAATTAGGCTTCATAGTATTCTTATCTATGGACTTGAAACGATAAAGGTTGAAAGGACTACAGGCGAGTCAAGGAAGGCCATATATATATATATATATATATATATATATATATATATATAATGAAATTTCGATTTATTAGTGGTTTTTAAGAACAGTAAACCATTATTTTACGAGCTTACAGCTTAACGAGTGGTGTCAAGAATCATACCCCTGGTTTCCTCGGTAGCGGTCGCTTACCTTTGAATTTTTTTGTTTTGTTTGAATAGTTTAAGATGTATATAAATGAATTTGTTTTCCCATAAAGAGTAATACATCAACATAATGCAAAAAGGCAAAAAATGACCATGAATATTGGAAAGTTATTAAATTACATATACTTAAAACGATTTTTGTGATGTGTAAATGACGTCAAAAGTGGTCGAGGAAAACCAGGGCTTAAGTACGCGTCAACTATTGGACACAATTAGCAATGTTTGTGATTCTTTTCTGAATTATTCTTGTATATTTATTAACCTTTCGTCACTACTAAATGTGAATAAATATTTATCTATATCAAATTGTGAATTCACAATTTGAGATAGATAAATATTTATTCCAATTTAGTTGTGACGAAACGTTAATACATATACAAGTTATTCGTAAAACAATCACAAACATTGCTAATTATATATTAAACATCAAACAAACTTCCATTTTAAAGCAACAAGTTTTAAAACCAGCTCGATAATTATACTACCATCTTATATAACACTTGTTGCACTGTTATTCGCGTAGGCAAGCAAGGAAAATATGTTCGGCTCGTTTGAAAAATATCGCCGCGAAGGCCAAAGAAATTAAGCACAGGAAAAACGCATTAAAAAAAACCGCGTCATTATTGATGCCTCAATTAAATTCCCCGTGTTTACCTTGAACGTGAAATTATCTCAGTTCAAACCGCGAACATATTGCGTCGCGCTGTACACCATTTCGTGAGAAAATCACCTGTAGGAATTAGCGAATTTGTTGGAATGTTTCACACACACACACTGCCGCACATTTTGCCGAAAACAATAATAACACAAACAATTGTCGACGGTTTTAAAACGACTGCGCCGCGCATGCACGATTGTGCCCCACGAAAGTCCGCTCAAGAACTAGTGACTTAAGCATGGTACGGTATGTAGGTAGGCAAGGTAGGCGCAACAATCGTGCAATAAGAGGTGTGGTGGAGGTGCGCGGGGGCCTCTCGCTTGACATTCCACCGTACACCGGGGCCTCTCCATGCGGAAAGCGATTTTACCTTTACTTCTGCTCAGGTTGCTACAAATGCGTTTATTTATTAATTGGCTATCGGACAAATAGTGTGTCCACAATAAATTTCCTCTTACGCTCACACGTGAGCTATGCTATTAATATTCTGTAAACTGTTTAAATGCCGCACAGGAAATTACATTGCTATCTTAAATTTACATATAATGAGACCAATGAACGGAGTTATACACCAATTTATGCTCGACTTATCGTTTAAATAACTAAATGTTTATAATGTAATTCTAATGAAAACAAAAATTGCAAATAGAAATGGGTTCGAATTATTTTTATTGATTTTATTATGTATAAGTACACTGTTTTTATTGGAGTGTTTTAACTTTTTTGCATAAAATCATCGAGGAAAATCAACATCACTCAACAATAAAATATAAAAATATAAATTATTTTTAATAATTTGCACTAATTCGTACATATTTGTATACCTTGTTCATTTTTTTCGCCTAAAAATCATGCTATAAAACACCATTAGAGGAAATTGAATGGTTTTGGCGTCTACTACATGGTAATTCATTTTCAATAAAGGAGATGAATAAAACTTTTATGTTTTTTTACCAATTGTTTCGCCTAAGCTCTAGGCATTATTTTTTCCCGATGAAAAACTTGATAATGCCTAGAGCTTAGGCGAAACTAGTTGTTTCAAACAATTAAACAAGTGGTAAAAAACATAGTAGTTTTATTCATCTCCTTTATTGACCATTAGAGGAGTTTCGCCGTGTATATTGATGTCGCTAATAACTCACGCATTATTATAAACTTAAATATCTCAATAATATTCTAGTAAATTTTTATATTCTATACAAACAGTGTAAACTGTGTAAAAATGAACGCATCATAGATAACCATGTTAGTAGGTCGCAAGTCTGCTTGATGTGAATAGCGGTTGTTGGGAGATTCGTTTAAGAAATGCTACGCTATGCGTACGTTAATATATACGAAATACTTTAAATAACCGACTATTAAATACTAATCGTATGGATAAACAGATGTAGAATAATATTTTAAATAATAATTAATAGTTTATGGTCTTCCTGTTTTATGACTTTACGTCCCTCGGGGGGATATTGCATCAAAACGAATATAGTTAGAAAAACGCCATTATTAATCTATTGACGACAATAGCTAACTTAAGCTCCTATGAGTAAAATAATAACCGACTATTAAATACTAATGGTATAGATAAACAGATGTAGAATGATATTTTAAATAATATTTAATACATAAGTGTGAATCCACCCCTTAGCAATCTACATATCTAGATTTCGATCTTATTAGATCTCATCAGTGTAGCTCAGCTAGTGAGGATGAATTCACACAATATCTCGAGTGGTTATATACAAAAATGATACAACTAACCCCCTAGGAGGTAAGTTAAACGCCATCTGGCGGCACCACATCAATTATCAATATGGGTGTACATTGCTAATTGCTGTGGTGCCGCCAGATGGCGTTTAACTTTCCTCCTAGGGGGTTAGTTGTATCATTTTTAATATTTAATAGTTTATGGTCTTCCTCTGACTTTACGTTCCTTTATCATTTCTCAAAACGTGACCGAAATACTCGAGCTTTCTTCCCTTGATGTTATTGGGAATTTCTGTTTGTTTGTTTAAGCGTTGGGAGTATTTCTATATTTGTTATTCTGTCGGTCCAGAATATTTTGAGCATTTTGCAGTAGGCCCACATTACGAACGCCTCGATCTTTCTACACATGGCGTCTGTTAGAGTCCATGCATCTATACCACATACAAAAGAACGCTGAATACGTAACATCGAAGCATGCGAAGACGTAGGTCAGTCGTCTCGGCTAGTTAGAATCTTCGACATCTTCCGGAATGAACCTCTTGCTTGTTCAATTCTGCTTCGAACCTCTCGAGTGTTTTCCCATTTATCATCTATATTGTACCCTAGATATTTATAGGTTGAGACTTTCTCTATAGTTTCATTCCAATTTGAAGAGTATCATCATCATCAACAATTGGGTATTTACTGACAACGAGCCATTTAGTTTTCTTAATGTTCATTCGCAAGCTTGCGCGCGTAACTGAATTAAATAATTCCCTTGAGGGGAATCTGTAACCCCCATAGGGCGCGTCCCCAGGTGGCGGATAGGGGAACGCTCGGCAGATATGCCGGGTAGGAGGGAAATAAAATACCTCCCGCGGACCAACAGATACAGCGTAGAGTTTAACAACAATCATCAGACATATTTTTGAATAGAGTACTGGGCTTTAGTTTTTTTTTTAATATTTAAAAAAAAACATGTTAGTAAAATATTTGTAGAATCATTTTTTATTTATAACAAATGTATGTGCCCATACACCAATGTTTTTATTTAACAATTTTATTTATCACACATCACTTTAGTGGTATCAAAAAAGAACAGTTAAAAATGTTGACAGCAAGTATTTTTTATAAACCTGTCATTAAATAATATTTGAAACAAAACAAATTGCAATTTTTATTAATGTACCCCCCACGATTTTTTTTTGATACTTTCAAAATATTGTTTAGAATTTAACAACAATCATCAGACATATTTTCGAATAGGGTACTGGGCCTTAGTTTTTTTTTAATATTTTTGAAAAAATATGTTAGTAAAATATTTGTAGAATAATTTTTTATTTATAACAAATGTATGTGCCCATACACCAATGTTTTTATTTAACAATTTTGTTTATAAGACATCACTTTAGTGATATCAAAAAAGAACAGTTAAAAAAGTTAACAGCAAGTATTTTTTATAAGCCCGTCATTAAATAATATTTGCAGCAAAACAAATTGCAATTTTTATTAATGTACTCCATACGATTTTTTTTGAAACTTTCAAAATATTGTTTAGACTTTAACAACAATCATCAGACATATTTTTTAATAGGGTGCTGGGCCTTAGTTTTTTTTTTAAATATTTTTTAAAAAACATGTTAGTAAAATATTTGTAGAATCACTTTTTATTTATAACAAATTTATGTGCCCATACACCAATGTTTTTATTTAACAATTTTGTCTATAAGACATCACTTTAGTGATATCAAAAAAGAACAGTTAAAAAAGTTAACAGCAAGTATTTTTTATAAGCCTGTCATTAAATAATATTTGCAACAAAACAAATTGCAATTTTTATTAATGTACCCCCGCGATTTTTTTTTTTAAACTTTTTAAAAATATTGTTTAAAATTTAACAAGAATTATCAGACATATTTTTGAATAGGGCGCTAGGCCTTAGTGTTTTTTAAAATATTTTTGAAAAAAACATGTTAGTAAAATATTTATAGAATCATTTTTTATTTATAACAAATGTATGTGCCCATACACCAATGTTTTTATATGACAATTTTGTTGATAAGACATCACTTTAGTGGTTTCAAAAAAGAACAGTTAAAAAAATTGACAGCAAGTATTTTTTATAAGCCTGTCATTAAATAATATTTGCAACAAAACAAATTGCAATTTTTATTAATGTACCCCTCACGATTATTTTTCTTAACTTTCAAAATATTGTTTAGACTTTAACAACAATCATCAGACATATTTTCGAATAGAGTGCTGGGCCTTAGTCTTTTTTTAAATATTTTTGAAAAAAAACATATTAGTTAAATATTTGTAGAATCATTTTTTATTTATAACAAATGTATGTGCCCATACACCAATGTTTTTATTTAACAATTTTGTTGATAAGACATCACTTTAGTGGTTTCAAAAAACAACAGTTAAAAAAATTGACAGCAAGTATTTTTTATAAGCCTGTCATTGAATAATATTTGCAACAAAACCATTTTTATTAATGTACCTCCCAGGATTTTGTTTTGAAACTTTCAAAATATTGTTTAGAATTTAACAACAATCATCAGACATATTTTCGATTACGGTGCTGGGCCTTTTTTTTAATATTTATGAAAAATAAACATGTTAGTAAAATATTCATAAAATCATTTTTTATTTCAAACGACTTTACTTTATTTCCCTCACACTTTCAAAATATGAAACATTTTATTAGTCAACTTAAATGTCCTCCATTTACCAAACGAAAACGAATTTACAAATAAAAAATTTGAATTCTTGCTAGACCTTACTTACCTCTGCCACCACGATGCGATTGTCCTCAATTATATAACAGCAGGTATATATCGTGCAAAATGTTTTTTTTTTAATTATTTTAAACCTTAAACATGATTCAAACTTAATCATCTTTGAATCATGATCAAGGCCTTAAATTAATTAAAAAAAAAACATTTTGCATGATATATACATGCTGTTATATAATTAGATGTCTGTGAGTCATTCGTTTAGCACAGACTTTGGCATCCGAAATAAATATAGATCTCGGAAAAAACTAACTTAATCACCAAATAAACGTATTTATGAGCAGAAGTAAATATATAATAACGCGTGTGGAATGTCAATCAACGCGTAACACCTCTATCAAAATAAAACATACATAATAAATACCTAACGGACTAGTAAGTAGTAAACGTTACACCTAATTTCCTGAAATTCCAATCACCAACACAGCGCAGTAAAATGTTTAATAACAAAATCAATGTCACTTACCCGGCACCGTCTCCCCATTAAACCTGATATCCACGCGATGCGGCAACGCCTGATGTGGGGTGAACGCAGCCTTAAACCGCTGTCCCCCCAAACTACGCACACTGGACGTCACCTTCCCACCTTCCACCAAAATCTCCAAATCCCCCGATCCAGCTCCACTGCCATCAACTAACAAAATAAAACCCCAAATTACAAAATCACATCTAACTTAAAAAAAACATACAACCTACTTTCAAACTCAACAGGCTGCCCTAAAACCCCATCGGGGACCGGCTGTACCCTCACAGCATTCCCACCGCCCTTCCCAACACTTCTAAACCCATAATTGTCCTGCTTTAAAGCCGAAAACCCGTGGGATTTACTGTTATAACTATGCTCCTCGGTAGACACCCTTTTCGAATCCAAATGGCTCTCATTCAAATTCGCTAGCGATTCCAAGCTGCGATTCGAGAAAACATTGCCGGTTTTCTTAAGGGCATCCCAGGAGTCGTGCCGTGTATTATTATGGTCGCTAATCTTGACGATCGGCGTCGTGTCAACCGTATCGAAACTGTTATTATAACTGCGACTCTCCACCACGCTCCTGTTGTATTTTGAAGTCGAATAATTATTGGCATCGTGCTCCATAAAGGCTGGACTGCGAGAATCCTGCAGGCGCATCGACTGGATTCGGTTCGAGTAGTCGTCGTGCTTTTTCTCAAAACTAGATTTCGTGGAGTAATCCTCGTGTTTTCTGGACGACTCCAGGTTGGTTTTAGTGGAGTAATCCTCGTGTTTTCTGGATGTTTCGAAATTTGATTTTGTTGAGTACTCGTACTCGTTTTTTCGGGCGTTGTTGTATTGTTGTAGACTCGGACTGGATGTTTCATATCTGGATTTGTGGGAGTATTCGTGTTCCTTTTTGTACATGTTGGGACTGTCGGTGCGTACATTTAGTTTTTTGCTGGTGATGTAGCTGGGGCTTTGGGGGCGCGGGCTCAACGGGCGGAAATTGGGGCTAGTTGGGCGGAATGTGGGGCTCTGTGTGCGGGGGGCTAGTGAGGGGCTGCTGGCGCGTGGGATGAAATGCGGGGAGTTCTCAACGGTGGGCGAGCTGGCCGAGAGACGTCTTTCGGATAGACGGTGGAATTCTTGGGACATTTTGTGGGTTTCTGCGCCGAATATAGGGCTGGCTGTTTGGCGATAGTTTTTGTTGGTGATTGGGCTGTTCAGGTTCGCCGCTTGGACCGCGGTGACTGGGCTGGGGGAGAGATGGTGGGATGTGGATTGGGATTGGCGATAGGTTGCGTTTGGACTAGAGCTGGAGGTTTTTGAGCGGCGTTGGGTTCCTACGCGCATCATGAACGGCGAGCCTTTCACGTCGTATCCATTGAAATATACGTACACCTTTAATGTGAATAATATTCATTTATTAATGATCACTAAAAATAACGTTTATATTTGTACCAAAAGCAATAAACATAACCATGGCCTATTCGCATATTAATTAACACAATGAGTAGGTTTCCCCAAGCCGATTTTAGGACCTCCTCACGGCCTTGAGGAACCTGGAACCTCCTCCACTCCTTGACCTAACTGTAGATTAGAGTCGTAGGTTCCAAAATCGCTTTTCAAGACTATGATAGAGGTAATAGAATCGGCCCCTTTGATCTATCAAAGGTCAAAGAGAATTTGAACCTTTGTCTGGTTATATAAAATTATAAGCTTATTTCAAGAGTGGTAGAATGTTAACCCTAGAACCACAACGTGGAATTTGAGTTAATATTAGCAACAACGTGGCGTCGTATAGCACCTTATAAAAAAATCCATATCTTGTTTATGTTAAAGTAAATATAAATGTAGTTCTCATTTCTACGTAGATTTATTCATTAGAAATCAGGAATTAAATTCATAAAACGTTATAATCTTAAAATTAGTTCAACAAAAAATATACAACTTAAGAACGTTTTCGACAAGACAATTTCTTGACTCAAAAGTTAGTCAAGATGCGAAACAATCTAAATTGTCTCGTATCATACAGCAAATTGTTTGAAATATTGAATTGGATGGTAGATCGAATGGCAAAATATAACGCGTTCTATTTGTCAAGGACAAATTGTATAAGAGAAGAATATATGAATTCATTTCTTGAACAACTTTTGAGCTAAGAAATTGTCTTGTGCTAAACCACCTTTAATTATGATTTTCACACATGGTAAACTCCTAGAATGCTAAACATAGAAATAAAAAAAAATATTTATAGCGTTTAATTAGGGTATACTGTAATTTTTGTATAAAAAATATTTTATTTACTTGCAGTCTAAACAAATGCTGAGCCGATGGTCAGCATACACATTTTTATTGCCGGGCTCACATTTATTATGTGCTTTGCGATTTTTTTTTTCTTGTGCTTTTTCATAATGAAATTATATAATTGAGAGGGTACTGAGAAGTTCAGCACGCCAAAAAAAATATTGCATTGTTAAACTGTGATTAAAGATTACTCCGGTCGTCGGCGACACCACGTTGTGGTTCTAGGGTTAAGAACGTCCTCCTGCTAACCTAATCCTCCTCTTCACGGCCTTGACCATGAGCATCTTGACCATGGGCACCTTGACTTATATTCCAAGTGAGATGGGAGTAATCGTCAATCTCATTTGGAATATAAGGGTATAAATCCAGTCAAGTTGCTCTTGGTCAAGAGGTCATTGACCAGATCGTGAGTAGGAGGCTGGTCAAGGTGACATTGACATTATTAAGATGTTGGATGCTTAGAAGACGACTGAGGTAATTAAATCTGTGATTGGCTATATAAAATTATAAGTTTAGTCAAGCTGACACTTATTTATTTTTAAGTGAAACAGTGTCAACTTCTTATACATATATCCATTAATACCGTAGAGGAGCATTGGCCATATGTATCGTAAAAATCTTATTCAGGTTGAGATCAAGCACGACTGAGGTAATTAAACCTGTGACTGGCTATATAAAATTATAAGTTTAGTCAAGCTGAAACTTCAACCTAATGTTCATGCAACAATTGATTCCTTACCCTATGTTTTCCGGGATATACAGGTGTGAAATGCACACGATGTAGATACCCATCCACATCAACCCGTTCCATTCTGGTATGCAACGATTTTTTGTCGTGCACTATGTCAGCATAGACCTCACCAGGAACGCATACATCCCTACAATCTAAATCTATAGCATGTGGCACCATTGGTAACGCTCCTTCCAAACCAGAGACTACCACGCCATTGGGATAAAAAACAGCGCATGTGAATGGACCTCCCTATAAGACATGGCGTCAGTTTAAAAAAAAAAAAATCAAAATACTAATAATATACTTGAATTTGTTTGCCTTGGTATGTTATTTCTATCCTCCACTCGCCGGCCTCATCGGGCTTGAATGTCGCAGTGTTTGTTCCGTCGATGGTTGTCAGTGGGCACGGTAGGGGTCTTCCTATAGGACTGTAGGCTGTAACCAGGATATCTTCCCTCTTGGGAGCGCCTGAAATAAAACGCAGCTATAATTTTTCCAGGATTATACTATAAATGTATTAAAATCAATTGTACGATCTTCTTCTTGTGGTGTCGTCTCCTATCGGAGGTTGGAAATCATTATGTTTGACGCTGCAGCTCTAAAGAGTCCGACCGATGTTTGTCCGTACCACTCTCTAAGGTAACCATGAGGTTCTGCGACGCCCCATGCTTCTTCTTCCTTGTATTTTTCCTTGCATGATCAGTTGGAGAATAGAGTATCTCTCTCCCCGGGTGATGTGTCCCAAGTACTCTAGCTTTCGTGTTTTGATCGTAAGGATCAGTTCCTTTTCTTTATGCATGACTTCTTCGTTGTTTACTAGGTCCGTCCAGGATATCTTGAGCATGCGGCAATAAATCCACATCTCAAATAACTCTAGTTTTTTTATGTTATTTTTCTTTAATGTCCATGCTCCATCCCATATAGTAGTGTTGAAAAAATGTAACAGCGAATTATTCGGACTCTCAAGGCTGGATTGAGATTTCTATTTGAGAAAAGATTTTTCATCTCTATTTATTCTGATATCGTACGTAGGTAGTTATGTATTTGAAGAGGGCGAATGGCATTTTGGCTATAAGTCGGCAACAATATGTTCCAATGTTTGGTTGAAATAATAGTTATAGACAGTTACACTTATTTATTTTTAATTGAAACTGTGTCTCCTTCTTATACATATATCCATTAGTGGATACCGTAGGGAAGCATTGGTCATATGTATCGTACAAATTTTATTCTAAGGTTCAGATCAAGTTCGGTGTTATACATAAACATTGTAGATAGGATAAATTTCATTTTCATTTCGTTAAAAGAATATAAATATTTGTTTACTATACCTGTTGCATTAACTAGGACTTGCACTAAAGAGCCTAAAGCGCATGGAGCCATTCCTGGTGGCAATACTTCCACCAGAGGTGGTAATGCTCTGAAGTAATGTTTGGCAGAAACCTCTTCTCCTTCGTATAACACTACAATTTCATGCATCCCCATCTTTTGAGGAACGAACGCACCGCGGCCTTGTTTTAGATTACGTTGTGGGTAAACCTTGTTGTCAGGACCCCTGATGTCAGCAGTCAACTTACTGTAGGACAGCGAAGAGTCCATCAGAGTTATTTGGTAGTAAGTCTACAAAAAAAATACAGATAAGCAAGTTTTTTGAAGTTTTGACACAGAAAACCTCTGGAGAATTCCCATCAGGGGAGTCTGAGTTCAAACCCCATAGGGGTGAATTTTTGCGAATGATCAGTACGAGATGGAAAATTGTGAAAAGTGATTCACGAAAATTTGCCTGCCATCAGGGGAGTCTGAGTTCAAACCGCATAGGGGCGAATTTTCGTAAATGATCAGTACGAGATGGAAAATTGTGAAAAGTGATGCGTGAAAATTCGCCCCCCATTAGGGGAGTCTTGAGTTCAAACCACATAGGGGCGAATTTTCGCGAATGATCAGTACGAGATGGAAAATTGTGAACAGTGATTCGTGAAAATTCGCCTCCCATCAGGGGAGTCTTGATTTCAAACCCCATAGGGGAAAGTTTTCGCGAATGATCAGTACGAGATGGAAAATTGTGAAAAGTGATTAGCGAAAATTCGCCCCCATCAGGGGAGTCTTGAGTTCAAACCGCATAGGGGCGAATTTTCGGAAATGATCAGTACGAGATGGAAAATTGTAAAAAGTGATTCGCGAAAATTCGCCCCCCATCAGGGGATTCTGATTTCAAACCGCACAGGGGCAAATTTTCGCGAATGATCAGTACGAGATGGACTACGCCTCCAACCACTCGTCCACTGAGCTGTCCTTATTAATTATATGATGGCCCTAAGCTTTTCCCTTTACCAGAGGAAACACCCATTCGGCTGATAGCATTATAATATTAAAGTTATTTAAAAAAATAACTTCTATCTTTATAAGGCTATCAGCTGTGAGGCTTTTACGACGGTCAAGGGAGAAGCTCAGAGGAGTTTAATCACCCGGTTTTTACTTAACTTTACAGAAAGCCTCCCGCTGGGGATCGAACTGTCCGCTCCCCAATGCGCATTACAAGACGGACGACGCCTTTAATCATTCGACCACTGAGCTGAGTTATTTTTTTATTTGTCGAGAAATATCAAATTTGTTCATAACATGCATAACAAAATATAATGTTCAAATTGTATTTAAACTTACTGGTTCACCAACTCGTCCTGAAGTCGAGTCCAGCTTAACATTGATCAAATCGTGCAGCGGTGGTCGCTCGGGCACCCATTGGTAATAAGCGGCGTACGCCATGACCCCCAAGTGTTCAACATTGATATCAGCCATATCTTTCGCTGATAGCACGGGTTGCACGCCCAATCGTTTGCCAGCTTCCACCACTTGCACCTGATTCGACTCCCAGTACGACTGTTCGGTGCGCAATTTTTCAGGAGCAGCCGCAGAGCCGCCCAATGATCTTATCATTTCGCTGGCCACACGTCCGTCATTCCAATCAGACTAAAATCAACAACAAGATTTTGAAAAAAATGCATAAATATAACTAAATCTGTGTAGACCAGTGATTTTCAACCGTGAGATTCTTGAAATATACAAATAATTTTAATATTTATTTTATTGTTATTGCGCCGCCAGATTTTTTAATTATGAAATGTGAACCGCGAATTGGGAATCACTAGTGTAGACAATGCGTTCATCATTCAAAAATGATACAACTAACCCCCTAGGAGGAAAGTTAAATGCCATCTGGCGGCACCACATCAATTAGCAAAACAAAGTAAAAATCATTGTATGTGTGGTTTAAACTGATATTATATTTTTTTCAAAAATTCAATCTTCGAGGTGTCGAGCTTAAAAATATGATTACCGTGAAATTATTCACTGGCCTCTCTAGTCTTGAGTTCACCCATCTTAACGTGGCATGGAATCCTGGTGAGCCCGGTTTCATGAAGTACGAAAGATACGTCATCCCGGATAATTCGTCCAGCCATGGTGATGCTAAATACTCAGGTTCTAATACAGCAGGAATTCCCAGCTCTTTCTGAGCGATGCCCATAGCTCGTCGGCAATTATCAATACTTTCATGTTTATCTACAATATATTTAGAAGTCAATACAATTGAGTGTGGGATCAAGCCTTCCTTAAGCCCTGGTTTCCTAGGATAACGGTCGCTTTAAAGCGGCCGCTTTTGACGTCATTCACAAATCACAAAGGTCGTTTTAAGTATATGTAATAGAAGAACTCACAATTTTTCATCGTGATTCATTGCGTTTTTGCAGTACGTTGAGGTATTACACTTTATAGGAAACTATATTCGTTTATATACACGTAGAATTATTTTTGTGACGTAAAAATGACGTCAAAAGCGGCCGTTTTTAAGCGGCCGCTCTCCTAGGAAACCAGGGCTTTATGGCGCAAATTGTTGTATTGAATTGAGCTTTTAATAAAATTTAATTTTATCAAAAACTACAGGAATTGAAACAAAACATTGAAACTTGGAAACATTTATTTCATGATAGAAAATCGTGTTTGGCTTCATTTTGTAGGCCTTTTAATTCCAAAGAAAATTCCGAAAAAATATTGTTATAAAAAGTGTACTGTTTTGGCGGTAAAGACTCGAAAGAAGAAAATGAATCGAATTTTGAATCTTCTCTGGTTGTCTGTACAGGTCACTACCCCTATTGAGGTTTACCGAAATTTGTCCACACGCACGCTCCGGTTTACCTGTGCAGACATACCTCTCCGGTATAGCGCAACGTGTATGGCCGGCTCGAGGGACTGTGCAGGCAAACCGGAGAGGAAAACTGACAGGTTTACCTCTCTGGCTTACCGAAACGTGTATGGCCGGCTAATTATTCTCCGGTTGCCTGTACAGGCCACTAAGCCTGTACAAGTTTACCGAACTTGTCCACACACACGCTCCGGTTTACCTGTACAGATCTTTGCGCAGGTAAACCTCTCCGGTATACCGGAACGTGTATGGCCGGCTTAAGGGATTTTGTATTTTTTTGTATTATCTGTATATTTTATTTGATGGTATTGTTTTGGGGGGATATTTTTTTTACATTGTATATCTATAAATTGTAGTTTTCAAATCTAGTCTTTTACAAAATAAATCTCAAGAGTAAACATCAAAATATTTTTATTAAGTTATAAAATTATACGATATTCCATTATTTGTTTTTTACCAAAAATTCAATACAATTTCACAGTTTGCATCATAAGAAGAGTAAAGTAAAGAAATGATTCCACGCTTAAACAGTTTTTTTTTGTGCAACTTCACCATGTTGATACAGGGAACTAATGTTTACACTTACCCAATCGCTTCCAATGTGGAAACAAACCAGGCCTGCAATAATCAACCAAAGCCGACAGCAGCACCCCAGAGTTCCAATCGCTGGTGAGATTGTGGACTTTGCATTCCGGAAGCACCGCTTGCAACCAGGCCAGCATGAGTTTTCTTGGGGGGAATTTCGATCGTCCAATTTGGTACCGAACAATTAGCGACCATATTAAACCAAGAATCAGCTTTAGATTTCCGTTGACAATGTCCAAATTTCCTAAATAATAAGAAATGTTACATGTCGACGTAGTGCAGTAGTTAGCAGACGTGATTAACGAAGGGGTTGAAATCAATTCCTGGTTCGAATCCTGGCTCGGGTAGTTACCATTGTCGTTGGGATACAATTAATAGCACTTTAAAAACTAGGGGATGATTTTCTGAAGTAGAAACTCACACTAACAAACGACAGAATGACTCGAAGGCCGATAGACAGTTACAAAAAAAACTCCATCAGTTGTGAAGCTTTTTCTACCACCAAAGTGATGTCTTATAAACATAACTGTTAAATAAAAACTCGGGCATGATTTTCTGAAGTTAAAAGTCACACTAAGAAACGGCAAAATGACCCGAAGGCCAATAGGCAGTTACAAAAAAACTTCCATCAGTTGATGTCTTATAAACAAAATTGTTAAATAAAAACATTGGTGTATGGGTACATACATTTGTTATAAATAAAAAATGATTTTACAAATATTTTACTTACATGCATGTTTATGTTCAAAAATATTTTTAAAAAAACTAACGCCTAACACCCAATTCGAAAATATGTATGATGATTGTTGTTAAAGTCTAAACAATAATTGTTCACTAGTAACGGGAAAAGCTCCGGTATTTACTTAAATGTCACCTCCGAAAAACTGATAAATGTGATTTCCCCCATAGGGTTTTGAACCTTCGCTCCCCAATGCTCAGTACGAGACGGGCGGCACCTCTAACCGCTAGACCACTGAGCCAGTTACAAATTGTAACAAATACAGTAATTACTACTAAAACCTCTTAACTGAGTATGTCAAAGGTGACTAATACAATGCCGTCTTAAGACGGAAAGGGAGATACTAGCTAATACAAATAAACATGAGTCCTCAATATGAACACAATACCTGTATACCCTTTCAGGGGGCTCCGAGCCTTCGTTGGACTCGTTTGAGTATATTATAACATATATATGTTCTTAAATTATTATCATTATTATTGAACTATAGTCAATGGGCCTTTCTGCATACCGACTAATGGACCGGTGTGAAGTTAAACAATTCTCATAATTCCGGATGGCCCGTGAATTGGCGCGGCGTGGACTTTTTCTCGGTGCATTGTTACTAAACGGAGTGTTAGAATTCGAAAATATGTCTGATAATTGTTGTTAAATTCTAAACAATATTTTGAAAGTTTCAAAAATATGTCTGATAATTGTTGTTAAATTCTAAACAATATTTTGAAAGTTTCAAAAATATGTCTGATAATTGTTGTTAAATTCTAAACAATATTTTGAAAGTTTCAAAAAAAATTCGTGGGGGGTACAATAATGAAAATTACGATTTGTTTTGTTGCAAATATTATTCAAACAGTTGACAAAATTAACTTAAATTTGTTGTTTTCTTATTTTATAGTTACCAAGACTTAAGTAAACAATTGTGGACAATATTAATTTTTTTTTGAACACTCCGTTTAGTAACAATGCATCGAGAAAAAGTCCACGCCGCGCCAACTCATAGGTCACCCGGAATTATGCGAATTGTTTAACTTCACACCGGTGACTAATGGTTTCTATTATACATTTTATATAGGGCTCTAAACTAAAAATTGCATCAGGACGCCAGCTACCCAAAAGGCGTGTGTATGCCATTAATAAATAAACCAAAATGTAAACACAATAGTTGCATAATAAGTAAACAATGCAGTTTATTAGGTTGCAATTAGTATGGATTTGGATCGCGTGGGAGTATTCACTGACTTTCAATGAATGGCATTAGTTTACAATGGCGGAGAATGTTTTTTCTAAGGTGTAATTATATTTCAAATATAATACTTGTTTGTAATTAATGTGTTCCACGATTAAATGAATACAAATATTTTATTTCTAATTATCGCCTACTATGTGTTGTTGTTGGCGTGTCCATGGTGTGGAGAAAATAATTAATCATGTGGGAATCCATTTTTCTATATAACTTACAGCATTTCTAATTTAATTCTTATTGTTATTATATTGAAGGGATATAAGCAATATATACATCATTAATTATTCAATAAATTTATTATTAGGAGACTTTGGTTTGTTAATATGTTTAGGGGTTTGGTATACACATCTACTCTGATTATTTTTACACAACCTTTGCGCTAAAAACTTTAAACTGCCCCGGAATTTATTTTCAAGATACGGCCCTGACCAGATCCCACAGCCGAAAAAATCGCATATAGATAGATATATATATATATATATATATATATATATATATATATAATTTCTCAAAAATGTCACTCTCCGGTGGGACTTGAACCCACGTCTCCGGCTATCGCGGCCGTTGCGCTACCAACTGCGCCACGGAGGTTGGTAGTGGATAGCGCGTGAGATGTTCTTATGTCCAATTATTTACACAAATTGACGCATGAACTGCGTAGAGAGTCCAATTGGATTTTTGGATTTTTTTTTATTATTTAACATTGATACATCTGGCGATTCTTCATTCAGATAGCCGACAATGGCAAGAAGTACTTCACTATATATATATATATATATATATATATATATATATATATATATATATATATATATATATATATATATATATATATATATATATAAAGAAAAGTTTTGACCAAATTTCGTTCAAATTGAAACGGGTCGATTCCAACTATTGATCGATTTGACATGGAATGACCCATATATAATACACTGCCGACGCAGTGCTGACAGAAAATTAAAAAATAATTTTACACGAATATTTTCCATCGTTTTGAACTGATAATTCTCACTAAATACACATCTTTTGCCATTTAATTCCTTTTTTTTTACTAAATAATAAATAGGGATTAAATAGCAAGCGTCGTATTTAGTTAGTTATCATACACCGTTCAAAATAACGTTCTTATTTCTAGTGATTTCTCTAGTCTTATTACTTATTTCATGTCAGCATAAACCCACGTTTACGCTTATTAATTAAAACATTTTCGTACTTATCAGCCATAACAATCATAACTCAAATATGATTTCTATATAATATTTACAGTAAAACATCTCATCTGCAGCCAATTATTTCTGCCTCCTAATAAAACGGGAATGGCAATCTTTCTGAGAGTAATAAATAATGTCATTTAACCTTTTAATTGGCCGTGACATCTAGATTCTACATGCTTTTCGTCTTAATTATAATGAGCATTGCAAGAGCATTATGAGTAATATAACATTTGTTTAGACAAAAATAACGTTTGTACGAATTAAAAGAAAATAACTGATGTTATATATTATATGTAAAGTTATTTATTAAGTTATTCAAAATCTGTTTTTCTTTTAAATACTGTACTATAATAATAATTTCGTTTATCAGCTAATTGCTATACATAACATAGAACACCTATACTAAATTAAATAAAAAACGTAATGTGACCAGTATTATCATATGTATTATAATGAAAACACACTTTACCTGTATTATATTCGATACAGTTAAAGTGTGTTTTCATTATAATACATATGATAATACTGGCCACATATTTTTTTTATTTAATTTCTATAGACCATAAGCTAATCGAATTTCGAATATATTTTCAACATTTTCAATATCTAAAGATACTAATCGTAATTTAATATCTCCAGATATTATTGAAAATGTTGAAAACGCATTTGTTCGTCAATTAGATTGTCAGAGTCTAAACGGTGCACAGTTTGAGGATTTACTTTAGCGTTTCATTGGTTAATTAAATTAAATAGTATTTCGTGTTTTGTGTTTTTTTTTTCACTTTGATATTTGAAATTATTTTTCTCAGAAATTTCCTTATGTGACCTATATCATAATATACATGGCTGATCGCAACAAAATAATCCCTTTTAGAATCAGCAAATAAAAAAATTGGGTTGTCATTTGAAAAAAAATGTTAGTGACGCTCATTCAAAATAGTCAGAAAAATTTACACTTATTATTAAAAATTGGAAATTAAAAATTAAAAATCGACGTGTCCAAGAATTTTTTGCGAAAATCATAAGTAAAGGTTTTATAGAATTTATTCCATACTTTAGGGAGATCCTGTATACATTATTAATAACAGTTGTTATTTTAAAATAGTTCTACTTTAAAATTGATGATTTTGAAACATATATAAGTGTGAATCCACCCCTTAGCAATCTACATATCTAGATTTCGATCTTATTAGATCTCATCAATGTAGCTCATCATATAGGTGTGCATTGCTAATTGATGTGGTGCCGCCAGATGGCGTTAAACTTTCCTCCTAGGGGGTTAGTTGTATCATTTTTATATGATTTCGAGTTGTGACACAACTTTTCTATCAATGGAACGAAATATAAAACATTAGAATTAAAATAGTTACATTAAAAAAAAGTACTTTTTGTTTGCATGTAATAATAGTAATATTTTTCACATTTATATTATAAAAAAAACGTTTTCTTGGAACAATTTTTTATTTAATATGCAAGAAAATTGTATAGTTAAAATTAAAAATACTTTTTCTAAACAATTTATTTTTAATTTTTAATTAACATGATAAATATTAAATAAAATGCAGTGACCACAACAGGTTTTATATATCAATCTTTATTTGGCTATCAAGCCATATATGGGTCTTTCCGCCTCAGGTTTTATAATTATTGAATTATATGAAATTATTTATCATTAGAGGCTAGAATCTATTAAAAATATTTAAATAATAACATCCTTAAGCAAATTTGTTTTTAAATGTCTTTTTGCGTTGCATTTTAAATTGCATATTTCTGTCGCAAAACGGTTTATATAATGCGGGTCGAGGCTACTTCAGGAAACCTTGAATTCTCCTACTAACCATGTGGCGGCTACCTACATTGTTTTGCTTGTGTCCGCATAAATCATCTCGACCATGGTAGCATGACCATAAACCAACGAGACGCGATATTTAATATTCATTGAAAAATATGTTATTTATTAGTGTGTTAAATAGAACTTAAAAGTAAACTTTTAAGTAAATATTAAATTGTATTCCTTTTAAAAATTAATATCAAAATTTGAAAGAGAAAATCTATATGAGATCAACTGATTTATGCATACTTGTATGTATGTGTTCCTTAATATTTACCTATATTGACTAATTTGACACCATCCTGCTCGATGGCATTTAAGGCACATGTGACGTTTTCTAAATAATGGTGCTGGTTCATAGGTCGCTTGTTCCAGGAAGGCTTGATGGGCCTCTTTTGCAGTTTCTCCACCAGCGTGCACAATCGCACGCCTGTACAAAGATCTTGTGTTAAATCGGTCACGCGCAAATCTGCAGGTAGATTTTCGTTCACCCAGTTGCGAAACGTATTGGCCTGAATTTCCACCCAGACGTCTTCATTCCCTATAAACAAAAAAATATAGTGTGCATTGTGTTATATTACCATTAAACTGGAACAAATATTAATAAACACTTATTTTACTATATACATGTTTGTGGGATGATAATTTAACTACATCATGCTTATTATTATTGGCCCGTATTTCTGCGTTTACGTTAACAAATAGCTGATATTATGTATTAGGAAAAACTACAATGCAATTTTGATAGCGCTTGCTGCACCATTCAAAATATTATATATATTTATGTATTTATAGCCTCACATTTGGCAATAATAACAGTCATTAAATTTGCATTTATATATATATATATATATATATATATATGGTTGGAATATTATTCCATAGAGGGCACTACCCGGTGATCCTGATGGCATGAGCATGTTGACGGTTATTACCATATGGGTGTACATTGCTAATTGATATGGTGCCACCAGATGGCGTTTAACTTTTCTTGTAGGGGGTTAATTGTATCATTTTAATAAAAGTACCCTTGAGGCTGATGGGAGAAAGGAAATTGGCCAGGGCAGAGGGGGTCTAGTGTGTAGGAAGTAGCGAAATGTATTTTATGTTTATTTTTTTATTTTTTTCTTTTTTTTCTGAGGTATTGTTTATTGGGGAAAGTTTGTAAAGGGGAAATTTTGTGGGGATATACCCAATAAAGGTCTTTTTTCAAGTACCTTTGAGCCTAAATAATAGCAAGGGTTTTCTACTTCAATTATTAATAAAAAAAGTTCTGCTCATTTGATGACTTTTTACAGAGTGTTACTAGCATATATTGACTTTCCGAATACGCTAGTACTGTATGAGGAAAGTATTGTTATCGAAAAAAATAATCGAATTGATAATTTTGACTTTTCCTTATATTTCGTGACTAATATAGTCGAAATAGAATATTTTTGGAAAATATCTCATTTTTATAGTTGCGTATAAATATATATGCCTTGCTTCCAAAATAATTAATGAAACTTCTTTGTATAAAAAAAAATATAAGACAAGATTTATTTATTTTATTTATTTAATCATATGCCTTCTACCGTGAGGTGTATTACAAGATGCTCTGTATAAATATCTTACATGTAGATCATTTCTTTAAATCATCTACCTCATTAGCTTCAGGAAATTCATACCAATCACCAGATATCAATAAATTACCCCGCGATACGGGTGACGCTTTCGCTTCGTTAAGAGTTAAAGTATTCGCGTGATTATCTAAGCGGAAATAAGGTAATTGCGCGTCCCGGAGGCGGCGTATTCAATTTACGCGTGTGTTTTGTAACTGCTTACCTTTAATTTGCATTCCGCGTGCTGCGTGTCCTTCAGGACTTCTCGCGAGTAGCCCACTGTGTGATATTTTACCTTCCATTTTTGGTCAGCACTATTTTTAAATCACACGCGACAACACAAACACACACTCAGGTACACAAGTTGGGTTTTTTTTTACAAGGTGAGACGCATGACTTCAGTTTGTACAATGGAACACTTGCTGGTGAGCTGGAATGATTTATTATTTGCACTTGTATTCACTTGCAATATAATCAAATTTTATGGGTTCTTTCTGTTGGAGTGTATGAAACTATCATTATTCACTCAGACTAATAAATAAACTATATAATAATAATATTTATTTATTAGTTATTAGAGTTTATTCATGAAAATGCATCTATTAATATCACATGATTAAACTCCTCTGAACTTCTCCCTTTACCGGCGGAAAAATCTCATGGCTGATAGCCCTTTTAACCACTAGATCAAGAATGGAGTACCTTTTTAGGCGTGCATGCTAAAAGCTCAACAAAATAATTCTGAACCATTTAACATGCCAAGTATTTTTTTTTTGCATAATTAAACAATATTTAATTTAACATCCTATTCGATATAAGTTAAAAGTAACAAAAGGAACTTTTTAGTGCGATTTTTCAGGATTTTTTCAAATAGTGCTACATTTCAAAATACTCGAAGTCTAGCAACGCAAAAAAAACTTTACATTTAGCTCATAAGCAGTCAGGATACCAAATAACTGTTGACGTTTCGAGTTTTCAAAAAAGTTGAAATCGTGTGGAAAATTCTTTATTTAGCGACTCGATATCTGCACAAAACTCATTTGTTAAATTGTTTAATTTTTTTCGCAATCTATCATACATAGTTTGTATGTGGAAAATTCTTGAATGCATTTGGATATTTAGTTGTGAATGCTTCGATCAAATCAAACAATATTACATATATAAGTGTGAATCCACCCCTTAGCAATGTACATACCTAGATTTCGATCTTATTAGATCTCATCAGTGTAACTCAGCTAGTGAGGGTGAATTCACACAATATCTCGAGTGGTTATATACAAAAATGATACAACTAACCCCCTAGGAGGAAAGTTAAACGCCATCTGGCGGCACCACAGCAATTAGAAATGCACACCCATATGGTAACAACCGTCAACATGCTCATGTCATTCATTCACACTTATATATGTTTTATAAGATTGCCTTTGTGCTGATATCTCAAGCACTCTGTTGGAATATTATTCCATAGAGGGCACTACCCGGTGATCCTGATGGCATGAGCATATTAACGGTTATTACCATATGGGTGTGCATTTCTAATTGCTGTGGTGTCGCCAGATGGCGTTTAACTTTCCTCCTAGGGGGTTAGTTGTATCATTTTTCCAACAATATTAATTGTTCCGTTAATTCCTTGCAGTTTTAAAACTCGCATACTTTTTTTAATGGATACAGACGTTTTATATTGTTTAAACTATTCTAAAGAGTGTTATCCCATGGAAAAACTATGCGAACAAAGGTGGGGTGGGCGGGCGGTCCCCACCAACCAAACCATGCCCGACCACTATTTCAAACGACTTGAACTATGCACTACACTATTATCCATTATTTTCTATGATTAAATTAATGTCATTTATAAATTTAAAACTAATAGAAAAAATATAAGTGAAAAATAATGTAATGCATAGTTCAAGTCGTTTGAAATAGTAGACAGGCATAGTCTAGTTAACTACTTGAACTATGCAATACATTGTTTTTCACTTTTGTTTATGTATTAGGCGTAAATGAATAAATGAAAAAAATTGAATCATAGAAAGTAATGGATAACAGTGTATTGCAGAGTTCAAGTCATTTGAAATAGTGGACGGGTATTGTTTGGTTGGTGGGTGCCGCCCGCCCACCCCACCTTTGCTCGCATAGTTTTTTCATTGGATATAAATGTTTTATATTGTTTAAACTATTCCAAGAAGAGTGTTATCCCATGGAAAAACTATGCGAACAAAGGTGGGGTGGGCGGGAGGCCCCTACCAACCTGACTACACCCGTCCACTATTGACTTGAACTATGCATTACATTATTTTTCACATATATTTTTTTTATTAGTTTTAAATTTATAAATGATATTAATTTAATCATAGAAAATAATGGATAATAGTGTAGTGCATAGTTCAAGTCGTTTGAAATAGTGGACGGGCATAGTTTGGTTGGTGGGGGGCCGCCCGCCCACCCCACCTTTGTTCGCATAGTTTTTCCATGGGATAACACTCTTCTTGGAATAGTTTAAACAATATAAAACATTTATATCCAATGAAAAAACTATGCGAGCAAAGGTGGGGTGGGCGGGCGGCCCCCACCAACCAAACTATGCCCGTCCACTATTTCAAACGACTTGAACTATGCATTACATTATTTTTCACATATCTTTTTTTAAATTAGTTTTAAATGAATAAATGACATTAATTTAATCATAGAAAATAATGGATAATAGTGTAGTGCATAGTTCAAGTCGTTTGAAATAGTGGACGGGCATAGTTTGGTTGCCACAATTTTTATCATGCGTGCCATAAGTGGACAAGCATGATAAAAATTGTTGTGCCATAGGTTCGCCATCCCTGCACTAGACCACTGAGCTGAATCATTTTTTAAATTAGAAATTTATAGTAAACTATGTGTAAGTCTTATTTGTACTACGATTTAATTTCGTGTCTTAATTAAGCACTAATACAATTTTTATTCTGCACCGACACTAATTAACGGCCAATTTTAAGCACGTGTCTCTTCATCTCTCTAATTAGATTAATTTCCGACAATGAAATAATTGGCAATAAATTTTAATTGCCGTTCGCACTCATCCACAATAATTATAAATCTACTGTTGACTCTCATACCAAGCATAAAATGTGAATTATTCAAAATTGAATTCTGTACTATTTAATAAATTATAGATAATAGAATTTTTGTTTATACAAGCTGACTTGGAGAACACAACATAGGGATTTAAATGTATTTTATTTTTAAATTCTCAATTATTAGCTACCTATGTTATTTTATGTAAAATCTTAAGGTTTTTTTTTGTTGAGAACAAAATGTTGATTTGACATTAGAAAAAGTGTACGGCCAAAACCGAGTTTTTTTTTCAGTTTCGACCGAAACCGTAAGATAAATTTATAAATCTGGCATAATCCAATCCCAAATCTAATATAATATGGTAAAAAAGTTTTAATATTCGTTAACTACAAATGAAATAGTATAATTGTATGTTTTCATTTTTTTTAAATTGCCATATAAAAGCATGATATAATTGGTCTTGTACATACTGAAATTACAATTATCATAAAATATACATGACATAAATGGTCATATTAATTTTGGACATAATACGTCCAAAATTAATATGAATAATGAATTTGAAAAATGTACATATACGATTTTTATATTTTATGAAACATTTTCAGAAGATATATTTTAAAGTCAAGTTTCATTCATATCTGTATATTTAAATATTTATTTAAAAAAATGCATATTGATAAGAAACTAAAATATCAATGTCTCTAATTTGGCATGTTATTGAAGTTAATTTATTTTTAATGGCATTTTTCACATCACAATGACATCAGCTGCGGTTCACATTATGTTTATAATGTATTCGCATAGCTTCGAAAATAACTACAACACTGCATCATTCATATTTACATATGTATTACCAATAATATCTTCTTTTATATTAAAACAAAACTCATAGTTTATTGACAAACAAATAGGATGATCATTTTTAATAGAAGTACCGTTATTTTTTGTTCTGTCAAACCCGACTTAATTTTTTGTTGAAAAGAATAGTTTTATCCCGTTTTTCAATTAATTCCCGCCATGTTAGCCCTGTATTTAAAATTACTAAGATGTTCTACTCTTAATCCTAAGTCCTGTATATAGGATTTGTTATGTTGGGCAATCAATCTATTATTATTATTATTAATAATAATGACTAGGCCAACAAATTTGATCCAAACATAAAAAGCTAATTTCTATAGTTGTCGACGGTCTCATATAAGGTAAATATTTCATACCCCACTGGTGTATTACTTTACTTATAACTTCTTTAAATATGCTTTACAAAAAATGATACAACTAACCCCCTAGGAGGAAAGTTAAACGCCATCTGACGGCACCACATCAATTAGCAATGCACATCCATATGGTAATAACCGTCAACATGCTCATGCAATTATATATATATTATTATATACGGTTATTATCATATGGGTGTGATAATAACCGTATATAATAATATATATAATAAACTTATATATGCTTTAAAAAGTTGTCGTTGTGCCCGAAATGGCAAAAGAATTCCCGCCATTTTGCTCACCACGCCTGTTTCAAGCAAAAAAAACTTCTATCTCCATTGGGCTATTAGCCGTGAGGTTTTCCCACGGTCAAGGGAGAAGCTCAGAGGAGTTTAATCATTCGGTATTTATCTTAACTTTAACAGAAAACTGTGAAAGGTAATTCGCGAAAATTTGCTCCCCGCTGGGGATCGAACTCAGTACGAGACGGATAACGCTCCAGCTCAGTGGCCGAGTGGTTAGAACATTCGGCCACTGAGCTGGATTGTTTCAAGCATATTTAAAGAAATTATAAATAAAGTAACATGCCAATAAGGTATCAAATTGTTACATTATATAAGGCGAGTGTAGACAACTATGGAAATTAGCTTTCTTATTTTTGGGCACAATTTGTTGGTCTCAATCATTGCGAGTGCAACGTCAGTCCGACCCATTCCGTTTTTTATCACTTTCCATTTTAAAATCAGTACTTTCAATACATTTAAATCGATGGCATGTTTTACTTGTGTAATCAATTATATTTGCACGTCTATATACATAGTTTCCAGATGATTATTAGGTAATGTATCCATTTTTGGATATAACCTGGTTTGCCTGTAACTATAAATCTACCATAATCTACTGTTATTATCATATTATCTCTAAGACATAATTAATTATTTTTGGTGTGTATAAATACGACACTTTAAAAACGCGTAAAAAAATGTATGAAGTATATTTGATGAAAAGTGAGTCTCAAGAAAGAAGTTTTAATGGAATTATATTAAAATCTAATTGCTCTAGTAAACTGTAATTAGCGTAAATGTGTAATAACATTTTCATGTGCGGTCAATTAGGTTTTAAATAACCATGCCTATCTATATTCTCTGATATCATGTTAGAAGTATGTAAATATTTTTAATATCCCATGCATGTACGTAGAAAATGTAACATGTCTTATTAAAGTTTATCCTTTACTGGAGTGTACTCATATTATGTATTTCAATTAGAACTAACGGTCTAAAATCCTTCAACTGTCATTTCTTACAGGGCTCTGACCATAGACCTAAATGGGCTATAGCCCGAGAGCACAAGCCTTTTGGGCGCAAATTTTATTTATCTAGCCATCCTATTTATTTTTTGATGAGGTGCGCATTATGTTTAGTAGCGCACGGTCATCGAATATCTTAGAACAGCCCTTAATTTCTTTATATTTTATATTATCGCAATTCATTTTTATTTCATATAATAGAGTGACATAAAAATAATTCATTCAGAAACAAAACTTAAAAAACTAATCGTAGTACAAGAACAAGAACATTATTTTTCTGAATTTAAAAAACTTTAATTTTATTTGTTATGACCGAAGGCACCAGATTTTTAATACAGTTGTGTACATATAATACACGATTCGCGAAAACAATAATTAATATAAATTAAAAATATTCCTGCAAATGACTGCAAGTGATCACATTGCGAAAACAATAATTAATATAAATGAAAAATATTCCTACAAATGACTTCAAGTTATCACATTGCGAAAACAATAATTAATATAAATGAAAAATATTTTTACAAATGACTGCAAGTGATTGCAAAATATATCAAAAACTGTCTTAAATACCAACACAACAATTAGAGTCACTTTTAAATCCATAAAGTAGAAAATTCTCACTGTATCACCTACTTATTTAAAATTAAAATAGTACGTATTTCACACGCTTTTTATGGCAATTTGTTTTAACTTTTATAGTGCACCGCGTATGCGCGTAAAAGTATGACTGATTCAAATGCGAATGCGCTCCGCTGTGCAGAGGTACCGGCGATACTGCCGACTGGTGGTACCCGCCATAAGGTGAGCTAAGGTGTGTTACGTAAGAATACCTGTATGGCAGAGTTCGGCTCGTAGAAAGTGGTTTTGATACGTTTTATAGCGATAAAAACGCGAGTCTGTGACGCCACACCCGTGCAGATTTTCATGTTTTTCATCTACCAATGACCGCAATAATAGATTAATTAAGTCACATATAAAAGCTTGTATATGTAACTATATGTCAATAATTTTTCAATTAGAACTTGTCAACAAGAAATCCAATAACATAGAACTATATTAAAAACACAGGACAATTACAATTTACAAACTCTACAAGAAAACCAACAACATACAACTATATCAACAAACACAGGAACTAAACATAAAAAACATGATTAGTTCCTGTGTCTGTTGATATAGCTCTCTAGTGTTTTGTAATTGCTATTGAATCGATAATTTGTAATTTGTAAATTTGAAAATGACAAATTATTGAAATATAATTACATATAGAAGCTATATTTTGATTTTTAGTATTTCTTTGTTCTTAATTACGATGTTCTTCTTGTTTGGTGTTCATATAGATTTCCTTGTTTGTTGTTATTGTTATGTTCGTTTTTATATTGTTTTGAATTTTGTGTAGTATCACTCATTTATTTAGTGTTAATATAAAAAAAAATGATAACACTAAATAAATTTAAAAAAATATATTTATATGAAACTGAAAACTAACAATTTGGTATATCAAAATATACACATGATCTCTAGACTAGCTTGAAACTTTAAATGTGCCACTTGTGTATTTTATAATTTTCTCAGGGTAACGTTATCGATAATAGTCCTGGAAGTTCCTTGCAAAGTGCATGCACCTTCCACTGATTTAAATGGCATGAGCATTACTTAATAAGCTCGATAACCCGCCCACACGCATCTAAATCACTCTTCATTGATAATAAGAGTCAGCTTCGAGTCACGCAGCCGTAGATGGGAACGGTGACTGCAAAATCGGGCGTGAAAGTAATATTTAATTTCCTCCATAACATTGGCGCACGCGGAATAATCTAGCATCCAATTTAATTGCACATTTCCATGGCGCAGAATTTATCGCAGGAAATGCTATTTTAATGCACTATCTGGCTGCGGATTTTATTCTTCACGGCACGTTTCAACATCTGCGATTTTTTTTATCGTTGTTGCATCGATTAGATTGTGTTGGGCAAGGCGAGTTAAGCAAGCGAAGACCATGGGCGGAATTCCAGATTTTGTCAGCGTATTCGGATTAAGTGTAGGTTTCGATGGAATGTATGCAATGTGTTTGAATTGTTCAGATTTTAGTTTTTAGTAATTATTATTTTATCATACATATGGGTAAAGTATTGTAATCGTGCGAAAAAAATCTAAAATTCCCAAAAGTCATCTTAATTTGGGTCCCCTGATCATTTTAATGTCATAAATAAAATAAATCATAAATCATCTATGGAAAATGGCTGTTCGTTTGTAACCAGTTTTTCTTAAGCGGAAAAACTACAACATATTTTCTAACCAAATTATGTATCTGAAAAACTACAACATATTTCCTAAACAAATTTTCTAAAAAATGTATCTGGCTATTATCTCACGTCAATTTTTGTTTGTAGAAATACAAGATGGATGTGTCTTAAAGACAGAATCTTCAAAATCTGCCTAACTGCATTCGCATTATATTATTATAAGTTTTTTTTTATATAGTTACCGAGTATTAATTTTCAATATGTGCAATTAATTGTGATTAAATATAATATATTATAAAAAATTATTATAATTTAATAAATTACAATAAACTATCTATGGGTCTAAAGCAATCGGATGGGAAAATAGACGTTTGCAATACAACCAATTTTTGGCAAAAAAAATTTTAATTAAAAATTGATTTTATTACGGATTTTCAAAATTATTCATCCAAATATTTCGGACGTTGTTAAATTCAAACCTTCATAACTCGACTTAAAATTATCAAAATTACACCAAAAAAACTTTGTTTTATTTATAACAGTTCCAGAATTGTTATTTATAATGTTCAATTTTTTTCATTAAAAACTGATTTTTTTACGGATTTTCAAAATTATTCATCCAAATATTTTGGACGTTGTTCGATTCAAATCTTCATAACTCTAGTTACAATTGTCAGAATTACACCAAAAAAACTTTATTTTATTTAGAACAGTTCCAGAATTGTTATTTATAATGTTCAATTTTTTTCATTAAAAACTTATTTTTCTACGTATTATCAAATTTATTCATCCAAATATTTCGGACGTTGCTAGATTCAAACCTTCATAACTCGAGTTAAGTATCAAAATTACACAAAAACAACTTTGTTTTATTTATAACAGTTCCAGAATTGTTATTTTTAATGTTCAATTTTTTTCATTAAAAACTGATTTTTTTACGGATTTTCAAATTTATTAATCCAAATATTTTGGACGTTGTTTGTTTCAAACCTTCATAACTCGAGTTTATAATTGTCAAAATTACACGAAAAAAACTTTATTTTATTTAGAACAGTTCCAGAATTGTTATCTACAATGTTCATTTTTTTAAATTAAAAATTGATTTTTTACGGATTTTAAAAATTATTCATCCAAATATTTTGGACGTTGTTCGATTCAAACCTTCATAACTCTAGTTACAATTGTCAAAATTACACCAAAAGAACTTTATTTTATTTAGAACAGTTCCAGAATTGTTATTTATAATGTTCAATTTTTTTCATTAAAAACTGATTTTTTTACGGATTTTTAAAATTATTCATCCAAATATTGGACGTTGTTCGATTCAAACCTTCATAACTTTAGTTACAATTGTCAAAATTACACCAAAAAAACTTTATTTTATTTAGAACAGTTCCAAAATTGTTATCTACAATGTTCAATTTTTAAATTAATAATTGATTTTTTTACGGATTTTTAAAATTATTCATCCAAATATTTTGGACGTTATTCGATTCAAACCTTCATAACTCGAGTTAAAATTATCAAAATTACTCCAAAAAAACTTTGTTTTATTTAGAACAGTTCCAGAATTGTTATTTATAATGTTCAATTTTTTTCATTAAAAACTGATTTTTTTTACGGATTTTCAAATTTATTCATCCAACTATTTTGTACGTTGTTCGATTCAAACCTTCATAACTCTAGTTACAATTGTCAAAATTACACCAAATAAACTTTATTTTATTTAGAACAGTTCCAAAATTGTTTTCTACAATGTTCAATATTTTTCATTAAAAACTTATTTTTCTACGGATTATCAAATTTATTCATCCAAATATTTCGGACGTTGCTAGATTCAAACCTTCATAACTCAAGTTACAAGTATCAAAATTACACCAAAACAACTTTGTTTTATTTATAACAGTTCCAGAATTGTTATTTATAATGTTCAATTTTTTCCATTAAAAACTGATTTTTTTACGGATTTTCAAATTTATTAATCCAAATATTTTAGACGTTGTTTGTTTCAAACCTTCATAACTCGAGTTATAATTGTCAAAATTACACGAAAAAAACTTTATTTTATTTAGAACAGTTCCAGAATTGTTATTTATAATGTTCAATTTTTTTCATTAAAAACTGATTTTTTTACGGATTTTCAAATTTATTAATCCAAATATTTTGGACGTTGTTTGTTTCAAACCTTCATAACTCGAGTTGTAATTGTCAAAATTACACGAAAAAAACTTTATTTTATTTAGAACAGTTCCAGAATTGTTATTTATAATGTTCAATTTTTTTTATTAAAAACTGATTTTTTACGGATTTTCAAATTTATTCATCCAAATATTTTGGACGTTCGATTCAAACCTTCATAACTCTAGTTACAATTGTCAAAAGTACACCAAAAAAACTTTTTTTTATTTAGAATAGTTCCAGAATTATTATCTACCATGTTCAATTTTTTAAATTAAAAATTGATTTTTTTACGGATTTTTAAAATTATTCATCCAAATATTTTGGACGTTATTCGATTCAAACCTTCATAACTCGAGTTACAAGTATCAAAATTACACCAAAACAACTTTGTTTTATTTATAATAGTTCCAGAATTTTTATTTATAATGTTCAATTTTGTTCATTAAAAATTGATTTTTTTACGGATTTTTAAAATTATTCATCCAAATATTTTGGACGTTCGATTCTAACCTTCATAACTTGATAAAATTGATAATTTCATGACAAAGAATTAAGATTTAAACGTAGGTGTACATATATTTTATTTCGAAAACATACACACAATTTTCAAATGAAGTTAGATGATGTAAGTTTAAAACCCACCGCGAGCGAATTCTAACAAAACACCTAATATACGGAGATTCATCATATGCAGCCTAATATACATTGATTCATCGCATGCAACTTAATACACTGTGATTCATCGTATGCAGCCCCATATACGGTGCTTCATTGTATGCAGCTTGATATACATGGATTCACCGTATACAACCTAACCTACGGCGATTCATCGTATGCAACCTAATATTCAGTGATTCCTCGAATGCAGCTTAAAATAGATGGAATTATTTATATATATATATATATATATATATATATATATATATATATATATATATATATATATAATAAAAACTAGTTATGACAAATCATTATAAATTATGGCTAATCATTGTGTATTAGAGTATTCAGCTTACAATTGTTTAATCGAATTGCTTGTTATTTTTGAATTGCTTTTGGTAAATAATTATGCCAAACACCCCGTGTATGTCCCCATTATGGTCCCCATACACATACCCCTCTGTTATGTTGGCACTCATTATTGTGGCTGTTTCAAAATCTGCCTGACAGACGTCAGTGGATCCAAACGTCAGTGGATCCAAACGTCAAAACACAGATGTCTTTATAAACATTGGATTTGTCATTGCATGTTAATACTAGCACTAGTGAATGTGTCGTGTGTTCTTCTGAGTGCGATCTTAGTGATTGGATATTTTATTTATATTAGTAATAAACTACTAAAGCACAGAATGGACCCAGAAGATGCTAAATTTATGAGAACGTAAGTTTGGTAGAATTATTAATGTACATATTGGGGCATACAATTTTAAGTTGAGGTTCTTTTAAGTAAATTGCGCACAAATATGTTTGAGTTTTTACATTGTTACAACATTTTATTTTTATCAAGGGCATGATTTGTATTCATTACAGATGTATAAGGCTCATGGCCAATGGCCAAATTAAGATTGTTTACCTTTTGTATCTGTACTGGAAGTATAGAACATAATGTCAATTTCCTTAACTTTATAGGAGAGCAGTTTGAACAGGTTTTATTTGTAAAACTTTTGATTTTCTTAACTGTGGACAAAATTTGTATTCAGCTAGTATCCTTGTTCTTCAGTGCTTTTCTGATTGCTCCATTCCATGTGTGCTGTGGCCTTCCTTTGCCTCCCTTGTCTTCCTTTGCCTCCAAGACTTGCTTCCCAAATCCATCCTCAATTCTAAACTTTTGATTTTCTTAACTGTGGACAAAATTTGTATCAGTACTTTTCTTAAGTGGAAGTAGTATTTAGTAGTTATATATAATTTCTTATTATTTACTGTTATTTAGTTTTTGTGAGGTTTTCTGTGAAATGCTACTCTGATCTTCTCCCTTTATCAGCAGAAAGGCCCTCAGGCTCTAAAAATAGAAGTTTTGAATACATTTAAATACTCTTGTATTTACAACACAAGAGTATTTAAAAGTATTCAATTTGCTCCAGATGACAAATGATTTTCTATGGTACTGACTATCCTGGTCAGGATTTTTATATGAGCATATAGCCACTATCCTCAATTTTGTCTGTCTTAACCATTTCCTTTTTTACCCTTAGGCTGTCAAGGCTTTTCCTTATACCAATTTTTTATTCTCCTTTGTTAATTATTATTATACTTATTCACACATATCAAAATTCAAAAGATTCTAAAACTGTACATGGATTTTCTTTAAAATACCTTGTTGGAATGAAATCTAGGGTTTCAAAGCAAACATATGGATAGGCACAGTAAGTAGAGGCCTCTAAATATTATGATGGTCAATGCCACTGGCAGGGCTAAAAGGGTTAAATCTGTTATAATTATGATTATATTATATGTACTGATATAATACATTTTTAATTTAGTGATCGACGCCCTGGTACACTAGATGTGCATCCAACATTAAATGCTATTGTTCTAAATTATGAGCTGGAAGTGCAAATTTTGGGCCAGAATGAAGTTGTTCTCCATGGAGACAAACAGGTAAACCAAACAATCTTACTTTAGAAATTGAATGATTGTGGTGTCTTATTATATGGTAATTCATTTCGAATGAAGAAAATGAATCAAATTAAAATACCTAGAGCTTAAGCAAAACTAGTTGTTTAAAACAATGAAATAAATGGTAAAAAAACATAGTATGTAGTATGATTCATCTCCTTCATTGAATCTCACTTTAGTTGTATCTATTTGCCTTTTACCTTTCGGTGTAGGCTAGGTTGTTTGTAACATACAATTTTTAGACTTTAAAAAAAATTATCGAGCTTCCCATGCTCAACACACGGAGTGATTGCAATAGCCTGGCCAAAGAGGTTCTTTCACAGTGTGATTTAATCCACCCATCACGTTTAGTGGAACTGGAACAAACAATTTTTTATTTGAAAAAGCGAAAATTACAACATGCAGTGAAAGGTATGGCCAATTTTAAACATGTGCAACATGAAAGTACGGGTGTTTCCATTGCAGACTCAGATAGTTTGTCGAAAAGCTCGTCGGCTGAGTGTGCGCCGAATATAAATAATCTGAATGAGTATATTGAGTTGTTATATGAGGGCATTCCAGAGAAAATTAGAGCCACATCACTGATCCTGCAGCTGGCGAGGGAGCCTGAAAATTTAGAATCATTTTCAAAAAATGGTTAGTCAATCAAAGCATTATAAAAAAAAATGTTTTAATGCAACAGATAAAGTTAATTTGTAAATATTACATTTCAGAAACTTTACTTAGTGCCCTAACGAGGGTATTGAGAGAAGACTGGAAGAAAAGCATTGTACTTTGTACAAATATAGTGTTTGTATTCTTATGTTTCTCAACATATTCATGTTTTCATCACGTGATATTACACTACAAGGTAATTTGAACAAATTGGATTTACAATACTTTATACATTAAGGCTTATATATATATATATATATATATATATATATATATATATATATATATATATATAAATATATTATATTTCAAACTTTAGATTGGCTCATTGTGCATGAATATTGTTGGCCATGAGCTGCAACGGTATGATGACTGGAAATCGGATTTGGAAGGCGGAAAAAGCAGCACGGAAAACCTTCTCAAACGGTCCACGTCGAACAGTGCGAGCATTTCCGAAATTCCGCGCAGTCGTATACCGGAAAAGGTGCGTCCGAAATCGGGAAATTTCAGTGATATGAAGTCCGTAATGGAAGGTAGCGTGTATGAAGACTTAAGTCATTCCACCGAAAGTATCGATGACAAAAAGCTTCTGACTGAAGCGGAGCGCGCCAAACGGCATCGATCGCTGATCAAAAAACAGGATCAGCTTTTGCGGATCGTCACGTTTATTTTGTTAAACATAGCTGAGGATGAGAGTGTCGAGGAGAAAATGACGAAGAAAAATATTGTAGAATTGTTGAGTAAAATATTAGAAAGACGCGATCACGACGATTTGCTCGTACTAGTGCTGACGTTTCTGAAAAAACTATCCATTATGCAGATCAATAAGGATGATATGATTGAGTTTGGTGCTTTGGAGCAACTGCCGAGGATGTTGCAGTCGCAGAACGTAGATGTTGTGCATTTGACTTTGAAGCTGCTTTTTAATTTGTCGTTTGATGAGACCATGCGGCACAAGATGATTAAAATGGGGCTGCTACCGAAACTTGTCAGTCATTTGAGTAAGTAATTAATATAAAATAATAATAAGTAATATACGATGTAGTATACTTAGCATTGGTGATTAACAAATATATTTACACAGTATACAATGATAAATTTGAATTTGAAATTAAATCATCTATTTCTATTATAGCTGATGACAGACACCAGGACATAGTTTTGAAACTATTATACCACTTAAGTTATGATGACGACGTCAAAGCACAATTTGCCTATACAGACACAGTATCATTGGTAATAAAATTGAACTTTTGTTACAATTGATTTCTAATTGCGTAGTTTTTAGATCATTGACATGCTTGTGATTAGTGCGGATAATCAAGATAACCAAATAATGGTGGCCCTTTGTATTAATCTTGCAATGGACTCGAAAAACGCGCAACAAATGGTCGATGGACGACACTTACACACACTGATGACACGCGCAATTGCCCACGAGGACGCTTTACTAATGAAAATGATACACAATATGGCTGAACACAATTCAACAAGATCTAGTTACATTGTAGGTTGCAATCATAATGAACCTTGTTATTTGTATGAAATTGATTTATTGTAGGAGTTTGTTGGAGATTTATCTAAGGCAGTAACTGAAGCCAAGAGTGAGGAGTTTGTTTTGGAATGTATGGGAGTGCTTGCAAATTTACATCTGCCTGATTTGGACTGGGCTGAAGTCTTCAATCATTTTAATATGGTGGATTGGTTTAAAAACATACTGACATCTAATAATGTTGAACCTGATATGATTTTACAAGTAAATTCTAATGCAATTCAACCAACATAATAGCAGGTGACCAATATTACTGTTTTCAGAGTATCGTTCTATTGGGCACTGCTGTACATGATGAAGGCTGTGCAGTTCTTCTCTGCAAAACTGATGTGATGACGTGTTTGATAGATTTATTAAAGATGCATCAGGAGGATGACGAAATGGTTCTGCAAATTATTTACTTATTTATGATTGTGCTATCACATGCAGAAAGTATTGATTATGTTATCAACAACACTGAAGCCCCCGCATACATCATTGATTTGTTGCAAGACAACAACAAGGCTATCCGTAAAACATGTAACGCGTGTCTGGATATGATTGCAGAGCACAACCCTAGCTGGGGGGATAGGATTAAAATCGAACGATTCCGCAGCCACAATACACAGTGGCTGCAAATGGTAGATTCACAGCAACTGGAGCCAGATGATGAGGAGGAGGATCTGGAGTTGCCACCATATTTAAATACGGAGTATTTAAGTACAGCTGTTATGCCTCCACTCGCAGGTAATTTTGACTTCTATATGAAATGAAACACAATTTAGCATCATTGCTAGAACTAAAATTGATTACAGATATAAATACATCAGATGCAGACATTATTTCCAAAAAAGAAATAGAATACGATTATTTTGAGAGACCGGAAAGCAAGTAAGTTCAATCATATAAAGAAACTTCAATTCAATCATTTAGTGAATGTTATTATGGTTGATTATCACATCAGTCACAAATCAGTCAGATTATATAATTGTGAGAGTTCACATCTGATATTTGTATATTTTCAGTATTCTCCAAGATTTTGAAATGGAATCAATGTAGTGGTGCTGCTCACTATAATCAATAAACACCAGCAATTTGTTGTGCAATGTTAGTGTTTATAACAAAATAAACAAATTTGCAATGCACCAATAAACTACAATAGCTTTATACATAAATATTTACAAAAATAAGTAAGTTTATTAGAGCAAGATTTGCATTGTATTTCTCAGTTTTTATTTACAATTTTTTTTATATAAATTTAAATAACAAAAATCTTAAAACTAACTTGTATTTATATAAGCATGAATGATATTCATTGTAATTATTTAGAGCTGCAGAGCAAAAGTTGGATTAAAATATAACTTAAAATCTCTATTGAACAAACTGTGGGGGATATAGCCCACTTTGGGAAACAGTGCTATAGATGAAGTAATCATCCACTGATGAAAGCAGCCCCCTCACTGTCAATGCTAAAAAACTCATTGTCTACATCATCACTAGATAACTCATTTTCAACATCATCACTAGATAACTCATTTTCAACATCATCATCCATCATATACCATTCTACAAAAATGTAATAATTGATGTCATGTTGTTGTGAAGTTACAAACGGCCGCTTTTAAGGTTTTCCTGGAAAACCCGGAATTGACATTATATATGCAAGGCTTAAAATGAGTTTAAAATATAACTTTATATTTATATTAAATCCACTTTTAAGCTACTATTATATTAAATCCACTTTTACACTTGATTTATATTTAAGATTATGTGATCACTAAAGAAAATCATACAATACTGAGGGCCAGTTCTACAATTGCCATTTAACTAGAGAATAAGGCTATTCGAGGAATAAGTTTGAGCTATTTGCATTAATATCTCACACTTATTCCATGAATAGCCTTATTCTACAGTTAAATATCAATAGTAGAACCGGCACTGAGCTGTCACATATTTATGCTCACACATCAATATTGTTTCTAGTTAATATTGAAGTAGATATGAAACAAAATACAGCTTTATGCTCTCCAGCTCTCATAATATAAAAACTGATTTGCATCATATTCAACATGACACATTCATGATTAATAAATATATATATATATATAATAATAATAATAATTGGGTCACATAACTAGTAATACACTATCTATTAACAGTTTGGATTGGTTAACATTTCATTTAATCATCATGGTAATATAATGCAAATCAGCCATGACTCTAGTCATTGAATGTGTTCCAGCTATTAAATAAATAGATCTCATGTTACTTATACAATATAATTGTAAACACCAAAAATATTTATTAAATAATAATTTACAAACAACCGAAGTCATTTAATTATAATAACCTGTTGCATCCACCTCATTATACTCATCATCATCATAATAATCCTCATTGAATGAAGAATCTGATAAATTCTTCTTGTACTTTGCCTTGAATCGGGCATACTGCTCACCATATCTGTTCACATCAGAATCATCAATATCCTCTTCAAAACCAGCCCCCTCACTGTCAATGCTATAGACAAACCCATTGCCTTCATCATCACTAGATAACTCATTTTCACCATCTTCATTATCATCCAGTTTGACTCGATTCATTGCACTGATCATATCATCCTCGGTTATGCTGTTTTGATCTTCCTCATCTGGATAGTCATTCCTCCAATTGTTTTCAGCATTTGAGTCTTCACTCTCATTATCCGAGTCTGATACACCATTATCACGTTGGGATCCATATATTAATGGCTCACTCAAGGGGTAAATTCTGCAAATATGCTGTATGTTCAACATCAATTAACATAATTCACAACTCACGCTAGGTTATATTGTATTTAACTAGCTTGAGTTGCTAATTTGCATATATCTTACCCTATTAAATCCTGTTCATAAATTTCCCCCAGATCATCAGAATGTGTATAATACAAGTCATAAACATAATCAGTTGTAGATGCTTTATCTTCCATACATGTTTCCAGATCAACTATAGTAAGGCCTGCCTTTTTATCTTCAGTCACATTAGGATCATCAGGAACATTGTTTGATCTACATAGATTCACAATCTTATATCTATTATTTTTGGAGGACTCTTGCACCTGATCTCGTAGTTTATCACGAATTGTTGAATAATGTTTTTTAAAACTCTCCTCAATTTCTACTTTCGTAGGTTTCTTAATATGCTTGAATATATCATCTTCCTAAATAAAAATATATTAATACACATGATGCTTTTTAATGTGCTAGACAAACCTGATTTTCTAAAGTGCCTGCAAATTTTAGCAAAGTGGAGAGAGATTCTTCTGTACTTGTAGATGATTCTTCTGGCTGTGAATCAGTTTTTCTTCTTTTGCAATTTAATATAAGAGCATCTATTGGATCCTCATCACAGCGCCGTTTCACTCTTATTATTGCTGACATTTTTAGACTTAATTTAATAATATGAGAATAATAAAATTACATATAAAAATAACGTTTGGGCTACGGATAGTAATTTAACATAACCTAAAACAACACTATGTTAACCTCACTTTGTAAATGTATATTGCCCTCTATTTTACAATAGGCAAAGTTATTGTCCAATATAGTTTTCAGTGGTCAGCAAAAATATAATCATCGCCAACTTCATCTATAACTGTCATTCATAAATATCCAATATCGTTTTAAGTGGTCAGCAAAATATAATCCGTTTATAATCATCGCCAACTTTATCTATAACTGTCATTGATGAATATCCAATATCCAATATAGTTTTCAGTGGTCAGCAAAATATAATCCGTTTATAATCATCGCCAACTTCATCTATTGTCATTGATGAAGTTGACGACGCTTCATTCCAACTAGAATCAGAACTATTCTCCGATTGCAAACTTTTTTTCAGATTTCTAGAAATCTTGCTAGTCAGGCGGCGGAAAGGCTTCTAACCAATAGGCGATTCAAGCCAGCGGATACTCAACACTTAACACTAGAATAGCTACACGAAGCTGAATTTTCGACACGGGTATTTATCCAATCGTTATTATTCAATACAGCTGTGTACTAGCATATAATAAATACGCAACTTTACACTTTTGTGTCCTCCTCAACTTTCGATCTTAACAGCGCTATCTATTGGTACCATAATCAACGAATTGGATCCTTATGGTTTTATGGTTACTTTGAAAAAAATCTGTATCTGTCCAACCATCATGCTATGTTAGTTGCATATTTAAGAAACCCCACATTTTGATCAAATCTGGTATAAAATCCTAGTTTCAAACCTTTTTAAAGAATGAAGTTGTCTATGTATGAATAATGCCACCGGAAGTTAACCTTAGTTAATCTCGACGCTAAATATCTTTCTCATTTTCCTGCAGACTTTTGCCACGTATACATGTGTCTCAAGCTATGTGTCTACCAAATACATTCGAGGTAAGTTAAAATACTTTGCCATACTTGGTAGAATTATTTATATACATATTTTACTAAAAATAAATTAATGAATCATATATTTAATTACCAAACACTCGTGTTTGGATTTACTTAGCTATAACACGTGTTAGTAATAATTGTATGGATTGATGCCGTTGTTACCAACACGTGTTTATTGTCTTGTGTATGATTTCCATAGACAAGCATGTCTATGTAGACGACGTGATATCCCAATACGTTCTAGGGTTTTCCCTTGCGAAACGTGGTTTGAGGTTAGGTTAGATTTATGAATAAATTTGAAAAAATGCATACTTAAGTGTGGATTACATTGTTTCATAAATTCATCAAGATATATGAACTAGTTTCAGTTATAGAAGTTTTGTTAAAGGATGTAAGATTTCCAATGAAAACTCTGAAATCATTTAAAGATATATTTAATAACAAAGCATTTTATATCATATGACTCCTGTATTCACTGACATTCCATAAATCTATTAATAGTTATTGAACCCATAAATATTTGTTGTTATAGCAACAATAAATAAATTATCTAGGGAATGTAGTTACTTTAAATTCTCTCTATTGCAAACACTGAATGATTAAACAAAATGTGTCAGCAAAGCTCCAATCACAAGCACCATTCAGGGTGTTGGGCATTTGTCCTAGCAAATTCTGTCACTGATGTTGTTAATTTAACCATTCAATAGCTTATGAGACCTATAGAGTTTATGGGATGTTGGTGAATATGGGCAAGAGACTACTAAATACACTTTTTTTTAAACTAGTACAAAATAAATAACCCTTTACTGTATGCAGTTAACAAGTTACATTGTTGGAACAAATCTTTAGGTTAGTTGTTTGTCAAAAACAGTTGTTTTATACAACTGAAAATATTATAATTTATATTTTGTATGATGATTATTTATATTTCTGACACCTCTTGGCAGAAAATTCTTTGTTGAAAACACTTAATACCTGATATTTTATTGTAGTAGTTATATTTTTAAATTAATTACTGGGTGTAATTCAAGTAAGTGTCTTTTTTTGCAGAACATTTCTCAGCAGAACAATTCTCCCAAAATGTTATCAACAAATAGACAAAAAGTCAGTCTCGATGTCATCTGAGACAGGTAATGTATTTTTTGTGTGTTTTCTACTAAACCACCCCAAATTAAAGTTATTAGTATACCATCTTAAGAATGTTTCACTATTACTCATGGTTAAATGTAAGAGAAACCTTGTTACTAACAATTAGTTATTTGTTACTAACAAGATTTGGATGGGTATATTTATGAACATCTTTGTTTTATCCTGATGAAATTAAAATATATTTTTCTGACACCTCTTCAGAAAATCACTTTGTTGACTTATATTGGATCTGAAATTAGTACAACATTACTGTTTCTTGCATTTTTTAATTATTAAATATTAAAGGAAAATCATTTACTTTCAGATGGTTGTTGAGCTAGGTGATTCTAATGGAGGATATTTTGAACATTATACCCTTAAAGGGTGAATTATGGAATCAAATTCATCCTGTATAAACAGGAATTTTGGAACTGACATCCCTATGGTCCTAAAGGCCTGGATATAGCCTTCGATTTGACTATTAAATGAATGGTAAGGTCCAACATTAATGTTAAATACAATGTTTGTCCTTTCTAATCCTACTTAATTTGATAATAATTCTGTAGTTTCGCTAAGGACTATATTAATGCAATGTTTGTTCAATGAAGTATTTAAATAATAATGCTTTGTTTGTATAATGTTGTAACATTTTACCTTTTAGAGGTTTTTTTTAGAAGTTACAATAAATACTGGGTAATTACACTGAGCTTTCTGCTGATGTAGTTTAAGTCCTCAGGCTGATAGATATTTTTTTTTATTGTAGCATTAATTATTGTTATATATTGATTGGTCCTCAGGCTGATAGATCGTTTTTTTATTGTAGCATTAATTATTGTTAGTAAAACTCGAATTTAATTTGTTCTTGCATCTAAAGTTTCACCAAAACTAATTGATATCTTTTATTTATAGGCAAAAAGAACAGGTTGGTTCAGGACCAATTGTGTCTCATACAATTACTACATCCATGATCTTTGTTGGGTTTGTTTGTATCCTGATGAGAGGTGGACTGCAGACCTGGATATAGCTTTGGATCTGACTATTACATTAATGGTAAGGTCTCTTTCTTTTAAGTTGAGCACAATAACAGCTATTTTAAACTGTTACCTGATAAAATTTGTCTTTTCCTGTGAAGTAAAAAAAAAACGTACATACATCTGAAAATGGCAATTATGAGATAACAGGTATAAGTAACAGTTATGTAGCAATCATGAAATAAATATTATCAAATAACAGGTACAAGTAACAGTTATTGTAGCAATCATGAAATAACTTATATCTAAAAGTAACAGTTAGATTCACCTCTAGAAATAAAGTATTCTTTGAAGTGTAATTGGTAGCAATTATGGCAACAACCAGTTATCTAAATGTAACAGTTAACATTTCTAATAATTACTTCTTGTTTAATGACTAGAGTAATAATATGTGTTTAACTGTAACTTTTTGATATCAATTGTTGGAGTGATTGCTAGTAATATAACAGTTACTTTTAGTAGTATCAGATCAATATCATCAATACTCAAGTTTTGCATTAGTAATGTACTGAACAAAATATAGATTTACACATAATTATCTCTGTAGTACAGACTAATGATGAAATACAATATTTGTCCTTTCTAATCCTACTTGATTTGATAACAATTCTGTAGTTTCGCTAAGGACTATATTAATGCAATGTTTGTTCAATGAAGTATTTACATAATAATGCTTTGTTTGTAAAATATTGCAACATTAATTATTGTAAATAAAACATAATTTTGTTGTTGCATCAGAAATTTCATCAGAACTAATTGATATCTTTTATTTATAGGCAAAATCAACAGATGGGTGGGGCACTAACTACATCCATGATATTAGTTGGGTCAATTTGTACTCTAATGAGAGTACTTCAATTGCCTCTTAGAACAATATATTATAACTACCTCAATCAAATAGATAAACTAGGTCTTATGGCAGGAAAGTTTTAAAGGGGATCTTCACCACACCCATGCCCAGCTAATTAAGTGTAGCTCCTGATCCTATAACTTGAATGCTCATGCTGAAAAGAAAACTCTTCCTAGATTTCCCATTGTTATCCTGGGTTCCATTTTCTGACTTTCTTGCCCTCCACTATCCTATTAACTACGCTGCATATATGGGTACTAAGCAGTATGATTGATCCTGAGATTATTCAGGAGAAGGGGAGACCTGAATAATACCCAAGCTCCATTTAATGGAAGTGAAAGTAAAAATGTAAATTCTTCCTGGACATCCTTATGGTGTCTTTATGATATTGTAGCTCTACTGCTACCTAGCAAGACAATAAAAATTATTACAATTGCATACATGAACATATTTATTACTAATATATAATTTACCAACCTAAAAAGCTTCTTCCCATTACTTGCAGGACTGTTCCAAATGACTGCACTCACTAAGTACCTAAAGGTTATTAGTCAGTGGAAAAATGTATTAACATAATACAAATGTGCAATCTGCATTGAAGTACTGCCTTTAGTGTAAATTACATTGTATTAGATTCATCAAGAAACTTGAGCAAGTATGCATGTGCTATGTTCAGCTCATACTATGAACTATCACGTACTGTGCATGCAGGGCTGTCCCAAATTACTGCACTCACTAAGTACCTAAAGGTTATTAGTCAGTGGCAAAATGTATTAACATAATACAAATGTGCAAGCTGCATTGAAGTACTGCCTTTAGTGAGAATTACATTGTACTAGATTCATCAAGAAACTTGGGTAAGTATGCATGTGCTATGTTCAGCTCATACTATGAACTATCACATACTGTGATCATAGCATGTGAATAATTGAAACTTGTTCTCTGTACAAGTGTGCAATTTCGCTTACCGCTACGTTACCCCTACCACGCTTGTTGTGAATGGTCCATTAGCCTAGTATTTTGAGTTTCAAAACGTCAATTTTGATTTTCATATATAATTAAAATAGAAAGACTTACATACATGTTCAATATAAATAGTACACTCAATAACAATAGTCTACAATCTGTTATGCTTCATGTGACTCTGTACCAGATGACCAGCAGCTAGAGCTGCAAGCAGTGACAATTCTCCAGCCAGTACAGTCCCACAAACAATTTTAGCCAACTGCGCCGAATTTACACCCGGACAATCAGCATTAGCTCCTCTAATCCCCATCAAATCCAAACATGCAGCTTGTGCAGGCAACACCGTACCTCCACCAATTGTACCAACTTCAATTGAAGGCATCGTGCAAGAGATATATAAATCCTTCCCATCATCACCCCACGGCTCCATTAAAGTCATACAATTGCTACTGCTAACATTCTGCGCGGGATCTTGCCCAGTAGCTATAAACATAGCCGTAACTATGTTCGAGGCATGTCCATTATACCCACCAATACTGCCAGCAACAGCCGATCCAACCAAATTTTTCGAAATATTAACATCCACCAACGCAGCAGTGGAGGTTTTCAAAACCTTACAAACAACATCCGCCTCAACAATAGCTTCACAAACCACCGACTTCCCGCGCCCCTCAATCCAATTAACCGCAGCCGACTTTTTATCAGTACAATAATTCCCACTGAGACTAATCACCTCCATATCAGGAAACACAGTACGCAAATACTTCAGCGACATCTCCGTGCCTTTCGATAGCATATTCATCCCCATTGCATCCCCAGTAGTAGCCACGAACCGAATAAAAAGCTGTCTACCAAACAACCGCGTTTTCAAGTTCTTCAATCGAGCAAACCTGCTGCTCGAATCAAAACAGTGCTTGAGCTTTTTAAAGTTCCCCGGTTGCTCCAACCAATCGTACGCTGTACTTGCTCGCCGAAGTGATGCAAACCTAACCACCGGAGCACGAGTCATCCCATCAGCTAGAACTCTACTTTCAATGCCGCACTTTAAAAGGGCGCGACATCCACGATTCGTGCTCGCCACCAAACATCCTTCCGTGGTCGCCAACGGCACGTAAAACAAGCACCCGTCCAGCTTCAAAGGACCTACAACACCTACAGGCACCGGAATGTATCCAATTACGTTTTCACAACACGTGCCTATCACATTTGAGTAGTCGTAGTTTTTATACGGCAGTTCTTCATTGGTGGATATTATTCTGCGTCTAATGGCAATACCTCGCTCGTAATCACCTACAACTTTTTCTAGCTGGTATATCGGGATGCTCTTGGTGTTAACCAGTGAAATTATGTCTTGGTTGGTGAGGTTTGAGTTGATTAAATTGGTTGTTGTTGTGGGGTGTGATTCTTTGTAAATCGATTGACGGTCTAACCACTTTAAGCTGTTGCTTCCATAACATGAGTGTATGTATACCAGAACTATTAGTGCTACTAGTATAACTGCTACTAAATAGCTTTTAGGGCTCCATTCTGTTACTGGAGTGATAATTGAATGCATTTCCGTCCAATCCAATAGCAGACTTTGGGATATTAAAGAAGTAGTAGTGTTGGTGGCACCAGACCAGCAGTAGCGTGTTAGGGCTACTCCTGCTGCCATTAATAGTGTTATGGAATGGACCTTGAAGTACTCATGTTCTATTAAGTTGTTCCAAAGGTTTTCAGGCTTTAGCTCCATCAATCTATTTGTTTGGTGGTGATTTTAATTCGATGTACATCGTAAGGAAGTCAGACTGACATTTGCGTGATGATTATTGTCTATGGATCGTAACTATCTGTGATTTCGTTGTTAAAATTTTAAGGATCACATTGATTTTATTTCCGGGTTTCAAAATAGAATATGGGCGTATGTTTTAATAATACTAACAGCTGCAACAATAACTGATCGAGAAAATCTCGTGTTTCCCAAAATTTTAAAGCATGACTTGAGCTATAGGCTAGTGGCAGAAAATAAAGTATATTTAGTAGGGAATCTGTTTGCATAACATTTGTTTTTTTATCATATACATGACAATAAACCCAAGATTTTGCTATTTATACCTTAAAAGTATATTAACAATCACACATTGCTATAGAAGTGGCTGACCCTCGTATTCACCAATGTTCTATAAATCTTTCAATAGCTATTGAACCCATAAGTATTCGTTGTTATACCAACTATAAATAAATTATCTAGGGAATGTAGTTACTTTAGATTCGCTCTATTGGAAACACTGGAAATTAAAGAAAATGTGTCATTGAAGCTCCAATCACAAGCACTATTCAAGGTGCTCACATTTATTTTGACGATTTCTGTCATAATGACATTTTCAATTTATACTTTCAATAGCTTATTGCCCGTATTCACCAACATCCCTTAAACTTTATAGGTCCCATAAGCTATTGAATGGATAAATTGACAACGCCATTGTGACATAAAATGCCAAAACAAATGTCAAACACCTTGAATAGCACTTGTGATTAGAGCTTTGATGGCACCTTTTGTTTAATATTTCAGTGTTTCCAATAGAGAGAATCTAAAGTAACTACATTCCCTAGATAATTTATTTATTGTTGCTATAACAACGCATACTTATGGGTTCAATAGCTATTGATAGATTTATTGAACGTCTGTGAATACGGAGGCCATGAACCTATAAAGTTTATGGGATGTTGGTGAATACGGACATGATTCTTGTAATTTTAATGAATTCAGCTGATCAACAATAGCAAATATCAACTGTTTACTTACGAACTCGGAGAAAACCGCTAACGTTTGAATCACAAAACATACTGTTTGAATCGTCAATACTCTCGTAGAATTCTCGACTCAAAATCATAATACTGTGTAAGTTAGGTTGTCTATAATGAACTTGGACAAACACCCTGTATATACTGCCAAACGAATGGCAACCTTCACTTTGTTGGGATTAATCATATGATTCTGACGTTTCTAATTGAAATAAAAAAATATGGGCGAGCAGGCAGAACACCCCGCTGAAAACATGGAAAACGGCTTCAACAACGCCGACCACAACGAGTCCGATGCTGAAATGAGCGAGGACGACGATTTGGACGACATGCCGCAGGAAGGCAAGTTGTTGTAAAATGCAATCAAGCAACAGTTAATTTTAAAACAATTTTAGAGTTTGAAGCACTCAACAACCAGATGGACGAACTGAACTCTGCATTGGATAATATTGAGCAGAAGAATGATAATATATATTCAGAACTATTGAAACTGTTGCAGGCCAACAGGGAGATTCGTCAACAGATGCAGGGTAAAACCTCTGAGGAAAGCACGAATGATAAACAAGCTGTTTGAATATATATATATATCTCATTCCAATATGTTGTTCTATAATATCAAATATAGATTAGCTATGTATTAATTAAGTATTTGTCAATACTATATTGAGCCTTAAACTATAAACTATTTGCAAAGTGAGTTTTGAGTGAAGTAATATGTATTATATAGAATAGGCAACACTACCAAATTGAATATATTTAATGTTTTATAGTTAAAGTGCTCAACAGGTGACACTTCAGGTTTAAAATAGATTTATTTTATGTTGTTGCAGTATTGATTGTACATTTATGTTATTATTAAATTCAAGCATTTATTTATGGGAAACATTTTTTTTTCTGCTAGTTTAACATTGTCTCTGCAAAAATATGCAAGTTTATAAATGCACAATCCAAAAGAATAGTCAATTTTATTGACTAGATATACATCCAACAATTGGCTAATATATTTTATTATACCACTACATTGTAAATTGTAGATTATTTATCCAAACTAACTTCAATATTAATGCACAGTAGCTAGAATTGTTTGATGTATATATCCTAGTTATCAATAGTTATAAGTTGACTAGCCTTATTAGTCAACTTTATTTATATCTAGGTTATATACATACAACAATTTTAGCGAATTAGAACATTGTAATTTCTTAATTTCACACAGAAATCTGATAAATTCAGAAACATTTTAAATTAACTTTCACTTATTATATAAAGCTGCTTGCCAATATATTTATTTAACTTAGTATGTACTGATTACTGCTTGCTTACCATGTGAGTGGTTTCAGAAACACCGAACAATAGAATCATGTAACTATAAACATGATTCTATTGTTTAGTGTTTCTGAAACCACTCACATGGTATGCAAGCAGTAATCAGTACATACTGAGTTAAATAAATATATTGGCAAGCAGCTTTAAATTTTTCTGAATATTGTTTAAACCATTCCAAGAAGAGTGTTATCCTATGGAAAAAAGTATGCGAGCAAAGGTAGGGTGGGTTGGTGTACCCCACCAAACTATACCCGTCCACTATTTCAAATGACTTGAACTCTACACTACATGTTGGTAGATCAATCTAAAACTACTCTTACATAAAAATCAACTCGGAATATATAACCCTTATCATACTATTCCCCCTCACCTCTAATTCATTTACTCTCCCACACCAGCATTTTGTGGATTTCCACGCCCTTCCCATCCTCTCTTAACATTCACTCACCTTTTTGCAATCCTCAATCCACTCTGCTTTCACACCCTAATATTTGTTGCTTAGATGCCACCATGTGTCACTCCCCTTACTACACAGTGCACATGTGATCTATCTTTTCCCTCTCTTCTGAACTATATCTCACTCTTGCCATGAGATATATAACTTGGGGTTTCCTCTGCACTTGCCACCTTACATAACTAGGGTTATATGAACTCTCAGTCATTCGCACCTGCTTTTCTCACCACTCCATTACTCTTAAGGAACCATCGTTGGTCTCTTTTCATTACGTCCAAAACTTCCACCCTATAGACTATTTTTTCGCACCAACACAGCGTCCTTCATCCTGTCCAACGAGCCCATATATATGCCCTTGCGGGTTAGATACAAACGGAAGGGGGAGAAATGTTTACATTTTTCTGAGCAGGACCCTTAACACCCTTTAACTTTTTCTCGTACACAGCCATTATTCGACTACTTCCATCCTAAAGTAACAAAACTAGACATGGTCCTTAACACCCTTTACCTTTTTTTCGTACACAGCCATAATTCGACTACCTCCATCCCAAAGTAACAAACCTATCCCGTCCTCCTGCTCGACGAATTAGTACCTTGAAGTGGTGAGCAGGCTTAATCACATTTACATTGAAAATATCTCAGTTATATGTACAAAAACTTGTATTATCAGATCTCAATTCTACTCTTCACTGTTATTTTATTAGTTATTCATTTAATTTGTAACCTACATACTTCAACATTCTCTTGCTTAATGTATTGAAATTTAATGTGTTCAGTTAAGTCAAACAATACACTACACAATACAATTTGAAAAATACTAACAAATCAGTGCTAATCATATGTAACTTCATTAAATGACTTTGCAATGATTAACACACAATTTTTGTAAATTTATTTTCAATTCACTAATGCCTTTTTCTATGTACATGTGAAACCAAAACTAATTCATTTCAAAATTTTGATACATTTTAAACGACAGCTGACTGAAAATTTATGATTTGCACAACTTTTTATGATTTATTTTATTGGCGATTCAAGCCGGTTGATACTCCATCTGGTGGCAGGAAATGAACTACATTTAGTAGGGAATATGTTTGCATAACATTTGTTTTTTCATCGTATACTTGATTATAGAGCCAAGGCTATACTATTTATACCTTAAAAGTACATTAACAATCGTGCATAATTGTAGAAGTGGCTGAAATCATATGATTTTAATACAATCAACTGATCAAACAATAACAAAGATCAGCTGTTTACCTACTACTTTTAAGAAAACCGTTAACGTTTGAATCGCGAATAGTTAAATACGAATACGAGTGAAATTTGAAATAAATACGAATAAATTATTCTTTTGTAGAACGGCAAAAGAATAAAATTTATTCGTATTTATTTCAAATGTCAGTCGTATTCGTATTTAACTATAAAATAAATCATAAAAAGTTGTGCAAATAACATTTAGATAATTCTATAGCTGTTGTTTTAAACTAATTCCGGTTTATTTATTAATTTCAAATGGTAATAGTTGATGGATTAATTAAATCCAGACTAACCATGTATAAATTATTATTATTTTAATATCCACCCTTAATTGTACCCTTCACCCCATCGGGACAGTGTTCTTTTATCCAAACCGATTCAAATCCAAGTTAGTCTACAAGAAACAGATTAGATCGCCTATATGGAGGAAACATAAATAAAACAATATAATATACACATTTATTTATATTACAATATACATTTTCAAAACAAAATATCGCTTCAACAAACAAGCAAATTTAAAACATCAATTTAGGCAGCCTACATATTGTTAAGTATATGAAAATATTAATGCCGCCAAAAGCGTCTTATAAAAATAGGCCATTCGGTACAATATCGAGCGCTTACAGAAAATGCAGACTCTCAACCTCCTTCCGTGTCAACTTATTAATATTTACTTCTAATTTAAGATAATCTAAACACTCGGTTCCATCGCCATATGGTGTCTTAAAATATACACACACCGAGTTACACGGGTGCTTATTTATCTCATTCTTCTTTTACTTAAAGTATATTCATTAGACATAATTATTTTTAATTAGAAGAGAAGTAACTCTAAGTAACCAGCGGATTGCAATGAAAATCCTAATTGTAATTATGAATCAATATTTTGCATATCGAAATTAAATGTATCGAAACAATTTATTGAACATGTTCACTGTCCTTCCCTGTTTCCATGAGTTACTTCTCACTAATAATTATTTTCTTAGCTTATTTGACTGATTGGCTTGATGTAAGAAACACGTGTGTTCCACGCGATGTTACAGACTAGTTCGCTCCCTAAAATAAACCGGCATCACCAACAATTGATAAGTAAAGGATGATATGTAGCGCCGACGCCCGGTTTCTCCAACGAATCTTAACTAGTTTAAGACCGTCTCAACAATAAGACGGTCTTAAAGCGTTGCACCAAACAGAAGCTCAGAGCTCATCAGAGTCTTATATATAGTCACGTTTTAAATTTTTATTCTGTTGCACCAAACATATGTAGATCTTACTTAGTCTTAGTCTTACAATGTAAGACCGTTTTAAGATCCGATTTGTGTTTGCTGCAACGCTTTAAGAGCGTCGAATTATTAAGACGGTCTTAAACTAGTTAAGATTCGTTGGAGAAACCGGGCGCGAGTGTCTTATGCATGGTGATTTGTTTATATTTGTAGTCACTTTTGTTTTAGCCATTTTTAGTGAACTATATTTAGGTATTACGGTATTAATTCAATTGTCTAGTATTTTAAACGTAAATCAACGATCTTTGATTAGTTTTGTTCACGGTGTATTAACATTCTGTGATAATTTGGTAGTTCGCAAACCACCACCGTATGCGCCACCATTCATCCTTTACTTATCAATAGAACAGAAGAGAGGAGACAAATATGTATATTTTATCAAACTAGTGGGTAAATAACTGATCCTTCTGAGATGTCTTCTCTATACACAACTATTGCGCAAAAACTTGCCATGATAGTTAACAAACTGTGAACACCTTGAATGATTACAATAAAATTTAGAATATTAATAGTTCTCAAGAAGTTGTATCATATCATTCTGAACACATATTTTGTAGGACCCACGCGTTATATAATTGTGTACATGATTTAAATTAATAGTTTAGATTATCTTAAATTAAAACAGTTACCACACAATTAACAATCGCCTTTACCCTCTGGGAGGAAATTAATCGACGCCGAATTGATGCAGAATCGCTTCTTGGTGGGCGCCGGCCCATCGTTGAAGACATGCCCCAGGTGGGAGTCGCACTTCGAGCAGGTCACCTCCGTTCTGATCCGACCTGGTTGGGTTATCAGGAGTAGAAGGTTAGCTCCGACTGTAGTGGGCGGGGGGTTGGTTGGTTGTGCCGGTTATTGGGGGAAATTTGGAGACATAGTGGAGTTTGCAACGTGTGTCATAATTTATCAGAAAAGCGTTAGATATTTTAAACGGATGACGCAAGACAAGAGCGTGGTTGGAGTGTAAGAGGGGTGACAGGGAGGTGGTTGGTAGAGAGAAAACAGTATGATTAGCCTCCCGAAACAAAGAAAAGAAGTCAAACAACACATATTGCTCACTAGAAACAATAAATAGGGAAAGATAGTTTACAAAAAAATATATAGGCGTTTATAATACAAAATAATAAGCGGGTTTCGTGGCGAATGGAACTCTATATCTCAATATATCAAAACAAACTTTTGACTATTTGTCTTTACTATGATCCGGCTCTTGATTTTTTTTAACTGGCTATTGAACAACCGGCCCATCGGAGAATAAAACTATTCATGGAATAAGTTTTAGATATTGATGCCAATATCTCATTCTCCAGTTAATGTCAATTGTAGAATCGGGCCTTACCCCCGTATTCACCGACGTTCCATAAATCTATCAATAGCTATTGAACCCATAAGTATTCGTTGTTATTGCAACAATGATACAAATATTTAGGGAATGTAGTTACTTTAGATTCTCTCTATTGGAAACACTGAATAATTAAACAAAAGGTGTCATCAATGCTCCAATTACAAACGCTCTTTAAGGTGTTTGACATTTGTTTTCGGATATTCTGTCACAATGACGTTGCCAATTTATCCATTCAATAGCTTATGGGACCTATAAAGTTTATGGGATGTTGGTGAATACGGGCATTAGACGTTTAGATACTGGCACTAGAACGATACGTCCTCTCGCATAATGCCTTTATAACTTCTTTATAATCATTACTAAGTAAAACACCTTTGGTGTCGCGGTTTGTTCAACTAGCGCGACTAATCTGTGCGCTCAATTCGCCCTCACGTGTGTTCTCCGAGCTACAAACTACCATACTCTTTTTTTTGCAAACACCGCTCTGAAAATCCGCGTCAATTACTGCGAGCGCAATCCGTGCAGTGCCGTGCATTGCGTTTCCGTGTCGGGGGACGTGTGGGGGCGCGCACACACACAACACACAAATCGGACAATTGTCCCGGCCAATTTATCGTTTAAAATGCCGCTAACTTGATTAACGAGCGTGCCGCGACGGTTTGGTGCATCTCGCAGCTTCAGGAAGGGGGCTACCGAACGGGACACCTTGTGCATCCCATATAAAATAAACGCCGGAGGTGTTTGCAGGGTTTTTGGAAGTGCAACCGTGTGACGTGTGGACGATGAACTCGCGCGATTTGAGACGGATATTCGCGTGTATCAAGCGACAGGTGAGTTGCAATCAACTGTGATTTTGTAACTTAAAAGACAACTGTCTCTTTCTATCTGGCATTAATAATAACTTTATCTGATTCTAATCGACGTTTATTCTGAACTACGGTAGTTACGACATTTATGCACGTATTCACCAACATCCCATAACCTTTATAGGTCCCATAAGCTATTCGCGATTCAAACGTTAACGGTTTTCTTAAAGGTAGTAGGTAAACAGCTGATCTATCTTATTGTTTGATCAGCTATAATAATGCGTGATTGAATGGATAAATTGACAACGTCATTGTGATAGATTATGCCAAAACAAATGTCAAACACCTAGAATGGCGCTTAAAATTGGAGCTTTGATGACACCTTTTGTTTAATTATTCAGTGTTTCCAATAGAGAGAATCTAAAGTAACTATATTCCCTAGATAATGTATTTATTGTTGCTATAAGAACGAATATTTATGGGTTCAATGGCTATTGATAGATTTATGGAACGTCGGTGAATACAAGGGTCTGGGGCGTAATTCCTGACCCTCGTGATGAGGTGACTTGACACACTTATTGTTGCTACAACAACGAATACTTATGGGTTCAATAGCTATTGATAGATTTATGGAACGTTGGCGAATACGGGGGATAGAGTGGGTGATTCAAGTCAGTAGATAATCTATTTTGTGGCTGGAAATAAACTACTGAAATAGTGGGTGATCTGGAAGTCTATTTTGCTACAAAAAAAAATAATAAACAATTATTCAGAACGCTCTGAATGCCATGACAACCAGAGTAAACAAGTTTCAGAGTTGGTATCCATGAAGTTTGACAACTTTGACAATGAAATAGGTAATTCATGTTTTGATACTTTTGTACTCATAATCTAAACGTAGGAAATTATTTAATAAATCCACGAAATTGCGGTGATTCATTATGAAGTACCAAGGGACTTGCTTTAATAAACTATTTTAATAGTTTCAGAGTTGGCACGCGTACATTTTGACACTTGACCTGTCACAATGTATCTTATTGTGACAGGTTAAGTGTCAAAATGTACGCATGCCAACTCTGAAACTATTGAACATTGCACTCAGCGTTTAGTCACAATTGACCAGCAAAGCGACACCTATGTCCGTATTCACCAACATTCCATAAACTTTATGGGTCCCATAAGCTATTGAATGGATAAATTGACAACGTCATTGTGATAGAATATGCCAAAACAAATGCAAACACCTTGAAAAGCGCTTGCGATTGGAGCTTTAATGACACCTTTTGTTTAATTATTCAGTGATTCCAATAGAGAGAATCTAAAGTAACTACATTCTACTATCAGAGTTTATGGTAGTGGATTCATACATATTAATACATACGATAAGAAAACAATACTCTTGCAACAAACAATCAACGGAAATTTAAATAATTCAATAACGAAAACTTGGCGCCAAAAGTATATGTCACCTTTTCGGGCCGGCGCAGTGGTAATTCTATAGGTCAATAAGGTTCACTTCTATCCACTACCATGCGACATCTACAATCCTAGTAAACCCTCGATAAAAGAATGTATGCATGTGTTCATGAATCTGAAACTAGCATATGACTCAGTTTCTAGGGGTAAACATGTATTATAATTTCGAATGGAAGAGGAAGGGATGGAATGGGTCAGAAGGATGTACAAAGAGTGGTGAGTAAGACCAAGTGTGAATGGAGAAGCCTTGCAAAAATTAAATAGTGTCAAGTCACCTGATCATCACGAGGATCAGGAATTACGCCGCAGACCCCCGTATTCACCGACGTTCCATAAATCTATCAATAGCTATTGAATTAAATATTCGTTGTTATAGCAACAATAATATAAATATTTAGGGAATGTAGTTAGTTTAGATTCTCTCTATTGGAAACACTGAATAATTAAACAAAAGGTGTCATCAATGCTCCAATCGCAAATCCTATTCAAGGTGTTTGACATTTGTTTTGGCATATTCTGTCACAATGACGTTGTCAATTTATCCATTCAATAGTTTATGGGACCTATAAAGTTTATGGGATGTTAGTGAGTATGGGCATGAGGGATTTAATCAGCCGGTTTGTATTTGAATTTAACACAGAAAACCTCTCAAAAATTGTAAAAGGTGATTCGCGAAAAATCGCCCGCGATATGTCTTAAGACTATTACATCTAGCAATTACGTGTATTAAATAATTTAATTTAATATTTTGAGGTTGATCGTATAAAGTTCCATCCACAACTTTAGCGCTGCCAAATTTAGTATTAAGCCACACTAGAAGAAATTTAGTACATAAAGAAGAGGACTAATTTAAATTAGGAATACACAAGGAAAAACTAACTGGCACAAACAATAATAAATTATAAAAGTAAACATAATTATCAGCAAAATCCTGTTGGTTTTTAAAGACTATATGCAACAAAAACCTTACAAAATGTTAAACTAAATTGCTACAAGAAGGCTTTGTTATGCATTAAGGTCGTTTTTGATAAGACAATTTCTTAGCTCAAAAGTTGTTCAAGAAATTAATTCATATATCCTCCTCCCATACAATTTGTCCTTGACAAATAGAACGCGTTATATTTTTCCATTCATCCACCATCCAATTCAATATTTCAAATAATTTGTTGTATGTTACGAGACAATTTAGATTGTCTCGCATCTTGACTAACTTTTGAGTCAAGAAATTGTCTTGTCTAAGACGACCTTAAGGCTACTAAATGTGAACTAACATTTGATTTGAGATCCTTCATTATATCTATGAAAAAAAAAACACATTTGATAAAAACTGCTATGAACTAAGTTCATATAATTTTTTTTTCAGCTTTCACCTGTCAGAGTTTGTCATAGAGCTAGATCATCCGGTATAACGGGATGGCTAATGAGAAAATTCATTTCGTACTTTCCTCTTTATACATATTATATATATATATATATATATATATATATATATATATATATATATATATATATATATATATATATATAATACTATATGAGTATAATATGTAATGAAGAAAAAATTAAATTTACAAAAGAAATATTTTTAAATTACTATTTTATAAATAATACCGAGATTACGGGCCATTTAGGGCCGATTCTACAATTGATACTTAACCGGAGAATAAGGCTATTGGTGGAATAAGTTTGAGATAATAAGGGCCTGTATTACAATTGACATTTAATTGGAGAATAAGGATATTCGTGGAATTAAGCTTGAGATATTAAGGGCCTGTATTACAATTGACATTTAATTGGAGAATAAGGTTTTTCGTGGAATAAGTTTGACATATTGGCATTGGGGTTGGTTCTACAATTGACATTTAACTGGAGAATAAGGCTATTCGTGAAATAAGTTTTACATATTGGCGTCAATATCTCAAACTTATTCCACGAATAGCCTTATTCTCTGGTTAAATTTCGATTGTAGAACCGGCCCTAAATATCTCAAATTTATTCCACGAATAGCCTTATTCTCCGGTTAAATGTCAATTGTAGAACCGATCCTTATTAATTTAAAAAGAATCCTGAAATATTTTATCGATTTAAATATTTAATATGTTTGATAGAGTAGATACAAATTGATCTGTTTTTTTCATTCTGGATACCTTTATATTTCTTATAATCACAACTACAAACTATGCCCATCCACTATTTCAAATGGCTTGAACTATGCACTACATTGTTTCTCACATATTTTTACGAAGTAGGCGTAAATTAACAAATGAAATTCATGGATTAATTCAAAGTAACGGATGACAGTGTAGTGCATAGTTCAAGTCATTTGAAATAGTGGACGGGCATAGTTTGGTTGGTGGGGGCCTCCCGCCCACCCCACCTTCGCTCACATAGTTTTTTCATTGGATATAGATGTTTTATACTGTATAAACTATTCCAAGAAGAGTGTTATCCTATGGAAAAACTATGCGAACAAAGGTGGGGTGGGCGGGCGTCCCCCACCAACCAACCTATGCCCATCCACTATTTCAAATGGCTTTAACTATGCACTACACTATTTATCCATAATTTTTTATAATTAAATTAATGTAATTTTTTAATTGAAGACTAATTAAAAAAAATACATGTGAAAAATAATGTAATGCATAGTTCAAGTCGTTTGAAATAGTGGACGGGCATAGTCGGGTTGGTAGTAAATTATTTATTTATTTATGTAATTTGTTTACATGTATTACTATTACTAATAATTATTGCATTATTGTCGCTTGATGATTTATTCATTATCAAAATGTATCCACGGAATAGCCTTATTCTCCAGTTAAATTGTAGAACCCGCTCTAAATGGTCCTGATTCTCGGTGTTTTAATTGCTATTACATCATATTTTGTATGCGAAAAGTGATTAATTTCAGACTATTTAATTTCATAACAAAACTCGATACGGCAACATAAAATCTAATTCAGTAATCAATACCAATCCAGTTATAAAATTACCATGTGCTGACCATGAACATCTCCCAAATGGAGATACAAAGAAGGTCAATTGAATGAGGCCAAAAGAAACCTGCCTATATGAATTAAGTTACACTAAACTAGGTGATGTTGCGAAATTACAATGGTAGCACAAACACCGGAAATTAATTGTATAAATATAACTGATTATAATCCCGACTACTATATTTATCACTTTCCGTCATTGCGGTACTGATAATTGAGTGGGAATTAATAAAATTCTTAACAATTGTGAATAATAAACACAAAATAAATTTCCTCACAATACATACTTAAGTAGTGATAAGAAATACTTGAAAATATTTGTAATTACAATCGCCATACCATTGTGAAATCAGTTCTACTAATTAAAAATTTCAATTGTAATAAAATATTATTTGTTTTTCTCTTTTAGCCCATTAACGTCTGACTAATAAATAAATATTAACTTATTAAAATATAGTATTATATTAATTACAATTATAAAATTATAGCCTACACCGAAAGGTAAAAGGCAATTGATAATATATATATATATATATATATATATATATATATATATATATATAAAATTATAAAAATATAATTATACGCCGATGTAGTACAGTTAACACCTCCGTTTTATTAACGGGCGGTTCGGGTAGTCGCTACCATTTGTCGTTAGGATACAATTAACGTGTTGTTAAAAAATACGTTCCCGAGTTTTCTAAAATGTCTTGGATCTATTTTCTAAAGTAGCAAGTCGAAATACTCACATACATTATCACGCGGCAGGACCCCCAAAAGCCAGATACCGAATTGTAACCAATATAATATCTACTACAATAATTATTTATTAGTCCGATGCCCGTATTCACCAACATCCCATAAACTTTATAGGTCCCATAAACTATTGAATGGATAAATTGACAACGTCATTGTGACAGAATATGCCAAAACAAATGTCAAACACCTTGCATAGTGCTTGCGATTGGAGCTTTGATGACACCTTTTGTTTAATTTTGCAGTGTTTGCAATTGAGAGAATCTAAAGTAACTACATTCCCTAGATAATGTATTTATTGTTGCTATAACAACGAATACTTGTCGGACCAATAGCTATAGATAGATTTATGGATCGTCGGTTAATACGGTTGTAAAGTCCTGGTTTCCTAGCAAGCGGTGTCGATAAATACGGCCGTTTCTGACGTCATTTATACATTACAAGATACGTTTTAAGTACATGTAATTGAATAACTCACCAGGTTCTAGTGTAATTCATGATATTTTCTCAATACTTTGAAGTATACCTCTCTTTGGATTACCAGATATTTTTAAATATACGTAACAGAAATGTGCGACGTCAAATACGGCCGCTTTTGTCGACACCGCTTCCTAGGAAACCAAGGCTTTACCCCCGTATTCACCAATGTTCTATAAATCTATCAATAGCTATTGAACCCATAAGTAATCGTTGTTATAGCAACAATAAATTAATTATCTAAGGATTGTAGTTATTTTAGATTCGCTCTATTGGAAACACTGAAAAATTAAACAAAATGTGTCATTAAAGCTCCAATCACAAGCGCTATTCAGGTGACATTAATTTGATCATGTCTGTCATAATGACATTTTCAATTTATACATTCAATAGCTTATGGGACCTATAAAATTTACGGGATGTTGCTGAATACAGGCATGAGACGCCCAAACATTAACTTATATTTACTAAATTTGATAAATATTTTGTTTTTTTTTTGTTTGATAACTGGTGATATTACTTAAAATAAAATGTTAAAACCGTATTAAAAAACAAATAATCTAAACTACCATCTCTTATTAGCTAAATTCTAATATTATCTTCGGTTTTATATAGAATAATAAACTCAAATTACTACAAAATGTTTATTGATGTAATAAATTAAAGAAAATAAGCCTTCTTGCAAATTAAACCAATCTCAAGCAACACACAAGCTCAAAACTTACCACCACTAGTGTCTGGAGACAGTTTCACCTTCCCCTGCTCTAGAACATCATTAAAAGCAGGCCATCCGCATCCGCTATCATATTTAGTGTCCGAACTAAAAAGAGGCTGCTCACAGCACAGGCACACATACAATCCCTTATCATAGGTCTTATTGTAGCACCCTGTAATCACACAAACCAGATACATCCATTGGGGAATTAAGAAATTTTCTGACTGGAGGGGTTTTATGGTTTCATGACTATTATAATGGAAAGAGAGCATGTGCGTGTATGTGAGTTTGTATGTGTATGTGCGTGTGCGTGTGCGTGCGCGGGTATGTGAGTTTGTATGTGTATGTGCGTGTGCGCGTATGTGAGTTTGTAAGTGTATGTGCGTGTGCGTGTATGGGAGTTTGTATGTGTATGTGCGTGTGCGTGTATGGGAGTTTGTATGTGCGTGTGCGTGTATGTGAGTTTGTATGTATATGTGCGTGTGTGTGTGAATAAAATTTCAGGAAAAAGGATGAACGGATCGGAAATTTGGTTTTGTTAAATTACTACAGGACAGACTTTCTGAATTAATATTAAATCAACATTTAATAGATTTCGGTTCGACTTTCGCATTTTGACATTTTGAAATTTTGAAATTTTCACATTTTCAAATTTTGAAATTTTCACATTTGGACATTATCAAATTTTGAAATTTACATGACTATTATAATGGAAAAATTCTATTGAAATTTTCACATTTTGAAATTTTAAAATTTTCACATTTTGACATTATCAAATTTTGAAATTTACATGAATATTATAATGGAAAAATTCTATTGAAATTTTCACATTTTGAAATTTTGAAATTTTCACATTTTGATATTATCAAATTTTGAAATTTACATGACTATTATAATGGAAAAATTCTATTGAAATTTTCACATTTTGAAATTTTCACATTTTGACATTATCAAATTTTGAAATTTACATGACTATTATAATGGAAAAATTCTATTGAAATTTTCACATTTTGAAATTTTGAAATTTTCACATTTTGACAGTATCAAATTTTGAAATTTACATGACTATTATAATGGAAAAATTCTATTGAAATTTTCACATTTTGACATTTTCAAATATTGAAATTTTCACATTTTGACACTTAATACATTTTCAAATTTCAAGTTTTCACATTTAGTGACATTTTTAAATTTTGAAATTTTTACATTTGGACATTTTCAAATTTTAAAATTTTCACATTTTGACATTTTTACAATTTGAAAAGCCATGAGGCTTTTCAGCCGGTAAAGGGCAAAGTCGAAATTATTATATATTATTTATTGATGACTATTTTTTCCTCAATATCAATATATATATATATATATAGCACATTCGAAAAGTAAAAGTAATTTTCTCTAAAGATTTTGGCATGTTTTGTTGGAGATTTCGTATTAACACCCCAACTATCCCTCCCTAAGATCCACGACTGCCATTACCAATACACCTTTATATCCTATATATTTTTTTAGTAATAATTTGTAAACGAATATCACTTTAAATAAATTAATATTACCTGTAAAGGGCCTCTCAGTGCCCTTCTCCTGCGTCACCTGGTACTGCAACGGCGTCAGCCGCTTCCTCAGCTCCTCCTTGTCGACCATTTTCACTGTCAATATTCGTGTGTTATTTACGAACGCACAAGGGTCGCTGCTGCTACTCACGTGACGATAGAGTGCGCGGCGACGACGTCCACGTACGGTTGCTGCGCTGCAAGAATGTGGCCGAAATGCGGCGGATCATAACACGAGTGTGGCGCACTTCAAAAATAAAACTGGGGGAAGCGGACGTGCGTTGCGTAACCTAGAAATTTCACGGCCCTGTGACAGATAAACGGGCGCCGTTGTCACGTCTCGCCGCGCTTCTCTAATTAACGATCGAGTTGTAATAATCGAGCTTGATTACGAGCGAGCGGTAATAATAGAAGTTGTTTGAGGGCGAAATGATGTCATTTAGGTTAGGTCAGGTCAGGTTAGTAGATAGGGTATCATATGTTGAAAGGTAATATAGATGAGTAAATAAGTTTCATATTTCAAAAACTAAAGTAAATTATACTTACTCGCTTTATCTTCTAAATTATTATTAATTTTATAACTCCAATGCCCGTATTCAATAACATCCCTGATGCCCGTATTCAATAACATCCCTGATGCCCGTATTCAATAACATCCCTGATGCCCGTATTCGCCAACATCCCATAAACTTTATATTTCCCATAAGCTATTGAATGGAAAAAGTGACAACGTCATTGTGACAGAATATGCCAAAACAAATGTCAAACAACTTGAATAGCGATTGTGATGTGAATGTTTATTACACTTTTTGTTTAATTATTCAGTGTTTCCAATGGAAGGAAACTAAAGTAACTACATTGTCTAGATAATGTATTTATTGTTGCTACAACAACGAATACTTATGGGTTCAATAGCTATTGATAGATTTATGAAACGTCAGTGAAAAATTCTCTCAATTGCAAACACTGAATGATTAAACAACATGTGTCATCAAAGTTTCAATCGCAAGCACTATTCAAGGTGTTTGACATTTGTTTTGGCATATTCTGTCACAATGACATCGTCAATTTATCCATTCAATAGCTTATGGGGCCTATAAAGTTTATGGGATGTTAGTGAATACGGGCAAGTTTAAATATCAAGAATATTATCAATTCTACTTATAACTTGCAGCCTAATTTAGATCACTCATCCAAAATTGCTTTACTGTAAAGATGCTAATAATTCATGAACAATTTCGATTGAAAGAAAATTAATTGTCGCTATTTAAAGTTTAAATTTCAAGAATATTGTACAGTACTGAAGTACTATTTGTATTTACAATATTCTTGAAATTTAAACGGTGAAATTTAATATCGGAATTGTTCGTCAATTTTTAAAGCAATTGTGGGTGAGTGAATTGGGTTAGGTTACTAAGTAGCTTATAGCTTATAGCTTATGGGACCTATAAAGTTATGGGATGTTGGTGAATACAGGCATCATTATTCTAAAATATTGACAGTATTATTGATCGTGTAAGGTGTAAATATAAAGCTCTAATAAAGCTGACGATATCCTTGGATATATGAAATCCAGCTCTCACCTCTCTCTCTCACTAAATTTTTGTCTGTTTATTGTTCCCTGTCTCGTGCCATTTTTTTTGTTACTTACTACCTGTCACGCCCGATTCTTCATCGGTTTCGATGTGGCGCCATGATGCGCCGCCACTTCGACGTGATTCAGCGGTGGATCATGCGGCCGTTCACGTACTGCGGTCGGTCGACTGAGCTAGACCTGCTGCCAGACCTGGGGTCGCCGTTCATGGATCCGCAGGACCCGTTCACCACGTACACGTACAAGCGCGGCTCCTCGGCACGATTCAAAACGCTGAAACGGTCGCATGCCAAGGGTATAGAGATCATCTGGCCGGAGCTTGGGGGCCACTACGAACCGGAGTACCGTCTCTTTGTCAAGCTGATGTTGGGCTTCCTGCACTTTGCACATCAGACGTTCTTGATACCAACCGGTGCAGGTAATCAATCACGAGAGATATGGGAATTATTAGGATAGAGCAAGATTGATGTGCTCTAGCTTTTTGCAAACGTTTGTAATGTCTTCTAGTAAGAAAACGATATTCAGATTTTTGTTCATCTTCAGAACGGCTGCTGTAGACAATATTTTTTACCGTCTAATATTTCACACTGGGACCACTATGTGGACTAATTGTTTATAGCCATGCTACTATCCAGACCACCCTATATGTATTATTAAGTAATTGTAGGCAAAAGAGTTGAATAGTTCTATTTTCGGCAGTGCCACTCTAGATATCTGCTTTTTTTTGCTGATAGCCCATAATCCTGCCATCTGTCTAGCGAGATTTAAGTTAGAAAGTAAGAACAGTTGATCCACACATATATTCCTGCCATCGAGAGGCTACGTTGGTTGACGCAGAAACGGATGGCAGGAATATAGGCTTACTACTTACAAAATGGCTACCCTTGATTCGCGAATATAGTACTAGTTACTGTATATTAGGGGTTACTAACCTTTTGAGTACTTTGGGCGACATACACCCGTATTCACCAATATCCCATAAACTTTATAGGTCTCATAAGCTATTGAATGGATAAATGGACAACGTCATTGTGACAGCATATGCCAAAACAAATGTCAAACACCTTGACGCTTGCGATTTGAGCTTTGATGACACCATTTTGTTTAATTATTCAGTGTTTGCAATAGAGAAAATCCAAAGTAACTACAATCCCTAGATAATGTATTTATTGTTGCTATAACAACGAATACTCAATAGCTATTGATAGATTTATGGAACGTCGGTGAATACAGGGGATATTGTTTTAAATGCTATGTGGGACGGGCATCAGAGATCAGAGATGTGAAATGGGCCTTATATGTACACAATAAGGCCCAATTCACATATAAGTGGCGTCGGGCGGAGGCGCGGTGTAGGCGAGGTGCAGGCGCGACGTCGCACAGGCGATTGTGATGTCCATATGCAGTGAAGAGGCGAAGGCGCGGTGCTGTCGCGGCGAGAGGCACGACGCTTTCACGCCACCTCTATATAAACATGTGGTGCAATGCCCACTTAGGTGACGAGGCGCGGGCAGATGCCTAGTGCCTCTCGTCGCGCCGGCACCGCGTGCCTATTCGCCTAAGACACGGTAGTCGAAGAGGCGAAACTCTTCCACGCCGCCTCTATGTAAATATATGGTGCATTGTCCACCCCTTCATTGCATATGCACATTACAATCGCCTGTGCAACGTCGCGCCTGCATCTCGCCTACACCGTGCCTACGCCCGACGCCGCTTATGTGTGAATTGGGCCTAAGACAAGCGGGGGACTTGGAATAGTCACGCGGTCGACCGAATAGAAAAACATTATTTTTAGGAATGGCACTAACATATATGTACTGGTGTATCGAAGATCCGCCGCCTATTGTGGATAGCTCGGAATTTGTGATCGAACTACCCTGGTGTTCCGATTTTGAGGAGTTTATGGAAATTGAAAATTATGATGAATATGAATCCAGCGACAGTTTGTCATTAAATTTTGAGTATTGAGTATTTAAAAATATATCGAGGTTTTCATGGCGTTGGGTTTTTTTCTTAAATAGTTTTAAGTAGATGAGTTGTTACATCCACTTGTTATTTTCACAATTTCTAGCTCAAAAGTTGTTCAAGAAATTAATTCATATATCCTCCTCCCATACAATTTGTCCTTGACAAATAGAACGCGTTATATTTTTCCATTCGATCTACCATCCAATTCTATATTTTAAATAATTTGATGGCATCTTGACTAACTTTTGAGTCTTGTCTAAAACGACCTTTGTGATTTTTCAAAGGAGCTATATAAGTTACGTAAGCCGCGTTCGTTTATGGTTTGGGAGTTCTTAACTAACTAAGACCAGCCCAGAACAGCTCCCGAACGATAAACAAAAGCGGCTATAGCTATATTTTATTTAACAGATATGACTAATCTAATTTTATGACGGCTAATAATTGAATTGTTCTTCAATCTTGCTCATACACTGAAGCGTTGAGTGAAAAATACTAGTCATTATTATTTAACACTCAACGATTGAATAAATTTCTGGTTGATAAGTCAAAAGACTGAATTATAAATTGAATGCAGTTTTTGTGACTATTTCAAGACGAATGTAAATCATATGTGTAAAATTATGTCTACCTTACCGATAAGTCAAAGGACTGAATTGTAAAATGAATGCAGTTTTGTGACTTTTTCAAGATGTGTAAGATTATGTCTACCGTACCCGACACACGTATTTTTCCATGCGACTACCATCTCTTTTTCATTCCGACAACACCCCGGGGAGCGCGTGCATACAAATTGCCCCCAAACTGTGGTGTGCATATTAATTTTGAAAATCGCCGCCATCCCCTACTCTCCCAAAACGCCACAAAAGCACCCTCCCCACTCTTGATTGCGCTCAGTTTTATCGGGAGCGCCGGTGCGCGTGCACGTCCCATCGCCCCACGGTACCGCAGAAAGCAAATGGCCGCGCGCTGTGTTGTTGTGTCGGCGCGCGTAGGATTTTGTTTTTATTTGGGCCCTTTTTGTCGCCGGCGTCTTATGCAATGAGCGAGCTACAATGAAGAATTACAAGAGCGTCTCCGTGCAGGTGATCGACAGCGACATCGCCCTGCTGCTGCCCCACGGCGTCTATGAGATCAAACAAATGGAGCCGAGATCTAGGTTAAAATCCATCCTGTTCGTCTGCGGGGCGCTCGCCCTCTTCGGCATCGTTGGATTCGGATATTTCTGCCCGGACAAAGTGAGTTGAGCATACAAAATATTCAGCGTATCCGTTTGTTTGATGATTTGGGTTGGTTAATTGTCTTGGGGTTAAATACCCCACACACAATTTAACCCTTAACTGACTGGACTGTGCTAGTAAGGTTCAACAAAACCCTGGGCAGTTTTATTTTTGTTTTTAATCGCCAAAACATAACAAAAGGGCATTGATATCTCATTATTACTACTTGTACTATAGAAAACATAGAACATTAATAATCTATTAATAATAAGAATGACGATTTTGTGATATAGCAAGTCCTAACATTCACATAAACCTAACACTAACACACAGCAGGTCAATAGGTACAGAATTGTTGTTATAAGTATATTGTCAACTAAGCAGCAACACCACACATCTAAAAAAGTATTCAGTTATTGAAATAACCAGCAGAGTTATTATAATAATAAATGTTTGAACTATACAACTATAAAGCAAAACTTAAATACATATAGGATATAATAACAAAATAAAATAAATTAATAAAGTTCAATACACCAAGAAACATCTGTCTTTCCTTGAATATGTGGACACTAAATTTTTTAAAGTCTGATGTTATAAGTTAATAGTCAGAATTAGTTGATAAGAATTTTTACTATATCACTAGACTCTCTGTTGGTTTGAAATAACAATAACTTTTAATGAGTTTAATTTGAAAATAATGTGTGTTTTGTGATATACAGGCTGGTTATGAACATCTGCCTCTCACATTAGAGAATCTCTGTATGTTTAAAATCACAGCATGTTCTTTTTGTATTTGTGCACCCAAATACTAAATATTATAACATTTGTTTTCATACAGGGTGTCCCTAAGCTGATCGCAGAAAAATAATCCCTTTCAGAATCCATAATAAAAATGGAGTTGTCATTTGAAAAAATTATCGATGACATCTTTGGTTGAAAAAAATTGACACTTTAAAATAAATATTTAAATAAAAAGTTAGCAATATACAATCAAAGTCACCTTTTCCATTCTTTTTTATCAGGCAGTCCCCTGCTATATCCACCACTTATCTACAATCTTGATATGTCTGTAGCCCACCCTTGCTTTTACTTATTTTGATATTTGTCTGAGTTTGCTCTCTGTACCCCTCCCTCCTGTAAAATTTCAACCACAGCCCGCCTTAACTTATCTAGAACTAATCTGACATTATTGACAAACATCCTAACTGGCAACTGCCGGCTAAACAAACACCTACACATGATGGGTCTGGTGGACAACCCGCAATGTAGAGAGTGCAATGAATAACTAGAAACAGCAGAGCATGTAATATACCTCTGCCCAGCTCTAGTAAACACTAGGCATCTAATACTAGGGGAGTGCTGGCCTAGTATGGTCAGCACTGGCAACTCCTCACCTGCCAGTTTTGCAGCTCACACACAAAATTGACTGGTGGGATGAGTGAGCAGCCTTACAGGGAGGTTTCACAATGGGCCCATTTTGAGGCCTAAGTATCTGTAGCTATGCTACCCTCCAGCCAACTATCCAGACCTCTCCCTCCACTACAGTCAGAGGGTGGATTTTTGAGCTATCGCAATGAATATTTGCTATTATTGCGAATGGTGTCGATTTGTGACCCTTCACTTCTTGAAAGGTGCAGCTTATCTTTGAAAGAACTGGAAGCTAGACTATAGTTATGTTTCGACATTAATTTTTGAGTGAATTCTATTAGTTCAGTACTATGAAACATATTCGCATTATAACGTATGGTAATAGCGATCGGTCAAAAATCGGACCCCAGGTCGTCGTCAATGTATATGTTAGCCCCCCTAGTTATTTTAAAAAATTTGAGGAGCTCTTTTGAGCAAAGTTAAAATTTTGGAAAATGTTTGAAAATAGTGCTGTAGATAAAGACATTAGCTTTTATAAATATTGATACTAAATATATTTAATGTTTTCAGGTATGTGCCTTAAGTACCAGGGAAACAATGCAGGTAACAATTATGAATGATGGAATGGGTAAGCCTTTGACAGCCACCAATAGCAAAGTAGGTTTGAGCTATGATGACATGCTCAATGACGATTTTGCCTTTGATATGGATTCACATGATGTTATGGTGTTCCTTCATATGCAAAAGACAGGTATTGTATATTAATCTAACCTTTATTGGTGTTGATAACTGCAGACATTAATGAAGATCTATTTCACATACAAACCCAATATTTCTTCAGGTGGTACATCATTCGGCAAACATTTGGTCCATGATCTGGACCTACAACGTCCATGCACGTGTCCATTAACCCGCAAAAGGTGCTACTGCTTCCGCCCCCATTCTAATCAAAGCTGGCTCTTCAGTCGGTACACGACCGGTTGGAAATGCGGTCTGCATGCCGACTGGACCGAGCTAACCAACTGCGTGGACGAAAAACTAGATGAAATGGAGGGCCACGTGGCAAAACGGCGCTACTTCTACATCACCCTGCTCCGCGAACCCGTCGCTAGATACCTTTCAGAGTTCAGACACGTGCAGCGCGGTGCCACCTGGAAAGGCAGTCGCCACCACTGCCACAACCGCGCTGCCACCGACCAAGAGCTACCACCCTGCTACGAAAGCGAAACCTGGGAGAACGTCCGCTTAGAGGAGTTCACTGCGTGCGACTCGAACCTTGCCGTGAACCGGCAAACGCGAATGCTCGCCGATTTGGAGTTGGTAGGTTGTTACAATAAAAAATACATGCCGGTGGCGGAGCGCCACGCTGTAATGCTGGCGAGCGCCAAAAAAAACCTGCAGTCGATGGCGTTTTTTGGTCTAACAGAGTTTCAGAAAATATCCCAGTATATTTTTGAGGAGACATTCAATCTACGATTCGCTATACCATTCGAGCAGAACAACGCGACGGTTTCCAGCCACACAATGCCGACGTTGACGGCCGAACAAGCCACCAAGGTGGCTCACTTGAATGATCTCGATATTGAACTCTATGAGTTCGCGAAGAAACTCCTGTTTGAGCGTTTCAATAAGCTGAAATCGCGCGACACCAGGTTTGAGCAGCGTTTTAGGCATTTAGGGGAGATACCCAACAAGTATGGTGTGACTGAGTTTGACTGGGATAAACTGGAGGAGGACGCCACGGTTAATCCGGTCTGACACGGTTTCGTACGTTACATGCACTGACAAATCATCCGATCACTACAGCCTTACATTATGAGTGCAAATTGATTGGTGGGGTAAACTACTACAACGACGTATATAATATATATATATTTTACTAACAGAGAGAGCGTATAATCTCGTGATGTATATATTTGAGGTAACAACGTAAGTCATTTCATCTTGTACATATTATTAAGGGCTCATTTATGATGTGAGGCTAACATATCTCCACCACAAAAGCGAACAAATTAGTTTTTAAGCTTATTTACTAAAACTAATCATACCAAAGATACCTAAACGGTCTATGTTTAAGCATTTTATCAACTGTTTTATTTTATTTATAGTTTATTCGTCTTGGCAGCTTTTAATTTAGTAGTAGATTTTTTTTATTTTACATTTGTCGATATAAAGTGCCTTTTGTTGTGGTGCAACAAATTTTATTATGTCGTGTGATCTATATACAACGTTTCTATCCACTGTGGGTACAATGTGTTTGCAGCTAACCATAATATATATGTACATGAAAATTATTCCCAGTCATAATGCTTTATACTAATTCATTTTACTCAAATTGGATATCAAACTATGAAATTAGTTTGTATACTAGTAGATCACACGAACATTAAACCATTTCAATGTTTTTATTTTTAAATATAAACAGCTGATATATCTCATTATGTTACTAGTCACAACTATAAAATGATGGTAACTTCACATATTCTCACGCACACACAAACAGGCTCACTTGTGGCACTTCCGGTTGTTTACGCACCCTTTTAAACGTTATCAAGAATCACAGGGTTCATTGTTGTTGATAAGTTGAGGAATTGAATGCGTCCAGTAGGCTTGATTTAGCTGCGAGTGGAATCGCATACTGCCATATCATATTTTTATTATTTTAAATTAATTAAATTTTTGTGTGTGTGTTCATTTTCAGGTGCACTGTATTAAAATTTAGTCGGAAATATAAATGATTGATATATATAGTTTATGTATACGAAAAACGGTTTTTATGTGACATCAATCATTTACTACCATTTTATAAATATACAGCTCTTATGATTCGCAATTCAATTATGCATGCGCGATTGTTGAAGTTATTTATAGAGCTCTATATTTGGAAAACAGTACTTTTCAAATTACTCACTTTTCAAACATACAGTGCACTAAATTAATCTTTTAAATGTGTAGATAATTTATTTTCGACTGATTTTAGTGTTAGGGGTTAAGATGCAAGCATTTTACTCTCTTTTTAGTTTATTGTTGTATGAATTCTTCCTGACAGATTCTCCAATAATGTATACATATATAGATACGTTACTTATTTGTTGATAGAGCAAGAGAGGTGGTTAATATAAGATGTGTAGTTTTTATGTATGCAGAGGTGATGAAATTGTAATATAGAGATATTTTACCAATAAATTTGTTTAATAAAATTCTTGTAATATGGAATCAATATCAAGTTCCTTTTGTATTTTTTTCCATGTAAAGCTTTATTTATTTTCATGCAATCATTAGCACTGTTATATCACATCTGTGATTTCATGTAAAGTATAAAATAACTATCCTTGTTGCAATTTCAGTATATTATAAAACTATACGATTTTTGCAAACATATTTGTTATGTATTAACAGCATAGTCTAGCCTACACCGAAAGGTAAAAGGCATTTGATAATATATTAACAGCATAAATGTTTTTAATTTTCTTGCTTTTATTGTATTCTATAATTTTCTTAATTTTTTCAAATATAGTATTGACATACTATAGTAAGTCAATTAGTACTGAATTCAGAACATTCTTGCAATCACCAAATTTGGAAAAGCCTATATGTTTGATACAAAATTAATTTGCAAAACTATTTGAGAGCTAGAAAAAAAGGGTAACATACAAGAATTGGATTATAAATAAAACTCATTAAATAGAAGTAGATAAGTTGTAATGAATTAAAATTATGATTACATTTAGAACTAAAACACAGCACAAGTTGATCGTTGATAAAATAAGAGAAAAAAAAACACAATTGGTTCATTGTTCATCAGTTGCAATTAATACTTGAAATAAACATGTGATGACACATAGTCCTACATATTACGATCAAAATAATTAATCTAATAATTTTTAATTACATTAATTACTGGATGGAAATGTCTTAAGATATCCAAAAATATATATACACTTATTAAATGAGCGCCCACCTGGCTATATACATGTACAAGAATTATCCTACCTAATCCGCAAACAGGGATTCCCTGGTAGCGCGTGAAACAGTGCATCAACTGTGTATGATATAAGTCTTTGTCATGCTGTTTGTTTGTGTATGTGTATAATAGTAGTAAGAGCACCTTAGCATTAAGTTAGCAGTTGAGCGAAAGAGTGTCCAGCCTCCACTCACTCCACCATATATATATGTAAACATTTAAAACATCAAGATTTCAATTTCAGCCGCTTTTAAAGAAGAGACTGCTCCAGCATGATTTTATCGAATCCACCCGGTGGAGGGTAGTTGAAATTTTCCAGGACTATATCAAGAATTGCACCATCATCCACTAAAACAATTCATTTATTATGAAGTGAAGGATTCTGAATTCATACATGCTACAAATGATTAAGACAGTTTAAATCTACAATTTCAGATTTAACAAATTGGCAATCCACATCTAGTCAGAAGATAGTGAACTAAATTTTAGAAAAATGTAAAAACAAGCTTTATTTGGCATACCCATCACAAAAATCTATTATCAAATACAAAAAGTAACAGTATAGGGAGTATACTGCAAGCTTTATTTGGCATACCCATCACAAAAATCTATTATCAAATACAAAAAGTAACAGTATAGGGAGTATACTGTTAGTTTTTTAGCTCACTTACATCTGTCCCTAATCTACTCTTCCCTTACCCATTTCCTCTCCCATGCCTGTATTCTACAGATTTACATACCTTTATCAGTGGATTACCTAAAATCATCAGTTACAGCTAACTAGCCTTTATACAATCATCTAGGCTAATATAGAGCTATTAGAATATTGCCCTTTCAAAATAATAGAAGAAAAATAACAAGAACAAAACTACCTTACCATGCAATGCAGGATATACTGTTCCTTTCACATTGGTAATGGGGTATTCTAATTCAGATCCATTTAAATAGAACTTGAGCTGTATGTGATCATATGATATGCCAATGATGTCACCCTCTTGTGGTGCCAGTGGTGTTGTGTTGGTTCCATTTGAGATTATATTTGTAGTGGTACCTATTTTGTAAATGTCTTGCTTGTTGTGTCGGATTATATTGTCTGAACAAAGTGCCCAAGAGAACTCATCCATGCCACCTGGTGAAACAAAAATGTAATGAAGACTTTTCACCTCTTTAACAAATTTCGGAAATAAGGGTATTTATTTTCTATAAATTATATATTGTTAAATAAGCAATGTTGAGGCATTGAGAACATATATAATTTAAAAAATCTAGTTTCATGGTATTATTAGTAATAATATAAAATTCAAATTTTAAAGTGAGAGTTAGTCCACATCTGCCCTCAATGCCTGTTATGTTCTTCAATCAGTTGACTACATGTAATCATAGAGTATAATTAACATGCCTTTAAACAACTACAACTAGCCTATATACATTTAAAGGTCGCTTTAGACAAGACAATTTCTTAGCTCAAAAGTTGTGCAAGAAATGAATTCATATATCCTCCTCCCATACAAATTCTCCTTGGCCAATAGAACATGTTATATTTTTCCATTTGATCTACCATCCAATTCAATATATCAAATAATCTGCTGTATGATATGAGACAATTTAGATTGTCTCGCATCTTGACTAACTTTTGAGTCAAGAAATTGTCTTGTCTAAAACAACCTTAGTGGATATTTTGAAACCAGTTAGGTATTACATACTACACCATGCAGTTACCATGTTTGTAAATTAAGCAATTGTTTCACACTTACCTTGAGTTAAACTCAAATCAGTCTGTCGTGTAGCAAGCCCCACAGACCACGAACCCCCCTGTTGTATCTTCACCTCAAAATAGGACTTGGACTGCACCAGGGGGGCATTGCCTAACGCGGCGCCGGCCCCACACAACCGCTGCCCAGACTTAACTATAACAACCTCATACCCTAAAACAATTGCGTTCTTTTGTTTAGCATACAACCAAAGCAAGTCTGTTTAATTTTCCATACCCATAAAAGCTGTGTCCAACTGAATAGGGTTCTCCTTGGGGATGTGCTGTGTGCCAGAGGCGAACCTATAACCATTTACACCGTCCAAACAGCCCCGAAAACAACAAAATAACGAAACAGATGTCATTGCGGCAACAGATACATTCAGTTGATAACCTAGAATTTCTGACAGATAACCTACAAGACGAGTGGTTGAATTGAATTATGATCGGGGGTACTTTTTTACGGTCAGTTAGGGTTGGTGTCAGATGGTACTCGTCGGAAGTTAGAGTGCGTTTCGCACCGAGCCCCACAGGTATTATAAAAGTTTTGTTTATTAAAATTAATATTGTTGATAAATCAAGTGTTTTGTTTATACATGTTTGTTTCAAAACAAAAGTTGTTATTTGTTACTGTCTTTTCAATTTGCTGTGTTCATATGTGTGTAAGTATTTATTAGAATTTTAAATCTGGTCACCAAAGGGAAAAACATGCATCCATTGATGTTCTCAGAAAATAAAATACATCATTTAAAATTAGAGCCTGCCTTAATCTAGCCAATAGTACTGGTAGACATTAGTGCAAGGCACAAAGCACTATGGTGCAAGGTGTGTTTTCCGTCCCAAAGAGTGCAATACAATCTTCCTTTCTACTGAAAATTATATAATAAACCTTTATTGGCATTAACAATCCTTAATAAGTCTACAAAAATTACACATCTTTAAGTATTCTTACAGCAAAATAATATAATAACCCACCATTAGCCATACCATTACAAAAAAACAAAACAAAAATGAAATTAAATTTGAATTTGATATTCATATTTACATAAATTATTTATTCATTCTTTCTTTATATTATATTATAATAACTCACCATTAGCCATTCCATTACAAAAAACAAAACAAAAATTAAATTTGAAATTGATATTTATATTTACATAAATTATTTATTCATTCTTTCTTTCCTGCAAAACAAAAGGAAAGACTACCCCCTATTGTTTGTTATATACCACATTTTAGTTTTTTTAGTTGCTTTATTGACCTTGTTACACTCAGTCCTCTTCCACCCTCATCTAAAAACCGCATCCAACCTTTTTTCACTATCTTACATCCTTCACCATATGTTCTTTTAACCAGTGCTCCCATTTATCTTCACTCTGACCACATTTACCACATTTCCTATAGCTATCACCCATCCAATCCTTGAACCATTCTTCCTCGTTTCCACATCTGAAGTGGCAAATCAAGGTTTGTGATCTACTGTGGCCTGCTCACTGAAGATATTCTGACAGTCACTGGTGTACCTGTATTTGCTTGTATCTCCTATACCTACTGTTTTCAATACTGCTTGAAGTAAACATACTGAAAGTTTTGTGTTCATGTGTTATTTTATTATATATGTATATATTTTCTATCTTTCTAGGCCATCTTCATCTTGGAGGGCTACGAACTGCCCTGTACAACTTCCTCTTTGCCAAACAACATGGAGGCAAGTTCATTCTAAGAATAGAAGACACAGATCAGACCAGACTTGTGCCAGGTGCTGCTGAGAAATTGCAGAGTGATTTAAAATGGGCAGGAATTGTAATTGATGAGGGACCAGAAAATGGGGGCATTTGGGGGCCATATGTGCAGTCAGAACGTCTTCAATTATACAAGTAATAAGTAAATCATTTAAATAGATTTCAAATTTACATCTTGTCAGTTTGTTGTTTACTGATTACTCAGAATATAGCAGTGTTCTGTAAGAATTCTTATGAGACACACAACAATCTATCTTGATTGGGCTTATCAACCTAAGGATTTGTATGTCACTAAAGAGACAAGCTTGGTATATACCTTAACTGAAGTTTTTCTTTATTTATTTGTACATGAGGGTGTATTCTATTAAAACTGATGTATGACCAATCATCAATTTACATCTCATATTTCTTGACTTGCTTTTATGCTTGTCAGAATAACTTTGATCTGAATTTATACTTGCTTATAGTTACGAAATTGGCAGACATTTTTTGCATATGATGAAATCCAGTAGGTCTGAGCTGGGTTTTAAAATTTAAAATGTTAATTTTGATATTTCATGTTTAATTTGGTTGAAATAGACTAATGCCTGTATTCACCAACATCCCATAAACTTTATAGGTCCCATAAGCTATTGAATGGATAAATTGACAATGTCAATGTGACAGAATATGCCACAACCAATGTCATACACCTTGAATAGCGATTGCAATTGGAGCTTTGATGACACCTTTTGTTTAATTATTCAGTGTTTGCAATAGAGAGAATTTAAAGTAACTAGATTCCCTAGATAATGTATTTATTATTGCTATAACAACGAATACTTATAGGTTCAGCAGCTATAAAGGCACCTTACATGATCAATATTACTGTCAATATTTTAGAATAATGACAGTATTACTGTACGATAATATGTTTAAAATTTTCATTATTCTAAAATATTGCCAATATTACTGATCATGTAATGTATATTAATGATGTAATGAAGAGAGTACTGATCTTTATCTGGTCATAGATTACTTGATAAATATAAATGGGGGATTGAAGCAAATATTGATAGTACTAGGATTGACAGTATTATTGACCGTGTAAGGTGCCTTATTGATTTATGGAACGTCGGTGAATATGGGGGCATTTCTTGGAAATGTCTGTTTATGTATGGTAATAAGAACAATTACCGAATTTCTATTGTTCTGATTTAAACACTGTTATGTTAAATCAAAACAATAGAAATTCTGTATTTGTTTTTATTACCACACATATGCAGATATCCAAGGTGCTGGATATTTTATTCTGAATTTTTATATTGTTGCAGAGATCAAGTTGATGTTCTTCTTGAAAATGGTTCAGCATACAAATGTTTTTGTACCGATAAGAGACTTGATCTACTAAGAAGGGAGGCTGTAAAGTTACGACAGATGCCTAAATATGATAATCGTTGTAGGCATTTAAAACCTGAAGACATTGATAAGAGAATCAGTAGAGGGGACAAATATTGTATAAGATTTAAGGTCAGTATAATAATATGTTTCCAATATTTTTTAGTATAATATAACATACTTGTGTATGTATGTGTGTTTATTGTAGCTTCTTCTTGATTGTGAAACATTCGATGACCTAATTTATGGCAACATAGCATATGATGTTGGTCAAAATGAAGGTGATCCAGTTATTATGAAATCAGATGGTTTCCCGACGTATCATTTCGCGAATGTAGTCGATGACCACTTTATGAACATCTCGCATGTGCTTCGAGGGGTGGAGTGGCAGATTTCGACGACCAAACATATTTTAATGTACAGGTATTAACAAGCATCTGTGATGAGTTTGTAGAAAGGCTGAGATTTCTAAAAGGTTTACAGAGCTTTCAACTGGCAGCCGCCGCGGTACGGGCATTTGCCGCTTCTCATGAACGCCGATGGGACTAAGCTGAGCAAACGACAAGGGGATATTCAAATTAGTAACTACAGGTGGGATTAACAATATTATTTCTGTTAGGATCATGATTATGAAAGTTACGTGGCCTAATTAGCTATTGATAGTACAATGTTTTTCAACTAAAGCCGACACAATGGTCGGACATGATTATTATTAACCAAAAAAAAAACCATAAAATATATCTTCTCTTTACCCATAATATTCGATGTTTTGACAGTGGCTATTTTATGGGCGAAAACATAACTTTCAGTTGGATACTAGTCAGTTTGCTGTATCTCTTATTAATAACTATCTCATTATTTCCACACGTTGTTAAAGTTAAATTAAGAGATGTAAAATAGAGGCTTCATGGCGCCAAATAAGTATGCCAGCAATTCGTAACTACGTCTTTGGTTTCTAGAATATTTTTTTTAAATTACATCAATTTTGTTACATTCAGTCCAATACGATTTTAAAAAGTACGCCATATGTTATATATCATCACGGCCTCAATCTTTTATAAATAATTGTAGGTCTGAGGGTGTTCTACCACAGGCTCTAATTAATTTCATAACGAAATCCGGCGGAGGCTTTGAAAAAGATTTCGAACAAGGAGTCAAATCAAAGAGTTATAGAATGCAGGAACTAATTGATCAGGTAAATATAATAACTATAGTTAAATGCTGAATATTCTTATTATTAATTTTTAGTTTAATGTGGGAAATATAAATTCGCATTCGGGCCGATTAATGTTGGACCGGCTATGGGAATTCAACCGGCTTGAATTGGAGCGGCAATTGCAAGACCCTTGCCACAAAAAGAAGTTAATATCAGAAGTACAAAACCTAATAAAACAGCATTTCTCAAAAGAGTAAGATATTTGATTTGCAGATTTCGTTTCGATTAATTCTCAATTTTTAGCCCTCAAAATTTACAAATTGACGACTCTCACATTTCCTACGTGCTGAACTGGTCGCTAAATCGCATCAACCGCATTTCGGACTTGGTGTCGCAGGATTTGAAGTTTCTGTGGGTGGTGCCGGACGTGCGGAGGCGTTTGGATGACAACCAAGTTGGTGCCATTAAAAAACTGAGCGAGGTGTTGCAACAGGACGAGTTGAAGCTGCAGAAGCAGGAGGTGAATATATTCCTCAGGCAATTAGCCAGCGAGGAGGGGGTTGCTTTTAATGTTTTGATGAAGAGTTTGAGAACCGTATTAAGTGGACTTAAGGTAAGTCTGATTTGGTGTTTGGTTTGGTTGACAGACATTTTTGGTTTTGATTTGTTTTGTTTTAATTAATCTTGTCGTTTCAAAATTTGAGTTAGGGCCGGTTCTACAATTGACATCTAACCGGACAATAAGGCTATTCGTGGAATAAGTTTGAGATTTTAGCGCCAATATGTCAACCTTATTCCACGAATAATCTTGTTCTCCAGTTAAATGTCAACTGTAGAACCGGTCCTTAGTGGGAAAATTTGAGTTCTTCATACCATTTTTAAACTTCATATAATAATAACTCCATATTCAATTTCGGCGTAGTACTGTGGTTAGCATCAGTGGTTTATGGCTAAAATAATTTGTACTGGAGTGTTCATGGATTAGTTTTTTTTACGGTGAGTACAGCCCCCGCCCTTGGGCTGTGTGCACTGCGGCCCTTCACGGACCTATTGTGCTACAACATCCATGATACGCTAGCCGGGTAAATTATTCTTTTATAATCACACCGCGATGGTACACAAGTAGAATTGTTCTAAAATCAATCATACTGATTTACCACTTTGTGGAAAAATTTCCCGGCTAGCGGTGGATTCGATCCACCAACGTTCCGTACGCAATGGCTTCAAACCATCGCCTTAGAACACTGCGCCACGTACCCCTCTGGATTAGTTTAGATTAGACAAGGGTGGCCTTCCAGAACCTACACCAGTCTTCCTTTCATAGATATTTTGTGGTCCCCGACGTGCCTTAAAGTTATTCCACCAGCTGTATCCTAGCTAACAGACTGAGTGATTCTTTAGCTACAGTGGTCCATTAGCAGACCATTCATGAGGTTTTCCTGTGTTTATTTAGTAGGTCTTTTGTAAATTTGAGGCAACGGCTACGCTCATGGATATCTGCAAATATTTAATTTTGCTAACAGTATTTATACCTTTTGCCAGTTACAAAATTGTAACAAATACAGTAACTATTACTAATCCATATCTATCAATGTATTCAATTTTATCATGCAGGGTATTTATTCTTTCAGGAAGGCCCCAGTGTGGCAGAAATGATGGAAATCCTTGGCAGGGATAACACAAAATTGCGTCTGCAATTATTTTTAAACCAACAGCTATGACATTAAAAATATATTGAAATGTTGAAACTTCACCACCCTCAGTGGGTATAAGAGGAAAATATTAAGGCTGGGTTGTATAAAAGCAGATTATTTCATAACTCAGAGTCAATTGACAATCGTTGAAACAAATTGTCACTTTTCACAACTTCATATACGAAAAGCGACGTTGCCATATATAAACAAAGGTAAATGGTGATATGCAATGCAACATTTACAACAATTTATGCAACATCTATCAGTCGATTACCTGTAATTACAGGCTATAGCTAACTTGCGTTTACACAACCCAGCCTAAGAAGATTAACAAGTTTGTAAACATTTTTTTATTATACCTATTGAATAATACATTCATTATATAATCCTTAAATTAATTACTCATGGACCAATCAATCTCGTATGTACGTTATGATGTCGCAATTCATAGATGGAGAAATGTTATCGAAGTGACTAGGAATAAGAACAACGAAATAAATTCGCTAATAGAGCTTACTTTGATGCCTCTAATGGATAGGAATGATACCGATATTAGTGAATATTAACTCAGTTTCCCAGGGCGACAGATTGGACCCATGAACTCACCAAATCGAGTTCATGGGTCCAATATGTCGCCCTGGGAAACTGAGTTAATATTCACTAATATCGGTATCATTCCTTTCCATTAGAGGCATCAAAGTAAGCTCTATTGGCGATGTTATTCCATTGTTCTTATTCCTAGTCACAGCTTTCACCTTTTTTTCCGTTGGCTGGCAAAGACACGCGTGTCGTTTCCCTAATCACTAACTAACTCAAACTAGTTCGTTCCTGTAGAACAAGTGCAATGAACTTGTTTCTGATTGCCATTATGTTTGGTTAGTGTCGTAAATTTCATCCTTTGTAATAGACACTATTACAAGCCTCGTTTTATCGTACAAGATAAATAATCATATCTTCACCCGCACGTAGTACAGTGGGTAGCAGCCCCGCTTATCGAATGGGTACCAATTGTCGTTGAGATACAATTAACGACACTTTGAAGAACTCGCGGACGATTTAGCAAGTAGCAAGTCCTATCCCTTACATACATATACACTAACACACGACAGAAGGACCCAAAGGTTGAGAACCAATTACAAACTGTATTGATTTTCTTTATTCTGACTTCTCTTTGTTCTTGTTTGTTAGGCGAATGAGTACCAATTGTCGTTGGGATACAATTAACGACACTTTGGAGAACTCGCGGATGATTTAGCAAGTAGCAAGTCCTAACTCTTACATACATATACACTAACACACGGCAGAAGGACCCAAAGATTGAGAACCAATCACAAACTCTGTATTGATTTTTTTTATCTCTGATTTCTCTTTGTTCTTGTTTTTTGGCGCCCTTGCTATAGGCACGATTTTCCCATTGATACCTTTTTAAAGCATATAATAGCCTTCGATATATATTCAGGAGAAAAATTGATATATGATTAAAAAAAATCTCTGACTGACTTTATTTGTCATTATTATGTCAACATATCAAAATTGTCAAAATAAAAAAATTGACACTATAACGCAGTGAGTTTAAAACATACCATTTGGGTGGGTGGGATTCTACAAAATTGCTCGGTCAAAATGGAAGACTTCTGCCAGTACAAGCTCTTCAAGCGGGCGAGGCCAGCCCTTTTCAGACCACCGCCGTATGTGCGTGCTGGTGAGGGTATTCGTGATCGAAAGAAAGTTCCCAGTCTCCAGCTGAGAGCTAACGATCCATCTAAACTGTTACTGCTCACAGAAACACTCAAGGACACATCGAGCAGGCGTTTGGAGGTCAAAATCAACAAGCACGTAAGTGATTGATGATGAGAATTTAAGTGATTCATACATTATTAGGTTTGGAGTCAAGAGATAACAATTTCCATAAATAAATGTTAGTTTGAGCAACAATCCGAGCCCAAGTTGGACTAATACTAATATAAGCAAATAGTAGTAAGAAGTAAATTAAAATATAGTACTGAACAGTTACAAGTCTGAAGCATTTAAAGCAATTTATAGTCAAGAAATACGAAAGTATTAAATTTTGTAGAATTACTCCTGTTAACATGTTAATTTAATCAAATATCAGAGTACAATACAAGAATTTAATTTCATTGTCAAAAGTAAACACATTGGTGGACATGTGTTTACTTTTGACTATGAAATTAAATTCTTGTCTTGTACTCTGATATTTGATTAAATTAACATTTATTTATGGCTAATCTTATTTCTTGAACACAAACCTAATAATGTCTGAATCTATTACGTTCTATTACCTTAATTTTAAAGAGTATTTCAAAAATACTCCCACTCATATGACCATTTCTCATATTATAGCTGATGGCTGAATCAAAATGCCATGTGGTCTTCCTAGTGTCACTGTTAGTGGTCCCATACGAGGCCGTGATTCGCGTGGTCTCATCGTCAATTCTGGGTGTCGACGTACAAATACCTATAACCGAAAAACTCATCACGTTGGTCATCGAAAACAGAGACGGTGTTAGCATACCATGCAGCCAGTTGCACTACAAGCTGTTGGAACTCATTAAAATCTGTGTGGATGATGCAACTGTTGACGTGTTTGCATTTCCAGTGTTTGAACAACTCAACAAACACGGTGTTACTGAGTTCACTGAAAAGCCCGTGTTGCTAGTGTTTGTGATTAACTCGCCGCTGCAAAAGCTTTTCGTATCGCGGCTGGTTCAGGAGACGTTCCGTTTCGCGTTGCCGCTGCTGGTGAACACTCAGCGGTCTGAGGAGGAGGAACGGATGCGGTTGCAAGGACAACTGGTGCTTGGTATCAATAGGCAGTTTATTGGTAGCCTGGACGAATTCAAACAGCTGCTTGATTATATTTTGGAAAACGCGAAGAGTCTTACGGATTCGGAGCGGGGCTCTTTGTACCTGCTTGAACCTCATAAGAAGTTTTTGATTCCGTATATTTTTGATGGCACGAAACCAGCCCCTGATCAAGTTGAGAAAAATAAGGGTGTTATTGGTAAGAATTTTATAGTCGTTTGATATCACATCATAGTAGTGATGTAGTTACAGTAGTTAAGTTATTCGCGATTCAAACGTTAACGGTTTTCTTCAAGGTAGTAGGTAAACAGCTGATCTTAGTTATTGTTTGATCAGCTGATTGCATTAAAATCATAGGATGACAGTGATTCCTACAATAATGCGCTATTGTTAATGTACTTTTAGGGTATAAATAGTCAAACCTTGGCTCTATAGTCATATATAAGATGAAAAAACAAATGTTATACAAATTCCCTACTAAATGTAGTTCATTTCCTGCCACCAGATGGAGTATCAGTCGGCTTGAATCGCCAATAACGAGAATTTTTGCTTAATCTGTCCAGAAGTTTAGTTCTGATAAAATTATTTTCAGGATTTGTGTTTACTTCCGGTAATATCCTCTACACGAACGATGCCCACAATCACCCGTACTTCACTCGCAGCGACGACGAGAGGTACGGCGTGACAACGAGGCACATTCTATGCTTCCCACTGCGCAGCGAGGACAACGTGATTGGCGTTGTGCAGTTGTGCAATAAGAATTTGGGCGAGTACACTATTTTCGATAAAGATGCCGTCGAGATTTTCGGACTATACGCGGGAATTTCGATTATGCACGCGCACAAATTCAAGACAATTAACGACACCAAAATCAGGAATAAATTATCAACGGAGCTTCTGGTGTATCATCTTAAAGTAAGAACAAATTTAGTTTTTTTTACTAGTATGAGTCGAAATTATCTATTTACCTTTTACCTTTCGGTGTATGCTATGAGTCGAAATTATGCCAGACATTAAAGATGCATTATGCTATACATTTTTTTAGATTCGACGTACGGATATTAAGCATGTCTTATATGCGATACGACCGATATGCCCCGACTTCAACATGCCTCAGTTCAATGCGCGCGATGTGCCCTGTCACCAGACGGTTCTCTTCGCGATGCGCATGTACGAGGACTTGCACCTCATCGACACTTTCAAAATCGAACGCAAGATCTTGGCGAGTTTTCTACTGTATATCGAACGAGGTTACAAGAGGCATTGCTATAACAGTTGGATGCACGCTTTCGCCATGGCTCATTTTGCATACAGCGTGGTGTACACGTTCGAGATACAACGCAAAAAGATCATGACGTGAGTATATTTTGAAAACATGAAAAATAGGTGTCATTGCTCATACTAATCATATTTTATAACTGCCTTCCGTCTTGTACATCGGGAAAGAGAATTCGCGTAAACTTCCTAATGCCCGTATTCACCAACATACCATAAACTTTATAGGTCCCATAAGCTATTGAATCTATAAATTCAAAATGTCATTATGACAGAAACGGTCAAAATAAATGACAACACTTTGAATAGCGTTTGTGATTGGCCACATTTTCTTTATTTTTCCAGTGTTTCCAATAGAGCGAATCTAAAGTAGCTACATTCCCTAGATAATTTACTTATTGTTGCTATAACAACGAATACTTATGGGTTCAATAGCTATTGATAGATTTATAGAACGTTAGTGAATACGGGGGTAATTGAGCTAATAACGTTTTGTAGAGATTTGGAGGTGTTAGCACTTATAACAGCGTGTTTGTGTCACAATGTGGACCACAGAGGAGTTACAGGACCATACTACACATGTACTTTGAACAGTTTGTTTTCCAGCACGGGTTCCGTTATGGAAACCCATCACTTGGCGACAGCTTTGAACGTATTAAATATTGAAGTAAGAAATTGCTCATCTCTTCACTACTTTTTTAGAATCAGAATTTAATTATTTTTATTTAAATTTCAAATATATTTGTTCTCCCTAAAGCCTGTATTTCAACAAACTTGTTTATATCAAGATAATTATGACATGACATGACAAGTTTGCATATTATCACACTGTGAGATGACAAATGTTGTAACTTTCAAAAACAGTTTTTGATAGAACTGTATTTTAAAGATTGCAATAGTTTCAGTAGTACCATTGAGTATAATGTTATCTAATTTTTTAAAACAATAATTTGGTTTATTCTAAACACAAAAAAGGATCTTTATCCTTTTTTGTGATTAGAGCGTTAAAATATACATAAGAAACAAAAATCAAAAACAGAAAATTTATTTTGGTAGTCACACTTCTCCTCTTACAGTGTGATATACTAATGTCAAGTAGTTACAGTATTAACACAAATACTTTAATTCTAGGGTTGCAATTTCCTGACGAATCTAGAACCGTCGTGTTATGCGAATTTTATACAACTACTGAAGGAAGATATTCTAGCCACAAATATAGCTACGCACTTACAACTAATAAAGAAGCAGGAACTATTGTTAATGGTAATACTGTGCATGATAACTTAATTTGTTCTCTAATTTTACTTTTTGTTTTTGTTTCAAGCGAGGTTTCAAGCATCGGAATCCCGCGCACAGGCAACTCTTCACTGCGTTGGTGGTCACGTGTTCGGACCTCTGCGATCAAACGAGGGTAATCTAGTATATAATTATAGACGGGTACACAAGCAAATATCGGATAGATTCTGTCGATTTCATTATGTATAAGGAAGTATTCACGATTCAGTTAAAGGTTTTTAGGCAGAAAGGACAAACTCATCATTTGGTAATTATTCGTCCATGATTATCTATTTACAGTAGATCTTTTGGGTTTGTCTGCGGATATTTATGCAATATATAGCATTATTGGCAATAAGGATGCAAATTGGGTACTGTTATTTGCATGGATGCCATACAGTTATGTGTTGTAGTTTATACCTTCTCATTATTCATCATTTGCCTATATGTTGATGATGTAGGCCTCTGCAATGTTCCTCGTATCTGTATTCGTTTTCCGAATCCAATCGAAGTTCGCTGTCCGCTTGATGTCATCTGGTCATCTCGTTGATACATACAGACATAGATTCAGAGGTAGGCCACACCTCTGAATCTATGTCCCATTCTCAGTCTCCAATTTAATAATAGTTTGGTCCATTTTCGATTGTTATAGCCTGCTATGTGGCTTGCCCACTGCCCTTTTGCTCGTAGAACCGTTTGTACTACATCAATGACATTTGTTTTGGACCGTATCCACTCGTTGGTTAATGCTTAATATATCGTTGAGGGACTACAACGATATAATAAGCATCGCTCTTTCCATTCTCCATTGTGCGACCCGAAGTGGTCCGGCTTTGTAAGGCCCAATTCACAAATAAGTGCGCCTAAGACACGGTAGGCGAACAGGCGAAACTCTTTCACGCCGCCTCTATGTAAACATAAGGTGCAATGTCCACCCCTTCACTGCATATGGACATTACAATCGTCTGTGCGGGGTCGCGCCTGCACCCGACGCCGCTTATGTGTGAATTGGGCCTAAGGGTCTAGTTTTCGCGGCATAGATATACTAGTAGTCTGTTTTAGTATTATAGTTTGGTCTTTAGTTGTTGGTATTTCCTACCATGAACTGCTCATGCCAGCTTTATTCTCCTTTTATCCTATATATCCAATCTGTTCTGTCATTTAGGGGTGGAAAGTAGCTAAAAAGGTAGCAGGTGAAATGCACCAAGATTACTACCGCACGAGCGATCTGGAGACTGCAATGGGTAGAACTCCAGCAGCAATTATGGATAGACCTAAAGCCAGTATACCAGAACTCCAGTTTGAATTTTTAAGGGATACTTGCTTGCCGCCATTTAAGTATGTATTTAGATGGTCATAACCAAAGACAATATAATACCAGACATGAACCCTCCATGAACGATGCGGGCAACAAAAGCCATTCGAGGGTTCGAGTGTGAATCGCGAAAAAATGACGCTTTGAAACTCGTTATGCGGAGGTTTCTTGTCCATATTCCTGCTCTTCGTCAGTGCGTCAATTAATCGGCGACCAAGTTTTAATCAGCTGTTAACACTTCTCAATTCAACCTGGCATTGACTTAACGCATAAACGATAACGGATAGCCGGAGAGCAAGAATATGTCTACGCCATTTTCTTAAATATATATTTCCCAAGATTGCTGATCAAAGTATTCCCCGACCTTCAATTCTGTATGAACTCAATCCATGACAATATGAAATGTTGGGAGATTTCCAAAGATTACTTCCTAAATAGAACATCGGATGAAACCACTTCACTGGACATTTTAAACAGTGACGTACTAGAATTTCATGAGTGGCAACTGGTGGGAAAACAGGAGGAGGAGGAGCTTTCTATTGATTCTGATGATTACTGATTGTAATGATACGAAATTAATTAAATGTTCTGTCATATTTCAATACAAACATATTAGATGTGTGGTGTTGCTGATTAGGCGACAATATATGTTCTATGCAGCTAAACAGAGAAATGCAACTTGAAATATTTGACAAAATTTCATCATCACATTCAATTTACTAAAGGTCGTTTTAGACAAGACAATTTCTTAGCTCAAAAGTTTTTCAAGAAATGAATTCATAAATCCCCCCCATACAATTTCTCCTTGACAAATAGAACGCGTTATATTTTTCCATTCGATCTACCATCCAATTCAATATTTCAAATAATTTGCTGTATGAGACGAGACAATTTAGATTGTCTCGCATCTTGACTAACTTTTGAGTCAAGAAATTGTCTTGTCTAAAACGACCTTAAATTCTCGTTTATGACAAACTTTGACTATCATGTTATGCAACTTCTTCAACACCTGTACATGTGTCGTTCGGTCTTTTTGTTGCCATCCCCGTGTATGGCAGGTTAATTAGTGCGCTTTCAGTCGAAAACAGCCCAGTGCACAAGTTCCTTTCAACAATGGCAGACACGTCCGCTGATAAACTATCCAAAAAGTAAGTGCTAAACCACCGGAGAATTCGCATCTTCCCATAATACAGTGCATAACCTAAAAATGCTGAAGCTGCTAAACAGATTCGGTCCGGCCGTGGCGAATGTGGCGCACCGAAGTGCAGCCTCCCAGGCTACAAAAAGGTACATTCGCTGCGGCCCGCCGCAGTAGCCCAACAACTAACATTCCGTTATTGCAGCGAGTTGAAGCGGCGCCAAAAGGCCGAACAGAAGGCGAAGGAAAAGGCCGAAAAAGTGGCAGCGCAGCCCGAACAACTCCATAAGCCAAATAAAAAACAGGCAGAGGAGGAAATCAGCCCAAATGAGTATTTCGCGCTGCGCACCCAGGCGGTTGCCAATTTAAAAGCACAAGGCTCACATCCGTATCCTCACAAATTCCATGTCTCAACATCTCTGGAGAAATTCATAGCTGACTACAGCGGACTTGCTGATGGTGAAAGCCGTGAGAATGAGAAAATTAGTGTGGCTGGCAGAGTGCATGCCATCCGAGAATCCGGAGCCAAACTGATTTTCTATGATTTAAGAGGCGAGGGGCTTAAAATCCAAATTATGGCCACAGCTAAGAGTTATGAGAGTGAGACAAAGTTTGTCGAGGATACTGATAAGATTCGAAGGGGTGATATTATTGGAGTTGAAGGAGTACCAGCTAAAACAAAAAAGGGGGAGCTTTCAGTTATGCCTACTCGGATTGAACTGTTGTCTCCTTGCCTGCATATGTTACCTCATTTGCATTTTGGGCTGAAGGATAAGGAAACAAGATTTAGACAAAGGTAAAATGTTTTTAGAGTAGTCGTTCAGCTTTAATTATATGCTTTTTAATCCTGAAACAAGTATGGTACAATTGGAACTTTAAAGTTTGTCCCAAATAGACAGCAGCCACCTTAAACAAGTGTTCCAATTAACTGTTTGTCACATCTTAATTATCCTTGTTTTTAATAAGGCACCTTACATGATCAATAATACTGTCAATATTTTAGAATAACGTACAGTATTACTGTTCAATAATATGTTTAAAATGTTCATTATTCTAAAATATTGACAGTATTACTTATCATGTAAGTATAGTAATGATTAAATGAAGAGAATAGTGATGTATATCTTGATAATTGATTACTTGATAAATATAGAAGGAGGATTGAAGCAAATACTGACAGTTCTAGGATTGACAGTATTATTGACCCTTTAAGGCACCTTACATGATCAATAATACTGTCAATATTTTAGAATAATGACAGTATTACTGTAAGATAACATGTTAAAATATTGTCAATACATACTGTGTAAGGTATAGTAATGATGGAATGAAGAGAATACTGATGTTTATTTGCATAATTGATTACTTGATAAATATTGGAGGAGGATTCAAGCAAATACTGACGGTTATAGGATTGACAGTATTATTGACCATGTAAGGCATCTTAATAAGGCACCTTACATGATCAATAATTCTGTTAATATTTTAAAATAATGACAGTATTACTGTGTGATAATGTGTAAAAAGTTCATTATTCTAAAATATTGCCTGTATTACTTATCATGTAAGGTGTAGTAATGATGGAATGAAAAGAAAATTGATGTTTATCCAGATAATTGATTACTTGATAAATATAAAAGGATGATTGAAGCAAATATTGACAGTACTAGGATTGACAGTATTATTGACCATGTAAGGTATCTTAATAATCAAATTTATAGAAGCTAAATCTTAACGATTACCCTTTGCTCAATAATAACATCCTTACAAAAATCAATCTAATAACTATTGTTATAGACTGAGGACTTATGTAATATACCATAATTTATATAAACACTAATAATCTGTTCAGGTATTTAGATCTGATGTTGAACAACCGTGTGCGTAACATCTTCGAAGTACGTTCGAAAATAATCGCGTACATCCGCCGCTTCCTGGACGAACTTGGTTTCCTCGAAGTGGAAACTCCTATGATGAACATGATTGCGGGTGGGGCTACAGCCAAGCCTTTCGTAACACACCACAATGACCTCAACATGCAGTTGTACATGCGTATAGCTCCGGAATTGTATCACAAAATGCTGGTCGTGGGTGGTTTTGATCGTGTATATGAAATTGGGCGTCAGTTTAGGAATGAAGGCATTGATTTGACCCACAACCCGGAGTTTACAACATGCGAATTTTATATGGCGTATGCGGATTACAATGATATCATGACGATTACAGAAAGTATGTTGTCTGGTATGGTTTATAGTATACATAAGAGTTATAAAGTGAAGTACCATCCGGATGGGGTTGATGGGGAGGAGGTTGAGATTGATTTCACGCCGCCATTTAAAAGGATCCCTATGATACCCGCTCTGGAGGCGGCTTTGAAGGTGAAATTCCCGCCAGCAAGTGAACTTACAACCGAGGCTACTAATAAATTCTTGAGTGACTTGTGTGCAAAACACCAAGTCGAGTGTCCAGCACCTAGAACCACTGCAAGGCTTTTAGATAAACTTGTTGGGGAGTACATTGAGGAGACTTGCATTAATCCAGCGTTTATAACAGAACATCCGCAAATTATGAGTCCGTTGGCAAAATGGCACCGATCCGCTCCAGGCCTTACTGAACGGTTCGAACTGTTTGTTATGAAAAAAGAGGTTTGCAATGCGTACACCGAGTTGAATGATCCGCTCGTGCAACGACAGCGTTTCGAACAGCAAGCTAAAGACAAGGCGGCTGGTGATGATGAGGCGCAGATGGTAGATGAGACTTTCTGTACGGCTTTGGAATATGGACTTCCACCTACTGCAGGATGGGGACTTGGAGTTGATAGGCTTACAATGTTCCTCACGGATAATAATAATATTAAAGTGAGTAAAGTATGCTATTGAACACATATGGGGATGTTTTTATCTCTATAAAAACATCTCCAATGATCTGTAATTAATTTTATCTCCACTTTGACAATTAATTTTTCGTTTTTCATCTGAGAGCTGTTCTGTGCTGCTCTTAGTACAGCCTGGAACAGCTCGTAACAATAAACGAAAGCGGCTTATGAATACCATTTTGCACCAGTTTTAAAACTGACATCAGTATTTATGGTTTTTTTTCAATTTTTAAACATAGAAAATTACATATCTTGTTAGTAGAACATATATAAGTGTGAATCCACCTCTTAGCAATCTACATATCTAGATTTAAATCTTATTAGATCTCATTAGTGTAGCTCAGCTAGTAAGGATGTGCTACACTGATGAGATCTAATAAGATCAAAACCTAGATATGTAGATTGCTAAGAGGTGGATTCACATTTATATATGTTTTATAAGATTGGCTTTGTGCTGATATCTCAAGCACTCTGTTGGAATATTATTCCATAGAGGGCACTACCTGGTGATCCTGATGACATGTGTATGTTGACGGTTATTACCATATGGGTGTGTATTGCTAATTGATATGGTGCCACCAGATGGCATTTAACTTTCCTCCTAGGGGTTAGTTGTATTATATCTTGTTAGTAGGTAATGAATGAGTAATCCTTCAATTTTAAGCTACTTAAAAGATTTCTAGATGCAATTTATTATTGTGATTTTAGGAAGTACTATTGTTCCCTGCCATGAAACCAGATGACCCCAACAAGAATAAAGAAGAATCAACCACCTCAGCTGAACCAGAGAAATAATTTAAAAACAAAACATGTTGTATTTAAAAATGCTTTAATCAACCAATACATGTTTTCATAAGTTATTGCTTTAAATTATGCTGAGTCTTCTTTATTATCACTATGCAAAACTGTTGAATTATAATGTTCTCCAAGTCGATACAAATGTCTGTGGTATGTTAGAGTGAGTGCAGGTCCTTCAAATTGTTCACCTTGAATGGTTGCAGGGCCAGATGCTTGAATAACTTTGATAGGGCACTTGAGGATGTTGGACAATGCACGCAGCTCCAACTGTCCGCCCCACAGTTTGGTTTTGGCCACATCTTTGCAGTACTTTTCAAACTGTTGTTCATCAACTGGCTCATCTGAGTCATTACACATGAATGGGAGGAAGTCATCCTTGTTATCACGCATAAAATCGGCTGTTTTCTGGCGCAAATCATTCACTTCTATTGTGTTGCGGTCTGTGATTTCCAACTGGTGTTGGATTGAGCAGTACAAACAATTGCCATCTGCTGGTACAGTATGGATCTGCAACCCTTGTTTTTTGAGGTTTTCGTTAATTAATGTTAGCTCTGTATTACGCGGCCCTTTCCGATTCACCTTTTCTTGCTCGGATATCCGTTTATCACGCTCCTTGTCTTCCTGTTCCTTTTTGTTGCGCCTCCGCTGGGCGCGCGTTAGTTTTATTTCCGGTTCGCAATCGTCAACAACAGCAGGCTCAACCACAACCTCTTCAACAGCTTCATCTACATGGTTTTCCTCTACAACAACCTCACTGGTTATTGATTGTAGTTCCTGTCTGTGTTTTTCTGCCATTTCTGCTTCAAGCTTGCTGACCATATCCGTGATTTCCTTCTTTTTCTTTTTGTCATTTTTCGGGACGTTCTTTTTCAGGGCTGTCACCTTCGCCTGCAGCTCCTTCTTTTCCTGACGGTGTCGCACGGACACCGATTCCAAGTCTATGCTCTCGCCGGTTTCCATTGTGAATTGTTTTAAAATTAATCTAATTTGAAGGTTAGATAACCTTTAAATTGGAAATGTAAAGAAATGAGGTACGTGGCGACATCTTGACGGCGCGGCGATATTAGTAGCATAGAAAAATATATATTGTAAAATTTGTAGCCAGTTACATCCATCTATCGGCACTAACTATACTAAATTCACATTGAATCACGGGGTAATTAGGGCTATAGCCCTGGGGGCAATTTTTATTGGTGTTACCTTGCTCTCGCATTATTTTTAGTAGCCTACGGGCTTTGAATATCTTAGGACAACCTTGATCAACTCATCACAATTTAAGAAAATTAATAATAAAGTATTTATTTATTTACTTATACCATTGATTAATCATGATGATTAATCAATGTTTATACAATTATTATTTCATATACATCTATGATATAAATGAAAACATTGAATTTGATAAAATTCCGCAAGTGCCAAAATATTGATAAATGTTAAATCATGCTTAACAGTTTAATTAAAACATACAATTTTTAATTACAAATATAATTACTGGGCCTGTACGTGAATTTAATATCTTTCGTGTGTTCTTCAATACCATCAATTCCATATTTTTTGGGGTCCAATTGCCTTAATTCTGCATAGCTAATGGTGAAGAGGTCCTTAAATCCGGTTTTCTCCCCTAAAAACTGTGATTTGTAGGACGAAAATACCATTACAGTGACTGGATAGTTGTAGGCCTTGCAGATTTTATCACTAAAATCAAACCGGATGTTATCTTAAATTTAGTCAAATTAGTTTATTTAAAACGTACCATGCATAAATCAGTTTCTCCCCAATACCTTCACCTCTGAATTCAGGGAGAACAAGTAGGCCTAATTCTCCCAAATAATTGTTGATATTTAAAGTTTTAAACACGTCCGCTTTTTTATTGATGTACCCAACGATGTCGCAAATTTTCTGCCATTTTTCGGTGATTGGCTGAAATGTAAATTACATTTGAATATTATTATATTGGAACATTTTATTCTTTAAAATAGTTGTCAGCCATCGAAAATGATGAACTAAAAATTATGCGAATGCAAGACGTTGACAAACAGATCATAAGAAGAATTGAAGAAACTAGTTTTCTCAATAAATGCACCTTCCACTTTTAAAATATGTTATAGTTTTCTCCATCAATTTCTTACTTTTCTTGAATACGTATCTGATTCCTTCGTGTGGTAAAGCAATATAAAACCAGCCACAGTAAGTCCACCATTTTCATCCACTTCCAAACAAACCACTGATAGATTGGCCTTAAGACAATTGAGCCATACATCTCTTAGCTCAGTTAAACAGTCTGGATCTTCAGAAAACCCTAAAACATTAAATATTGGATTGTTCCGGCGTCTACTTTGTGATTATGTACAATAAAAATTTACTGAACAACTTAATGCTGGCACTAAAATATACGGGCGCTCAACTCATTATATTATTATTCATAACTCCTGAACTATTCGAGCCACAATGCCTTAAAGTCAAGCTAACCAATAATTGAGTAATATTCCTGTGCTACATGGATGAATTTAAAAATAGGTTTTCTAAAAATAATAATAAATAAGTTAGTCAGCAAGAACTTATACCTATATATTTACACGTCGGTTCCTCAACACAAAAACACTTTTCCATACATGAAATAACTTCATCGTAGTAGTCCTCGGTGATATCCTGTATACGATACTTCCGGTTTCCATTTTTCTTCCCGCTAAATTCGTCCCAAGTTTTCGGGAACGCGGCGTTTTGTGGCATTGCACAGCATTCTGCCATCGTCAACAATATGTGTTTGTCAATGTAAACGCCGACGATTTCAAGCGATTTTATTGTAGTACGTACACATAGCACACTTGATAAACTTATCAGGCAACTCGAAACGATGACTGGATCTTCCTTATCGCGCTAAAACGAAATTAATTTCGTGCATTTACTTTGTGTTCCCATTAAACTTCGTTGCTAGGACGTGAGTACCGCCACATGTAAAGCCAGATACATGTGGCGAGATTGGCGTATTATTTATTTACTGTTATTTGTTTTGTCCTTGACTAGAATATGCTTCTGTTGATGAAACGGGAAGTAAACAATATTTGAAAAATATCTGATTGATATTACATAATTTATGAATGCTGGTAAATATATGTTTTGCACCATTTAAAAAAAAACTTTTATTTTTATAGGCCTAACACAAGCAGACATGGCAAAAAAAACCAATTTAGTCATAAAAGGTAACGAATTTTTGTATTCTATCTTTTTCTAAATTGTTCACAATAAATGTATCTTTTTAACACAGTAGTTTTTTTTTTCAGAAAGTAATTGTATATTTTGACAATCTTAATTAGAAAATGTGAATACATTTTCAACATCTCAATATCTTCCTTATACAGCAATACTGTATTCGGAAAGTAAAACTTAATCTGATAAAGTATAGATCAGGGGTCGGCAACCTTTTAGCTGTGGTGTGCCAAGCCACTCTACCAATATGATTCAGGGTGCCGCCTTAATTCTAAATTATATAATGGGGTTCTAGAGGAGAAGAATTTTATACCAAATTTATCTTTTAAACATATTTATTAAAAAATAACATAAAATTCTAACATAAATTAAAAAATTTTAATGCGAACCTTGTCCCTGCACATTTTTGCTTAATATTTCAATATCAGGGGTATAATTTGTGACTTTTAATTTCACACAAGATTCTGAATGTTCAATTGTTAAACGACTTCTTTGTGGACTCAAAATATGTTTCATGTGAGAAAAAATTTGTTCACAGAGATATGTGGAACCAAAAGCGGAAAGGAGAGCACATGCAATTTTCTTTAAACAATTAAATCTTTCCGGCAATGAAATCCAACAATTTAATATAGTAGTCGATTTTTCCATAGAGTCATCTTCCAGATTTTTTCGTAATTCCTTAAATTTTGTTTTCCATAATTCTGAAGATATTAGTTCGATAAGTTCCATTTCAAAATTATCAACATTCATCCACTCAAAAATTGAAAAATCAAACGGGATTATTAATGGATCTATTAAATCTGGTTTTATGAGGAAGGAAAATATAGGCACATGAGCTTCAAAGTCTTTGCATCTTCTTGAAAATTCATCTTTAAGTGCTCCAACGTAGGTTTTAAGTTCATCTTTGTCTATGGTCGATCTATTTGCAAGCGCTGCAACATTTGGGAAGTATTTGTAGGTACTAGTATTAATATCACATAAAAATATATTTAATTTTGTAGCAAATCCTGTCCAATATTCAAAAAGTTCGAGCACAGTTTGGCGCCTTCCTTGCAATCTTAAGTTTAGTTCATTGAGATGTTTAGTTATATCAGTCAGAAACATCAATTTGCATAACCATTCTTTATCGTTCAATTCGGGGAAATGTTGTTCCTTTTCATTAAGAAAAACTTTAATGTGTTCCAGACATGACACAAACTTATTCAAGACATTGCCTCGACTAAGCCAACGAACATGGCTGTATAAGGGGAGGTCAACATATTCACTTTCCATTTCTTCTAAAAGAGATTTAAATTGCCTGTGTGTCAATGAAGAGCGAGACACTATGAAATTAACTATTTTAACAACAGTGTTCATTACAGGAATTAAGCGCTGTGACGAAATTTTGGCAACTAAACTTTCCTGGTGTATTATACAATGGAAGTTCAATATTTTATGTCCAATATGATTTTCAAGAAGTTTGACAAATCCTCTATCCTTGCCAACCATTGCAGGTGCGCCGTCAGTAGTTACACAAAATATTTTTTTGATATTAATGTTCTTGCTGTCAAAATAATTTATGAATGAAGCAAGAATATCCTGCCCCTTAGTTGTCCCAGACAGAGGAATCAAATTGCATAATTCTTCATAAACTTGACCTTTATCACAATACCGTGCAAATACTGCAAGCCGCGCAATATCATTTACATCGGTACTTTCATCAACAGCGACGCTAAATGCAACAGCTTCTTGTAATCCAGAATTCTGTTTTGTTGTTACATTGTCTGCCATTTCAGTTATTCTTCTTTCAATTGTTCGCGCAGAAGCCGGTATTTCTCGAATTCGGGATAATATGGTTTGTTGGTTAGGTAAATCGCTAAACAACTTTTCAGCACTTTTTATAAAGATTTCCTTTATATATTCCCCATCTGTAAAGGGTTTCCCTTTGGCAGCTATGCAATGAGCAATTGCGAAGCTGCATTCTGTCGCTTTAGGCTTCGTTCCAGTTATTCCACAAAAAAAGGTTACTTGTTTCTTATAACCAGAAACAGCTCTCTTTATAGTTTCACATTTCTCATCGTCGCTATTAAATGTGGACTGATGTTTGGTTTGGAAATGTCTTTGTACACTTGACGTGCGGCATACGACACTTTCGCGACATATCGCACATACAGCACGATCCTTTAGTTGTATAAATCCATATTCATTCGTCCAATAGTCTTGAAACCCGCGAACATTTAGTTTTTGTTTCTTACCCTCCATTTGATTAAATATGGATGAATTATAACAAATATTAAACCAATAAGATACAAGTCTTCACAACAAAGTTATAACGGAAAGTAACGACCAGTATTAAACGAAATGCAAGTTTAACTGGTATTACAGGCAAATGGTGCGCAGTAGCAAAACGAGAAAGAGAGGGGCGAATGTCATTCCGGCTTGAACATACGTGATGTCCGCTTCGATAACTAGTCGGCGCTACGTATGTTTAATCCCTTTTACTCCGAATGCGCTCTCACTCACCCTTCGCGCAGATTTTCGTGACATTGGCGAGCCACGTTAGATAAATAATAATAATTTTCTCTTATTTAAAAATCACTTCGTCTCGATATTTTCGCGATTTCCCTGATTATTTGTAGAGTGCCATTCAGAACCCCATCGCGTGCCAAGCCTGGCACGCGTGCCATAGGTTGCCGACGCCTGGTATAGATTTAAATAGTAATAACTCTTTTATTTTTAAATTAGCAGAAAAACATCATATTTGTAAAATATTTTTACAACTTAAAATAAAAGTATCTTAAAAAACTATTACATACAAACAAATTATACATGAAAAACCCTCAATTGGTATCAAATACAATTGTTATATCTATTATACATTGAAATAGACCTTATTTTTATAAATTAAAATATTCCTTAAACTAGATTTCATTCCTCCATCCTCACTTTTGGTTGTAAAGCTGCCTCTAATTCTGAAACACTCTGATCAAGTTCAGAAAACAACAACCGAATAGACATGGTGATATCATTGTACTGTTGCAATGCTCCCAGCACCTGATTTGTAACTAATTTACTCTCCTCATAAACACTCAAATTTGCAATAGTCAACTGATCAAGCTTATCGGACAGATCTGTTATCCTAGCTACATTAGGCGAGTCTGCAAACAGCTTCAGCTTATCGAACTTCCCCACTAGTTCAGCTGTTTTTTTCAACTCAGGGTACAGCTCCAGCACATACTGCCTCCTCGCTTCCAATTCCATCTCATTATCTGTGTAGCTAGGGTTGAGGTAGTCATTAAGGCGCGGCATTCGTTCCAGAATCGAAACGATATTCTCCCGGCAGCTCAACGCCGAGGCGATCATCGTGTGTGTTTGCAGCAGCAAGTCGGTGACGACTTGGTTTTTGGGCGCGTCGGTGCTGTTGTCGAACACCTGCAGCTCCATCGCCGCCACCCTGCGCTCTAAAATTGAGAGAATTCCATCGTCCATGGTAGATTTGTGAAAAGTTATTCACACAAACGAGTTTTCCTCTGTGTTTTGACAGTGACAGTGACAGGTGACAGGTGGAGGCGTGGAGCGATGTTGCCGGGTTATTAACTGAGTATTTGTGATTCATTAATTTCAACGGGTGGTTTAGATAATTGAAATATATTCTTATTGTAGCATAATCTTATCAGTACCCGATTTATTTTTTCGATATTTTCTTTTTAATTTAAGAAATTGTATATTTGGTTGCATATAACTTAAACCCATATTCCTGATTTCCGTTGTTGCGTCTCTGTCTATGCGTCAGCCATTCAGCGGTCAGTCTAGAAATGAGAAAAGAAAACAGCTGATAATCTTATAATATAATTATAATAATCTTATAATGCTCTGTGAGCTGATCCAAATCTAGTCCCTTTTGGGCGACGGATAAACTTGTCTATGGCATAAACGTTGACGCGTTGATGGAGCAAGAATATAGACTTTGCTGTTAGCATCTTAGTTAATTGCGATATTGAATGACATTGTTAGATCTCTCTTCCTGAATGGTCCAATACACTACTTGTTAGTAAATGTGTAACCTTTCGTTATCATTTTAAGTTAACAACAATTTATGCAACATATAACAATTACGGTCTATAAAGGCACCTTACACGCACGTGTAAGGTATAGTAATGATGAAATAAAGAGAATACCGATATTTATCTCGATAATTTATTACATGATAAATATTGGAGGAGGATTGAACCAAATACTGACGGTAGTAGCAATGATAGTATTATTGACCGTGTAAGGTGCCTTATAAAGCCACCTTACACGGTCAATAATACTGTCAATCCTAGTACTGTTAATATTTTCTTCAATCCTCCTTTTATATTTATCAAGTAATCTATTATCTGGATAAACATCAGTATTCTCTTCATTTCATCATTACTATACCTTACAGGATCAGTAATACTGTCAATATGTTAGAATAATGAACATTTTAAACATGTTATCGTACAGTAATACTGTCATTATTCTAAAATATTGACCATGTAAGGTGCCTTATAGATTACTCGCCTTTATGCTACCAAGCCTTATTATACAAGATTTATTTTACTAGTGCCTTGAAGTAAAATGATATGTACTAATTTGACTAATTAATTAATTATTCAAATTTGTATTTACAATCCTATTAGCAATCTGTAACATTATTTTTGATCAGATCTAATAAGTCGTATTTTACAAATATAATACTGGATGATTTTCTATACTCGCCTTCAGCTAGTTTCATTCTGATTAATATATAAGTAAGGCTATTGATTGAGTAGTCTACATAATTATATACTTATAACTCTTTAGTTAATGTAATATTTAAAATGTATACTATTATTTAAAGTTCCCGCGCTCTTGTATCAGTGCGCGCGCGTGGGTTGGTACTCCGTTTGTCTTCGGGCGTGCGAGCGAGACGGACAGTCAGTGTACTTTTGAGGTGCGCCGCGCGATGTGTGTGTTGTCGTCGGGCAGTATTTTTCGTTAACAAAATAAAAAATGTGTTCAGCCCCCTGACGTCGTCCGGTGCCGTGATTACCCGCCCCCGCCCGCTAAATGCAGTTGAGTGCAGTCCGGCGAGACTGGTGCGCGCGTCTGGTGTTATTTTGATTTAGAATAATAAAAGAGAGACTTCAAAATGGCGCATAATATGCCTCCTTCGGTGAACTGTTCCCTGGACGATATAGACCTCACGGCGCTGAAGGTGAGCTAGCTGGCGGGGTGGCCGTGGGGTTGCTGGGGCGTGTTGCTCAGCGCGGCCCGTGCGCCCCCTTGGCCGCCCGTTGTAAACATACGGGTCTCGGGGTGAATCACACACACCCATTTGAAAGTTGTCGCCGTCTCTTCTTTTTTTTTTGTTTCGCCGGCCCCGCATGATGCATTTTAACGCTCTCGTTTCTGCCTGCAGGACCCCGCGGGGATCTTCGAGCTCATCGAGGTGGTCGGAAATGGGACTTACGGGCAGGTGTACAAGGTGAGTTTTTAGAAAAAAACTTCGCGAATAATATTTTCGTGCACACCCACTGTTATTATCTTGATGAGCAAATTGTGCAAATATTTGTAAACATTTCGACGATTGTTATTTGTGTTTATCTTTGGGTGATTTCATGTTTACCATTCTCGGTAATTGAATGATGATTATTTCGGAATCGATTAGTGTGTGCTATTGTTTGGGAAAACGTATTGTTTTTGTTATTAATTGTTTTTAAAACAAACGTGTTGGAGCTTTATGGGAGTTTCCTGTGTGCGTGCGTTTTTTCTCTCTCATGGAATCGCGATTAAATCATTTTGACAGGTGCGTGAACTTTTTTTGTCTGACAGCGGTGTTGGAACGTGTTCCGCATACTTCAACATGTGCCTTTGAGAAAAATTCTATTTTTTTTTTCAAACTATGAACACCTTCACATTTATTCTATAACATATTAATGCTATTGGGTGTTTATAGTTATAAGTTGTAGTTTATAATTCAATAATTGTTTATTTTTTATGTATTCACCAAAGTGAGTCTTTCGTGATAGATATTATCTTTTATGAAACACTCATGCCCATATTGACCAACATCCCATAAACTTTATAGGTCCCATAAGCTATTGAATGGATAAATTGACAACGACATTATGACAGAATATGCCAAAACAAAACACCTTGAGTAGTGTTTGAGATTGGAGCTTTGATGACACCTTTTGTTTAATTATTCAGTGCTTCCAATAGAGGGAATCTAAAGTAACTACATTCAATACATCATGTATTTATAGTTGCTATAACAACAAATACTTATGAGTTCAATAATTATTGATAGATTTATGGAATGTTGGTGAATACGGGGGTAATGCCCTTATGCACCAACATACCATAAACTTTATAGGTCCCATAAGCTATTGAATGAATAAATTGACAATGTCATTGTGACAGAATATGCCAAAACAAATTTCAAACACCTTGAATAGCGCATGCAATTGGATCTTTGATGACACCTTTTGTTTAATTATTCAGTGTTTATAATGGAGAGAATCTAAAGTAACTACATTCCCTAGATAATGTATTTATTGTTGCTATAACAACGAATACTTATGGGTTCAATAGCTATTGATAGATTTATGGAATGTCGGTGAATACGGGGGATAACCTATTGAATGGATAAATTGACAATGTCATTGTGACAGAATATGCCAAAACAAATGTCAAACACTTTAAATAGCGCTTGTGATTGGAGCTTTGAAGACACTTTTTGTTTAATTATTCAGTGTTTCCAATAGAGAGAATCTAAAGTAACTACATTAGATTATTTATTGTTGCTATAACAATGAATACTTATGGGTTCAACAGCTATTGATAGATTTATAGAACGTCGGTGAATAAGGGGGTAAACCAAATAGTATGCCTGATACATTAATTATAGTAGTAGTAGTTACCTTATGTCAGGTGGCTAACAAGTCGATCGCGATCGACTTTCATGTCAATTTTGGTCTTAGTTAGAACTTTACTTGTTAAATAGAGCACTAATGATAACAAGTCGATCGCGATACATTTTAAAGATAAAAGGTAGATCTTGTGTACACACAAGTTGGGCACTCCTGCTATATGTGTTACAATGCATAACTGTCTATCGACCTTCAGGTCCTTCTGCCATGTGTATGTGCATGTAAGTGTTCCTGAAGCATATAAAACATAAAATGTAATATAACTATAACTGGGACCACGGGCTGTCCCAAAATTATAACCCGTGTTCTTAATATCCATCTGGATAGTTGGCTGGAGGGTAGCATAGCTATAGACACTTAGGCCTCAAAATGGACCCATTGTGAAACCTCCCTTTAAGGCTGATCAACCATCCCACCAGTCAATTTTGCGTGCGAGCTGCAAAACTCTGGCGGGTGAGGAGTTGCCAATGACCATACTCCCCTAGTATTAGATGCCTAGTGTTTACTAGAGCTGGGCAGAGGCATATTACATCATCTGCTGTTTCTAGTTCTTCATTGCACTCTCTACATAACGGGCTATCTACCAGACCCATCATGTGTAGGTGTTTGTTTAGCCGGCAGTGGTCAGTTAGGATGTTGGTCAATAATTTCAGATTAGTTCTAGATAAGTTAAGGCGGGCCGTGGCCGTTGCCTAATTGCCCTAATGTCCATCAGTTCATTAACGTTTATGCAGAGTCATGGGGTGTGATTCCTGACACCACTTGTTCCAAATATATTCGTATAACTTTCAAAGTCGCCCCGCAAAATACGGACAATTCGCGATTGGAGTTTAGTCAATTATGGAATTTCGGTTTATTAGTGTTTTTATGGCTAGTAAACTGAAATTCCATTAAATGAGGAACTCACATCGTGAATTACCGGCATTTTATGGTGCGACTTTGACAGTTTCACATCCCAGGTGTCAGGAATCGCAGAATCGCACCTGGCGATTCTAGTTACATCAGATTTTTGTATTGTAATAACAAAATGAAGATATTTTTTTTAGTTAAAATTACGCATGCATCTTTAATATATGTCTAAACACTTCCGGAAATGCCTTCCAATGCTATTTTTCTCTGAATCTGACAATTAGCAATTTTTAATGCCGTCATACCAGTCATGCATTCCTTACGGACTGCTGTTATCTTGAAATAACGCCCGAGAACGCCCTCTCTCTCTCCCCATATCCCATGACAATTTCAGGAACTTGAATCACCCAAACCGGACTGACTGTGCGTTGGCTATCCGATCGCAATATGACGGACTTTGCATACCTCGTAATAATTATATGCATAGTGTTTGTTGCTTTTCGTAGTTATAGAATATAGAAGGTCATGCAATTATACAATATAAGGTTCTGGCCAACAGTAAGGTGTTTTTATACACTAGTAAAAATTGTATTCAAGCTCAAAACAATTTCAAAATTCACGACATAAGAAGAGTGTAGACGTTATCCCACATGCCAAAACAAATGTCAAACACCTTGAATAGCGCTTGCGATTGGAGCTTTGATGACACCTTTTGTTTAATTATTCACTGTTTGCAATAGAGAGAATCTAAAGTAACTACATTCTTATCGATTTCAGATCCGATTTTTGTTTGGTGCAACGCTTTAATACCTTCTTATTATTAAGACGGTCTTAAATTAGTTAAGATTCGTTGGAGAAACCGGGCGTAAGAAAACTTTATGAACCCTTTTAGGGAATGTTCATTATAACATGACTACTAATTATAAAATTAATTGTATTTATTTACCAGCCATTAACATTAATCTGCAACACAGTCGTAATCCAATTACTTTTCATTATCTCTCGAAACCTCTGCAAACTTGCAAACACCATCAACTCAATTACCTTCAACCGCTCTTCCGATAAGACGATTACCAAACACTTCACCATTCAGAAATCACTAACGACAATTAAATCATCGCGTTTTCTATTTGCCCCGATTCGGCCGTTTTATCGCCAGTTCAAACAATGACCCGCCGCCGTCATTATCATAATTCGTAATTAGCACCGTCGGATCGTTAATGCAATTACCGCTTCGTAAACACACACTTACAGCCATACACAAAAAAGACGAGAAGTACAGTTAGGCTGGTTAGGCCGGGAACGAACTACAGGAGTTCACACACTGCCCCATTCAATTGAATTCAAATGCAAATTGGTCGGCTTTTAATGACCACCCGCGTGTTTGTGTGTGAGTCCAACTCACTGGGCGGCGGAATTTTAATCCTTACGACGTATTCTTTTACTAATTAAGATAGGAAGAGAGAATAATGGTGTGGTAAATGGATGAGTAACTGGATTTGTATATTAGTAACGGGTAGTAGTTGCGAATTAGTTGTAGAACTTTAAATACGAATTAAATAATGTGTAATATGCGTCTTTTCACACTTGACCCCCGTATTCACCAGCGTTCTATAAAGGCACCTTACACGATCAATATTACTGTCAATATTTTAGAATAATGACAGTATTGCTGTACGATAATATGTTTAAAATGTTCATTATTCTAAAATGTTGCCAGTATTACTCATCGTGTAAGGTATAGTAATGATGTAATGAAGAGAATACTGATATGTATGAGGATAATTGATTACTTGATAAATATAAAAGGAGGATTGAAGCAAATATTGACAGTACTAGGATTGACAGTAATATTGATCGTGTAAGGGGCCTTATAAATCTATCAATAGCTATTGAACCCATTAGTATTCGTTATTATAGCAACAATAAATAAATTATCTAGGGAATGCAGTTACTTTAAATTCGCTCTATTGGAAACACTGAAAAATTAAAGAAAATGTGTCATCAAAGTTCCAATCACAAGCGCTATTCAAGGCGCTGACATTTATTTTGACCATTTCTATCATAATGACATTTTTAATTTATACATTCAATAGCTTATGGGACCTATAAAGTTTATGGGATGTTGGTGAATACGGACATAAGAGTCGTATCGCTTCTATGTATAGTTCTTATGAATAAAGATGAAATTCCCGGCGTCCGACGACGTATGATTAACTGTCATCCTCAATGTTTATTTATTATTATTATTTGTATACTTTTCCTTTCAATATATTGTTAAACGTAATAGTTTGGGTACAAATTCTTTTCTAACTTTGCAGTTGCAACATATAAAATAACAATAGACACAAATCTTCTACCACTTGTACTATGGCGTTGTTTTCCCCATTTAATGAACAAAAACTGGCATTAATAAATATATTTACCGTGCTCATTGTCCGAGTGGTTAGACGCTTCGTCCGTCTCGTACTGAGTATTGGGGAGCCTGAACACCATCGGGGTTAATCACCTTTCACAGTTTTCAGAGTTTCTCCTGTTAAGTTAGGTAAATACCGAATGATTAAACTCCTGTATGTTTCTCCTTTTAGCGGCGAAAAAGCCTCACGGCTGATAGCCATATAAAGATATATAAAGTTTTTTTTTTAAATATTTGTCACGACATGCTCGTCTTCAAAACACTGTTTTCGATTTTATATTATAAAGGCACCTTACACAGTCTATAATAATGTCAATATTTTAGATTGACAGTACGATGTACCTGTTTAAAATCTTTCATTATACTAAAATATTGACAGAATGACTGATCGTGTAAGGTGTAGTAATGATGAAATAAAGAGAATATTTAACTCGATAATTTATTACATGATAAATATTGGAGGAGGATTGAACCAAATACTGACGGTAGTAGCAAAGATAGTATTATTGACCGTGTAAGGTGCCTTATAAAGCCACCTTACACGGTCAATAATACTGTCATTCCTAGTAGTGTCAATATTTGCTTGAATCCTCCTTCTATATTTGTCAAGTAATCAATTAACTGGATAAACATCATTATTCTCTTCATTCCATCATTACTATACCTTACACCAGCGGCCGGGGAACTTTTTTAATCATTACCCCAAAATATTTTTGTGTTGATATTACCCATGGCGAAGAGCAAAAAAAAAACGAAATCGCCTCTTTTTAGCATCTTTCATATTATATCCCCCATGATAATTTTGAAAAGAAAACAATAAATAAAAATTTAATTAAACATCATTTATTCAATTTATCAATGTAATACCTAGTAATACATAACGGTAATAATAGTAATATATGTTATATACAGTTGGGAAAAAAAATTCGCCCACAGAAAATATAAGAAAATGATAATTTCTTGTTATTTTGTAATTCATATGATATTTTTCTTGTATTATTAGACGAAAAAACTAGTTTAAATTTTATATATAGCCCCCATAAAAAATCTTTTTTAATTTTAATGATTTTTTTCGGGAAAATAAAAGAATAGATTATATATCAAACAGAAATGATTTTTTAAAGAATAAAGCTTTAAAATTGTATAATATATATTTTATTCATTTTATAGCTATTAGATTTAAAATAAATATCAGGGCTATCATTTTCGTCAGAAAAGCGAATATTTTTACCCCATTTGGGGTAATTTACCCCGGTTCCCCGACCGCTGCCTTACACGATCAGTAATACTGCCCATGTTTTAGAATAATGAAAATTTTAAACATGTTATCATAAAGGCACCTTACACGGTCAATAATACTGTCAATCCTAGCACTGTCAGTATTTACTTCAATCCTCCTTTTATATTTATCAAGTAATCAATTATCCGGACAAACATTTGTGATCTTCATTCTATCATTACTATACCTTATATGATAAGTAATACTGTCAATATTTTAGAATAAAGAATATTTGAAACATGTTATCATACAGTAATACTGTCATTGTTCTAAAATATTGACAGTATTATTGACCGTATAAGGTGCCATATAAAGGCATGATAACATATTTTCATTATTTTAAAAAATTGACAGTGTATCGTGATCGTGTAAGATATAGTAATGATGGAATGAAGAGCATTCTGATGTTTATCCGAATAAATGATTACTTGATAAATTATGGAAGAGGATTCAAGCAAATACTGACAGTGCTAGGATTTACAGTATTATTGACCATGTAAGGTGCCTTATAGGTATAATGATATTTTTAATTTGAAGGGGTTAAATTTGAGTGTTTTGATAAGAAATATTGTTTTAATTGTGACACACATTAATTTTTTTTTGATAAGATATTGTTCATTATTTAAAATGAAGCCTGTTTACTCTACCTAATGTAAATTCTCTACAAACATGAATCATTACCGACCGCAACTAAACATACCAATAAAACTAGCATTAAATCTGTGCATATTATCAGCAAACAATTCCTACGAACCCGCGATAAGCCTCTCTCGTATCTCTCCACTCATGGTGAATCACGGATGCGGCTCTCAATTCCGCGATACGACGACTCGCGTCTTGCGAGAACCCGTTTCATTGCATCGCTTTCAATCTAATTAGCCCGGCCCCAATGTTAATAACAATGAGCACCAGCAAGGCAGCCGGAGTAAAGTACAGAAACAAAAAGAAGAGCAAAGTACCTACATGTGTTTCCGCGGGCTGCGCTCACGCTCAACAGCCGCGATAAAACATATGTAAACAAATTGTTAATGCGGTAATAAACGATCGCGCGGCCGGGCTATTATTATCGCCGAGGCTACTGCAAAAAGTCGCAAACACACCTATGTTTAGTTTAAAATTTAATACACTGTTATTGTATATGTTTGGCCAAATAATCCCGATCCTAATCAATAAAAAATTAAAATTGGGAACATTTATTTCAAAAACAAGAAGAAAGGAAGACCAAGAAACAAATGGGATGGAGCTATATCGGAACTATTAGGAAGGAAAGGAAAAAACTGGAAGGAAGCAAAAGAACTGGCAATAAATAGAAGAAAATGGGAAAAAGTACAATTGAGTTTTGATGAGAAATATTGTTTTAATTGTGACAAACATAAAACATTTTTTTTTTAGTAATTGTAAATTATTTAAAAAAAAGCTTGTTTACTCTACTAGATGTAAATTCCCTACAAACATGAATCATTACCGACCGCAACTATACATACCAATAAAACTAGCATTAAATCTGTGCATACAATCAGCAAACAATTTCTCCTACCCGCAATAAGCCTCGCGTATCTCTCCACTCATGTTGTCAGATGCGAGACAATCCAAATTGTCTCGCATCATACAGCAAATTATTTGAAATATTGAATTGGATGGTAGATCGAATGCAAAAATATAACGGGTTCTATTTGTCAAGGACAAATTATATGGCAAGAGGATATATGAATTCATTTCTTGAACAACTTTTGAGCTAAGAAATTGTCTTGTCTAAAACGACCTTTATTCTCCAGTTAAATTTAGATTGTAGAACCGGCCCTAAAACTACTTGCATCTCTTTACATAATATTAATCAAATGCTACTAGTACATAACTATTGAATTACAGCAACAAACAACTATTATTTAACACTGTTGTGTTATGTTGTGCTGATTGAAGCAGTTTAATTTTACCAACCCATCACGGTCGCCATAACAAAACATTGAAACAATGCGAAATGAAAACAAGTCGTCGATCCCCCCCGATTGTTGATTGCTTAGAAATGTTTAACATGCTTTCGAATCCATCCTTTCGGGCATTCGCTGCGCAGCATATTTTTGCGACACAAATACTGCGGCCGGCTGCATTGTGTCGTGCGATATCGCGTTCCGGAGATAACGCGATTTTTCGAATGCCGATCGCTTACTAGACCTGAACATCTGTAGCTGCTGGTCGAGGGGAGAAACAAAAAACGTTGCGCCGCTTTATCTGCGGCAGCAGATGCGCGCTTTAGTTCGCGCGGAGATTGCGCCAACAAGCGGATCAACTTTCAGTGGTTGTCAATGACATATTGTGGTTTCGCTATTTTTATCATTATACAGTCTAATATGTCTTATGCAGCTTGGAACACATTTGCCGGATTGTTGTTAATATAGTAAAAAATCGACTACTTTTTAGCAACTTCTTATAAACGCAACTAGTTTTTATTTTTATAACCTGTGACAGTTTGAATGCTAAATGACGAAAAATTATAATCTTTCTTGCCTGTAACATCCCATAAACTGTATAGGTCCCATATGCTATTGAATGGATAAATTGACAACATCATTGTGACAGAATATGCCAAAACAATTGTCAAACAACTTTAATAGCGCTTGTAATTGGAGCTTAGATGACACTTTTTGTTTAATTATTCAGTGTTGCTATAACAACGATTACTTATACAATATAGAGAATCTAAAGAAACTACATTCCCTAGATAATTTATTCCTTGTTGCTATAACAACGAATACTTATGGGTTCAATAGCTATTGATAGATTTATGGAATGTCGGTGAATACGGGGGTCTATCTACAGTTTTTTTTCTTTGCATTGTATAACGTGTGTTTTTTGTGTGTGCAGGGTCGACACACGAAGACGGGCCAGCTCGCAGCCATCAAAGTCATGGACGTCACTGAGGACGAGGAGGAAGAAATCAAGCTGGAGATAAACGTGCTGAAAAAGTATTCGAATCATCGTAACATTGCCACATACTATGGTGCATTTATCAAGAAATCCCCGCCGGGAAAAGACGATCAGCTATGGCTGGTTATGGAGTATTGTGGTGCAGGTAAAATCATAAACAAGAGTCGTAAACTATTAACGCCTAATTCTGCAATTTTAAATAAACTGATTCAATAAATATCGTAACATTCTTACACTTTAGGTACATAGTTAGATTAAAAAGACTGTAACGAATGCTCAGCATGATTTTTTGTTTGCACTAGAACGATGTTTTACTGTGTTGCTCGCGTGCAGGATCCGTAACAGACTTGGTGAAGTCCACCAAAGGCCAGAGCCTCAAGGAGGAGTGGATTGCGTACATCTGCAGGGAGATTCTGCGCGGTTTGTCGTATCTACACTCCAACAAAGTCATACATCGTGATATCAAAGGACAGAATGTGCTGCTAACGGATAACGCAGAAGTAAAATTAGGTATGCATTTTGTAATTTATTAACTGCTATGCTGAATGAACTTTTCTCGACTCTATAAAATCTAAAATCATATAACGTATTTTTTGGCTAAAAAAAAAGACCTTTATTGGCATTTCCCTCACTGCGCTTCCACATCACCAACCACAACAAAAATATACAAACATAAAAACACAAATAGAAATAAAAGTAACACTCCGCAAAAAATTACAAATTAACCTCATCAATAACCGCTCCCTCTGCCCTCGCCATTTTCCTCTGCAGATTTTCACGCCTTCCCCATCCTCGCTTAACCATTCATTCGGCTTTCTGCAGTCTCCCACCCACTCTCCTTTCACACCCACACATTCAGTGTATTTTTTGACTATGTAATTATGTTTTGTGTTAAAACGTTACACTCGTGTATTAGATCAGTGTTTCTCTTCTTTTCGCTCTGCGACCCCCTTTTACACTTAAAAATTACAAAGGACCCCTTGAAGAATGGGTATGTGTAGAAAAACATCCTGAATTATCTGTATCATTTTTTTCTGCAAGCTCCGAAAATATTTTTCGCGACCCCCACTTTGAGAATCACTGTATTAGATGATCTTTATAAATATTATTAAAACGCTAGCTAAAACAAATAACTAATAAGAACCAAATAGTAAGTAAATATTCCATTTTTATGTGAATTAATCATCCAATATAAACCTTAGCGCCTTTCGTTTATCACTCTGGGCTGGTAGGGGCTTATTGTTTCTTGTTCAATTTGCCGCTTCCGATGCGCATAATTCTACCGCGGCCCTTACAACAGGCGGCGCACGACCGCAAGACCTGAGCGATACTACACGCCACGGGGGCGACTAGCTAAACGAAAGCGCCTCTTATTTCCACTCATTTATTCTTTTATGTCGGTATACCTTAACACTCACTATAATCTAATAAAATTTGTTGCGTTAAGTAAGTCACCTTAGAGCTGTAGTTCGTTATGTTACTACCATGTATAGGTTTAGATCAGGTGTATAAAACATGATCATTATTTTTTTAGTCGATTTTGGTGTGTCTGCTCAATTGGACCGCACGATCGGCAGGCGAAACACGTTTATTGGCACCCCGTACTGGATGGCGCCCGAGGTGATAGCCTGCGACGAGAACCCCGACGCCACATACGACAACCGCAGCGACTTGTGGTCGTTGGGCATCACCGCTTTAGAAATGGCCGAGAGCCAGCCGCCCCTCTGCGAGCTGCATCCGATGCGGGCGCTGTTCCTCATACCCCGTAACCCTCCGCCCCGTCTGAAAAGTAAAAAGTGGAACAAGAAATTCCAAGGTAAAATTACTAAAGCAATGTGTTGAGAGGACGTATCTTAGATTTGTTTATGTTGTAGGTTTTATTGAGACAGTATTAGTTAAGGACTACCACGACCGTCCATACACCGAGCAATTGCTCAAGCACTCTTTCATCCGGGACCAACCCACCGAAAGGCAAGTGAGGATTCAGCTGAAGGATCATATTGATAGGTGCAAGAAGCGCAAGCAGGAGAAAGAACGCGAGGACTACCGGTATTCCGGTTCTGAGAATGAGGAGGAGGAGCCGGCGTTGGCCGGTGAGCCAAGCAGTATTGTGCAGGCGCCGGGTGGCGATACGCTGCGCAGGAACTTCCAACAGATTCAGGAAGGCCGCACGCTTGGGCAAGCTGTTGAACCACCACCAAGGTACACAATAACTTCTAACTTGGCAAGAATATTACACTATTATATGAAGTATGCAAACATAACAAAATATTTGTAGAAGAATGTAGTACATAATTTTCCCTACAGATTTCCACTAAAAACTAATCAAGTCTAAGATAATCAGATAATAGACACATGAAATTCTATTGTAAAATATGCAGTAGTTTCTTGATTTATTTTATGAATTAACAAATTATGTTTATAACGAAATCAGGGTGCCTGATAGTCAGGAAATCCGAGGAATTAAAACAAATCGGTTTAGTTGGGCTCTTCGTTTTTTTCTCTTCTAAAATGACAACAGCTTTCATGTGTCAATGTCAGTCATCTAATACATAATGTTAATTTCTTTCATTTCGATTTGAATATTTATGATTGTCTCATCTTTGAAAACGTTAACACTGCAGCGCTACTTTTAGATGTGTTAAGTCTTTTGTATAGGAGCCTCAAATTGTGTATTATCATATTTAATTCAAAGAGAAATTTTTTAAATTAATTTTCCACTTCAAAATCTTAATCTTCCTGCATCCAGGAGTGGCAGAAATAAGGAACGCGAAGAAATTCCGGACCCAGGTCCGCCCACTCGACCACCAATACCTCAAAGGATGATCGTCGTGCCCGATCCACCTCCAGCGCCTCGAAGGTCAGTGCCTACCCGTCACCCCCTAGTCCTCGCATCACTTTTTAAAATCTATTTGCAGTATGATTTCCAGGCCGCTGCCGCCACCACCCGAGAACGCCGCCCCCAGATCTCAGCAGCCGCAACGCAACTCACAGTCGCAGCACATGTTCAAACCGATGGTACGTTCATTACTGAAAACATACAAATTAACATCAATTCAGATCTATACTATTATAATTTTCATTTATTAAATCTATCTACATTTGTGACTAATTCATAATAATAATAATAATATAGTTTGTTCGTGGTATAGTGTGAATATGTGTGCAGTCAAGCTCCCAAAATAATATGTTTATTATCATAATAGGACTCGCTTAGTAAATAGGCTAATACAATAGAATCGGTAGTTTGAAGAAGGGAATAAGTGCCAAAATAATTATAAATTTATATTAATTATTAATAATAAATTGGGAATTTATTATTATTGATTAATATAAATTTATATTAATTAATAATAATAAATTGGGAATTTATTATTATTAATTAATATAAATTTATAATTATTTTGTCACTTATTCCCTTCTTCAAACTACCGATTCAATTGTATTAGCCTATTTTGTTGTAATATATTTAGCCAATACAACAGTGGGATATGTTACTGTGTTATCATACCTAAATAATAATGTTGTTAATCTTGAACATTGATTCATGTAGAAATTCTGGCTCTAAGTTTTCTTCAATATCCTACAAATTTCATTTTTAGTTTTGTTCTATTCTTCAAACTACCGAAAACTACTGATTCAATTTACTTTTTAAAGTTTTTAATTTATGCCAACATTTCCTAAATTTAAAAATGAAAATGCAGAATAATAATAATATCAACATAGTCTATTTGGACATGTGTTTATCTTTTAGTACTACGATTGCGTGGTAGAACATGTATTTTTTTATATCTGAAATCTTGCACCGTGTTTTCACCAGTAATATCAATTTGTGAGTTTATTTACTTTTAGACTCAGATTGAAATGGTTAGAGCACGCGTATATTGTTATGTTAATAAAAACTTACTGCGAACAAACTAGTTGCTCATGAAATCGCGGTTTTAGTTGCGTCCTGCTTCCCTAAGTGTTGCGCCTCTTACTCACTTCTGCTTGGCGCTAATTTCGCTGTGTTTCTATTTTATTTTCATGTTTTCTCACCACTCCTCCCCCCACACTCTATCACTTGAACAGTTGCCGCATCGAAAACCCGAGGTAAGAAAACTCGTACAATCATGCTACTTGAAACATACAAAAATAATATGATTGGAATTGTAAGTAGAGGTAATTTCAAGACCTGGCGCCTCTTTTGGAGGAAAGTTCATTGATTTCCTAGGAAACCTGTGAGGTGAAAATGGCTGTTTCTAATACATGTTGAAACAGGTTTAATTCTATAAGTACTTGCGTTAGAGTTTTGACAACTCTAACGCAAGTACTTATAGAATTACCTACCCTAACCCTATAGATATGATAAAAAAATTATTAGGTATGAATGAAAAAGGTTTAATATTAATTAAATTATAAGAAAATGTAAATCTAATAATGCCATAGTATGCAGTTATGGAAGAAAATGAAATAATATGAGTTGTATCAGAACTTCGGAATAATTACGATCACTCTTAAATTATAGAATAGACTCCCAGGGCTATAATACTGGGAGTAAATAACGGGAAAACCTATTTGTAAATTATATGGTTTCCTAGCGAATCGCACCAGATTAAAAGTTGATTCCAAGACAACTGTTTTTAATATTTGTTTATTTTAAAAAAGGTTTCATATCCATTAAAAACCTTTTAATCAGTGCAAATAAATAATATTGAATATTTTAATAAGTTAAAACAGCTGTTAACCTTCCAAAAGAGTTGCTAACATTTGCCTCCTACTACTTTTGTACGTCGGTGGATTTCTAATTATTAGTTGCTTCGAGTAACAAAATTCATGTTTGTTTTCATAGGAATTGGATGCATTGGCGGCCCACTTGAACGAGCTGGGCGTTCAGCAAAATACACAGCCGGAGGCGCCGCCCCGCAACAACCGCAATAGTAGCAATAAACAGGCACAGTCGGCTGTGAACAACAACGTCGCGACGCCCTCCTCCAACAATCACTCTGCGCAAGCGAGCAATATCATGGAGCCGCTGGTGGATAGCGATAGTGATTCCGAGCCGGAGGATAACGGAAGGGCCCGGAACGATGGCACGCTGCTTGCCAGCGACCCACCCAAACCACTGTAAGCAAACTCGTTTACATTTATCACACACAGTATTCTATAACTAATATTCTTGTTTTTCATCAACCCTAATCCGTTTATTTTATCACAAACAAATTTTATATTTACGAATCTATGTGTTAATGTTGTATTGTTTTTAACTTTTTTTAAATCAATTTGATCATTTATTTTGCTTAAATGATGTTATATTTTCAATTTGACATTTTCAAACAATTTAACTATTTACTTTTTGGTATTTTGCATGCATATTTTCTCTGTTTTCTATTAATTTACAATTGTTACTTTATTTATATTCACCCATTCCCACCCACTTTTTGTTTTTCTCTTTTTTTTCTGTTAGTCCTGAATTTTCTTACAGGCCAGGTCTAGGGGCCGTAGCCGAGGGCTCGCCGAGCGGATCGAGTCCGAGCGCGACCGGCTCGGGCGGTGCGCCTAACAGACCGTTGCCGCCCACGCCCGACGACGACGATTCTCAAGGAGATAAAACTTTGGTGTTGAGAAGGGTAAGCTTGCGAATGCTAGATGTTTATTTTCTCATTGTTGGGGGTGTTAGATTTAATCCAATAACTAAACTGCTCTACTATACATATTGCATACAACTTGCTTGAAAGGATATTTCTTGCATGCACGTGATATTTACACTCGTGCATGCGAAATATTTATATTTGTTTTTCCTTTTCCTTTACAATACGTCGTAGTGTGATTAAAATCAATTATAAAGTATTCATTTTTTAAAGTTGCCAAGGACAACATCTCATTATTAATTTTAATTGTAATCCTTTCTATATGCTACCTCCGACTTCTGCGGAATCAATCAACTCTCGGATTTGGTCCGTCAATTACAACATCTCTCATTATTATTAATTTTAACTGTAGTCCTTTCTATATGCTACCTCCGACTTCTGCGGAATCAATCAACTCTCGGATTTGGTCCTTCAATTACAGCATCTCTCATTATTATTAATTTTAATTGCAGTCCTTTCTATATGCTCCGACTTCTGCGGAATCAATCAACTCTCGGATTTGGTCCGTCAATTACAACATCTCTCATTATTATTAATTTTAACTGTAGTTCTTTCTATATGCTACCTCCGACTTCTGTGGAATCAGTCAACTTTCGGATTTGGTCCTTCAATTACAATTAATGATTGCATTTTAAACAAACAGTAGTATAATAATAATTGCACATTTATCAGACTTAAGTGCCCTTCGTTTATCACTCTGGGCTCATACGGGCGTTGTTTCTTGTATTTGCCGCTTCCGATGCGCATAATTCTACCTCGGCCCTTATAACCGGCGGCGCACGACTTCAAGACCTAAACGATACCTCACATCACGGGGGCGACTAGTAATGCTAAACCATGCTAAACGAAAGCGCCTTTACTTGTTGGAAACTGTCTCTCAAAAAAACACCTTAGCTTACAAAACTGTTTTAACACCAATACATTTACATACTTTGGGTATTAGCTTGCATTTATTTATTGGATTACATCTTATTTGCATGTGTGTTTATATGCGGTTGGGGTCTTGTATATAATTTATAATTTGTTTATTTCTCCACCCCCTTCATTTCGTATCGTGTAAACTCTCGCTTTGAAAACGCGCGAATCGCAGCAGTTGGCAGCTAGTAGTCACAAGCCGGAGGACGTGGACGAGGCCACGTTGCTCAAAGACTGGGACATCGCCCGGTTTTTCCCCTCGAAATTCCAGGACACCTCGTCGTCCACGTCGAGCGCGTCGACGGCCAGCGCCAAGTCGCACCGCCGCAACGAGAGCGACTCGAAGGTGGGCCAATTCGCTCGAGCTTTTCGGCGGGAGAATTCCGACTTTTTCCCGCTCAGCGCCGCTCGGCACTCGGCGGTGTTCGCTGACCGTAGTCCGGCGGTGCGGTCCAGCGGGATATTTAATAACCGCCGCAGCTCGGACGCGGGCGTTGGTAAAAAGGGCGAGCCTATACTGACGGATTTCGTTAAGAAGGACGCTGTCAGCAGTGTAAAACAGCGGGAGGAGGTCCAGATGAGGCCACGGCGTGAAAAGACTGAGTCGGATATTGTGATGAGGTATACGGAGGCGCGGAAGGGGCTGCGTGCCAATCTGGAGGCGCGGCGCAAGGAGGTTGAGACGCAGTTCGCCAGGGAGGCTGAAAATATGCGTCGGCGTAGCTCTAGGTCTTTCGATAGCCAATCGGTACCTACTAATTCTATTAGCGGTGGTGACGAGTATTTAATTTTGCAGGTAATTTCTTTAGTTTTTTTTCTTTACTTTTTTTTTAGTTTCCCGCGTTGCTTTCTAACATTTCTGATTTGACACAAAAGTTATTGCGGATATAAGTGGACAGTTTAAAAGGGATAATACTGAACAACATATATATTAGACTTTTTTGTTTATAGCCTTATTTAGTATACAATTTTCAATGCTATCCTAAATACATGCTATTATTGACTCCTTTTTGAGGTGTGCAATTCTGCCTACTCTAGCGGCAAATAATGGATTTATTATTAACCTGGGACAATATTGAAAGTGATTGGCCAGACGATTCTGTTTATTAAGTAACGTATTTATTCCTAAAGGCCGTTTTAGACAAGACAATTTCTTGACTCAAATGTTAGTCAAGATGCGAGAAAATCTAAATTGTCTCGTATCATACAGCAAATTATTTGAAATATTGAATTGGATGGTAGATCGAATGGAAAAATATAATGCGTTCTATTTGTCAAGGACAAATTGTATGGGAGGAGGATATATCAATTCATTTCTTGAACAACTTTTGAGCTAAGAAATTGTCTTGTCTAAAACGACCTTAAAATGCGACTGCGCCTCCAGTACAATTCTGTCATGATAGTCGCTACCTCGGTTAATAATATGCTATTATTCAAATAGTAAGAGTTGGCAGGTTCCAAAATTACAAATTAACAGTGCAATATCAGTTTCCTAAGAACATTACTGCTAAAATAATTTAACTCTTAAATGCATATTGTTGCTGAACTACAACATTGCCTTTTAAAATGTTCACTGCCTAATTAAAAACGTTATTTAAAAAACTGTTATTCTGTATAGATATCTGCATATATATGCTTCATGATTTTGCTAAAAAATGTTTTGTAGCAAGTACAAAAAATCATGCATTTAAGGGTTAAATATTGCTACCAATTTGGATTGGTGTAGCGACACAGTCAGTTCTACAAAAACAGTTTTGTTCCTTTAAGTCTGTCCAATTGTAGGTAAAGATATAGATAGATATAGTTTAATTTTCATATTTCTCCAGTGCTAGTTCTTGTAGATACAGAATTTAGAACATACAAACTAATTGTTGTGCAAGAATTATATGATCTAGATCAATTGCATTTGCTTTTTGTAAGTTAAAATTAACATGATATGAATTTTAGTAATTTCATAGACAAATTCCTGATAGTACAACTCTATTGTAACATAAATCACTAGAAATTTATTAAAAATATTTTATATACATAACATTTTTGTGATGTCTCAAATCAAATCAAATTGTGGCACTACTGTTCTGGAAAACCTAGGTTTCAGGTGAAGTAGGTCCTTAAAAATTTATATATCAAGTAAATACAGAAAACTACTTTATTTAAAAATTCTATTTTATTACAAACTCGTTTATTCTTTACATATTTATTAGAAACAATATTTTATATACATAACATTTTTCTTATGTCTAAAATGATCAATTGGTGGCACTACTGTTCTGGAAAACCTAGGCTTCAGGTGAAGTAGGTCCTTAAAAATGTATAGAAAACTACTATATTTAAAAATTCTATATTTTATTACAATCTCGTTTATTCTTTACATATTTATTAGAAACTCTATGCTTTCTTTTTTCCCCTTTCTTGTAACATGCAGCTGTACTACCTACCGATTTAATTAACATTTAATAATAATGTGTGCCGCTTTTTAACTAATACTTAACAAAAACAAGTGATTTAACCCGACGACGAAAACATTTTAAAAAAAAAAGGTGAATTTGCACGAGAGCGGCGTGGATCGAGCGATTTGGTTAGCGATTTTTTTGATTGGAAGGCATGATCCCAGACTCGCAAAAAAATAATACCCATAAAAAACGCATGGAGATTGACTGACTGGCTGCCACTGCTGCCAACAAAAAATAGTGACTTGAGTATTATATTTTTTTTACGTTGAACATTTGTGTGTGTGTTTTACAGATTGAATTGCATGTGTTGGTTGTGTGCATATATTTATTTTTAATAACTTTCTACCATTGCGTATTATAAATTATACCTAAAAATTAGCAGTAAGAATTTTGCGCGATAATAATTAGTGTGATTTTTGCTTTCCTTATACATAAAGCAAAAATGCGGATGATTAATATCACGTATGTGGGTTATTGCATAATTTATTTATGTGACTCCTTTTTGAGGTGTGCAATTCTGCCTACTCTAGCGGCAAGTAATGGATTCATTATTAACCTGGGACAATATTGAAAGTGCTATGATTGGCCAGACGATCCTGTTTATTAAGTCACGTGTTCATTCCTAAAATAAGACTGCGCCTCCAGTGCAATTCTGGCGCACGGGTTGTAATGCCCAGTCTCGGTATTGTATTGTAGTTGATGCTTTATATTTTGTTTCTACAAACAGTGTGCAGTTGATATTGTACAAAATCAAAAACTATATTTTCCAGAATATACCTGGAAAATATAGTTTTTGATTTTAATTGATGGTATGGTTAGAAATGAATCTGCCTATGATTTATTTTCAAAAGTTATATTTTTTCAGTTTTTATATACTAAAATGTTTGTCAGGTGTCATATATTTGTTTTCAGAAACTTTATGTTGTTAATATAAATATTAAGAAAAATACCTGATGTGGGCAATGCACATTACGTTATCTTAATTTTCATTTCGCAATATGAGATGACAAAAGGCATAACTGTATTTTTTTTTTCAATTAATTTAATCCTTTATTGCGTTTAGAATAAACGAAATTATTGTTTAAAAATAAATAGATAACATTATATTTAAACTACTGGAACTACTACATCCTTCAAAAATTATCTCAAAAACTGTATTATCTCATAAACAGTATTTGAGATAAATTTTTAAGGATGTAGTAGTTCCAGTAGTTTAAATATAATGTTATCTATTTATTTTTAAACAATAATTTCGTTTATTCTAAACGCAATAAAGGATTAAATTAATTGAAAAAAAAATACGAGTAAATATAATGTCATCTATTTTTTTTAACAATAATTTTTTTTATTCTAAACGTAATAAAGGATTAAATTAATTGAATAAAGGAGATGAATAAAATTACTATGTTTTTTACCACTTGTTTATAAATAACTTGTATATAAACAAGTGGTAAAAAACATAGTAGTTTTATTCATCTCCTTTATTGAAAATGAATTACCACGTACTAGATGCCAAAACCATTCAATTTCTTAAATTAATTGAAAAAAAATACAACATATGAAGATTTTTGTTCAACATTCTGTGTAATACAAATGGTAGAAAAGTTTGCCATGTAGCTTATGTATTCTTTAACATTTGTATGTTTCCAATGTCATGTTTTGTACTGTAACTATTTTAAGCAGGCATAGTTTTAAGTGTATTATTATGAAATTTATGTTGACTGTTTTTGTAGAATGGCAGAGGTAGTGAGCACACGAGACAGAGCAGCGTGCTACCCGACCTCCTCTCCCAAGCGAGCGGAAGCCCTGGTACACCGTCCGCCCGCGACAAATCGCAATCCGAAGAGGTACGTTTCGCTTTGTATATACAATCACTGTCTGATTTTATATGTGTATGTGTGTCGTGTACGCTCCAAACACACCCGCACACACATACCCAGCCATATTTATTTTTTGTCACTAATGTTTATGTCTTTCTCTTGGTTTTTGCCTAACTGAGTGGCGACGGTAACTTCATAACGTTATAACTGTAAGTATGAATTTGTTTGTTCGTAATAATCGTAATCCCCAGCATATATAACACAATTACTGTTTGATTTTTTTGTTTTGTTTGTCTCTGGTGTGTCTCGTGACGATATAAAGTGATGGAAACGGACGAGAGAAATAACACTGTGTGGTTATGATGACGTTTTTGTTGTTGCTGTTGCATTGTTTCAAGTTTGAGGCTGGGTTATATAAATCTGACATTACTGTAACACGGGATTATATTTAATCAACAATGTCGGATTATCCGCATAAGAATGTAGTAACATTGTTTTTTTTACAAAATTCTATATATTTAAATGTGTCATTAATTGAATCAGATTTAATCTATCTTTATATAATCCAGCCTTATCCCCTGTATTTATTGAGGTTACATTTATAATTAATAGCTATTGAATTGAATAAACATTATAATAATAATATTTATTTTTACATAGCCTAATATATTTGGATTTAAATGAAAACAAATTTGCAAAGTATATAATAATATCACATAATCAATAACAATATAAAGCTAAGATTTAATTTAAATTGCAAACATGAATTTATGATCAAATTATATTAGGTTCTCTTATATGTTTATGCCTACACCTTATGGTAGAAGGCATATAATTAAAATAAATAAATATATTTTTATTTCATGCATGCAGTTTTTAGTTTTTCAAAAAAACTAATAAGCAGTGCATGCAGTTTTTAGTTATTCAAAAAACTAAAAGCTGCATGCATGAAATAAAAATATATTTATTTAATTTAATTATATGTCTTCTACTGTAAAAGGTGTAGGCATACAAATATATGAGAACCTACAATTTTACGGGACATACATTCACATTGTAAATAAAATTAAAATATTGTAACATTTAATTAAAGACATAATATATAATAATAAGTCTAATCCTGAAAAATATGTGTTGGTTTAATGGCTTAAAAACTAATTTCTTAAATAAAATTGCATTTGATATTAGTAAGAATATCAATTTTGTTTTAAATTGCGTATAAGGCAGAGTTTTTGTTTCACTAATCTATCTATCTAGTATAAAGCGTGAATTACATTGTACTAGCTTGATATTTATTGAAGCTATATATATTTTATGAAACCTTGATGAATACAATTAGACATTAGAATTAGTTGTGAATGCGGTTGCTAGTTTTTATTTTAGCGCTCGCCGACACCATTATTTTATAGACTCATAGAGATTAGTTAATAGAGTACCTGATAAAATCGTTTAAATTTGATTTCATTGGAATTATATTTGATCGCGCGGTCTTCTTTCTCATTCTACACTCTTTACACTATATTTCTAGTATTTATGTTATCAGTCAACATTTGCTTTTAAAATATGCTAAAATAATGACATTTCTTCTCAAAAACTAATTCGTTTATTAATAATTAATTTGTTTTCTTATATAAAATGCAATTATAGTCATTTGTCTTCTATAAAACAATGTAGAGCATACTTTGATTTTTGGTTCTGTAGAAGAAGTTGAAGAAGAAGAAGATTGAATAAATAATGAATATGTAGCTCAAATCTAATTTACTTTTACCTTAAAAATACATTCAGGATGCAAATATATTTTTTATATTACTGTACACAATTTGTTGTGATTGTAATTTTCATTTATGTAAATTTCTTCTAATTCCATTTTTTTTTTATTGAAGACCATCACCTCAAGAAGGCATTAGTACTCAATTTATTTTATTGATCACATGACTCAAATGAAATTTTATGTAGCAGTTTTTATTGCAATTTAGTTTTAGAAACGATTTTTTATAAGGTACTTTATTATCTCACAAACTCCAATCATTATTATCATAACAACATTTAGTTATTATTTATTCTCGTATCATTTATATTAAAATAATAACTTTTATGACGCTTTCATATATCTGGTATTTTTTTTTTGTATGAGGAAAACATTATTTTCCACTACAAATTTCAAAATACGCATCTATATGAAGACGTCTTTAGATAATTTTGTTTTGTTTAATTAATTTGGTTTGGAAAAACTAATGGGAAAGACTAATACACATTATCATTCTTTTGTTATCATTTCGGGGGCGCTTTTGCTTGATCACGCTTCGCGTTGCTTGATATGAACTGCAAGGAAATTTGCACGATTAAAAATCATATGTCGTATCAGAAAGTTAAAAAAAGGAAATCAACATTTCATTTGGATATTTGCCCGTGCTCGCGCACTCTCGCCGGAATGCGCGTTTATTTTCGTGCATCGTACATCCTCTGCCGCCCCTATGCCATATACCGGCGGCATTTGTGCTCGTTCCAAAAAGGCTTTATTATTCATTGCCGACCAACAGTTGTGATCATGTGAGCGCTCGATTAAGTTACTGTTTTTTCATTTGATATTTGTTTTATCCAAAGTTTGTGATAGCGATTGTGCCAGCGGACTAATCTAACGTTTCTTCTAGATCTAACCGAATGCGTATAATTCTAGTTGCATAAACATTATAAAAATCTTTTATTAGTGACATGAATTAATTGTATTTTGTATTTGTTTAATGATTACCATCATAAATAACTGTGGGTAATTTACTGTTCGAGGACTGTTTGAAATTTTATAATACATATGGTTAGTTTTGAGTATCCAAAATATGAATAAAAATCATAAATATCTGTGAGTGGTTATGTTTTATCACATATAAAATGTCTATCAGAAATGAATTAATGAATTGAAAATATCCTGCAACTTTCCTGTAAGTAACACAATTCCATTTTCATGATTTTAGACTTATATTAAATCTGTATAATTTTAATATTAATTACTTTTTCCCAAGTGTTTCTTATACGGAACTGTAGGTCTATTTGGGTTAAGGAATTATTTTAAGATGGTTTGATTTTCAGAAAGATGTTTTATTATGAAAATACAGGACGATAAAGGCTTTTAAAAAATAATTTTCTTAATTACAATAACTGCAGTAAATGACCAGCTAGCTAAATCTTCTTATTTATTTCTAACTCCAAAAATTCCACATTCATCATCAAATCTACTAATTTAATCTGATTAATTCTATCGCGTGTTTTTTCAAAACCCAGTATGTTTTGAAAAAATGACTCAATTTAAAAATTTAGACTATACTTACATTTGCAAATATATCATCTATATAAAATACCAACAAAATGTACATTATTCATGTCACTAATGATATCTAACAAAGTATAGTTTTCAAATTCTACTACCAATGCCCGTATTCACCAACATCCCATAAACTTTATGGGTCCCATAAGCTATTGAATGGATAAATTGACAACGTCATTGTGACAGAATATGCCAAAACAAATGTCACACACCTTGAATAACACTTGCGATTGGAGCTTTAATGACACCTTTTGTTTAATTATTCAGTGTTTGCAATAGAGAGAATCTAAAGTAACTACATTCCCTAGATAATGTATTTATTGTTGCTATAACAACGAATACTTATGGGTTCAATAGCTATTGATAGATTTATGGAATGTCGGTGAATACGGTTGGCAAGTCTTGTACAATTACGCATGATTTCTCTTGTATTTCTCGGTGTGGACGTTGGTAAAAATCTGACGTGCTTCTCTAATGTAGCCTTTCGTTTTTCTAGTACCGTCAAGCCGTGCACGCTCAGATTACGCAATCGCCAAACAAAAACTCGCCGATGAGTATTCACGCTCTTGCCTTGCAACAGAAACAACGCTCCTTCCTCACGTTTGGCTTCGGCGCCGGCGGTGCAAACTCGCGGCGGGAGTCGCACGTCAACGTGAACGTTACGCCAACGTCGCACGATATCTCCTCTGATACGCCCGAGATCAGGAAGTACAAGAAGCGGTTCAACAGCGATATCCTGTGCGCAGCTCTATGGGGTATGTTGAAAACTGTATACTTTACACGTATATAGAAAATTATATAATATCGCGGTGATTCGTTATTTTAGCCCCAGGGCGTGTTTTTTATATATCTGAATATTATTAGGCGTAAATCTGCTGATTGGAACCGAACACGGGCTGATGCTGCTCGATCGCAGCGGCCAAGGCAAAGTCTACCAACTGATTTCACGGCGACGTTTCCAGCAAATGGAGGTGCTCGAAGGACAAAACATTCTGGTCACCATTTCAGGGAAGAAGAATAGGGTCAGAGTGTACTACCTCAGCTGGCTGAAGAGTAAAATCTTACGAACCGACGGTATCGTTGATGTAAGATATCTATCCATAATAATTGTGAAAGTTATATACATAACATTTGCTTGAAATACCTACATTTACAAATGTTCTTGTGTGTTTACTCTAGCAAGTTGAGAGGAGGAACGGTTGGATCAACGTGGGCGACCTACAGGGCGCTGTGCATTTTAAGATCGTCAAGTACGAGCGCATCAAGTTCCTGGTGATAGCTCTAAAGGACAGTATCGAGATATACGCATGGGCCCCGAAGCCATACCACAAATTCATGGCCTTTAAATCGTTCGCTGAGCTAACACACCGTCCCCTACTAGTTGATCTCACTGTAGAGGAAGGCACACGACTCAAAGTGATCTACGGCAGCGCCGAAGGTTTCCACGCGGTTGACTTGGACTCGGCTAGCGTGTACGATATCTACCTACCGAAACATGTAAGTCCATACATAACTAACCCAACAAAAACAAACATGTTCTATATATATATTTATTTCAGACACAAAGTGCTATTTCACCACATTGCATTGTAACGTTGCCTAACAGCAACGGAATGCAACTGTTGCTCTGTTACGATAACGAAGGCGTCTATGTGAACACGTACGGACGAGTAGCCAAAAACGTTCTACTACAGGTAACACAAATTCTACCAAAAATTCCAAACACATTTTATTAACTTTATATTTAGTGGGGTGAGATGCCGACATCAGTGGCGTACATCGGCACCGGCCAAATAATGGGCTGGGGCAACAAAGCCATAGAAATCCGCTCGGTGGAGTCGGGCCATCTGGACGGTGTCTTCATGCACAAAAAAGCGCAGCGCCTGAAGTTCCTCTGCGAACGCAACGACAAGGTGTTCTTCTCGAGCGCAAAGAGCGGCTCCTCTTGTCAAATCTACTTCATGACGCTTAACAAGCCGGGCATGGCAAACTGGTAACAGTAAATATCCCACGTGTAATAATTTCCGTTTTAGATAGGTAAATTGGTTGGCTGGATTTTTTTTGTTGTTGTTGGGAAGTTGTTTAATTATCTTTACGTTTAATCACTACACGGTAATCGAAATTTGGTAACTTCCATCAGGAATATAAAAATGTTATACAAACGCGCATCCCCTATTGGAACCGTAATTTTTAAAAAGTTACCACATTTTGTGTAAGAATAAGCAATACAAAAAAAAACAAAACGGTCTTACATTCATAACGGCATGCATCACTGATATAATTATATTTTTTTCGATTCTGTGCCAACCAGTAAATAGTGATATTGCTCACTAAAAAAAATCCTTAGATTAAGTGAAGTTGTAGAGAGGAAAGAATGTATAGATGATTTTTTACAACAACAATGCGTGCAGTTGTTGCGCTGCTGATATTTTGTACATAAAGCATTTAATTTCGCTCCGTTTACGTTCTAAAAAAATACTTGTAAACGATGTTTAGCATTTTCCTACTCCCTCTATTGTTTCCTGTTTTATTTTTATTTTCCAAGAAGAAAAATAAAAATTAATGCACATTAATAATAAAAAAGAAAACTGAGGAAAGCAATTCCTTACCATTTTATACTAAACGATAAATAATAATAAGGTAGCGATTGATATAAATGTCGGTGTTCACCAAAATTTTCACCTGCAATGTTGTTTTTTTTTTTCTCTGTTACTCTTGGTGATTGGTGACTTTTAGTGTTCCCCCTCGTGCGGATAAACGCATGAAAAAGAAAATGCAGAGTGCTATATTTATTCTCCCCGTTTATCAAAAACAAACAATACGTTAGTAATATCAAACCTGGGGCTGAATTCTGTGGTGCCTGTATAAAAATTTTTACTTTCGGTGCAATGAAGACTGTTTTATATAATTGATGAATAACTTTTGTAGTAAGATACTGTAATAACAATTACCCCCCCTTTACCCTTACACAGTTTCGTTATTATATCGAGCTGCATATAATGCCTGTATTTCTCCTCTATTCTTATTATATATACTCTTTTTATAATAATTTCCCAAAGAGTTGGTATAAGTGTGATTTTTTTATTATATATAAAAGGTAAACATTTTATTATTATATAGTATCATTTTATTAATATTATTATAACAAATATAAAAGTTGTATATTTAAATGAATCTTTTTTGCTATTACTTTGTTTTGTTATTGTTTTTATGCACAACCATCATGGATTATTATTAACAGCTATTATCTCTTAAATTAAGGTGGGGGAAATTAAGACGAACATTTGTTTGTGCGTGTATCAGTTATTAGATGACACTAGCATCGAATTTTGTAATATTAAAAAAATAATAGTTTTGTGGGGCCACGATATGGAGGAGATTGATGTGTTTCTACATGCGCCTTTCATATGCGGATTAACAATTGAATGAAAAATGCTGGGTTTATGCTAAATGATGTTGTTTTCAGAAGATATGACTATTAATACATCCATACAGGTAAAAATTCAGTGTCAGGGCAGTGCATTTTCGTTCAACCTCTCAAAATGTAGCGTGTTTTTCCTTAACCACAGACATTTTTCGTGATAACAATACCTTCCTTACACAGCAGTGCCTGTAAACTTAAAATTGCATTTGTAATGATTTAATTTGTAGTCATTATTTTAATTTAAATGTTAGTGACTAAAAATTAATGGTAAGAAATATTATGAAGACAATTTTAAAATCGGAAAATCTCATTTGGAGTGTTTGGGCTGATTTATAGTTATTTTGTTTTTAATACAATTCTAAATGTATATGAGGTAGATTGGGGATAATACGAGTTCTCGTATGGAAAGCCACCTCCTGAATCCATAAACCCACACTAGAAGTTGGTACGGCAAACACGTTCCGAAATACAGTTCGAAAAGGGTGTTCTAAAATGGTAATTTCAAGCAATTTTTACAACGAAAACGGAAAGAGAAATCCACAAAAGGGTTTCGCATTTTTAATTAGTACCCCAAGAAGTATTGATTGCTAGCATAAAATTAACATTTATATTTTTGTTAAAATTTTACCTCAACCCACAGGATAATTTTCAGGTTTTTCGCCTGTTACGTTAAAAGTAATCCAAGCACATTGGGGATAATAGGGTTCTCGTATGGAAGGCTATCCCCTAAATCCAAAAACATAAACTAGAAGTCGGCACGTCAAACACTTACTGAGATACAGCTCGAAAAGGGCGTTTTTGAAATGGCAATTTCAGGCATTTTTTACAACTTTTGAAGGGTTGTGATGCGAAAACGGAGAGAGATATCCACAAATGGATTTCTCATTTTTGACTAGTAGCCGAAGGGGTATTTATTGGTAGTATAAAATGAATTTTTAAATTTTTGATTTATTGTTAAAATTTTACCTCAAACCATAGGATAATTTCCAGGTTTTTCGCCTGTTAAGTTAAAAGTAATCCAAGCATATTGAGGATAATAGGGTTCTCGTATGGAAGGCCATCCCCTAAATCCAAAAATACAAACTAGAAGTCGGCACTTACTGAGATACAGCTCGAAAAGGGCGTTTTTGAAATAATAATTTCAGGTAATTTTAATCACTTTTGAAGGGTTGTGACGCGAAAACGGAAAGAGATATCCACAAAAGGGGTTTTGCATTTTTAATTACCATCCTAGGTGTATTGATTAGTAACATAAAATGAATTATTTTTTGTATTGTTGTGTGTGCGTTGTTTGTGTATATAGTGTGCTGTGTGATTATTCCCTCATCTTGAAGTTATTTCTTTCAAAGTTTGCAGAATACTGTAAAAATTAGTTCATTTCAGTTTAGCCTACCTTGTTTGTGTTTAAGTTACTCTGAAGATGAGGGGTTTGGAAAATAAATACATTTACAAAAAAGCGTTGCAAAACAGTAATCAATCATAACAATTAAAAAAGGCAGCTATAAATTTATTTCTACCAAAATAAAGGCGAATAATATAATACAAATAACACTACATAACGCATAAGATTAAAAAAAAATCGTAATTACATAAAATCTAAGACTAGGAATTAGTTTTTTTTTACTTACAAAAAAAATAATAAAGGTGAACCAATGAGTGAAAGAAAATCGCATTGAAACATGAATATTTTCAGTATTTCAGTTTATTTATTATTATTGCCCGATCTACCCACTTATTTTGAAGGGATACAGTTTTATAAATTAGGAAAAATAGCTCCTCTCCGGTCTACAACATCATTTACAATTATTTTAAATAACATTTTTCTGTGACGAATTTTATTTAAATCCCTAACTTTATAATAATCTTGCTTTGTTTTAACTATATCTTAAATATTTATTTTATATACTTTGTAACATCATCTGTACACAATTTCGAACACAAAAAATAATGGGACTTATGGGGGGGTGGTGTGTCTGTTTTTTGTTTCGCGCTGCCGACGCCGCCCGTTTGAAATATGGCAACATAAGCGACTCTCAGCCGCGCGGAATTTTACAATTAAATAATAAAATAGTAGTTGAATCACAGACATTTATGAAAAAATAATTTAAATATCTACAATATCCACACGATTATTCACGTTGAATCATAATAAAAAATATGGCAGGTTCTAAATTTTAATAATATATTAATTTTTATATATTTTTTTTATACCTCAAAGACAAAGTTTAAATAGTACCAATTTTCAACCAGCGAAAATCAGCATAATACGGATTTCACAAATAATTATTATTGTTCAACTGGTCAAACTTATATTTAAACAATTCATATTGGTTACTTTTTTAAGGTGGCCGTATTTTGTAAATACAGCGATCACAATCTCGCCAATTAATATATTTATACATTTATATCGTTATGTATGTAAAAGCGCATCATCGACACAATTTTCGTCCAGGCGGTGGACATCAATTACTGTACAAATTATTATACAGAACGATCAAAAAATATGCGAGCAAGTTATAATAGTTGAAGAAAGCAACCATGTGACAATCGCTAGTAATATGGTTCAAAATATATGTCAATATAGAAAATAATTTATATTTTCTAGATTGACATATATCCTTTGAAACATGATGCAATACAACAATTTAATTAACCAGGCGATATAAAAAGAAATTAACGTCAAATTTGGTTTTTTAAATTAAAAAAATATTTTCTTATCATGATTATTTTTAAGTTGACCAAATTAATAAAGTTTTATCCATATATATATATATATATATAGATATATATATATATATAGATATATATATATATATAGATATATATATATATAGATATATATATATATATATATATATATATATATATATATATATATATATATATATATATATATGGATAAAACTTTATTAATTTGGTAAACTGAAAAATAATCATGCTAAGACAATATTTTTATATATATATATATATATATTTAGCTAGTCGCATTTTTTTTTGAACGCTGGTATATACATATAACCAACACGCGCCTCTGTCTCTCTGTCACCTCTAACAAACTGTAAATCATATCAATAATATATACAAAAATTGAGTTTTTTTTTGGTGGGGAGGACGAAGGAAGCACTCATGTTTTAAACAATTGAGCGGCGCTCAATTTTAAATTAATAATGGCATTATAAATTATAACCTAATTATATAAATATACAGTCTCTTAATCATAATAATTGTAGCTATTTACAACGCGTTTTTTTGTGTTTTTTCGTTTTTGTAGCTGGCAAACACTGGGAGTGAGGGGGGGCTCTGATCACCTCGTGTGCTATTGTTTTCATTAACAGAAAACAAAATGTATGTGCTGGTTGAGGAAAGAGTGTGTTTCGTGCGCCCCTAATAACTATAGCTCGCTCGATTTTTTTCTGTTAAAAGTGTTAAACTGCAATCGGCACTGGTATTTGTTTTGCGGCAATAAATTAAATTTCTTTTCGTACTTTAATGATAGTTTCTGTTAGGGGATTACGCTTCCCTTAAGATCAGTATGGTTATGAATGTGGCGATGAGGATATTGCAGGGGGTGCTCCACGCCGTCGAGCTTTCCACGGTGTTCGAGTTGAGGATCTTGTTGATGTCGTTGCTATCAATTTCTGGAATATCTGAAACCAAACAAACTTAAATTATTTTAAACGAATTAAACTAAATAATTTATTGGAGTGTCCAACATGTAGATGAAGATTAGAATTATCTTAAAATCGGATAAAAAATGCTTGCCTTTGTCAGGTCCTTGTCCTGATCCCGATCCCCGAACAGCATCCTCCTCGTCATCAATATCAGGGCCACCTCCTGACCCGGAACCATCAGCTCCATCGCCCTGCATGTAATTGTCCGACTCTGGAAGCCTTACAGCTCCCAGTGAAGACATTACCATCTGTAATACAAGAAAAATGTATATTACTAAAAATATGAATATAATAATAATATATGAACAAATGTGGGGTGGGCGGGCGTACGGTCGGCTTGTACCAATCAAACTATGTCCATTACACTATTTCTAACAACTTATGCACTACATTATTTCTCACATTTTTTTAAGAATTAGACGTAAATTAACAAATGGAATTAATTGAATACAATATAAATTAATGGATAACAATATAGTGCAGAGTTCAAGTCATTTTACGTAGTGGACGGGTATAGTTTGGTTGGTAGGGACCACCCGCCCACCCCACCTTCGCTCGCATACTTTTTTCAATGGATACAAGTGTTTTATATTGTTTAAACTATTGTAAGAAGAGTGTTATCCTATGGAAAAAACTATGCAAGCAAAGGTGGGGTGGGCGGGTGGCCCCTACGAAACAAACTATACCCGTCCACTATTTCAAACGACTTGAACTATGCACTACATTGTTTCTCACATTTTATTTTACAAATTAGGCGTAAAGTAACAAATGTAATTAATTGATTGGAGTATAAAGTCACAGATAATAGTGTAGTGGATAGTTCAATAGTTCACATCTTTTTACCCCCGTATTCACCGACGTTCCATAAATCTATCAATAGCTATTGAATCGATAAGTATTTGTTGTTACAGCAACAATAATACATTATCTAGGGAATGTAGTTACTTTAGATTATCTCTATTGGAAACACTGATTAATTAAACAAAAGGTGTCATCAAAGCTCCAATCGCAAGCGCTATTTAAGGTGTTTGACATTTGTTTTGGCATATTCTGTCACAATGACGTTGTCAATTTATTCATTTAATAGTTTATGGGACCTATAAAGTTTATAGGATGTTGGTGAATTACGGCATGATACTAGTATGTTCAAAACATTACAAGTCTACCTTGAAAGCTTATTCTTGTTCCCTTTGTCCTTCCCACCGCTGAAGTACATTGTATATTTATGTATTTATTTATGTATTGTATATTATGGGATGTTGGTGAATACCGGCATTAGTATATTAAAAATACATGAGATATAATGTAAATTTTCTGCTATTAATTTTTAGCTAAATATTTGTTCATCCAACTGGACTGTACTATTGCATTCGATGCACAATAAAATAATGTCTTTTCCTAATCGTTATAGTTGCTCACCTGATGCACGTGTCGCAATTTGTCTGCCAAATTGGCAACCTTTGAGTAAACAGTTTGCAGATTCGTTGGCGGTTTCACCTCGGGATTGTACTTCTGCATATCCAAACCAGCGTCGACTACAGTTTTAGTATATCTGTAAAAGAATGAAAAATATTAGAAACAATAGTAATTATTTAAATACAGTAGAAAGACCCCTTGGGGGAACCTTAACCCCTATAGGGCGCGTCCCCAGGTGGCGGATAGGGGGATGCTCGCCATGTATCGCATGGAGGGTAGGAGTGAAATAAAATAGCTCCCGCGGACCAAATAAAGGTTGGGCGCGAGGTTAACAGCCTCGCACCGGAAAACAAACCTGTTATGAAACCTATAAACTTGCCTCTGAACAGGTCGGATCAACGGAAACGAACAATACGAACTCAGAAGGATAAGACCGCCCTAGATGGAGACAAGTGGTGAAGGCAGCCAAAACCCACCCCGGGTTGTAGTGCTACGGAACGGAGAAGAGAAGAAGAAGTAGAAAGACTAGTATTACACCATTTGAAATGAAATTGAAATTGAATGGTTTTGGCGTCTACTACGTGCCAAGTCATTTTCAATGAAGGAACAAGAGGCTTTTTTTTAAACTAATGAAGAAAAGAAAAAAGAAAGAAAAATCACTGGTCTGGTATTTATATAATGATGCTTTGATGTATTTATTTATTTATACAAATCGGATATAATTTCTGTACAAATATCTGACAACATCTAGTGGGGGGGGGTTGCGACCTACATTCTGTACTCTTTGTGCCGCCCATCGCGGGTCTCGTGCGAGGGAGGAATTACAAGCCTCGTAGATTAAGCGATTGGAATCGAATTATGCAAGTCGGAAAAGTCTCATGCTCACACGATAAAATCGCACTTGTAATTTAATTATTATATTTCACATAAGAATTAATTGAAATTTATACTCGCTTATCTTATGATATAGCAGGTTGGTTCAATTTTCAGGGAAAAAAATGTGCATTTTTGTACTGATCAATAATTTAAACAAAAAAACTTCTATATTTATAGGGCTATCAGCTGCGAGGCGTTTCCGCTTCTCCGATCAAGGGAGTGAAACAAAAAGTAAATATATATATATATATATATATATATATATATATATATATAATTGATAAAAATTGAAGAAAGATTCAAGCAAATTCTGACAGAAATAGGAATGACAATATTATTGATCGTGTAAGGTGCCTTATAGATACAGAGGTTTTATATTGTTTAAACAACTCCAGACAGAATTTTATCCCATGGAAAAACTATGCGAGCAGAGGTGGGGTGCTCCTACCAACCAGACCATGCCCGTCCACTATTTCAAACAGGTGAACTCTGCTTTACATTGTTTCCCACAATAGTCCACGAATTAACCTTACATTAATCAATGAAATTAATTAAATCATAGAAAGTTAATTGTAACAGTATTGTGCAGAGTTCGAGCCGTTTGAAATTGTGTACGGGCATAGTTTGATTGGTATGGGACTACCGCCCACCCCACCTCTGCTCGCATAGTTTTTCTGTGAGATACAATTCTTCTTGGAATTGTTTAAATAATATAAAACATCTATATCCATTGAAAAAACTATGCGAACAAAGGTGGGGTGGGCGGGTGTCCCCTACGAATCAAACTATACCCGTCCACTATTTCAAATGACTTGAACTATGCATTACATTATTTTTTACATATATTTCTTTAATTAGTCTTAAATTAATAAATGACATTAATTTATTAATTTAATCATAGAAAATAATGGATAATAGTGTAGTGCATAGTTCAAGTCGTTTGAAATAGTGGACGGGTATAGTTTGATTGGTGGGGGCCACCCGCCCAACCCACCTTTGTTCGTATAGTTTTTTCAATGGATATAGATGTTTTATATTGTTTAATCAATTCCAAAAAGAATTGTGTCCCATAAAAAAACTATGCGAGCAGAGGTGGGGTGGACTGGTGGCCCCTACCAATCAAACTATACCCGTCCACTATTTCAAATGACTTGAACTATGCATTACATTATTTTTTACATATATTTCTTTAATTAGTCTTAAATTAATAAATGACATTAATTTATTAATTTAATCATAGAAAATAACGGATAATAGTGTAGTGCATAGTTCAAGTCGTTTGAAATAGTGGACGGGTATAGTTTGATTGGTAGGGAGCACACGCCCACCCCACCTTTGCTCGCATAGTTTTTCTATTGGATACAATTCTTCTTGGAATTGTTAAAACAATATAAAACATTTATATCCATTGAAAAAATTATGCGAACAAAGGTGGGGTCGGCGGGCGGCCCCTACCAATCAAACTATACTCGTCCACTATTTCAAACGACTTGAACTATGCACTACACTATTATCCGTTAGTTTCTATGATTAAATTAATGTCATTTATTAATTTAAGACTAATTAAAGAAATATGTAAAAAAATAATGTAATGCATAGTTCAAGTTGTTTGAAATAGTGGACGGGTATAGTTTGATTTGTAGGGGCCACCCGCCCACCCCACCTTTGTTCGCATAGTTTTTTCAATGGATATAAATGTTTTATATTGTTTTAACAATTCCAAGACGAATTGTATCCCATAGAAAAACTATGCGAGCAGAGGTGGGGTGGCCCCTACCAATCAAACTATAGCCGTCCACTATTTCAAACGACTTGAACTATGCATTACATTATTTTTTACATATATTTCTTGAATTAGTCTTAAATTAATAAATGACATTAATTTATTAATTTAATCATAGAAAATAATGGATAATAGTGTAGTGCATAGTTCAAGTCGTTTGAAATAGTGGACGGGTATAGTTTGATTGGTAGGGAGCACACGCCCACCCCACCTTTGCTCGCATAGTTTTTCTATTGGATACAATTCTTCTTGGAATTGTTAAAACAATATAAAACATTTATATCCATTGAAAAAATTATGCGAACAAAGGTGGGGTCGGCGGGCGGCCCCTACCAATCAAACTATACTCGTCCACTATTTCAAACGACTTGAACTATGCACTACACTATTATCCGTTAGTTTCTATGATTAAATTAATGTCATTTATTAATTTAAGACTAATTAAAGAAATATGTAAAAAAATAATGTAATGCATAGTTCAAGTTGTTTGAAATAGTGGACGGGTATAGTTTGATTTGTAGGGGGCACCCGCCCACCCCACCTTTGTTCGCATAGTTTTTTCAATGGATATAAATGTTTTATATTGTTTTAACAATTCCAAGACGAATTGTATCCCATAGAAAAACTATGCGAGCAGAGGTGGGGTGGGCGGGTGGCCCCTACCAATCAAACTATAGCCGTCCACTATTTCAAACGACTTGAACTATGCATTACATTATTTTTTACATATATTTCTTTAATTAGTCTTAAATTAATAAATGACATTAATTTATTAATTGAATCATAGAAAATAACGGATAATAGTTTGATTGATATATATATATATATATATATATATATATATATATAAATATATATATATATATATATTTAATATAATATTTCTTCGAAAATCTAAATTATTAATTTAAGGAAAGTACAGAAACAAAATCCGCATGTTACACTTTTGGTGAAGGCGCCGGGTATAAATTATATTTATATAATTATACTGGTATCCTATGTAATTTCTTATTGTACCGTGGAGCGCAGATGTTTCAACAAGGATTCACGCAGCGCATTTTGACATTATATAAGTGATTTCTATAAGATATCCATAGAAATCCGAGATTTGAACTCGGGTCTGCTATGTTACAGAACTATACCTTCCATTACATATAATTATTAAATTCTTGATAATATTTTGACATTAGATAAGTGATATCCATATGATATCCATAGAAATCAGAGATTTGAACTCGGGTCTGCTGTGTTACAGAACTAAACCTTTCATTACATATAATTATTAAATTTTTCATAATATTTTGACATTATATAAGTGATTTCCATAAGATATCCATAGAAATCAGAGATTTGAACTCGGGTCTGCTGTGTTACAGAACTAAACCTTTCATTATATATAATTATTAAATTTTTGATAATATTTTGACATTATATAAGTGATTTTTATAAGATATTGATAGAAATCCGAGATTTGAACCTCGAGTCTGCTGTGTTACAACAAAACTAAACCTTCCATTACATATAATTATTAAATTCTTGATATTTTGACATTATATAAGTAATTTCCATAAGAATCAAATTAATTTTACTTACTCTCCAATCCTCTCGCCGTTCCAGCAGTGTTGGTCCTTGGGCTCAGCGAAACTTTCGTCCTGGCACAAGTTGTCAGCGAGGTTGCCATAAAAACCGCGACTTTTTGCGATGGAACTAAGGAATTGCACCATATGGGATTCTGGAGGGGGCGCGAACTGCCTGTTCATAGATGTTCGGTGTTTAGAAGCCCCAACCTCGCCGGATGCGTCTGCGACAGCCATAGACGGGTCCTCTTTGTCAGAAAGTTTAAACATGCCACACGAGCGTTTAACCTGTAAGCAACAAAAAAAAAAACGAAATTAGAGATAAGATTCTATCTAATTAGCAAAAATAGTAGTAGTAGTAGTTACAGTTCTATATAACTAGCTACCGAACTTCGAGTGTCTTTACCGTGTATTAGTGATGTGTATATGGGTGTTTAACTTTACCATACAACGTTTTTTTTGCAAGTTTTTATAAATCTAACCAAAATTTATTAATGAATTTGATTAATTAAGAAAAAGTTACAGATAATAGTGTAGTGCAGTCACCCGCGTTTTTTAAACAATGTAAAACGTGTATCCATTGAAAAAAACTATTCGCTTCGCTCGTTTGAAATAGTGGACGGGCATAGTTTGGTTGGTAGGGGACACCCGCCCACCCCACCCTCGTCAGCATAGTTTTTTCAATGAATACAAACGGTTTATATGGTTTCAACCATTACAGGAAGAGTGTTATCCTATGGAATAACAATGCGAGCAAAGCTGGGGTGGGCGGATGGCCCCTACCAACCAAAATATACCCGTTCACTATTTCAAACGACTTGAACTATGCATTACATTATTTTTCACACATATTTTTTTAATTAAACTTAAATTAATAAATGACATAGATTTAATCATAGAAAATAACGGATAATAGTGTAGTGCATAGTTCAAGTCGTTTGAAATAGTGGACGGGCATAGTTTGGTTGGTAGGGACCACCCGCCCACCCCACCTTCGCTCGCATAGTTTTTTCAATGAATACAAACGATTTATATTGTTTCAACCATTCCAGGAAGAGTGTTATCGTATGAAATAACAATGCGAGCAAAGCTGGGATGGACGGATGGCCCCTACCAACCAAACTATGCCCGTCCACTATTTCAAACGAGCAAAGCGCATAGTTTTTTCAATGGATACAGACGTTTTACATTGTTTAAAAAACTCCAGAAAGAGTGTTTTCCCATGGAAAATACAATGCGAACAAAGGTAGTGCGGGCAGGTGTCCAATACCAACCAAGCTATACCTGTTTACTATTTTAAGTGACTTGAACTTTGCAGTTCATTGTTATATGTTACTTTCCATTATTTAATCAATTTCATTAATTAATTCTGGTTAGATTGTGAATACTATACGCATAGTTCTGGTAATGACATCAAATTGATATTTTTAATCGTAATATAGGGAATATTTATTTGTGTTATTTTATACTTTAGAAAAACGAAATGTACATATATATATATATATATATATATATATATTTATATATATATATATATATATATATATATATATATATATATATATATATATATATAATCGTAATAAAGTCCCTGCAGCATGAGTTCAAATTTAAGAAAGCAACCGTTTGATTATCTCCGTACGTTTTTCTATTGTTCAACTTGCATTCAAGTACACTGAAACGAAGCCAAGAATTTCAAGTATTCGTGCGTCCTTGATTTGCTCTCTTCAGGGCCGCATGCCATGTGTTTAAAAGACCGAAATCTAAAGCAGTCCGAGCCCGCGTCCGTTCGTATTGTGGAAAAGTTTTATAAGACTGAGGAGGGAAAAGTCCCCCCTGCGAACTTTGCGGGATCGAGACGGGCCTATTTGAATCGGCGCCAGGTCGTTTCCTAGGGGGGTCGATTGAATGATTGCGCATAGAGAAAAACCAAATGTGCTGCCAAAATATTTCCTCTGCGAGATTTAGTGAGCGTATCGGGACTTCCTGCATCATATGCAAGGCACGCCGTAGTGGAGAGATACATACTATGGAGATAGTAAGTTGAAAATGTAGTAAGCAGAATAAGTAATAAGGTTAAAAAATGTATGTGCATTATAGATTTATGACAATAAATATAACTTTTTATTTTGACTGCAACAAGGATAAATCAAATTGCAAAGTTTTAAGTTGAAACCACTCGAGATATTGTGTGAATTCATCGCTCACTAGCTGAGCTACACTGACGAGATCTAATAAGATCGAAATCTAGATATGTAGATTGCTAAGAGGTGGGTTCACACTTATATATGCAAAGTTTTTGATTTTACACGAATTTAATTGATAAAAGTGAAATATAATAATATGCATGAAAATTAAAATTAACACTATGTATTTTTTATATTATCAAGCGATTCCATTATTTTTCTATCTAAATAATAAATTGAAGCAAGCCCATACTTCTTCCCGCGAGCAATATAGGAAGACAGTTTCAATATACAATAATTTATCGCCTCTATCTAAGCGTAATTTTTTGCGCTCTCTCTCATAATAACCGCGCGTTTAAATAATGCCCCCCCGGCGCAATTTACGATCGTTTAGATAAGCGGCTGCGGCGGTCGTGTATAAATCGCGCCCGATTTTTTCCCCTGTCTGCCCCGTGTTTCGTTTGCTAGTGTCGAACTGTGGATGATCGCACGCACAAGCGCGTAATTACGACACGGAAGCGCATTATAAACACACACCAGGAACACGTGTTGAGTCAGAAGCACACGGATTGTGCTACCGGCTAATTTGCATCACGAGTAAAGCGGATCGGGCTGGGCGCTTCACTTGAAAAGAAGGGAGATTGATGTGTTTCTACAGCGCCTTTCATGTGCGGATTAACTCTCGAATGAAAAATGCTGGGTTTATGCTAAATTATGTTGTTTTTCTTTTCAAAGAACGTGTACTTCAGATTAGTAATTACGAAATTGAGAAGGGTTTTTATTGTTCGTGCTTTCAAAGTGACAGTATTTTCTTAATTCGTTATAAAAAATCAAGGCAAACTAATTATTTATTACAACCAAGCTCAGCACGGACGACGCTTCTAACCACTCGGCATTAACGCCTCTAACGCCGAGTGGTTAGAGGCGTCGTCCGTGCTGAGCTTGGTTGTAATAAATGATTAGTTTGCCTTGATTCTTTATAACGAATTAAGAAAATACATCTCGTACTGAGCAATGGGGAGCCTGAGTTCGAACCCCAGAGGGGCGAATTTTCGCGAATCACCTTTCACAGTTTTTCAGAGGTTTTCTGTGAAGTTGACAGTGATTAAACTCCTCTCCTTGACCGGCAGAAAAGCCTCACAGCTGATAGCCCAATAAAGATAGAAGTTTTTTTTGTTACATATTTTATTTTAGATCTTAAGGTAAATATAACATAGAATGAACTAATGCTACTCATTCTAAATTCCGACGACATGTGTTTGCTTGCACACCCTAAACATCTGCACAATACCAAATTTATATAATTGTTCATTCAATTTCCTGTGACGTGCAGCAATCGCGTTTGAAGGCAGTCTAATAATATAAAACAGCCCGCCAATAATTAGCATAACTCGGCGGTGATGTAATTCCCGAATGTATAAACAGGCATTGTGGCCCCGCGGATGACTCAGGCGCGCGCCTCTGTGAATTGAATTTCGCGAGTGTGTCTGGATTGAATTGAACTTGATCGTCGTTTAAAATAAAAAATCCTAAACTCCGCGACGACGCGACGCGGCCAAGAATGCAATTGGTTTAAAAACCGCCGAAGGTTAAGTACTCGCAATTGCTTAGCTTTAGAAGTTGTTTAGAAAAGTCTGCACGTGGTTAATATATTTATTTGAAGATTCGAAATAAATAACATCAAATCAAAACACTTAATATCAATTTGTATATATTGGTGTATCATATTTTTAAAATTTATTTAGGATTACAAAGCACAATCGAATATAAGAATAACAAACACAGGCAGTGGATTGTTTCCTGAAACTAACAATACTGCCTGTACTACTAACAATGTCTCAAGAAACAATCTACTGCCTGTGTTTGTTATTCTTGTATTTGATTGTGCTTTGTAATCTTAAATAAATTTTAAAACAGTTTGATAATAATGTGTTTGTACAAGAAATTTTCTGTTATAAAATAATTTAATAATTTTCTAATAGTGTTCAAATATATTTGTCTATATTGGGTGATTTTTAAAATGAACTGTCATGTGTAAAATCAAATAATTTTAAACTTTGTTTCAGATCGGGCTGTTTTTTTCACATAAAATATTATATTCCGTTGTAACAGGGTGAGCATGTGTCTTTATTTTAAGCAACAATTGTTGTTTAAAATAAACAACATGCTCACCTTGTTACAGTTTACATATTACAGATATTATAAAAATATAAATATATTTCATTCACATATTTCCCACTACCACCTATTAAAATAACACTTAGAACTACGCCTCCCTTCATTTTTCGTTTGAAAATTACACCCGTTTTAATTAGGGTCCGTATCTCCGGCTCATTGTCCTTTAAAGGGCTATAATTTGTGGCATTCCGCAGGACATAATAACACAATTTAAGGCGCAAACCGGGGCGGTTCCCTCCCCAATAACTTTGCCCAGCCGGAATAAATTCCAACACCTGTCCCCGGGGATGATTTAAAGGGCTCGGCCATCGTATGAATTGTGAGAGCGGTCACAACAGCATTAGAGAGGTGAAAAATTGTTAGCAACAATGACCAGATGGCCGCGCTGCGCTGCTACGGTTGATGGAACATGTGGCCGCGCCGCCGCCCGGTTTCGCAACGTTCCCGAAAAGGCCCGGCCGTATTTGGTGCCTTAAATGGCCGAGAGAAAGCCGCTAATGACCAAAAAATACGGCTGTGTAAAGCACAGCGGCGCACATCGCGCTACAAAGCTTTATTTAATTGTGAAATTTAATGGTACGAGTGAAAATATTAAATAAATTCTCTGAGAGAGTTGGAAAGTGGAAAATATTAGTAACATCTCAACATATATATTAAATAAGTAACGCCCGGTTTCTCCAACGAATCTTAACTAGTTTAAGGCCGTCTTAATAATAAGCCGGTCTTAAAGAGTTCCACCAAACAATGGTACAACAGTAATTGACACCAAAATCACGTCTTTTTATCAGTTTTTTGTATTTTCCGGGAAAACGATAAGAGATAGTGAAAAACTTCCAATGGGCCGTTTGTCGAGCTTGAAATTCTCTACAACTTTGCAATTTGAATCATCTTTGTAGCATCAAATATAAAAAAGTTATGCCTGAAAAACCTGTAATTGACACCAACATCACGTCTTTTGCTCAGTTTTTTGTATTTTCCGGGAAAACGATAAGAGATAGTGAAAAACTTCCAATGGGCCGTTTGTCGAGCTTGAAATTCTCTACAACTTTGCAATTTGAATTATCTTTGTAGCATCAAATATAAAAAAGTTATGCCTGAAAAACCTGTAATTGACACCAACATCACGTCTTTTGGTCAGTTTTTTGTATTTTCCGGGAAAACGATAAGAGATAGTGAAAAACTTCCAATGGGCCGTTTGTCGGGCGTGAAATTCTCTACAACTTTGCAATTTGAATCATCTTTGTAGCATCAAATATAAAAAAGTTATGCCCGAAAAACCTGTAATTGACACCAAAATCACGTCTTTTGCTCAGTTTTTTGTATTTTCCGGGAAAACGATAAGAGATAGTGAAAAACTTCCAATGGGCCGTTTGTCGGGCGTGAAATTCTCTACAACTTTGCAATTTGAATCATCTTTGTAGCATCAAATATAAAAAAGTTATGCCTGAAAAACCTGTAATTGACACCAACATCACGTCTTTTGCTCAGTTTTTTGTATTTTCCGGGAAAACGATAAGAGATAGTGAAAAACTTCCAATGAGCCGTTTGTCGAGCTTGAAATTCTCTACAACTTTGCAATTTGAATCATCTTTGTAGCATCAAATATAAAAAAGTTATGCCTGAAAAACCTGTAATTGACACCAAAATCACGTCTTTTGGTCAGTTTTTTGTATTTTCCGGGAAAACGATAAGAGATAGTGAAAAACTTCCAATGGGCCGTTTGTCGGGCTTGAAATTCTCTACAACTTTGCAATTTGAATCACCTTTGTATCATCAAATATAAAAAAGTTATGCCCGAAAAACCTGTAATTGACACCAAAATCACGTCTTTTTATCAGTTTTTTGTATTTTCCGGCAAAACGATAAGAGATACTGAAAAACTTCCAATGGGCCGTTTGTCAGGCTTGAAATTCTCTACAACTTTGCAATTTGAATCATCTTTGTATCATCAAATATAAAAAAGTTATGCCCGAAAAACCTGTAATTGACACCAAAATCACGTCTTTTTATCAGTTTTTTGTATTTTCCGGCAAAACGATAAGAGATACTGAAAAACTTCCAATGGGCCGTTTGTCGGGCTTGAAATTCTCTACAACTTTGTAATTTGAATCATCTTTGTATCATCAAATATAAAAAAGTTATGCCCGAAAAACCTGTAATTGACACCAAAATCACGTCTTTTGGTCAGTTTTTTGTATTTTCCGGGAAAACGATAAGAGATACTGAAAAACTTCCAATGGGCCGTTTGTCAGGCTTGAAATTCTCTACAACTTTGCAATTTGAATCATCTTTGTATCATCAAATATAAAAAAGTTATGCCCAAAAAACCTGTAATTGACACCAAAATCACGTCTTTTGGTCAGTTTTTTGTATTTTCCGGGAAAACGATAAGAGATACTGAAAAACTTACAATGGGCCGTTTGTCAGGCTTGAAATTCTCTACAACTTTGCAATTTGAATCATCTTTGTATCATCAAATATAAAAAAGTTATGCCCGAAAAACCTGTAATTGACACCAAAATCACGTCTTTTGGTCAGTTTTTTGTATTTTCCGGGAAAACGATAAGAGATACTGAAAAACTTCCAATGGGCCGTTTGTCGGGCGTGAAATTCTCTACAACTTTGCAATTTGAATCATCTTTGTATCGTCAAATATAAAAAAGTTATGCCTGAAAAACCTGTAATTGACACCAAAATCACGTCTTTTGGTCAGTTTTTTGTATTTTCCGGGAAAACGATAAGAGATAGTGAAAAACTTCCAATGGGCCGTTTTTCGGGCTTGAAATTCTCTACAACTTTGCAATTTGAATCACCTTTGTAGCATCAAATATAAAAAAGTTATGCTCGAAAAACCTGTAATTGACACCAAAATCACGTCTTTTGGTCAGTTTTTTGTATTTTCCGGGAAAACGATAAGAGATAGTGAAAAACTTCCAATGGGCCGTTTGTCGGGCTTGAAATTCTCTACAACTTTGCAATTTGAATCACCTTTGTATCATCAAATATAAAAAAGTTATGCCCGAAAAACCTGTAATTGACACCAAAATCACGTCTTTTTATCAGTTTTTTGTATTTTCCGGCAAAACGATAAGAGATACTGAAAAACTTCCAATGGGCCGTTTGTCAGGCTTGAAATTCTCTACAACTTTGCAATTTGAATCATCTTTGTATCATCAAATATAAAAAAGTTATGCCCGAAAAACCTGTAATTGACACCAAAATCACGTCTTTTTATCAGTTTTTTGTATTTTCCGGCAAAACGATAAGAGATACTGAAAAACTTCCAATGGGCCGTTTGTCGGGCTTGAAATTCTCTACAACTTTGTAATTTGAATCATCTTTGTATCATCAAATATAAAAAAGTTATGCCCGAAAAACCTGTAATTGACACCAAAATCACGTCTTTTGGTCAGTTTTTTGTATTTTCCGGGAAAACGATAAGAGATACTGAAAAACTTCCAATGGGCCGTTTGTCAGGCTTGAAATTCTCTACAACTTTGCAATTTGAATCATCTTTGTATCATCAAATATAAAAAAGTTATGCCCAAAAAACCTGTAATTGACACCAAAATCACGTCTTTTGGTCAGTTTTTTGTATTTTCCGGGAAAACGATAAGAGATACTGAAAAACTTACAATGGGCCGTTTGTCAGGCTTGAAATTCTCTACAACTTTGCAATTTGAATCATCTTTGTATCATCAAATATAAAAAAGTTATGCCCGAAAAACCTGTAATTGACACCAAAATCACGTCTTTTGGTCAGTTTTTTGTATTTTCCGGGAAAACGATAAGAGATACTGAAAAACTTCCAATGGGCCGTTTGTCGGGCGTGAAATTCTCTACAACTTTGCAATTTGAATCATCTTTGTATCGTCAAATATAAAAAAGTTATGCCTGAAAAACCTGTAATTGACACCAAAATCACGTCTTTTGGTCAGTTTTTTGTATTTTCCGGGAAAACGATAAGAGATAGTGAAAAACTTCCAATGGGCCGTTTTTCGGGCTTGAAATTCTCTACAACTTTGCAATTTGAATCACCTTTGTAGCATCAAATATAAAAAAGTTATGCTCGAAAAACCTGTAATTGACACCAAAATCACGTCTTTTTATCAGTTTTTTGTATTTTCCGGGAAAACGATAAGAGATACTGAAAAACTTCCAATGGGCCGTTTGTCAGGCTTGAAATTCTCTACAACTTTGCAATTTGAATCATCTTTGTATCATCAAATATAAAAAAGTTATGCCCGAAAAACCTGTAATTGACACCAAAATCACGTCATTTGGTCAGTTTTTTGTATTTTCCGGGAAAACGATAAGAGATACTGAAAAACTTCCAATGGGCCGTTTGTCGGGCGTGAAATTCTCTACAACTTTGCAATTTGAATCATCTTTGTAGCATCAAATATAAAAAAGTTATGCCCGAAAAACCTGTAATTGACACCAAAATCACGTCTTTTGATCAGTCTTTTGTATTTTCCGGGAAAACGATAAGAGATAGTGAAAAACTTCCAATGGGCCGTTTGTCGGGCGTGAAATTCTCTACAACTTTGCAATTTGAATCATCTTTGTAGCATCAAATATAAAAAAGTTATGTCCGAAAAACCTGTAATTGACACCAAAATCACGTCTTTTGATCAGTCTTTTGTATTTTCCGGGAAAACGATAAGAGATAGTGAAAAACTTCCAATGGACCGTTTGTCGGGCTTGAAATTCTCTACAACTTTGCAATTTGAATCACCTTTGTAGCATCAAATATAAAAAAGTTATGCCCGAAAAACCTGTAATTGACACCAAAATCACGTCTTTTGGTCAGTTTTTTGTATTTTCCGGGAAAACGATAAGAGATACTGAAAAACTTCCAACGGGCCGTTTGTCGGGCGTGAAATTCTCTACAACTTTGCAATTTGAATCATCTTTGTATCGTCAAATATAAAAAAGTTATGCCTGAAAAACCTGTAATTGACACCAAAATCACGTCTTTTGATCAGTCTTTTGTATTTTCCGGGAAAACGATAAGAGATAGTGAAAAACTTCCAATGGACCGTTTGTCGGGCTTGAAATTCTCTACAACTTTGCAATTTGAATCATTTTTGTATCATCAAATATAAAAAAGTTATGCCCGAAAAACCTGTAATTGACACCAAAATCACGTCTTTTGGTCAGTTTTTTGTATTTTCCGGGAAAACGATAAGAGATACTGAAAAACTTCCAACGGGCCGTTTGTCGGGCGTGAAATTCTCTACAACTTTGCAATTTGAATCATCTTTGTATCGTCAAATATAAAAAAGTTATGCCTGAAAAACCTGTAATTGACACCAAAATCACGTCTTTTGGTCAGTTTTTTGTATTTTCCGGGAAAACGATAAGAGATAGTGAAAAACTTCCAATGGGCCGTTTGTCGGGCTTGAAATTCTCTACAACTTTGCAATTTGAATCACCTTTGTAGCATCAAATATAAAAAAGTTATGCCCGAAAAACCTGTAATTGACACCAAAATTACGTCTTTTTATCAGTTTTTTGTATTTTCCGGGAAAACGATCAGAGATACTGAAAAACTTCCAACGGGCCGTTTGTCGGGCGTGAAATTCTCTACAACTTTGCAATTTGAATCATCTTTGTATCGTCAAATATAAAAAAGTTATGCCTGAAAAACCTGTAATTGACACCAAAATCACGTCTTTTGGTCAGTTTTTTGTATTTTCCGGGAAAACGATAAGAGACACTGAAAAACTTCCAATGGGCCATTTGTCGGGCGTGAAATTCTCTACAACTTTGCAATTGGAATCATCTTTGTAGCATCAAATATAAAAAAGTTATGCCCGAAAAACCTGTAATTGACACCAAAATCACGTCTTTTGATCAGTCTTTTGTATTTTCCGGGAAAACGATAAGAGATAGTGAAAAACTTCCAATGGGCCGTTTGTCGGGCGTGAAATTCTCTACAACTTTGCAATTTGAATCATCTTTGTAGCATCAAATATAAAAAAGTTATGCCCGAAAAACCTGTAATTGACACCAAAATCACGTCTTTTGGTCAGTTTTTTGTATTTTCCGGGAAAACGATAAGAGATAGTGAAAAACTTCCAATGGGCCGTTTTTCGGGCTTGAAATTCTCTACAACTTTGCAATTTGAATCACCTTTGTAGCATCAAATATAAAAAAGTTATGCTCGAAAAACCTGTAATTGACACCAAAATCACGTCTTTTTATCAGTTTTTTGTATTTTCCGGGAAAACGATAAGAGATACTGAAAAACTTCCAATGGGCCGTTTGTCAGGCTTGAAATTCTCTACAACTTTGCAATTTGAATCATCTTTGTATCATCAAATATAAAAAAGTTATGCCCGAAAAACCTGTAATTGACACCAAAATCACGTCTTTTTATCAGTTTTTTGTATTTTCCGGCAAAACGATAAGAGATACTGAAAAACTTCCAATGGGCCGTTTGTCGGGCTTGAAATTCTCTACAACTTTGTAATTTGAATCATCTTTGTATCATCAAATATAAAAAAGTTATGCCCGAAAAACCTGTAATTGACACCAAAATCACGTCTTTTGGTCAGTTTTTTGTATTTTCCGGGAAAACGATAAGAGATACTGAAAAACTTCCAATGGGCCGTTTGTCAGGCTTGAAATTCTCTACAACTTTGCAATTTGAATCATCTTTGTATCATCAAATATAAAAAAGTTATGCCCAAAAAACCTGTAATTGACACCAAAATCACGTCTTTTGGTCAGTTTTTTGTATTTTCCGGGAAAACGATAAGAGATACTGAAAAACTTACAATGGGCCGTTTGTCAGGCTTGAAATTCTCTACAACTTTGCAATTTGAATCATCTTTGTATCATCAAATATAAAAAAGTTATGCCCGAAAAACCTGTAATTGACACCAAAATCACGTCTTTTGGTCAGTTTTTTGTATTTTCCGGGAAAACGATAAGAGATACTGAAAAACTTCCAATGGGCCGTTTGTCGGGCGTGAAATTCTCTACAACTTTGCAATTTGAATCATCTTTGTATCGTCAAATATAAAAAAGTTATGCCTGAAAAACCTGTAATTGACACCAAAATCACGTCTTTTGGTCAGTTTTTTGTATTTTCCGGGAAAACGATAAGAGATAGTGAAAAACTTCCAATGGGCCGTTTTTCGGGCTTGAAATTCTCTACAACTTTGCAATTTGAATCACCTTTGTAGCATCAAATATAAAAAAGTTATGCTCGAAAAACCTGTAATTGACACCAAAATCACGTCTTTTTATCAGTTTTTTGTATTTTCCGGGAAAACGATAAGAGATACTGAAAAACTTCCAATGGGCCGTTTGTCAGGCTTGAAATTCTCTACAACTTTGCAATTTGAATCATCTTTGTATCATCAAATATAAAAAAGTTATGCCCGAAAAACCTGTAATTGACACCAAAATCACGTCATTTGGTCAGTTTTTTGTATTTTCCGGGAAAACGATAAGAGATACTGAAAAACTTCCAATGGGCCGTTTGTCGGGCGTGAAATTCTCTACAACTTTGCAATTTGAATCATCTTTGTAGCATCAAATATAAAAAAGTTATGCCCGAAAAACCTGTAATTGACACCAAAATCACGTCTTTTGATCAGTCTTTTGTATTTTCCGGGAAAACGATAAGAGATAGTGAAAAACTTCCAATGGGCCGTTTGTCGGGCGTGAAATTCTCTACAACTTTGCAATTTGAATCATCTTTGTAGCATCAAATATAAAAAAGTTATGTCCGAAAAACCTGTAATTGACACCAAAATCACGTCTTTTGATCAGTCTTTTGTATTTTCCGGGAAAACGATAAGAGATAGTGAAAAACTTCCAATGGACCGTTTGTCGGGCTTGAAATTCTCTACAACTTTGCAATTTGAATCACCTTTGTAGCATCAAATATAAAAAAGTTATGCCCGAAAAACCTGTAATTGACACCAAAATCACGTCTTTTGGTCAGTTTTTTGTATTTTCCGGGAAAACGATAAGAGATACTGAAAAACTTCCAACGGGCCGTTTGTCGGGCGTGAAATTCTCTACAACTTTGCAATTTGAATCATCTTTGTATCGTCAAATATAAAAAAGTTATGCCTGAAAAACCTGTAATTGACACCAAAATCACGTCTTTTGATCAGTCTTTTGTATTTTCCGGGAAAACGATAAGAGATAGTGAAAAACTTCCAATGGACCGTTTGTCGGGCTTGAAATTCTCTACAACTTTGCAATTTGAATCATTTTTGTATCATCAAATATAAAAAAGTTATGCCCGAAAAACCTGTAATTGACACCAAAATCACGTCTTTTGGTCAGTTTTTTGTATTTTCCGGGAAAACGATAAGAGATACTGAAAGACTTCCAACGGGCCGTTTGTCGGGCGTGAAATTCTCTACAACTTTGCAATTTGAATCATCTTTGTATCGTCAAATATAAAAAAGTTATGCCTGAAAAACCTGTAATTGACACCAAAATCACGTCTTTTGGTCAGTTTTTTGTATTTTCCGGGAAAACGATAAGAGATAGTGAAAAACTTCCAATGGGCCGTTTGTCGGGCTTGAAATTCTCTACAACTTTGCAATTTGAATCACCTTTGTAGCATCAAATATAAAAAAGTTATGCCCGAAAAACCTGTAATTGACACCAAAATTACGTCTTTTTATCAGTTTTTTGTATTTTCCGGGAAAACGATCAGAGATACTGAAAAACTTCCAACGGGCCGTTTGTCGGGCGTGAAATTCTCTACAACTTTGCAATTTGAATCATCTTTGTATCGTCAAATATAAAAAAGTTATGCCTGAAAAACCTGTAATTGACACCAAAATCACGTCTTTTGGTCAGTTTTTTGTATTTTCCGGGAAAACGATAAGAGACACTGAAAAACTTCCAATGGGCCATTTGTCGGGCGTGAAATTCTCTACAACTTTGCAATTTGAATCATCTTTGTAGCATCAAATATAAAAAAGTTATGCCCGAAAAACCTGTAATTGACACCAAAATCACGTCTTTTGATCAGTCTTTTGTATTTTCCGGGAAAACGATAAGAGATAGTGAAAAACTTCCAATGGGCCGTTTGTCGGGCGTGAAATTCTCTACAACTTTGCAATTTGAATCATCTTTGTAGCATCAAATATAAAAAAGTTATGCCCGAAAAACCTGTAATTGACACCAAAATCACGTCTTTTGGTCAGTTTTTTGTATTTTCCGGGAAAACGATAAGAGATAGTGAAAAACTTCCAATGGGCCGTTTTTCGGGCTTGAAATTCTCTACAACTTTGCAATTTGAATCACCTTTGTAGCATCAAATATAAAAAAGTTATGCTCGAAAAACCTGTAATTGACACCAAAATCACGTCTTTTTATCAGTTTTTTGTATTTTCCGGGAAAACGATAAGAGATACTGAAAAACTTCCAATGGGCCGTTTGTCAGGCTTGAAATTCTCTACAACTTTGCAATTTGAATCATCTTTGTATCATCAAATATAAAAAAGTTATGCCCGAAAAACCTGTAATTGACACCAAAATCACGTCTTTTTATCAGTTTTTTGTATTTTCCGGCAAAACGATAAGAGATACTGAAAAACTTCCAATGGGCCGTTTGTCGGGCTTGAAATTCTCTACAACTTTGTAATTTGAATCATCTTTGTATCATCAAATATAAAAAAGTTATGCCCGAAAAACCTGTAATTGACACCAAAATCACGTCTTTTGGTCAGTTTTTTGTATTTTCCGGGAAAACGATAAGAGATAGTGAAAAACTTCCAATGGGCCGTTTTTCGGGCTTGAAATTCTCTACAACTTTGCAATTTGAATCACCTTTGTAGCATCAAATATAAAAAAGTTATGCTCGAAAAACCTGTAATTGACACCAAAATCACGTCTTTTTATCAGTTTTTTGTATTTTCCGGGAAAACGATAAGAGATACTGAAAAACTTCCAATGGGCCGTTTGTCAGGCTTGAAATTCTCTACAACTTTGCAATTTGAATCATCTTTGTATCATCAAATATAAAAAAGTTATGCCCGAAAAACCTGTAATTGACACCAAAATCACGTCATTTGGTCAGTTTTTTGTATTTTCCGGGAAAACGATAAGAGATACTGAAAAACTTCCAATGGGCCGTTTGTCGGGCGTGAAATTTTCTACAACTTTGCAATTTGAATCATCTTTGTAGCATCAAATATAAAAAAGTTATGCCCGAAAAACCTGTAATTGACACCAAAATCACGTCTTTTGATCAGTCTTTTGTATTTTCCGGGAAAACGATAAGAGATAGTGAAAAACTTCCAATGGGCCGTTTGTCGGGCGTGAAATTCTCTACAACTTTGCAATTTGAATCATCTTTGTAGCATCAAATATAAAAAAGTTATGTCCGAAAAACCTGTAATTGACACCAAAATCACGTCTTTTGATCAGTCTTTTGTATTTTCCGGGAAAACGATAAGAGATAGTGAAAAACTTCCAATGGACCGTTTGTCGGGCTTGAAATTCTCTACAACTTTGCAATTTGAATCACCTTTGTAGCATCAAATATAAAAAAGTTATGCCCGAAAAACCTGTAATTGACACCAAAATCACGTCTTTTGGTCAGTTTTTTGTATTTTCCGGGAAAACGATAAGAGATACTGAAAAACTTCCAACGGGCCGTTTGTCGGGCGTGAAATTCTCTACAACTTTGCAATTTGAATCATCTTTGTATCGTCAAATATAAAAAAGTTATGCCTGAAAAACCTGTAATTGACACCAAAATCACGTCTTTTGATCAGTCTTTTGTATTTTCCGGGAAAACGATAAGAGATAGTGAAAAACTTCCAATGGACCGTTTGTCGGGCTTGAAATTCTCTACAACTTTGCAATTTGAATCATTTTTGTATCATCAAATATAAAAAAGTTATGCCCGAAAAACCTGTAATTGACACCAAAATCACGTCTTTTGGTCAGTTTTTTGTATTTTCCGGGAAAACGATAAGAGATACTGAAAAACTTCCAACGGGCCGTTTGTCGGGCGTGAAATTCTCTACAACTTTGCAATTTGAATCATCTTTGTATCGTCAAATATAAAAAAGTTATGCCTGAAAAACCTGTAATTGACACCAAAATCACGTCTTTTGGTCAGTTTTTTGTATTTTCCGGGAAAACGATAAGAGATAGTGAAAAACTTCCAATGGGCCGTTTGTCGGGCTTGAAATTCTCTACAACTTTGCAATTTGAATCACCTTTGTAGCATCAAATATAAAAAAGTTATGCCCGAAAAACCTGTAATTGACACCAAAATTACGTCTTTTTATCAGTTTTTTGTATTTTCCGGGAAAACGATCAGAGATACTGAAAAACTTCCAACGGGCCGTTTGTCGGGCGTGAAATTCTCTACAACTTTGCAATTTGAATCATCTTTGTATCGTCAAATATAAAAAAGTTATGCCTGAAAAACCTGTAATTGACACCAAAATCACGTCTTTTGGTCAGTTTTTTGTATTTTCCGGGAAAACGATAAGAGACACTGAAAAACTTCCAATGGGCCATTTGTCGGGCGTGAAATTCTCTACAACTTTGCAATTTGAATCATCTTTGTAGCATCAAATATAAAAAAGTTATGCCCGAAAAACCTGTAATTGACACCAAAATCACGTCTTTTGATCAGTCTTTTGTATTTTCCGGGAAAACGATAAGAGATAGTGAAAAACTTCCAATGGGCCGTTTGTCGGGCGTGAAATTCTCTACAACTTTGCAATTTGAATCATCTTTGTAGCATCAAATATAAAAAAGTTATGCCCGAAAAACCTGTAATTGACACCAAAATCACGTCTTTTGGTCAGTTTTTTGTATTTTCCGGGAAAACGATAAGAGATACTGAAAAACTTCCAACGGGCCGTTTGTCGGGCGTGAAATTCTCTACAACTTTGCAATTTGAATCATCTTTGTATCGTCAAATATAAAAAAGTTATGCCTGAAAAACCTGTAATTGACACCAAAATCACGTCTTTTGATCAGTCTTTTGTATTTTCCGGGAAAACGATAAGAGATACTGAAAAACTTCCAACGGGCCGTTTGTCGGGCGTGAAATTCTCTACAACTTTGCAATTTGAATCATCTTTGTATCGTCAAATATAAAAAAGTTATGCCTGAAAAACCTGTAATTGACACCAAAATCACGTCTTTTGGTCAGTTTTTTGTATTTTCCGGGAAAACGATACGAGACACTGAAAAACTTCCAATGGGCCATTTGTCGGGCGTGAAATTCTCTACAACTTTGCAATTTGAATCATCTTTGTAGCATCAAATATAAAAAAGTTATGCCCGAAAAACCTGTAATTGACACCAAAATCACGTCTTTTGGTCAGTTTTTTTTATTTTCCGGGAAAACGATAAGAGATAGTGAAAAACTTCCAATGGGCCGTTTGTCGGGCTTGAAATTCTCTACAACTTTGCAATTTGAATTATCGTTGTAGCATCAAATATAAAAAAGTTATGCCCGAAAAACCTGTAATTGACACCAAAATCACGTCTTTTGATCAGTCTTTTGTATTTTCCGGGAAAACGATAAGAGATAGTGAAAAACTTCCAATGGGCCGTTTGTCGGGCGTGAAATTCTCTACAACTTTGCAATTTGAATCATCTTTGTAGCATCAAATATAAAAAAGTTATGCCCGAAAAAACAGTAATTGACACCAAAATCACGTCTTTTGGTCAGTTTTTTGTATATTCCGGGAAAGCGATATGAGATAGTGAAAAACTTCCAATGGGCCGTTTGTCGGGCTTGAAATTCTCTACAACTTTGCAATTTGAATCATCTTTGTAGCATCAAATATAAAAAAGTTATGCCCGAAAAACCTGTAAGTGACACCAAAATCACGTCTTTTTATCAGTTTTTTGTATTTTCCGGGAAAACGATAAGAGATAGTGAAAAACTTCCAATGGGCCGTTTGTCGGGCTTGAAATTCTCTACAACTTTGCAATTTGAATCATCTTTGTAGCATCAAATATAAAAAAGTTATGCCCGAAAAACCTGTGACACCAAAATCACGTCTTTTTATCAGTTTTTTGTATTTTCCGGAAAAACGATAAGAGATAGTGAAAAACTTCCAATGGGCCGTTTGTCGGGCTTGAAATTCTCTACAACTTTGCAATTTGAATCATCTTTGTAGCATCAAATATAAAAAAGTTATGCCCGAAAAACCTGTAATTGACACCAAAATCACGTCTTTTGGTCAGTTTTTTGTATTTTCCGGGAAAACGATAAGAGATACTGAAAAACTTTCAATCAGCCGTTTGTCGGGCTTGAAATTCTCTACAATGTTGCAATTTGAATAATCTTTGTAGCATCAAATATAAAAAAGTTATGCCCGAAAAACCGATAATTGACACCAAAATCACGTCTTTTGATCAGTTTTTTGTATTTTCCGGGAAAACAATAAGAGATAGTGAAAAAATTCCAATGGGCCGTTTGTCGGGCGTGAAATTCTCTACAACTTTTAACAAAAATTCAGAAGGTTAATCCCTTGCGATTTTTGCGATTTTTCCCGATTTTCGCAATCTCTTGGATTTGCTTCAGTTATGACTAGTGTAGATGCAAATATGGAATTAATCATTTGTAGGTCAACACATCTTGGTCCGGTCAGCACGCTTGAACTTTGTCTCTCTTGTGTAATTTATCTAAGAGAGCGATGATTCAGGTGTATTGACACACCGAAATCTACAATTACATTACCAAAAAAATTGCATCGGTATAATGCTGATATCGAAAATGTCACTACATAAAGAAGAAGTAGGTAATGTATAAACACATACAAAGATTGAATTTTAAGCGATTCGGTATGGTCGAAAATGCTTGTATGCGTCAAATCTGGTCGAAAATGCTTGTAAAGTCTCCGCAGAACGTCAAAACGCTTTTTGGTCGAAAATTGAAGATTTCTGAGCACTTTACAACCAGAAGGGGGGAGTCTTTGGATCATGAAATTTAAAAAAATCGTCAAATCTAGTCGAAAATGCTTGGAAAGTCTCCGCAGAACGTCAGAACGTTAGAATATGAAGTAAAAATCCCAAGAATTTCACGCTTTTTGGTCGAAAATTGAAGATTTCTGAGCACTTTACAACCAGAAGGGGGGAGTCTTTGGATCATGAAATTTAAAAAAATCGTCAAATCTAGTCGAAAATGCTTGTAAAGTCTCCGCAGAACGTCAAAACGTTGGAATATGAAGTAAAAATCCCAAGAATTTCACGCTTTTTGGTCGAAAATTGAAGATTTCTGAGCACTTTACAACCAGAAGGGGGGGGAGTCTTTGGATCATGAAATTTAAAAAAATCGTCAAATCTGGTCGAAAATGCTTGTAAAGTCTCCGCAGAACGTCAAAACGTTGGAATATGAAGTAAAAATCCCAAGAATTTCACGCTTTTTGGTCGAAAATTGAAGATTTCTGAGCACTTTACAACCAGAAGGGGGGAGTCTTTGGATCATGAAATTTTAAAAAATCGTCAAATCTAGTCGAAAATGCTTGTAAAGTCTCCGCAGAACGTCAAAACGTTGGAATATGAAGTAAAAATCCCAAGAATTTCACGCTTTTTGGTCGAAAATTGAAGATTTCTGAGCACTTTACAACCAGAAGGGGGGAGTCTTTGGATCATGAAATTTAAAAAAATCGTCAAATCTGGTCGAAAATGCTTGTAAAGTCTCCGCAGAACGTCAAAACGTTGGAATATGAAGTAAAAATCCCAAGAATTTCACGCTTTTTGGTCGAAAATTGAAGATTTCTGAGCACTTTACAACCAGAAGGGGGGGAGTCTTTGGATCATGAAATTTAAAAAAATCGTCAAATCTGGTCGAAAATGCTTGTAAAGTCTCCGCAGAACGTCAAAACGTTGGAATATGAAGTAAAAATCCCAAGAATTTCACGCTTTTTGGTCGAAAATTGAAGATTTCTGAGCACTTTACAACCAGAAGGGGGGAGTCTTTGGATCATGAAATTTAAAAAAATCGTCAAATCTAGTCGAAAATGCTTGTAAAGTCTCCGCAGAACGTCAAAACGTTGGAATATGAAGTAAAAATCCCAAGAATTTCACGCTTTTTGGTCGAAAATTGAAGATTTCTGAGCACTTTACAACCAGAAGGGGGGAGTCTTTGGATCATGAAATTTAAAAAAATCGTCAAATCTGGTCGAAAATGCTTGTAAAGTCTCCGCAGAACGTCAAAACGTTGGAATATGAAGTAAAAATCCCAAGAATTTCACGCTTTTTGGTCGAAAATTGAAGATTTCTGAGCACTTTACAACCAGAAGGGGGGAGTCTTTGGATCATGAAATTTTAAAAAATCGTCAAATCTAGTCGAAAATGCTTGGAAAGTCTCCGCAGAACGTCAAAACGTTGGAATATGAAGTAAAAATCCCAAGAATTTCACGCTTTTTGGTCGAAAATTGAAGATTTCTGAGCACTTTACAACCAGAAGGGGGGAGTCTTTGGATCATGAAATTTAAAAAAATCGTCAAATCTGGTCGAAAATGCTTGTAAAGTCTCCGCAGAACGTCAAAACGTTGGAATATGAAGTAAAAATCCCAAGAATTTCACGCTTTTTGGTCGAAAATTGAAGATTTCTGAGCACTTTACAACCAGAAGGGGGGAGTCTTTGGATCATGAAATTTTAAAAAATCGTCAAATCTAGTCGAAAATGCTTGCAAAGTCTCCGCAGAACGTCAAAACGTTGGAATATGAAGTAAAAATGAAGTGAAATTCTCTACAACTTTGCAATTTGAATCATCTTTGTAGCATCAAATATAAAAAAGTTATGCCCGAAAAACCGATAATTGACACCAAAATCACGTCTTTTGATCAGTTTTTTGTATTTTCCGGGAAAACGATAAGAGATAGTGAAAAACTTCCAATGGGCCGTTTGTCGGGCTTGAAATTCTCTATAACTTTGCAATTTGAATTATCTTTGTAGCATCAAATATAAAAAAGTTATGCCCGAAAAACATGTAATTGACACCAAAATCACGTCTTTTGGTCAGTTTTTTGTATTTTCCGGGAAAACAATAAGAGATAGTGAAAAACTTCCAATGAGCCGTTTGTCGGGCGTGAAATTCTCTACAACTTTGCAATTTGAATCATCTTTGTATCATCAAATATAAAAAAGTTATGCCCGAGAAACCGATAATTGACACCAAAATCACGTCTTTTGATCAGTTTTTTGTATTTTCCGGGAAAACGATAAGAGATACTGAAAAACTTCCAATGGGACGTTTGTCGGGCTTGAAATTCTCTACAACTTTGCAATTTGAATCATCTTTGTATCATCAAATATAAAAAAGTTATGCCCGATAAACCGATAATTGACACCAAAATCACGTCTTTTGATCAGTTTTTTGTATTTTCCGGGAAAACGATAAGAGATAGTGAAAAACTTCCAATGGGCCGTTTGTCGGGCGTGAAATTCTCTACAACTTTGCAATTTGAATCATCTTTGTATCATCAAATATAAAATAGTTATGCCCGAAAAACCTGTAATTGACACCAAAATCACGTCTTTTGGTCAGTTTTTTATATTTTCCGGGAAAACGATGAGAGATACTGAAAAACTTCCAATGGGCCGTTTGTCGGGCTTGAAATTCTCTACAACTTTGCAATTTGAATCATCTTTGTATCATCAAATATAAAAAAGTTATGCCCGATAAACCGATAATTGACACCAAAATCACGTCTTTTGATCAGTTTTTTGTATTTTCCGGGAAAACGATAAGAGATAGTGAAAAACTTCCAATGGGCCGTTTGTCGGGCGTGAAATTCTCTACAACTTTGCAATTTGAATCATCTTTGTAGCATCAAATATAAAAAAGTTATGCCCGAAAAACCTGTAATTGACACCAAAATCACGTCTTTTGGTCAGTTTTTTGTATTTTTCGGGAAAACGATAAGAGATACTGAAAAACTTCCAATGGGCCGTTTGTCGGGCTTGAAATTCTCTACAACTTTGCGATTTGAATCATCTTTGTAGCATCAAATATAAAAAAGTTATGCCCGAGAAACCGATAATTGACACCAAAATCACGTCTTTTGGTCAGTTTTTTGTATTTTCCGGGAAAACGATAAGAGATAGTGAAAAACTTCCAATAGGCCGTTTGTCGGGCTTGAAATTCTCTACAACTTTGCAATTTGAATCATCTTTGTAGCATCAAATATAAAAAAGTTATGCTCGAAAAACCTGTAATTGACACCAAAATCACGTCTTTTGATCAGTTTTTTCTATTTTCCGGGAAAACGATAAGAGATACTGAAAAACTTCCAATGGGCCGTTTGTCGGGCTTGAAATTCTCTACAACTTTGCAATTTGAATTATCTTTGTAGCATCAAATATAAAAAAGTTATGCCCGAAATACCTGTAATTGACACCAAAATCACGTCGTTTGATCAGATTTTTGTATTTTCCGGGAAAACGATAAGAGATAGTGAAAAACTTCCAATAGCCGTTTGTCGGGCTTGAAATTCTCTACACCTTTGCAATTTGAATCATCTTTGTAGCATCAAGTATAAAAAAGTTATGCCCGAAAAACCTATAATTGACACCAAAATCACGTCTTTTGGTCAGTTTTTTGTATTTTCCGGGAAAACGATAAGAGATAGTGAAAAACGTCCAATGGGCCGTTTGTCGGGCTTGAAATTCTCTACAACTTTGCATTTTGAATCATCTTTGTAGCATCAAATATAAAAAAGTTATGCCCGAAAAACCTGTAAATGACACCAAAATCACGTCTTTTGATCAGTTTTTTGTATTTTCCGGGAAAACGATAAGAGATAGTGAAAAACTTCCAATGGGCCGTTTGTCGGGCGTGAAATTCTCTACAACTTTGCAATTTGAATCATCTTTGTAGCATTAAATATAAAAAAGTTATGCCCGAAAAACCTGTAATTGACACCAAAATCAAGTCTTTTTATCAGTTTTTTGTATTTTCCGGGAAAACGATAAGAGATACTGAAAAACTTCCAATGGGCCGTTTGTCGGGCTTGAAATTCTCTACAACTTTGCAATTTGAATCATCTATGTAGCATCAAATATAAAAAAGTTATGCCCGAAAAACCTGTAATTGACACCAAAATCACGTCTTTTGGTCAGTTTTTTGTATTTTCCGGGAAAACGAGAAGAGATAGTGAAAAACTTCCAATGGGTCGTTTGTCGGGCTTGAAATTCTCTACAACTTTGCAATTTGAATTATATTTGTAGCATCAAATATAAAAAAGTTGTGCCCGAAAAACCTGTAATTGACACCAAAATCACGTCTTTTGATCAGTTTTTTGTATTTTCCGGGAAAACGATAAGAGATAGTGAAAAACTTTCAATGGGCCGTTTGTCGGGCGTGAAATTCTCTACAACTTTGCAATTTGAATCATCTTTGTAGCATCAAATATAAAAAAGTTATGCCCGAAAAACCTGTAATTGACACCAAAATCAAGTCTTGTTATCAGTTTTTTGTATTTTCCGGGAAAACGATAAGAGATACTGAAAAACTTCCAATGGGCCGTTTGTCGGGCTTGAAATTCTCTACAACTTTGCAATTTGAATCATCTATGTAGCATCAAATATAAAAAAGTTATGCCCGAAAAACCTGTAATTGACACCAAAATCACGTCTTTTGGTCAGTTTTTTGTATTTTCCGGGAAAACGATACGAGATACTGAAAAACTTCCAATGGGCCGTTTGTCGGGCTTGAAATTCTCTATAACTTGGCAATTTGAATTATCTTTGTAGCATCAAATATAAAAAAGTTATGCCCGAAAAACATGTAATTGACACCAAAATCACGTCTTTTGGTCAGTTTTTTGTATTTTCCGGGAAAACGATAAGAGATAGTGAAAAACTTCCAATGAGCCGTTTGTCGGGCGTGAAATTCTCTACAACTTTGCAATTTGAATCATCTTTGTATCATCAAATATAAAAAAGTTATGCCCGAGAAACCGATAATTGACACCAAAATCACGTCTTTTGATCAGTTTTTTGTATTTTCCGGGAAAACGATAAGAGATACTGAAAAACTTCCAATGGGACGTTTGTCGGGCTTGAAATTCTCTACAACTTTGCAATTTGAATCATCTTTGTATCATCAAATATAAAAAAGTTATGCCCGATAAACCGATAATTGACACCAAAATCACGTCTTTTGATCAGTTTTTTGTATTTTCCGGGAAAACGATAAGAGATAGTGAAAAACTTCCAATGGGCCGTTTGTCGGGCGTGAAATTCTCTACAACTTTGCAATTTGAATCATCTTTGTATCATCAAATATAAAATAGTTATGCCCGAAAAACCTGTAATTGACACCAAAATCACGTCTTTTGGTCAGTTTTTTGTATTTTTCGGGAAAACGATAAGAGATACTGAAAAACTTCCAATGGGCCGTTTGTCGGGCTTGAAATTCTCTACAACTTTGCGATTTGAATCATCTTTGTAGCATCAAATATAAAAAAGTTATGCCCGAGAAACCGATAATTGACACCAAAATCACGTCTTTTGGTCAGTTTTTTGTATTTTCCGGGAAAACGATAAGAGATAGTGAAAAACTTCCAATAGGCCGTTTATCGGGCTTGAAATTCTCTACAACTTTGCAATTTGAATCATCTTTGTAGCATCAAATATAAAAAAGTTATGCTCGAAAAACCTGTAATTGACACCAAAATCACGTCTTTTGATCAGTTTTTTCTATTTTCCGGGAAAACGATAAGAGATACTGAAAAACTTCCAATGGGCCGTTTGTCGGGCTTGAAATTCTCTACAACTTTGCAATTTGAATTATCTTTGTAGCATCAAATATAAAAAAGTTATGCCCGAAATACCTGTAATTGACACCAAAATCACGTCGTTTGATCAGATTTTTGTATTTTCCGGGAAAACGATAAGAGATAGTGAAAAACTTCCAATGGGCCGTTTGTCGGGCTTGAAATTCTCTACACCTTTGCAATTTGAATCATCTTTGTAGCATCAAGTATAAAAAAGTTATGCCCGAAAAACCTATAATTGACACCAAAATCACGTCTTTTGGTCAGTTTTTTGTATTTTCCGGGAAAACGATAAGAGATAGTGAAAAACGTCCAATGGGCCGTTTGTCGGGCTTGAAATTCTCTACAACTTTGCATTTTGAATCATCTTTGTAGCATCAAATATAAAAAAGTTATGCCCGAAAAACCTGTAAATGACACCAAAATCACGTCTTTTGATAAGTTTTTTGTATTTTCCGGGAAAACGATAAGAGATAGTGAAAAACTTCCAATGGGCCGTTTGTCGGGCGTGAAATTCTCTACAACTTTGCAATTTGAATCATCTTTGTAGCATTAAATATAAAAAAGTTATGCCCGAAAAACCTGTAATTGACACCAAAATCAAGTCTTTTTATCAGTTTTTTGTATTTTCCGGGAAAACGATAAGAGATACTGAAAAACTTCCAATGGGCCGTTTGTCGGGCTTGAAATTCTCTACAACTTTGCAATTTGAATCATCTATGTAGCATCAAATATAAAAAAGTTATGCCCGAAAAACCTGTAATTGACACCAAAATCACGTCTTTTGGTCAGTTTTTTGTATTTTCCGGGAAAACGAGAAGAGATAGTGAAAAACTTCCAATGGGTCGTTTGTCGGGCTTGAAATTCTCTACAACTTTGCAATTTGAATTATATTTGTAGCATCAAATATAAAAAAGTTGTGCCCGAAAAACCTGTAATTGACACCAAAATCACGTCTTTTGATCAGTTTTTTGTATTTTCCGGGAAAACGATAAGAGATAGTGAAAAACTTTCAATGGGCCGTTTGTCGGGCGTGAAATTCTCTACAACTTTGCAATTTGAATCATCTTTGTAGCATCAAATATAAAAAAGTTATGCCCGAAAAACCTGTAATTGACACCAAAATCAAGTCTTGTTATCAGTTTTTTGTATTTTCCGGGAAAACGATAAGAGATACTGAAAAACTTCCAATGGGCCGTTTGTCGGGCTTGAAATTCTCTACAACTTTGCAATTTGAATCATCTATGTAGCATCAAATATAAAAAAGTTATGCCCGAAAAACCTGTAATTGACACCAAAATCACGTCTTTTGGTCAGTTTTTTGTATTTTACGGGAAAACGAGAAGAGATAGTGAAAAACTTCCAATGGGTCGTTTGTCGGGCTTGAAATTCTCTACAACTTTGCAATTTGAATTATATTTGTAGCATCAAATATAAAAAAGTTATGCCCGAAAAACCTGTAATTGACACCAAAATCACGTCTTTTTATCAGTTTTTTGTATTTTCCGGGAAAACGATAAGAGATAGTGAAAAACTTCCAATGGGCCGTTTGTCGGGCGTGAAATTCTCTACAACTTTGCAATTTGAATTATCTTTGTAGCATCAAATATAAAAAAGTTATGCCCAAAAAACCTGTAATTGACACCAAAATCACGTCTTTTGATCAGTTTTTTGTATTTTCCCGGAAAACGATAAGAGATAGTGAAAAACTTCCAATAGACCGTTTGTCGGGCGTGAAATTCTCTATAACTTTGCAATTTGAATCATCATTGTAGCATCAAATATAAAAAAGTTATGCCCGAAAAACCTGTAATTGACACCAAAATCACGTCTTTTGGTCAGTTTTTTGTATTTTCCGGGAAAACGAGAAGAGATAGTGAAAAACTTCCAATGGGTCGTTTGTCGGGCTTGAAATTCTCTACAACTTTGCAATTTGAATCATATTTGTAGCATCAAATATAAAAAAGTTATGCCCGAAAAACCTGTAATTGACACCAAAATCACGTCTTTTCATCAGTTTTTTGTATTTTCCGGGAAAACGATAAGAGATAGTGAAAAACTTCCAATGGGCCGTTTGTCGGGCTTGAAATTCTCTACAACTTTGCAATTTGAATCATCTTTGTAGCATCAAATATAAAAAAGTTATGCCCGAAAAACCTGTAATTGACAACAAAATCACGTTTTTTAATCACTTTTTTGTATTTTCCGGGAAAACGATAAGAGATAGTGAAAAACTTCCAATGGGCCGTTTGTCGGGCTTGAAATTCTCTACAACTTTGCAATTTGAATCATCTTTGTAGCATCAAATATAAAAAAGTTATGCCCGAAAAACCTGTAAATGACACCAAAATCACGTCTTTTGATCAGTTTTTTGTATTTTCCGGGAAAACGATAAGAGATAGTGAAAAACTTACAATGGGCCGTTTGTCGGGCTTGAAATTCTCTACAACTTTGCAATTTGAATCATCTTTGTAGCATCAAATATAAAAAAGTTATGCCCGAAAAACCTGAAATTGACACCAAAATCACGTCTTTTGATCAGTTTTTTGTATTTTCCGGGAAAACGATAAGAGATAGTGAAAAACTTCCAATGGGCCGTTTGTCGGGCTTGAAATTCTCTACAACTTTGCAATTTGAATCATCTTTGTAGCATCAAATATAAAAAAGTTAAGCCCGAAAAACCTGTAATTGACACCAAAATCACGTCTTTTTATCAGTTTATTGTATTTTCCGGGAAAACGATAAGAGATACTGAAAAACTTCCAATGGGCCGTTTGTCGGGCTTGAAATTCTCTACAACTTTGCAATTTGAATCATCTTTGTAGCATCAAATATAAAAAAGTTATGCCCGAAAAACCTGTAATTGACACCAAAATCACGTCTTTTGATCAGTTTTTTGTATTTTCCAGGAAAACGGTAAGAGATAGTGAATAACTTCTAATGGGCCGTTTGTCGGGCTTGAAATTCTCTACAACTTTGCAATTTGAATCATCTTTGTAGAATCAAATATAAAAAAGTTATGCCCGAAAAACATGTAATTGACACCAAAATCACGTCTTTTGATCAGACTTTTGTATTTTCCGGGAAAACGATAAGAGATAGTGAAAAACTTCCAATGGGCCGTTTGTCGGGCTTGAAATTCTCTACAACTTTGCAATTTGAATCATCTTTGTAGCATCAAATATAAAAAAGTTATGCCCGAAAAACCTGTAATTGACACCAAAATCACGTCTTTTGATCAGTTTTTTGTATTTTCCAGGAAAACGGTAAGAGATAGTGAAAAACTTCCAATGGGCCGTTTGTCGGGCTTGAAATTCTCTACAACTTTGCAATTTGAATCATCTTTGTAGAATCAAATATAAAAAAGTTATGCCCGAAAAACCTGTAATTGACAGCAAAATCACGTTTTTTAATCACTTTTTTGTATTTTCCAGGAAAACGATAAGAGATAGTGAAAAACTTCCAATGGGCCGTTTGTCGGGCTTGAAATTCTCTACAACTTTGCAATTTGAATTATCTTGTAGCATCAAATATAAAAAAGTTATGCCCGAAAAACCTGTAATTGACATCAAAATCACGTCTTTTCATCAGTTTTTTGTATTTTCCGGGAAAACGATAGGAGAGAGTGAAAAACTTCCAATGGGCCGTTTGTCGGGCTTGAAATTCTCTACAACTTTGCAATTTTAATCATCTTTGTAGCATCAAATATAAAAAAGTTATGCCGGAAAAACCTGTAATTGACAGCAAAATCACGTTTTTTAATCACTTTTTTGTATTTTCCGGGAAAACGATAAGAGATAGTGAAAAACTTCCAATGGGCCGTTTGTCGGGCTTGAAATTCTCTACAACTTTGCAATTTGAATCATCTTTGTAGCATCAAATATAAAAAAGTTATAATAAATCGTATAATAAAATCGTCAAATTAGGTCGAAAATGCGTGTAAATAATCCGCAGAACGTCAAAACATTGGAATATAGTGTAAAAATTCCAAGAATTTCAGGCTTTTTGGTCGAAAATTGAAGATTTCTGAACATTAACAACCAGAAGGGGGGAGTACATGGATCAAGAACTTTTAATTTTATGGTGCTATTTAGATGTAAGCAGTACATGCATTGTATCAAAACAAAACGGTGTAACACAAAGAGGACTGCCAAATTATCGCATCGGTTATTCATTAATGTTTCCATGCCGAATAAACCGCCACAGGCGGACGAGAGTAATTATATTATTATTAAGTAATTGAAAACGCGAGCGCTGCTGCTGCTCGCGATTAAATTGCGAAATGATGAGAGCTCGAAACCCGTTGTGGGCTCGTTGCGAAACGTTAATGAAATCTCTGGACGGATTTCGATGTAATTGAAAATCATAATTTATAAGGTTAAGTAGTTAGTTAGAGGAGCAGCAGTGCAAAATGCACATCGCATGCTGCAACTTCGCAGCTTGGCAAATAAATATATTTATATTGTGTCCTCCGGCACTATTAAAATTAATCTGTTTATGATTGTGATGATGATCACATTTTGGTATCTACGATTTTGTATTAACTGTTTCTAGGTAATTTTTGGGTGGAGAATCGAAAATATCTATCAGATTTGATTTATCATATCTAACAGAGTGTTTGAGATATCAGCACAAAATCAATCTTATAAAATATATAAGTATGTAACGTTATTGATTGATCATGTTAATCAAATAATGCCTCATAAAATATATGTGTGAATTCACCTGTTAGCAGTTTACGAAAAACATTGAGACGTTATTAATCGACCCAAAATCAAGTCAAATAAGATCGAAATATCTAGATTTCGATCCTATTTGACTTCGAAATGAAAACCAAATGATAATAAATTTATATTTGGCACTGATTTAGCTTCAAAATGAAGCTAAATATTTGTTTAATTAATAATAATAATAAACATTATTTCTCCTAAATTGTAGCGCAATAATATAATACATTTAATAAATTAATAACGTCCCAATGCAAAGAGTAATTAATCACTTTTCAATCAAAACTTTTGTATAATCATAATAATGTTCCTAGAAGTTATTGTCTTAATATTAATTAACACCGTTGAAAAGATTAAAACAGCTTTAATTATATTATTATATTACACATTTTTAAATTATAACAATACGTTAACAAAAAGTTTGATATTTATTGAGTATATATCACCAGCAATTGCTTTATTCAATTCTAAAATCAAGGCCTCCCAGCAGCGCAGCACATTAACAGCAACCTCAATAGCAGTAAAAAAATGAATCAATGAACAATTGACCTAATGCGGTCCCATTATTGTGAAATTAATTAACAATAATTATCACTCGCAAGACACTATAATTTATAGTTTTATTTACTCTGTGCGAGTGATTTATTTATTTCTTGTACTAGTGATTGCTGTTAGTTGTACTTGTAATCAGAAATGTTTCAATGAAAGGATTATAAATGGTAAATCAATGTGCAAATATTAAACTCTTATATTAGTAAATAGCAAAAAATTAGAAATTAATTATAGAACTTTTAAACTTAGATTTAATTAGGTAAAATTAACTAACATACATATTACGTTAGTAGTATTTTTCAAAACTATTAAGTATAAATAAATGTTAGCACTCAAAAATAATAATATTTTTTTACGAGTAGTCATATTAAATGTGTGCAGAGCTCTCCTTATAAGAGTTGGTATAACGCACGGACATCGCGGAACGCCTCATTACCCCCTAATGGACGTAATAAATACGTCGGGCGGGTTATTTACGTCGGGTAATTGAAACGTGCACCTTTCGAGAACGCGCGCGCCGATTGTAAAATTGCCACTTTCGCGCGCGCGGCTTCAATTGTCGTTGTTTGCGGGGAAAACTGCACGAAGCCACGAAGTCCAATCGATCAATATAATTGAGCGATCAATCGAAAAACGAACGAATTGCGGCCATTGTGTTTAATGTAAGCAAGCGCAATACACGTTTCGAAACGTGTTTTTCATTCAGCTCATTTTCATGACTAAATGAATGGACGGAGACTAATTTAGTTGTCTCTAATCTACTGTTAAAAGTACTTGTTTGTCAATTTACACACATCTTAATACATGAAAGAATGTAGATTTTATAAAATATAATTGAAATTTGTATAAGTCACACTTACAACAAATAGTGGTAGATGATAGAAGTTTAGAACGGCTAAAGTATGTAAAAATTCATTAAAAATAAAATAATAATAATCTGATTTATAATATTCATGAATGAAGGAGATAAATAAAAATCATTGAAAATTAATTAACACGTAGTAAACGTCACAACCAATCAATGTCTATAATATTTATTGTTCTCTCTATCTGGTATGGATAATTTTGGGTTTATAATTGAATCGATAGTTTGAAGAAGGGAACAAGCGCCAAAATAATTATAATATAATCTCACAGGCTCATATATTACAGTTTGTTGGGAATTAATTATTATTATTTAATATAATTATTAAATAATAATAATTAATTCCCAACAAACTGTAATATATGAGCCTGTGAGAATGAAAGTGGTGTAAGTCACCTTTGAATTGTTTCCTTCAATTTCCAGCAAATTTAATTTTTGGATTCGTTCCCTTCTTCAAACTACTCAATAAAATCATGACAATATTGAAAATGGCTACAAATACACATGTTTCCGAGTACGCAAGGATACAGAGAATCTTCCGGTCGGCCACTGTCAAGTTTGGAACACGATGCCATAGAAATATAATAATTGGGAGTGTGAAAAGCACGCACGAGAGGTGAAAAATTAACACAAACAAAGAATATATCTAAATGCTTGATAATGCAAGATATTATTGTCGTCATAATGACATATCAACTAAAATAAATTAATAAAATGTCCATCTCAGCTTTTGAGTTTATATCAAATTAACACCAACAAAGAATATATCTAAATGCTTGATACTGCAAGATATTATTGTCGTCATAATGACAAATCAACTTAAATAAATTAATAAATTGTCCATCTCAGCTTTTGAGTTTATATCAAGATTCTCTTTTAGATTTAATCAAAATAATTATTCTCTCTAGTAAATATCGCCCGTAAATTTATGTTTTTTTGCCCATTTTGAACATTCCTGCTAGTCGTTCCATTAAAACCGCTGCACCATTATGGCGTTTTCTCATAACCGGAGTGTAATCCGCGCGCGCTGTAAAACTGCGACGGGCATAATAAATACGAAGCTCGCGCGCGCAATTAGGAAGTAATTATTTCACCGGGGCCCCCCCTTGTAAATGGGGCCATAAATAACCCTGCGACCGTAATGGGACGATTGTAAATTTGAAACGTTCATTTTTGCGGCGCGTACGCGACGTAGTTCACCTGACACACTTAATTTTACGGCCGCGGAAGGCGATAGGACGGCGCACTCGAGATAATAATTACACGGGTAATCTTAATAATTATCTTTAATGGTTCGAGATGGACGCGTTTGAAACATTTGAGGAATGGCGTGTAATGTCATAATAATCGTATAATTCTATGATATAAACGTTAAAGTGCCCCCGTATTGATTGTATCAGTAGTTTCTTTTTTGTGTATGTACATGGCAATTGATGTGAGTGTAAATATTCAATCGAATAAAATGAACATTGAGTTTCATATAGTCATAGTCATATTTATTTCTTCATACAAATAATCTTTAATAAATTAATCATTATTTTAAACAGGTAAAATATACAAGTTAGAAAATCCTCAAAGCTCCGAAATATTGATGAACATCAACATGCCAAATCTTGATGTCCTTTAATAGAATATTTATTTTATTTTTTATGTTTAGGGCCGGTTCTACAATTAACCGGAGAATAAGTCTATTCGTGGAAAAGTTTGAGATATTGGCTTTAAAATCTCAAACTTATTCCGCGAATAGCCGTATTCTCCGGTTAAGTTCAATTGTAGAACCGGACCTTACAGAGTTTTCTGGCACTACGACCCATTTTGGACGACTTTGTTTAAATTCATCCCCCAGCGAAGTACGGCCATACCATCGAGATATTGTGGCCTTTGAGGGTGCTTCATCACCCAAAATCGTGGTAAGTTGATGCTGTGGAGATAATCCACATTAAAAATCGTCAAAAAAAAACATCGTACGAAAATGTACACATTCAAATTCATTTTATGGACGAGATAAAGTTGTAGAGTAGGTATCTGTTCTAGAAACGAAATAAATGAATAATCATTATCATTGGTTGACTAATAATTATAAAATTATTAGTCAACCAATGAGGTAAATCTTGATATCTATATAAATCTAGATATCAAGATTTACCTCATTGGTTGACTAATAATTATAATAATTTATTTCGTATAATAGTAATAAAAACCCAGCTCAGTGGCCGAGTGGTTAGAGGCGTCGTTCGTCTCGTACTGAACATTGGGGAGCCTGAGTTTGATCCCCAACGGTGAACGAATTTTCGCGAATCACCTTTCACAGTTTTTCAGAGGTTTTCTGTGAAGTTAAGGTAATTACCGGGTGATTAAACTCCTCTGAGCTTCTCCCTTGACCGGCGGAAAAGCCTAACGGCTGATAGCCCTATAAAGATAGAAGTTTTTTTTTTAGTAATAATAAGATAGAAAAGGCAATGTAAACATGTAAAAAGTATCTGACCCAAAATTTCACGTTATCTATATAAATTTAGATAACATAAAGTTTTGAGTCACATACTTTTTACATTTTTACATTGCCTTTTCTATCAAATGTTTTATTTTTGCACACAAATTATAGAACATTCTGTATATTTTTATGGCCGAGCCATAATGAGTTATAAATAATTAAGCTCTATTTTGTTCCTACGCTGTTTTGCTAATAGACAATCGCGCAAATCGATGGCAATTTATTTAAATCACTCGGGTCACAAAAACGTCGATACGCGAAGTCATAACTTTGCAGCTTTCGTCCGGATTTATTTTACGAGCGACCATTCCAATCGCGCAATTAGTTCAGTTCGATCAATTGAAATCATAAAATATGTGATCCAGGTATTTAAAGCGCTGGAATTAATCGATCGGTCATCAGGCATTTTAGCTTCAGTTTTCCATTACTTTTATAATTTACACACGATTGATATGAAAATGTTCATACATTCCTAATATTTAATTTTGAATTAATTATTTTTTGATCGATTCGAATGTATATTTTTGAAAAAATTTCACAAATAAAAGGAAGTTATTTTTGTTTATATGTAAGAATCATCCCATTTACAATAGTAACAAACACGTACATAACAGTAATCAGTTTACATAAGGTTTTCGAAATACAATTAGTATTGTTATGATTTAAAGTAATATTTTAAATGTGTAGGTGATCTTTAACCCTCAGTTGGTATGGTAGGGTCAAATCTGATCCGACTACTTTGTTTCCATTACTATCCTTACTTTCTTTTTGTGCAGCTACATACCAGTTAGAAGTTAACTGGTATGCAGCTGCACAAAAAAAAAAGTAAGGATAGTAATGGAAACAAAGTAGTTTGGATCAGATTTGACCCTAACATACCAACTGAGGGTTAAAGATCACCTACACATTTAAAATATTACTTTAAATCATAAGATAGTATAGATGCAACGTACGTGAATAGAGAGTTGGGTATTGTTTCCGGGTTGTACGTTGTTGCGGGTCATATTTGACCCACCATACCATAAGCGTCAGCATATTTTGTTTAGAAACAATTCCAACAATTATAAATACAGGACGTTACATTACGGAAAAACATTGATTTTCTTCGATGGAACTTATGATTGAACTAAATAAAGTCAATATAATATACACGAACTCTACGAAAGACCAAATGTGATATACTACCTGAATAATGGCCTCATAAGGATCGTCCTGAATTATCTTCAATAGATGTAACCATTTTATCGTACGTGTTAAAAAGGCGTAAAGCAGTGATAATGTTATCATCACTACATCATACAAATGCGATTGAGGATGAACCAAAAAGGTCCACAGCTTATCTATGATAAAAAAAGTGACTAAAAGTATGATGACACAAAACAGTTTTTTGGAAAGAAATATAGTATATCTTTTTAATAATAATAATAATAAGCCTTTATTGTCCAACAGAAATAACCTTTTTCTTTCAGATATTATGATGACTTGGGGTGTTAGCAATTAGAATTAAATCAGAGTGCAATATTTTTTAGAAACAAATGTTTATTTTTATATTTATCACATAATCAGTGCCAAATATTAAAGAGTTGTCTGATATCTTCCCTATTTCTGTGATTTTTACTTTAATATACATAATTTCACTAGTAATGCTTAATTAATTTCCTAAAGATGTAGCAATCATCGTCCAAAAATGTTTACCGGCAAACATAAAATAATCATAAGAGTGTGGGTCAGTATTGACCCACTATACCATAAACAGCTGAGGTAATCACCATACCAACTGAGAGTTAATAGTGTTTCATTCAAAATACTGATGTACCAGGCCCGTGAGAATTTGTTCTCAGTCACCACGTTACAATTCGCAGAAAATGAATGCCACCAGTGAAAAAAAGTGAATCACCCCAGTGCAGCGGTAAGTCGGCCTGTCAGACTGAATTTATTTATTGAATTAAATTTTGAAAGCGCCGCCGCGAGCCCCCCGACGGCACAAACACCACCAACAGCACCATCAATAGGCCGCATTCCTGCCCTATTAGTCACGCAGGTACGAACAGGTCCCTGGCGCGCTCGTAAAAACTTGTCAAATCCTGTCCCGTTCTCGCGCTACGGCGGCGCTCCGCGAGCGAGCACAAAACCCCGCGACGACCCGCTGCCACCCCGCGACCTCTAACCAGGCATTCTTGCATACTATTAAGCGAGGAAGCGCAGGGTGCACCCGCGAGATGGGCATCGCGAAGAAAAGAATGCAAAACGAATGGTATGTAGTTTCAAAAAAAAAAAAAAGATAAATACAATCCGCATTGTTCGATATGGTAATAGGAGATGTTGTGGAGGAATTTGAAATATTTTTTTTAAAAAGTTTGGTTTTTGCTATAGTCTAAATCAGCGCTGTCCAATTGACGACCCGCGATACTTTTTTTTACAGCTCGCAGTACATTTTACATCGAATTTACAGGACAGCCATATTACAGGAGACTAAGGATTAAGGATAAACTTGAAGAAACTTGGAGAAACAGGCACATAGTGCCTGAAGAAGTTTAAGAAAAAAAGAAAAGGAAATTCATATTTTTATACGGGAAATTAAATTATCAATGAGATTTGGCAACGAATTTGAGTAGTACACATTTTCTTTGTTTATTTGCTTTCCTAACAGCAATTACGAATTATTTAATTTGTTTTGAATAAATCCTTGTAATAAAGGAATGTAATATAAAAGTTAATTTTGATTTTTTTAACATAAGTATTTAACTTATGTTAAAAAAAATCAAAATCCTAATTGAAGATTTAGGGTTTAGGTGCAGGGTTAGTCTAAATATTATTTATATTAGACATCACATCAAGCATAATTTATTTCGGAGATTTCATGATAAAAGCAAAGAAGTTTTCTTTTCCTGTTTTAAATTCATTGTTTGAATTATTATTTTTTTAGCCGGCTATGGTGTTAAGTAAAAATCGATCAAATTTATAAGTAAATTTTGGTTTTGAAGAGATTTATGGGAAGAAAAACTGATAAGTGGAATGAAGAAATGGGAAATATTGAATTAGTCGTCAATTCAATATGAATGAGCTTAGATGATGAGGGACTCCCATTTCGCGTCCAGAGTTTTTCCCATTTCATACTGTCAAAGGTATACGATAGTCAACTAAATAAACAATATAAACAATAAAATAAATAAATGTCGGGAAATATCAATAGTACAAAATGTATATTCTCTAAACGATATTGATCATGATTAATGTGCGAATGCCAATGTGTATGTGTGTGAGTCCCGATAAAAAAAACGGTCGCATTTGCCGCAGAGCAGAGCAATGTAAATAATAAAGAGCTGTATTTATCACTCACGCAGGGTGAGAGAGGGAGGGTGGATGGTTTTATACTTTTTTTTTGGTAGACATACACATACATACACGACACGGGGGGCTTTCATCCGTGCATAATTGGATGTAGTTATCCAAAACGGGCGCCACATCGATCGAGGGCCTGACCTCCTTCACACACGGACGGGCCGAGGACGATGCGGATTACGAAGGACGAATCTGCACGAAAATCTGATAATGGCATGGGCATTAGCGGTAATAATAAATATCAGCGGGATGGACGGTATTTGCGTGATACTATATTTAAATAGCTAGCGGTGGCAGCATACGGTCTTAATAAATTATGTCATCATTGATTTTTTTATGAGAAATTATAGATTATTGTAAAAATAAGAAAGTATTATTACGTAATGAAAGTTGTTTTGTATCCTATGCACGTAATTTACAGACATTTTTTATGTAGAGCTTCATATTCTAACATTTAAATTAAATCTAAATCACGTATTTTCTTACAATACGACGGTCGATTGCCTCTTGTACATGTATGTATATCTTGTATGTATGTATGTTACAATAAATATATCTTCTTCTTCTTCTTCTTCTTACAATAAGGCAATTTTGGAGGATGGCCGTTTTTAAGATTACTAGTACTAATAATTCATGCAGGTCTAATTGTGTTTTAGAGGTTTTGTCATAAATCCCTTGTCAGTATTAGTATTGGGATTATCTCTACCCTGTCAATTGCCATACGTGTTTAATTTCCATTGTTAGGTTTTCATATTTTGTGATTTTACTCGTTTATATTATATATATATATATATATATATATATATATATATATATATATATATATATATATTTTAGATTATTTTGCTGTTATATTTAAGGTGGAAACGGATTAAAAAACCAAACGTTTTCTAATTATTTTGGGGTGGTGCAGCAATCAAACGCTATTTTTTAATTTGAGTACACTTTCCCCAATATTTCGTGCCTCAAATAGACACTTTTTCAGCCCTGAAGAAGTGTCTATTGTGCCTCAAATAGACACTTCTTCAGGGCTGAAAAAGTGTCTATATATATATATATATATATATATATATATATATATATATATATATATATATATATATATGTATATGTATATGTATTAGTTTTGAGCATGAAATATTTTGATAAATAAATCTGTTGAGCAAATCTAGCAGAAAGGCCTCTGGCCGGTTTCGTATATCGTTCGGGAGTAGGAGTAGTTTCAGGCTGTCTCATATTCGACTATCCGTGCAATACTGCTCTTGAAACGCATAATTTAACTCGTGCTTTATCGTGGTTACAGTAATTTTTCATATTAAAACGTATTCATCATATCATAGGTGTGTAATGTTATATTATGGAAATTGTACATGATATAATTTTGTAAGAATATTCACAGTTGTGAACACCAAGCGTTCTTTTATCGTTCCTCGACGAGTAGCTCCGGTGCGAACTTTTTGGGGCAACTAGAAATGATCAACTAAAACTGCTTTTATAAAAAAAATGATTCTCTCTTTATATCAGTGGGATTGCTATTTTGTGGATAGTAAATTCCAACTGTCCCATTCCGCTGGCAAATAAACCTATATACAACTACAAAGCCACACAATTTCCTTTCGTGTGAACCGTACTAAAAAGTGTTCTCCTTTAATCAGAGCCCGCGAGCGCCGAGCTAATGATGAATAATAAATAAACGCCACCGCCGACGATGGCACGGCAGTCGGCAGCTCTTTCGATAGCTGTTCAAAAGGTCCGAATATGTAAATAAAAAGCACGTCCCATCCGTCAAACTTAATTAACGCGCCGGCCCGATCGACAGGTCCCCCGAATATAATGGCGGTAATAAAAGAGCGCGGAAGAGGCGGTTGGTTGACGCCATCAGGGCTAGGGAAAAATACGCCGCTGGGATTAATTAGGTCGAGGTTTATGATGATCGATTTGGAAAAGTTCTCATCAAAATTATGCAAGAGGCGACATAATGAAAATTCAGAATGAAAATAAATGTGTATGCTTAATTTTGGCTGATATCTTTATTATGTATTATTATTAACTCTCAACAGACAATGACAATCTAATTACAGAGAGACACAATAACGATACAAAAATAACATATTACAGAGAGACACAATAACGATACAAAAATAACATATTAAAATAAACAGTTTTAAGAATATTAAAATTAAAATTAATATCTAAATAAATTATTATTATAATATTTTTTTATGGCAAACGTTTAATAATAATATTCTGTAATTATTGTGCAAAAAATTTTTTTTTTACTTGCAGCGCCGCGTATGAACTAGAATCTTATACATTGTGCTTTGTTCATGTTTTTATTCGTTTGTTTTAGCCGTTTTTAGTGAACAATTATTGAATTCGTATGTTAAAAGTTACAGCGTTTCGATGCGGGGTGGGATGTTTCCTGGAACATCTACTCCATTCTCGACCATTCAAATCGCCTATGTTTTGTGACAAATCCCTTATAATCAGTTGTATACAAGTTTCCGAAGCGTTAGCATCGATGATCGAATATTTTTCTCTGCGGTTTCTTTTGCCGTCTTTTCACAAAATCAGTATGGATTCCCGAAACAAAATTACACGCTAAACTCGATTATCTCGAAATGGTGTTTTCCAAAAGTGCGTGCGATTGCCGAAAAACTATTTGACCGATCTTCTTCATTTTTTTTTTGAATTGTTTGTAATTAATGCTGTCAGTACTTGAACGATTCCTTTTTTATGTATAAATTTTGATTTTGCAAATACGAATTTTTTAATACAATTTTTAGAGCCAAAACATTGAGTTTTTGGGAAAAACGTTCCCGTATGCTGAAAAAACAAAATATTTATTTAAATAATCGTTCAAGTACTAGGAAGGTCCCTATACTAGTAAATTTTTGTGGGTTTTATGGTTTCAATTGACCTGCTTGACTTTCATGATGATCACCGCAAGCCTCATCAAAAAAAGAGGGTTTCGGGGAAAGGGTCATAACTCCGCCAATTATGAATTTTTTTTTTATAAATTAATACTTATTTTTTTCACTAAAAAACGTACTATTAATAAATTATAATTTTTATGTAAAAAAATTATTGCTACATACCTTTACAAAAATTCAAACTTTCCTCAATTTTTCCGCACAAAAAGTATAGTATAATATATAACCCCTTAAGGTACTTTTGCTTAACATTACTAATCGCCCCGTGGCGTGTTGCATCGTTGCAAGACACAAGGTAGAATTGTGCGCATTGTATGCACATCAATTAGGACAAGAGACAATAAGCCTGGAATAGCACACAGCTATAAACGAAATCAACAATAATCTTTAGTTTCGATTGCGGTTTGTTTACATTATGTGATAATTTGGTAGTATGTGCTGTATGTGCCACCTCCCATCATTTACTTTCAATATCAATAGCCAAGCATACAAAAAACAGTTCATACAAGTACAAAACGTGCGTATCGTATGAACCTGTCGGCCGTTTCGCCGCGTAACAAACCGTGGCGCGCGTTGCGGGCGTTTTCCCCGTGCATTAACATACATATTCCATAATTCCCGGCGATCGTAAAGTGCGGAATGCGACGCGCAATTACCGCCTTTTGTTATTGGGAATAGTGCCGGCTCCCTAGCACGACAACGTCTCTCTCCCATGGCATAAATATACGCGAATAACCCGCCCACGGCTCCCCTCAATAATCGTAACTTAGACTTGCAAATTATTTCGGCGCTGTTTTTGCGCAATATTTGCATAACGAATTGTGCAAAAATAGTTGTGTTGTGTTTGTAACCTTCTGTATAGGTAAAAGATCAAACGAGGATGATTATGTATATTTTTGCAATCTAATTAAATTAATGAAACATATTTACATTTACAAATCATTATATATATATATATATATATATATATATATATATATATACGAGGCATATCCAGAAAGTAAGAGTACTTAGGCTCTCACGGTCGGAGGGATTTTATTTTCATAATGTTGGCCACACAGCAGTGTAGCCTGACTCCTCCCCTTTGCACCGAGACCGGTTCGAGGTCAGTACGTTGAGAACTGTTGACACGACAACAAGTTTCGTGAATAATGTCAATCCAATCTCCCGCCAAGTGCGAAATACGCGGCGTCATCCGTTATCTCGTTTGGAAGGGAAAACCTCCATTTGAGATTTATAATGAGGTGAAAACTGCATATGGTGATAAAGCTATGAATCGTACGAATGTGTACAAGTGGTGTCGCGAGTTTAAGAACGGTCGTACGTCTGAGCATGATGATCAGAGGAGCGGAAGACCTTCAATTGTGACTGACGAAATTGTGGAAAAAAATGAAAATGCGCTCCGTGACGATCGCAGATTGACTGTGGATGAACTTTCTGCGATGTTTCCGCAAATCTCCAGATCTCTACTACACGAAACAATCACAGAAACCCTCGGATATCGGAAACTGTCCGCGAGGTGGGTCCCCAAACAACTGACAGACCAGCACAAGTTGAATCGAGTGGAGGCCGGGCAAGAGTTTTTGAGGCGCTGGAAACTTCATGGAGATGAATTTCTCCGCTCCATCGTAACTGGAGATGAAACTTGGGTAGCACACCACACGCCCGAAACCAAAAGACAGTCTCAACAGTGGCGTCACACCTCTTCACCCTCCGCCAAAAAGTTCAAAATCACAATTTCAGCCAAGAAAGTCATGGCATCCGTGTTCTGGGACTGTCAAGGCATAATTTTAATCGAATATCTGCCTCAAGGGGACACCATCAACTCTGCAAGATACTGTGAGACCTTAAAAAAAATGCGGAGGGCGATTCAGAACAAGAGGAGAGGCATGCTGATAAAAGGAGTCTGCCTGCTGCACGACAATGCCAGACCACACACGGCCAACGCCACGAAGGAACTGCTCGCCTCGTTTAAATGGGATGTCCTGAACCATCCCGCGCATTCCCCTGATCTAGCACCTTCAGATTACTATCGCTTTACCTCCCTGAAGCTGCACATGGGTGGAAAAAGGTTTTTAACCGACGAGGAGGTAAAGGAGGAGTTGGAGAAGTAGACGAAGGAGTTGGCGGGAAACTACTATATATATATATATATATATATATATATATATATATATATATATATAAACTTCTATCTTTATAGGGCTATCAGCCGTGAGGCTTTTCCGCCGGTCAAGGGAGAAGCTCAGAGTAGTTTAATCACCCGGTATTTACCATTACTTTACAGAAAACCTCTGAAAAACTGTGAAAGGTGATTCGCGAAAATTCCCTCCCCGCTGAGGAACAGTGAGTGTAAGTAAAATATACCTCTATTTGTTAAAGGTTTAATGTGTATTTGGAAGAAGAATATTTCCTTAAATGCAATGTTTCTCACATATGTTTTCGAAATAGGAGTAAATTACCAAATGAAACTAATTGAATAATTAAAATTAACGAATAACAGTGTAGTGTAGAGTTCAAGTCATTTGAAATAGTGGATGGGCATGGTTTGGTTGGTAGGGACCACCCGCCCACCCCACCTTTGTTCACATAGTATTTTTATAGGATAACACTCTTTTTGGAATGGTTTAACCAATATAAAACGACTGTATCCATTGTAAAAACTATCCGAACAAAGGTGGGGTTGGGCGGGTGGTCCCTACCAAACGAACTATGCCCATCCACTATTTCAAATGTCTTGAACTCGTGTAGAGTATACTGTTATTCGTTACATTTAATTATTCAATTAATTTCATTTGTTATATTACGCCTATTTCGAAAAAATATGTGATAAACAATGTAGTGCATAGTTCAAGTCATTTGAAATAGTGGATGGGCATAGTTTGGTTGGTAGGGACCACCCGCCCACCCCACCTTTGTTCGCATAGTTTTTTTTATAGGAAAACACTCTTCTTGGAATGGTTAAATCAATATAAAACGTCTGTATCCATTGGAAAAACTATCCGAGCGTAGGTGGGGTGGGCGGGTGGCCCCTACCAACCGAACTATGCCCATCCACTATTTCAAATGACTTGAACTCTACACCACACTGTTATTCGTTAATTTTAATTATTCAATTAGTTTCATTTGTTAATTTACGCCGATTTCGAAAAAGTATGTGACAAACAATGTAGTGCATAGTTCAAGCCATTTGAAATAGTGGATGGGCATAGTTTGGTTGGTAGGGACTACCCGCCCACCCCACCTTTGTTCGCATAGTTTTTCCATAGGATAACAATCTTCTTGGAATGGTTTAATTAATATAAAACGTCTGTATCCATTGGAAAACTATCCGAGCGTTGGTGGGGTGGGCGGGTGGCCCCTACCAACCGAACGATGCCCATCCACTATTTCAAATGACATGAACTCTACACTACACTGTTATTCGTTACTTTTAATTATTCAATTAATTTCATTTGTTATTTTACGCCGATTTCGAAAAAATATGTGACAAACAATGTAGTGCATAGTTCAAGCCATTTGAAATAGTGGATAGGCATAGTTTGGTTGGTAGGGACCACCCGCCCACCCCACCTATGCTTGCATAGTTTTTTCATAGGATAACACTCTTCTTGGAATGGTTTAATCAATATAAAACATCTGTATCCATTGGAAAAACTATCCGAGCGTTGGTAGGGTGGGAGGGTGGTCCCTACCAACCGAACTATGCCCATCCACTATTTCAAATGACTTGAACTCTACACTACACTGTTATTCGTTAATTTTAATTATTCAATTAGTTTTATTTGTTAATTTACGCCTATTTCGAAAAAATATGTGAGAAACAATGTAGTGCATAGTTCAAGCCATTTGAAATAGTGGATGGGCATAGTTTGGTTGGTAGGGACCATCCGCCCACCGCACCTTGGTTCGCATAGTTTTTCCATAGGATAACACTCTTCTTGGAATGGTTTAATCAATATAAAACGTCTGTATCCATTAGAAAAACTATCCGAGCGTTGGTGGGGTGGGCGGGTGTTCCCTACCAACCGAACTATGCCCATTCACTATTTCAAATGACTTGAACTCTACACTACACTGTTATTCGTTACTTTTAATTGTTCAATTAATTTCATTTGTTATTTTACGCCGATTTCGAAAAAATATGTGAGAAACAATGTAGATGGCGGGAAAAATGTCAAGATTGTTGCAAATTGAAGCGGAAAAGCTACAGGGCTTTTATTTCATGACAGAAAGCTGCGGTAGATCTCATTTTGTAGGTCTTTTAATTCCAAAGAAAATAAGAAACATATTGTTATAAAACGTGCACCGTTTTCGTGGTAAAGCCGAAGAGGTTGAAGAAAATAAAAATTAAAATGGTTCAATCAAGATCAACTTTATCCCATTGGATAGACAATTTTCAACCAAATCAAAAAGCTTAGTACGATTTTTCTCTAAAAAAAAAACATAAACCCGTTATTAATTTAATTTGAAAAGTGATAAAAATCAGTAAAATTGCCAAAACTATCCTCTGTTGTGTCAAAGCAGGAGTCGTCATAGCAGTGACATGATACTCAAAACCAGTCATTTGATTGGAAATATATTCTAAATGACGGGAAAAATGTCGAGATTGTTTCAAATTGAACCTGAAAAGCTACAGGGCTTGGCAAATTTTTGAAAATTTAATATCATGATAGAAAGTGGTTTTTGGTCTTATTTTGTAGATCTTTCATTTCCAAGGAGAAATTGATAAAAATATTGTTATGAAAAGTATATCTTTTTCGCGGTAAAGTCGAAGAAGTGATGAAAAATAAAATAAAAATTGTCCAACTTTAGGCTATTGGATAGACAATTTTGAACCAAAGGAAAATCTTAATAATAGTTTTTCGTTTTTAGTATAGTATTGGTTCCCTAAAACAAAAGACAAACCCGTCAAATGATAAATTATAAGAGTGATAAGAATCTATATCTATGGGGCTGTCCCAGAAATGACTTGGCACTAAATCTCATGTCGATTGATTGGAAATATGGTCTAGATGGCGAGAAAAATGTCAGGATTGTTTGAAATTTATCCGGTAAAGCTACAGGGCTTGGTAAAATATTGTAACTATGAAAATGTTTTAAAATTTAATAATGCATTATTACGCTGCTATACAAAAACGTATAGTCTATGCTATGAGACTTAAAAGAAAGAATAACATGCTGTGGTGTATTATAAGGTTAAGAACTCCTATTCTGTAGGAAGCTTTGGCAAATGTATTACTCGGAAACTTTTCTCGAATTTAGAAAGCTATGAGTGGATTGCATGCTATCTATAAACCGGAATGGTGAATATATTCCTCACGTCGCGTAGCGAGGACCAAAACGTTTTCCCGGGCGCGCTCCGAATGGGATAAATCAACGACCCGTTTCTAAATCGTCCGCCGCCCCCCCTACTGACTTGAAATGTGGCGTCTGGATGGTGCGGAATCAATGGCAACAAATAGAAATAAATCCGGGCGTCCAGGTAAATCCGGGGAGGGCACTTATCGGCGGTCGCGGCACATATATTCCCAGCGAAATCCGTTCGTTTTATATAAATCTCTGCGGTGCGCGCAGCGCACACATATTCTGCAGTGCATCGTAAAATATTAAATTTCAATTTATGGCGCGAGGCGCGAATTCCGCGGGGCATGTTACAGGTGAGACGTGTATCATTAACGTAGGTACATGCGCCGGGGAATTCGAGCCCCCCCGACATGATCGGCCACCTTCCGCGCCCGCGAGGCCAATAAAATATCCGGGAGAGTTTTGACCCCGACAACGTTCACACACACACACACACACACACTGCATAATTGCACGGCTGCAAATAACAACCACCCCCCCAGACGTGGTAATGGGGGCAAATTGCTCGCGTACACGAAACCAACGTTGACATAGAATTGAAAATGAGGATGGAAAATACTGAAATTATAAAATGTAGCCAAAAGGTACAATTTTAATCCTTCATATTACTAAAATTGTGCTATTTGCATATAAGGACCCAAATCAACACCACCGATAGTAAATATACAGATGGTGTTGCCCAAATACATTAGGACATTGGCTCCAATTTTATAAAAGTTTGTAAATATTTCTGTTTTCCTACATTTGCAGGTCCTGGGCCAGCTTTTTTAAATAATAATAATAACAATAACTGTCTTTATTTTTCTTATGAAAAACTTTACAACCAAATTTACATTTGAAGAACAGACGAAGTTCAGATTCTGATCTGCTCTACCACTTAACCTGCTACAGAAGAAAGAAAACAAAAAATTTATTAAGAGAGAGCAAATAATTTTCTTTGCGATTTGTTATTAACGAGTTTAAAATATTTGTTTGCATCGATTTGTTTAAATTAAATGAAAACACTCCTCCTAGGACTATATTCAAAATAATCTTGTATTATGACTAGGATGAAACATCGAAATAAATGAAACTGATAGATGAATGAATTAGCAATATAGATCTCAGAATTTTGAGATTATTAATTTTGATTTTGAAAGAAGAAAGATTCATGTTTATTTCAACCTAGAGGTTTGTTAAACTTTTTGTTGACTGCCCGCCGTTTTATTTATAAACTATATGTTTGTGAGAAGAACTAATTATTTTCTCTTATAAAACAACTTTACAACCAAATTTACATTTGAAGAACAGACGACGTTCAGATTCTGATCTGCTCTACCACTTAACCTGCTACAGAAGAAAGAAAACAAAAACATTATTAAGAGACAGCAAATAATTTTCTTTGCGATTTGTTATTAACGAGTTTAAGATATTTGTTTGTATCGATTTGTTTAAATTAAATGAAAACACTCCTAGGACTATATTCAAAATTATCTTGTATTTTGACTAGGATGAAACATCGAAATAAATTAAACTGAATGATGAATGAATTAGCAATATAGATCTCACAATTTTGAGATTATTAATTTTGATTTTGAAAGAAGAAAGATTCATGTTTATTTCAACCTAGAGCTTTGTTAAACTTAAATAGTTTTTCTTTTATTTGATAACACATAAACGTAGACATCACGTTGGAAAAAAACGTTAGTGACTTTAAGTCCTGGTTTCCTAGCAAGCGGTGTCGATAAATACGGCCGTTTTTGTCATTTACACATTACAAGATACATTTTAAGTATATGTAATTTGAATACCTCACAGATTCCAGTGTGATGATTCATGACATTTTCTCAATACTTTGAAGTATACCGCTCTCTGGATTACCAGATTTATTTAAATATACATAAATGAAATGTGAAGAAGAAGAAATGTGAAGTGTGACGTCAAAATGACGTGAAATACGGCCGCTTTTGTCGACACCGTTTCCTAGGAAACCAAGGCTTAAGAGATGGCAACCCTACATATACCACGTGTAACTGAGAAAATGGATAGATACCCTTAACTCGCGAATATCTTGTATAACTATGTAAATAAAAAATAATAATGTTAATTTAAGAAATTGCAATATATTTTCCCACGACGTTGTTTATAATTCTTTTACTAAACGCTAATAGATTCCCTGTTCATTTTCAAATATATAGTTTTCTCCGCCGTCGTAATTCAACATTATTAAAAAGAGTAGCAGCCGGCATGTAAAATAAACCATTCCCGACGACGGAGCTCCGTTCCGGCATCCTCGGTGGCGGCGGCAGCGGCAGATTTAATGCGATAAAAAGTGCGCCCGCCGGTTGTAAATCAGAGCGATTGAGGCGGAAAAGAAATACAAAATTGCGGCTGCATAATTTTCGGTGGAAGGAAGTTATGTGACAGCGAATACAAACAATATTTCTTAAAACATATTCATAAATATAACAATGTTATAAAAAAATATGTTTGCTGGTGTGGATAGTTTAATAGTAATATAAATAAATATTTACAATTCTGGTCAGTAAAAAATGGCTTAGTTTGAGTTGCGAATAGCTCGTATTCGTAACTCAAACTAAAGGTCGTTTTAGACAAGACAATTTATTGACTCAAAAGTTAAGGTCGTTTTAGACGAGACTTCTTAGCTCAACAGTTGTTCAAGAAATGAATTCATATATCCTCCTTCCATACAATTTGTCCTTGACAAATAGAAATCGTTATATTTTTCCATTCGATCTACCATTCAATTCAATATCTCAAGCAATTTGCTGTATGATGCGAGACAATTTAGATTGTCTCACATCTTGACTAACTTTTGAGTCAATAACTTGTCTTGTATAAAACGACCTTAGTCAAGATGCGAGACAATCTAAATTATCTCGTATCATACAGCAAATTATTTGAAATATTGAATTGGATGGTAGATCAAATAAAAAAATATAACGCGTTCTATTTGTCAAGGACAAAATGTATGGGACTAGGATATATGAATTCATTTCTTGAACAACTTTTGAGCTAAAAATTGTCTTGTCTAAAACGACGTTAAACCATTTTGTATAAAAACCTATGGTCACTGGAGCAGGAGAATTATCCATTTTACGCAAATAAAATTACCCGATTTTGTGATATTCAAATTTTCTCTGCTGTACGATGCATACAGTAAGTCTTGAAGATTTTAAGTTTTAATTTTTTTTGCATATTATCATAGCAATAACATACTGGTTTAAATACCATTCCTTTATATGTGTACGTACATTTACTTAATTAAGACTTATTTTTAATAAAACTGTTTATTAGTGTATGCCTTGTGGTTTAAAATATTATAATCATACATTGAGGGCTACCCTGGTTCGTATACGTATCATTGCAATGGAAAATTATCGAAGTTAATTCAGCAACGTATGACTATAGGGGATGAAGGAGAAATTAGCACAATATATTTTACGCCCAGCCCTTTATATTAACAAATAATTTCAAATTAATTTTAGCAACAAATTTAAAATCTACTTGTTACTAGAACCATACAATTGAAATTAGTATTAGGAGCTTGATATAAATAACATCTTGACTTAACTAAATTTCTACACAATTTATTCTGCTTTGTACTTTTTCTCTGTGAGCTTTTAATCTTATTAAAGTATCAATTCAGCGAGTGCCACTCGCAGAGGCAAGCCATTATTATTATTTTTTTTTGCGCGCGCTCTGTTTATAAAAGGCGATTTTGTGGCTTAATTGGAATTGCACGCGCCGCAATCGCGACCAGCGCAAAATCAATAGCGGCCAGATAAAATGAATATTAAAATCCGAAGCCGCGATCGCATCCAGCTGTGTTAATTGGCCCGCATTTGCCGAGCTGAAACGGCAGATGTACATTCGAGTTTTAATTGAAATTGAATCGTATTTGGCGAGCAAAAATGTTACATGCGAAGTTACGTACTTTTGCAGAATATTTATTCGTATGTAAATGTGTTTTAAAACAGTTTTTTTTTTAAGGGTGTTTCAATATGAGCTCATGATTGATTCTTTTTACATAAACACATTTATTCTAGAAAAATGCGAATATTTTAATTTTCATATGAAGTATAGATAGGCGATTTTATGTGAAATATCTTACAATAATCATGTTCACATAGGCTTGAAATCAAACTGAATACGATTCTAGTTTAAAACTCGTCCATGTGAACAGGCGCAAAACCGAATTGAAATGGAAACAAATTTCAATGTCGATTCTCCTATTTCTGGGATCGTATCGTATCGAAAGTACATGTAAATAGATACAAGTGGAAAATGCTTTTCAATGTCGTTTTTGGTCAGTAAAATGCTACTTTAGCAGACTAATTCTTTAAAGTCTATGATAACAACACTTACTGTTGTTATTTCAGAGAAATTACTGTTTAGTATACGCTCGCCAAAGTCGTTACTTTCATTAATGAATAAAGTATAAAAGTATTTTAAAAAATTGGATAGAGCTAATCCCTTAGTGATGTTCTATCTTGAATGTTGTATATTGTATGTTTCTACTCTTCTTTTCGTTATGAACACATATCTTGCCATTATATTTTATCTTGATTTCTTCAATCCTTATCATTATTTGTTGTTTGTCTGTAATCCATTTGTTGTGTTGTTATGCTGTTGATACGATGCCCTCGGTGTATATTTTTGCTAATGGATTGCCAATCAATGCAGATAGGTTAATTATATAATATCGGGTCAGTACAGCAATAAGCAACATATAAATGTAATCTTATGAAATATCCCGTGAATTTATCGTTGTGAGATAACCAAAAAAAAAAGACACATTAAAAATAATAATATACGATTAGTGTGATTAAGTGTATGTCTTTTCTAACTCCCTGCGGGCTCGTGCAGGCCATTCATTTTTTTCCCTCCAATCCCATACAACTAATAACAGAGATTACATCAAATGCGTAAAGCGTAATAGCGATAATTGTACTGGACACGCACGTGCGGACGTTTTAACGAAAATTTGACAATAAATTCCACTGCACGCGATGTTATTATTGTCGCACCATTTTAGCGTTACAATTCTTCTACACGGATATAAAACGAACGCAGTTAAAACAAATTAAAACTAAATGGGCGCATTGTTGCGACCGTCTACGGTACATAAAAGACAATATCCCGTCTATCTCGCGCCTCTGCATCACCCCCGCCCCCCCATCCTGTATGCATTCCATTCTCACAGACGAGAATGAATCTAAAGGTGTTGCCCTAATCGCTCTATCAGCCGGCAGCGGCTTGTAATTGCCTGTATAAATCCAACCTGTCCACCGGCGGCGCGCACCCTCCTCACCCCACACTAACTGGATTTATTGCCCTCAGGATGTCCAATTGTGCAACCCTGCGAAATCCGTATGGTGTTTTATAAATCGCCTGCTGGTTTAATTAGCGATAAAAATCATGGCCGGCAGACTTTTTGCAATGAATCTACTTTTAATTAAGTTTATAACAACGAATAAAGACAACACTTATATCATTGTCGCCGCAACAGTTATTTTTTTTATTATTAGACACCCTCAATGATTAAGTCTCTATAGTTTATATTGTTTGTAAACGTAATGTAACGGAGAGTTAAATCAAATTATTCACTCAAGAGTATACAAATTTCGACATGTTAATATCAGATATCTTCCAAACATCTGCAGTTATAGAAATACGTAATATAAACATAACATGTATAAAAATATATTCTAAAATTTTAGAATATATTTTTATACATGTTATGTTTATATTACGTGTATCTGTAACTGCAGATGTTTAAATTTTGATTAATTTTTGAATTTTTGTGTGTTATCTTTATCAAAATTAATGCATTAATCTCATCCTGCAAGTTTCATAAAGATATCTTCTGCAACTTTAAAGATATATTCATTTAATCACCCGGAGTGAATGATTAAACATATGAGTCGCTAACATCACGGCTTTTATGCTTAAATTTGGATTAATTTTTGAATATTTTTGTATTACCTTTATCAAAATTAATGCATTAATCTCATCCTGCAAGTTTCATAAAGATATCTTCTGCAATTTTAAAGATATATTCATTTAATCACCCGGACTGAATGATTAAACATATCATTCGCTTTCATTACGGTTTTTATACTTAAATTTTGATTATTTTTTTAATTTTTGTATGTTATAATTATTTAAATTAATTCATTAATCTCATTCTGAAGGTTTCATAAAGATATCTTCAGCAATTTTAAAAATATATTCATTTTAATCACCCGGAGCGAATGATTAACCATATTAGTCACTTTCATCACAGTAGTTCTCATTAAATTTGGATTATTTTTTTAATATTTTTACATTATCTTTATCAAAATTAATTCATTAATCTCATTTTGAAGGTTTCATATAGATATATTCAGCAATTTTAAAGATATATTTATTTAATCACCCGGACTGAATAATTAAACATATCATTCGCTTTCATCACGGGTTTTATACTTAAATTTTGAATAATTTTTGAATTTTTGTGTGTTATCCTTATCTAAATTAATTCATTAATCTCATCCTGAAGGTTTCATAAAAATAACTTCAGCAACTTTAAAGATATATTTATTTAATCACCCGGAGTGAATGATAAAACATATTAGTCGCTAACATCACGGCTTTTATGCTTAAATTTGGATTAATTTTTGAATATTTTTGTGTTATCTTTATCAAAATTGATGCATTAATCTCATCCTGCAAGTTTCATAAAGATATCTTCTGCAATTTTAAAGATATATTCATTTAATCACCCGGACTGAATGATTAAACATACCGGTCACTTCCACCACGATTTTCATGCTTAAATTTGAATTTATTATTCAATTTTTTTATATTATCTTTATCAAAATTAATCCTTTAATCTCATTCTGAAGGTTTCATAAAGATATCTTGAGCAATTTTAAAAATATATTCATTTTAATCACCCGGAGCGAATGATTAAACATATTGGTCGCTTTCATCATAGTAGTTCTGATTAAATTTGGATTATTTTTTAAATATTTTTACATTATCTTTATCATAATTAATCCATTAATCTCATTTTGAAGGTTCCATATAGATATATTCAGCAATTTTAAAGATATATTTATTTAATCACCCAGAGTGAATGATTAAACATATCATTCGCTTTCATCACGGTTTTTATACTTAAATTTTGATTATTTTTTGTGTGTTATCCTTATCTAAATTAATTCATTAATCTCATCCTGAAGGTTTCATAAAGATATCTTTAGCAACTTTAAAGATATATTCATTTAATCACCCGGAGTGAATGATAAAACATATTAGTCGCTAACATCACGGCTTTTATGCTTAAATTTGGATTAATTTTTGAATATTTTTGTGTTATCTTTATCAAAATTGATGCATTAATCTCATCCTGCAAGTTACATAAAGATATCTTCTGCAATTTTAAAGATATATTCATTTAATCACCCGGACTGAATGATTAAACATACCAGTCACTTCCACCACGATTTTCATGCTTAAATTTGAATTTATTATTCAATTTTTTTATATTATCTTTATCAAAATTAATCCTTTAATCTCATTCTGAAGGTTTCATAAAGATATCTTCAGCAATTTTAAAAATATATTCATTTTAATCACCCGGAGCGAATGATTAAATATAAAAGTCACTTTCATCACAGTAGTTCTGATTAAATTTGGATTAATTTTTTAATATTTTTACATTATCTTTATCAAAATTAATCCATTAATCTCATTTTGAAGGTTTCATATAGATATATTCAGCAATTTTAAAGATATATTTATTTAATCACCCGGACTGAATGATTAAACATATCATTCGCTTTCAGCACGGTTTTTATACTTAAATTTTGACTAATTTTTGAATTTTTGTATGTTATCCTTATCTAAATTAATTCATTAATCTCATCCTGAAGGTTTCATAAAGATATCTTTAGCAACTTTAAAGATATATTCATTTAATCACCCGGAGTGAATGATTAAACATATGAGTCGCTAACATCACGGCTTTTATGTTTAAATTTGGATTAATTTTTGAATATTTTTGTGTTATCTTTATCAAAATTGATGCATTAATCTCATCCTGCAAGTTTCATAAAGATATCTTCTGCAATTTTAAAGATATATTCATTTAATCACCCGGACTGAATGATTAAACATATCAGTTGCTTTCATCACGGTTTTCATGCTTAAATTTGAATTTATTATTGAATTTTTTTATATTATCTTTATCAAAATTAATGCATTAATCTCAACCTGAAAGTTTTATAAAGATATCTTCTGCAATTTTAAAGATATATTAATTTGAATCACACGGAGCGAATATTTAAACATTTCATTCGCTTTCATCACGGGTTTTCTGCTTCAATTTGGATTAATTTTTGATTTTTTTATGTTATCTTTATCAAAATTAATTTATTAATCTCATTCTAAAGGTTTCATATAAATATCTTCAGCAACTTTAAAGATATATTCATTTTAATCATCGGCAGCGAATGATTAAACATATTAGTCGCTTTTCTCACAGTTTTTATGCTTAAATTTGGATTCATTTTTGAATTGTTTTATATTTTCTTTATCAAAATTAATCCATTAATCTCATTTTGAAGGTTTCATATAGATATCTGCAGCAATTTCAAAGATATATTCATTTTAATCACTCGGAGCGAATGATTAAACATATCACGGTTTATATGCTTAAATTCGTAATAATTTTTGAATTTTTTATGATATCTTTATTGAAATTAATCCATTTATCTCATCCTGAAAGTTTCATAAAGATATATTCAACAATTTTAAAGATATATTCATTTTAATCACCCGGAACGAATGATGAAACATATCAGTCGCTTTCATCACGGGTTTTCTGCTTAAATTTGGATTAATTTTAATTTTTTTAAATTATCATTATCAAAATTCATGCATTAATCTTATCCTGAAAGTTTCATAGATGGGAGATATCTTCAGCAGTTTTAAAGATATATTCATTTTAATTTAACATGGAGTATGCGACATTTGTTAAAATTATTGTATCATAATGCATTGTTAGTTGTCTACGTCTGTGTGTGAATATATTGTTATTGTTTATACTTACTTTTATACTATATTTATAATTATTTAAACATATTGTTGTCCTGTAATTGGAAAATATTTCTGTTGGACAATAAAGGCTTATTATTATTATTATTATTATTAATCGCCCGGAGCGAATGATTAAACATATCAGTCGCTTTCATCACAGTATTTCTGCTTAAATATGGATTAATTTTTGAATTTTTTTGTATTATCTTTATCAAAATTAATCCATTAATCTCATCATGATGGTTTCATAAAGATATTTTCAGCAATTTTAAAGATATATTAATTTCAATCACCCGGTGTGAATGATTAAACATACCAGTCGCTTTAATCACGGTTTTTATGCTTAAATTTGTATCAACTTTTGAATGTTTGTGTGTTATCTTTATCTAAATGAATCCATTAATCTCATCCTGAAGGTTTCGTAAAGATATTTTCAGCAACTTTAAAGATATATTCATTTTAATCATGGAGTGAATAATTAAACATATAAGTCGCTTTCATCACGTTTTTTATGCTTAAATTTGAATTTATTTTTGAATTTTTTTGTATTATCTTCATGAACATTAATCCATTAATCTCATCATGATGGTTTCATAAAGATATTTTCAGCAATTTTAAAGATATATCAATTTCAATCATCTGGTGTGAATGATTAAACATACCATTCTAATCAGGGTTTGTATGCTTAAATTTGTATTAATTTTTGAATTTGTGTGTGTTGTCTTTATCTAAATGAATCCATTAATCTCATCCTGAAGGTTTCGTAAAGATATTTTCAGCAACTTTAAAGATATATTCATTTTAATCATGGAGTGAATAATTAAACATAACAGTCGCTTTCATCACGGTTTTTATGCTTAAATTTGAATTTATTTTTGAATTTTGGTTATATTATCTTTATTAAAACTAACCCATTAATCTCATTCTGAAGGTTTCATAAAAATATCTTCAAATTTCAAAGATATATTAATTTTCATCACCCGGAGCGAATGATTAATCATATCAGTCGCTTTCATCGCGCTTTTTCTGCTTAAATTTGGATTAATTTTTGAACTTTTTGATGTTATCTTTATCAAAATTAATTTATTAATCTCATCCTGAAGGTTTCAAAAAAATATCTTCAGCAGTTTTATAGATATATTCATATTAATCACCCGGATTGAATGATTAAACATATCAGTCGCTTTCATCAAGCTTTTTCTGCTTAAATTTGGATTAATTTTTGAACTTCTTTATGTTATCTATATCAAAATTAATTTATTAATATCATCCTCAAGGTTTCATAAAAATATCTTCAGCAATTTTAAATATATATTCATATTAATCACCCGGATTGAATGATTAAACATATCAGTCGCTTTCATCACGGATTTTATGCTTAACTTAAAATTTATTTTTGAATTTTTTTATATTATCTTTATCAAAATGAATCCATTAATCTCATCTTGGAGGTTTCATAAAGATATCTTCAGCAACTTGAAAGATATATTAATTTTAATCAAGGAGCGAATAATTAAACATTTAATTCGGCTTCATCACGGTTTTTCTGCTTAAATTTGGATTAATTTTTGAATTTTTTTATGTTATCTTTATCAAAATTAATCCATTCACCTCATCCTGAAGGTTTCATAAAGATATCTTCAGCAGCTTTAAAGATATATTCATTTTAATCACCCAGAGCGAATGATTAAATATATCAGTCGCCTTTAACACAGTATTTCTGCTTAAATTTGGATTAATTTTTGATTTTTGTTGTATTATCCTTATAAAAATTAATCTATTAATCTTATCCTGAAGGTTTCATAAAGATATCTTCAGCAACTTTAAAGATATATTCATTTTAATCACCCGGAGCGAATGATTCAACATATTAGTCGCTAACATCATGGTTTTTATGCTTAAATTGGGATTCATTTTTGAATGTTTGTGTGTTATCTTTATCTAAATTAATCCATTAATCTTATCCTGAAGGTTTCATAAAGATATCTTCAGCTGCTTTAAAGATATATTCATGTTAATCACCCGGAGCGAATGTTTAAACATATCAGTCGCTTTCATTACAGTAAATTTGGATTAATTTTGTATTATCCTTATAAAAATTAATCCATTAATCTTATCCTGAAGGTCTCATAAAGATATCTTCAGCAGTTTTAAAGATATATTCATTTATTAATCACCCGGAGCGAATGATTAAACATATCAGTCGCTTTTATTACAGTTTTACTGTATAGTTTTGGATTAATTTTAAATTTTTTTTGTATTATCTTTATCAAAATTAATCCATTTATCTCATCCCGAAGGTTTCATAAAGATATCTTCAGCAATTTTAAAGATATATTCATCTAATCACCCGGAGTGAATGATTAAACATATCAGTCGCTTTCATCACGGTTTTCATGCTTAAATTTAGATTAATTTGTGAATATGAATGTGTTATCTTTATCTAAATTAATCCATTACTCTCATCCTGAAGGTTTCATTAAGATATCTTCAGAAATTTTAAAGATCTATTCATTTTAATCATCCGGAACGAATGATTAAACATATCAATCGCTTTCATCACAGTTTTCATGCCTAAATTTGAACTTATTTTTGAAAAAAAATTATATTATCTTTATTAAAATTAATCCACTAATCTTCTCCTTAAAGTTTAATTTAGATATCTTTATAATAATACTATTATAGTATTTTGTTGTACGCTTACGCGGTTGTATATAATTATATCTTTATTAAAATTAATCCACTAATCTTCTCCTGAAAGTTTAATTTAGATATCTTTATAATAATACTATTATAGCATTTTGTTGTACGCTTACGTGGTTGTATATAATTATAATGTATTGTAAATAGCAGTGGATATAACTCGAAATACATAATAATTATTAATTCTGCATGTGAAAACCAGAATTAATAGTTTAATGATAATGGATCATTATGTTATTTATAAGTGCCACGAGAAGCATTGATCCTGTCAGTAACATAGCACTTACCATGTTACTTACAAGTACGAGAAAAACAGATAATGAAACTATAAGAGTTTACAAGGAACATTATGTTATATGTAATTATGATATAGAACATATATAATTTGAATGTTCATTATATTTCTTTGTGTTGTTTTTTGTTTGTTTGTTATGTATCTGTAATTGTTTATTTTTTATAAACTGTAGATAACATATATAAGTGTGAATCCACCTCTTAGCAATCTACATATCTAGATTTCGATCTTATTAGATCTCATCAGTGTAGCTCAGCTAGTGAGGATGAATTCACACAATATCTCGAGTGGTTATGTACAAATATGATACAACTAACCTCCTAGGAGGTTAGTTGTATCATAAACTGTAGATGTATAAACTAAATAAATAAATATGTCTTACAATGACGTTTATAGGTAGTTTTATAAATTCTGATATAAAATGGCAAGCCGCATTGCTTGCCTGAAAATTCCAATATGTTCAACTATTTTAATTTAAATTGGGCATAAACAACTTCTAACTTTTCCACCATCCTGATATGTTTGTTTGGCATTCGGAATGGAACTAATTAAAACACGGGCGAAAGCGGATTAAAATTCAAATGGACTGGAGTTGCCGGCAGCATTTAATTCTCAGCTCGCGGTGCCCGTGACGTCCGTTCGCTCGGGCGGCGGCGGCGGGGCAATATGAAGAATAAGTTTTAATTAAACCCGCGTGTGCACGGCGGATATCTGGCGCATTAGCGAACCCGGAAAATGGCGCAATTTACATCTGCAGCGCGCGGCCGTGTCGCCGCCAGGATTAGAAAAACGGCGGAAAAACGAACGCGATGTATCATGGGAATATTAACAGGTACACACACGCATGCGGGCGAAAAAATCGCGTCGCCGCGCGATATTCGAACGCGTCTGCTTCCTCGTGCGATTAATTATTTCAAGTTCAAGATTGTGGCCGTCGCGGATTGAAAGGAAGGCGCGTTGTGCAATTATGTATGTATTGCGTTCCCGCATTGCAAATGCACGCGTCCGGGGTAATTGACTGCGCGCCCGATGCTGATTGACGGCGACGGCGGCGGCGGGATGGTTTTAATTACACGGGAACATGGGAAGTGGCATTAATTTGTCGCACCTAGACAGGTGAACGATTTGCCTACACTAAATTGAAGTGCAATTGCCACGTAAATCACGCCCAGCAACTGTTTTTATAATTTATTTCTGAACGCAATAGGTGATGAGAGCAAGATACGTGAACGAAGAAGATGCTCAAGATAGAAGAGTCTGGATATTAGGAGACACTTTATCCTTAAAAAATTAATTAATTTTTTACAATAATTATAATATTATAATGTACACATCTTGGCGATTTCTTGCACTGGCGATGAAGGACAACATCTTTTAAATGATCTCCGTGTTAATTTTTACAAAAGCGAACTCCAACCCAAAAAAATCATTTAGTTACCGATCATTTGCAAGATGGCGAAGTCTTGGCATTCCTAAATGTTCACGAAGCATTAACGGACAAACTAATCCAAAAATTAACACTTATTACACACCAATATCCTGTTTAATACAATTAATTGATACTAATTGACAACAACGTAATGACAAAAAAATAAAAAAAGGATTTACAGATTGCTAATTATTGGAAATTTTTAACATCGTAGTTTGTTGACACATTTCTGTTATTTCAACGAACAATACCGGTCATAATCTCCAACAGTAAAATCAAACAACTACTCAATCAAATCCAATTCAAACAAACAACCAACTCCTTTTCAAGCACCTGTTATTGTTTTTGTTGTGTATTTTTTCCCGTGTCCGATTACTGCTCTCGCCGTGAATATGCAGACGGCGCGCGGCTCTCGAGTTACGCCCGGCAAACATTTTCCAAATCGCGACTCTCTCACGACCGCCGCCAATGCAAATAATCTTGTTTAAACTCAGTTATCGATAGGTAAAAAGAGAGGAAGGTCGGCAAATATTTAATTTAGCTCCGTCGTCTGGGAACAAGCGGCGTAGGACGAACGGCGGTTGTCTGTATTCATCGGCAATTAATCGGATGTTGTCGGTGCATTCACATACATACACCCCCATGGCGCCAATTTGCATTAGCCTAATTGCTGTTTAAGTAATTAATCGGCACCATTATTGCACACTTTGTGGGGAGCGACAATTTACATTTAATTTATTTGAATTTGTTAATCAATACAAATGAATAATGAATGCTACACAAGTTTCAAATACGGAATTTGTTTGTTGTATTGTCCCTATAATATAAAATTTAGTAGGGACAACCTAAGCCGCTTTCGTCTGTCATTCGGGAGCGCTCCGAGATGTTCTAAGCCTAACTGGCTTAGACCAGCCCAGAAAAGCTCGCGAACGATAAACGAAAGCGGCTCTAGTAACTATATAAACAGGCGAGCACAAAATTTAAGACTTTTTGAAATATTGTGTTTTTTTTAAAAATATTTCTATCATCATATCATTGTACTAGTAGAAGCTAAAGCATTTTGTTTGCAAGACTTGTTATCTGTCAGTCGGCTTATTAGACATAAAGAGGCATCGGATTTATATCTTTTATGAAATAGCATGGATTCGCGTTACTTGATATCCATTTTTTGTAGTTAGCTTATTTATCAGTTGATAAAAATGGGGCTGTCATCTGAAAAACTTGTCAATGGCATCATTGCACATTCAAAAATGATCGGAAAAAATTAATACTTTCATTAAAAATTGGCAATTTAAAATCAAGCAATTTTTGCAAAATTCATAAATAAATGTTTAATCGAATTTATTTTATACTTTAAGGACACCCTGAAATCATATGATGAAATGTATTAATTAGTTGTGTGTATACTAATTAATACATTTCATCATATGATTTCTTAATAATACTTTAAGAGTAGTTTAACTTTTTACAATTCTTTATTTCCTAAGGCAGTTCACTGTAAACTTGCAGTCTCTCTAAAAACATTTATCATTATTCACACTTGCCCTGCTCTTGAAAAATCACATCTGTAGTCAACTACTTAAATACATGATAAATATTTAAGTAATTGCTATTTTACTCGCGCTCGTGTCTAACCTCGCAGGTTAAAAATGCGCCAATGCATCACATTAATCTCCTTAGCCATATAACTTTATCTTGTGCCTTGTGAAATGTATGAATTAATAGTGCGAAATTTGCAGTTTCGCAATAGCGGGGATTAAGGAAAATTGCCCGCCGCTAAATCACGCTTAAGCGCAATGTGGAAGAATAATGTATTAGTTTTTTTTTTCTTTGGTGCGCAACTTTTGCTGATCCCGTCGATATTTTAGCAGCAGCGGCAGCTCGCGCGACCCGATTTTATATGTGAAATGTGCTGAAAGCGTTGTACTTGTGTGTGATTGTGCAATTCTCTGGCGGAAAAGCTTCCGAATAAATTGAGTTGTAATCCACAGGGCTGAGACGGTTTTCGTAGGAAAGTGCGAAGTTATCAGTGGAGAGGTTTTGGATGATTATTGTCGCTATATTTAACACATAATGTTGCATTTACACCAATTACTGTTTCTTGGTACTTTGTGAAACTTTTCGCCAGAAAACAGTATTCTATTCGATATACGCACATATTTTTTTTACTCATAATCAAAATTTTCTAAAATTAATAAGTAACAAAATTAAACAAAATATGTTGCATAAGGGTCTATCCCCTGCCTCTAAATTCGAAATATCGAGATATGAACGTAAAAGTTAAAAAATAAAAATAAATAGAAAGAAAAATACGTAGAGGTAGAGACTTTCCATTTTTCATTGTCATTTTGTTATAAACATTGTGTAATTTTTTCAAATCAATTGTATGGCGGATTCATGGTCAAAAATAATAATAATAAAACATATCAATTTTCCAAATATGGGATCCTAGAGGTTAACTTCACACCGGTCTCTTTCATTGGTACAAACGGCTTGTTAACTTTACATTTCCTGATTTAAGCCCTTTTGCCCAAACGCCAGTGATATCGAATTATATATGAAGATCGAATTTAATTTTTGTTTAATAATATTTAAATCAGCTCAGCTTGCCAATTATTAGAAATATGTCCAATATGCATGTTGTTTTTTTGGTGTCAATATCTGTTCTTGTTAATATTATTATGAATTGAATAAATTATATTTTTCGAGGGACAGTTTCGCGATTTAATAAGAGTAGATATAAAACAAATTGAGTGGCAGGAAAGACAGGAAAGAATGATTGAAAGCTCTTACAACCCTGGCTACGTAGAGTGGCAAGTATTTGGGAAACTCCGGAGATACTTAGCCAGGGAGAGCTCCTACCACTCTCGCTACGTAGAGTAGCAAGTACTTGGGAAACTCCCGAGATACTTAGTCAGGGGTGAGTGGAGCAGGGAGGACAAAGTGTGCATGGCAAAAGTAAGGTATGGGTCAGACGAGAGAGGAAGGAAAGTGCGGATGGGTCCGGGGTACACCGCGTGTGCGCTGTTTAGTAAGGGAAGCGACAAGTGGTGGCACCTTAGCAAAGAATGTGAGGGCACGAAAGCAGAGTGGGTTGGAGATTGCAGAAAGAGGAATGAATGTTTAGGAAAGGATGCGATGGTGTGAAAATCTGCAGGAGGCTATCATGGGAGAGGAAAGTGGTAAGGGCAGAGGGGGGTAGGGTGACTATGTATATTCTGTTAATTTGCATTTGTTATTTTTATTTTTAAGTATTTTTTGTTTCTTGCTCTAGCTGTATGAGCATTGTGTATTGGGGAATGTGTGTATTTCTTGAGCGGTATGCCAAATAAAGGTTTTTTTTTTATATAAAACAAATTAGTTTTGTAAATCTACTACTATATTTGTTGTTCAATACATCCGTTTATTTCTTGTAAAATGGTTTTAACACAAAACACCCCCTATTCGAAACTAAAGTTTAAATCGCCTTTTCACACAAGTTAACATAGTGGTGACTCACGAATCCCATCGGCGGCGACGTGAGAAACTTCGCACTCCTCCAACTGTTCGGTTTTATGGCCTTCCGATAAAGAAACCGCGCGGTGCCTTTTATTTCGCATTTCCGGAAACCGTTCTCACACCCTGGGGCGGTTTGTAAGTGTTGTGTAGGCACTTGAAAAGGTTAGTTTGAAAATATGTAATCGCACCGCAGTAAGCGAATACAATTTCTGGTGTAATAAATAAAAAATCAATTAATTAAAAAAATTCTGCGAAATTATTCAACAACAGAACGATATCAAATTCAAAGAAACGAATTTTAGTAGTTGTTTATAGATGTTTTAGTTAGTAGCAATGTATTGGATAATAAATATAAACATACCGTTTTAAACATGTATGTATAACAAAATTAGCAAAAGATTAAAATTTTAATATTCTCCGGGCACCTATTATACTCGAATTGTTGGATATTAGCGTGTTGCCGGCGGGGTGTTTGTTCCGGCACAGGGCTCTATCCGGCTGCGCTGGCCGCGGGGGTGTTAATCGGATTAAAGAGGGATTACGCGGAGCGTGGCTCGGATTCCGGAACGGTGAAAATGTGCCGGCATTGCTTTGGCGATCGAAAATGTTTACCTCGTTGCCAGTCTAATTGCGATTAGCAAGGATGCAGCTGGGCTCTTAATTCAACCCGATTAGATCAAACAAGGGATTAAATCATACTTAATTCATTTAGAGGAATGAAACAAATGCTCGGAACACAATAGGGACGCACGGTTGGGTTTAATAATAACATAATATCATATTAAGGATAATATAATTATGTAGATTGATTCGGTTAAATTACAACAAGGTTTCTCTTTTGAAAATCATTATTTTCGGAGCAATGGTTACATAAAATACATACAATGCAATATAATAGCAAATATAGCAGTAGCTTCTGTATATTCTTGTAAGTTTAATCCACCTGCCAGTATTTTTTTTCTTTCTTTAAAGAATCATCAACATATCAACATTCAACACCAGGGACAACAACCATCCACAATATAATCACCGAACGAAGTGAGTAATTCAAAATGTTTTTATTTTTATTTTTATTTCAGTTTTTTTTTTGTATATGTATAAAATAATAATAATAATAATCTATGATGAAAATTTGAATTAATTTTCTACTATACGCCATAATAATTATGCAAACGTTGACTTGTAAATAAGTCCGCAGGAAGTTGCAAGCAAACTTTGCAGTTAATAAATTAATCATTCATCAACCATTAAACACCAAACATCAAATCTAACTTATCTCGCCAAATTTGTCTCCCAAACTAAACTTGTGGGCGAGCACTTGCGGCTGGGCTGGCAATCCCTCGTTCGCATTAATTCATTATACCCCTCCGACGACGTTATGAGTGATTGCTTGGCGGTAGCAGCCGGGCAATTAGTGCTTTCGGACTGCGGTTTTCGCTAATTTCTACACACGCGCATTGATAACTTAATAATAGCCCCCGTGGCGAGGGCGTGATTATTATATTATTATCCCCGGTAATTATCGGATGCGCGGCACGTTGACGCGGAGGAAAAACTGTGTCGTGCAAAATACGCGGAATTGCTTGCGGTTTATTATTTTAAATTGCCAATACCACGTCGAACGAGTTTTTTTCATGCGAGCCGAGAGGCGCACGTATGAGGGGTTGTTAAATAAGTTGTATACGAGTGGAGATAAATAATGAGCGGTAATGCATGGTGTAATTTCTATATTTAAAAATGCTTGCTGAAACACAGCAATTAAGCGACACGGTTATTATTATTGGTGCTCGTAAATGAATAATTGCATGGTTGGGGAATTTTATAAATACCTAGTATTCTGTAGTAGATTGTTAAATGTCGCGTTTTAAAATATAACTGAAAACTACTAATCAAATTAATTGTAACATTTTTCACCTTTGAATTAATTTTTGTATTTGTCTTTTCAGCGTGAAATTATCGAATGTTTAGCATACATCTTCGAGGTCGTATAATTTCGACAATTACTAAAACCATGGCTGGCATCAACTTTCATTACTAAGTTGGTGTCTAGTGGTGGCCGGCCATATCAAACTTTTATTGTCATTTCTATATGTATAAGAGTTCATATAAACTTTTTACATTTACGTCGTGCTTTTATACGTCGCTTTGAATCTCCCTGCAGCCTCTCTAAACCTTTTACTGCACACCGAAATCTCCATAATTCCTCGCCCGCGAAACCCGCGGTAATTGCGCGTACACCCAGCGGAAACTTCGTCCTGTTTGGTGCATTCGCGTTAATGAAATTATAATCATCCTCGCGCACGGTTAAAACCTCCCAAGAAAATCGCGACTGCATAAACATCTCCGCACATATAATCTATAAACTCATTAGGGTGTCTTAACTCGGCTTCGGAACGTCGCCGCGGAGGCGCGCACGGGGGGCGGTTTAACGGGATCACAAAGAGATAGTATCGCGTGCGGAGGAGGAACTTCCGACGGCGTGAAATTGATACAAATCGTCGCGATGCGGTGGCGGGGAGGGCGGATAAGGGAAAAGATAGTTTGCGGAGGCGGAAAATGGGAGTTGTAGTGAGTTTGTGGTGCAAGTTTGAGCGGCAGTCTGTTGCAAACAATTACCTAAAAAATGTTCATTCAATAATAATAATGCTGACACAGGATTATAATGACAGTGAATGTTATTCAATAGATAGAATAAATTTTGAGAGTACCTCAATTTATACATACAATACATACTATTATAATAGTTGTATGAGTTTATACATCAATATTTATTTTATGGACCGAATGATTGTATAAAAGAGGACCCCGCATGTTCCGCTGACCAAATATTTGTAGTAATCAAACTGTGACCAGGCAGGGATATTTAGCGGTAAATTTAAATATCATTGCGATCGGGCAAGATCGGGCTTGTATATTGGGCAGCACGACACGATCGGGTGGGAAATTAACGGTAAATTCAAATACAGTGGGTTTTTGGTATCATCACACATTCCTGCGAAAAAACCTATTCATCATAAAGCAATTTTAAGATTTTTTATGTTATTCTTGTTTAAATAAGTATTAAAAACTCAATTATAAAGACCGCAATGAGATATCTTTATTATCTTCAAAGATATGGCGTGTGAAACATATTTAAATATGTTTTATCACACATTCCTGGTAAAGTACCTATTCATCATGATGCAATTTTAAGACTTTTTGTGTTATTCTAGTCTATAAATGTATGGAAAACTAAATTATAAAGACTTCAATTAGGTATCTTCATAGTCTTCAAAGATATGGCGTGTAAAAGTGGAAATTTATATTTTTACACATTCCTGCAAAAATACCAATTCATCATGATGCAATTTTAAGATTTGCTGTGTTATTCTTATTTAAAAATGTATGAAAAACTCAACTATAAAGACTCCAATGAGATATCTTCATTGTCTTCAGAGATATGGCTTGTGGAATTTAAAATTTGTTTTATCACACATTCCTGCAAATTTCCTATTTATCATGATACAATTTAGATACAATTTTTTATGTTATTCCTGTCTAGAAATGTACGAAATTCTCAATCCTAAAAACTCTAAAGAGGTTTCTTCATTATCTCCAAAGATATGGCTTGTAAAAGTTAAAATTAGTATTATCACACATTCCTGCAAAAATACCTATTAATCATAATGCAATTTTAAGATTTTTGCGTGTTATTCTTATCTAAAAATGTATGAAAAACTCATTTATAAAGACTCTAAAGATGTATCTTCAAAGATCTGGAGTGTAAAAGTTGAAATTTGTGTTAACATATATTCCTGCAAAAACAGCTATTCATAATGACACAATTTTAAGATTTTTGTGTGTTATTCTTATCTAAAAATTTATGAAAAACTAATTATAAAGGCTCCAATGAGGTATCTTAATTATGTTCAAAGATATGGCATGTGAAAGTTGAAATTTGTATTATCACACATTCCTGCAAAAATACCTATTCATCATGATGCAATTTTAAGATTTTTTGTGTTATTCTTGTCTAAAAATGTAAGAAAAACTCAATTATAAAAATTTCAATGATTTATCTTTATTAGCTTCAAAGATATGGCTTGTAAAAGTTGAAATTTGTATTATCACACGTTCCTGCAAAAATAGCCATTTATCATAATGCAATTTTAAGATTTTTTGTATTATTCTTATTTAAAAATGTATGAAAAACTCAATTATAAAGACTCCAAGGAGATATCTTCATTATCTTCAAAGATATGGCTCGTAAAAGTTAAAATTAGTATTATAATACATTCCTGCAAAAATGCCTATTCATCATGATGTAATTTTAAGAATTTTGTTTTATTCTTGTTTAAAAATGTATGAAAAACTCAATTAGAAAGACTCCAGTGAGTTATCTTCGTTATCTTCAAAGATATGGATTGTGAAAGTTGAAATTTGTATTATCACACATTTCTGCAAAAATACCTATTCATCATGACGCAATTTTAAGATTTTTTGTGTTATTCTTAATTAAAAATGTATGCAAAATTCAATTATAAAGATTCTAATAAGTTATCTTCGCTATCTTCAAAGATATTGCTTGTAAAAGTTAAAATTTGTATTATAACACATTCCTACAAAAATACCTATCTTTTTGTGTTATTTTTGTCTAAAAATGTATGAAAAACTCAATTAGAAAGACTCCAATGAGGTATCTTCGTTATCTCCAAAGATATGGATTGTGAAAGTTGATATTTGAAATTTGTATTATCACACATATCTGCAAAAATACCTATTTATCATGACGCAATTTTAAGATTTTTTGTGTTATTCTTAAATAAAAATGTATGAAAAACTCAATTATAAAGATTCCAATGAGTTATCTTCATTATCTTCAAAGATATGGCTTGTAAAAGTTGAAATTTGTATTAACATACATTCCTGCAAAAGCATCTATTCATCATGGCGCAATTTTAAGATTTTTTGTGTTATTCTTATCTAAAAATGTATGAAAAACTCAATTATGAAGATTCCAATGAGTTATGTTTATTACCTTCAAAGATATGGCTTGTAAAAGTTGAAATGTGTATTATCACACATTCCTGTAAAAATACCTATTCATCTAGATGTAATTTTAAGATTTCTTGTGTTATTCTTGTATAAACATTTATGAAAAACTCAATTATAAAGACTACAATGAGTTATCTTCATTATCTTCAAAGATAAGGGTTGTGTTAGTTGAAATTTGTATTATCACACATTCCTGCAAAAATTTCTATTCATGAAAATGCGATTCTAAGATTTTTTATGTTATTTTTGTTTGAATATGGATGAAAAACTCAATTATAAAGATCCCAATGACATATTATTATCTTCAAAGATATGGTTTGTTTAATATGAAATTGGTATTATAACTTGTAACTATAAAAATTGATTCTTTTAAAAATTGAAATTTGAATGACACACATTCTTGTAAAACCACCTATTCATCATGATGTAATTTAAAAAAAAAGTGTTATCCTTGTTTAAAAATGTATGACAAACTTAATTATAAAGACTCCAATGAGTTATCTTCGTTATCTTCAAAGATATGGATTGTGAAAGTTGAAATTTGTATTATCGCACATTCCTGCAAAAATACCTATTCATCATGACGCATTTTAAGAATTTTTTGTGTTATTCATATCAAAAAATGTATGAAAAGCTTAATTATGAAGACTCCAATGAGTTATCTTCATTATCTTCAAAGATATGGCTTGTAAAAGTTTAAATTTGTATTATCACACATTCTTGCAAAAAAATACCTATTCATAATAATGCAATTTTAAGATTTTTGTGTGTTATTCTTACCTAAAAATGTATGAAAAACTTATTATAAATATATATCCAAATCTTTGAAGATAATAAAGATATCTTTATTATCTTCAAAGATATGGCTTGTTTAATTTGAAATTGGTATTATCATTGTTTTCTGCTAATGAAAACTATTCCTCATTATGTAATTCGCAGTTTTGATTTATTACAGTAGTCAAGAACTCAGTTTTAAAAACCCTTAGAGATATATCTTCATTGTCATCAAAGATAGGGTTTATTAAATTTCAAATTTATATCAGTATTTATATTTATATCAGTATTTTAAGGAAAACTGGAGCTGTGCCGAGAAGTTCTTGTCATGACGATACGAACGATAAACGAAAGTGGCTCTAATATCGTATTTTATTTAGACCCAAACCCATCTTATCTAGCCTTCATGAAACCACATGTGGAGCAAATTTCGTACACAGGCTGAAATGTTGCGGAATTAATCTTGACACCGCTTAAAACTTGTGACGTATACATTGTGTTAATATTCTGTATACGAAATTAAATCAGTCTAAATACGCACCACGTCACCAACAACAAACCGCCCCATATGTGCGTTCATAATAACATTTGTGTGTGACTAAATGCAAACATACATATACACATACAGCAACATATCTTTCTTTTGTTCCATGTTGATTACAAGCGCGCGAGCGCCGGCAATTGATACCGAGCGGCGGGCATAGCGGGCCCGAAGACAATGGGCCGTTTGTGTGGTGAACAAACTTTGGGGGGTGGCGGCGAGACAAAAGACGGCGAGAGCAGCGCGCACCGCCGCCTCCCTCGCGTTCGAGAGGACTAATCTTATGTGCTGCTGCTGCTGCCGCTTGGAAAGGCCTTACAAGAGCACACTTCTCTCTCGTGGGGAATTCTATTGAAACGCAAAACCACCCCCTAGATGTGAAACATGTTGTGTCGAGTGTAGAATAGTGAGAATAATGTGTGTGGAACTTGTGTATAATTAGTAGACCTAAACAAAATTGTAGCGGTAGTATTTGTTTATAATTTTGTAACAGCCTATCGAGCTTCGGGTTATAAAAATATTTATGCGATATATCTGAATATTAACGAATTCTATTTAGAGCATAATGATATGTAATTATTATTATCTTTCAATTTACCTTTTTTAATTAAACTGTCAATTAAAAAAGGTAAATTGAAAGATAATAATAATTACATATCATTATGCTCTAAATAGAATTCGTAAATATTCAGATGTATCGCATAAATATTTTTATATATATTGCTAGCTACGTGCGATTTTTAGATAAAACATATTTAATTGTGTTCATATCAGACATTTAAAAGAGGCGACAATAGTACAGACGAATGTTGTACAAATGGTGATATTAATGAGAAGAGTGATTTTACCCAGAAGTACATATTGCCAGTACAAATTATTTTAGAAATATATTAATATTAAGTATGAAAAATATATGTTTTATGTATGAGCCTGTGAGAATGAAAGTGGTGTAAGTCACATTTGAATTATTGTGAAAAGAAGAAGATTGTGCATTGGGTATTTATGTAAATCGACGTGCGGAGTTACAGACATGAAATCAATTTGTTCATAAATAAAAATGTAACTGCGTACGTCGATTTACATAAATACCAAACGCAAAATCTTCTCGTTTTCAAAATAATTAAAATAATTCAAATGCGACTTACACCACTTTCATTCTCACAGGCTCATATATAAAACATATATTTTTCTTACTTAATATTTATATATTTCTAATATAATTTGTACTGGAAATATGTACTTATCGGTAAAATCAGTGGTCTAAATAATATCAGCATTTGTATAACGTTCGTCTGTACTATTGTCGTCCCTTTTAAATATCTGGTGTAAAAACAACACAACTCAAAATGCTTGTTTCTTCAGTAGCAGCAGTTGTGTTAATCTTCTAGAATCTAGAAGATTAACACAACTTCCAACTTCCATTGGAGTCTTCCCAGTTCTCTAGAATCTAGAGAACTGGGAAGACTCCAATGGAAAAACGAGCTAATGCGCCTGAATTAGACACTTTTCAAACAAAATAGGCATACAATATTACAATATAAGGTGCTATAACACAAAAACAGATTTTTAAGTCATGACATTTTCTTCCGAACAAGCAATATGTTAAGGTCGTTTTAGACAAGACAATTTCTTAGCTCAAAAGTTGTTCAAGAAATGAATTCATATATCCTGCTCCCATACAATTTGTCCTTGACAGATAGAACGATTTATATTTTTCCATTCGATCTACCATCCAATTTAATATTTAAAATAATTTCCTGTATGATACGAGATAATTTAGATTGTCTCGCATCTTGACTAACTTTTGAGTCAAGAAATTGTCTTGTCTAAAACAACCTTTATATGAAAGTGTATAAATTGAAATAATGTATGTAAGTATGTTTTCTTTTGTATTGTTTATGCCAATAAAAGATTTTACGGCTATTTATACAAAAAAAGGATCACAACCATTTGTTATAACAACAAATTTCAAATATAATTACTATAAATTAAATCATCATTATCATTTTTACTTCCTTATTCTCTCCGCTCTGTGCAATTTTCTCGTTCACAGTGGTGCTTGCTTGCCATATGGCGTACGAGGAAAACCCTAGTCGCGATAAATAACCCACGGGGCCGCATATGTACGCTGCGTGTCCGTACATACGGCAATTACATCTCTCATAAATAAGCGCTCGCGCCGATTCCGACTGCGCTTAATAAATAAAACCCTGGGCGATAATCGAGCCGCGTTTTCTTCCCCTCTGCGCATTGCTATGCAAATCCCGCGATTATGATATCGGGTTCTGCTTAATTACCCGTTTATTTATATAAACATGCCCACATTCGGCGACACACCAGCACATAGGGAGAAACATGAATAATATGAGGCTGAGGTTTGATTTATGGTTGGCTTTCTGATGAGTACCGTTATGAAATTGATTGAGTATTATGATAAATCATTTTAATGATTTCTAGCAGTTGTTAGATGATATTTTTTTTATAAATCTGTTTATAATAATGGATGTTTTACAAAACGTGTGCGAAATTAATTAATTGTAGCCCATCAAACGACTTGAACTATGCACTACACTACTATCCGTTATTTTCTATAATTAAATTAATGTCATTTATTAATACAAGACTAAATTCTGGAGCGCTCTGTATATTCGAATGGGGTAAGTAAAGCACTGTGTACCCCCTAAAATAATAAACGGTACTAGCGAGTAAAATTTAACAACCTCCATGTACCGGAATAATGCAGCCAACCGCTATGAAGATTATCTTAATACATATTATACCCATTTCTGGATAAGCTAGTTTTCCTGCATTATTAATTGGATTACTACAAAACAAAGTCGTTTAGTTCTATGAGGTTGGATATCACAACCTGGATGTATGTGTGTTTTGGAATAATGAAATTAATAGCATCTTAAGTCAACGTTAAGACAAGAACTTTGTTGTCTGATATTAGTATGCATATACAGACTAATGATGGCAAATGGTTACTTTTTATTAGTTATAAAGTAAATTAGTATATAGTAACACACAATTACTGTAGTATAACAAAATTAAATTAAAACAATTAATTATGCGTAATATAAATGAATAATGAATATAAATGCTGGTTTCAAATAACTGTTAGAAAAAGAGACTACTATAAACTACATGCAAAATCGTTTAGATTGAGAATTCAGATTTCGTGACGAAACAGTATTCTGTGTGTGATTATCTTCCATTACCCTCCATGAAAGATCAGTATTCAGAATAATGTCGAAAATCCTGTATATACAGATCGTTCAACATAACTATCGATTTTTTTTCGCTTGCGAGATGGAGCGTTTTAAAGGGTGATTTTTACACTCTGAAAATGTAAAAACATTTGTCGACTCATTCCTGAAGGGAGAATTGCTGTGGAAATATGTTTGCTACCGTTGTAAGAAATAAAAGCTTGAGTAAAACAGTGCACTGTAGAGGTATGAACATATTTGAAAAATATTCATTGACGTGATGTTTTTTTTTACAAATTAATATTTTTATGAAATACTGATTTTAGGGTAAGACACTAAAAATATTGCTTTTCTTGAAAACTAATTTAAAAAATGTGTGAAGGCTAAAGTCACACATAAAATATATGATGAATATATCATATATTTTATTCCTCTTCAAATAGCCTATACCGAAAGGTAAAAGGCAAATAGATAATATATATAATATATTTTATTCCTCTTCAAATAATATACCGAAAGGTAAAAGGCAAATAGATAATATATTATATATTTTATTCCTCTTCAAATAATATACCGAAAGGTAAAAGGCAAATAGATAATATATTATATACTTTATTCCTCTTCAAATAAAGAGTTAATCTGAACGAGTTAAAACCAGTGGTCCATATCAATAAGACACGGACAGGGGCACGCTCTGCACCGTCTCAAAAAAAAACAAGAAAAAAAAACAGGAATATTTAAACATTTTCGTAGAAATCAGTGGAGGCTCTTGGCAAAGTGGTGCAGCAGCAGCACAACAAGGACAAGCTACTGGTGGACATGGACGATGAAAATATATTGTCACATTTTTATAATATAACAAAAGTTACTTATGTTTATTGTTTGGGAGCTGTTCTAAGACCAGCACAATAGACTTATAAACAAAAATGGCTAAAACTGGAGTATTCACTTTCTGCAGGTTATGCTAAAATCATCTAAAAACTATATTAGTTGTGAATATAATTATTTATAAATTTAGCTCCCTGAAAAATTTGTTTTTCTGATTGTACTACTGATTAAACTAATAATTTGGGGAAATCAGTAGCTGATTTCATAAAACTTAATATATGGATGCCCAGTGGTAAGGCAATAAAAAGCCTAGCTAAGGCCCTGGCCACAACTAATCAAAACATAAATAAACTTGTAAATCCTACCTTAGTATCAATATCATCCTTCTTCCCCATCGCATGCATAATCGCCTCGGAAATCCGCGTGTCCAGCCCCCTGATAACAGCATCCACATTCACCCCCGCCTCATTATTGTGTTGCTTCATGGCCGTCACCAGCCTCTCAATCCCCTCCACATACTCATTCCACGGCGAATCCAGCTCAGCCACGTACTTAGTCAAACACCCCCGCAAAACGTTCAAACAGTACCCCGAGCACGGTTTAGGACCCTCCTTCAATCCGATACACTTTGGACAGTACGTCATCTTCATAAGCGCATCATGGCACTCGGCATTCGACTTTCCATTGTCCTCAATAATAAGTGTATCAGTTGCGTTGAGCACCTCCGTGCCAACACTAAACGCCTGCAACAGCAACCGTGCAGCATCCAAGCTTTTCGACAACGACTGGGCCACTTGACGGGGTATATCTCCAAACGGCTGCACCTCACTAAAGGTTTTCTTCAAGCACTGTTTATACTCGAACGAGAAGTCTTTTGATAGATCTAACGCATGATGGTAGACCAACGGGAAGGTGTCTGTGAAGAAGCGCGTTACAGAGGCTGTTATATCGATGTTAGTGTTTGTAAACGCGTCTTGGCTGGAATTAACGTGCACGTAACGTCGGATGTCGCCGTATAGGCCCGTCGTTGCATCTGCTGACAGGACACTCATCCTACGGTAGACTTGTGAGAAGAGCAGGAGCGTTTTGTTCTCGGATTGGCGAGCTAGCTCAATCACATGATCTGGAACAAAACAGAAATACAATTATAAAAATAAATAAGATAAAATCAAACTGGTTCAATTTAAAAAAAAATCCATTTTTGTACTGATGTCCTAAGACAAATCATTTCGCGCATTCATTTGGGTGCGGGAAAAACCACTAGTGCGGGAAGTAGCCAGTCTTGCCCACTTAAAATTCGGTACCAATGTAAATGTGTGTAATTTGCTGTTAGTAGGTATGCAATAATTGTATTGTGTACCATGCAATAATTTAAATTCTAAACAAAATGTTTCCGTGAAGGTGGAAGCTATTAGTTAAAAGACCACGATACCAACGATACTATCGTTGTGGCCTCATTATTTCAAGAAATTCCGAGAACACAACATTCATAAATATTTGCCCGAGCAAAAAAACCTGCCAGCAACCTCGGGTGTTGATACATAAAACAGTTGCAAATATAATAGCTTAGCTCTCACACTCCAATGACATAAAACCGTATTTATATATCCTCTTCTCACAGCAAACTGCTTACGCATGTATCTCTCCGCGCCACTGAATGGCGTAGTATTTCTCTAGAATTAGTTGTCGTGCAATGTAAACGCGTACACTCTCAGGTGTCGGGGTTGAAATAAACGGCGGCGCGTAACGTAATATTTCAGCGCGTCCGCCGGCGGTCTATTACGCGCTCGGGTCCGTGATGAAGACATTAATTAGGCAGCGGCGGCGGCGGTTAGCGCGGGGAGCGGAAGACACACCGCTGCAGCTCGGGCGACTGAATAGGCGATTCAGTAATGTTACACCGCGAGATGGACGTCCGCTCTTGCTCGCGGAAATTTATACCCCACGATCTATTCTCGTTGCGGCGCTAAAAATACTAAAATCGGAATGATGCGTCCGCCACGACCAACAATTCGAACGATAAATAGATGGGTGCGTTATTTCAAACATCCAGACAGTTACAGTAACATTTTATTACAGCTAGTAGCTGTTTGTGTCAAGTATTCGTGGAATAATTTGTACTACAAAAGAGTAGATATCAAACTTTGGCTCATCTAGCCCTTCAAATGTATGTTGTAGTGCGTAATTTCTTTCATTTAGTCCTAGAAAGGTATATTTCAGCAATATTCTAGGAAAGGTAAGACATGCGTAAAATTTACTTCAAAAAACTTGTAGTACTTCCTTGTTGGTTGTGGTCCACTCAACTCACAACAAATCAAACACCTCATAGACAACAAGTTAAGTTGGAGTAAGCTCCAATCCCTAGGCAAATCAGGTGTGCCATGGCATGTTTCGATATGACCTGTATGCGTAATTTTTACACAGTTTACCTATCTAGGTAACAAATACACAAGGGAAGTGGTAAGCAGGAACGAAAAATCTATAATAGATTACGTTTTAATTGAAAAAGGAAAAAGGAGCAAAATAATAGATACAAGGGTAAAGAGAAGCTACGAAATTGGAAGTGACCACTATCTAGTTGGGACGACAATTAAGGAAGACTACCAAGACAGTGACAGAAGGATCCAGCGACCAAGAAAAGAGAAAAAGAAACAGCAATACAATATATTGAGAAAATGGAGATAAAGATAGAAGTGACTAACGATAGAGAAGTAGTAGAGGAAATGTGGAATAACCTAAAGAAAAATATGCTTGAGACAGCAAAAGAGACATGTGGTACGAAGATAAGCACAAACAAGAAACAACAGACAGCCTGGTGGTCGGAGGACATACGAGAGAAAATAAAAGAAAAGAAAAAAGCATGGCAAAGATACCGACAAAAATAGCGAAAACTACAAAAAATACAGAGACAAGAGAAAATAGTAAAAAAACGAGGTTAGAATAGCAAAAACCAGGGAATGGGAAAAGTTCGCAGAGACAATGGAAGAAAACGCAAGGGAAAACCAAAAGCTACTTTATAAAACCCTAAAAGATTGCAGGAAAGAAAAAGGACAAAAAATGAGATACATACAAGACGAATTTGTTTTGTTGCTTTTTCTCATTCTGCCATGCAGTTGTAAAGCTCAGTCAGGGCAAGCCTTACAATTTAAAAAATATATTTTGATGTTAGTACTAATAATAATAAAGATAATAATAAGATATAAAAGAAGTTAGTCCACTTTTACTCTCAATGCCTCAATTGTGCTAGACATATTATTTTAGGCACTGCTTTTACACATATATTTATAATTATTACTCCATTCATGTAAATACTAGAAATATGTGTTGGTTTTATTTAAATGAAATCATTCAAATAAAACCTGTATGTTTACCATAAGAAGATTCTAGAAATCCCCAAGCATTTAAATTGAACTATTTCATCCAATAAAGCAGTGGATGGACAGTTGCAGCGAATTCCCCAACAAACACAGTTACTCGCAACTAGTTCTGAAATTGAAAGATTACAATCAGCCGGCTGTTTCTCTAAACGTCCAGTCCCATTTACATTCTGATTCATACTCTCCTCAACTGTTTACTCGTCGCAAGAGAATCGCATTTTACCGTCGTCTGCGACCGCAATAAAACGAAAGCGGCGGTGGTGGTGGTGGGCGAGAGAGTCGCGCACATCAAAACGCAGCGCGCGCGCTCGCCCCCGCGTCTTCTCACGCTCCGCACTGGTACGTGAGTGCAGGTCAACAATAACCGCCCCCGACGACCCCTCGAGCGAGAGGGGCTGATTAATGCTCGTGCTCGTCATCGATTACAACCGAAATTATGCATACATCAATTTTCCGGACGCCGGAAGATCCGGTGGCCGTAGCCGCGGTCATTAGTGGCATCGATTTACATCACGTGGTGTTAATTGTGTTTTATAATCAATTGTCGTAAACAGCTAGTTTACTACATTAATTCCAATAAAATTAATTAATTAATTTAAAAAAGAAATTAATCTACTTTACAATTGGTTTCTTTAGTTAAATCTAATTTATTATGTCAATACACAATCCTAAACCATCTTAAAGATATTAAAACATATCGTAAATTTAAAATCTCACTGAAAGAACATTTTGTAAACAATAAAAAAAAAAGAGAGAATCCAACGAGGAAGGGGATCATCATATCAGCACCACACAGCAGCTGATTTGATCCCCATAAGCTGAAGTCCCCATATATACAATATCTACAATATATATAGTTAATATAAATATATTTTAAGTTTTTTTAAAATTATAATTAAAAATTTATTTGTATGTTTGTAAATATATACATATATACCAAATCAACATGTAGTTAATATAAATATATTTAAGTTTTTTTTATATATTTTTTATTATAATTAAAAATGTATTTGTATGTTTGTAAAAAAATGGAGGAATAAACTTATTATTATTATTTCCCCATTTTTTTTTTACAAACAAACATACAAATAAATTTTTAATTATAATAAAAAAAACTTTCCCCCATTTTTTTTACAAACAAACATACAAATAAATTTTTAATTATAATTTAATATCTCATTGGATCCATCTTTTTCAATTAATTTAGTAAACTTGAAAATTAATTAAATAACATAATTTAATAATAATTACAAGTTTATTCCCCCATTTATTTTTTAGAAAAATACAAACAAATTTTTAATTATAATTTTAAAAAAACTTAAAATATATTTATATAAACTACACATATTGTAGATATTGTATATATGAGGAGACTTCAGCTTATGGGGATCAAATCAGCTGGTCTAGCGTGGTGGTATGATGATCCCCTCATACCACCACGCCAGAACAGCTGATTTGATCCCCATAAACTGAAGTCTCCTCATATATACAATATGTACAATATATGTAATTAATATAAATGTATATTAAGTTTTTTTTTATTATAATTAAAAATTTATTTGTATGTTTGTTTGTAAAAAAATAGGGGAATAAACTTGTAATTATTATTAAATTATGTTATTTAATTAATTTTCAAGTTTACTAAATTAATTTTAAAAAAAATGGATCCAATGAGATATCTTCATTATCTTGAAAGATATGGCCTGTAAAACTTGAAATTAGTATTATCACACATTCCTGCAAAAATCCCAATTCATCATAAAGACTTTTTATGTTATTCTTGTTTAAATATGTATAAAAAACTCAATTATAAGGACCGCAATGAGATATCATCATTATCTTCAAAGATATGGCTTATGAAAGTGTAAGTTTGTTTTATCACACATTCCTGCAAAAATACCTATTCATCATGATGCAATTTTAAGATTTTTTGTGTTATTCTTATCCAAATATGTATAAAAGACACAATTATGAAGACTCCAATGAGGTATCTTCATTATTTTCAAAGATATGGCTTGTAAAAGTAGAAATTTGTATTTACACACATTCCTATAAAACCACCTATTTATCATGAAGCAATTTAAAGTTCTTTTGTGTTATTCTTATATAAAAATGTATGGAAAAGTCAATTATAAAGACTCCAATGAGGTATCTTTAATATCTTCAAAGATATGGCTTGTAAAAGTAGAAATTTGTATTATCACACATTCCTGCAAAACCACCTATTCACCATGAAGCAATTTAAAGATTTTTTGTGTTATTCTTATATAAAAATGTATGAAAAACTCAATTATAAAGACCGCAATGAGATATCTTCATTATCTTCAAAGATATGGCTTGTAAAAGTTAAAATTAGTATTATTACACATTCTTACAAAAATATCTATTCATCTTAAAGCAATTTTAAGATTTTTTATGTTATTATTGTTTAAATATGTATGAAAAAAATCAATTATAAAGACCGCAATGAGATATCTTCATTATCTTCAAAGATATTACATGTGAAAGTTTAAATTTCTTTTATCACACATTCCTGTAAAAGTGCCTATACCTCATGATGCAATTCTAAGACTTTTTGTGTTATTCTAGTTTATAAATGTATAGAAAACTAAATTATAAAGACTCCAAAGAGTTATCTTAATGATCTTTAAAGATATGGCTTGTAAAAGTTGACATTTGTATTATCACACATTCCTACAAAAATACCTATACATCATGATGCAATTTTAAGATTTTTTGTGTTATTCTTATCTAAAAAATGTATGAAAACTCAATTATAAAGATTCCAATGAGATATTTTTATTGTCTTCTAAGATATGGCTTGTGAAATTTGAAATTGGGTTTATCACACATTTCTGCAAAAATACCTATTCATCATAATCCAATTTTAAAATTTTTGTATGTTATTTTTATCTAAAAATGTATGAAAAACTCAATTATAAAGACTCCAATGAGGTATCTTCATTATCTTCAAAGATATGGTGTATAAAATTTGACATTTGTATTATCACACATTTCTGTAAAAACACCTATTCATCATGATGGAATTATATTTTTTTTATTATTTTTATCTAAAATATATGAAAAACTCAATAATAAAGACTCCAATGAGTTATCTTGATTATCTTCAAAGATATGGCTTGTAAAAGTTGAAATTTGTATTATCACACATTCCCGCAAAAATACCTATTCATCATTAAGCAATTTTAAGAATTTTTATGTCATTCTTGTTTAAATATGTATGAAAACCCCAATTATAAAGACCGCAATGAAATATCTTCATTATCTTCAGAGATATGGCTTGTGAAATTTGAAATTTTTTATTACACATTCCTGCAAAAATACTTACTCATCATGATGCAATGTTGAGATTTGTGTCTGTTATTCTTGTCTAGAAATGTATGAAAATCTCAATCATAAAGACTCTATTGAGATATCTTCATTATCTTTAAAGATATGGCTCGTAAAAGTTAATATTAATATTATCACACATCCCTGAAAAAATACCTATTCATTGTATGCAATTTAAAGATTTTTGTATGTTATTCTTATTTAAAAATGTATAAAAACTTAATTGTAAAGACTCCAATGAGGTATCATCATTATCTTCTAAGATATAGCTAGTAAAAGTTGAAATTTTTATTATCACACATTCCTGCAAAAAGGCCTATTCATCATCAAGCAATTTTAAGATTTTTTTGTGTTATTCCTATATAAAAATGTATGAAAAACTCAATTATAAAGACTACAATGAGTTATCTTCATTATCTTCAAAGATATGGCTAGTAATATTTGAAATTTGAATTATCACACATTCCTACAAAAAGGCCTATTCATCATGAAGCAATTTTAAGATTTTTTGTGTTATTTCTATGTAAAAATGTATGAAAAACTCAATTAAAAAGACTCTAATGAGTTATCGTCATTATCTTCAAAGATATGGCTAGTAAAATTTGAAATTTGTATTATCATACATTCCTGAAAAAAGGCCTATTCATCATGAAGCAATTTTAATATTTTTTGTGTTATTTCTATATAAAAATGTATGAAAAACTCAATAATAAAGACTCTAATGAGTTATCTTCATTATCTTCAAAGATATGCCTAGTAAAATTTGAAATTTGTATTATCATACTTTCCTGCAAAAAAGCCTATTCAGCATGAAGCAATTTTAAGATTTTTTGTGTTATCCTATATAAAAATGTATGAAAAAACTCAATTATAAAGACTCTAATGAGTTATCTTCATTATCTTCAAAGATATGGCTAGTAAAATTTGAAATTTGTATTAACATACATTCCTGAAAAAAACGCCCATTCATCATAAAGCAATTTTAAGTTTTTTTTTTGTTATTTCTATATAAAAATGTATGAAAAACTCAATTATAAAAACTCCAATGAGTTATCTTCATTATCTTCAAAGATATGATTAGTAAAAGTTGAAATTTGTATTATCACACATTCCTATAAAAATACCTATTCATCATGATGCAATTTTAAGATGTTTTATGTTATTCTTGTTTGATTGTGTATGAAAAACTCAATTATAAAGACACCAATCAGATATCTTTATTATCTTATTTATTACAACACTAGTCAAGAAATGTATTAAGAACTCAATTAATGATAAAAACTATAAAGATTCTTGATATTTATTTATTGATATATCTGCATATCTTCAAAAATATGACTTATTAAATTTCAAATTTATATTATCAGTCTTTTCCGCCGCAGAAAAACAGTTTCTCACTATGTATTATTATTTTTTATTGGAATTTTTTTGGTACACTGGTCCAAAGATATATTAGGAACTCAATTTTAAAAACTCAAATGAGATATCTTCATTATCTTCAATGATATGGCTTGTAAAATTTGAAGTTTGCAGTAAAACACATTCCTCCCTATAAATAGGATTCACCATTATGCAATTTTAGAATTTTTTTGTGTTATACTTGTCCAGAAATGTATGAAGATCTAAATTACAAAGACCCTAATGATATTATTTTCATTATCTTCAAAGAAATGGCTTATTAAATTTGAAATTTGTATTATCAGTCTCTTCTGTTTTCAGTTTCTTATTATCTAATTTTAGAATATTTTTGTGCTACAGTTATTCAAAAAATGTATTATGAACTCAATTTCAATATTGCTAATGAGATATCTTCATTGCCTTCAAAGATATGGCTTCTATAAGTTGAAATTTGTATTGTCTCATATTCTTGCATAAATATCTATTCATCATGATGCATTTTAATTTTTTTGTATGTAATTCATGTCCAAAAATGTATGAAGTACTCAATTATAAGCCTCGTTTATAAAAGATGCTACTCAGTAGTTTCACAAATTATAAATGATTTATTAATTTCTCCACATACAGAGACATATATGGAGAAATTAATAAATCATTATATTAATGATAATTATAAAAGAACTAAATGTAAACAATTGTTGTTATTAATCGAAACCCAAGATATAACAATCATATATATTAAAAATATATAATTTGAATGTTCATTATATATCTTTGTGTTATGTTTTTTCTTTCTTTTTTTTGTTATGTTGTTATTATATCATCTGTAATTGGTTTCTGTTAAACTGTAGATGTCTATATTAAATAAATAAATAAATAAATAAATAACAAATTGAAGAGAGATAGAAAATATAGGTAAATTCTGGTTCCTACGCAGCATAAGTGAAAGTGGAAGCGAAGAAGATATTAACTGAATAATTTAAAAAGCGCAAAAACTTTTAATATGTTATGCATTTTTGGGATAGATTTTCAGCTCGAATCCTCGAACGATATTCTCAATGATTCGCCTTAACAGGTTAAGCGCCATTTAGCCAAACACTCCATTTTAACCTTTAATACCTTTTTTTGCCAAATGTTTGTCTTAAACCTATTTTATATAATTTTGGCAAATTTGCCTTATCATAAAACGAAAAAGGGCGGCGGACACCAGTGTCCGCTGTGGCCCTAGAGATCCTTCAGCGTTATCGCGTATATTTCTTTTAAAATCTAAAACTCTGACGGACACCGGTGTCCGCCATGGTCGAATTGGCTGGAGACATAGCGGACACCGGTGACCGCCATGGCGCTTAACCTGCTAAGGAAAGGAAATACAGATATAACCAGGGTAGCTCTGGAATATAAGCCAACAGACCAATAAATACATGGCAAAAACAAATTCATAAAATATATACAAAAATATATAAATCATGGCATAACTTCAAGAGAGAAGCAGAAGACAAACCGAAATGGAAGAAAATTGTCGAAGAAATAAGCAAATCAATAAAATATAAGGCCGGTAACCTTATGAAAAATTTTCCAAGAAACTGCAAAAGGTGCTCTACTCTTCAAGGGAAAGCATAAGGACAAATAATAATAAGAGTACGTGTATTGTAAATACGCAATTTCCTTAAAGAATTTCCCCTTGCATCCGATTTTAAATAACAAAAATCAAAATCCGACAGCCTGCTAAATTATTATGACTACTGTTAATCAATAAATAAATACATACTTTTAAATATCCCACTTGCATCTTAATTTACATTAATTTAGCAATAAACTGCGACTCAAACAACATTATTAGTCTGACACAAAATTTAATAGTCGCACTTTGAACCTCCAATATAAATATAATTATGGAATATAACACGTAAACATCCTTCTGTCCGGTCATGCGGTCGCTTCTATTTTAGCCGCGGCAGACTTCCTCGGTTTATTTCGAATAGCCGTCGTTAATATCGTCGACGTACTCTTCCCAGAGCCCCCGGGTGTAAAATCGAAATTGGAGAGCCGTGCCTTGGCTAATTGTATTGTGCGACTGTTTTATGGCGGATCGATGCCCACCACCGCCACCGCCACCACTGTTGCAGACAGTGGGAAAAAAGCAGCGAAAATAACTGCGGATGAAAACCGATTCAAAAATGAAATGCATTGCGTAATTGTATGAGGAAACACGCGTGCATTTCCGGTGGGAAACAATGAGATAATTCTTGCTGCATGGGGAATGCTAATGATGCCAGTAGCTGTAAATCGAATTGTACGGACAGACAGTCGATGGTAATCACGTGAGATTTTATAATAAGGAAATAATAACAATCATAACATATAGAATAATGAATTATATTATTGCCGCAACAAAACAGAAATGTCTGTCTATAAAATATTATTCAGACTGTTTTAATAAAGGATTTATCAAATACGATAAAAAATTAAAGCCAAGAAATTAACATGAAATTTCACCGAAGAGACAAATGGATAGAAGAAACGATTTTATTGGTCATATATAAGTGTGAATCCACCTCTTAGGAATCTACATATCTAGATTTCGATCTTATTAGTGTAGCTCTGCTAGTGAGGATGAATTCACATATTTTTTTATATACAAAAATTATACCACTAACCCCCTAGGAGGAAAGTTGAGTGTGCATTGCTAATTGATGTGGTGCCGCCAAATGACAAATTCTTCTACAATCGTGTATTGCTGTGAACAATATAATGCTATTTTTATCAATATGGTAATTTACGTTTCACACTACCCCACTAAATAATTATTTATGACTGCATTAGTACTAAAAATGTGTGCAAGCCTCAGCCACCTTGAAATTTGGCAAGGAGACTGAGGCTTGCACACATTTTTAGAGCTATTTTGCATTATCAAAAATGTACAAGTTCATCTTTAAAATCATGAAGGAGGAGCCTTCTATTTATCAAATTTGAACTGTGCTGTTGCTAGTATTTAGTAATGAAAATGTGCTAAATAATTTTTTTTTACGGGATGCATTTATAGTAAATAATAATAATTAGTAGTATGGGGTACGGTGTGTAACAGCAGTCAAGTGAATTACCATATTGAAAAAAAAAACATAACATTGTTTACAACATATCAATAAAAAATTGTAGATAAATTTGCATGTCACTCCGATTAGTAGTTAACAATTTACCGCTGCGCGATTATATTGATGGACAGTTTATTGATAAGTTGACACCGGTATTGTGAAATACAAATACTCGACTCAGTAATAAGTAGATAGTGCTACGTTTTAAAACAAAAGTATTTGTCCACAATCTTTCCACATTATTCTGATGAGAAAGTAAATAAATATAAAAATCTGTTTCAGAATACAGCAACTTTTTTCTTGGGTTTAACCTAACAGCTTTGCAGCCGCCGCCTTCTCGGCATCGTCGTCCGTGGGAGTGATTAATGCGCACAGCCGCCCCCCTCGAAGAAACAGCCCCGCCGAAAGTTCTAATTACTATAAACAAGAAAGCGCCCTCCGGTCGAGGTGATTGATGGAGACGTGCAATTTATTACCGTTCACCCCTTTGCCGTCGTCTTCGCACCCACACCACTTGCGCGATTAAAATAAAAATTCACCGCGTTCGCTCGTGCGGGCAAATTATTTTCCCGTGGCAAAAAAACAACAACTTTATCCCGAGGTGAAGACAGAAGGAAGAAACAATGTTTTGTTTTTTTGGGCATAATTGCATATTTGTATGAATGTGTGCTACTATATTTAACGAAAAAACAATCAAAATATTTCATAAAATGTACCAAGACTTCTCTTGTTCCGAGTCCATCTCTAAAACCGAACTGTTCCTTGCTTAGGTCTTCTTCGCATTTCTTACGTATTCTATTATGTAGGATTTTTAGCAATACTTTTAACCCATAACCGGTGACCAGGAGATTGTGAGATTCCTGCAATTGTAATTTTAAATCTTAAACGGGCAAATATAAGAAAGCGGATAATTCTTAAAATTACGAAATGAATTTTATTTCTTATTAGCATAAAATATAAAGATGTTTCCTAGACTTCACGTCACCGTGTATATACCAAAAATTGGACATCACCGGTTACTTGGCTCATCAAGCTTTCTCAGTCGGAATTAATCGCACTTGTTTGCGTTTGAATTCTTTGGTAGGGCAATGAATACTGATTTTAGCCAGTCTTGCGGTATGTTTGCGGATTCATATATTTTGTTAAAGAAGTTTACAAGAATGTCGGTATTTTCCTCTTGTATAAGCTTTATATGTACACGTCGTTCGGTCCTGCAGCTTTACCTGATTTGATGGATTTTATAGCTTTAATAACTTCTGATTTCATGATGTACGGGCCAGTGTCTCTACCTTGATTTGGATGTGGTAAATTAGTTTCGTCATCCAACAAATTTTTGATATACTTTGTCCACTCTTGTTTCAGTTTTTTTTATTTGTCAAAAGTTGATTGTCCTTATTTACTAGTCTGGATGGTAGATGGCTTCTGGTATTTCCAGCTATTTCTTTCACCTTTTTGTGGAGGTTTAACAGATCGTGTTTGTCTTGTAGCTTGTTCTTGGCATCTTTCTTCCATCCATTTTTCTTTAGTTTCTTCTTATGTTAGCTGCTATAGGAAACATTAAGTATAATGAATTGTTTCGAGATGAACAACTTTTTGGTTGATTTTGAATTAAGCTTGCTAACGTCTGGATTACACTATTGCAATGATAACCAAGAAAATTCAAGTTTATTATTATTATAATATTAATTGTACTATTGTTTCCTATCGATGGCGTTTGGATAACAGCCGTCTTTAACATCTACCTGTGCGACCGCCTTTTCTTTTCCCCATCTCATCATTACATTACAATATATAAAAGAGAAACAAGTATGTGTGAGGTACAAAAGGGGAGCGACCGGTGCGCCGCGGGGAGGTCGCGCGGTTGGAATGCGTACGCGGAGCGCAGGGGGGTGGTTGAAGCAAGTCGGCGCGAGAGAGGGCGGCCCCCGTGTGTGTGTGTGTGTGTGTGTATGTGCGCACACTTTTTGAGACTGGAATTTACAAAAAGTCGTCCGTGGGAACGGTTCGCACGTCGAACGAAGACGACGACGTGGGCGTTGGACGACGACGACCACGGCGGCGGGCGCGAGCAAGGGGTTCGGCGCGCGGGGTGGCAGCGAGAACGGCATTCCGGCAGAGCCCTTTGGACGCGCGACTGCAAGTCTAGCAAGTGCAATCGACGCGGAATTTATGTTTGCAGAGACGAGGGCATGCATTGAGTCAGAATAACAAACAGAAATTAAATGATAAAAGAGTTAATAGATTCCTATACTGACAAGAAAGAAAAAAATATTTTTCAGATATAAAATACTTTTTCAAATAATTTGTATCAAATTTATATTTAAAAAATCCTTGTACTGTGGATTCGATTCAGAGTTAAGGTCGTTTTAGACAAGACAATTTAGATTGTCTCGCAAGTGATGGATGTGTATAAATAATTCCGGTTTAAAATGAAGAATTAAGAAAAAACTAATCCTACTAAAATTTCTTTTCCTTATAAATGGTCAGATAAGCAAACTGTTTACATATCCGAATCCTAACTAAACTTCTGAGTTCATAAGTGGAATAATATTCATAATTCAACACCAGTTTGAAGTTATCCTGCAGGATCCCAGCCTCTACACCGCGCGGCGCCTCGGTACCGCGATTGTTTGCGGGTCTGTACTGACCAATTGGGGTGACCAATAAAATCCAAATTTTGAGGAATCTTTTGTTTATGTCTTGCCGACCATAATATATAGTTCTATATTTTTATTAATAATTTTTATAGGCGGTGTTGTATAATATATGTCGTAACGTAAATGATTATTTGCGATCATGAATCCGTCATACAATTGATTTGAAAAAATTACACTATGTTTATAATAAAATGAGAATAGAAAATGGAAAGTCTCAATCTTGAGATATTTTTCCTTTTATTTATTTTTTATTTTAAACTTTTAAGCGATTTTAGAGGCTGGATCGATAAAATAATTATGCAACATATTTTGTTTAATTTCTTTACTGATCTTAGTGCATAACATATATTATTTTTTACCATGGATCCGTCATACAATTGATTTGAAAAAATTACACAATATTTGTAATAAAATGACAATGGAAAATGGAAAATCTTAGTCTTCAGATATTTTTCCTTCAATTTATTTTTTATTTTTACTTTTAACTTTTACGCTCCTATCTCGATATAGCGATTTTAGAGGCTGGGTCGATAAAATAATTATGCAACATATTTTGTTTAATTTTTTTACTGATCTTAGTGCAAAACTTATTAGTGCACCAGATGCCCGAAGGATATTGAAACATTTTGATTACAAGTATTTTTTTTTCGGCGACCAAGTCGAACATATTTCCTTATTAGTTTTTACTATGAATCCGTCATACAAATAATTTGAAAAAATTACACAATGTTTATAATAAAATGACAATGGAAAATGGAAAGTCTTAGTCTTGAGATATTTTTCCTTCTATTTATTTTTTATTTTAAACTTTTACGCTTCCCTATCTCGATATGCCGATTTTAGAGGCTGGGTCGATAAAATAATTATGCAACATATATTGTTTAATTTTTTTACTGATCTTAGTGCAAAACATATCAGTGCACCAGATGCTAGAAGGAAATTAGAAAATTTTGATTATAAGTATTTTTTTTTCGGCGACCAAGTCGAACATATTTCCTTATTATTTTTTACCATGGATCCGTCACACAATTGATTTGAAAAAATTACACAATGTTTATAATAAAATGACAATGGAAAATGAAAAGTCTTAGTCTTGAGATATTTTTCCTTCTATTTATTTTTTATTTTAAACTTTTACGCTCATATCTCCGATGCCGATTTTAGAGGCTGGATCGATAAAATAATTATGCAACATATTTTCTCTAATTTCTTTACTGATCTTAGTGCAAAACTTATTAGTGCACCAGATGCCCGAAGGATATTGGAAAATTTTGATTATAAGTATTTTTTTTTTTCGGCGACCAAGTCGAACATATTTCCTTATTAATTTTTACCATGAATTCGTCATACAATTGATTTGAAAAAATTACACGATGTTTGTAATAAAATGACAATGGAAAATGGAAAATCTTACTCTTCAGATATTTTTCCTTCAATTTATTTTTTATTTTAAACTTTTACGCTCCTATCTCCGATGTCGATTTTAGAGGCTGGGTCGATAAAATAATTATGCAACATATTTTGTTTAATTTTTTTACTGATCTTAGTGCAGAACATATCAGTGCATCAGATGCCCGAAGGAAATTGGATAATTTTGATTATAAGTATTTTTTTTTTTCAGCGACCAAGTCGAACATATTTCCTTATTATCTTTTACCATGGATCCGTAATACAATTGATTTGAAAAAATTACACAATGTTTATAATAAAACGACAATGGAAAATGGAAAGTCTTAGTCTTGAGATATTTTTCCTTCTATTTATTTTTTATTTTAAACTTTTACGCTCCTATCTCGATATGCCGATTTTAGAGGCTGGGTCGATAAAATAATTATGCAACATATTTTGTTTAATTTTTTTACTGATCTTAGTGCAAAACATATCAGTGCACCAGATGCCCGAAGGAAATTGGAAAATTTTGATTATAAGTATATTTTTTTTCGGCGATTAAGTCGAACCAATGTCATTATTATTATTTTTGACCATGGATCCGTCATACAATGGATTTGAAAAAATTACACAATGTTTATAACAAAATGACAATGGAAAGTTATTACCTCTACGTATTTTTCTTGCTATTTATTTTTTTACGCTCATATCTCGATATTCCGATTTTAGAGGCTGGATTGATAAACAAAGTATGCAAAATATTTTGTTTAATTTTTTTACTGATTAATTATGGAAAATTTTGATAACAAGTAAAAAAAATATAATACGCATATCGATATAGAATACTGTTTTCTAGGGAAAAGTTTCTTGACGTTTGAGTATTTTCGACTTCGTCGTCGAAAAAAAAATACTTATAATCAAAATTTTCCAATTTCCTTCGGGCATCTGGTGCACTGATATGTTTTGCACTAAGATCAGTAAAAAAATTAGACAAAATATGTTTCATAATTATTTTATCTACCCAGCCTCTAAAATCGACATATCGAGATAGGAGCGTAAAAGTTAAAAATAAAAAATAAATAGAAGGAAAAATATGTCAAGATAGAGACTTTCTATTTTCCATTGTCATTTTGTTATAAACATTGTGTAATTTTTTCAAATCAATTGTATGACGGATCCATGGTCAAAAATAATAATAATGAAATTTATTCGACTTGGTCGCCGAAAAAAAAATACTTATAATCAAAATTATCCAATTTCCTTCGAGCATCCGCTGCACTAATATGTTTTGTACTAAGATCAGTAAAAAAATTAAGCAACATATGTTTTATCTACCCAGCCTCTAAAATCGGCATATCGAGATAGGAGCGTAAAAGTTTAAAATAAAAAATAAATACAAGGAAAAATATCTCAAGATAGAGACTTTCCATTTTTTATTGTCAGTTTATTATAAACATTGTGTAATTTTTTCAAATCAATTGTATGACGGGTTCATCATCAAAAATAATAATTTAAGTTACAACATATATTATACAAGAACGCCTATATAAAAATTATTTATAAAATTATATAACTATATATTATGGTCGGCAAGACAGAAACAAAAGATTCCTCAAAATTTGGATTTTATTGGTCACCCCAATTGGTCAGTAAAGACCCTCAAACAATCGACCGTGCGCGCGGTAACGCGCGGTATATTGGCTGGAGGTTAACTTCACACCGGTTAATTCTACCACAATTCTTTTCTTGTAGTCATAAGAAAGAAAACAAATTTCCAAACATGCCCTTTTTTTAAAATATTATAGTAAATTAAGTTATATGAACGTAGTAATTATTTCAAGAACTACGGTTGCTACCACTACAAGGCCATGCTACACTTGTCATGTACATAGCGTTTATTTCTCTTGCCCGTCCGTTACGCCGACATGGAAAAACTCGTTCATTTCGCGCGTATCAATTTGTACGGACAGACCAGAAAGCGCGCGCGTCATTTATACCGTGCAGCGGTTTCGCCTGAGGGGCGGCGGCGGCGGCTATCCGCTGTCACTGTTGTCGCACGGTAGCCGCGCGTATACGTGACCGGCCTGCGCAACACATTTTTCCTTTCGTCTGCACTGGCACTTGCGACGTTGTTGTCGCTAGAGATAATGAATGATTGAATAATTACACGCCGTAACGATTATTAATGCGCCGTTGATCTCTTCATTTCGCATTTATTTATAGAAGATTGTCGACATACATAGCATGAATAAATTAATGCATGAGAAGACCGTCGAGAACAAAAAGTTATTAATGAAATGAAAATACTGATTTATAGCATTTGGTATGTATATAAAAAATTGAATCAATCGAGTTTGGAATGTTTAAAGATCGTTTTAGACCAGACAATTTCTTGACTCAAAAGTTAGTCTATAAGCCCAATTAAATATAGAATGTCAAATATATCATAAATTTAAATATCTTAAATCTTTGATTTTTTATCCTTTATTATAACTCAGTCGATTAATTTGAAACAGTTCGTATAATAAAAACCTTCCTGCAGACTTTATTTTTGAGTGCAAATTATCAAAAAATGGCTTATTTGAAGCCCAATTAAATATAGAATGTAAAATAATATCCAAAATTTAAATTTCTTAAATATTTGATTTTGTATCCCTTTTTTTTATAACTCAGTCGATTAATTTAAAACAGTTCGTATAATAAAAACCTTCCTGCAGACTTTATTTTTGGGTGAAAATTATCAAAAAATGGCTTATTTTAAGCCCAATTAAATATAGAATGTAAAATAATATCCAAAATTTAAATTTCTTAAATGTTTGATTTTGTATCCTTTTTTTATAACTCAGTCGATTAATTTAAAACAGTTCGTATAATAAAAACCTTCCTGCAGATTTAATTTTTGGGTGCAAATTATCAAAAAATGGCTTATTTGAAGCCCAATTAAATATAGAATGTAAAATAATATCCAAAATTTAAATTTCTTAAATGTTTGATTTTGTATCCTTTTTTTTATAACTCAGTCGATTAATTTAAAACAGTTCGTATAATAAAAACCTTCCTGCAGACTTAATTTTTGGGTGAAAATTATCAAAAAATGGCTTATTTTAAGCCCAATTAAATATAGAATGTAAAATAATATCCAATTTTTAAATTTCTGAAATTTTTGATTTTTTATACTTTTTTTATAACTCAGTCGATGTATTTAAAACGGTTCGTACACTAAAAAGATGCCTGCAGACTTTATTTTTGGGCGAAAATTATTAAAAAATAGCTTAATTTAAGCCCAATTAAATATAGAATATAAAATAATATCATAAATTTAAATTTCTTAAATCTTTGATTTTTTATTCTTTTTTTATAACTCAGTCGATGAATTTAAAACCGCTCTTACACTAAAAAGATGCCTGCAGACTTTATTTTTGGGTGAAAATTATCAAAAAATAGCTTAATTTAAGCCCAATTAAATATAGAATATAAAATAATATCATACATTTAAATTTCTTAAATCTTTGATTTTTTATTCTTTTTTTTATAACTCAGTCGATGAATATAAAACCGCTCTTACACTAAAAAGATGCCTGCAGACTTTATTTTTGGGTGAAAATTATCAAAAAATGGTTTATTTTAAGCCCAATTAAATAAAGAATGTAAAATAATATCCAAAATTTAAATTTATTAAATCCTTTTTTTTTATAACTCAGTCGATTAATTTAAAACAGTTCGTATAATAAAACCCTTCCTGTAGACTTTATTTTTGAGTGCAAATTATCAAATAATGGTTTGTTTTGAGCCCAATTAAGTATAGAATGTAAAATAATATCAAAAATTTAAACATCTTAAATCTTCCATTTTCTATTATCTTTTATACCTCAGTCGATTAATTTAAAACAGCTCGTACACTAAAAACCTTCCTATAGTTTTTAGTTTTGGGCGAAAATTGTCTAAAAATGACTTATTTTGAGCCGATTTAAATATAGATTGTACAATAATATCAAAAATTTTAATTTGTTAAATTTTTGATTTTTTAATATTTCTTATAACTCAATCGATTAACTTAAAACAGCTCGTACACAAAAAAGTTGCCTGCAGACTTTACTGTTGGGTGAAAATTATCAAAAAATAGCTTACTTTAAGCCCAATTAAATATAGAATGTAAAATAAATAAACTTTAATTTCTTAAATTTTTTTATCCTTTTTTTATAACTCAGTCTATTAATTTAAAACAGTTCGTATTATAAAAACCTTAATACAGACTTTATTTTTGGGTGAAAATGATCAAAAATGGTTTATTTGGAGCCCAGTTAAATATAGTATGTAAAATAATATCAAAAATCAAAATAAATCAAAAAAACCTTTGCGCAGACTTCATTTTTGGGTGAAAATAATTTTAAAAGTAGCGTATTTTGGTCCAATTAAATATAGAATGTAATATGATATAATAAATTTAAATTTATATTTTTTTATATGTTATTCGATCAATTAAAAACAAAAAAAACCTTCCTGCAGTCTTTATTTTTCGGTGAAAATCATCAAAAACGATTTATTTTGTGCCCAATTAAATATAGAATGTAAAATAATAACGAACATTTAAATTTCTTAAAATTTTGATTATTTATCATTTTTTATATCTCAGTCGATCAACTTAAAACAGCTCGTACACTAAAAATCTTGCTGTAGACTTGATTTTTGGATAAAAATTTAACTATCAAAATATTGCTTTGAATTTAACAATAATGTTTATGAAACATTCAAAATATTGTTTAGAATTTAACAATAATCATCAGACATATTTACGAATAGAGCGCTGGGCCTTAGTTTTTTTTTAAATATTATTGAAAAAAACTAAGGCCCAGCGCCCTATTCGAAAATATGTCTGATGATTGTTGTTAAATTCTAAATAATATTTTGAAATTTTCAAAAATGATTATTGTTAAATTCAAAGCAATATTTTGAAAGTTTCAAAAAAAATCGTGGGCGGATCATTAATAAAAATTGTAATTTGTTTTGTTGCAAATATTATTCAATACCAGGCTTATAAAAAATACTCGCTGTCAACTTTTTTAACTGTTCTTTTTTGAAACCTCTAAAGCGATGTTTTATAAGCAAAATTCTTAAATAAAAACATTAGTATATGAGCACATACATTTTTATAAATAAAAAAATGTATTTACAAATAATTTACTAACATGTTTTTTTATTTTAAAAATATTTAAAAAAAAAACTATGGCCCAGCGCCGTATTCGAAAATATTGCTGATGATTGTTGTTGAATTCTAAACAATATTTTGAAAGTTTCAAAAAAAACGTGGGCGGAACATTAATAAAAAGTCCAATTTGTTTCGTTGCAAATATTATTCAATAACAGCTAACAAAATTAACTTAAATTTGTTTTTTTCTTAGTTAGCAAGACAATAAGTAAACAATTGTAGAAAACATTAATTTTTTTGCATCCTCCGTTTAGTAACAAAGCACCGAGAAAAAGTGCACGCCGCGCCAACTCACGGACAGCCCGGAATTATAAGAATTGTTTAACTTCACACCGGTATTACCCATGCGGTTTTAGAAAATATAGATCAAGAGTTGACCAAATATTCACCATATGACAAATTCAAGAAAATGTGGGAATTTAACCCTATTTAGTGGCCGAGTGGTTAGAGGCGTGGTCCGTCCCGTACTGAGCATTGGGGAGCCTGAGTCCGATCCCCAGAGGGGAGTAAATTTTCGCGAATCACCTTTCATAGTTTTTTTTAGAGGTTTTCTGTGAAGTTAAGGTAAATACCGGGTGATTAAACTCCTCTGAGCTTCTCCCTCACGGCTGATAGCCCTATAAAGATATAAGTTTTTTGTGGGAATTTAACCGAAAGTTACAACATTTGTTTGTAGACTTTAGACAAGTTTATGATTAGTGTCTTTAGAGCAGAACTGACTGTGGAAGGCGATGGAAGCTTATTATTACTATAACATCTCAATAAAGCAATTCAATTAGCATCGAAACGCACATACAAATTAACCATCAAACACAACCCATCACATGCAAATCTCCCAACAGTAAACTGTTTATGTTCTTCGGGCGAATGGCATAACTTCAGCGATATTACGATGATTGCCGGTTGCAAATTGTTATTTATTGGACGTAATCCACTTAATCCGGCAGGACTGTTGTCGCCTGGCCAGGACGATAAAATGCAAATTCGCGCGCCAGGTACGCCGCCGCCGCCGTTGCCGCCGGCGATTCATAGAGGCATTCCGCCGACGGAACAACGCATTCCCAAAGCCAGCCAATTACGGCATCCAGTCAAAACATTGTTAATGAGCGCGCGGGCGGCGGCGCTGACGACGATCATGTTACCAAAATAAAACGTTCCGACTGCAGCAGATAGCTGCAAGAATTTATAATAACATAGCCTGTGTTGGATAGTATATTGTGTTACTTCTTGTGAGTTGATTCAATACAAAATGACACTAGAAAAATCATAACAATAACAATAACAATATATACTTTCCGTCTGTGTTTTCGACACGATAAACTACAAAAAATGGCCAAACGCACCCAGAAGGTCGGAATCACCGGCAAGTATGGTACCCGTTATGGTGCGTCCCTACGTAAGATGGTCAAGAAAATGGAAATCACCCAGCACAGCAAGTACTCTTGCAGTTTCTGTGGAAAGGATGCCATGAAACGTAGCGTGGTCGGCATCTGGTCTTGCAAGAGGTGCAAGCAAGCGTGTTGTTGCTGGAGGTGCCTGGGTTTACTCCACCACCGCTGCTGCCTCAGTGAGGTCAGCAGTCAGGCGTCTGAAGGAACTTAAGGAACAGTAAAACCATTGTTACTATATTTAAATATATTTATTTTATATATTGTTATTGTTATGATTTTTCTAATGTCATTTTGTATACTCTCTCTGAGAATGTTCTAATAAAAAAGCAGCGATTTTGTGGTCAAAAGCAAGGAGACTCCATTCAGTCTGCGACGATCCAATTCCCAAGCATTAATTGAAACTAAAGCGCCAGCCGAGGCGCGGCCTTTATCGCAAACGATCCCGGTAATAGACCGATAATTGGATTGTAGGAAACGCAGGCGGTGGTTGTAATAGAAATTCTACTTTTTGTGTGTAGCAGCCGCCCCTGTCGCCGCCGCCGGAACTGTCCTGGCAACAGGCCGTCAATTTTGCGCGCGACGTTATCACCTGCAGACGCCGTGCCGGCAATTTCCCGAACGTTCGTGATGCGAAACGATGATGGGGGGTCCGCTAGTTTTCTCATATGGGGGCGGGAATAAGGGCAGGATATAACGAAATGTCTAATATACTGATTACATTTTGTAAATCATTTTATGACTAAAAATGAACAAGATTAACTGTTGGTTATGGTACCACTACTAATTTCTAGAAAAACTAACTAATTTTTATATTTGAATAATATGTTTTTGCAATTACTCGATATCAAATAGTTTTATATATTTTACCTTCCACAAAAATTAAAAGATTTAAAATCTTTGTGAGGTTTAAAGTTGAAATAAAATCATTGTTAACTGTCGAGCCGTACGACAAGGAAGAGTACTATTCGTTCATGTTGGGCTTGTAGTGGTACTTATGTTTTTATATTGACCTGTTTCCTTTATTATATCTGTATTAAATGTATTTTATTATTGTGCTACAATTTATGAGAAATAAAGTTTATTATTATATACACATATATTATGTGCATTGATTTGCGAAATATTCTATGATTGATATACAACATACAATATAGAACAGGTATTCGTTGTATATTGTATGTTGTATATATGTAGTATTTATTTTTATTTTTTTATTATTTTTAAGATTTATCACACTTCAGTTAAACGTTGCAACTAGTTCCGGCTAAGCTCTAGCCATTTTCGAGCTCCTCCGATGCTTAGCCGAAACTAGTTGCAAAGTGTAACTGAAGTGTGATAAAAAATAAAGTAAAAAATCATTTTATTTATTCTTTTTATTCTTTCTTTTTTTATTATCACAATGTTAAATTTTGTATTACAGTAACTTGAGCAACGCGTCGCCATGTGTGATAGCTACTACTGCTGCTACACAAGAGACCCTTCTTCCGTTCAGTCGACAGGAAATAGGAGAATCGCGAATTTTAAAGGCTTCAGATGTAGAACAAAATACGTTTGTACAAATTTTACAATTAGTTCGTACGCGTGCATACATGTATACGAAGGGAAATATTGTTTACATCTATGATCCATATATACAACAGGTTATGATTAGTGATACGTACTATCGATAGTAGTAGATAGATAGTATCGAATTAATACTACCGACTTTAAGGGGTTATATACCTTTTTGTGCGGAAAAATTGAGGAAAGTTAGAATTTTTGTAAAGGTATGTAGCAATAATTTTTTTACATCAAAATTATAATTTTTTAATAGTACGTTTTTTAGTGAAAAAAATAAGTATTAGTTTATATAAAAAAAATCATAATTGGCGGAGTTATGGCCCTTTCCCCGAAACCCTCTTTTTTTGACGAGGCTTGCGGTGATCATCATGAAAGTCAAGCAGGTCAATTGAAATCATAAAACCCAAACAATTTCACTAGTATAGGGACCCTCCTAGTACTTGAACGATTATTTAAATAAATATTTTGTATTTTCAGCATACGAGAATGTTTTTCCCAAAAATTCAATGTTTTCAGCTCTAAAAAATTTATTGAAAAATTCGTATTTGCAAAATAAAAATTTATACATAAAAAAGGAATCGTTCAAGTACTGACAACATTAATTACAAACAATTCAAAAAAATAATGAAGAAGATCGGTCAAATAGTTTTTCGGCAATCGCACGCACTTTTGGAAAACACCATTTCGAGATAATCGAGTTTAGCGTGTAATTTTATTTCGGGAATCCATACTGATTTTGTGAAAAGACGGCAAAACAAACAGCAGAGAAAAAAAATTCGATAATCGATGCTAACGCTTCGGAAGCTCGTATACAACTGATTATAAGGGATTTGTCACAAAACATACACGATTTGAATGGTCGAAAATGGAGTAGATGTTCCAGGAAACATCGCACCCCGCTTCGAAACGCTGTAACTTTCGATCTATTACTCGGAACTCCATGAAAATTTCGTAAAATATTATCAAAGAGTTTTACTTTCAGATAAAGCAATAAAAAAAATCGATTTTTTTCAAGAAAATAAAGGTATATAACCCCTTAAGAGGAAGAAGGTGTTACAAATGATTATGTTTTTGTTATATTTATATTTAAATAGAACCCAAATAAATACACAGAAGCACTGACAACAGACATAATAAAACAATACAACCAAATCCACACAACACATAAAATATCTTAATCACATCAAATTAAAAACTAAATTCCTTATACACAACAACATATGGAGTAAAACAGGTTAGATGGAAAAAACATACAACATCCCTCAATGCCAATAGCCTAAGATAGAACAACTTTCAAGACTCAAGTTCTTTTTAAACCTTGAAATAAAGTCTTTGGCAATTATGCTACATACATGAAACTTCCGTGTCTTATATCATGTAAAACTATAAGTGTGTTGTAATTTACGCCTGCAGCACATAAAATCAATTTAAATGTGTTACAATTTACAACTGTGGCACACTGTTGTATCTGGTGGAAATATTCAATTCGGAATTACCACCTTCCATCAACAATCCGACGGAAAAGCCCGCCGGAACATATGGTGGTGAAAAAAGAGGGACGAAAAGCCACCATAGGGAAACATCTGTATAATGAAATAAATTAAATAAATGAATTATTATATAATGAAGACATTACACATATGTAATAATAATAAATAAATGTATTCCGAAAAAAGTGCTATAAAACAACATTATAGCACTTTTTTGTCTAATTGTATTTGAAACCAGGTTTTGATTAATTTATTATTAATATTAATAACAAGATTCTAGTTCATTTTTCTTCTAGATATTCGTAATCACAGTTTTGATGGTTGGTGTTGAGTTGAGTGTAGTATGTAGTAGCATGAACACGTCAACAGTAACATAAATAATAATAATAAATATTTAAGTGTCACCAGGGATATTTAGATTGTGAATTATTTGCGCGTTTTCCTTTTTTTACTGCAGTCCCGATCATTTTGCATATCTCGCGAGCGCGTCGACATAAATATTAATTGCGGCCGCGGTACGTCTAAAGCACGCGCGCAATTAATCGCTGCGGTTTATGAATTAATCGCCGAAGATCCGTGTGCAGCGCAGCGCGAAGAAGAGAGTCGTGCGTGCTCTGCGGCCGCAATGCAAACACGTGTCGCCCGCGACGAACAATAAGTTTTAATTAAAAGTGTCCGGGACGAACGTAAACTGGATAATGGGCCTTCGTCCATCCGAAGGTCCGATAAATTCCTTCTAACTCAAAGAACAAGGCTCCGGTCCATTGTTATTAGCCTGAGAAATTATATACTAGATTTTAATATATATATATATATATATATATATATATATATATATATATATATATATATATATATATATATATATATATATATATATATATATATATATATATATATATATATATATATATATATATATATATATATATATATATATATATATATATATATATATATATATATATATATATATATATATATATATATATATAGGTGATTTTTTGTGGATAGTTTATGGATTATCGAAAATTTGTAGCCAATAATGTGATAACTACCGTTAGTGCCTATCTCTGGTCTCTAAAAAACATCACTGACTAGTCCAACAGGATTTCAAATGTCTATTTGTTGTCTGGAGACCTTATTTCTATTGTGAAAATAGTTTTTCAACAATCGATGGATCCCGAATATTCATGGTTGACATTGAGTTTGTGTGTGGTAGTAATATTATCGAATATTTTTAGCCAATAATGTGCGTATGGTGATTTTAAAATATATATATATAGGTGATTTTTTTGTGGATAGTTTATGGATTATAGAATTTTTTTAGCCAATAATGTGATACCTACCGTTAGTGCCTATCTCTGGTTCCTAAACAACATCACTGACTAGTCCAACAGGATTTAATTGAGTAGTCAGTGATGTTAGGTATCACATTAGTGGCTAAAAAAATCTCTATAATCCATAAACTATCCACAAAAAATCACCTATATATATATTAAAATCACCATACGCACTAACGGTAGGTATCACATCATGGCTAAAAATATTCGATAATCTATAAACTATCCTCAAAGAATCCGTAGGTATTCCGATACATTGGAATAAAAATAATTGATAATCCGACACTACCAACCAAATGTGTAATTAAATATATATTATGTAAATGTGAATTCACCTATTAGTAATCTACATACCAAGATTTCAATCTTGTTAGATCTCATCAGTGTAGCTCAGGTAGTGAGGATGAATTCATACAATATCTCGAGTGGTTATATACTAAATAATTATAAATTTGTATATAACCACAAGTTTAACACCATCTGGCGACACCACATCAATTAACAATGAGCATGTTGGCGGTTATTGCCATATCAGGATCACCGATTTCCGCCCTCTATTAGAATAATATCTCAGTGTTTGAGATATCAACACAAAGCCAATCTTATAGAATATATAAGTGTGAATCCACCTCTTGGCTTTGTTATGGATTCACATAAATCAATTCCTAAGCCTGGTGGATAGGATGATTTTGTTCCGATTCGAATAATGATAACGTACAACTTCTTAAAGATATTTCTGTCTTAATGTTAGCAATATATGATCAAATGATGTTCGTTATGGAAGATCAGATGAAGAATATGTAGAAGGTTTATATTGCGTTTATCTAACTCTTACGGTTTTGGCGCTGTAGCGGTGAGAAAATGTCAATAAAATGAAATTTCATATTTTCCTCCAGTTTTAACTTTATAGCGTTTATATTTCAAATGCTAGAGAAATTATTTATATATGAAAATGTATAGATGTATAGATAAATGTATAGACGTTTCTCTGTAGCTTTTACCATTTCCGCGCTGTCGCAGATTGGCTTTGTTCTTGATTCGTTTCATTCGATAGTTATCAAAAATATCGATAGTTCCTAATCTAGTTAGTCATTACTTTTTTTATTTGATATACTGATATTTATGAAAATTCGTCAATTTCAGGATTTTTAAATTTAATATTCTGCCTTTTTAAACATATTGTATTAAACCTGAGAAATAATTGTATAAACAAGTAAGTAAATAAATATTATTATAACTATTCTATACTTTTTCTATTGATAACTGATTAATGATTCAAACTGTGCGTTGCGTGACCATCACGGGTCTGTTTGCGTTCCAACAAAAACTCGTGCTCCCACGAGTCGCGTGCTGAAACACTGAAACATTCAAGGTCTGTAAAGTTCGATCGGTATTGGCGGTGGCGGCGGAGTTTCCCCCGACGCTGCCAAAGTAAACAGCCGCCGGCGGAACTAAATTCGCGCGCGAGAGAGCAAAGAAAATAAGCAATCGGAATCCGCCGGGTAAACACTTTTCCTGGAATCAAGTGCGAGCTGATTATTAAACGTCGCGCGAAAATTTGTGTATGAAGTTCGGGGAGGCAGGTGGTGTGATTGATCGACCTGTTAATGGGCTGCTCGCGCCGCTGTTTATGTTAACAGCGATGATCGGGGTCTTGTGTATTATAAATATTTTCAGCACGTGTCGAAATTGATGACATTGATGAAATGAATTTATGTGGAGAGACAGACGGACAAGTGTGGGATAGAAAATCAAAGATTCGACGTAAATTAACATGAGATCAGCGTGTTTTAATGTAAACTTAGAGTTGAGCGTTTATATTGATATATCAATAACACTTTAAAATCTATTTTTTTCCTGATTGATCGTTATTCATGAAAATTCACGATATTATTTATTTTTTATTTTTTACATAGCTAGCCATTGAAGGTCTCTTATACCTGAATTGATTTAATGCAGTATTAATTACTTTCAACACTAATGCAGTATTGAAACTAATTATAACTGAATTGATTTAATGCAGTATTAATTACTTTCAATACTAATGCAGTATTGAAAGTAATTAATACTGCATTAAATCAATTCAGTTATAAGAGACCGTCAATGGCTAGCTATGTAAAAAATAAAAAATCAATAATATCGTGAATCAATTCTGTTCGCTGAATTTTACAAATTTGAAATTTTAACATTGTGAAAATGTAAAAGAATATACCCAGTTTAGCGGTTAGAGGCACTATCCGTCTTCTACTAAGCATTGGGGAGCTAGAGTTCAACCCCGGTGAAGGCGAAATTTTGTCGAATCACCTTTCACACTTTTTCAGAGGTTTTCTATGAAGTTAAGGGTGATTACACTCCTCCGAGCTTCACCCATTCCGGGGGAGAAGCCCTCGGGCTTATAGCTATAAAGATATAAGTTTTTTTTACGATTTAAATAAAAATCGCATTTACATAGATACGCCACAAACAAAATATTTTAAATAACTTGTGGTACCAGCTTTGAGAGAAATACCCACAAAATAAACCCCATTCCCTACTTAATGTTGTATTATCCACTTTTTTTTCGCAACAAAGCAATATTTCTGGGCATATTTGTTGAAGCTATTGTTCATTTCGACCTTCCCAATGTTTATCCTTTCTGCACGCGCCTCGTTAGTCACCCGCCCGCAAACACGACGGTTTTCGGTTATCGTCCGGCGCACTGAATCATCCCGGGCGGAAACGTCCCGCAATTATTCATTCCAGTTGCGAAAATTTCGCAATCGTCGCGAGCGGGTGTTCGCATAATTCAGATGTTCGGTCACCTCAAACACTACGTGCATAATGCACACGACTGTCTCACTTGTGGCAGCATATTAAATAATTAAATATATATATATATATTTAATAATAACGTACAACTTCTTAAAGATATTTCTGTCTTAATCTTAGTAATATACAATCAAATGATGTTCGTTATGGAAGATCAGACGAAGAATATGTTTATATTGCTTTTATCTAACTCTACTACTACTATCTAACCGTGTTGGCGCTGTAGCGGTGAGAAAAACTTTATAGCGTTTTTATTTAAAATTCAATTCAAATGAGAAATGGTTTATAATGTAGAGTATTTGTAGCCCTACAGATTGAGGTTGGACGTTTTTCTGTAGCCTTTACCGTTCCGAGCTGTAGCAGTGAGAAAATGTGAATAGAATGAAAATTCATGTTTTCCCCACTGTAAACTATGTAACTTCTCTATTTCAAATACTACAGAGATGGTTTATATGTGAAAATGTATAATAATTCTAGCCCTACAGATTGAGGCTACTCGTTTTTCTGTAGCCTTTACCGTTTTCACGCTGTAGCAGTGAGAAAATGTAAATATAATGAAAATTCATGTTTATTCCAGTTCAAGATCTGTAGCGTCTCTATTTCAAATGCTAGAGAGATGGTTTATATGTGAAAATGTAGAGTAACTACTTCTAGCCCTACAGATTGAGGCTACACGTTTTTCTGTAGCCTTCACCGTGTTCACGCTGTAGCAGTGAGAAAATGTAAATATAATGAAAATTCATGTTTTTCCCAGTTCAAGATCTGTAGCGTCTCTATTTCAAATGCTAGAGAGATGGTATATATCTAAAAATGTAGAGTATTTCTAGCCCTATAGATTGGCGCTTTACTCTAGCAATTACCGTTTTCGCGCTGTAGCGGCGAGAAAATGAGAATATAATGACTTGTTTTACATTTAAGTTACCAGTCATCAAACTTCTAAAATTTCAACCAAACCCTAGGATTGCTAAAAAGAATTTTAAAGAAATTTGCACAAAATTCAAGAATATTGATAGATAGTTAATGCATACATACAAGTAGCATAGAAACAGTTACAGTTTTAGGGAACTTTTTTCTATGCTACTTGTATAAATTAACTTTCTGTCAATATTCTTGAATTTTGTGGAAATTTCTTTTAAAATCTTTTCAAATTATATATTATATATTATATATATATATATATATATATATATATATATATATATAGGGCTAGCAGGAAGGCCATTCCCTCATTCCCTCCAAGTAAATTATAGTATGTATCTCGCATTGCATCTTAACCACCCAAAAAATAATCTGATAGAGTGAGTTTTAATTGAATATATTTCTTAATTTATGAATTTTTATACATTCGCACAGATTAATTAGCAAATATTATTGCAGAATAAGACTGCTGGTCGCCAAAACGTTTGTGGACTACACGACACATATTCGTGTTCATAGGGCTAGCAGGAAGGTCATTCCCTCCAAGTAATTTAGAGTATATATCTTGCATTGCATCTTAACCGCCCAAAAAATAATCTGATAAAGTGAGTTTCAATTGAATATATTTCTTAATTTATAAATTTTTTGTACATTCGCACAGATTAATTAGCAAATATTATCGCAGAATAAGACTGCTGGTCGCCAAAACGTTTGTGGACGACACGACACATATTCGTGTTTATAGGGCTAGCAGGAAGGTCATTCTCTCCTAGTAATTTAGAGTATGTATCTCGCATTGTCATCTTAACCATCCAAAAAATTATCTGATAAAGTGAGTTGCAATTGAATACTTTTATGATTTTATGAATTTATGATTTTTTATACATTCGCCCAGATTAATTAGCAAATATCATTACAGAATAAGAATGCTCGTCGTCAGGACGTTTGTGGGCGACACGACACATATTTGTGTTTATTCCCGATTCCGAAATGCCCTCGTAAACCAGTGTCGTCGCGAGACTTTTTCCTCTGCGCTCCCCTGCAGCCCCTCAGGGCCTGAAACGGCAACAAAACAAGACGTGCGTAAAAACGGAATCAAACATTCGGATATAGAAATTCCGACCGCGCTGCCACGCCAAGCACTTTTGGCAGCGCCAGCGTGTCGTCGAACTCAGGCCTTCGCTTACCTTCTTTTTACATTCATCGAGTTGCTGAATGTATCTATGTAAATACTGCACACAAAAAACTGACTCAAGTTTAGATGTATGACAACTAAATGGTATTGTTGATACCCGTACTATGTGGTATTCAATTACATATAAAATATTGAAAAAAGGAAACTTTTTTGTTTTTATCCTAATAGTAATTCAATAATTACATATAAGTACGAAATACACTAATGCGACAGTAAGAGGTATGATGGAATAGAAACCGAAAAAAAAACAGAAGAAAACGAATCTTGTTCTTATTTTTTTGTGTGCATATTTTATGATATAATTAAAACCACTTTAAAGTACAATGAATTTTCTAAGTGATTCTTATGGAAAATATCCTAGGATTTCAAATATCGTTATTATTTCCAAAGATATGATATTGAAAAATATACCAGGAATTCAGAAATCTATGGTACTCTCACATATCTTCATTATTTCTGAAGATATCAGTCTGTAAAGTTGAAAACTATATTTATTTACTAATTTCATGAATAAAACTAGTACCCACATTGAGATAACATAGGCTCTAAGTGATTCTTATTAAAAAATATATCAGAATATATATATATATATATATATATATATATATATATATATATATATATATATATGTATATATAAAGATATTTAATTTTACCATTGATATATGAAATTCTGATATATTCTTTAACGAGAATCATATAGATAACCTATATTACCTCAATGTGTCGACTAGTTTTCTTCATAAAATTAGAAAATAAATATAATTTTCAACTTTACAGACTGATATCTTTAGAAATAATGAAGATATCTAGTTATACTATAGATTTCTGAATATATGTATATTTTGCAATAAGAATCTCTTAGAAAACTCATTGTACCTTAAAGTGGAGACTAGTTTTATTGAAGAAATTAACAAAAAACATAATTTTCGAATTTACTCATGCATATCTTTGGAAATAATAACGATATTAGAGTATACCATCGATATCTGAATTGCTCATATATTTTTTAATAAGAATCAATTAGATAGCATATATTATCTCACTGTGGGTACTAGTTTTATTGACGAAATTAGTAAATAAATATAGATATCAACTTTACAGACTGATATCTTTGGAAATAATGAAGATATCTGAGTGTACCATAGATTTTTGAATTCCTGGTATATTTTTCAATAAAAATCACCCAGATAACTCATTGAACTCCAAAGTGGCACCTAGTCTCGCTGAAGAACTTATCGAAAACCCGATTTTTCATATTGTACTTATCAACATCATAAGAAATAATGAAGATATCAGTTATTGCCATCGATATCTGAAATCCTAGTATATTTTCCATAAGAATCACTTAGAAAACTCATTGAACCTTAAAGTAGAGACTAGTTTTACTGAAGAAATTAGCAAGAAACCTAATTTTCGAATTTACTCATGCATATCTTTGGAAATAATAACGGTATTAGATTGTACCATCGATATCTGAATTGCTGACACATTTTGTTTTATAAAAATCACTTAGATAGCATGTATAATCTCAATAGGGGTACTAGTTTTATTGATGAAATTAGTAAATAAATATAGATTTCAACTTTACAGACTGATATCTTTAGAAATAAAGAAGATATCTGAGTGTACTATAGATTTCTGAATTCCTGGTATATTTTTGAATAAGAATCACTCAGATAACTCATTGTACCCCTAAGTGGCATCTAGTCTCATTGAAGAACTTATCGAAAACCTGATTTTTCATCTTGTACTTGATCAACATGATTGGAAATAATGAAGATATCAGATTGTGCCATCGATATCTGACATCCTAGTATATATTTCATAAGAATCACTTAGATAACTCATTGAACCTTAAAGTGGAGACTAGTTTTATAGATGAAATTGGCAAGAAACATAATTTTCGAATTTACTCATACATATCTTTGGAAATAATAACGATATTAGATTGTACCATCGATATCTGAATTGCTGATACATTTTCACTTAGATAGCATATATAATCTCAATGTGGGTACTAGTTTTATTGATGAAATTAGTAAATAAATATAGTTTTCAACTTTACAGGCTGATATCTTTAGAAATAATTAAGCTATCTGAGTGTATTATAGATTTATGAATTCCTGGTATATTTTTTACTAATAATCACCCAGATAACTCATTGTACCCCAAAGTGGCATCTAGCCTCGTTGAAGAACTTATCGAAAACCCGATTTTTCATCTTGTATTTATCAACATCATTAGAAATAATGAAGATATCAGATTGTGCCATCGATATCTGAAATCCTAGTATATTTCCAATAAAAATCACTTAGAAAAGTCATTATACCTTAAAGTGGAGACTAGTTTTATTGATTATTAGCAAGAAGCATCATTTTCGAATTTACTCATGCATATCTTTGGAAATAATAAAGATATTAGATGTACCATCGATATATGAATTGCTGATATATTTTTTTAGAAAAATCACTTAGATAGCATATATAATCTCAATGTGGGTACTATTTTTATTGATGAAATTAGTAAATAAATATAGATTTCAACTTTACAGACTGATATCTTTGGAAATAATGAAGATATCTGAGTGTACCATAGATATCTGAATTCCTGGTATATTTTTGAATAAGAATCACCCAGATAACTCATTGTACCCCTAAGTGGCATCTAGTTTCGTTGAAGAACTTATCGAAAACCCGATTTTTATCTTGTACTTATCAACATCATTAGAAATAATGAAGATATCAGATATTGCCATCGATATCTGAAATCGTAGTATATTATCCATATTAATCACTTAGAAAACTTATTGTACCTTAAAGTGGAGACTAGTTTTATTGATGAAATTAGCAAGAAACATAATTTTCGAATTTACTCATGCATATCTTTGGAAATAATAAAGATATTAGATTGTACCATCGATATATGAATTGCTGATATATTTTTTAATAAAAATCACTTAGATAGCATATATTATCTTAATGTGGATACTATTTTTATTGATGAAATTTGTAAATAAATATAGTTTTCAACTTTACAGACTGATATCTTTAGAAATAATGAAGATATCTGAGTGTACTATAGATTTCTGAATACCTGGTATATTTTTCAATAAGAATCACCCAGATAACTCATTGTACCCCAAAGTGGCATCTAGTCTCGTTAAAGAACTTATCGAAACTCCAATGTTTCATCTTGTAGTTATCAACATCATTAGAAATAATGAAGATATCAGATATTGCCATCGATATCTGAAATCCTAGTATATTATCCATATGAATCACTTAGAAAACTAATTGTACCTTCAAGTGGAGACTAGTTTTATTCATGAAATTGGCAAGAAATATACTTTTCGAATTTACTCATACATATCTTTAGAAGTAATAACGATATTACATTATACCATCGATATCTGAATTGCTGATATATCTTTTAATAAAAATTACTTAGATAGCATATATTATCTTAATATGGATACTAGTTTTATTGATGAAATTAGTAAATAAATATAGATTTCAACTTTACAGACTGATATCTTTGGAAATAATGAAGATATCTTAGTGTACCATAGATATCTGAATTCCTGGTATATTTTTGAATCAGAATCACCCAGATAACTCGTTGTACCCCAAACTAGCATCTAGCCTCGTTGAAGAACTTATCGAAACCCCGATTTTTCATCTTGTACTTATCAACATGATTGAAAATAATGAAGATATCAGATTGTGCCCTTGATTTCTGAAATCCTTGTATATTTTTCATAACAATCACTTCGAAAACTCGTTGTACCTTAAAGTGGAGACTAGTTTTATTGAAGAAACATAATTTTCAAAGTTACTGATGCATATCTTTGGAAACAATAATGATATATTATTGTGTCATGTACATCTAAATTCCTGATATAGTTTTCAGTGAGAATTACTTCGATATCTATATGACCTGAATGTGTCGACTAGTTTTATTAATAAAATTGGAAGATACACATATTTTTAACTTCACCGATGGTTAAATTTATATAATTTTGAACTTTACAGGCTAATATCTTTAGAAATAATGAATATAATCGAGTGTACCTAAGATTTCTGAATTATTGGTATATTTTTCATTAAGAATCAACTAGATAACTCATTGTACCCCAAAGTAGCGTCTAATTTTATTACAGAAACATAATTATACACTTTACTGATACATATCTAAGGCAGGTTTCACAATGGGCCCATTTTGAGGCCTAAGTGTCTGTAGCTATGCTACCCTCCAGCCAACTATCCAGAACTATCCAGATACATATCTTTGGAAATAATAAAGACATCTGATGTACCATCGATATCTAAATTCCTAATATATGTTGTTTCAACTTAGATAACCTATATGACCTCAATGTACCATTGTTTTATTAATGAAATTATAAAATAAATATATTTTCAACTTCACAGATGGATATCTTTGGAAATAATAAAGATATCTGATTGAACTAATGATATATTTTTCACTAAAACTGTCAGGGCACCTCAAATTGATGACTAGTTTTATTGATGAAATTAGCAGGTTAATAATATAAACGTACAAATGTCTGGGGTCCCGAATAAACTAAAGATATCTGAATCAATCATAGATTTCTGAATCTATGGTATATTTTTCAATAAAAATCACAGTACCATATTGTACCCCAAAGTGGCGTACTGTTTTATTAAAGAAATTTGCAAGAAACATAATTTTCAACTTTACTGAAACATATCTTTGGCTATAATAAAGATATCTGATTGGACTATCACTATCTGAATCCCTAGTGTATTTTTCGATAAGAAAAACATGGATAACTCATTGTACCCGAAAGTGGCGTCTATTTTTATCAGGAAATTAGCAAAAACAGATTTTTCAACTACTTATGCAAATCCTAGGAAATAATAAAAATATTTGGTTATGGATATATCAATATCTGAAAATCTGGTATAGTTTTTAATAAGAATATTATACCTTAAAGTGGCGACTAGTTTTATTAAATAAAATTAGTAGAAAACATAATTTAAACTTCACAGACGGATATCTTTGGAAATAATAAAGATAACTGATTGAAGAATGGATTTCTGAATTGATAGTATATTTTTCAACAACAAGCACTTAGATAACATATGTGGCGTGTAGTTTTATTAAAGAAATTAGCAAGGAACATAATTTTCAACTTCACTAATGCATATCTTTGGAAATCATGAAGTTTTCTGTTTGCACCATAGATATCTGAATTCCTGCTATAGTTTTCAACAAGAATCGCAACATGGGTTATATGTTACCTCGCCGTATTGACTAGTTTACATAATGCAAAAAAAACTTCTATCTTTATAGGGCTATCAGCCGTGAGGCTTTTCCGCCGGTCAAGGGAGAAGCTCAGAGGAGTTTAATCACCCGGTATTTACCTTAACTTCACAGAAACCCCTGGAAAAACTGTGAAAGGTGATTCGCGAAAATTCGTTCCCCGTTGGGGATCGAACTCAGTCTCCCCAATGCTCAGTACGAGACGGACGACGCCTCTAAACACTCGGCCACTGAGCTGGGTACATAATGAAATTAGCAAATAAATTTAATTTTCAACTTTACTGATTGATATCTTCGAAAATAATAAACATATCTAAATATACCAACGATATATGATATATTTTTCAATAAAACTGTCATGGTACCTCAATTTGGTGACTAGTTTTGTTGATGAAATTAGCAGGTTAATGATATAAGGTACAAATGTCTAGGGCCGCGAACAAACTAAATCCGGTTCTGCCCACATTGTCTGCACGGGATTTACTTCCGCCGTTCGCTCGTCGTTTTGTGAACGGAAGGACGGGTGACGGATTTTAATATTCGTGCGCCCGCCGGGATTTATCGCCCTAATCAGCGGTAATGCGCGCTTCCGTTATCGGGCGCTGTAATCAACTTATCAGCGCCGGACGGGAGCGAAGGATCGCGTTTACTACCGCGCCAGGGTTACACACAGACAGGATGGAGCTAATGGTGTTAAGACCACCCGGATGCACTGCTACGTGTGTACGCACTCACGTGGGGGGCGCAGATTTTGGCACAAGGCAAAATTCATCATGAAAATATCAATAATTTTAGACACAAGGGCATCTCATTATTAACAGAAAAGGTCAACTAAGTAGCATTAATGTTATTGTAAAGGACTCTTGAAAATTGATATAAAGAAATCACTTTACACATTACATTTACATTACCTTCTAAAGGGATAACGATAAAGACAAGTTACATATGCCGGAAGATGTTCATGAAGCAGCTGAAGGACTAGCTGATGATTGGAGACACGTGCACATAATTTTGTACATGCCCTAAACAACAGTAGTAGTAGTTACTGTATTTGTAGTCCTACTAACTAAGGACATTCGGGCCCGTATTCACCAACGTTCTATAAATCTATCAATAGTTATTGAAGCCATAAGTATTCGTTGTTATGGCAACAATAAATAACTTATATAGGGAATGTAGTTACTTTAGATTCGCTCTATTGGAAACACTGAAGAAATAAAGAAAATGTGTCATCAAAGCTCCAATCACAAGCGCTATTCAAGGTATTGACATTTAATTTGACCATTTCTGTCATAATGACATTTTCAATTTATACATTCAATCATAAGTTATTGAATGTATAAATTGAAAATGTCATTATTACAGAAATGGTCAAATTAAATGTCAATACTTTGAATAGCGCTTGAACCTATAAAGTTTATGGAATGTTGGTGAATACGGACATAAGTGTTTGAGATATCAACATGTATAACATGTATTTGAAATATCTGATATCTTTAGATATTATGTATTTCTTATTGAAAAATACATCAAGAATTCAGATAGTGATAGTACCATCAGATATCTTTATTATTTCCAAAGATATGCTTCAGAAAAGTTGAAAAATATGTTTCTTGCAAATTTATATAGACATAATAAATATAAAAATGTTAATATCAATATTAATCCAGTAACTTTAACTAACCTATCGTTTATTTCGATAAATCAGTCTGATTATCCTGCTTTTCATTCTTTATATATAAAAAAAATTTAAAGTGTAACTTCTATCTTAAATACTCTCTAAAATTGTAGCATTAAGCGTACGAAAATGTATTTTTTAATTATCCATTCCGTTTAATGGCAGCTCTTTTGGGGCTCGTTCCGCGCTTGATTAAAGCCCTGTAATTATCCCTCCGCGACGAAGAATCCGTTTGCCGTCCGGAGACGGCAATCCTATTTTCATCACACGCCCTACCCCCCCGGCCGGGTAGCGGATCTCCGAATATTAATTAAGCGGATTTTAATTAAGCCCGTCATTTCAGCTACGCCCCCGCTCGCGGAATTCTATTTCCTACGCAAGAATTTTAGAATTTATCTGTGATGCAGTTGAAAAAAAATCTGACCAACCAAATTTAATAATAATAATAATAATAATAAGCCAATAATAATTAAGAATGAAAATTGAAAATTTTATTCAATAAAAACAACACAATCGAAATTATAAAAAACTGTCAAATATACACCAAAAAAATATATAAAACAGAAAATTATAAAGTTTGAACAGTTTTAATTATACACTTTTTGATTTTAAAGGGCTGTAACTGCCAAACGGTTGAAGATATTTGAATGCGATTTGAAAATTTGAGTCACTCAGATATTTTTGTATAAGAAATGAGCTTGATTTTATCACAATTTACACGAAAAAAATTCATAAAACAGCAAATTGTACTGTTTGAATACCTTCAATTATACACTTTTTGACTTTAAAGGGCTGTAACTCGAAACCAATTGAAGATATGTGAATGCGGTTTGAAAATTTGAGTTACTCAGGCATTTTTATATAAAAACTGATTTTGATTTTATCCAAATTTACACGAAAAAATATATTAAACAACAAATTATAATGTTTGATCACCATCAATTATACATGTTTTTACTTTGAAGGGCTGTAACTCAAAAACAGTTGAAGATTTGTAAATGCGGTTCGAAAATTTGTGTCACTCAGGCATTTTTGTATAAGAAATGATTTTGGATTTATCCTAATTTACACGAAAAAATATATAAAATAGTAAATTATAATGTATGAGCACCTTCTATTATACACTTTTTGACTTTAAAGGGCTGTAACTGGAAAACGGTTGAAGATATGTGAATGCGGTTCGAAAATTTGAGTTACTCAGGCATTTTTATATAAAAACTGATTTTGATTTTATCCAAATTTACACGAAAAAATATATTAAACAACAAATTATTATGTATGAATACCATCAATTATACATTTTTTTACTTTGAAGGGCTGTAACTCAAAAACAGTTGAAGATTTGTAAATGCGGTTCGAAAATTTGTGTCACTCAGACATTTTTGTATAAAATGATTTCGGCTTTATCCTAATTTACACGAAAAAAATATATAAAACAGCAAATTATAATGTATGAGCACCTTCTATTATACACTTTTTGACTTTAAAGGACTGTAACTAGAAAACGGTTGAAGATATCTGAATGCGATTTGGAAATTTGAGTTACTCAGATATTTTTGTATAAGAAATGAGCTTGATTTTATCAAAATTTACACGAAAAAAATACATAAAACAGCAAATTGTAATGTTTGAACACCTTCAATTATACACTTTTTGACTTTAAAGGACTGTAACTCGAAAACAGTTGAAGATATGTGAATGCGGTTTGAAAATTTGAGTTACTCAGGCATTTTTATATAAAAACTGATTTTGATTTTATCCAAATTTACACGAAAAAATATATTAAACAACAAATTATAATGTTTGAACACCATAAATTATACATGTTTTTACTTTGAAGGGCTGTAACTCAAAAACAGTTGAAGATTTGTAAATGCGGTTCGAAAATTTGTGTCACTCAGACATTTTTGTATAAGAAATGATTTCGGCTTTATCCTAATTTACACGAACATAAATATAAAACAGCAAATTATAATGTATGATCACCTTCTATTATACACTTTTTGACTTTAAAGGGCCGTAACTCGAAAACAGTTGAAGATATGTGAATGCGGTTTGAAAATTTGAGTTAATCAGGCATTTTTATATAAAAACTGATTTTGATTTTATTCAAATTTACACGAAAAAATATATTAAACAACAAATTATAATGTTTGAACACCATAAATTAAACATGTTTTTACTTTGAAGGGCTGTAACTCAAAAACAGTTGAAGATTTGTAAATGCGGTTCGAAAATTTGTGTCACTCAGACATTTTTGTATAAGAAATGATTTTGGATTTATCCTAATTTACACGAAAAAATATATAAAATAGTAAATTATAATGTATGAGCACCTTCTATTATACACTTTTTGACTTTAAAGGGCTGTAACTGAAAAACGGTTGAAGATATATGAATGCGGTTCGAAAATTTGAGTTACTCAGGCATTTTTATATAAAAACTGATTTTGATTTTATCCAAATTTACACGAAAAAATATATTAAACAACAAATTATAATGTTTGATCAGCATCAATTATACATGTTTTTACTTTGAAGGGCTGTAACTCAAAAACAGTTGAAGATTTGTAAATGCGGTTCGAAAATTTGTGTCATTCAGACATTTTTGTGTAAGAAATGATTTTGGCTTTATCCTAATTTACACGAAAAAAAATATAAAACAGCAAATTATAATGTATGAGCACCTTCTATTATACACTTTTTGACTTCAAAGGGCTGTAACTGGAAAACGGTTGAAGATATGTGAATGCGGTTCGAAAATTTGAGTTATTCAGGCATTTTTATATAAAAACTGATTTTGATTTTATCCAAATTTACACGAAAAAATATATTAAACAACAAATTATAATGTTTGAACACCATAAATTATACATGTTTTTACTTTGAAGGGCTGTAACTCAAAAACAGTTGAAGATTTGTAAATGCGGTTCGAAAATTTGTGTCACGCAGACATTTTTGTATAAGAAATGATTTTGGATGTATCGTAATTTACACGAAAAATATATCAAATAGTAAATTATAATGTATGAGCACCTTCTATTATACACTTTTTGACTTTTAAAGGACTGTAACTCGAAAACAGTTGAAGATATGTGAATGCGGTTTGAAAAATTGAGTTGCTAAGATATTTTTGTATAGGAGCTGATTTTGATTTTATCAAAATTTATTTATTTATTTATTCCACATCCCAACAGAATACAATATTCCAATTACAGGGAATACAAAGATAATTTGGACATATATCTTATATAAAAAAAACTATTACGCCATAAACAGTTTTTGGAAGTATAATAATTGCAGCTATCACTCAAGCACACCCACTACTAGCAATAATATTTCTTTAAAACCACAAACATAAATATTAAAGCACTTTACAGTGCAATCATTGCATTGTAAACCAACTTAAGACACCTTCTTCAGGTCAACACTCAACAACAATAATAATAATCCATCCTGTGGGTGTCACGTCGAGTACAACGCGCCACCCCCTCACTCACTTACAAACACACAACAATTTCATTGCACAACGTTTTACAACGCTCTTGCCCATTTAGGGAACGCATCCATCCTATAACTTTTATTGCCATTACCAGAGCCCGGCTATTAATTATTAATGCGTGCCTTACCGCCGAGGAAAGACGTATGCCTTCCTCGCCCACAAGAGGTGAAACCTCAGCGTGCGTATCAGGTGTACTCGGCGGCGGCGGCGGTGATGGCGCTTATCGCCGTTTCGAAATGTAAACACCCACGCGCAGAGTTATACAAATCCGTCCATAAAAAGCATAATCTAAACCTGGTAATCTGCCCCGAAACGCAAACAAACACGATGATTTGTTTAGGAAATAAAGAAAAAAATGTATACGGTGATGATTAACGCTTGTGTTTACTGAGGTTGGTTGGTTGAAAAACACGTTTTGTTAGTTAGGAGAGTCTAGAAATGGGGGGATTTAACACCAGCTTAAATAAACTATGGATGTGTTTTCGACTATAAAAAATAAATTAAGCAATCGCATGTCTATTTAGTTTATTTGATTTGACTTTTAAATCAATCATGTTGATGGTTCAAATTCTCAAATTCAAATTAGTTAGTAATTTTATATGCAAGTCATTTTATATTCTTCAGAATGAATCGGTATATTGTAAAACATTATTATACAATGACACTCACATGTGTTTTTTTTTCATACTATTGTTTTATATTTCGCCTTCATATTATTCTTATTTATGATTGAAATTGCAATTAATTTCTAATGTGTTTTTAAAATCTTTTTGCTGGACCGTAATTAAGGGACAACAATGGCCCAGACAGAAAGGAAAGATCGAAATAATTTCTATTAAATTTAAAAAAAAAAATTCAACTTTTTGGTGGGCGCACGCCCTGCCCGTCTCAGAAAAAAACAAGCAAAATCACACACACACATATACATGTGTGAATCCACCCTTAGCATTCTACATATCTAGATTTCGATCTTATTATTAGATTTATCTTATTTTTATTTCCCGGTGATCCTGATGGCATGAGCATATTGACGTGTTATTACCATATGGGTGTGCATTGCTAATTGATGTGGTGCCGCCAGATGGCGTTTAATTTTCCTCCTAGGGGGTTAGTTGTATCATTTTTGTATATAACCAGTCGAGATATTGTGTGAATTCATCCTCACTAGCTGAGCTACACTGATGAGATCTAATAAGGTCGAAATCTAGATATGTAGATTGCTAAGAGGTCGATTCACACTTGTATATATTTCGTGTGTACTTTTTACAGCTTGGCAGAACGCCACACACATAAATGGTAGCAAATCACAAAAATGGCTGATTTATTTTACTAATGTGTGTCAGATGACATTTGACTTAGTTTTAGTATTGTCGCAATACTATTTCCCAGAAAGGTGCGTTACAAAGTAAATATTACAGCATTGTATATTTAGTTATATTTAATAGACAGAAATAGACATTATAAAAACAAAATAAACAATACCTTCCTTTACATCAGTGATGTATTCGGAAAGTAAATATAAACGTGATCCCTCTCTTCAAGATTTTACTTTTCATGATAATACAAATTCGATGTAGCACTCTGCTGTATCGTAACTAACAACCCTCCGATAATTATCAGGGCGCACGCTACCCGAGCACACACAAGGGCGCCCTTTTGGCATGTAAATCGTCCTTAATTTCGCCCCCGGGTCGCGATCATTTTAATCCCACCCGCCTCTTAATTTCTGCCGCCCAGGCCGCAAACTCACCGCATTTTTATTGCACACCCTTAACCCGGGAACAACTTCACCTGTAAAAGTTTCCGCCCATCCCCTCTCGGTATATGGTCGTAAAGAGAAACTTTTCCATGCCGTTTTTAACCCAGATAATCATGAGAGTGCAGCGCCAGAAAGGAAAATATATAAATTGCAGAGATGTACACACCACCGCTGCCAGTAAATAATAGAATGAAATGATCCTTTAGTTGTAGTTGGTACCGAATTTTAAGACGATAAGACTGGCTACTTCCCGCACTAGTGCGGGAAGTAGTATTTCCCGCACCCAAATCAAGGCGGGAAATTACTTGTCTTAGTACAAAAACATATTTTTCGACTCTTTCATTTTCTTTTCGATGTGGATATTACCATTTTAGCCAGTAGAGACACTTTCCTACTGTAATGTAATAAAAATCGTAAGATAATTTATCCGACAGTATTAAATCACGTTTTATTTTTCCCTGCGGTATCTTTTCGCGCGACCTTGATCTCGTTTCTTTCTTCCGCACCCCCTTACCTAAGTAATCGATTCATCCCCGGCCACCGTGCGCTGCTTGGCGCGGGGTGGTCTCGCAAAAATCGCTCGCCTGTTTATCTCGTGTACGCGCATTTTATTGCATAATCGATACACAATGGAGGAATAACAAAATTAATGACTACAATCATTACTATGTATATACACGTACTATACCAACACCACCGATAGTATATACAGATGGTGTTGACTATACACGTACTATAATTAATAGTTCCTTTTTCTCGAAGTTTAATATTAGTACAAAGGGGTTGCGAAAGCAATACTATTTGATACTATTGCGGTGTGTAAACCGGGTTCTTGAAATTCGCCCACCCGCATTTGCTTCGCCAATAAGAAGAGCATTTATTAATTCATTATATTAAAATAAATTATTATTTTAATTATTAAATATAATAAATAAACAACTTTTTGGAAACCTGTCCGAAAATAGTAGTTACATTCTCTTCGTATGTTTCTAAGTTGTTCAGTAAATGGATATAATTCTGTAGAGCAATAAATCTATTATTATTATTATTATGAAAAGCTCTTAACAAAAACATCATTCTAAATCAGTGAAATCAATCACGATATCGCGAGATTCTTAAAGTGTAAATTTTACGAATGCATACAATTAAAATAATTTTGTATGTTAAATAAATCCTGTTATGAAAAGGAAAGAGGAATGATCTGCCGCCACACTTTTGAATTATCGAAATTATACCGTGCAGAATAATAAGTTGAGAATCACTGATTTTCATATTTTTCCGCATGTGCATTATATGTGAAGATTATTATGGCCCCATTAAAAAATGCAGCTGTATTTTAGTTACGAGTCACTTACTTTGTAATGTTGTGGCCGTCGAATTGAGCAGCCCCTGCAGCGAACGCGAATTGTGCCGCAGCATCGTCGCGAACACTTCCTGTCCCTGTTTTCTCAGCACTGCCTCGGCATCCGGGCCGCAGCATTGCCCAGCACAAATATTTCCTACAAAGAGAAGAAAAAGTAAATTAGTTATATTGTAAATAATGTATACAATCCAACTTCGAGGTTTCTAGATATTTAGTACAGTCTTTTTAAAATATAAACTTGTGGTAAAAAGTCCACAAGTTAGTATAAATCTGTATAATACTAAATTCTTGGAGAATAAAGTTTATTATTATTATTAAAATACAAAAAATTGCACTGCTAGGCACCGCATATATACTACGAAAAGTCATTGAACAGACATTCTAAGCTTTTAGGTAGAAAGCCGGATCTGTCTGTGTCGACCGAGCCTAATCCTAAAAAGATGTAAGAGATAGGTGAATGTTTCATTTCTTTGAGGAAGTGTATATAAATCAATAATAATAATAATAATAATAATAATAATTGTGATATAATTGATGAAAATGGAGATTTTCTGAAGTAGCAAGTCTTAACACTCACATACATATACACTAATAAATGCCAGAAGGACCCCAAGGTTAGTTACTAATATAACAAATACAGTAACTACTATTACTGTTTTTAATTCTAAACCATCTATAATTTACGAGCGGAATCAAACCGTTAGAAATTTCGATTCATAGCTAGCATGAAACGCAGAATGGTATTATCGCAACGCGCTGTGTGTTTAATTAATCAACGGATTTTCCATAACAAAAATTGCAGGGGAATAAAAACTGTAAAACCATGATCGGATTATGCAAATGTAATCCGAAAAAACTGGTGATAAATCAGCTCACTTTCAATATGGACACAGTAACAGTACAAATTTACAAAAAAAAATAACAATCAAATGAACAAATCCATAAATGTACAAGAAAAATACAATAAACATCAAAGCTAGAAATAGAGACGATAAATAAAAATAAAGCAAATACTTTTCTACTTCTACTTGACTAATTGTCACACAAAAGAATTGCATGTGTGCTATTATCTTTGAAAAGTCTGATACCAGTTATCTGTTTTTAGCTTAATAATAGCTTAATATTTCTCAATTAGTAAGCTCAGAGTTATGAAAAGCTTCTCATGAATAATTTTATTTATGTATTATTATGTTGATAATTTATAAAATTGCTATTAATCGTACCTATATAGGATTTTTATTTTTATATAGCAAAATTATTAAGATGAGACTAATAAAAATAGCAAAAAAGTAACCGCTCAAACTTATGTGGGCTGTTTAAAAAATTGTAAAAAATCGTAGCTATTATTTTTGAAATTTCTAATAATAGTTATGTGTTACTAGCTTAATTAGCTACAGAATCAGATATAATATGTTTATATAGCTAACTTATTAAGATCAGAATAATGAAATGCGTTAAAAAGTAACCTCTCAAACTTCTGTGGGGTGTTTTAAAAATTGCAAAAAATCGTAGTTATTATTTTTGAAAATTCTAATGACGGTTATGTGTTACTGGATTAAATAGCTACGAAATGAGATATAATATGTTTATATAGCTGAATTATTAAGATCATAATAATGAAAAACATAAAAAAGTAACATCTGAAACTTATGTGGGGTGTTTAAAAAATTAAAAAAAAAAACTTAATTATAATTTTTGAAAATTCTAATGACAGCTATGTGCTACTAGCTAAATTAGCTACAAAACAAGATATAATATTTTTATATAGCTAAATTATTAAGATGAGAATAATGAAAATCGCAAAAAGTAACCTCTCAAACTTATGTAGGCTGTTTAAAAAATTGTTAAAAATCGTAGCTATTATTTTGGAAAATTCTAATAACAGTTATGTGTTACTAAATTAATTAGCTACAAAATGAGATATAACATGTGTATATAGCTAAATTATTAAGATCGAAATAATGAAATGCGTAAAAAAGTAACCTATCAAACTTCTGTGGGGTGTTTTAAAAATTGCAAAAAATCGTAGTTATTATTTTTGAAAATTCTAATGACAGTTATATGTTACCGAATTAAATAGCTACGAAATGAGATATAATATGTTTATATAGCTGAATTATTAAGATCAGAATAATGAAAAACATAAAAAAGTAACATCTGAAACTTATGTGGGATGTTTAAAAAATTAAAAAAAAACTTAATTATAATTTTTGAAAATTCTACTGACAGCTATGTGCTACTAGCTAAATTAGCTACAAAACGCGATATAACATTTTTATATAGCTAAATTTTTAATATGAGAATAATGAAAATCGCAAAAAAGTAACCTCTCAAACTTATGTAGGCTGTTTAAAAAATTGTTACAAATTGTAGCTATTATTTTGGAAAATTCTAATAACAGTTATGTGTTACTAACTTAATTAGCTACAAAATGAGATATAACATGTTTATATAGCTAAATTATTAAGATCGGAATAATAAAATGCGTAAAAAAGTAACCTCTCAAACTTCTGTGGGGTGTTTTAAAAATTGCAAAAAATCGTAGTTATTATTATTGAAAATTGTAATGACAGTTATGTGTTACTGGATTAAATAGCTACGAAATGAGATATAATATGTTTATATAGCTGAATTATTAAGATCAGAATAATGAAAAACATAAAAAAGTAACATCTCAAACTTATGTGGGGTGTTTAAAAAATTAAAAAAAAACTTAATTATAATTTTTGAAAATTCTACTGACAGCTATGTGCTACTAGCTAAATTAGCTACAAAACGAGATATAATATTTTTATATAGCTAAATTTTAAGATGAGAATAATGAAAATCGCAAAAAAGTAACCTCTCAAACTTACGTAAGCTGTTTAAAAAATTGTTAAAAATCGTAGCTATTATTTTGGAAAATTCTAATAACAGTTATGTGTTATTAACTTAATTAGCTACAAAATGAGATATAACATGTTTATATAGCTAAATTATTAAGATCGGAATAATGAAATGCATAAAAAAGTAACCTCTCAAACTTCTCTGTGGGCGTTTTAAAAATTGCAAAAAATCGTAGTTATTATTTCTGAAAATTGTAATGACAGTTATGTCTTACTGGATTCATTAGCTACGAAATAAAATATAATATGTTTATATAGCAGAAATATTAAGATCAGAATAATGAAAAACATAAAAAAGTAACATCTCAAACTTATGTGGGGTGTTTAAAAAATTAAAAAAAAACTTAATTATAATTTTTGAAAATTCTACTGACAGTTATGTGCTACTAGCTAAATTAGCTACAAAACGAGATATAATATTTTTATATAGCTAAATTTTAAGATGAGAATAATGAAAATCGCAAAAAAGTAACCTCTCAAACTTACGTAGGCTGTTTAAAAAATTGTTAAAAATCGTAGCTATTATTTTGGAAAATTCTAATAACAGTTATGTGTTATTAACTTAATTAGCTACAAAATGAGATATAACATGTTTATATAGCTAAATTATTAAGATCGGAATAATGAAATGCGTAAAAAAGTAACCTCTCAAACTTCTCTGTGGGCGTTTTAAAAATTGCAAAAAATCGTAGTTATTATTTCTGAAAATTGTAATGACAGTTATGTCTTACTGGATTCATTAGCTACGAAATAAAATATAATATGTTTATATAGCAGAAATATTAAGATCAGAATAATGAAAAACATAAAAAAGTAACATCTCAAACTTATGTGGGGTGTTTAAAAAATTTAAAAAAAACTTAAATATAATTTTTGAAAATTCTAATGACAGCTATGTGCTACTAGCTAAATTAGATACAAAACAAAATATAATATTTTTATATAGCTAAATTATTAAGATGAGAATAATGAATATCGCAAAAAAGTAACCTCTCAAACTTATGTGGGCTGTTTAAAAAATTGTAAAAAATCGTAGCTATTATTTTTGAAATTTCTAATAACAGTTTTGTGTTACTAACTTAATTAGCTACAAAATGAGATGTAATATGTTTATTTGGGTTATCTAACTATTTTTCTAAGTTTGCAAAACATCAACAGCATTTTCTCGTCATCAAATAAACTCAGTCAAGATTGATTTACAAAAAAAAAATGAAGTCACATATAAAAAACAGTTATTCTGTTATGAAACTTTATTTTATATCCTCTGTTTTTTTTTTGACAAACAACCTATTGATGCTCCCGCAGGCATTCACATCGCGCGATCATATTTTCTCGTTGTTTTTTTTTTCTGTGGCGGGGTTGGTTGCACGAGATAAATCTCCATAACGTGCGCGGCGGGCGGAAAACGCGCGATCGTCCGTGCCACATTTGCGAAATTTATGCCACCGTTCGGTCGTCCGGGGGTTGGAGCGGTGGCGGTGGTAACACACACACACACACCCAAAAAAAAGGAACAAACGTGTGAAAACCGCGGGCGTAATTTTATTATACGAATGCGGCGAGGAAACTCGGCAACAGCTGCGTTAATTCAGTTTTATTGTATTTGTGTCAGCGAACGATGAAATATGGGGGATGGGGAATACGGAAAGTTCATTCTGATAAGATGATTCGATTAATGGGAGCGTGGAGAATGTTCTATGGACTAAAATGTTTAACATCTATAAGTAGTAACATAAAAAAGCTTTAATTCACGGGTTATATAAATATCACGAGAAATTATATTGGTTTAATTAGATACTAGAGACAAAAAAACAACACTTGGTACAAGAGAAAGCCCATGAGTCAGATGGAAGGACAGGATAGAAGTCTTAAAAGCAAGATATCGGATGGTAGCTGCTGAAATCAATCCAAAAGATCCAATTAGAAGGTGATTGTCAACGAAACCAAAGCTCATCGTGGGCTGTAGTGCTAAGGTAAGAAAAAGTTACATATTTTTATTATCTTTTTCAAAAGTTTATATAACCCGTGCATTAAAGCTTATACTTTTGAAAAAGATAATAAAAATATATAACTTTGCTGGAATATTGTTATATAGCATTAAATAAGTAACATCATTCTATTTAGACATGCAAATCATTTAATTTACGGCACCTCTACTAATTTATAACCAAAAAAAATCATCCAATTAAATCAAAACATTAAATTAATTGGTGCATTTAATTTTTAAACTGTTCGCACGACCTCTCAACTGCATTTTTTGCGCTTCTCCCGCGAGTTGTAAGGGAATAATTAGCAGCAGCTGCTGCTTTCGGGGACAGCGTACGTCAATGGGGCCCTAATTGCGCGGATTGAATTTTTAATTAACGCGCCATCTCAATTAACAAAAGCGGCTGCATTTTAACACGAGCCAGTGCATTATTCAGCACCGACAGGACAAGGCGCATGTTTAATTCGTTCGCAGTTACTGTATTCCAAAATTCTGTATTAATGACGACCCAGTTTACACTGAAAATAAATCGGAGAAGTCCAACAGAATCTGTTATTATATTATTTTTATGTTTTATAAATATGTTTTATTTATTTCTATAACGTCTTCTTGTTACCTGTAAATAATACAGCTACTGGTACTCAGGTCCAGGAGTGCCAGTAGCTGTATTATTTACAGGTAACAAGAAGGCGATATAAAAATAAATAAAACTACAGTCATTTCTTGTGTTTACAGAGAGTAGTCGCCAATTTTCCTTTATCCTTCCAGCTTTAGCACTTTATTGATAATAAATACTCTTTTGTACCGTGTCGCGTAGGATGATATCTAGGAGATTATATGAATTATTAGTATTATACGAGTCGAGTTTTTTTATGTTATCTAACTAGCTTCCCGGGGCAGAATGTCTTATTGACCTCCTGGACGTCTTTGCAGATTCCCCACCTCAAGCAAAAAAAAATTAAAAACATATGTTACCCCAATCGTTATGCAACATAATCATGCCATCAGGATCACTGAGTAGTGCCCTAGTGGAGTGGCAAGTGCAGGGGAGGAAGAAGCATATGGAGTGGCAAATGCATGGGAGAATAAGCATGTGGAGTGGCAAATGCAGGGGAGAATGAATCATGTGGAGTGGCAAATGCAGGGGAGGAGTTTTTTATGTTATCTAACTAGCTTCCCGGGGCAGAATGTCTTATTGACCTCCTGGACGTCTTTGCAGATTCCCCACCTCAAGCAAAACAAAATTAATCCCCAATCATTATGCAACATAATCATGCCATCAGGATCACTGAGTAGTGCCCTCTATTAGAATAATATTTCAACAGAGTGTTTGAGATATCGGCAGAAAGTCAATCTTATAAAATATATAAATGTGTATTCACCTATTAGGAATCTACATATATAGATTTGTTCCCCCGGTTTCTCCAACGAATCTTAAATCTCGTCTTATATAAGCTTCTCTTATATAAACTCGTCTTATAAATAACCAGGTCTTTTTATTTATTTTACTTTGTTGCACCAAACATATGTAGATCTTACTTAGTCTTACAATGTAAGCCCGTCTTATCGTTTTAAGATCCGATTTTTGATTGGTGCAACACTTTAAGGCCGTTTTAAACTAGTTAAGATTCGTTGGAGAAACCGGGCGTTAGAGTTAATCAGTGTAGCTCCGCTAGTGGGGATGAATTCACAAAAATCTCCATTTACCACGCCAGACTTTGTCTCTAGAGAGAAAGTTGAATTATTTTGTATATAATCACTAGATATATTGTGTGAACTATTTGTTTTTATATCTAGGTAGATAACATAAAAAAACCAATTATCTCATGTCATCCTTGGATGTTTATTCTAAACCTTTGTAATTCTTTCAAGGCTCTCTAATGATTAAAATTTGATTTACATGTATAAAAAAAACCGAAGGTTTTCGCCGGGCAAATAACTAGATCTCCCGCCTCTATATTTTTTGGTATGCATTATTTCCCATTTCCGTCGCCCCCAGCGTCCCATATTCCGCCGCCGCCGCCCCCGTGCAGCATTTATAAGGATTTATGTAGCGCGCCCCGCTCGGATGTTTCTTTCCGCGAACTTTTCGGCGTCGTCCCCGCGCGAAATCGATAAGAGCGGCGCCGCGACGCCGGGCCAACCGCCCCCACGGGCCCGGACCCTTATTTGTTACAAATTTCAGCCAGAACGCGTAACCTACATCCTCAAGGTTTTTGTAGCTTAATACGTCCTTTTCTCGTAAATATATGGATATAATGGGGCCGCTGTATATTAACTTTAACGTACTATTTATGAAATTAATTTTAGAAATTTATAAATAGCAACATATGAAATTTTCAAACCTAAATAATGCACATTAAAGTACTAAAGGTGCTAAAAAATATATAGAAATAAACAAATAAGAACATTTGATACATAATTTCAATTGTGTGGAGGAAGAGCTGAGCGGAATTGGAAGTTTAGGAACTTAGGTCAGGGAGAGAATGAGGGGTGTTGTATGCCACACAACACCACTCATTCTCTCCCTCACCTAAGTTCCTAAACTTCCAATTCCGCTCAGCTCTTCCTCCATTCAATTGAAATTATGTATCAAATTTTCTTATTTGTTTAAAGGCAGATGAGAATGTCTGATAGTTCCTACAACTCTGGTTATGTGGAGTGGCAAGTTCAAGGGAGGATGAAGCATGTGGAGTAGCAAGTGCATGGGAGGATGAAGCATGTGGAGTGGCAAGTGCAGGGGAGAATGGAGCATGTGGAGTGGCAAGTGCAGGGGAGGATGAAGCATGTGGAGTGGCAAGTGCAGGGGAGGATGAAGCATGTGGAGTGGCAAGTGCAGGGGAGGATAAAGAATGTGGAGTGGCAAGTACAGGGGAGGATGAAGCATGTGGAGTGGCAAGTGCAGGGGAGGATGCAGCATGTGGAGTGGCAAGTGAAGGGGAGGACGAAGCATGTGGAGTGGCAAGTGCAGGGGAGGATGCAGCATGTGGAGTGGCAAGTGCAGGGGAGGATGAAGCTTAGAGGACAAAGAGTCTGCAGTGCAAGAGCGAGATGCTGTTCGGAAGACATACATACGAAGCAAACTATGGGTGGGGCAAGTATACACTGCGTGTGTACTGTGTAGCAAGGAACGCATGTATGAAACAAATTAAACGAATCTTTCGAATCACACCAATTCTAAATAAGTTCCTATTTTTGTTATAATCCTAAACAAATTCGCAACACAAATAGCACTTTGAAACTTATAAAATAAATAAAATAATAAAAAAATATTGGATTGTTAAGGCGTCTACTTTGTGATAATGTGTGAAGAGTGATAAAAAACAAGTAACAAGTAAAAAATCGTTTTATTTATCCTTTAATAAAAAAATAGTAAAATTATTTAATAATCAGTCTACCTTATGATTTCCCTTTATTCATTATGAATTGTAGCAATTCCCTCACCCAGTTAATTGGTAACTCGATTTATTAAAGTTCATTATTTCACTCATTAAATACGTTTAACATTTCACAACAGTCGGCCCAAAATTAAACTACAGCAATCGAACGCGACGGACTGCTCACTACTGACTCATGTTGCTGTGTCATTGCAGAGTTCAACAAAACAATTTTTTGCTAAGCTCTGACCGGCACAGGTGTGCAAAAAACGAGCTATTTTTACGCGCTTATCTATAAACGAGTATGCAAGCAAATACTATTATAACGTCGATTTTATTTACGTCTTCAGTAATATTCGAGCAATATGATTCCAACCTAGCCGACGACGACACAACTACGTCATATTGTATAATATTAATAGTTATGGGTATGGTATGGGCACCACATGACTTTCTGAATTACATCAAGATTTTTTTACATTTTTTACTTGTTTTAAAACTTTTTTGACATTTTTGACATTTTGACTTATTACATGTTACACCTATAATGTTTCTATGAACATGAACATGACTTTCTGAATTACATAAAGATTTTTTGACATTTTGTACTTTTTTCTTAACTTCTTTGACATTTTTTACATTTTGACATATTACATGTTACACCTACAATGTTTCATTATTAAAAAGTATATTAATATTATTCATTATTATTTGTTCTTTTCATTTTCTTAAACGGGTAATAAGGAGTCTACATTATATTATTACTGCCCCTACTATACTCTATGCAACTCATATTATTTTATTGATTACATAATTTCCATTGATTTTTCTTCACTCTGAAATTGTCAATTGTCGCAGCTTACGGGGTCGCGCCCCCGCAATCAGGGCCGAGCACGCGCGCACGTTGCGAGGCCGTGGGACAAACAGAGCCTCTAATTAAACACATTACGGGGCGGATCTGTCATGCTTTAATTAATTAAAGGGCTCGTCCCCCCCTAATTGAATTGCGCGCGCGAGGGACCACCACGGGGGGACTGGGGCGGCCTCTGAGGAGGCTGAAGAGGCATCCGCGGTTCCCCCCGCCTGTTGATTTACTTATCATGATTAATTACGCACTAATCCCGCATTGCTAATTACCGTTTTAAAAAAATCGCAATGTGAATACAAACAGAATTATATCAAATAGTGTTGTTCTTACAAACAAGCAGTACATTGCTAATAGGCGCTTTCGTTTAGCATGGTTTAGCATTATTAGTCGCCCCGTGGCGTGCACAAATAGTGTTGTTCTTACAGACAAACAGTACATTGCTAATAGGCGCTTTCGTTTAGCATTGTTTAGCATTACTAGTCGCCCCGTGGCGTGCACAAATAGTGTTGTTCTTACAGACAAACATTACATTGCTAATAGGCGTTTTCGTTTAGCATGGTTTAGCATTACTAGTCGCCCCGTGGCGTGCACAAATAGTGTTGTTCTTACAGACAAACAGTACATTGCTAATAGGCGCTTTCGTTTAGCATGGTTTAGCATTACTAGTCGCCCCGCGGCGTGCAGTAACGCGATTGTAGGGCCGAGGTAGAATTGTGCTTATCGGAAGCGGCAAAACAAGAAACAAAAATCCCGTATCATCCCAGAGTGATAAACGAAAGGCGCTAATATTATACCCGGAGTAATAGTTATTTTCAACGGAATATCTTCAAAAACAGCCGTGCTCCCTTTTGCGAAGTTGCCATAATTTCCGGCTATTGTCTCACTTTGCATACAGCCTTGTTGATAAATTGGCCCCTCCGCTTAATGCCGTCGCGGAATTTGTAGAATCATCGGGAATAATGCGCGGGGCGCGCCGCAGTTATTCGGAGTAGGGCTTTGATTAATCGCGCATAACGACCGGGCGGCTTAATGGAACGGGGGGATTATCGGGAAGGGAAAATATTGCCGGCGGCAAGGCCGCGAGGTCGTTAAGGACATCGCGGGCCGGAAAATTGGTTTATTTATAAGGCCCAACTGGGATAAGACTACAATTAGGGTTAATAATCCTTGTTTTTATACAGACTTCATTAGTTAGGTAAGCGAGATTATATACCGAGATTAGATACAGAGATTAGATACCGAGATTAGATAACGAGATTGGATACAGAGATTAGATACCGAGATTAGATACCGAGATTAGATACAGAGATTAGATACCGAGATTAGATACAGATATTAGATACAGAGATTAGATACCGAGATTGGATACAGAGATTAGATACAGAAGTTAGATACCGATATTAGATACCGAGATTGGATACAGAGATTAGATAAAGAGATACCGAGATTATTTATTATATAACTGTACGTGTTATTTTTGTAATAAATAAAATGTGAGGGTATTTAAATATAGACTTTTTGATTAAAACTTTTTTTGTTACTTAAAAGCTATGAAAACATTTTTTGGCATGTTATTGAGAAAGGGCTTGAACTGGACATGATATGCCCTTTCATTGTCTAGTAACTAAAGGTTGTTTTAGACAAGACAATTTCTGTAATATGGAATTTGTCTAACACAAGATCTCGATGAAGACACAAAAATCAACACCATCAGAATAGAGATAGTAAGGTCTCATCATTATTTATGAAGATGAAGAAACTCATTTGCACGTCTCGACAGACGTGTCAATAAAAATCAGGCTTCGGATGCTGAAATGTTACACATATTCAACACTGTTATATGGCACTGAAGCATGAAAATGTACACACAATCAATATCAATTCGAGGTCTTTGAAATGCGGGCATTTCGACGCATATCATGGACATAACAAACGAAGAAGTGTTCAGACGTATAGGAACTGAAAGCGACATTCTAAAGATAATAAAGGCCAGGAAAACATCATACCTTGGACACGTAATGAAAAACTGGAAATATGCATCAACGCAACTAATAATGTAGGAAAGAATAGACGGCTAAGACATAAGAAAAAACTTTTCTAGCTGCGGTACATGAGAAACTGGACGGTACGGACAGTATCCTAGTTATTCCATAATTCCCAGGACGAAGAAGGATTTGCCAAAATAGCCACTATTTTGGCATATCCTTCTCCGTCCTGATAGTTATGGAATAACTAGGACCATAATCTCCAATAAAGGAAAGCCTAACGTTAAGTAGAAAAAGTATACAATTTAAGTACTTTTTTCTTCAAAATAAAATCAAATTTATTAGTTCATGCTGATTAACAAGATCTCAGGATGTATTTGTTTAAAACTGACCTTTATAGATAGTATTTATACATATAATCAGATGCTGGACAGAATGGGAAGATACCTAGATAGGAGAGGGCTAGTGGTTAATGTAGAGAAGACTAAATGGATGATGTTTAGAAATAGGAGTAGAAGAGGTAGAGTGGAAGAGCTGAAATGGAAGGGAAATATGATTGAGAGAGTGAATGTCTTTAAATATCTGGGGTTTTGGTTTGACAGCGGATGAGGATTTAGGGTGCATGTGGAATGTATGCAGGCGAAAGCGAGAATGGCTTGAGGGATAGCGAGAAGAAAATGAGAGGTAACCTCGTAATGACGTAAGATCTGGGATGCGTGTGTTAAACCGATACTGTTTTATGGAGTGGAAGTGTGGGGATTGCGTGAGTGGGATGTGATAGAGACAGAGAGCAAGGTTTGTTCCTGTAGAGTCTGCTAGGTCTCGAAAGGTCGACACCGAGAGCAGTGCTGTTGCAGGAGACGAACCGTATGAGTATGTGGTGGGAGTCGTGTGTGAGGGTGGTGAAGTTTGAAGAAAGATTGCAGGAATTGGGTGAGGAAAGACTGGTGCGGGAGGTATGGATGAGGTGTAAGAGTAGGACGGAGAGTGGATGGAGAAAGGATGTATGAACGAGTGGGTATGTCTGAGGTATGGGTAGAGGAGAAGTTGAGAGAAATGGGAAGCCTAGGAACTGAGGTAAGAGAGAGATTGGGGGATATTGAGTAGCAAGAAAGGCAGGTGAGAATGACTGAGAGCTCCTACAACCCTGGCTACGTAGAGTGGCAAGTGCTTGGGGAACTCCCGAGTTACTTAGCCAGGGGTGAGTGGAGCAGGGAGGACCAAGTATGCATGGCGAGAGCGTGGTGTGGGTCAGACGAGAGAGGGAGGAAAGTGAGGATGGGTCTGGGATATACCGCGTGTGCGCTGTGTAGTAAGGGAAGCGACACATGGTGGCACCTTAGCGAAGAATGTGAGGGTGTGAAAGCAGAGTGGGTGGGAGACTGCAGAAAGCTGAATGAATGGTTAAGCGAGGATGGGGAAGGTGTGACAATCTGCAGGAGGCTGACGTGGGAGAGGAAAGTGGCGAGGGCAGAGAGAGTGGTTATGTATAATGTTAATTTGTAATTTTTGAGTGTTATTTTTATTTCTATTTGTATTTTTATGTATTTTTGCTGTGGTTGGGTATATTGAAGAGTTTTTTGTGAAGACAATGCCAATAAAGGTCCTTTTTTTATACATATAATAGTCGACAAATGAACTTGCAACCATTAATTTTACGTTAAAGATTAGAGATTGGTATTAAAAAGCCAATAACTCTATAACTACGTCTCCCTGCAAAAATTCGAGTATAAACTTGAAATTTTTATGAATCGAATTTATTCGTTTCGTTATTTTCGTGGTCGGGTGTGTGGCGAGCAACAAAAGGGGGGCCCCCGGTCATTCGCAGGGGGGGCTGCAAGTGACCGGTCCGGTTTCCGAGAGTGAGCAGCTCTCGATGCCGAGGCGGTTTCGGGGTGCCTTTTCATCCGCCGCCGCATAGCACTGACCTCTCGGCGCAACGGAATGGCCCTGATCAGCCGGTGAAAAAATACCGGCCAGACTCTTGGGTGCATTCCATCGACGTTATGCACCGCTCTGCATACCTACACATGCGGCTCCGAGACGCGGAGGCTCTTCCACCGTTTATATTATTGTATGGTATTGTATACCTGTGCAATAGTAACCTAATCAGAAAACTGCGGAGGGGTACGTTTATGTTGCAGCATAATCTAATATCTAACGTACTACAAAATCTATGCTTGTTATTAATATTTTGTTTGTTGAATGGATTGTCTATAATGGTATATATCTATAAATTCCACATCCTCAGGATTCTGTTAACCGTTATATTTCTTGTAATGTATAGGAATGAATAATACGTTAATTAAAATAAGATATATAAGTAAGTTGGGAACAATGTTTTAAGGATATGGAGTATATTATAAATAAACAGTTGTTACTTGAGACTCGACATAAATATATACCCCAATATGTACCCATGATTATATACATACTTTCACGTCATTGCACATTCAAAAATTGTCGAAATAAATTGATACTTCCATTAAAATTGGCAATTTAAAATTAAAAATCGACGTGTCAGAGCAATTTTTGCAAAAGATATAAATAAAGGTTTTATCGAATTTATACCATATTTTAGAGACACCCTAAAGTATGGAATAAATTCGATAAAACCTTTATTTATAATTTTTGCAAAAATTGCTCCTACACGTCGATTTTTAATTTTAAATTGCCAATTTTTAATGGAAGTGTCAATTTATTTCGACAATTTTTGAATGTGAACGTTATCGACAAGTTTTTAAAATGACTACCCCATTTTTTATTACATATTCTGAAAACGATTATTTTTCTGCAATCAGAGATGTATATTATGATATAGGTTACATAAAGAAATTTCCGAAATAAATCATGTCATGAGTGAAAAAACATGAAGCGCGAAATGATATTTAATTAAATTAATTAATATATTGAAAATTTATTTGTTCTTAGCTATCTTTCTTATAAGATCTCGTCAGTGTAGCTTAGCTAGTGAGGATGAATTCACACAATATCTCGAGTGGTTATATACAAACATGATACAACTAACCCCCTAGGAGGAAAGTTAAACGCCATCTGGTGGCACTACATCAATTATCAATATGGGTGTGCATTGCTAATTGATGTGGTGCCGCCAGATGGCGTTTAACTTAACTCCTAGGGGGTTAGTTGTAATATATTTAATAACGCTTTTATGGAATTAATTCCATACTTTAGGGACATCATAACTTATATTAGCGATTATCTACTATATTTTAATTCTAATGATATTATACACAATATTTTTTATTTGAATAAATTGCAGTGTGGTATTTCTCCCCCGGGCATCATTTTTTATTATATAAAGCACAGTAAAATTTGATCTTAAACTTTTTTCAATTTTATATCGTAAAAGTCACAGTTTTTTTTCTTCTGTTTCCTCTCTTTATTATTCAAATTGCCAGGTTGATTTTATTTTATCGACTGTTTGCGTTGGGGACGTGGAGACCCCCCTGCGGGCCGGATTTTTCGCGCGGATTATGCAAATGCCAGCGCGCATTTGAATACGGCGAAAATTGGGTCTGATGGTGGGCGAAGTGACTTTTTTATTGGCCGCTTAAATATAGCGCATGAAAAATGGCCCCTATCAGTGTAAAGGCATAAAAGTGGTATAACAGGAATTGAATAAGAATCCATGTAATATCCACTCGAAATAGTGAGAATTTATTTGAAAAATATTCAGTTTATTTATATAACCACGCGAAATACTTTTTGGAAATGCGAACGAGTGGAAATAATTTACAATGCGTGCAATATGAGAGGGAGGAAATATCCAAGAAATATCCCGCGTTGTCCTATACGAGGGTTGCTATTTATGTATTGGGAATGAATAACAAAAACCCGATAGTGTCGTGCTGCCCAATATAAAAGTCCGATCTGGCCCGAACACAATTTACCGCCAGGACATGGATTTTTGACAGATCGCTATGAATATAACGATTTAGAGGCGTTCGCTTTAATTGGTGTAAATTTGTGACTCATCGTTTCATGAAAAATGCTTGAAAATCATGGAAGAACCCAATGCTCGACAGTAGTTATGTTTTGGCATAGGTACAGAAGATGAAATATCTTGGAATTTGTCTAACACAAGATGATGGAGACACCGAAATCAACACCAGAATAGAGATAGCAAGGTCTCATCATCATTTATGAAGATAAAGAAACTCATCTGCTGTCAATATAAATCAGGCTTCGGATGCTGAAATGCTGAAATCTTTAGAATTTCTCTTTCAATTATGTATCTGTACACTTCTTCGTTTGTTATGTCCGTCGGAATGCCCACATTTCCAAGACCTTCAATTGATATTGATTGTGTGTACATGTTTATGTTTCAGTGCCATATAATAGTGTTGAATTACACATATTTTGACATTAATTTTTGAGTTAATTCTATTAGTTCAGCGCTATGGAACAATAATGATGAGACCTTGCTATCTCTATTCTGATGGTGTTGATTTTTGTGTCTTCGTCGAGATCTTGTGTTAGACAAATTCCATATTACAGAAATTGTCTTGTCTAAAACAACCTTTAGTTACTAGACAATGAAATGGCATATCATGTCCAGTTCAAGCCCTTTCTCAATAACATGCCAAAAAATGTTATAGCGAATGCGATCGGCCAAAAATCCCCCAGATCACAATACGATGACGACAAATGTTTTCCTTTACTGGATTGGTCGTCGTCCTCTTGTATACAGTTCTTGGGCATTGGTAGCAACATGATTAGAACATATTAGTTTTGAATTGACTAATCTAGCTACTTGAACTCTCAAACACTTTACACCACAAAACCCTGTAACTACAACTGAATTTTAGTCACGATTTACATCTAATGTCGTGCAATCCCTCCCAAACAGGATTTATTCCGTCCCACTTCTAAACTGCAATGCAAATGTACCAGTGCACGGATTCGCTAATAAAAGTGCTATTAAAATCCAAATCCGTGTCCGGCGGCACGTACGAATTGTCTGCCGCACGATAAAAGCAATGACATACATACATGTATCGCGGAAGCGCGTCGCCGCACCCGGCTAGTAATGTAATCCCCGCAAGCCCGCCCCCGAGCACGTCTTTGCTAAACGACGATCCCAATAAACAACGATACGTATAAACAACGATACGAATAAACGATTTCTAGCCAGAAAGATCCGAAAAAAATAATGCATTATTTTAATTACAACGTAATATATTTTCCAATAATTGCAATAAATATCTTTATTTTACTTGGTAAACATGTTGTTCTTCGTATAGTTTTTTTTTGTAGTTATTTATGCCGATTCGGGGAAGGAAAATTATGTATAAAAATAGAGTTGCATTTGCATAAAACATTCCGCTTCAAGGTTTGCATGCAAAAAAAATATGTTATATTGCGAGAATTTTAAAAAGGTATATAGATAGATAATGAGAAGCACGGGTCTATCAAGTTCTAAAAATTTTTTTTACTGTGTAATAGTTGAAATTATTGGCGTCGCGCAAATGAGAATGAAAAGAGTAATGCTCAACTTATTGTTAAGGGACGACATAACCAACGAGTGGATGCGGTTCAAAACCAATGTTGTTGAAATTCTTCATTATAGTCTTAAAACGCACCTTACACGGTCAATAATACTGTCAATCCTAGTACTGTCAATATATGCTTCAATCCTCCTTTTATATTTATCAAGTAATCAATTATCCGAATAAAGATCTGTATTCTCTTCATTACATCGTTACTATACCTTACACGATGAGTAATACTGGCAACATTTTAGAATAATGAACATTTTAAATATATTATCGTACAGTAATACTGTCATTATTCTAAAATATTGACAGTAATATTGATCGTGTAAGGTGTCTTTTAGAGTAATGCTCAATGTATTGTTAAGGGACGACAAAACCAACGAGTGGATGCGGTTCAAAACCAATGTTATTGATATTCTTCATTATAGTCTTTACGTTGTTAAACGTTTCAGCCGCTTGCATGTAGTTATAATTAAAAAGTAGGCTACAAAATAAAACAAACGCGCACCAAAATAATCTCGCTGAGTAAAAAAATTAAAACAACAGCATTTAATCGAGTCGGCCGCATATGTTTGTGCCCCAGTGCGTTTGATCCCAAAATAAATTTTGCGAGCGAACACGAGCGCTTGTGGCAAAACACAATTTTTTGTCAACGCAACACTGCAACAACAAACACGTCGATTTGTACGAAAAGCACTGTTGCGCCCGATATGAATAGCAAATTAATTTAGAGGCCACGCGCACGTTTTTTTTGCGCCTTATTTAAGCATGAGGAGCTTTATTTATCGACAAACTTTCGGGGTTTATCGCGACGCGCGCGTTATGGAAATTCGGACGGGAAGTGGAAAACTTTCCGCCCGGCCGGAGATAATTCATTAATCTTCATCGCCTCGATTTTTCGGGGGAGGCGGATTTAATAAAATTGAAAGCGTACGCCTTTGCGTTTTTGAGTTGCGAGCGACGGCGACACAAGCTTAGAGATTCGGGGGGTGTGTAGTAATCCTATTAGCCGTTTTCGTTTATCACTCTGGGCTGGTACGAGCTTATTTGCCGCTTCCGATGCGCACAATTCTACCTCGACCCTTACAACCGGCGGAGCACAACCGCAAGACCTGAGCGATACTGCACGCCACGGGGGCGACTAGCAATGCTAAACCATTCTAAACGAAAGCGCCTTAAACACAACTTAAGTAAATGTGTATAGATTGATTGGTAGGGGCCACCCGCCCATCCCACTTTTGCTTGCATAGTTATTTCCATAAGATAACACACTTTTTCAAGTAGTTTAACTAATTTAACCTTACTATGCATTATATTTCCATGGTATAACACTCTTTCTGGGATTTTTCAAACGTTGTGAAACATCTGCAACCAATGAAAAAAACTATGCGAGCAAAGGTGGGGTGGGCGGGTGTCCCCTACCAATCAAATTATACACATTCACTATCTCAAATGGCTTGAACTCTACATTACATTATTTCCTATATATTTTTTAAATTAAATCAAAATTACTAAATGAAATTAGTTGAATCATAAAAAGTTATGGATAAATAGTGTAATGCAGAGTTTAAGTCATTTGAAACAGTCAATGGGCATTGTTTGGTTGGTGGGGACCACCCACCCACCCCACCTTTGCTTGCATAGCTTTTTCATTAGATACAGACGTTTTATATTGTTGAAACCATTCCAGGGAGAGTGTTATACCATGGACATATAATGTGCATCAAGGTTACATTGGTTAAACTATTCGGAAAGTGTGTTATCCTATGTAAAAAACTATGCAAGCAAAGGTGGGGTGGGCGGGTGTCCCCTACCAACCAAACTATACACATTCACTATCCCAAGTGACTTGAACTCTGCACTATATTCTTTCTTTAGATATTTTTTAAATAAAGTCAAAATTAATAAATGAAATTAATTGAATCATAAAAAGTTATGGATAAATAGTGTAGTGCAGAGTTCAAACCATTTGAAATAGTGATGGGCATAGTTTGGTTGGTATACCTAAAACACGCGAGTCGTTTTAGGTATACTAGGCCAATATCTCATGAGAAGGAAAATCAACTCGCCAATTGAATAGGCCCTAAGAACATTAATCTATATGAAGACTCTCTTTGTTAGCCAGGACTTAAGCCTTCAGCTCCGCATCCGCATGATAAGATGCTGCATTTTCCCAGTGCTTCTCCGTGGTTTGGAACGCTCGATACTCAGCCCGTCACTTGATAAACGGATGGACGCATTTGAGATGTATATCTGGATAGTTCTGGATAGTTCTGGATAGTTGGCTGGAGGGTAGCACAGCTACAGACACTTAGGACTCGAAATGTGTGTGATGTATCTATATAGACGTATATCTTGGGCAGAAAGAAAATCCAACGAAGAAGTTCAAAATCCAATGTCATTGATTTAGTAGAATGGGTGCTACGAACAAAATGGCAGCGCTATACCGATCGAAGTTGAACCAAAAGAGTCTTGGAATTGAAAACAGAGAATGATTCAGAAGTAGTACTTGGATGGATGGAGAAAAAGAAAGAACTGCTGACCACTATCAAAGAACGGAAGTTCCAGTACGTACCGACACATAATGAGGGGAGAGTGCTATCAGACACTTCAGCTCATCATCGAGGATAAATGATCTGTGGGAAGAAGACAGAACTCGTAGCTTATAGACGTACGTCGATGGTATGAATGGACATCTATCGAAATTTTTCATAGTCAAGTAAGGAGACGGCGTCCTAAGAAGAAGATATGTCTCTTCAAGGATAAAAGGCTCTTCATTATTGACAATACTGAGAACAATGACATGACTGAGAAAATTTTAGATTACAAAATGTGTATGTTAATGATTTTTTGAACTCATCTCAGTGGCCAAGTGGTTATAGGCGTCGTCCATCTCGTACTGAGCATTGGGCAGGCTGAGTTCGAACCCGATCGAGACGAATTTTCGCGAGTCATTTCTCTCCTCTCAGTATAGCAACATACTTGTTACCATAGTAAACCACAGTCTAGAACTAGTTGAAAACTACTTGTATTTTGGGACATAATATAAAGCTTGGAAGAGAAAAACGAGACCAATAAAAGAATAGGCTTAACGTGGGCAGCATTTGGTAAATTCAGGTAAAAATGACAGTGGGCGGGACTTAAATGGATAAAATTTTGGATTTATTGGAGACCTAGAGAATCCGGAAGTGGCGTTGGCCGACCACACGCAAGATGGAGAGATGACATCCGGCGGCTTGCAGGTCAAAACTGGATACAAATGGCAGAGCACCGGACGATGTGGAAATAGATGGAGGAGAGTTGGCTAAAGGCTTTATCTTACTGGCATAATACAATCGACAACTTTTAAAAATATTATAGGCTGCATCCTGTTCTGTATTTAATTTATAAAAATCTTCGGATCAATGGGATCATTGTGAAAATGTTCGTCCTTGAAATCGATGATCGATGCGCCGGAACGGATTCAGCAAACCGCGGGCTATCCCCGTCACCGGCAGACCGTGTCGGTGCGGAACGCACAACAAATAAATTCGTTATGAATTGCGAAGGGTGATGTAACACTCGCACGGGCAAATATTTACGTTTGCAAATGCCAGGCGATAGGCGCAGGACGCTATAAATAACAATATTGTACGATATCGTGTGCAGTTAAAATCGACACAAGGGCAAATGAAGAGCGCAATATTAAATAGCTATCTCGGGAATTTGTTCCAATAATATATGTGTCTGCGGTTCGGATACCTTGAACATTTTTCTCCACAGAAAAGAAAAATGTTTATTCCAAAAACTATTCATTCTACACTGTATAAGAATTGCATAAAAACTACACTTTGTCAAATTAATATCTTATTTAATTTCAGCATAAACAGACCTTGCTAGATAAATTAAAATTGAGAAGAAAGTTATCTTCAGATTTTTACAAATATTAAAAACATACTACGCTGTATAAGAATTGTATAAAAACTAATCTTTGTCAAATTGATATCTTATTTAATTTCAGCATAAACAGACCTTGATAGATAAATTAAAATTGAGAAGAAAGTTATCTTCAGATTTTCTCAAATATTAAAAAAATACTACGCTGTATAAGAGTTGTATAAAAACTACACTTTGTCAAATTGATATCTTATTTAATTTCAGCATAAACAGACCTTGCTAGATAAATTAAAATTGAGAAGAAAGTTATCTTCAGATTTTCTCAAATATTAAAAAAATACTACGCTGTATAAGAGTTGTATAAAAACTACACTTTGTCACATTGATATCTTATTTAATTTCAGCATAAACAGACCTTGCTAGATAAATTAAAATTGAGAAGAAAGTTATCTTCAGATTTTCTCAAATATTCAAAAAATACTACGCTGTATAAGAATTGTATAAAAACTAGACTTTATCAAATTGATATCTTATTTAATTTCAGCATAAACAGACCTTGCTAGATAAATTAAAATTGAGAAGAAAGTTATCTTCAGATTTTTACAAATATTAAAAACATACTACGCTGTATAAGAATTGTATAAAAACTAATCTTTGTCAAATTGATATCTTATTTAATTTCAGCATAAACAGACCTTGATAGATAAATTAAAATTGAGAAGAAAGTTATCTTCAGATTTTCTCAAATATTAAAAAAATACTACGCTGTATAAGAGTTGTATAAAAACTACACTTTGTCAAATTGATATCTTATTTAATTTCAGCATAAACAGACCTTGCTAGATAAATTAAAATTGAGAAGAAAGTTATCTTCAGATTTTCTCAAATATTAAAAAAATACTACGCTGTATAAGAGTTGTATAAAAACTACACTTTGTCACATTGATATCTTATTTAATTTCAGCATAAACAGACCTTGCTAGATAAATTAAAATTGAGAAGAAAGTTATCTTCAGATTTTCTCAAATGTTAAAAAAATACTAGCTGTATAAGAATTGTGTAAAAACTACACTTTATCAAATTGATATCTTATTTAATTTCAGCATAAACAGACCTTGCCAGATAAATTAAATTTGAGAAGAAAGTTATCTCCAGATTTTCTCAAATATTAAAAAAATACTACGTTGTATAAAAGTTGTATAAAAACTACACTTTGTCAAATTGATATCTTATTTAATTTCAGCATAAACAGACTTAGAAGAAAGTTATTTCCAGATTTTCTCAAATATTAAACAAAATACTAGCTGAAATCATGTCGTTCAACAGGCGATGATTACAAAAAGGTCTTAATTGGGGTAACCAAACTATGCCCATTCACTATTTCAAGCGACTTGAACTGCAAAATGAGGTTTTAACCTAACAATTTCAAACGCTTTAATAGTTCTTGATGTTTAGGCCTTTAAATAATAACCATTTTTACTTCCCGAATAGAACACTGTTGTATAGCATTCTCATATTTATAAATACACATTTACAATGATACCGAATTTTAAGTTGGCAACACTGGCTACTTACCGCACTAGTGCGGGAAGTAGTATTTCCCGCACCCAAATCAATGCAGGAAATAACTTGTCTTAGGACATGAGTAAAAAAAATATATTTTAGTACGATTCGACCTACATTCGATGTTCACATTCTTCACAAATTTCCTATGCATTGCAATAGTGGCTGTATATGTATGAGAGAAAACAGTAGCTGTTGTAATTAAAACCAACAAACGGCCCTAAATTAACAGCACGAACACCATTTGGAATTGAAACTGTGCGTTATGCGGGCGGGGGCGGCGGTTGCAAAAATAACGCGTTATTTCCGTCCCGTCGGGTGATTTATCGGCACCTCGCGCCGCTACCAAGAAATATTTAATATCGGCGTAATAAATTCCGGCCGGGCCATTGTCCGTGGGAGCGTACCCAAAAAGTCTACCTGGCGCTTCGCGGCGCGTTTCCAAAATTGTTATGAATAGCCCCCATGCGGCGCGTGAAAACTTACGCAAGAGCGCAAGGTGAGAGAATGGGCCGCGTTATTTGTTTGTTTGTTTGCTCGGGGGATATGTGACGCCTAGTCGGTGAAAGAGAAAAAAAAAATTATTTATTTGCCAAACGGCATCTTTATTATTTGGCAATCGACAAGGCAGTTTTGGCCTGTTCACAAATTGAAATCGTGACTGGGGAGAAATGTTAGGCAAGGTCGGGCTGTAAAGAGTGAATTGTGAATCATCTAAGTAGAAAATATTTGGCATAGCGCTGTCTTTTCAAATAAACAATTATTATAGCACTGCCATAAAAATTATTTAATTGATAAACACTGTCAACAGACTGGCCGCTGTCTTTTCAAATAGACGATTACTATAGCATTATCCAAAAATCATTTAATTGATGAACACTGTAAACAGACTGGCCGCTGTCTATTCAAATAGACAATTACTATAGCACTCTCAAAAAATTATTTAATTGATAAACACTATCAACAGACTGGCCGCTGTCTATTCAAATAGACAATTACTATAGCACTCTCCAAAAATTATTTAATTGATAAACACTGTCAACAGACTGGCCGCTGTCTATTCAAATAGACAATTACTATAGCACTCTCAGAAAATTATTTAATTGATAAACACTGTCAACAGACTGGCCGCTGTCTTTTCAAATAGACAATTACTATAGCACTCTCCAAAAATCATTTAATTGATAAACACTGTCAACAGACTGGGGGTGGATTTTTGAGCGATCGCAATCAATATAACGATCGATAGACCTTCGCTATTATTGCGAATTGTCACCCTTCACTTCGTGAAAGGTGCAGTTTATCTTTGAAAGAACTGGAAGCTAGACAGTAGTTATGTTTTGACATTAATTTTTGAGTTAATTCTATTAGTACAGTACTATGAAACATATTCGCATTATAGCGTATGGTAATAGCGATCGGTCAAAAATCGCACCCCTGGACTTGAATGTTTCGTGTTTCGAAAATGATAGTATCAAAGTACCTACTAACTAGGACTTTCTATTTATACAAACATTTCTTGTTTTATACGTCATAATGTTAACTAATCTTAATTAATACACATACACACACATTATAAAAATTTAAATAATATAGTTATTATACTTTTCAGTAGATTTTTTTTGTTTAATAGCGCCGAGAAATGAAATAAAAGACATTGCTATACATTTATTACAGATTTATTTGTGCTCTTAAGTACTGTCTTAAATATGGTCACGGTATTAATCACACATAATAATAATAATAATGGCTTTTATTCCCTTTGACATACATAATTCTATACATATAAAAACTATATCAACACATGTTTACAGTAACAACGAAAATAATGGAATGGAATAATAGAAAATAGAAAAATCTAGTATATGCAATGCATATGACCGCTCTTCCACTGAACAGGGCCACAGGGTCCCCAAAAAAGCTAGTTACGGCCCTGGTAATATGTATAATACAAAAAATGTACTCTCCATACTAATTACATTGTTATGAGGGATATATTTGGGCTTTCTGCATCAACAGTTTGCTGACACACACCGAATCGAACCGGTGACGGCATGAACGCAGTGGTTTCAGACCGTCGCCTTAGACCACTGCACCACGACCGCCCCTTCTATATAATTGCAATACTATGCCAATTGTAATAAATAAATTGTGCATAATTATTACAAGAATACAAACTGAAATACTAAAATATAATATTCAGATTAAATATTGCATGTAAATCAGTGATGAGTATCTACTTATTAGTCATAACCTTATTCACTCAAAATTCAATACGATGAACAGTGTCCGAAAAAAAAGGATTTCAAGTTATCTAATTAATAACGTGTATAAATATCCAAATAATAATCCCCAAACAACAAATAATGCATGTACCAGAAGCTGTATTCCCTGGCTGTATTATGCAATTGAGATGAATCATCATCGTCGCAAATAAATCGCTCGTATAAAAAAAGGATGTAAATCCCACAAAACGACTCCGATTGGCACCAAATTAATACAAAGTGTGACTTACCTTATTCCTCACAGGGTTTACCACTCACATTTATTGCACGCACAATTAAAACTTAGAAACTAAATAAACTGCACTACACTTATAGGGATCGGCGGCGATGTGTATAGCGACTGACTCGCCGTACTCCCCGCACTCACCGCGCTCGTCGAGCTAGCTGATAAGGAAACTAGTTTTTTGCTACAGTGCTCGCTCGCATACACACAAAAAGTATCTACGCAGTACATTTCGATCTATTTTCGTTTTCGCATAAACATGACGTTTTCAGTTTAATTATTATGTTAATAATATTTCTTGTTTCTTGCAACTTCTTTGAAGTTTGTTTTTATAATGCGTCCACTAGGGATCAGCCAGTCCATTCATTAGACTTCTGGACTTCAATGAAGATACAGAGTTGATGAATGGATGTTAAGAAATACAGGAGCAGAATAGGTTCACCGTGGCCGTGCAGTGCAGTAGATAAACTAGTTTATTTTCATTAATATTAAAACGAATGTGACTGTGATTTTAGTAAATTGACTTAAAAACAAAAACAAAATTGTCTTTAAAAATTTGACAAATATTTAATTTATATAATAACGATACCCGATGTCAGTCAGAAAAAAAAATACTACTAAACCCTCAAATTTGGTTTGGTGGTATTATTTTTTTCTGGCTGATATCGGGTATTGTTATTTTATAAATTGAATATTTGCCAAATTTTCAGACAAATTTGTTTTTGTTTTTAAGTCATTTTACTAAAATCCCAGTCACATTCGTTTAATGTTAATGAAAATAAACCAGTTTATCAAAAACATGTTTATTAATCAGTAAACTTTCGAGATTTAAGTTCGTTGTTTGGCAAAATAAATTTTAGGCAAATTTTCAAAATGAAACTAAATATTTGTATACGAAGCTACTATATTAAAATTGCTGTAAATTTACTTACAGTTGTTAAATATGAATTAAAATTAGGATATTTATTAAAGACATGTAATAAACATGCTTCGTATACAAATATTTAGTTTCATTTTGAAAATTTGCCTAAAATATTTTTCCTCTCCATACAAATTCGAGATTTTTGAGGAATTTCGAAAGGAAAATTTGTTTTTCTTATGAGGTCATTTTACTAAAATTATTATTTTTGATCATGAATCCGTCATACAATTGATTTGAAAAAAATACACAAGGTTTATAACAAAATGACAATAGAAAATGGAAAGTCTCTATGTTGGCATATTTTTCCTTCTATTTATTTTTAATTTTTAACTTTTATGCTCCTATCTCGATATGCCGATTTTAGAGGCTGGGTAGATAAAAAAATATGCAACATATTTTGTTTAATTTTTTTACTGATCTTAGTGCAAAACATATCAGTGCACCAGATGCCCAAAGAAAATTGAAAAATTTTGATTATAAGTATTTTTTTTCGGCGACCAAGTCAAATATATTTCATTATTATTATTTTTTACCATGGATCCGTCATACAATTGATTTGAAAAAAATACACAATGTTCGTAACAAAATGACAAAAGAAAATGGAAAATCTCTATATTAGCAAATTTTTTCTTCTATTTATTTTTTATTTTTAACATTTACCCTCCTATCTCGATTTTCCGATTTTAGAGGCTAGGTCGATAAAAAATTATGCAACGTATTTTGTTTAATTTTTTACTGATCCTAGTGCAGAACATATCAGTACACTAGATGCCCGAAGGAAAATGGAAAATTTTGATTATAAGTATTTTTTTTTCGACGACCAAGTCGAACATATTTCCTTTTTATTATTTTTCACCATCGATCCGTCAGACAATTGATTTGAAAAAAAATACACAATGTTTATAACAAAATGACAGTAGAAAATGGAAAGTCTCTATCTTGGCATATTTTTCCTTCTATTTATTTTTTATTTGTAACTTTTACGCTCCTATCTCGATTTCAGTGGCTGGGTCGATAAAAAAATTATGCAACATATTTTGTTTAATTTTTTTACTGATCTTAGTGCAAAACATATCAGTGCACCAGATGTCCAAAGTAAATTGAAAAATTTTGATTATAAGTATTTTTTTTCGGCGACCAAGTCGAACATATTTCATTATTATTAATTTTTACCATGGATCCGTCATACAAATGATTTGAAAAAATTACACAATGTTCATAACAAAATGACAAAAGAAAATGGAAAATCTCTATATTAGTATATTTTTCCTTCTATTTATTTTTTATTTTTAACTTTTACGCCCTATCTAGATATGCCAATTTTAGAGGCTGGGTCAATAAAAAAAATATGCAAAGTATTTTGTTTATTTTTTTTACTGATCCTAGTGCAGAACATATCAGTACACTAGATGCCCAAAGGAAAATGGAAAATTTTGATTATAAGTATTTTTGTCGAACATATTTATTTATTATTATTTTTCACCATCGATCCGTCATACAATTGATTTGAAAAAAAAATACACAATGTTTATAACAAAATAATAATAGAAAATGGAAAGTCTCTATCCTTGCATATTTTTCCTTCTATTTATTTTTTATTTTTAACATTTACGTTCCTATCTCGATATGCCGATTTTAGAGCCTGGGTCCGTAAAAAAATTATGCAACATATTTTGTTTATTTTTTTTACTGATCCTAGTGCAGAACATATCAGTGCACCAGATGCCCGAAGTAAATTGGAAAATTTTGATTATAAGTATTTTTTTTTCGGCGACCAAGTCGAACATATTTCATTGTTATTAATTTTCACCATGGATCCGTCATACAACTGATTTGAAAAAATTACGCAATGTTTATAACAAAATGACAATAGAAAATGGAAATTTATTTTGAACTTTCAAGCTCCTATTTCGATATGCAGATTTTAATTTTTTTTAAATTAATGGCCCCCAACAAAATACGTTATTCATACATATTGAGATTTTTTTATCGACCCAGCCACTAAAATCGTAATAAGAGCGTAAAAGTTAAAAATAAAAAATAAATAGAAGAAAAAATATGCCGAGATAGAGACTTTCCATTTTCTATTATCATTTTGTTATAAACCTTGTGCAATTTTTTCAAAACAATTGTATGACGAATTCATGATCAAAAATAATAATTTACATTACAACATATATTATACAACAACGTCTATAACAATTATTAATAAAAATATATAACTATATATTATGGTCCGCAAGGCATAAACAAAAGAATCCTCAAAATTTGGATTTTATTGGTCACCCCGATTGGTCAGTACAGACCAGGTAAACTTCATACCGAGGTTAACTTCATACCGGTATTTTTGTATACGAAGCCACTTTATTAAAAATTGTTCTAATTTTAATTAAAAATCGTTCAATATGAATAAAAAATATAACATATTTATCAACAATTTGTTTATTAACTGGATGGGTAGTAAAATATCCATCCAGATTATAGATTTTTGGAGAATTTTCAAACGAACATTTGTTTTTCTTATGGAGTCATTTTACTAAGATCACTCTAAATTCAGTCACATTCGTTTAATATTAATCAAAAACATGTTTATTAATGACTAAACCAGATTTAAGTTCGCTGTTTTACAAAATTAATTTTAGCTGAATTTTCAAAATTTTCAAAACCTAAATATTTGTGATCGCTGTTTTATAAAATTATTTACTTAAAAACTTAAAACAATTACGCAAGTCGCACTTAATTAAAATCAAAACGCCATTTTGTGTTGTGCACATTTTTATCTTTAATTCAATCAGTGATTAATAAATGTATTTCTTAAATCCTTCACGTTCTTCGTTATCGCGAAGGGTTTATGAAATACATTTATTAATCACTGATTGTATTACATTTCCATAAACAATCTCAAGTGAAAACAAACACTTAGCGCGATTTATCAGAACAGTTGATAATATAAATGAGCGATATAGGCGGCTTGCAGAACAAATGAATACAAGTTGTAAACTATAAACAAAATAGTTATTCTTTGTTTATTTATTACCAACAGAATATATTATGTTTTATAGTTTCATGATTTCATGAACATAAAATTCAGGATATGTTTTATTTTCACTTGAGATTGTTTATGGAAAAGTAATACAATCAGTGATTAATAAATGTAATTTTTAAATTCTTCACGATAAGGAAGAACGTGAAGGATTTAAGAAATACATTTATTAATAACTGATTGTATTAAAGATAAAAATGTGCACGAAACAAAATGGCGTTTTATTTTTAGAGAGAAAACAATCTTTATTAGGCTATTGGCCAGTGGCCTTTCCGCCCTTTTATTGTTATTTTATTAATAAATGTATTTCTTAAATACACAAATAATGCTACAAAACGGAAAAATGTGGACAAATAATACAATCAGTGATTAATAAATGTATTTCTTAAATTCTTCACGTTAAGGAAGAACGTGAAGTATTTAAGAAATATTTTTCTTAATCACTGATTGTATTAAAGATAAAAATGTGCACGAAACAAAATGGCGTTTTATTGTTATTTTATTAATAAATGTATTTTTTAAATACACAAATAATGCTACAAAACCGAAAAATGTGGACAAATAATATCTTTAATACAATAAGTGATTAATAAATGTATTTCTTAAATTCTTCACGATAAGGAAGAACGTGAAGGATTTATGAAATAAATTTATGAATAACTGATTGTAGTAAAGATAAAAATGTGCACGAAACAAAATGGCGTTTTATTGTTATTTTAGTAATAACTGTATTTCTTAAATACATAAACAATGCTACAAAACTGAAAAATGTGGATAATTGAACTGGAAAAATACAAAATAGGTATAACAGCAAGAAGTAAGAAGAAAAGATCGCCATAACAAAACATAAATATACAAAGTACTTCATCGGTGTCCATAACTCCCTGCCATAACTAAAGGGCAAAAGGAACAAAAATAAGCTTTCAAGACAGACTTGTAATGTTTTCAACATACTAGTCTCACCCCCGTATTCACCAACGTTCTATAAATCTATCAATAGCTATTGATCAATTAATCAATTAAGGTTTATCTGATGAATTCTTGTAATGTACATAAACCCATAAGTATTCGTTGTTATAACAAATTTATAAAAATTTATAAATGAAATTGATTGAATTATAGAAAGTTAAGGGTACTAGTGTAGTGCAGAGTTCAAGCCATTTGAAATAGTAAATGGGCATAGTTTGGTTGGTGGGCACCACCCGCCCACCCCACCTTGGATCGCATTGTTTTTTCCATGGGATAACACTCTTCCTGGAATTATTTAAATAATACAAAACATCCGTATCCGTTAAAAAAATTATGCGTGCGAAGGTGGGGTGGGCGGGTGTCCCCTACCAACCAAACTATGCCCATTTACTATTTCAAATGGCTTGAACTCTGCACTACACTATTATCCTTAACATTTCTAAAATTCAATCAATTTCATTTAATAATTTAGACTTAATTTTAAAAATATATAGGGAATAATGTAGTGTAGAGTTCAAGTCATTTGAAATAGTGGATGTGCATAGTTTGGTTGGTGGGGAACAACCACCCACCCCACCTTTACTCGCATACTTTTTACATAGGATAACACTCTTCTTGGAGTGGTTTGAACAATATAAAACGCCTGTATCCTTTGAAAAAATTATGCGAACGAAGGTGGGGTGGGCGGGTGGCCCCTACCAATCAAACTATGCCCATTTACTATTTCAAATGGCTTGAACTCTGCACTACACTATTACCCTTAAATTTCTATAATTCAATCAATTTCATTTAATAATTTAGACTTAATTTTAAAAATATATAGGGAATAATGTAGTGTAGAGTTCAAGTCATTTGAAATAGTGGATGTGCATAGTTTGGTTGGTGGGGAACAACCACCCACCCCACCTTTACTCGCATACTTTTTACATAGGATAACACTCTTCTTGGAGTGGTTTGAACAATATAAAACGCCTGTATCCTTTGAAAAAATTATGCGAACGAAGGTGGGGTGGGCGGGTGGCCCCTACCAATCAAACTATGCCCATTTACTATTTCAAATGGCTTGAACTCTGCACTACACTATTACCCTTAAATTTCTATAATTCAATCAATTTCATTTAATAATTTAGACTTAATTTTAAAAATATATAGGGAATAATGTAGTGTAGAGTTCAAGTCATTTGAAATAGTGGATGTGCATAGTTTGGTTGGTGGGGACCACCCACCCACCCCACCTTTGCTCGCATATTTTTTTACATAGGATAACACTCTACTTGGAATGGTTTAAACAATATAAAACGCCTGTATCCTTAGAAAAAATTATGCGAACGAATGTGGGGTGGGCGGGTGGCGCCCCCAACAACCAAACTATGCCGATTTACTATTTCAAATGGCTTGAACTCTGCACTACACTATTACCCTTAAATTTCTATAATTCAATAAATTTCATTGAATAATTTAGACTTAATTTTAAAAATATATAGAGAATAATGTAGTGTAGAGTTCAAGTCATTTGAAATAGTGGATGTGCATAGTTTGGTTGGTGGGGAGCACCCACCCACCCCACCTTTGCTCGCATATTTTTTTACATAGGATAACACTCTTCTTGGAATGGTTTAAACAATATAAAACGCCTGTATCCTTTGAAAAAAATATGCGAACGAAGGTGGGGTGGGCGGGTGTCCCCTACCAACCAAACTATGCCCATTTACTATTTCAAGTGGCTTGAACTCTGCACTACACTATTACCCTTAAATTTCTATAATTCAAACAATTTCATTTGATAATTTAGACTTAATTTTAAAAATATATAGGGAATAATGTAGTGTAGAGTTCAAGTCATTTGAAATAGCGGATGGGCATAGTTTGATTGGTGGGGTTAAATTATCTAGGGAATGTAGTTAATTTAGATTCGCTCTATTGGAAACACTGAAAATTAAAGAAAATGTGTTATTCCTGCTTCAATCACTATTCAAGGTGTTGATATTTATTTTGGCAATTTCTGTCATAATGATTTTTTAATTGTATGCATTCAATAGCTTATGGGATGTTGATGAATACGAACATAATAGGCTTAAATAGTACATTATTGAATATACTATTAAATATTTCAACTTAAACTGTTTAGTGATTCATAGTATTTATTCGTTAGTGCAAACAGACTACTTCTCTAGTCGAGTGCACGCTCGATCGAGCGCGCGCGCGCTGCCGCCTGCATTATTATTAACTGTACCGCTCGCATTCTGGTTTTCCAATTGACCCAATAATAATCATATCTCGTTTTCGTTATCGGTCGCCGTTTTATTTATTGCCACAATTTCGCGCCGCGGACGGGCTCGTTGCTCTCGTTCGCTCGATACGGCGGACTCTGTTATATATACCGAGCCAGCGTCCCTGATAGAGTCGTAACGGTGAAAATAAAATAGACGAAAAAACAAAAAACCCGACAGGAAAACGCATAGAGCGCGCGGAGTGGTGCAATTAAGAGCGCCAGCGGCGGCGTTGCATACATTAGAGCCCGTTTTATCGTGCGGCAGCATCGAATTTCTATACCGAATTTTACACGGATGAAGAAATGGTTTAATTAGACAGTTTATTGTGTTGTATGCGAATGAAAACTTAATGAATTCTTGAGTAATAAGCTTTAAAACGTAAAACATGTTTAGAATCAAAATTTATATATTTGTAAACCTATAAAAGTTAATAATAGTATTTTAATAGTGGAAAGAATGGGCGAAGAGACCAATACCATTGATAAACATCACCTAGATGTTCAACATCTGTCAACACCATGGCGTTTGCGTCAACGACTACTTTAAAGTTATTTTAAAATTTTCGGGTCCTAGATATTATTTCCTGCCGGGTCTCTTGTGTAGGTCCGGCAGGAAATAATATCTAGGACCCGAAAATTGTTAAATAACTTTAAAATAGTCGTTGACGCAAACGCCATGGCGTTGACAGCTGTTGAACATCTAGGTGTTGATGTTGATGAATGGACCACCAAAAATATTTAATTTGCGTCCCTAGTACAGGAATACACTTTTAGTGTTTACATTTTTTTTAGAGGAAACTGTTTAGTTATAACTAACATGTATTCTAAAATTTGCTTTTATTAACCATTTTTAGGGTTAATAAAAGCAAATTTTAGAATACATGTTAGTTTTATGGGCGCAAAAACTAACCGAAAAAGAAAGAATCACTCTTCTAATGATTTTTTAAAATTTTAATGATTTGGAATATCGCATACTTGAAGAAACCGTCAATATCACTAGGGATATGCTCCTCATGTTTGGAGGCCAAAACATAAAAAATATTTTAAGCAATTTCTTATACAAAATGCCTTTTTCTATATGTATATGACTTGTGTAAATATGAACAACAGCACCAATAAAATTATGATTATGATTATGATTTATTTATTTATTATTTTAAAATATTTTCTATTTTATTTCCTACAAATGTGTTTAGTGGATTTAATAGATTATACTCCTCTACAGCTATAAAACCTTGTTTAATAGCTACAATTGCGTTTGCGAATTTCATCGAAACCCAATTAACAGTGTTATTGCTCCACGCTGCAACACGTGCGGTCGTCACTAGCTACCACACCGGCGGGTAAATTATTGGCGCAATTACAAGCGATAACAAACAATTAAAAGCAAAAAAAAAAAGAGTGCGCAATAACGCGGCCAATAAAGCGTGCGACACCCGCCGCTGTTATAAATTGAATTAAAAACGGTTCAGCGCCGAATTAGGAGCAATTGGGAAAATAATGGACGAGCACGCCCGCGGGGCGCAATTAAGGCAGTTAAATAAAATATTAATTAATTAGCGAATGGTGCGTGGGGACCACTCTCTATGTACAGCTAAGTTTATACAGCTATTTAGTGAGACGGATGCTAGGTTTTTGATAGAATGGAAAAAAAACTTTTATATTTATAAAGCTATCAGCCGTGATGCTTTTCCGCCTGTCAAGTCAGAAGTTTAATCACTCGGTATTTACCTTAACTTCACAGAAAACCTTTGAAAAAGGAAATTTGCGAAAATTCGCCCCGATGGGTAGCGAACTCAGGCTCCCCAATGCTCAGTACGAGACGGACAACGCCTCTAACCACTCAGACACTGATAGAAATTATTTATTGAAGAAAATAAATATTTTTAGTAGTGTAATGGGTCGTCAAACTACATCAAGAAATCATCATCTCAACTTATCTGTGTAATTTGTATTTATTATAAATGAGAAAAAATCGGGGTGTTGAAGCCCCCAAATTCAAATCTTGTAGATACAGCCCTGCTAGCGTCTTTATGCTAAATAAATTTTATATAGTATTTGAATAACATTTGCCATATAAAACAGTTTGTACTTTTAAACTGCTATTGTCAATCATTAACTCGATTTCCCCAATTCTGCGGTTATAACTGTAGTTCGCAACAGCTGGGGTGAATTAAAACCAGCGGAAACAAATAAATAACTCGATTTTACTAGCTGGTTTGGCTTGGAAAAACGAGGGCCGCCCAATTTGTAGGGATGCAGGGGGGTGGTGACGACGAGGGGACCCGTGAAATTGGGTTATGTTTGCTCTGTACGACCCCCCCAGATAACGCGCGCGCCGCGCATAAATCCCCCCGGCTGGGCGATGAATATTCTACGTGTTTGCTAGTGAATTAAAAAAAAAGGATGTAGGATGAAAAAGTGTGTGCTGCTTTTTGTTGATAAATCAAGCAGGAGAAAATTGAATTAGTTTATTTTTCGACCTAATAAAATACGGCGAAAATACCCACAGGGACTGGCAATCATATTATCTTTCATTTAAATCGTTCAAAGACACATTCAATACGCAATTGGTCATTTCAATTTAAATTTTTTTGGCATTTTTGACTTCTTAGATTATCTTTTGACAGTTTTGACTTTTTAAACATTTTCAAAATTTTTGACATTTTTTGACGTTTTTGACTTTTTAGACATTATTTTTGACTTTTTTGCAAATCGCAGCTACTTTTGCTCACACGAAATTATTCAGTACCAATAATTACTTTATTATTGATCGTGTAAGGTAACCTTTAGAGTAATACCCTATTTATTATTTCCTTGCTGTACTTATCAGTTCTCAAACGTCATGCATGCCAACTCGGAAGCGGCAAATAGAACAAGAGACAATAAGCCCGTACCAGCCCAGTGTGATAAACGAAAACGGCTATAGACTCAATTTCTAACAAAAATAAATGCGAGATGTTATCATATCCAAACGTCATTTACAGTAACAGTTAACAAAACGAAAATAATTAAACCCAATTCCATTCTGTTAATTGCCATTCCGTCTCTTGCCCGTATAAGGCGGGATTATTAGAAACGCTGCCTGTCCCCCCGAAGGCACGAAAGGCGAGCTCGGCAGTGCGCGTGGGCGCAATTTTACGACTTTACTTTAATTACGAAACGGACGGAATTTTTTTCCACGAGCATGGAAATTTCGAGCCGTAAATATCGCGCGGCGAGCTTAACCTTTCGGCCCAACGAAAGAGACCGTGCCCAAGCTGCGATAAACGCAAACCACTCAAGGGCGGCGAGCGCTTTACTTTATTTTCTAATGCAGCTGAAATGCCAGTGAATTTAAACAAATAGAGGGGAAGTTGTTGATGTTTTTATTATTTAGTAATTATATGGTTAAAATGTATTAATTGTACTCTTTTTTCGCAATTTTTAAGGCGAATGGTAATTGTGTGAACTGTTATTCCATGTGGTCCTTGAGATGTAAGGTTCTTCAGTTCATTTTAGAGTAAGGAATAGTTCTAAAAAAAAAAAGGTGTATGGCGGCGACTATATTAGTCATGAAACGCAAATAAATAAATTAGCAATTCGATTTTATCACGAAACAATATTTTCTCTCTTCGGAATGTCAGAATCGGATGTACCCTGGGACGGGGGTCTATTCTGTAACTTCAGAACGGTCAAGTATAAACCCGAGTCAACAACTCTTTCAGATTAACTCTTTATTTGAAGAGGAATAAAATATATGATATATTAATCATATATTTTATGTGTGACTTTAGCCTTCACACATTTTTGATTAGTTTTCAAGAAAAGCAATATTCTTAGTGCCCAAAATCTGGATAGTTGGCTGGAGGGTAGCATAGCTACAGACATTTAGGCCTCAAAATGAGCCCATTGTGAAACTAGTGTCCAAAATCAGTATCTCATTTTTCTCATAGTGGAGAGGTATGAAGATTTTGACGAGTCAATATTTTTTTATAGAACTAGTTATCAGCCCAAGGGTATATCCTCTGGCAGATCGAGGAGCTGTGAGTGGTATTATACCCGATATTTTGGAAAACTGTGAAAGGTGATTCGCGAAGGGTATTTCGCCTAGTATATAAATAAAACTGCACTAGCCGATTGCTCGATGTTTGGGACTATATTGAAGAAACAATTAATCACGGTGTACGGTTCATAAATATTGAAGGTGATTTGTAGCAAATACTGACAGTTCCAAAAATGACAGTACCAAAAATGACACTAGCAAAAATGACAGTACTAAAAATAACAGTACCAAAAATTAAATTACCAAACATGACCGTACCAAAAATGACAGTACCAAAAAATGACAGTACCAAAAAATGACAGTACCAAAAATTAAATTACCAAAAATGACAGTACCGAAAATAACAGTACCAAAAATTACATTACCAAAAATGACCGTACCAAAAATGACAGTACCAAAAATGACAGTACCAAAAATGACAGTTTAAAAAATGGCAGTACCAAAAATTACATTACCAAAAATAACAGTACAAAAACTTACATTCCTAAAAATTACAGTATCAAAAATTACAGTATCAAAAATGACAGTACCAAAAATTACATTACCAAGAATGACAGTACCAAAAATGACAGTACCAAAAATGACACTACCAAAAATGACACTACCAAAAATGACACTACCAAAAATGACACTACCAAAAATGACACTACCAAAAATGACACTACCAAAAATGACAGTAGTAAAAAATGACAGTATTATTGACCGAGTAAGGTGACCTTTACAGTAATACCCTATTTCATTGCCGTATTTATTTTATTGTTCTCAAACTTCATGCATGCCAACTCTGAAACTGTTATTTACTCTATTTGCCATGGCATTAAAATCATTTGAAATAATCCAATCGATCTGAAGTTACACAATAGCTAATTCCCCTTGTGGTAACTGTTTGGGAAATAAATACACGTATCTAATGAACAATTCGTTATCGTCCACTTAAAAATTCCGTAGTAAATAGCCCTACAATTCGTTACAAATGCATCTAATAAAGATATAGCTATAAAAGCAGACCCTTTCGTAACTAATTTGCGGAACTCCTCCAGTTGTAGATATAAAACTGGGGAGGCCGTTAAGATGTTATCGAGTTACGCACGTATATAAAGAGATAACAATTTTCGTTGCGGGGTGTTTATGTTGGGTTGCCATAAACCTCCCCCTTAAGGTCGCGTAGGGCTGCGGCTTTTGGACAATCGCACCTGAATACCGTTAATAAATAACCAGTTGGTTTTGTAGCCTCCAAAAACGCCTTCATAAGAAAGACAACTATGGCCATCATACGACTTTTCGAATTAATTAATTAGTGGTAGTAGTAGTTAAGATTCTGTAACTGGCTATTGACCTTCCGGTCCTTCTGCCATGTGTTATTGTATGTATATGTGAGTGTACAATACTATTTATTTTATCCTTATCTTAAGGTCGTTTTAGACAAAACAATTTCTTAGCTCAAAAGTTGTTCAAGAAATGAATTACACCATACAATTTGTCCTTGGCAAATAGAACTCGTTATATTTTTCCATTCGATCTACCATCCAATTAAATATTTCAAATAATTTACTATATGATACGAGACAATTTAGATTGTTTCGCATCTTAAATAACTTTTGAGTCAAGAAATTGTCTTGTCTAAAACGACCTTTAAGCCCGTATGACATTATCTAGTTTCCTATATCGTTTTATATATAAGAATTGATATATTAAACTGTATAACTATTTCTAGATAGAAAATTAACATTGTGTATTTATTACAGTGTTGTTATTGTTAAGTGAATTTATTATTATTCCGTCGCTATATCATTTTCTACATGTCTGTATGACACTATGTAGTTTGTGTCTGCATCGAAAACAATATAAGAAACTAGATAATGTCATACGGGCTTTATACGTAGTTTTCATTTAACATTAAAAAAGACCTTTATTTGGGGCATAGCACTCAAAAAGAAAATGCTCTTTAACATCGAGAACAACAACAAAAATACATAAAATAAAAATTAAAATAAAATAAAAATAAAAATAAAAATAAAAATAAAAATAAAAATAAAAATAAAAATAAAAATAAAAATAAAAATAAAAATAAAAATAAAAATAAAAATAAAAATAAAAATAAAAATAAAAATAAAAATAAAAATAAAAATAAAAATAAAAATAAAAATAAAAATAAAAATAAAAATAAAAATAAAAATAAAAATAAAAATAAAAATAAAAATAAAAATAAAAATAAAAATAAAAATAAAAATAAAAATAAAAAGATCGAATCCTTGTTTTGTGAGTCTTTCGCTTACTAGACTATATAATAGCAATTTTTTATTTAATTTTTTTTTTAAATTATTTATTTAAGTAACACTTATATGAAAATTAACTGAAAACAATTATTAATACCATTTTATGTATTTCACATATACTTTATACATTTTAGCAATTAATGCCCGTTTGCACCGCAGCCAGTTAAAGTTTTAATCGTCAGTTAGTCCCTAATCGGTTTGCACCGCCATTTAACCATTGGTTAAGGTCCAGTTAAACGTCTAATTTTTAACTGCCCAAACTCGAGCAGTCAAGTCCCTGGTTAAGGATATGCACATGCGCCTCGAGCGCTATCATGCTACTTATAGGTTATATTTACATTTTTTAATTTTTGCATGTTGCTTACTTCTCAATTTAAACCGACAGGCAACTAAATATGTGAATCATACTTTTTAAATATTACATGATATGAATGGTAGAAAAAGGTTTGGATTAAGCGCTATCATACATATAATAGAGATCGATGAAAATTTATTCGTTTTTTAAATTTTCTGATATTCTTGGAATTCAAGGTTTGGCAATAAAAGAGAAAGTTATTTTTTCCCATGCTGTATCGTCCCGGGATGCATCTGTAACTTTGTGCTCTATGTCGGGATTGCCATCCGAGGGCGCTCACAGAAAAAATAAATAATTGAACACATGTTTAGTAAACTCTATTTCTCAAATTTTATGAGTGTTTCGTTGCAATTAAAAAAAATTAACTCATTCTGAATTTAAATTTTCCCAGAAAAAATATTCTGGCATCTACTGCATTTTTTAGCCATCTACATTGACTAAAATATATATGAAAATAATGATAAATGTAAAACAAAAGGGGCAGATTTCAACATCAACAGAAAAACATCTGTGTCTTGTCTGTCTAATGGCGGAAAACCCTGTAATCAACCCTTAAAACTGAAAAAACCCTAACATTTACCAACCGTATTTTGTGTCCCCAAACGTTAACCGCCAGCTAACTAACCGGGCAGCGGTGCAAACGAAGGGGCGGGGGGTTAAGCTCAACTCCCGGTTTAGTTACTGACGATTTTAACCGGGTGCGGTGCAAACGGGCATAAGTTATTTCCTAATACTAACAGTGTATAGTATTTGTATTGTATTAAATAAAAATTCAATTCAAAATAAAAATAAAAATAAAAATAAAAACATTCGAATAATCCTTGTTTTGTGAGTCTTTCGCTTACTAGACTCACAAATTTTTATTTAAATATTTTTTAAAATTATTTATGTAAGTAACACTCAGTTAACATTGTTTTACGTTGTTCTTGAAACTCATTTATATGAAAATTAACTGAAAAAAAATATTAATAACATTTTATGTATTTCACATATACTTTATACATTTTAGCAATTAAGTTATTTCCTAATACTAACAGTCTATAGTATTTGTATTATATTGAATAAAAATTCAATTCTATATGTAGTCTTATATTGTCTTTCGTTCGGTGGAAATTGATCGACCAGCGGCTCGGAAAATGAATTCATCCTTTATAATTTACGCCGCTCAAACATTTAACAACGGTTTGCTGCCGTGTGTGGCGCCGGCAGATGTTCCCGGAGGGTGTTCCAGGCGTACTGGGGGTCGCCTACGAGGGCGGCTAAAATATTCTCCCCCTCCGGTTTGCACCTTGAGTGAACAGCACGTCCGCGGGAAAGTGCCACGTGGAAACGTCTTGTTTTAAGAATGTAACGCGAGAAATGTTAAATTTTGAATTACGAGAATAAGAAAATTATCCTCCGCTGCGTCAAAGCAGGAGTCGTCATAGCAGTGACATTATACTCAAACTAAGTCATATAATCTAGATGACTGAAAAAAATGTCAAGATTGTTTCAAATTGAACTTGAAAAGGGCTTGGCAAATTTTTGAAACATTGTAAATTTTATTTCATGATAGAAATGGATTTTGGTCTTATATTGTAGGTATTTAATTTCCAAAGAGAAAAACCCAAAAATAGTGTTAGAAAAATTGTACACTTTTGGCTGTAAGGTCGAAGAAGTGAAGAAAATAAAATAAAAATTATCCAATCAAGATGAGCTTCAGTCTGTTGGATAGACAATTTTGAACCAAATGAAAAATCTGAATACATTTTTTCCCTAAGATAAAAGACAAACCCGTCACACGATAAAATATAAAAGCGATATAAACAGGTAAAAATCTGAATCCCAGAAGATGGCTGAAAAAATGTTTCAAATTGAACCTGAAAAGGCTTGGCAAATTTTTGAAACTTTGTAAATTTTATTTCATGATAGAAAGTGGATTTTCATCTTATATTGTAGGTATTTAATTTCCAAAGCGAAAAACCTAAAAATAGTGTACAATTATACCGTTATGGCGGTAAGGTCGAAGAAGTGAGGGAAATAAAATAAAAATTATCCTATCAAGATGAGCTTTAGCCTGTTGGATAGACAATTTTGAACCAAATGAAAAATCTTAATACCTTTTTTCCTTGAGATAAAAGATAAACCCGTCACACGATAAAATATAAAAGTGATAAAAATAGGTAAAAATCAGAATCCCAGAAGATGGCTGGAAAAATGTTGAGATTGTTTCAAATTGAACCTGAAAAGGGCTTGGCAAATTTTTGAAACTTTGTAAATTTAATTTCATGATAGAAAGTGGATTTTGGTCTTATATTAGTAGGTATTTAATTTCCAAAGAGAAAAACCCAAAAATAGTGTTATAAAAATTGTACCGTTTTGGCTGTAAGGTCGAAGAAGTGAAGAAAATAAAATAAAAATTATCCAATCAATATGAGCTTCAGTCTGTTGGATAGATAATTTTGAACCAAATGAAAAATCTTAATACATTTTTCCCCTAAAATAAAAGACAAACCCGTCACACGATAAAATATAAAAGCGATAAACATAGGTAAAAATCAGAATCCCAGAAGATGGCTGGAAAAATGTTGAGATTGTTTCTAAATTGAACCTGAAAAGGGCTTGGCAAATTTTTGAAACTTTGCAAATTTAATTTCATGATAGAAAGTGGATTTTGGTCTTATATTGTAGGTATTTAATTTCCAAAGAGAAAAACCCAAAAATAGTGTTAGAAAAATTGTACAGTTTTGGCTGTGTAAGGTCGAAGAAGTGAAGAAAATAAAATAAAAATTATCCAATCAAGATGAGCTTCAGTCTGTTGGACAGACAATTTTGAACCAAATGAAAAATCTTTCCCTAAGATAAAAGACAAACCCGTCACATGATAAAATATAAAAGTCTGAATCCCAGAAGTGGCACGGCCCAAAAACCTATGACGTTTGATTGGAAATATAGTCTAGATGGCGAGGAAAATGTCGAAATTGTTTCAAATTGAACCTGAAAAGCTACAGGGCTTGGCAAATTTGAAAATTTATATCATGATAGAAATCTAGTGGGTAATATCTAATCGCATAAAATGTATGTTTCCCATAATATTTTTCTTGTTTATACGTATTTTTATTGTGTAAATGTGTATTTTGTTCTCATATTGTATTGACGTGTATAAACTGTAACAGTGATAATACCAATAAACGATTATGATTATGATTATTATGATTATATGTGACAATATGTGCAAGAAACTAGATAATGTCATACGGGCTTTAGAGTTCATAAGAATCATGTAAAATATATAATTAAAAAAAACTACCAATATTATATGTCAATAAAATAACGATTTAGGTTTATTTTTCATATTTCATAGCAGCACCACGTAAGAAAAATCAATGTTTTCCTTGCTGTCTAGAGAGAGCGTAGTCTCTCAGGACAGTCAGTAATTTTTTGTTTTCCTTCCTCTGTCACTGCGAATATTTCTCCTGCAAGACGTTGTTCCCGCTTTCATCCCGCACCCCGTGACGCCGTTGCTTCCTAATTGCTTTCCGATTGTTCGGAGCGAGTCCCCCGTCGCCGCCCCCCTCGACGGGATAGCAGACGAGTCGACGCGCAATTTTACGCTCCGCCGAAAAGTCTACAGGACAAGCCAATTGACGTTCAACTAATAAGAGAAAGACGAGCGAGGAAGTACGTAATGTTTATCAATCACGATCAAAAGACTATTATAATTAAGATTGTTTAACGTGCGACACGAAAGTCATTGGTTGTTAGTCTCAATATTATAGCGGTAGTTGCTAATCTTATTCGTTTTACTGTCATGGACTTGTATCAATTATAGACGTTTTCGTTTATAACACCGGGCTAATAGAGAAAAACAAGCGAGAATGTTCGTAATGTTTATCAATCACGATCAAAAGATTAATTATAATTAAGATTGTTTAACGTGCGATACGAAAGTCATTGGTTGTTAATCTCAATATTATAGTGGTAGTTGCTAATCTTATTCGTTTTACTGTCATGGATTTGTATTAATTATAGCCGTTTTCGTTTATCACACCGGGCTAATAGAGGAAAACAAGCGAGGGAGTTCGTAATGTTTATCAATCACGATCAAAAGACTATTTTAATTAAGATTGTTTAACGCGCGACACGAAAGTCATTGGTTGTTAGTCTCACTATTATAGCGGTAGTTGCTAATCTTATTCGTTTTACTGTCATGGACTTATCAATTATAGCCGTTTTCGTTTATCACTCCGGGCTAGTACAGGCTTATTGTCTCTTGTTTTATTTGCCGCTTCCGATGCGTACAATTTTACCTTGGCTCTTACAACCAGTGATACTGCTGAGCGATACTGCACGCCACAGGGGCGACTAGCAATGCTAAACGAAAGCGCTCCATGTGTAATTAAATGAAATTATAATAAGTTAGATGTACTTTCTGTTAAAAAATAGACCCGCTACCTTAAGTCTGCTAAATAAAATATTTCAACCAATAAAGCTCCTATATATTTCACTCTACATCTGTGTACGTTTCATGCACTAGAAATTTAAAGTGCTCGCAATAACGCCTCTGCAATTCTCACTGTTTTTTCTTTCTCACCCCCGTGTCTATTCCACTGCAGCACAGCCGAGCGCGCGCTCAATTACTGGCGAAACAATAGGACGCGCAAACAAAGCCTGGTAAAGAGATGGACGTGCGGAAAATTATGATAAGACGTAAACTTTTTTTGCTCGTAAATTGCACTAACGAATACCCCTGTGTATAGTCTGTATTCACTGAATTTCAATGATGATGACTATTAGTATGAGCATAACGTCAGCATGTGTGACTACTAGTCACTAGTAGTAACCAAATGGACAAGGCCTGTCATTTGGTTACTATTAGTCACTAGTAGTAACCAAATAGACAGGGCCTATCATTTAGTTACTACTAGTGACGAGACAGCATGTGTCACTACTAGTCACTAGTAGTAACCAAATATACAGGGCCTATCATTTGGTTACTACTAGTGACTAGTAGTCACACATGCTGACGTCATGGTCATACTAATAGTACAGCGTGATGTCAGCATGTGTCACTACTAGTCACTAGTAGTAGCCAAACAGACAGGGGTGGATTAACAAACAAGTTGCAAGTTATGTTTTGGCGAGTATACGATTATAGTAACGAGTACAAACAGTATGAGTGCAAACATTATTTATTATTTCTATTTTGTGCTACTCAGAATTGACTTCTTCTTCTGCCTTATCCTCCAAGGATGTCAGCAAACAACATCTACTGCTTTTCGGAATGGAGATTTTTTTATTGATCGTACCACGGATATCGATTCGTAAGCCATGAATTAAAGACTAAAGAAATAAAATGAAAGACTAAATGTAACAAAAAAATCTCGAAATTATTCACAGATATACAAAAGTGTTTACGTTAAGTACGATTTATGTATTTGCATGGCTACACATTACAAGAATTGTTACCGAGTACTTGGAAAAAGTGGGCATCAATACTTTAGAATGTAGCTCCGATCATTATTGAACACCTTTGGAACAAAACTTCAGCGTAGGGTGAGAAATCCAGTAGACGTATGTGAACTCTTGCTCATGCATTCGCAATGACCGGAACAAATTTTGTATAAATTCCTGAAGAATATTTTCATATTCGTCACTAAGTACGTTTTGAAGGTTAAAAACATACTTCGTGAAGAATATGAAAATATTCCTCAGGAATTTATACAAAATGTTAGTATTTGCAAAAGCATATGTTATTACAAATGATTTGGGAAGAAACACTAAACTCCTAAACATATGTAATATTTTTAAGTATTTCACTACCTATTTCTTTCTGATTCAAAAAAATTCATATAAATATAAGTGACAATTGCAAGAATATTAAAAAAAAAACTTCTATCTTTATAGGGCTATTAGCCGTGAGGCTATTCCGCTGGTCAAGGGAGAAGCTCAGCGGAGTTTAATCACCCGGTATTTACCTTAACTTTGCAGAAAACCTCTGAAAAACTGTGAAAGGTGATTCGCGCAAATTCGTTCCCCGCTGGGGATCGAACTCAGGCTCCCCAATGCTCAGTACGAGACGGACGACGCCTCTAACCACTCGGCCACTGAGCTGGGTCAAGAATATTATTATTGCAATTATTCATGCAATTGTCACTTATATTTATATGAAAATTTATTGAATCATAATAATAACTCAGGATTTCAATGAGTTATTATTTTTATAATGCAACATTTATGTGGTGGCCATTGTTTGTTCGGGTCTACGAATATATAATATATACTACGAATAATATAGTATTTCATAATAATAATTAAATAGTTCTATTCTTATATATCTTTAGCGTAGGTACTCTTTATATCATCCCCGCTAATATTATAATTAAAATAATTCTATTGTTATATATCTTTAGTGTACTCTTCATATCATCCCCGTTAATATTATTTAAGATTCTAACGCGAGTTGTAACGCCTTTTTGGCTTGATACAATTGTCGGAGCACTTGTGCCGCATCTCGCATGCCAATTGGTGTCTCGTGGGAAATTTCCGCCGCCCCCTCAGGGCTGGTAACATCTTTTCTGGCTTTATACAAGACGTCGCCGTGGGGCCGTAGTGGAAGCGCACCCGTTGAAATATTAAAGAAGTTCAGTTTTTTGCGCACCGTTGGACCTGCGCGCTCCTGGCCCGATTGTCAGCGAGCTATACCCCTGGGGGGTTGCTTGCAAGTACATTTTATTAATGCATTGTAATATCTATAGAAATCGTAGATATATATCAACGATAGTGACAAGTCAACGGATTATTTTATATCTACATTGCTTTTATTGTTCGTAATTTTTGGGCATTTACATGGTTATTATTTGGAGCTCAAGCGCAAAGGAGGGCGTCGATAGAAATAGGGTGAATTTTATTTATTGAAGCTATTCTTTGTGTAATGGGCCATTCACAATAAGAGCGGTAAGCAATATTTTGCATGGCTACAAAAATGCAGACGTTCAAAATTGGGCAGTAATGCTATGCGATAACTATGGTAGAGATAATTACTAGTGATGGGGGGATTTCGAAATTCGAGAACAGCTGTTCTTGATTTTTATCAAGAGTCGATGTTCTTGATTCTCAAAAGTTCTCGAGAACTTGAACGAGAAGCGAGAACAGAAAATCGAGATCTTTAATTAACCGAGAACCGACTTCCGAAAACTTTAAACATTTAAAATAAATCGTACTTGTACAGGATAAACGAATCTGTAAAGTGCGCCGACTAGGCAACACAATTTTGAATTTAATGCCTTTGTATACTTTCGAAAGGTCTCGGTTTTTCGGTTCTTGGTTCTCAGTGCTCTGTTCTCGGGTCTCGATTCTCGGGTCTCGGTTTTTCGGTTCTGGGTTCTCTGTTCTCGGGTCTCGGTTTTTCGGTTCTTGGTTCTCTGTTCTCGGTTTTTCGGTTCTTGGTTCTCAGTGCTCGGTTCTCGGGTCTCGGTTTTTCGGTTCTTGGTTCTCAGTGCTCGGTTCTCGGGTCTCGATTCTCGGGTCTCGGTTCTTAGTGCTCAATGCTCGGTTCTCGGGTCTCGATTCTCGGGTCTCGGTTCTTAGTGCTCAATGCTCGGTTCTCGGGTCTCGATTCTCGGGTCTCCATTTTTCGGTTCTTGGTTCTCAGTGCTCGATTCTTGGATCTCGATTCTCGGATCTCGATTCTCGATTATCGATACCTTAGAAAACTGTTCTCGGTTTTGGTTTTATAGTACTCGATTCCTGAATGTTCTCGAGAACAAAGTTCTCGCTTCTCAAAAGTTCTAGATTCTCCCCATCACTAATAATTACCCATGTTCTGTCATAGTTATACTGCGATTTTTATACATGTTTGCGCGGTAGGGGTATCGTAGCGGTATGTGAAATTCCACACATGTATAAAAATCGCAGTATAATTAACATGGGTAATTATTAGTGATGAGGAGAATTCTGAATGGCCCATAACACCGCCATAATTTTAGTTATAATAATGTAAATAATATTACAATACTTTAATCGTGGTAAGATAAGTAATTCCGTGATAGGAATGAAAAGTGAGTGCGTGTGTCGGTCAATTCATAATATTTTTTTAGTATATATGTGTGCGTTGGCGTTATTAATTTTTTTTTAAAGCGCTCTCGTAATTGCGGCGCAAAACGGGCCAGGCCCGTTATGCTAAAACGGGCCCAGTAATAAAAAATAAAGCGACTCGCCCGTCCTGGGCATATTAGGACCGAACGAATTTATGTCCCCATTTACAGAGTTCGGTGCTTTTAAAACGCCCTCGCAATTATGAAAATTGAAATACTCGGCTATTAATTTTTCCAAGTGGTAATGTATAAATAAGATGCGAATGTTAATAATTAATTTAATTTAATACGGAAGGTCACCCGTTATTATTATTATATATTATTAGAATAATAATTTAATCTACATGGGAAATTGAATGGTTGTGGCGTTAACTACGTGGTAATTCATTTTCAATGAAGAAGATGAATAAAATACTATGAAACAAGTGGTAAGAAACATAGTTTTATTCATCTACTTCATTATTCTATATTATTATTTTATATTATTAATCTATATTATTATTTTATATTATTATTCTATATTATTATTTTATATTATTAATCTATATTATTATTTTATATTATTATTCTATATTATTATTTCATATTATTATTTTAATTATTATTTTAATGATAATTTTATATTATTATTTTATATTATTATTTTAATTATTATTTTATATTATTATTCTATATTATTATTTTATATTATTATTTTATATTATTATTCTATATTATTATTTTATATTATTATTCTATATTATTATTTTATATTATTATTTTAATTATTTTTTTATATTATTATTTTAATTATAATTTTATATTATTATTTTATATTATTATTTTAATTATTATTTTATATTATTATTCTTTATTATTATTTTATATTATTATTTTAATTATTATTTTATATTATTATTTTAATTATTATTTTATATTATTATTCTAAAATTAATCTTAAATCAATTAATTTAATATCAAATAAGAATTTCAAAATTAAAATTGTAAACTTCTTATAAAAAAATAAAATACTATGAAACAAGTGGTAAGAAACATAGTTTTATTCATCTACTTCATTATTCTATATTATTATTTTATATTATTATTCTATATTATTATTTTATATTATTATTTTATATTATTATTTTAATTATTATTTTATATTATTATTTTATATTATTATTTTAATTATTATTTTATATTATTATTTTATATTATTATCTTATATTATTATTTTATATTATTATTTTATATTATTATTTTATATTATTATTTTATATTATTATTTTATATTATTATTTTATATTATTATTTTATATTATTATTTTAATTATTATTTTATATTATTATTTTATATTATTATTGTATATTATTATTCTATATTATTATTTTATATTATTATTTTAATTATTATTTTAATTATTATTTTATATTATTATTCTAAAATTAATCTTAAATCAATTAATTTACTATCAAATAAGAATTTCAAAATTAAAATTGTAAACTTCTTATAAAAGTTACAGAGTACTACATTTATTTTCCAACATATTGATTTTTGTGATGTGAAAAAAGTTGAATTATTATGTATAGATTCATAATAATAATAAGGATTGTCAGAAAATTTCTACAATACTAAACAGCAAGACGTCTTGCCAATCTTGTCCAAACCTAATCCCTTACTAACAGGGGTAGGTGAATATTTTCAGCATTTAATACTGAGATGGTGAACTTGATTCCAAATAATAATAAAACTGTCTCTATTTTTCAAGAAAAAAGACTTGCAACCAAATTTATATTTAAAGAACAGGCGAAGTTCAGATTCTTAGATCTAGCTCTACAATTCTACAATACTTAATCAATTTTTCTTTAAAAAAATGTTTTTTTTTTACCCTAAAAGATTTGCAACCAAATTTAAATTTAAAGAACAGGCGAAGTTTAGATTCTTAGATCTGCTCTACAATTCTACAATTCTTAATCAATTTTTCTTTAAAAATAATGTTTTTTTTTACCCAGCTCGTTGGCCTAGTGCTTAGGTTTATTTTTTCGTGGTAGAAAGTGATTTTTGGTATTGTTTTGTAGGTACTTCATTTCCAAAGAGGAAAACACAAAAAATGTATTATAAGATATGTACGGTTTTGGTGGTAAGGCGGAAAAAGTAAAGAAAATAAAAATAAAATATGTCAAATCGAAATCGACTTCAGCCTATTGGATAGACAATTTTGAACCAAATCAAAAATCTTAGTACAATTTTTCCCTAAAAGAAAAGATAAACATGACACAAATTTAATTTGAAAAGTGATTAAAATCGGTAAAAATGCCAAAACTACCGTCCGTCCGTTCAAAATTAAGGCCGTCCCAGAAGTGCTATAGTCTTGAAACTTCGTTGTTTGATTAGAAATATAGTCTAAAAGGCGAGAAAAATTTCTATATTGTATCAAATTGATCCGGAAAAGCTACAGCGCTTGGCAAATCTTTGAAACTTTGAAAATTTTATTTCAAAAGCTACAGCGCTTGGCAAATTTTTAAAACTTTGATTTCATGATCAAAAGCGGTTTTTTGGTCTTATTTTGTAGATCTGTCTTTTCCAAAGAGATAAACACAAAAATATTCTTATAAAAAGAGGAGTACCGTTTTGGGGGTAAAGTCCAATAAAAATTAAATGAAAATTGAAAATTAAAATGGCGGGATTGTTTCAAATTGAATCTGAAAAGCTACAGGGCTTAGCACAATTTTGAAACTTTGGAAATTTTATTTCATGATAGAAACTGCCTTTTGATCTTATTTTGTAGGTCATTTATTTCCAAATAGAAAAACATAAAAATATTGTTATAAAAAGTATACCGTTTTGTAGATCTGTCTTTTCCAAAGAGATGAACACAAAAATATTCTTATAAAAAGAGGAGTACCGTTTTGGGAGTAAATTCCAAGTCCAATAAAAATTAAATGAAAATTGAAAATTAAAATGGCGGGATTGTTTCAAATTGAACCTGAAAAGCTACAGGGGTTAACAAAATTTTGAAACTTTGGAAATTTTATTTCATGATAGAAAGTGCATTTTGATCTTATTTTGTAGGTCAATTATTTCCAAATAGAAAAACATAAAAATATTGTTATAAAAAGTATACCGTTTTGGCGGTAACGGCAAAGAAATGAAGAAAAATAAAATAAAAATTATTCAATCAAGATGAACTTTAGGCTGTTGGATAGATAATTTTGAATCAAGTGAAAATTCTTAATACATTTTTTCCTTAAAACAAAAGACAAACCCGATAAAAGTGAAAGAAAATCGGTAAAAATGCCAAAACATCCTTTCGTCCCTTCAAAATTGGGGCCGTCATAGAAGGGCCCTGAAACTTATGAAGTTCGACTGGAAATATAGTCTAGATGGTCAAGGGAGAAGCTCAGAGGAGTATAATCACCCGGTATTTACCTTAACTTCTCAGACAACCTCTGAAAAACTGTGAAAGATAATTCGCGAAAATTAGTTCGCCGCTGGGGATCTAACCACTCATAATTTATTATTAAAAATTCTTCATATTTCTAGGATATATATTACAACTATGTCGCCTAAAACTTTTTTGTGTTACTTAGACTTTTGTGACATAGAAATTCTACATATTTCTAGGATATATATTACAACTACTGTTATTATCTTTTCAAATAAATGCTGTTGATATTAAAATAAATATGTATAAATATTATTGATATAAAACTATGTATTACTGAAGTATTGCACATGTGATGGGTCTATTGTGACTGACTGTATATGGTTAGAAGATGATTATAAGATACATTGATTGATTTCAATGTAATTAAAAGGGATTTTAATCGTTCGATTAGGAGTAATTTCGTAACAAATATTTTTAGAAGAAAGTTGTTTACAATTTATATATTAAGAAGCGATGCAATTTAATTTAGCCTGTATTGAATAAACAATTTTTGTACCTGTCTATTAGACTCAGACCGACCTTTCGTACTTTGGCCCCTTCTAACCAATTAAATAATTCGCGTACTCTACTCAACCCACGCCGCCACTACACAAATAATTTGTAATGATATCGATATCAGTAGATGTTATAATATAACAAACATACACACAAGTTACGAATATAAACATTTTCGCAAGTCTACCTGTCTGCCGGGACTATCTCTGTGTGCGCGCTCGGCTCTCTCGCACGGGGCCCTTGCCCCATGCCGCGCCGCACACAACAATTCATCACCAGCCCCAAAAATAGACCTGCGACCGGACTCACCTTTCGGACTGTCGTACGGGTGCTGGCGTATATTCCTCGATTCGAAAAATGAGCGCACATTATCACAACTGTTCTCGCCGGCCCGTTTCTGTCTCGCGTTTTCGACGTTCCGGCAGAACACCACCGAGCACAAACACAGCAACGCGAACACCGCGAGAAGCGCGCAACGTTGAGCTGACATCTTCGGGTTGTCTGTTAATCGCGCGATTCGCACCGGGAGTCAAGACGCGGAACCGATGAGAACGACGTTTCTGAGGGGGAGCGCGCTCTCTTTTGCACGATGCGGACGAGTTCGTCGCTCGCACACCACTGGCGCGAGAGGGCCGCGCGGATGAGCAGCCCGACCGGTCGCAATCCGCATTCGGGGATGCGCGCGCCTGCACACCCGGAACGCATCCTGCATAGGCGTAGGCAGCCAAATTTACTAAGAACCAAAATATTAAGAGCCTTCATTCAATTTTGAAATAGTTTCAATTCCCAAATTAAACGTAATTATCATCTTTTATAATTCAGCACAATCAGAAGCGCACTAAGGGCCGAATCTACAATTGACATTTAACCGGAGAAGAAGGCTATTCGTGTAATAAGTGTGAAATTTTGACGCCAATATCTCAAATTTATTCCACGGACAGCCTTATTCTCCAGTTAAAAGTCAATTGTAGAACCGGCCCTTAGAGGGCCAAGGTTGTAATAATTATATTAGGCATCATGCCTTTCACTATTCTGTAATAAGTTAAAAAGTCAATTGTAGAACCGGCCCTTAGAGGGCCAAGGTTGTAATAATTATATTAGGCTTCATGCCTTTCAGTATTCTGTAATAAGTTAGAAAGTCAATTGTAGAACCGGCCCTTAGAGGGCCAAGGTTGTGATAATTATATTAGGCATCATGCCTTTCAGTATTCTGTAATAATACAACGATCTGAGCATTGGGGAGGGTGAGTTCGAATCCCAGCGGGGACCGAATTTTTACCTTTCACAGTTTTTCAGAGGTTTTCTGTGAAGTTAAGGCAAATTCCGGGTGATCTCCCTTGACCAGCGGAAAAGCCTCACGGATAATAGAGATAGAAGTTTTTTTACAACGAATGGACACGGGGCGCCAAATTATTGGCGATTAAAGACTGATACTCCATCTAGTGGCAGGAAATTAACTACATTTAGTTGGGAATTTGTTTGTATAACATTTGTTTTTTCGTCTTATATATGACTATAGAGCCAAGGTTATACTATTTATACCTTAAAAGTACATTAACAATAGCGCATTACTGCAGAAGTGACTGTAATCATATGGTTTTAATGCATCAAACATCAGCAGATCAAACAATAACAAAGATCAGCTGTTTACCTACTACCTTGAAGAAAACTGTTAACTTTTGAATCGCGAATAAAGCCCGCCACAGACGCAGAGATTTTTACTACAAACATGAAAGATTGTGTATGTCACAATCTTTCATGTATTCTTCTTCTAACCTTTCTCCTTCCACATTCCGTCCTACTCGTACACCTCATACATATTTCCCGCACCAGTCTTTCCTCACCCAAATAATAATAATAATAATAAAATGTCTTTATTTTCTTTTCAATTACAAATTAACAGTGTGGCATTAAGGGAAATCCTTCAATCCTTTTTTTAAATTAGCAATCCTCACACTCACTGCTCATCAGATTCGTTTCCTGCAACAGCACCGCAGTAGGTGTCGACCGTTCAAGACTTCGTACTCTTCCAGAACCATCCGTCTTTCTTTCCATTACATCCCAATCATGAAATCCCCACACTTCCACTCCATAAAACAGTCTAGGCTTTTCACATGCATTCCAGATCTTGCACGCAATTACTAGGCTACCCCCCTGAAGGGTGTGGTTTCGCTGTGGCATCCCACTGCACTGCGGCCACGGTTGGCCTATTGTGCTCCCCCAAAACTATTCCTCATTCATGATATCTTCAATGAAGTCCAGAAGTCTTGTGAATGGGCGAGCTTGGAGCACTTTTAGGTTCATTCGCGTTATACTAAAAAGCTTTTTCTTGCCTGAGTTGAATGCCTGGCAGCTAGTTATTACATGTAGTGGGGTTTCTTCTTCTTCCCCACAGCCTCTGCACGTTGGCGATTTATCTATCCCCATACTGTGCAGGTGTTTATTTAATGTGCAGTGTCCTGTTAGGAGTCCTACGACATTTTTTAATTGGTTCCTATTTAGTTTTAGAATTTCTTCCGTCGCCTCCGTACTGGGAGCCTTAATGAACCCTTTCGAGTGTTTCATTCCAGTTTGGGCTTCCCAGTATCGGCTTCATTGATGTTGTCTCAAGCAATTCTATGCGGTCCTACATGGTATCCCGCAGGTTGGTTAGTGGCCAATGAATTTTAATTCGCTAGCCTCTTTTGCCAGTTTGTCCGCTTTTTCGTTGCCTTTAATTCCCTGATGTCCCACAAAAGTGTTACTTTGTTTCGGGCTCCCAGTATCATCAGGTCTTCAATGCATTCTATGACAACTCTAGAGTTATTCACGCTGGAGTCTAGGGCTCTCAGTCTGTCACAATATTGATTTGCTTCTTACTATAGTTTCTTTCTAATAGAGTTTTAACGCAGCATTGAATTGCGATAATTTCGGCTTGGAACACGGAGGTATGCTCGCCAAGCTGGAGTCTTGTGCCTCCTGCCGAGTTGCGCACATCCACTCCTATTCCTGTTCCTTTGTTGGATTTAGATACATCGGTAAACCAGATTGATCCTTTAAGTTTTTGCATATAGCCATTTTCCAATTCTGCCCTATCTGGTATTACTACCTTGTAAGGTTTCATCATGTGAAGTGTATTTATTGTCTTGTCGGGACGCATTGTTAGAATGTAGTCTTCGGTTTTCCCTAACGCTAGATAGGTGTGGTTAATGGATGAGTCATATGACTCATCCATTGACCACACCCATCTAGCGTTAGGGAAAACCGAAGACTACATTCTAAGAATGCGTCCCGACAGGACAATAAATACACTTCTTGGTCTCTGTCCCCACTTTGATGTGAAGTGGAGGCAGGTCCAATATAACCTCCATTGCGTTATATTCTTTGACTTGGTCTACCAATTGTGGAGATTTTCCTCCTTCAAACGCCCTATAGATTAAGTCGCTATAAATCTTCACCTCATCTTCGCTGGATGTGACCGAAATCCGTGAGATACGCGTCGTGGTTCATTGATTTCGGCTAAGACTGGTGCATGTGTTCTTCTGGACGTCCAGGATTCAGAGTACTCCAGATCCAGTGCTCCAGTTCTCGCCCCCACGGTGACTCCTCCACCCTACACATTTTGTATTCTACAAAATACTAGTAACCCGAAATTCAATCCATCGATTTCTAATGCGTGATTCAAACTTTTGGCACATAAACCACCATAAGTAATCAGAGAGCACAATGCAAACAATCCACACAACATCGATCAGTGCAATATCTGTAATCACAGGTTATAATTAAGTCGCCTTTAACCGACCCTAAATATTTGTTAAATTAGTTGGAAATGATTGGTAAAATCCGCAAATAAATACATTTCAAATAAATTTTATTAAATATCAATATGCCATGACAGCATATTTCAACTACCACAACATATCTAATATATAAATGCATCAAATAATTTTTATGAATTTTTTTCCATAACTACTCTCTTTACGCTCAAAAATAAAAAGTTCGAAACAAAAACAAAACCGAAATTTCAAATAAAAAAACAAAAATAATTAAGAGAGTTAAAAACGATATTATGGATTTTGTAAAGAGAGTACGTTGTATACAGCATTTTGCCATCCCAGTTACAACGAAGGTCCCCATGTATGTATTACAAAACCGGGACCCCACGATTTGTGTTTTATATTTCATTTTGTAATATTCTCGAAGGTTGCAGTCACAGCTCAATTTGTTTATCTATCATTTAAACTTAGCATAGTGATAAAAGTCACAAAATTGTAGAACGTTCCTTATACATTTCTCTTAAGAATAGGCACAAGTTTCTAACTGTTATCACAGGATTATAAAAGACATTCAAACTAAAAAAATGACTACGAGGGGGATGTAGGAGAAAACTAGAGATAAATTAAAATAAATTAAGAGAAGTACAGGTGTGATTTAAATTTGTACTATATAAAATAAAAAGAGATTGTAAATAAATGAATGATTCATCTCTAGTTGCATGAGGGAGGTTTTTGTTTTAAATAAATACTAAGATAATAATAGTGCGGGTGAGTCAGGAACATTTAAAAATATAAATACGTCAAAGAAGGGGGGTTCAAAAACGAAGCAACAATAATATCATGGTGGCGCGCGTCAAATCGGTGCACTCGCGCCTTTTAAAAACGATACAATACTTTCATCTTCGTTTATTTATATTTATATTATATATATTTACGCTAAGATTATATCCCACGAAATGAATAAACGACTCGCGCATCATATATTTCTCACGTTTTGTGCCGTCTCGAACAACAACTACCGCTTATGTAAAGATTGGAAATATATCACAGTCGTAAAAAATAGAATACTCTTAGCGTACTCCCAACAGCTGTAACTGCAACACGCTATTCATCCCTTACAGTACTAGCCTCAGATCGTTTCGAGCCGCTATGTACGCTATTATATTTTACACATAACAATAAACCACACGGTGCGCTCCAATAAAAGAAAAACGCACCGATTGTTCCTTCAAGCTCGGCTTATTTATCATCATTATTATTATTACTTTCAATATATAAAAAGGACACCGGTGTAGGTCGGGCCGTGTGTCTGGCTGGCCCATTCTGGCGTTTCAAATTCGGGATAGCAAAATAAATAATCGCGAACGGCCCGCGCTGTGAGGGCCACTTAAATCATTACAAATATACCTATTATATGCATTACTATCGTTAAAAAACTATAATCCAGGACACTGTTATTTTAAGACGAACGAAAAAGAAAACAATTCGGATTGTGAGTTGTAGTTGCTTAAAATAACTTGGCTACTAGTGACTCTAAGCCACCTACATTATTATTAAATATTCCATAAAATTGTCCAACTATGCATTATCATTACAATTATTAATATAGAAATCCGAAAAAAGATGCATCCAGGAACGAGAGAAACAATAAAGTTTAACAGGGAGATTTGTGGGTTATTTTATATATTTTTTATAATATATAATGCCCTAAATATAATTGGTAGGGGGTAGGTTGGGTTATTTAATTTATAAAATAAAATAAAAACGCGCGTGGCAATAAAACTCTGAAGGATGTTAAATTTAGTTGACGGGGCGTTTTCTGTGAGTGTTTCAAACAACGGTCTGTCCTGGGGGTGCATCTGCTATTAAAAAAAATATGATTTACGTGTGAGGATTCTTACTGTCGTTAATTGCGGCAGCGCAGACAGATAGGCGGGGGCGGGCGGAGGGAAGGGAAGTGTGGCTGGGAAACCCGTTTTTAGTTCTCCCACCAGTCGTCGCGGCCGCCGCTGTTGGAGTTGCTGTTGCTGTAGTTGCCGCCGTAGTTGCCACCTCTGTCATTGCCGTAATACCCACCACCTAAAACATAAATTGTTAAGAATTTTGATTAGTACTGACGTCAGAGTAGGTTCATTCTCCCAAACATATTCCTTTGTTCTTACTCCTGATCACAAGTTGGTTTGCAATCATTGTTAATTTTGCTCGAGAGACGTGCGCATTACGATAGCATAAGCGTGAACAAACATTGGTTATAGCTCACTTGTTCTGCCAATTGCAGACATGCACGCTTGTCTTTCACGTGGCTATTGCGGACCAAAGAAAGTATACAAGACAACGTAGAATCTACATAATTTAGCGTCCGCCCGACGCCGCTTTTGTGTGAATTGCGCCCGATCATGCAAAAGTAAAGTTGCTTTTATTTATTTACTAAAATTTTGTTTCTTGCGTTTTCTCAGGACCTCTATACCAATGTACAGTACGGTGTAAAACAGATCGTGATGAACGAACTAAAATAATCATGAGTTATCTGAAACTTGTTGGCATCTGCAGAACAAGTTCAATGGCGTACGAACTCCAGTTGCAGTTGTCTCCTACAACACAACTTATTGCATTAACCCCAAAATCCGTCAGTTATATGGTAGTAACCCTGACCGTGACCAATGAATAGTATATTACACTGATCATCAATGATACTAGAAGATCACATTATTTATAAAGTATCCAATGATACCCAATATGTGCTTGTCACGGCACACCCTAGTCTCATAGACCCGGAGCATATATATGCTCCAGATCTGAGACTGGGCGCGAGTGCCGGAAGGTTAAATATCGCATGTTATAGTTCATCCGATTAGTGAGTATTTATTCATTATACTCTTATAATTTATCTGTAAATGAATCCTGAAATATAATGATTTATTGAAAAGGATACTTTCACCGCCCCTTAGTTTCCCAATAATTTTTCACTCCAGTTTTTCGGCTAAAAATAACTAGACTATTTTTAAAATGTTTGAAATTCTTACCGCTTCCGCCGTATCCATTGCCAGACCCGCCGTAACCACCGCCGGAAGACCTTTGGTTGCGCTGCATGCCACCGCCGCCGGACTGAGTACGGAAATCGCGGCCACCAAAGCCGCCACCGCCGAAGCGTCCTTTGCCGCCCCTGCGGCCCGAGCCGGCGGAACGGCCGTCTGCGGCGACACCCTCCAGCCAGCTGGGGATGTCTTGTTTGGCCTCGATAAGTAGATCCATCATGGCGGATGCCAAGTTCCTGTTTCTGTCGTTGAAGAATGAGGTCGCGAGACCTAAACAGAATCAAAACGCAAAAAATTAATTATATGTTAATTTGGTAGGTAATAATAATAGAAAATTCAATGAGTGAGTAACACCTAAACAAAACTACCAACATTAGGTCGTTTTAGACAAGACAATTTCCTAGTTCAAAAGTTGTTCAAGAAATGAATTCATATATCCTCCTCCCATACAATTTGTCCTTGATAAATAGAACGCGATATATATGTTTCCATTCGATCTACCGTCCAATTCAATATTTCAAATAATTTGCTGTATGATACGAGACAATTTAGATTGTCTCGCATTTTGACTAAAGGTCATTTTAAACAAGACAATTTCTTGACTCAAAAGTTACTCAAGATGCGAGACAATCTAAATTGTCTCTGCAAGTAAACAAATGAGGTAACTCGTAGTTGGCAATAACGCAAACTTCGAGTTATCTCGTAGTTGGAGGACAATGTGTTAAAGAAATAATTTAAAATTCTTTGACTTACCCAAGTTACCCATACGGCCGGTACGACCGATACGATGCACGTACTCCTCTACATCAGATGGTAAGTCGAAATTAATGACGTGCTTCACGTGGGGGATATCAAGCCCTCTAGCGGCGACGGCTGTGGCCACCAATATGGGCGTGCTTCCAGACCTAACAAATCAAGTCACAAAATAAATACTTTTTACAATATCAATATTATATTTCATGACTGCTTGATGTAGTTGAATGATAATATAATTCGTTACTGTTGCATATACACAGATTTAAATTTTTCCAAAATTAGATGCAAAACTTATTTTTGAGGCAAACTTGCAATGTCTATTTAAAAATATGTTAACAGGGTATTATTTGGTTTATTGGAAAAGTAAACAATGAGCAATTATTGGGGAATCAATTGCTCCTTGCTTACTTTTCCAACAAACAGAAAATACCCTGTTAAGTTATTTTGAAACAGATGTACATTGCAAATGCGCGTGTTCCAATTATGAGTTAAATTCTATAGATATAAATATAATTCTAGTAATATTACCTGAATTGTCTGAGAGCGTCTTCTCTTTCACGTTGCGACCTATCACCGTGGATAGAAGTCACCGGGTAGCCGTCCATGTGAAGGAACTCCTCCAAGGAATCGGCGCCCTTTTTCGTCTCCACAAAGACCAACGTCAAGCTCTCAGGTGACGGTTGGGTGAGGTCGGCAGCGTTGAGTAAATCGAGGAGGAATGAACGTTTGTCATGGTCCTCAACCCAAACAACCTGAAGCAAAATAAACAGCGTATGTAAACACAAAGACATCACTGGCCAACATATGAGTAGCACTGATAAAGGGAGGGGTAAAATGGAATACCCATTTTTGGCTGTTTTGGATAACAAACACTTACCTTTTGTGTAATATTCTCTGATGTGCTGCCGACACGGCCGACCGCCAAGAAAATGTAGTTGTCGAGGAAGTCGCGGGCCAACATCTGAATGGGGGATGGGAAGGTGGCGCTGAACATGAGCGTCTGTCGGTCGCCGGTGCGTGGCATCGAGTCCTTCTCGAGGATGCTCCTAATCTGGGGCTCGAAGCCCATGTCCAACATACGATCGGCCTCGTCGAGGACGAGGAACCGGCAATGATCCAGTGCGATTTTGCCTCTGTCTATCATATCTAGTAGGCGACCGGGCGTGGCTACCAACAGGTGGCATCCGCGGTCTAATTCTTTCATCTGGTCGGCTATATTAGCGCCACCGTAACTGGAAACGATAGAGGATATAAGAACAAACTGTGGTTAGTTGTGCGATACACAATGGCATGTGTATATTGTTGTAAAATAGTATATTCAACACTGCACATGCAAAGGTGCCGATAAGCCGTGGGCCAAGTCTGGCCGGAGATTACATGCCATAGAGGGAGGACATATAGGGATGAAATTCAAGTATGGACAGAAGGCGCTTTCGTTTAGCATGGTCTAGCATTATTAGTTGCCCCGTGGCGTGCAGTATCGCGGTAGTGCGCCACATCTTGTACAAGATTTACGAAGAAACTTGAACACGTTTCTAATATAAATTATTCATTTCGTATATATTTAGCTCGTACTATGTCGTTTAGCATGGTTTATCATTGCTACTGGCCCTCGTGGCGTGCAGTATTGCTCAGGTCTTGCGGTCGTGCGCTGCCGGTTGTAAGGGCCGACCTAGAATTTTGCGCAACGGAAGCGGCAAATAGAACAAGAAACAACAAGCCCGTACCAGCCCAAGGGGTGGATTTTTGAGCGATCGCAATGAATATACCGATCGATAGACCTTCGATATTATTGCGAATGGTGTCGATTTGTGACCCTTCACTTCCGAAAAGTTGCAGCTTATCTTTGAAAGAACTGGAAGCTAGACAGTAGTTGTTTTCATATTAATTTTTCAGTTAATTCTATTAATTCAGTACTATGAAACGTATGGTAATAGCGATCGGTCAAAAATCGCACTAGAGTGGGAAGGAGGATAAGCAATGGAAAGCATTTTAGAGGATGATGGTGGAGACTGAATTAGAGTCATAGGTGAGAGTTGAAGGACAGTGAGGAGCAAGATTGACACTCAGGGAAGAGATTAAATAACAGAGATATTTAGCATATTAGTATCTCAGATGTATAAACAATAAATAAATATGTGACTTACACAACACACGGTCGGACGCGCGCCCTGTAGGCGAATTTCTTGCTCTCGTCATAGATTTGTGTGGCGAGTTCTCTGGTAGGGGCCAGCACTAGGCCGAGCGGGTACTGCTTCTTGCGGTAGCTGCGGCTGTGCGATATGACCGGGGGCCCATGTTCATACATCTGGTTGAGGATGGGCACCAGGAATGCGGCTGTCTTGCCGGATCCGGTCTGGGCGCACGCCATTACGTCGCGCCTCCCCAAAATTATCGGGATAGCGTACTTCTGTACGGGTGTGGGGGTATCGTAGCGGGCACTAGCAATGTTTTGCCTTATGATATCTGTCAACTGTACTTCCTCAAACTAAAACAAACACAACAAAAGTTAGGAAAAATATTAAGGGTGTGATTCCGGACACCACTCGTTAAGAACGTATTCGTTAGAATTTGATCAGATTTCAAGATAAATTTGGAAAACAGATCAGTATCGAACAATATGAATGAATGAGTGTCCAACTTGTAACAGTTGCTTCCGTACTAGTTGGTTACCACCGTCCAAACTCCACTAATGTTTAAATCACGTACATACGAGCAATTAACGGAAATCATACTTACAGATGTAATGTGAGGGGGGACTTTGTCACCAGTTGCCTCAACGGGTATATCCTCGTACTTGCTAAAGTTGATGCCGGTGTTGCCGGAGCCGAACAGCTCGAGCTCCACCTTCTCATCGCGCGGCAGCGGCACAGTCCAGTCAACGTTGTCGTTGCGGCCGCCCCGCTCGCCCCTGGAGTCGTTCCAGCGGTTGTTTCCGCCGCCTCCACGCTCGCCGCCGTTGTCGTTCCAGCGGTCGTTCGTCCGCCTCTCCGGTTCCTGCCAGCGGTCATTACGGGGCATGTCGCGCTCCCGGTCGGCAGAATAGCGTCCGCGATTGCCCCATTGGTCGCGCTCACCATCGCCGTTCTGATAATTGTCGCGTCTATTTCTGGAATATAAGTACCATGAACAAAAAAACAAGACGGTTGTAGGGATAGAGTAGGGAGGAGACAACTTTTATTCAGTCAAAACTGGGCTAATTATCCTATTTTAGAACAAACTATTTTCCTGATAAAAAAAATAGTGTCCTGAAAAGCAGCTTCAGACTTCAGCAGTGATTGATCACTTTCTTACTTTTATAGTAAATTTTATATAATTAGTACTAGTTATTACTATTCTGCAACTGGCTCTCGACATTCGGGTCCTTCTGCCGTGTGTTAAGGTCGTTTTAGACAAGACAATTTCTTAGCTCAAAAGTTGTTCAAGAAATAAATTCATATATCCTCCTCCCATACAATTTGTCCTTGACAAATAGAACGCGTTATATTTTTCCATTCGATCTACCATCCAATTCAAGATTTCAAATAATTTGCTATATGATACCAGACAATTTATTGGCTCGCATCTTGACTAACTTTTGAGTCAAGAAATTGTCTTGTCTAAAACGACCTTAACTTTTGAGCCAAGAAATTGTCTTGTCTATATGATGTGAGGACTTGTTACTTCAGAAATTCGTCGTTAATTGTATTCGAACGACAAATGGTACCAACGTCCCGGGTACGGGATAAAACCCGTGCCGCCCGCTCTTAATACGGGGGTGCTAACCATGACACTACATCGGCGTGCTTATTCAATTAAATACAAGTACTTTAAAGTATTATGTATTGAAATGTTCAACATTACCTAGTGTTAAAGCTAGAAAAGTCTCCCTGACGCTCGTTGCGGTCGCGATTGCTGCCGCGGCTATCGTTGCCTCCACGGCTATAGCTGCCGCGACTGCCGCCTCCGCGAGATTCGCCCCTGTCTCTGTCGCGCTGATCAGGTGTGTTGGGCTGGCTTTGCTTGTTGCGCAAATGGGGTGGGATGTACCTGCCGCCGCCGCTACCGCAGCTCTGCAAGTCCAGACCAGCAAACTAAAACAAAACATAAAACATATATTGTAACCAATCATCACAAATTCGAATATATCAAGGTCAATATACAACGTGTGGCTCAGTTTGCCTCAATTTTTGAAAAAATTACTTTCCATCAAGGTCATATAGCCGAGGAATTTTCCAAAAATGTACTTTCCATCAAGGTCATGTAGCTAAGGAATTTTTGAAAAACACTTTCCATCAAGATCATTTAGCTGAGGAATAAGTTATATATAAACAATGTAATAAATAAATAAATATCTGGTGATAATTCGGAAAATTATCACCAGATATTTATTTATTTATTACATTGTTTATATATAATTTTTGTACAATATTTTGTTTATATATATTTTTTACAATATTGATCGTGTAAGGTGTCTTATATAAAGGCACCTTACACGATCAATAATACTGTCAATATTTTAGAATAATGACAGTATTACTATACCGTAAAGTTTAAAATGTTCATTATTCCAACATATTGACAGTACTACTGACCGTGAAAGGTATAGTAATGATGGAATTAAGAGAATGCAAATGCTTATCCGGATAATTGATTACTTGTGAAATATAAAAAGAGGATTAGAGCAAATACTGATAGTACTAGGATTGACAGTATTATTGACCATGTAAGGTGCCTTTATAACTGTACTGTATTTGGAAAGTATATATAAATATTATTTTTGAAACAATCAGAAACCATGGTTTTAAAGTAATTTTTGGAGCTTTCAATTTTAGTTCATTATATATATATATACAAGGCACCTTGTTCACCTTGTTCATTGCAAGTTTTATACAGACTTAGAAGATGCAATATTTATGCCCGATATGCTACAAGTTTTATATCCTTCATCAAAAAGTTATTAACAATTTATGATTAAAATAAATTATTACAGGTCTGAATTTTTTCTGCAGGTATTTTTCTACAAATTATTATTGGAATCGTTTGTCCACCCTCCATCAAATAGTTATTAGCAATTTAAAAATTAAAATAAATTATGACTGGCCTGAATTTTTCTGCAGTTATTTTCCCAGAAATTATTATTGGAATCGTTTAACCACTTATAACCCACCCTCCATCAAAAAGTTATTAGCAATTTAAAAATTAAAATAAATTATCACAGGTCTGTATTTTTCTGCAGTTATTTTCCCAGAAATTATTATTGGAATTGTTGACCATTTATAACTTTCATTTGTTCAACCTCCATATAAAAGGAGGATTGAAGTAAATATTGACAGTACTAGGATTGACAGTATTATTGACTTGTAAGGTGCCTTTATTGGAAACAATGAAAAATTAAAGAAAATGTGTCATTAAAGCTCCAATCACAGGTGCTATTCAAGCTGTTGACATTTATTTTGACCATTTCTGTCATAATGACATTCTCAATGTATACATTCAATAGCTTAATGCCTGTATTCAAAAAATCCCATAAACTTTATAGATTCCATAAGCTATTAAGGCACCTTACACGATGAATATTACTGTCAATATTTTAGAATAATGACAGTATTACTGTACGATAATATGTTTAAAATGTTCATTATTCTTAAATATTGCCTGTATTACTCATCGTGTAATGTATATTAATGATGAGAATACTGATCTGTATCCGGATAATTGATTACTTGATAAATATAAAAGGAGGATTGAAGCAAATATTGACAGTACTAGTATTGACAGTATTATTTACCGTGTAAGCTGTCTTATTGAATGGATAAATTGACAATGTCATTATGACAGAATATGCCTAAACAAATGTCAAACACCTTGATTAGCGCTTGTGATTGGAGCTTTGATGACACCCTTTGTTTAATTATTCAGTGTTTCCAATAGGGAAAATCTAAAGTAACTATATTCTACAGATAATGTATTTATTGTTGCTATAACAATGAATACTTATGGGTTCAATAGCTATTGATAGATTTATGGAACATTGGTGAATATGGGGGTATGGGACTTATAAAGTTTATGGGATGTTGGTGCATATGGGCATTAATGTATCAGTAGTTATTTATTTAAATTAAGCATGGAAAAAGTGAATTTAGTGACTGCTGGTAGTTTGACATTTGTCAAAAAACAGATAAAATTTTGTTACAATTGCTAGTTCAGCTTTTTACCCACTAACAATTTGTTTAATTTTTAAAGGTTAATTATTAAAGTCATTGGCAAAATAATTTATATTAAATCTTAAATTGTTAATAACTTTTTGATGAATACTTATGGGTTCAATAGCTATTGATAGATTTATAGAACTTTGGTGAATACCAGGGTTACTCTTGCAAGTTGCCAAATGTAAAACAGAAATAGTTGTAGGTGCAATTTGGAGTTTTAGAAATTGATTGTTGCAAGTTGTGTGTATTTATTTATGCATGTATGTAACTACAAATTTAGTTATTTGTAACAGGAAGCTAATAAAGACTATTTGCAATTCAAATGTCAACAGTTTTCATCGAACTAATGGGTAGAGAACTGATCTTTCTTATTGTTGCTGATATGGTAAAAATTACACAATTTTGATCACTTGGACAGTAATGTGTGGTTGTTAATAAACTTTTAATATATAACTACACAATCCTTGCAGATTTTGGTACATATATGGTGAGAAAATACATATTATGCATAGAGATTACCCACTAGATTTTAGTTCATTTTCTGCCACCAGATAGAGTATTGAGTATCTTGAATTGCCCATAAAGGTACCCTACACGATCAATAATACTGTCAATATTTTAGAATGACAGTAGTACTGTACGATAATATGTTAAAAATCTGCATTATTCTAAAATGTTTCTAGTACTACTCATCGTGTAAGGTATAGTAATGATGTAATGAAGAGAATACTGATCTTTATCGGGATAATTGATTACTTGATAAATATAAAAGGAGGATTGAAGCAAATATTGACAGTACTAGTATTGACAGTATTATTGACCATGTAGGGTGCCTTATAGTTAGTAAGTATAAATGCAGACTACAAAAATCAAGCTAAATTTATAAAACTAGTGGCCCATTGCAGCAATTTGCAATAAAAGAAGTATAAATAGTATATTTATACATCATTAAACAAATAAAGGCTATCTATTGTCTCCAAGTTGTAGTGTCTAGTTAATTATTGCAGAATTGATGACCATAACTTGTAGTTAGAGAATGTGGAAAGTGATAAATCTTAGAAAATAAGTTTCAGAGCCAACAATAATAAGCAATTGTAAATTCTGCAGGGTTATATACAGGTTCAGAACTTGCATTGGTATGTAAGAATATAGAATATTAATATACTATGAGCTGTTCAGAATGAGAAATGTGTTTTAAATATGGCTAATTGTTATTTGTTTCACAGCCCCTACCCAAATTCATAACACAATTATAAATCCAATTATATTCATTCAATTGTATTAATAAATTGAGTGATAATAATTGCAGCATAAAAGATTGTCATTGAATACGTATGTAGCCCATTGTTAACATATTGCGTCTAACAAGAAAGTAAGGAAAGCTGATACATAATGAGATGTGGCATTCGCGTTATCTAAGTGTGCGGAAACGTACACGGCGCATGCAAAAAAAAGCCCTGCGCTGCAAACAAAGGACGAGCATGGGCCGCAAGGGCTACACCAGGTAGGGTCAATGAATGGCAGACCCGTGCAGTCCAACGGCCCCCCGCGGCCGGCACCGGTGCGTATTCGCGTAACGCGAATAAGCATTGAACTTGAAAATCACCCGCGGATCGATAATGGAACGGCACGGCGACCTCCATTACGATCCAGGCTTCCGGGTCGACGAAACGTGGATGCGGAGCAGTGGGAACGGCAGGGCTCACGAAGGGCCCCCGCAACGGGGTCACTCCAGCAGCCTCACCACCCCCAGGCCCGCGGTTACATATAATTAAATCGGTGCACTAACCTGCTGCTCTAGACCTGATCCATTGTGATTGGGTGCATTACTCATATTACTACAAATCCAGTACGTTGATCGGAACTTTCGATTGTGATTCCTGAAAAGTCCCCTAATCTAAAAAGTGTATAATCCCAGCGTCTTTGGCAGAAGCACAAAAGGCGTCGATTTTGCGACTCTCGCTCACCACACTACAACGTCGTACTGCGCCGGCGCGAGCTGCTGCGAACGGCGAAGATGGCCGCCGGGGTTCCTGCACGCGCCCGATTGGACCACGTTCCGCGGGAATTTTCAAAAGAAATGCCGAGTGTTTGTCTGCTCTGTCCGTGTCGGGGTCGCACGAAAAATTTAGACGGATATCACACTCTCGCAAATGTCATTCGTTCACCAAATATAATAGCGGTTGATCTCTGACACACGCCGTCAACGACGACGAAGCTGTTTTTTACACGACGGGGGCGGAATAACAAGTGCAACACTACGCGCGGACGCAGGATTCGTGCTAGTACGAGGACATTTTACAGGAAATTGTTGGGGTGGTTACTGGATACTAGATGGCGTTATCCCCAATTTTATCCAAAGAGTAGTAGGGATTAATCTTATCATATAAGCTACATTAGGATCACGTCTGTAGTCATCTTACCGCGCGAATTGTCAAATGTATTGAGCTTTTTGGAAAAAAAAGCATGAAATGTAAATGCATATCATTTTTAGCTACTTTATTGTTGTCTCTGAAACTTATTTTGTAACATTTGATCACATTCTACATTTAACTACATGTTATGGTCCTCAATTCTTACAAAATATGTTTCAGTTTAAAAATAAAGTATATATAAGTGTGAATCCTCTTAGCAATCTACATATCTAGATTACGATCTTATTAGATCTCATCAGTGTAGCTCAGATAGTGAGGATGAATTCATACAATATCTTGAGTGGTTATACACAAAAATTATACAACTAACCCCCTAGGGAGCTCTACCTGGTGATCCTGATGGCATGAGTATGTTGACAGTTATTACCATATGGGTGTGCATTACTAATTGATGCGGTGCCGCCAGATGGCGTTTAACTTTCCTCCTAGGGGGTTAGTTGTATCATTTTTGTATACAACCACTTGAGATATTGCGTGAATTCATCCTCACTAGCTGAGCTACACTGATGTGATCTAATAAGATCGAAATCTAGATATGTAGATTACTAAGAGGTGGAATCACACTTATATATACTTCATTTTTAGCCCTGAAACTTATTTTGTAAGAATTGATGACCATCACACGTAGTTAAAGAATGTAGAAGGTGCTCAAATGTTACAAAATAAGTTACAACCACTTGAGATATTGCGTGAATTCATCCTCACTAGCTGAGCTACACTGAAGATTAGATATCAAAGTCTAGATATGTAGATTGCAAAGAGGTGGATTCACACTGGTATGTTTTATAAGATTGGCCTTGTGCTGATATCTCAAATACTCTGTTGGAATATTATACCATAAGATACATTATCGGCTAAATGCACTATAACAGGGGTGGCGAACTTATGACACGCGTGCCAGTGATGGCACGTATGAAAAATTTGCTGGCACACGAAAATATATAGTACAGTGTTTAATATAATAAAATTCTGCAAACGTTTGATTTTATCTTATATGTATTCATTTTTCTTAAATATTACTAATAGGTTGACACGTCAGTAATTTTATAAATAAGGATTTGAAAACTTATATGTGTGAATCCACCTCTTAGCAATCTACATATCTAGATTTTGATGTTATTAGATCTCAACAGTGTAGCTCAGCTAGTGAGGATGAATTCACACAATATCTTGAGTGGTTATATACAAAAATGATACAATTAACCCCTTAAGAGGGCACTATACAGTGATCCTGATGGCATGAGCATGTTGACGACTATTACCATATGGGTGTGCATTGCTAATAGATGTGATGCCGCCAGATGGCGTTTAACTTTCCTCCTAGGAGGTTAGTTGTATCATTTTAAAAAATGAAGTATTTGAGGGTACACGGCGTATGCCTTCTGGTTTGTTTAAAAAATATATAAAAAGTGTGGCTACTCCCCCTTTATAGACTGGAACCACCATTCCCACACGCCATTATTCCTGCAATTAGATCGCGTTGTCATGGATAGGGATGGCGAGGACGAAGAGCGCGTAAATTTCAACCCGCGGGCGCGAATGTGCACCAGATATAAAAAACAAGAAAAATACCAATGATGGAGAGGTTGAATATAAAGATGCAGATGTTAGAAGGAGAGGAGAAAAAGATGCTCTTGGGACAAAGTGATCAGCCAAGAAAGAAGAGAACAAATGCAATAGTTGAGGAAGGTGGGGTGGAAATTCTCAATACGGTGGTGAACTGTAAATCGACATAAAAACAAGGAAATCACCAATGGTGGAGAGGTTGAACATAAAGATGCAGATGTTTGAAGGATAGGAGAGAAAGACGTTCTTGAGACAAAGTGATCAGCCAAGAAGGAAGAGAGTGAATGCAATAGTTGAGGAAGATGGGGTGGGAATTCTGAATGTACAGAGAGGAACTGTAAATCAACCTTTTGTAACGTAATTTTCATATATAATAAAAACATTTATTTATTTTTATAAAAAGGTTAAACCAATCAGTTCAGAACAAATCCTATAAATATAATTATTTACAATAAATAAAAGTATAACAGCTACACCATGAAGAGATTATGTTTAAAATAATAAGTATCTAGAAGTAGAAATAGCAAAAACACACAAAGAACTATAGGAAGTAAGGACAGAGGCTGATCCTCTCAAAAAAGTATTATGAAAAACGAACGGCCGAAGCTCCCCGGAACTGTAGAGCTAATTGAAGATGTATGTAGTAGTTTCCTAACTAAATATAACAAGGACAGAAACAATATAATCATCAGAACTACACAAAGAACTATAGGAAGTAAGTACAGAGGCTGATCCTCTAAAAAAAATTATTATGGAAGTTCGGAAAACGAACGGCCGTAGCCCCCGGGGCTGGAGAGCTAATTGAAGATGTATGTAGTAGTTTCCTAACTAAATATAACAAGGGAAGAAACAATATAATCATACTTCTTATATGTGCCACAAAAATAATATTGATACTAATCAAATTAATGAAACATTCAATAAAACTCAATAGAGTGGTGGTTGAATTGAATCAGTGCTTATAATTTAATAATAGTAAACTATGACATAACATCATGTATCAGTCTTATTTGAGGTATCACACATGCCTCAAATCAGAATGTGCATGCAAGGATACTAAATTAGATTGGATAAGACATCATCCAATAAGAGAGAAATGTCCACACCACAATTGATTTTGTTTTCAATCATTAGCCACTTTCGTTTATCATTCGGCTGTTCTAACATGAGAAGAACAGACCAGAATGATACTTGAACTGGTTATTATGTCTCATTTTAAGAGGCAGTAAGTAAAATCCAAATTTAATATAGTATGACTACTTCATAATATCACTGATAAATTTCAAGCACTGATTTAAAAAAATAAAGTTCGACAGTAACAACAAAAAATGGTTTAACATAACATTATTTGTTATTCCCGTGTACATTACAGCAATAAGATTTGAATAATATATTACAAAATACCTGAAAAACACTCTTTTTACAGCTCCTCATCATTATCATCATCGTAGATTTGTGTGGTGTCCAGCATCACCTCCTCCTCCTGCTGCTTCTTATTTAAAGCTATATTAGAGAATAAATCTTCAAGGTTGACGCACGCATAACCGCTATGCTTCAACACGTTTTCAACAGTTTCGCGCAGCTGATTACACGCTAATTCCATGTTTTGATCGAGTACTTCTGTAACATTAATATTAAATGTAGATTAAAAGGTACACGGCAATCAATTAATTTAAAAGTAAAGTCAGTTTTATAAACCCTAAGGGTTAATAATATAGAAGATTAATGTACTGCAACACTTCGTTTTCTGTAATTTCAGAAGAACCGGAATTATTCAGAAAGTTCTGAATGCCTACAATTTTATTTACAGCCCTCTTAAAGGCACCTTACACGCTCAATAATACTGTCAATATTTTAGAATAATGACGGTATTACTGTACGATAATATTGTTCACTATTCTAAAATATTGACAGTATTACTGATCGTGTAAGGTATAGAAATGATGGAATGAAGAGAATATTGATGTTTATCTGAAAAATTGATTACTTATATAAATATTAAAGGAGGATTCGAGCAAATACTGACAATGCTAGGATTGACAGTATTATTGACCATGTAAAGTGTCTTTAATATCAGGATAACTCACTTCTATGAAGTTGTCACCTCAAATGCCAACTCTGATTAATTGCGATCGTTCTGAATTTACACAATACAGGAGTTTGTAAATACCAAAAACATTAATTGGATAATCAAGATTTTCTCAACATCTCATATTCTGAAAATGTAAACTATAATTATAAAGTATCATAACTTACTTTTATCAATTTTCGCAACATCAAAAATATGCTTGAAATACAACAGCTGTGAGTACAACTCTTCTTCATTGTAGACCCTGTACATAAACCCTTTCGAGCAGAAAACGCACACGGGTAGTTTCACCCCGAATTTCTGCGGGAGCTTCGTAGTATTCACGACGCAGGTGGGATCCTCACACGTCATTTCATTCACATAGTATTTCTGTATGTAGCCTCGCATTGCAAGTATTAGTTGGTTTTTAATGGACCCCAGGTACTCATACGGCCGTACTTCGCACTCCATATTATTGCACCGCGCCAACACGCTGCCATTACTAACTTTATTCTCAGTAGTGCACGCAATGCATTTGAACACAAACGGTTTCACGTTGCGGAACTTGATTTCAGCCTTTTTGAAATTCTCGTATGTTAACTGATTGCCGCCACTAGAGGCGACAGGTTTTTTAAAACTAGCCGAATCCAGGCCCAAACAGTTAGCAATTTGGTACGAGTCGGTTCCATCAATAGGCTCACAAATACGTGATATTACCGGATGGATTTGTTGCGCCAAGTAGTAATTCGTATCAATTGTTAAATCCGAAGATTGTTTCAACTCATCTAATAAATAGGCCCGTTGCGTTGCAGCATTGCTACTGCCATCTCTACAAATAACATAAGGAACGGTATCACCTGCTTTAAATTTCTTCCCTTTCTTCTTGTTATGCCGCAACGCTGCTAATACATGTGGTAAACTATTCTTTTCGGTATACATGTGCGGTTCTTTAGTGAGCTGTTTTGTGATTGTTAGCAACTGTAAAGGTACTTTATTAGCCTCAATATCCTCCTTTAGTTTCCCTAAATGCCCGTGGATTTTTTCAATCCGCTCGTCCTGGCTTTGATCACATAAAATTTGACTTAAAACATGTTTTCCCGCTTCTGCGGCCAATTGCGACCAATCACGTCGCACTATATCCAACCCTTTAAACTCCTGCACCTCTCGCATCCGACCATTCTTTTCCTTCACGAGGGTAACTGCAGCGTATTTCTTCTTCTTCAACAGCAGGAGGTATTTGAAAACGCCATCGATATCAAGCTCGATTTGTTTGTAGCGTTTGTTGATTTCCATTTTAATCTGTTTGCCGATTTTAAACACTTGCTCATAGTCCAGACTATTGGTGTTAATCATAATACTGTCCGTATCACCGTAAACCACGTCGAAACATAATTTCATTACAATATCTTTAGTATTGGTTAGGATCTCGCGACCTCTTTGCGTGACTAATGCTGCTAGGTTTTTTGCGAAGAAGCGCGACTTGGAAAATCCTAAACAACCGTACATACTGTTGGCGGTTAGTTTTAGCGCCATTTGTCGGATGTCGTACTGCATCCGTAAGTCGTGCGACAAATCAGGGGTTTTCATGAGTTTTTTCACCGCACGACGACTTTCTACTAGTTTACGGATTTCAGTGGGGAGGATACCAGGTGGGACGCTTTTATCGGGCAGAACAATTTCCTCCTCGCCCGTATCTGCGATTGTGGTGAAACAAATGTTGTATTCTTGAATGATACTGGGGTATAGCGAGTTGAAATCCATCAAGAGTATGTATTTATCGTAGAAACCGACTTTAGGCTCAAGAACAAGCCCGCCCGAGTATGTAGGCTTTTTACGGGTTGTCGGTTGCTGTAACTCTTTCTTCTTAAATCGCTCTTTTTCGGGCACTATAAAGTCTTTCTCGTTGAATGCGTGCAATAGGAGGAATTCGTTGCGCTCGGATCGACCACCCATTAATGTACGAGACATAATATTACCTGAAAAATAAATACAAATTGCTAAGTAGATACATAAGTCAGTGTACAGTATATAAATGGAGATGCAATACAGTAGAAAAGTTTAGATTATATAAAAGGAGTTTCACTACCCTACATCAGTTTATAAAATAATATTTCATTTACCTGCAATATTAGTAATTTGCAACGCCAGCGGCATCACGTTCAACTCAAACATCATCTTCAAAATATAAAACGTGTCCTGCATAGTGATCGAAATCATCTTGAACAATTCCATGGAAGTCTCATACATCTTCGGCACATTTTCGGGCTCTATCTCCACTCGCTGTCCCTCCATTACCTTATCCTTCAAAACATTCTGGCACAACGTGTCCAGATCGTACGACCGCGCTCTGATCAGCTCCTTGGCGCTGATTTTAAGATCGCAAACCAGTCGGCCGGAGAAGAGGTGACGCTCAACCTTGAAATTGTTGTAGTAATCGTTAGAGCGTTTGATCTTCGACAGGCGACTGATGTTGCTGATTTTGGACGTGATCAGCCGCTCGCCCAGAATGGAAATTTGGTAGCCGGTGAGATCGTGGCCTACGACCAAATCGGGATCGATTTTTGAGAATTGGCCCAGGAAGTAGTTGAGAAGACCGCGCTCGCTATCCAGTTTCTGCACGCGCGTTGCCTTGTATTTCGTGAGGGCGGTGTGCACATCTATTGGAAGCATTTGATCCGACAGTTTTGTAAATACTGTAAACAATAATACGAAATTAATAGTTATAGTTATATTTCTTGTTATAACATATTTTAGAAAAACTTGTATTCTGATATTACATTTTATTTACACAAGCTAGAATAAAATGTGAGGATATCCATCATGTAAATAAAACATGATTTAGATATCGGCTTCAAAATAATTTTAATTATAATCTTAAGACTCGGTTGTATAAAGAATATAACTCTCGTATAAAACATATTCCAATTCTCTAGAGGGCACTACCCGGTGATCCTGATAACATGAGCATGTTGACGGTTATTACCATATGGGTGTGCATTGCTAATTGATGTGGTGCCGCCAGATGGCGTTTAACATCCCTCTACTGTTTTTTATAACTCTCGTGTTAATTTCTAATACATGATTCTAATCTAATTTTTGACAACTTTGACACATAATACAATATTTTCAATATTCCATATATGAACAGAGATACATGAGGGTATGAAATGGAGAGTTAGAAACAATTTATTCAAGATCTAACAATATAATCATGGGTTATAGTTACTTCGCCTTTATACAACTGAACCTAAGTCAATTGTCACATAATAATCAAGAACTTACCACAGAAATGATCTTGAAACAGAGGATTAGGCGCCTTCCGATCGATCTGATACTTATTATTCACCAAACATGAAATCATAGCAATTTCATTCTTCCCACTCTTATTGACGGTCATTTTCATGTTGATAGCGAGGACCACTAGTGGCGGGGGTGGTACTGGCTTCTCTGACTGCATAACAGATACCTCTTTTGGCTTCAAACAGTGGATCTCCATGGCTGTATGCGTCCACGGATTTTTAGCCGTCATATAACTAGTCACGTTCAGCCAGCAGGGGCCTTTGATCTTTCTTTCCAGTAGGAAGATCTCCAGGAACGAGCTGTTCAGCCCAAACACGTGAGAGAAGGTTTTGAATTTACGCTCGGAAATGTTCAAGTAACCCTAGAAATAGATTATTTATTAGTTCAGTATTACTGACCGTGTAAGGTGCTTTATAGAATGATCCAAGTTTTAACACATGTACTGTAGTTTACACTACACTTGTCTATGGTGTAAGGTGCCTTTATGAAATTGAATGCAACATCTAACAATACAATCACCAGTTATACTTACTTGGCCTTTATAGAACTGAGCCCAAGTGTCTTTCTAAATCTATGAAAATGGCTACTCTTAATTAACGAATAGAGTGGTAAATGGTATACATACCTCATAACGAATTTCTAAATATTCACTCTTAACAGGTACGGTCGGATCGAACGCGTAGTTTTTAGTGACCATTTTCGATTTGTACGTTTTTAAATTGTACGTCTTCGCAACCTCATTCTCAAATTCTTTGTACACATCCATTATTGTGACGGCTTGATCGGTGGGTTGGCCTAGTTTGTCTAGAACCTGTAAATGAATTTAAAAATCTATTATTAACATATTCCGGGTATACCCGTCATCCACTCTATATATATATATATATATATATATATATATATATATATATATATATATATTAGTTTTAAGTAAGTTACCTTTAATTGGTGTAATAATAATACTTACATATGGCCTTGGAAGTAAAAATATACGTCTCTCTACATTTTTCACAGTCACACAACAACTAATGTATGCCTTCTTCTCTTCAGAGTACGTTTTACCAAAAAGCAAAACAGTGCCAGGGTGCTTTTGTTCATCCTCGAACGCATCCCACCAAAAGAACCGGAATCCCTGTAGGTAAACAATGTTAGCCCTTTGAAATTCTATAGCATTTTTTCACATAATATAAATTTTTAATATTTCAAAATGTACATACGTTAGTGTCCTCTTGTTTAGAAAACTCAGGCACTGACATCTCCTCTGTATCAGCCTCCCCTTGATCGGCATTAAATGTACAACCTTCCGCCAACTGCTCCTCTGTAATTTCCACAGTTTCCTCTTTGGGCGTGAAATCGTCGATTTGCTCAAAATCGAAATCATCATCAAAATTGAAATCAGATGCTTCAATATCCTCTTGACTGACATCTTCCACCTGTTAAACCAGAATCTGAATTACAATGACATTTTTCACCTTGTTAACATTTTCGATATATGGGCTTTACCACATAGTTACCCTAGGAAACTAGAGCTTTAGCATAAATAAAAATTTGTATACTTATACTTACTTTAACCTCCACTGTTTCCTTTGGTTCCTCAATTTTAAACAACAACTTGCTTTTCTGCTCAACAGGCTTCTCCACAACCACATCCATTTCCATCTCAACAACAGCCTCATTCTGCTGTATCTCTTTCAACACCTCAACCTCTACCTTTATCTCCTCAGTTTCTATTAATCTTTTCGGAGCCACTTTCGGTTTGCTCGCGTTAAGACTGCGCATGTAATCTTTAACAGCCTGCTTCTCGGCCAGCACCGAAAAGCGTTGCGCTTTCTTCGGCTTGCTAGCAGATTTGCTGCCCACACTTGATGTACTAGGAGCGTCAATTTCAGAAATGATCTCACTCAACAAATCATCCTCCTCCAATTTGGTCTCTTCCTTCTTTTTTGCTGGCATTTTAGAGAGCATGTACTGCAAGTTTCCCTTGCCAGCGTTTTCGGAAACTGCTTTCTTCTTGCGCTTTTTGCCGCGATCATGGGAGGCGGCCGCTTGGGCCAGCGACTGCGTGTCGAGGTCGTCATCGAAGATCTCACGACCATCTTCTACATATCCACTTCCATCTAGCATCAAAAAAATATGAGGAACTATATTTTACTAACCATAAAGTGACATCTTCATTATCTTGCTGTTGAAGCGATTTATTTTATACACATTTGAACTATAAAACTCATTCATTAAGATGTAAATATAAGCAGTCTTGATTATTCTCTTATAAAACTGTATGAGAAACTCAATGTTAATACCTGCTGTCTTCAGTATCTTCCAAAATATGTAATTGTAATGTTGAAGAGATTTACTTTGTACACATATTAACCATAAAAACTATTCATTATGATGCAAATATAAGTAGTCTTGATGATATTGATGTAAATATGTTTGATGAATTTAATTTTAGTAACCACAAAGAGCCATTGCTATTATTATCAAAGATATGACCTTGTAATGATGACAAGATTTACTTTTTACACACTTAGTATAAAACCTATTTATTAGGCTGGGCTGGTTCTTCAATTGACATTTAACTGGAGAATAAAACTATTCGTGGAATAAGTTTGACATATTGGTGTTAACATCTCAAACTTCTTCCACAAATAGCCTTATTCTCCAGTTAAATATCAATTGTAGAACTGGCCCTAAGTGATTTTAATGAATAGAATTTTTTTAATTAATACAATGAGATTTCTGATTGAAATGACAAATGCATAATGGAAATATTTTTAGAGGGATAGGATCATTTTTCTTAAATAGTTTTCATTTGAGAATTGATTCATCATACCCTGTAGAACAACAGGAATTTCAACTAGTAGCTATATAATATCAAGAATTGCACCACTATTGTATGGACAGTATACAAATATCTTATATTAGATGTCCATTTAATAATCTTTTGTGAAAACTTATATACCCTGTATTTTTTATTATTGATTATATTATTATAATTGCGAGATAATAAACGATCGAAAACAAGTGATTATCCATAAACCTTAATCAATTAACACACCTTACATGGTCAATAATACTGTCAGTCCTAGTACTGTCAGTATTTGCTTTAATCCTCCTTTTATATTTGTCAAATAATCAATTATCCATATAAACATCAGTATTCTCTTGATTCCATCATTACTATACCTGACTGATCAGTAATACTGGCAATATTTTAGAATAATGAACATTTTAAACATATAAAGGCACTTTACACAGTCAGTAATACTGTCAATCCCAGTACTGTCAATATTTGCTTCAATCCTCCTGTTATATTTATCAAGTAATCAATTATCTGGATAAAGATCAGTAATTTCTTCATTACATCATTATTATACCTTACACGATGAGTAATACTGGCAATATTTTAGAATAATGAACATTTTAAACATATTATCATACAGTAATACTGTCATTATTCTAAAATATTGACAGTAATATTGATCATGTAAGGTGCCTTATACAGTAATACTGTCATTATTCTAAAATATTGACAGTATTATTGATGATCGTGTAAAGTGCCTTATAGAACAATAGTTTAGTTGTTTTGTTATAGCTGTAAAAAGTGTTTATGGAAAATTTATGTAAACACTAAGGTGAGCAGACAAGGTGATTAAGACTTTGAACATTTGTTATTAGGCTTAAACATACTATACAATTAGTTAACCCTAAAATGACTTACCATCATCAACAATCCAATCATCATCCTGCCTATCAAGCACCTTCTTGACATACTCCCGTTCATCAACCGAGTCATAGACATTCTCAACCTCATCAATCTCATACTTGTGCTTGGAGCCTTTCAATCCCCTCAACCTTTCCAACGCAGCGAATCGGCCCCCCTTATCCTTCTTTAGCCGCTTGGCTCGGGGCTCCACAACTGAAACATACAGAAAAGCGTTAACAAACCGAAAATACATTGTCGTCTGTGCTGCGTACCTTCCTCCATTGCGAAACTGCAATTAACAAAACCGGCAGTTTAAAACAAATTACACAACAAAGGTGACTGTGTTTATCAAAACTTTTTTGCAGCGACCACTTTTCGCGGTTTTTACTTCATAACATAACCCTAAAAATTAAAAGTTACCAACATTAAGATATTAAGTTTCGTGCTCGAACATTCATACTTTCCGTTTCTTGGTCTGTGTTCATCAGTCTACACGGGTAAAACATAAATTAGATTAAGATATGTTCTCATACCATATGATTAAATTAAGTTTTCTGGTATAACACTTTGGCGTAGGTATAATCCTGCTCTTTGCGTTTCTGTTGTGCGTCAGCCAATCAATGTCTAGATTTTGATCACTTGTTCCTATTCGACTGAGGGCTGATTCTACAATTGACATTTAACCGGTGAATAAGGCTATTCGTGGAATAAGTTTAAGATATTAAGGGCCGGTGCTACAATTGACATTTAACTGGAGAATAAAGTGGAATAAGATTGAGATAATGACGTCAATATCTTACACTTATTCCACGAATAGCCTTATTCTTCGGTTAAATATCAATTGTAGAACCGACCCTAACGCCAATATGTCAAACTTATTCCAGAAATAACCTTATTCTCCAGTTAAATGTCAATTGTAGAACCGGCCCTATCTGACACAAGAAATCGAAGATTTTTTGTCCGATGAACAAATTATTTCTGATTGGCTGACGCTTGAACCCTGACGGATTATCGGAGAGCAGGAATATGGGCGAGAACATCTAATTCAAATTTGGTCTCTGATTGACTGACGTATCACCTTAAATCCAGTGCCGATTATTTTTAAATATTCTAGCGTGAAATCTAGCAAGTGTACTGATCTCCATTTAAATTCGTTTCTAATCTTATGAATTTTAAAAGCTAAATAAAATCGTGTTGGCGAGCGCCAAAAGTAGTGTGAATTCTAGGGATTTTCATTTTTGTTGGCATCACTGAAATACCCCAAAAAGTCTCTGACGCTACCAAAACAAAATCTTTTCACTCGGCCATTCTGAGCACGGTAGGTTGATATCCGAATTGCGCGCAGTAATCCGTGTTTATCTAAAAAACCAGTGCCCATCCAACTAAAAAATGTGCCCCGCACGAACCACCGCAACGTACCAAATGTGGATACGTCTACATTTACCCGTAAAACCCCAAATTTCGTTGGATACTGGATTTTTAGGTTAACCAGTTGTTGTGTATGTTGTAAGTATTTTTTTTTGTTTCTCTGCCACAGTCACAAGATGGGACGTGTTATTCGTGCGCAACGTAAAGGTGCGGGGTCCGTCTTCAAGTCCCACACCAAGAGGAGGAAGGGAGCACCCAAACTCCGATCCCTCGACTATTCCGAACGTCATGGGTACATTAAGGGTGTCGTTAAGGACATCGTCCACGACCCCGGTCGTGGCGCTCCCCTAGCCGTCGTGCACTTCAGGGACTCCTACAAGTTCTCCACCAGGAAAGAGCTGTTTATTGCCCCTGAGGGCATGTACACTGGACAGTTCTTGTACTGCGGAAAGAAGGCTAACTTGCAAATTGGTGAGTATTATCGGTAAATTTGGAAAAATGGTATAATAATTGATGAATAGTACTTTTGTTACTGAGTGAGGAGCTCACTATTTGTATTCACTGTCCTTTCATGTGTAACCTCTATAATTTTCACATTAGTACTTATGTGGGTTATCTGGATACCATAATTTTGAAATTTATTGGAAAATAATCTGAAAATTAATCACTATGTAAGTAAATACATAAAGTCCATATGAATTATATAGTTTCTTATATTGTTTTTGATGCAACTACATTGTGTCATACTCACATGTAGAAAATTATATAGTGTTGGAATAATTAATTCATATAACAATAACAACACCATAATACACAATCTTAATTTTCCATTTAGAAATAGTTATACAGTTTATTATATCAATTCTTATATATAAAATAATATAGGAAACTAGATAATGTCATACAGGCTTACGAACACATATTTGGGAATGTATTTAAATTATACAATGCAAGACTATATCCGATCTTCATATATCTTGATTATTATTATTATACACAAAGAGCTGTAGCTCTGCAAGCAATTTTTGGGATATATATAATAATCAAGATTGGATATATTTTTACATAGTGTAATTATCAAATAATAATCCAATAAACTTAACATAATAAAAGCCATAAATCCTTTTTACATGATGATTTCTAGTATGTATCATAGCATGTTGTGCTGATATTATTAAACTAGAGGCTCTTTCTGAAGTATATTTAAATATGATTTGTTTAAAAATTTATTTATTCAACTAGTTTTTAATCCATGGCATTTGTTTATTTTTCAGGCAATGTCTTACCTGTTGGCACCATGCCTGAAGGTACAATTGTCTGCAACTTGGAGGAGAAGACTGGTGACCGTGGCCGATTGGCTCGTGCCTCTGGCAACTATGCCACTGTGATTGCCCACAATCAAGACACAAAGAAGACCAGGGTGAAGCTCCCATCAGGTGCCAAGAAAGTTATCCCATCCAACAACAGAGCCATGGTTGGTAAGTAAACAAATTTATTGAAATTATTAATTTAATTGTGGAGTTTTAAAGTGAACAACCAAGATTAACAACAAATACAATGATAACTTTATTATAATAGAATTTCTGACTTTAAAAAATTAAATTTAATGACTTGGTTATTTACTTTTGATCTGCAAATACATAAATTTAATTATTAAGGTACAAACCTGATGATTCTAGAATCTTACCTACATTATCTGAAAGGTTTTGAAGAACAACCATCTAGAGGCTCTTTCTGAAGCATTTATATATTTTTAAAATGTAAATCCTATCAATTGGACAGTTTTTTTATGAGAAACATGTATTTGGCTTTCAGGTATTGTTGCCGGTGGTGGTCGTATTGACAAGCCTATCCTGAAGGCCGGCCGTGCCTACCACAAATACAAGGCGAAGCGCAACTGCTGGCCAAAGGTGCGTGGTGTTGCCATGAACCCCGTTGAGCATCCCCATGGTGGTGGTAACCATCAACATATTGGTAAGGCGTCGACCGTCAAGCGAGGCACGTCCGCTGGTAGGAAGGTCGGTCTCATCGCCGCCCGCAGGACTGGACGTATTCGTGGTGGAAAAGTCACCAACAACAAGGACGATTAGGTGTAGCGTTACGGTTTGTTTTCGGTCGGTTTTATATTTTACAGGGAACAAGTGGACGGTTACTTTTTTACTGGAATTCATTATGATACGATATATTTTTTTTGGTTGCCAGTAGAGTATAAAATGGGGCGGATCTTGTAAAAAGTTTTATGATTTTTTATTTATTCCTTTCTCTCTTTGAAGTTTAATTCATTTCCTTATTATTCCTATATACATAAGAAACTGATTATAAAACCATATTACTGATGCCCATATTCACCAACATTCCATAAACTTTATAGGTCCCATAAGCTATTAAATGGATTAATTGATAACATCATTGTGACAGAATATGCCAGAACAAATGTCAAACACCTTGAATAGCACTTGCAATTGGAGCTTTGATGACACCTTTTGTTTAATTATTCAGTGTTTGCAATAGAGAGAATCTAAAGTAACTAGATTCTCTAGATAATGTATTTATTATTGCTAAAATAATTGGATTGTAATCATGAGTTACAGATAACTCACCATTTTGCAATCCAGTCTTGATCTTTTAGATATATCACAAAATTCTACACAATGCCATATGGAATAACATGAGAACCATGCTTAATGTGGATAATTGCAAAGAAAAGATGGTATTTTGTCTGAAGTTCATTAGTGGACCATATTATTCAACTGATCAACAAATACATCAGTGTAAAAGTTTACAAAAAATGTCTTACTGATGGAACTGCTTTTAATTAACAGCTAATACAATGTGTAGAAGACATTTACTATCTTTAATACACATTTTGTTAACATTTAGCTCTGGTTTTTTAGGAAGATGGTTCTGATGACATTCATCACATCACAAGAAAGTTTTAATTTTATCTAAAAGACTACCTCATTGTATTTTACAATCATTCATAGCTTTTTGCACCTAAAAAGGTGTTTGTCAATAGAAATGGTAGCTTTTATGGCTCTAAATTCTTCCTAGGAAACCAGGGTTTGCCGGAAATCTAAACCCCTACAAATATATGGTTTTCAATCGCCTTTTTACGATGCGGTCTATGATCCAATCATAATGAACATAAAGGCACCTTACACGATCAATATTTTAGAATAATGACAGTATTACTGTACGATAATATGTTTACAATGTTCATTATTCTAATATAATGGCAGTATTACTTATCGTGTAAGGTGTAGTAATGATGTAATGAAGAGAATACTGTGAAAATGTTTATCTGGATAATTGATTACTTGATAAATATAAAAGGAGGATTCAAGCAAATATTGACAGTAGTAGTATTGACCGTTTAGGTGCCTTTGTATCATCGTTGATTGAAGTATTGGTAAATACTTCAATCAACGGTATCATGCACTGCCAAATTATTTCATCTCAATTGTTTGATGAAACAAGCGCCATCTATCTTACTCAATTGGCATATGCTTTCAAATTATTTTATTTACGCTAAAAATCCTATATGTCGAATAATCTTTGGATAGAGAGTTAAAATTTCTAACTATCAACATCAGCTATAGAGAGAACATTGCTAAATGCATCAATGACAGGCTTTGCTCTAATGAGAGTGAAGCTGTTATTGATGTAGTGGCAATGTTAGAGGAACAGTCAGTGACGGATTTAACGTCGCAAGATCGCAAGATGGCATGCTCTGTAAATTTATTACATTTTCAGTGCCATTGCACTGTGCACTCTTCCCAAAGAATATTTAATCCTTCCACATGAGGGGCCCCTCTATTTATCCCAATAAATCGGAATCCACTGTGTATGTGTACATCCTGCCAGCTCACAACAGTTGAACGAAAATAGCTAACATTGAGACCACAATTGGTGAATAGTAAAAAAAGAACTGAATACTGTCCACACTTGATAAAAATCTTACTACAATCCTGCATGTATTTAATGTGGATGCGAAATAATCTAAAACTACGAAATAATTAACTAATATTGTAGTTCATATATTATATCACACTCAAACACATGTATCACTACAATAACCTGTTTTTTTTTAATTGTAGAGTTTATTTCAGAGAGAAATTCATTGTGTATTGTATGCATTTTTAAATTTGCCGCTTTTTCGATGGCGGCCATCTTGTGATGACTAGCCAATGGGAAGCCGCACATGAAGCAACAGATGCACAGTATTGCCGCCAAAATAATCTACCCTCACCCGAAATATTGCAGCCGTTAAAATAGTTAATCGCCGGCAGTTGAAGAGATTCACCACCTACAGTAGCAACCCTTATAGAAAATGGCACGCAGAGATTACGATAAAGATAGAGGTAAGGATTTTATTTGTTATTTAATGGAATAAACTCGCGTTGTTGGATAGTGTTTATTTTATAACCTACAATTTTTATAAACAGAAACAAATAACACAATAAAGTGAATGGCTGTGGGGAATGAAATGTTATTATGTTCTATCACTACGTCGAGAATGATTTAACTTTGACTTTAATTTATGTGATCTAATCAAGTACCTAGGTCTTTGCTTATTTGTTACAATGTAGTGGTATGGGGTTTTTGTTAATACTTTCAGTATCGAGTTTTTGTTAAGTTCAGTTTACAATACTATATATTATCTATTGCCTTTTACCTTTCGGTGTAGGCTATTACATTTACATTACTTAACATTATAATTTACAATTACTGTTATTTATACATTTGTAAATTCTTTCCACTCCTTTCTGTTCTTCGCCATCTCTCTTGCTTGCTAATAGAGGAAATAATAATCAAGAAAGGAAAGACAGTCACCTTTCTTGATTATTATTTCCTCTATTCTGTTGTCCCACTCTTTTCTTGGTCTACCTCTTCTTCTATTTCCAGTTCTTGCTTCCCATACCTGTTTTGTTTGATTCTTTTTGTCCATCCTAATTAAATGTCTCCACCAGTTTAGTTGTTTCTTTTCTATATACTTATCTTCAATTCCCAGCTCTTCTCTGATGTCATCATTTCTTATTCTGTCTCTTCTCATTCTTTGCAACAAAAATTATATTTTTTTCAGTGTATGAGCTTCATTCTTTGTATCTTTCTTTTGATATCTATTGTCCGAAATTGGTTTCATACTAAAGTTATCATATAACTTTGGTTTGCTGCCAACATGCATTTATTTTTTTCATTATTTAAACATCCTGTATTGTTTATACTAGGCATTTTAAGGTATTTGATGGTCTCTATTTTGCTATCTTGATGTTTCCCTGTGGTGACTTTTTATCCCTCTTTCTTCACCTTAAGAATCTTGGAAGTATTTCCATCTGCTATTGGCATTAAGGATTGTAGTATGTGTAATTTGTGATATCCCACCTCTATTTTGTGTTGTTCTTTCCTCAATATTCTTCAGAAGACAGTCTAAAAATTCTATAAATAGTGATAAACTGATTATAATTTTTTCAACCCAAAATATATACTATTTTACTTCCTAAGTTTCCATATAAATAATAAGTGATTAACAATTATATTTTATCTGTAGAGTCTCTCAAGACTTTCTTCCTGGAATTCTGTCAACAAGATGATATAGGCACCAAATATTTCAAGTATTCAACACAGTTGACTAAACTGGCCCACCGAGATCAAGTAGCAATGCACATAGAATTGGATGATGTGGCTGAGTATAATGATGAATTAGCTGATGCTATAAAAGCCAATACACGTCGCTACCTAAACATGGCCAATGACATTGTGCAGGAAATGCTGCCCACATTCAAGGAACATGACATTATTGCTAAGGATGCTCTTGATGTATATATTGAGCATAGGAACATGATGGAAACCCGCACACGGCAGCCAAATGAAACCAAGGATCCACTCAATAAATTCCCACAAGAACTCATGAGGAGATTGTAAGTTCAAAATATATTATCTATCTATTTGCCCTTTACCTTTCGGTGTAGGCTAAAGTTGAAAATAATGTAAATTAATATTTTGCAATAGCAACACCCTAATCCCTATAATAAATATTTTTGTCAGCTTTATAATTTTCATTTAGTGCAATTAATATTTAAGGGATTACACCACCTTGGCGTTTGGGAAATGTTGTATTTCTGTAGTAAAGGCATTTTAAGTAGTACATACTACATATAATAATATACATTTAAAAAATTAAATTGATGCAACAATTCAATATATAAAATATTTTTTATTTTACACATATATACATGATACTTTTGTGAACAATCTGAAAGAATAACAAATACACAAAATTAATAAATAACAGATATGGGTTGTCAAGTAGGACCCTCTTCTGAAATTCCTTGCTGATGGTATACATAGTTGAGCTGGGTCAAATGTTGTATTTCTGTAGTAAATGCATTTTAATTAGTACATACTTCATATAAGGTATAATCAATTACTTATACTAAATGTATTAAGCAAATACTATTAATGCTATTTATTTGAATATTGTAATGATACTTTATCTCACTAGTATTATAAATTAACAAAATATTGTACTACTGTCACATAGGAGTTCCAGTATCTATCTTCTTCATATAATTTATAATCAATTACTTATACTAAATGTATTAGAAAATACTACTAATACTATTTATTTGAATATTGTAATGTTACTATCCCACTAGTATTATAAATTAACACAATATTGTACTACTGACACATAGTGAGTTCCAGTATCTATCTTGATGAAATAGATCCTGACAGTATTTATTTTCATCTGCCTACTTTTTAAACATGAATAGTATTGTATTTGAAACAGTAATAGGTGTGCTCTTAATAAATTTCTTTTTCAGTGAACTTTACTTCAAAGACAGCAGCCTAAGTAAAACTCAGCCAATTCGCGACGTGAAAGCTGAGAACATTGGGAAGTTGGTGACGGTGCGCGGTATAGTGACCAGGAGTACAGAAGTCAAGCCAATGATGTGTGTTGCCACGTACACATGCGATATGTGCGGCTCTGAAACTTACCAACCAGTGAACTCGCTGTCCTTCATGCCTGTCACTATGTGTCCTAGTGACGCTTGCAGGATTAACAAGTCGGGCGGACGGCTGTATCTGCAGACTAGAGGCTCAAAATTCATCAAGTTCCAAGAAGTTCGCATACAGGAACATGTAAGTTTATGACTCTCTAAGTGGGTGGTAATCTCCATCTAAAGCTTAATATGACCACAATACCCACAGCAAAGTACTGTAAGAGAAAGTTGAAAAGAACTGTATGTAGTACATTCAGACATACACTTGAGAAGCCTGAAAGGTTGTTTCAGTGTGTTGAGAACTAGCCTTTTGGGCTGTTAAAAACCCACAGCCATACATATATCGGGTTGGCCACAACTCGTGGGTAATACGCTGTTTCTAAAAATATTTTTTTTTTGTTTGTTCGCCTTGATCTATCGATCACACTAGCCATTAACTATGTATTATTGTTTTTATAAACAGTTTATATTAATCACTATCACACTAAACTGAGGACAGACACAACATCCATGGATTAAAAGACTCAAATTCCTAATGAATAATTGTATATATACCGGATTCGAACCGGTGACAGCGCGATTCTTTGTATGTACTGTAGTATTTAATTGGTTTTGATTGAACATTTGTTTTTACAGAGCGACCAAGTACCTGTTGGACACATCCCACGATCCCTCACAATTTTCTGTCGTGGCGAAGTCACACGAATGGCACAACCCGGCGACCACATTTCAGTCACTGGGATCTTCTTGCCGCTCATCCGGACTGGGTTCAAACAGATATCTGGTGGTTTATTATCTGAAACATATGTGGAAGCTCATGTAAGTCAACTGGGGTGGTTCTGCAATATAAAACTACAATTAAAAATTAGTAATAATTGTTATTAATGGATTCAACTTATTAGATATTGTCAGTGTAGCTCAGCATGTGAGGATTCATTCGCAGCTAACATAAGAAGATTAATATCTAGATCAGTAGATTGCTATTATACTATTCCAGTGGAGACCACTTGAGTTGCTTGCTTTTATCATTCGGGAGCTGGTTCAAGCTGTTCTAAGCTAGCCCAAAAAGGCTCCTGAATGATAAACGAAAGCGGCTTATGTTAAATGATATTACTATATATATACGGTTTGATATTCTGAGTACGTTACATTACTTAAGGCGCATTCGTTTAGCATGGTTTATCATTGCTAGTCGCCCCCGTGGCGTGCAGTATCGCTCAGGTCTTGCGATCGTGCGCCTCCGGTTGTAGGTAGAATTATGCGCATCGGAAGCGGCAAATAGAACAAGTAACAATAAGCCCGTACCAGCCCAGATTGATAAACGAAAGCCACTTTAGTAATACATTGTTTTTAGTAGTTACATTATTAAACAGGTCCTAGGCAACTTGCATGTTAATAGAAAGACACTGTATAGGGTATATATGTAAATGAAACATTTGATTTCAGCGTATGGTTTCACTAAACAAAGCGGCTGAGGAAAGCGCTTCCGCTCAACTGACAGCCGATGAGTTACGGGAATTGACCCAGGACGACTTCTACACAAAACTGGCCGTGTCTCTAGCTCCTGAAATTTACGGCCACCAGGATGTCAAGAAGGCGTTGCTGTTATTGCTAGTTGGAGGCGTGGACAAGCGTCCTGATGGTATGAAGATTCGTGGCAATATCAATATTTGTTTGATGGGTGATCCCGGTGTTGCCAAATCGCAGCTATTGGGTTACATTGATCGTCTGGCGCCAAGAAGTAAGTAGTTATACATTATTTTTACCCATTATGGCTGGATGTTTGTTAAAAACATATAAGTAGGTACATAATGAAGTATCAATGTATGCATATTTTTCTGTAATTGTCAATAAATGTTGATGTGCCTCAGATATTAGTCGTAAAAGCATGCGTTTGCTGTAATGGTAAGCAAATGTATGATTTTAAGAGAGGTAGAGCATAGTTTGGGAAGACCCTTTCGTTTTTTTTATAATCTCTTTCAAAAAATAATTTTTCTTTCCCTACATTTATAAATACTGAACTTATTTATCTTGAACTGCGTAATTACTATTTTCATTCCTTTTTGCCATGTATTTCTACGATTTACGATTAATCTGAATCATAGAAAAGATCGGTGGAACGTTACATAATGGATATACTTTAGGGGTAGTTTTTTCTTCAAAAAAAGTTATTACGAATTGGCACACATATAGAAACGTACTATATTTAGTTCATTTGTTCTCAATCAGGTCAGTACACAACTGGTAGAGGTTCTTCCGGCGTGGGTCTGACGGCCGCCGTCATGAAAGACCCACTGACCGGTGAAATGATGTTGGAGGGCGGCGCGCTCGTATTGGCCGATCAAGGCGTGTGCTGCATTGACGAGTTTGACAAGATGGCAGATGACGATCGTACCGCGATTCACGAGGTCATGGAACAACAGACTATCAGTATTGCAAAGGTGAGTTTGTGGGGATGATTATTATATACATTATATAGGTTTACCCAGTTTTCCGATTAATAGCCGACTGTTACGGACATATCCGTTAAGTCCTGATTTCCTAGCAAACGGTCTCCGTAAAAACGGCCGTTTTTGACGTCATTTACACATTACAAGATATGTTTTAAGTACATGTAATTCAATAACTCACCAGATTCCAGTGTAATTCATGACATTTTCCCAATACTTTGAAGTATACCGCTCTCTCGATTACCAGATTTATTTAAATATACGTAAAGAAATTGTGACGGCCGCTTTTGTCGTTTTTGTCCTAGGAAACCAATGCTTTAGATTAGCGGTCGGCAGCCGGTATTGTTCACATTATATAAATCTGTTTTTGTTAAGTAGACTTTTACAATTTACATATTTTTCTGTTAGGCCGGTATCATGACGCGCCTCAACGCTCGTGTTTCCATCCTGGCTGCCGCCAATCCTGCATACGGTCGTTACAACCCGAAGCGGACCGTCGAGCAAAATATTCAGCTGCCCGCCGCGCTCTTGTCCCGTTTCGATCTGCTCTGGCTGATCCAGGACAAGGCCGACCGTGACAACGATCTCCGACTAGCTCAGCACATCACTTACGTGCACCAGCACTGCAAACAGCCGCCCACTCAGGTGGAGGCGTTGGACATGTCCGTAATGCGCAGGTACATCGCGCTGTGCAAACTGAAGGACCCGATTATCCCCGAAGAACTGACCGAATATATCGTGGGTATGTTCAATGAATTACAATGAAACTTGGATCATATTGTATATGGTACTTTGTGTATTACAGGCGCATATGTTGAACTTCGGAAGGATGCTAGAAATGCTCGCGACATGACTTTCACGTCAGCCAGAAACCTTTTGGGCATTTTACGTTTATCGACGGCCCTGGCGAGACTACGATTGTCCAATGTCGTCGAGAAGGACGATGTCATAGAGGCTATTAGACTGATGGAGATGAGCAAGGACTCTCTGAATAATACATTTGAAATGAAGGGTGCCAGGTATGTTCCATCATTAGTGTTTAGATTATCCTGCATTTGCTTAACTTAATGTGTAGCAGCATTTTGCTTAACTTATTGTGTATCAGCATTTTGCTTAACTTATTGTGTAGCAGCATTTTGCTTAACTTATTGTGTAGCATTTTGCTTTTCCCTCGTTTTTAGTTTTGGTTACCTATGTTTATTCTTAATCGAACGTACATTTAAATGCATGGGTGTGTGATATGATTAGTTCATACCTTATGGTGGCGCGACGTAGACATATATCTTGTTCCCACTAACGCTTCTGTGGTTATATTATAACTTCAGTTCAGTGGGGTGCGACATTACGCGTTTCGAATTGGCGTGCGATTCCTGACTCGTTCCGTACGTGAAAGTCACTTCGTACAATATAGACCTTAACGATTTGAGTTCGTAAAATGATGCTAGTTTGACACTAATTCGACGATGAAATTATGTTTTACTGCGCATTAACGACTGATAGGTGTACATACGAGAGGTATCAGGAGTTGCACCTCATGAGTGGGTGTTGTACTGATATCAGAATACACTGGAATCCTAATTCATCTAAGTACATTTTACGAACTCGAATCGTAAATATTCGTATTTCGGGGAACGACTTTGTCAAGAACATCTTATGTCGTTACTAATTATTACCCAAAAAAATCCGAATGTTTCGGCTTTTTGAGCGAAACCGAAACTTTGGCCGCAACTGGCTGAAACCAAAACCGAACCTTAGTTTGCATGACCCCTAATCACGCAAATTAAATCAACTCCTGCTTGTGTAGTGTAATGTGACCCGCCTACCAAGAAATCCTCACCCGCATGTAGAACCTCTGCTGTGAACCTCCGCCGCATGACTCAGTGACGGTAGGTTTAATTCAATCAAATCGCAACCCTCCGCCGCTGTGTTTTAGGGCGCCGACTGTAAACGATAAAATATTCAATATAATCCGGGAGATGGCGGGCGAGAAGAAGACCGTCAATTTGAGCGACGCCGTCGATAAATGTGCGTCGAAGGGATTGAAACCGATTCAGGTGGACGCGTGCATCGAGGAGTACGAGGAGCTCAACGTCTGGCAGATCAATCAAACGCGCACGAAAATTACGTTTATATAAATAAAATATCCAGTTATTTCCTATTTAATTTCAGTAAAGAATTTTTTAATGTTATATGTAAGTTGTACATCACTATGTTAATGTGTACTTTGTAGTTGTAAACGGTAATTTTAACAGTACAATACAGTTTTTTAATGATGTAGTGACTTTTTAAGCAGGATGGTGCACTTTGTAAGAATATATTTCTGGTCTTTGTGAGTGCTTTAACATCAGACACCAGATACACCCTTTTAATATCAAACCTAGTCTCCAATGGGCTGATTTTGATGGAATTATGGAAAGGAATAGGAACTTTAGGACCTTAGTACACACTAGAGACGAAAAAGTTACTTACTTACTTTTCTATTTTACTCCTAGTAACGCTTATTCGCGAACATTGGGTGCGATTCTTGATACCACTAGGTTTGAACATATTCGTTTAACTGTCCAATTGTTCAGCAAAATACGGACAAATCACGATTTCGTTCGTTCAATGATGCAAGTTTATTAGTGTTTTTTAACATTGGTATACCGAAATTTGCAGAACGACTTACAGTTGTACGCATACGAGTGGTATAAGAGGCGCTTTCGTTTAGCATGGTTTATCATTGCTAGTCGCCCCCGTAGCGTGCAGTATCGCTCAGGTTTTGCGGTCGTGCGCCGCCGGTTGTAAGGGCCCAAGCAGAAAGCGGCAAGTAGAACAATAAGTCCGTACCAGCCCAGAGTGATAAACGAAAGGCACTCGGGAGTTGCACCTCATAGGTGGGTGCTGTACTCTGATTTCAGAATTCACATGAACTTCGTATATTCAAAGTAAATTCTCATATGTAACACAATATGCATTAATCATATCTACATGTGCATCCTGCAACGATTCCAAACAAGGTTCCTGTGCAAATATTGCATACACTTGTTGGCTGTTGGTAATATGACGATCTAGTCTTGCCTGGTTGTCTTTGATCGTCCCGTATGGTAGGTTGCAGTAAATAGCAAAAAAGACGAGCTGCGGGTTTGTCTCCAGGAATATATCTAGTAGGTCGCCGTTGATTTCAACGCATTGGTCGAAAACTAGCCAAATTCTACGCATTTTAATCCTGTTGTTAGCCAGAATTTCCGAAAGTAGGGTGTTTACATCAAAATTGGCTTCAGTCTCGAAACTTTAAATAAAATAACGCATAAATAAGGTGCATTTAGGTTCAGAGCTTAATTTTTTCTTATAAATTGAATAATTAATCAAAATGTTGTACACAATTTTATAAAAATTGGATAAATTTGTGTTGTTAAAATTAGTTGGTAGATCAATTGTCACACTTCAATATCTATACCTGATTTCCTCCAGATTCTCAGTCAAATTAAGGTTGCTGAACAAACAATTTGGATTAGAGCTTCTTATATGAATCTTTTGTAGGTCCCTACATTCTGCAAAAAGCTTAACGGAAGATTACATGTAAATTTGACAGATAAAAATACTTACAGTTTTTAAAACCGTCGATTCGACTTCTATATTTACGTCCAGATGCAGACTTTTTAGATTTTTAAATAGTTTCAATGATTCTAATGAGATTGCAAGAGGAAGCGATGCGGGACTGCTAAAATTATGATATAAAACATATATATATATATATATATATATATATATATATATATATATATATATATATATATATATATATATATATACCCCTTAGCAATCTACATATCTAGATTTCGATCTTATTAGTGTAGCTCAACTAGTGAGGGTGAATTCACACAATATCTCGAGTAGTTATATACAAAAATGATACAACTAACCCCCTAGGAGGAAAGTTAAACGCCATCTGGCGGCACCACATCAATTAGCAATGTATACCCATATGGTAATAACCGTCTACATGCTCATGCCATCAGGATCTTTCCTCCTAGGGGGTTAGTTGTATCATTTTTGTATATAACCACTCGAGATATTGTGTGAATTCACCGTCACTAACTGAGCTACACTGATGAGATCTAATAAGATCGAAATCTAGATATGTAGATTGCTAAGGGGTGGATTCACACTTATATATGTTTTATAAGATTAGCCTTGTACTGATATCTCAAGCACTCTGTTCGAATATTATTCCATAGAGGGCACTACCCGTGATCCTGATGGCATGAGCATGTTGACGGTTATTACCATTACTCATTGATGTGGTGCCGCCAGATGGCTTTTAACTTTCCTCCTAGGTTGTTAGTTGTATCATTTATAATGTAAATTTGTATTTAAACATAAATTCAGTGCATTTTACCTGCTTGTATCTCGAATAACAAGATCTTTGACATCTGTGAAGTTTATGGACGTCTTCTTGTCTAGAATACACTAATCTAAGAAGATTAAATTATAAATATAAAAGAGACGTGTGTAATTTTGCGAAACTGGAATTGACGATTATCCCGAAACCTCTTAATGGATCATAGAATTTAAGGGTTCAACGTCTAGCAGCCTCTGTAGCCAGTAGCGAATTTAGCACCGAACTCTAATCGTATTTTATTAATATTAAAATTTAAAACTATATTTTCTGATGTTTTCTCTCATTTATTAAATAAAGTTGGCATGGACAACACATTTTTTTCAGTTTGTTTCATATATAGGTGTGACTGATTAACTGAGAAAAACAATATTCTTTGTACGTTGTACTGAATGTTATCCATAGTATCGGACTATGAATAGCTTTTATTTCATATTGAATTCTCAATAGTTTTTCATCGATGCTTATCAGATTGTCAATACTTTCTAGTCATTTATTATCTATAGTGACCAAAATAAAAAAAAATGTATAGCAATATTTATCTTCTGTTCGTTTGAAGATAGTTAGGGACATTATCTTCAAGCAAAAAAAAGATAAATATTGAACACTTTTTGCCTCAACCTATAGTTACTATAGCTGTATATGCAACTGAAAAATGTTTTGACCATGTCAACTTTGTTTAAGGTGAGAAGACATACAATAAAATATATTTGTATATGTTACTGTCAGTAAATTACTACCTAGTGAGGTGTGTAATGACATTGTTGTTTTTGAGTATATTAGCAACGCTTCGCATGAGATTAAATTGATTACAAAAGCCCTATGGTTTTTGGGGACCCCGCTCTAAAATTTTTGGTGACACTACATCAGCGACTAGGGCCCTGTCCGTTTGGTTTTTTTTTTCTACGTTGAGTACAGCCCCCGCCCCTAGGCTGTGTACACTGCGGTCCTCCACGGACCTATTGTGCCTCATCCAACATCTATGATATGCTAGCCGGGTCAACACTTTGTAGAAAAGTTTCCCGATTAGCGGTGGATTCCAACCACTAACGTTCCGCACGCAATGGCTTCAGACCGTCGCCTTAGACCACTCCGCCACGGGCCGCCTCTTCCGTTTGGTTATTAGTAGTGACAAATGCTGACGTCACACTATACTATTAGTATGAGCGTGACGTCAGCATGTGTCATTACTAGTCACTAGTGGTAGCCAAACGGACAGGGCCAAGATAAAGACTTCAGTGTGTATTAGAGGAAATCCGCCATAGCGTGTAGCCCAAACCCAATATCTATAAATCCCTCTGTACCTAGCAAGTCTTCATACGTAATCTCCAAACGACATTTAGATGCGTTTGTTGTATACCCACAAATTTCATTCATCCAATCCGACCAATAAATTCTCCACGAGAGCTTGGATCGCTTCACTCTGCTCACCACATATAGTTCCTACAATTACCAAATAAATTTGATTTTCAATCATTAATTATTGTCAACCTCATGTAGACGACACAATCCGCAGTAATTCAGTACGTGATTGCCGCAGATGACTTTAATCAGTTCCCCATCAAAAACGTCCCAGGGGATGTTGTCGGTGAAGTGCCTAATAGTAACTGCTAACGTTTTCAACTGCAACAATTATAATTATAGACAAAAACTATAGTGCAATATGCAATACAATTAATAAAATTATTTATTATTACTAGCTGAAATTCCCGTCGTCCGACGGCATATGATGAATCAACTATTTTCTCCTATGAACCCGTGTGACTATTTACCACAAGCGTTTCCCGCCAACTGGCCTAGGGGGGTGGTTTGTTTTTAAAATGGTTTGGAATATAAAAAAAATACCTTTATTGGCATTTCCCTCACTGCTCTTCCACATGACCAACCACAACAAAAATATACAAAAATAAAAATACAAATAGAAATAAATTTGGAATATGAAATCTCGGTTACTAAATCTATCTATTCAATCTCTTAGGGTTCCTAAGAATTTAAAAAATAACTAGAGGTATTGCCCGAATAGCAAGGGCGGTTTCAGGGAGACCTCCCTTGTATGAATTGTATGAATGTACTGGAGGTAATAAAAAAACAGTCCTTGCTATTTACATACAGCACACAATTTCATGTTTGATAATTGTATGAGAGTAATCCATACAATTATCAAGCATACAATTGTGCGCTCTTCTTCTAACTATGCAGTTGCAACTTACTACAATAACATTAAAGAGAGGTGACGTGCCTTGTTCTTAATCATAATCATAATAATCATACGTTTATTGTACCAAAATGATAGAATAAATAAAAATATATACATGTTTGTAGGTAAAATCCACAGAGTAAGACAGAGGGAGCATAAGCGCTTTCGCATGTAGTCCCAGAGAATATTAGTTGAATTTTAATTTTAAGATTCATAATTTATCATTAATGAATGTACAGTACTTTAAATGGGTAGTTTAGATATATTTCATCAAATGGAAATTATTAAGCACTTGTCTGTATCTTTTGATTACATCTAATGTACGTTTTCGCTTCAAAACTTAAAATCAAGATAAATCTTAAGGGTGGGATTTTGATCGCATACATTGAGCATCATGGCCGATATAGCCTGCAAAGTGGCGGCATCTATATGCGAGGAGCAGTCCATATTTTTTGAAATTAAACTGCGATGTAATAATGGTGATCAACGCATTACTTATTATAACTAAGTTTATACAATACGTTGTTGTATCATGCTTGTCGTATCTAATGAATCAGATGTTTATATCAATTTACTTTGTCGAGAACAGTTTTTGGCACTCTCACCAATGCAATCATATACCTATATTGCCAGGGCGACATCCATTGAAAACTAACCCAAGTAAAAATAATTTTTAATCTGATTAAAAAAACCATATGGTGTAAAGAATTCTACGAAAAAGTATATGTGACGTTTGCGAATATGACCCTTATCGACATTTAATTATATTCTAATATTTCCAGCATTAAAAATTAAGGAGATATTTATTTGCGCAGCAATTTTTCAAATATCAATATACTTATGGATGTAAAGGTCCTGATTATCTTGAATTTTCGATATATGATTATTTAATATATATTTCTGAGTGAGTAACTACTAGATTGCTTCATTCTATACAGTCAAATCTTTAACATACTACAACTACAAATGTTGGTCATCAATTCTTGCAAACTAAATTTTAATACCAAGGATGAAGAGTTTTTATTAACTTGCATAAATTGTATGTCATTCCATGGCGTAGTTTTACCTAAAAGCTGGAAACAATTACACAATTCTCGTCATACGGAAAGTATAGGCGAAATCCCAGCCTTAAGTCATAATCATAATTTATTGGTGGTATTATAGCTGCGCGAACGTCACTTTTATTGCTGCAACCGCGCGCAATTGTGCGCAGGAAATCGATTTTATTGAGTATTTTTCTCTGATTTTGCTCAAATTTCCACTGTATCGTTCCAGCTAATTGCCAAATTTGGTCGCGATCCGTTGTGCCGTTTTCCTAGATTTTGGTCACAGACAGACAGACAGACACACATACACACATACACACGTACACACATACATACAGACATCGCAAAAATCGGGTTTATTTCGACTATTTTAGGCATGAAGCGTAACGTAACGTAACAATAGATGCAACTATGCTACTACCGCGTTGTTTTTGTTCCCATTTGAGAACAAAACTATCATTAATAAAAATATTTGTCACAGCATGCACTGACAGCACAAAAGGCATAAATGACAAATCGATTGGCTTCCAAACAATGTCTTCATTTTTATAATATACGAATGCAAGTACGTACCTTACACTGACATCGCAAAAACCGGGTTTATTTCGACTATTTTAAGCATAAAACGTAACGTAACGTAAAAATATATGCAACTATGCTACTATCGCGTTGTTTTTGGCCCCATTTGAGAACAAAACTGTCTGTAATAAAAATATTTGTCACGACATGCATTGATAGCACAAAAGGCATAAATGATAGGCTTCAAAACAGTGTCTTCATTTTTATATCATACAGATGCAAGTACGTACCTTTTTAAGATGACTGTAGACTTTACAATCGTCCGCCGTGGTGCCCATTTTGGTGCCTAGCAAGAAGGCTCGCTCCAAATTCTTCAGTCTTCCAACAAATATCCTTAGATCCGCGGCTGGAATCCAGTAAACCCCATTTAAATTCAGTGTAGTTACTTGCAAGAGGCGCGGGTGGGAATTGAAAATTGCCGCGGCTACGTCCGCGCTAAGTCCCAAATCAGAACAACAGTTTATTGTGCTAAAAATAAGAAAATGTGTGATGGTTTTGATCACGAAAAAACATGATGTAAAAAGTAATCATGGATGGCGTTAATGCAAAACTGGGAAAAGTAAGATTCGAGGACATTGTAGGCTGCGTAAGAGGTGATCGACTCTTACAGTTCTGCCAACAAGAAGATATCGCTTTTTTGTACATAACTTAGAAAACCTGTTTTATGGATTATTGCACTATCTATTATAAAATTGTATGGCCTATTTGTTTGAAAAGTGTCATAAGTCTAATTCAAGTGAACGCTAGCACACTAGTTCGATTTTCCATTGGAGTCTTCCCAGTTGTTAGGAAGATTACGACTTTAAATTTTGCACAACTATTTTATATGTTCTGATGTATAACTTTTTCATTTACAAGAATTTCAGCTATCGGCGAAATTCATTCACCTGAAAGAAAATTCTTACTGTTTTTCAGTGACCTGTAAGACTTGTCTCTTACTAGATAAAATCAAGTGTTATTCATTTTTGAACAGCCTGATTTGTCTAGTTTAAGATAATAATAAAAAATAACCCAGCTCAGTGGCCGAGTGGTTAGAGGCGTCGTCCGTCTCGTACTGAGTATTGGGGAGCCTGAGTTCGATTCCCAGTAGGGAGCGAATTTTCGCGAATCACCTTTCACAGTTTTTCAGAGGTTTTCTGTGAAGTTAAGGTAAATACCGGATGATTAAACTCCTCTGAGCTTCTCCCTTGACCGGCGGAAAAGCCTCACGGCTAATAGCCCTATAAAGATAGAAGTTTTTTTTTTAATAAAAAATAATATATGTTGATACTCCATTTTTTTGAAATATCGAATGAAAACGACCACCATGTTTTTCGAAGTTTTTCAGGCATTACTAATTATCAAATAATAATAGAAAATATGTATGAAACTTTCAAATTCATTTTGATATATGAAATAATAATATATAGTTTGAAATGTGTTGAAAAATTTGTAACAAAAATTTCAGCCAAATATAATTTTCAGTTTTGACTGATTTTTTTTTCAGTCGGATCGATTTAAAATTTTGCACAATTATTTTATATGTTATGATGAATAACTGATGCAATTTTCAGCCATTTTCATTCACAGATTTTTCAGTTATCGGCAAAATTCATTCACCAGATAGCAATTTGTCACTGTTTTTCAGCGACTTGTAAGATTTGTTTCTCACCAGATAAAAGTGCTGTACATTTTTGAATAGCCTGATTAATCTAGTATAAGATAATAACAAAAATAATAAATGTTGATAGTGCATTTTTTGAGATATTGACTGAAAAAACGACCACCATGTTTTTGGAAGTTTTTCAAACATTACAAATTATCTAGCTGATTTATTTTTCTCAAACTCTCAAAATACATTCATTTGGATAGTCAGTATTTAAATCTAAAATTTGAAGTCGATTGAAAAGACTTGAAATTTCGGAAAAAACAACATTTTCAGGATTTTTCAGTGAGCTGTAACTTGTGTTTCAAACTAGATAGAAACAAATTCTAAACGGATTTGGCTTCCCTAATTAATTTATTTTCAAATAATAAAAGAAAATATATATGTCAGTTATATATTTTTTGAGATATCCACTAAAAACGAACACCATGTTTTCACTATTTTTTCAGTCATAACTAAAAAAACTAGCAGCCTGAAACGAATGAAACTCACAAAATATTGTTTCATATGTTCGTTATAATATATGTGCAAATTTTAGAGCAAATCGAAAAAATGGCCAAAATCGTCAAAAATCGAAAGATTCAATATTTTTTTTTATTGCGATCGATTTGATATTTTGCATAATTAATTTTGACATTATTTTGAACAGCGGAGGCGATTTTTAGACATTTTGAACAAACACTTAGAATTATTACCCATTAAAAATTAAAAATGGTCAAAATCGCCAAAAATTAACCTTAGGGTTTTTTCAGCCAAAATTTTGTTTTGTTACGATCGATCTGAATTTTTGCATTATCAATTTTGACATTATTTTGAACATCGGAGGCGATTTTTAGCCATTTTCATCAAACACTTTTTGAATTATTGACCAATCAAGTCGGCTGAAAATAAAATTTCACTTTTTTTCAATAAGATATATAATTAATTCATGCTGTGATAAAAACGTATACTATGCATTTTTGGATAGCTTTGTTAATCTATTTTGAGATACTGTTAAAAAATCATTGTGGTAGATGTATTGTTTTTTGAGGTATCGACTGAAAACCAAGAGGTTGATTTTTTAAGTAGTTCAGGAATTAAAAATAAACTAGCTGGATTTGACTGAAACTTTCAAATTTCATTCATTTTGATATATGAAATAATAATATATAGTTTGAAATGTGTTAAAAAAATGTTAACAAAAATTTCAGTCATATATAATTTTTAGTTTTGGCTGAATTTCTTTTTCAGTCGGATCGATTTCAAATTTTGAACAATAATTTTATAAGTTACGATGAATAACTGATGCAATTTTCAGCCATTTTCATTCACAGATTTTTCAGTTATCGGCAGAATTCATTTACCACAAAGCAATTTGTCACTGTTTTTCAGTGACCTGTAAGATTTGTTTCTCACCATATAAAATCAAGTGCTATACATTTTTGAATAGCCTGATTAATCTAGTTTAAGATTTCAATTTTTGCATAATCAATTTTGACATTATTTTGAACAGCGGAAGCGATTTTTAGCCATTTTCAACAAACACTTTTAGAATTAATGACCATTAAAAATTAAAAATGGTCAAAATCGCCAAAAATTAACCTTCGGGTTTTTTCAGTCAAAATTTTGTTTTGTTGCGATCGATCTAAATTTGTGCATACTCAATTTTGACATTATTTTGAACATCGGAGGCGATTTTTAGCCATTTTCATCAAAAACTTTTTAAATTATTGGCCTATCAAATCGGCTGAAAATTTCAGTAAGCTATATAATTAATTCCTGCTGTGATAAACACGTATACTATGCATTTTTTATAGCTTTGTTAATCTATTTTGAGATACTGTTAGAAAATCATTGTGGTAGATGTAGTTTTTTGAGGTATCGACTGAAAACCACAAGGTTGATTTTTGAAGTTTTTCAGCAATTAAAAATAAACGGATTTGACTGAAACTTCCAAATATCATTCATTTTGATATATGAAATAATAATATATGGTTTGAAATGTGTTGAAAAATTTGTAACAAAAATTTCAGCCAAATATAATTTTCAGCTTTGGCTGATTTTTTTTTTCCTAGTCGGATCGATTTCAAATTTTGCTCAATTATTTTTATATGTTATGATGAATAACTGATGCAATTTTCAGCCATTTTCATTCACAGATTTTTCAGTTATCGGCCAAATTCATTTACCACAAAGCAATTTGTCACTGTTTTTCAGTGACCAGTAAGATTTATTTCTCACCATATAAAATCAAGTGCTATACATTTTTGAACAGCCTGATTAATCTAGTTTAAGATAATAACAAAAATAATATATGTTGATACTAAATTCTTTGGAGATATTGACTGAAAACAACCACCATGTTTATTTGAAGTTTTTTTCAGACATTACAAATTAACTAGCCGATTTTTTTTTCTGAAATTCTCAAATTACATACATTTGGATAGCCACAATCTAAATCTAAAATTTGAAGTCGATTGAAAAAACTTTTTTTAAGATATTGACTGAAAACGACCACCATGTTTTTTCGAAGTTTTTTTCAGACATTACAAATTAACTAGCCGATTTTTTTTTCTGAAATTCTCAAATTACATACATTTGGATAGCCACAATCTAAATCTAAAATTTGAAGTCGATTGAAAAAACTTTTTTTAAGATATTGACTGAAAACGACCACCATGTTTTTTCGAAGTTTTTTTCAGACATTACAAATTAACTAGCCGATTTTTTTTTCTGAAATTCTCAAATTACATTCATTTGGATGGGCAGAATCTAAATCTAAAATTTGAAGTCGATTGAAAAAACTTGAAATTGAAAAAAAATCGGTAAAAATCAACATTTTCAGGATTTTTCAGTGAGCTGTAACTTTCGTTTCAAACTAGATAGAAACAAATTCGAAACGGATTTTGTTTCCCTAATTAATCTATTTTCAAATAATAATAGAAAATATATATGTCATTTATATATTTTTTGAAATATCCACTAAAAACGAACACCATGTTTTCACTAGTTTTTCAGTCATAATTGAAAAACTAGCAGCCTGAAACGAATGAAATTCACAAAATATTGTTTTATATGTTCGTTATAATATATATGCAAATTTTAAAGCAAATCGAAAAAATGGCCAAAATCGCCAAATTTTGTTGTTGCAATCGATCTGAATTTTTGCATAATCAATTTTGACATTATTTTGAACAGCGGAGGCGATTTTTAGCCATTTTCAACAAACACTTTTAGAATTATTGACCATTTAAGCCGGCTGAAAATGAATTTTTTTTTCAGTAAGATATATAATTAATTCCTGATGTGATAAAATCATCTACTATGCATTATTGGATAGCTTTATTAATCTGTTTAGGTACTATTAAAAAAAACGTTGTGGTAGATGTATATTTTTTTTAGATATCGACTGAAAACCTATCGACTGAAGTTTTTGAGGAATAAAAAATAAACTAGCTGAAAAATTTGATTGAAACTTTCAAGTTACATTCACTATGGTATGGTATATGGAATAAAAATATATAGTTTGAAATGTGGTGAAAAAATTATAACAAAAATTTTACACAAATATAATAGTGTGATAAAAAAACAAAGTAACAATCAAATATTGGATTGTTAAGGCGTCTACTTTGTGATAATTCATTTTAAAGGATAAATAAAACGATTTTTTACTTGACTCATCGGAGGAGCTCGAAAATGGCTAGAGCTTAGCCGAAACTAGTTGCAAAGTGTAACTGAAGTGTGATAAAAAAACAAAGTAAAAAATCGTTTTATTTATCCTTTAAAGTAACAATCGTTTTATTTATCATATAAATCTAAATTTTTGAGCAAAATTCAAAACGGAAGGAATTTGCTGTTTGTAATTTTTGTTTGTATACGTGACTTTACGTTATGTATATATAGCATCGGTAATTGTCGCTAAAATTCCTACTAAACTTTTTAATTGCGTTTTTATAAGGATGCTTGTCGTGTTAAATATTTATCCTCCCAAACTAAGAAATAGGCTCATCAATCTGATGTGTTAATGGCATTTTTAATAGTTTTCTTCTTCTTTCAGTTTACCCCCTTCGGTTGCTGAACGCTATCTCCTCGTACTCCACGCAGAAGAATGACAGATTGTATATATCTACACAACTAAGGTAAGGCACTATTAATTCTTTAACTTCGTACGGAAGCGCAGAAATAATGTTTACATGCGACATGACCGCACCTAATTTTAGTTGCAACTGTTGTACGTGTGCGAAATTAGTTGAACTTCGTCGTATGCCGGTGTATAAATAACTCGAACGCGCAAACCATGCGCTGGTTTGAGAGGGAGAGAAAATTCCAGTGGTGCGAAATTACATTTATACCAGTAACTGACGATAAAGATTATTTATATATATATATATATATATATATATATATAATAATTTCTCAAAAATTTGATACATCTGGTGATTCTTCATTCAGATAGCCGACAATGGCAAGAAGTACTTCACTATATATATATATATATATATATATATATATATATATATATATATATATATATATATATATATACGCACTTGTAATCAAGAGTAGCTTAGTTCTAAACATAACAGGGTTATTTACGATTCGTCTTATTCGCTTGTATGGTACCTAAGCTCACATCAAGCATAGAAAATTATTAAAGAGGATAATTAATAAGACATTAGTAAATTAGCGAGCCTTTCGACAAAAATAGAGCTGCAGAAACTGAATGGTGGTAACATCTGCTACGTAGTTTCAATGAAGGAGATGAGTAAAAGTATCTACTATGATCTTTACAATACAAAAAAAAACATAGCAGTTTTACTAATTCACAGAAAACAAGCATACAATTTGAAAAAACTACGGAAAAGGCAAAAAAATAATAATTTTGTCATGTCAAATAATCACATTCTTCTTAGTTCGTGAAGAAAAATAAGGTACATTATTCGTGCGATAATATTAATAATAATAATGAGTTTACAGCATGAGCACGCATGCTGTAAACTCATTCGCTTATTCGGGAAACTTGCCTTCCTGCACTATAATGTAAATTACTATTACATAAAAATAATGTAATAGTAATTTACATTATTAGTGCAGAAAGGCAAGTTTCCCGAATGAACGAATGAGTTTACAATAAATTACTATTACATAATAATAATGTAATAGTAATTTACATTATTAGTGCGGAAAGGCAAGTTTCCCGAATGAGCGAATGAGTTTACAATAAATTACTGTTACATAATAATAATGTAATAGTAATTTACATTATTAGTGCAGCAAAGCAAGTTTCCCGAATAGGCGAATTAGTTTACAGCACGATCCGAAGAGGCTCGTGCTATATTAAGAGCGAATTCGGGAAACATGAATCATGTATCTTATTTTTTTGTACGAAGAAATACTAAATATTCATTTAAAGTTATTTAAAGCTGTTGTCACACTACCAATTACATATAATTCAAAGTCTATATTTTCTTCAAAATTTTATTTATTCAGTACCATATCGTTAATTCTTAATGCTATTTGCAGTATAAGAGTTGTACGTTGTGCTTGCATGCATTCTCATATTTATAAATACACATTTACATTGGTGCCGAATTTTAAGTTGGCAACACTGGCTACTTCCCGCACTAGTGCGGGAAGTAGTATTTCCCGCACCCAAATCAATGCGGGAAATCACTTGTCATGAGTACAAACCTGACTATTATGGTAATATTCATTCAGCTAGTAGAATGCATTCACGCTTTACTTGAATTAGTTAAACAAATTAACATTTGTGTTACATTTTAATCTCCCGGCTCGGCAGATGCCATAAATACGATGCTGTCGGCGGCCTTCGTCGCGCTAATTAAACAAATCCCCGAGAACAACAAACAATGGGGCGCCCTAATTGAATCGTAAATTAGGCAACAAAAGGAATAAAAAGCGCGGTGCTCGCCGGCGGCACTTCGTTTGTTCTTTTCGGCTAATTAGCCGGGCCGGTGTTAAATTGGAATTCCTGCAAAACAAAACGTTTTATATTAATGCGGTGCCGGGCGATAAATTCGATCGAGCCCGGACGGCCAATTGGATCGCCGGGCATGCCGCGCGCATCGGCCAGAATGGCGTTGCCGCGGAACGCCTACCTGGCCGAAGAGATGTGTGGAGAGTTTGGCGGGGTCGGCTGGGTGTGATAAGTGAAGTTGTTGAATTAATTTAATGATAATCATTTACAAGACTTATTATTATCACCGAGTTTGCTGAAGTATGATCGCGGGGAAACAACACACTGGAGGTATTTCAGGTTGAAAAGATGCTAAAGATTTTAGCAAAAGTTATAACAAATACTGTACAGTATGTAATGATAATAATAAAAGCACCTTACACGATCAATATTACTGTCAATATTTTAGAATGATAACAGTATTACTGTACGATAATATGAATAAAATGTTCATTATTCTAAAATGTTGCCAGTATTACTCATCGTGTAACGTATAGTAATGATGTAATGAACAGAATACTGAATACTTTATCCAGATAATTGATTACTTCATAAAAATAAAAGAAGGATTGATGCAAATATTGACAGTACTAGGATTGACAGTATTATAGACTGTGTAAGGTGCCTTATAATAATAAAATAACAATGAAACTATTTACCTTATTGATATGAGGCTATGGCCCAAAAGTAAACGATACAACAATGTGTTTTGATTATTGAACAATATCTCAAAAATAATGAAAGTATGTCGGAATAGTGTTTAATTTCGTCAACTGTGAATACGGAGGTTGTATTCACAGTTGACAAAATTAAACACTATTCCGACATACTTTCATTATTTTTGAGATATTGTTCAATAATCAAAACATGTTGTTGTATCGTGTAACGTTCCATTTTTACCATTGCCAACTGCATCAATGACAGCTTCGCTCTCATATGAGAGCGAAGCTGTTATTGATGCAGTTGGCAATGATTTTCACTAACCCTAAACCTTCAGCTGTCAAATTGTTTTTGTTCAGGGTAGCCAACAATTTACTACACAAATAGCGGCAAATTCAAACGTTACGTTAATTTCTGGGACAACCTTTATATGTAATTATACAACTCATAATTTTACATCGTAATTCATTACGTTTTTGTAGTACGTTGAGGTATTACTCTTGATAGGAAACCATATTCGTTTCTGGTATGACAAATGTAAGTTCCAAAAATAGAGATAACTGCATTTTAAAGATTGCAATAGTTTTACCATTGAATATAATGTTATTTAATTTTGTTTATATAATAATATAGATGCGTTTCTCTAGTTCTTACCGTTTTAGTGCTGAGAATATGTGCATATGGTACAATTTCATGTTTTTTCCCTGTTTCAACTCTGTAGTGTCTCTAGTTCAAATGCTAGAAAGATGGTTTATATATGAAAATATAGAGTATTTCTAGCCCTACAGATTGGTAGTCATTTTCCGCATTGATTTGGGTGTGGTAAATACTACTTCCCGCACTAGTGCGGGAAGTAGCTAGTGTTGCCAACTTAAAATTCGATACCAATGTAACTGTGTATTTATAAATATGACAATGCATGCAAGCACAGCGTACACCTCTTATACTTCAAATAGCATTAAAAATTAACGCTATGGTACTGAATAAATATAATTTTGAAGAAAATATAGACTTTAAATTATATGTAATTGGCAGGGTGGCATAACCTATTTGCCAGAACAAATTTAAATAACTTCAAATAAATATTAAGTATATATTCTTACAAAAAATAAGATACATTATTCGTGCGATGAGGCTGTTTCCCGAATTCGCTCTTAAGGCGAAAAAATACGGTTCAATGTTGACCTAATCGCGCGGTCTTGCCTTCTTGCACTAATAATGTAATAGTAATTTACATTAAGGCAAGTTTCCCGAATGAGCGAATAAGTTTACACCACGAGCCGAAGGCGTGTGCTGTATTAAAAGCGAATTCGGGAATTGGTCTTATCGCACGAATAATGTATCTTATTTTTTTGTACGAATAAATACTAAATATATATAAGATGTTGTGACAAATAGTTTTTATCACACTACCAATTACATATAATTCATATTCAAAATTGTATTTATTCAGTACCATATTGTTAATTTTTAATACTATTTGAAGTATAAGAGGTGTACATTGTGTCTGCATGCATTCTCATATTTATAAATACACATTTACATTGGTATCGAATTTTAAGTTGGCAACACTGGCTATTTCCAGCAGTAGTGCGGAAAGTATTATTTCCCACACCCAAATCAATGCGGGAAATGACTTGTCATAGGACAAGAGTACAAATAGTAATTTTTATACTCATGTCCTAAGACAAGTTCCTGCACTAATAATGTAAATTACTATTATAACTCTCGTAGAACATACCGAATGTTATATTAAAAACCCACCAAGGAGAAAAAAGAGAAAATAATAATAATAATATGACTCCCCCTCTTAGAGCTCCATAAACTTTTCACATAATCCAAAAATTATGATTCTTAAATCACGCGCCATAACGCACAAAGTCCTCAACGTTGCGAACATATTAGCCGCTTTCGTTTATCGTTCTGATGCGGTTTTGGGCTGGCCAGAACATCCCGGAGCAGCTCCATGGTTACTTCTTGTTGTTATCCCTGCCTGTTTCTAGTATCTTTCTTATCGGAACCATTATTGTTTTTGTGAGTGCTTCTAATTTGTTTGTCTGCATCATTTACTCTGTTTAATTCCTCATTTGTTCTTTCTGTTAGTATATATAGTGAGGGTAGGTTGTAGTAAAATCCTGATGAAGCTCTGAACCAAGAGTGAAATATGGATATTAAAAGAAGGAGTTTCTTTAGCCCTCACGCCGCAATCAGCTTTTCCTTCTATATATATATATATATATATATATATATATATATATATATATATAATATTTATTATTGGGGTTTTAGGTGTAAAATTCGCAGCTGCTTTCTACTATTTTCATTTGTATGTTTCTTATGCCGGATTTACATGTGTATAGTAGCTAACACAGGTTACAAAGACAAGTGTTGTTTATTGTATGTCTACATTTAATTTAGTAATATGCATTTAGTAATAAGTTCAAAATGTCTCGTCGTCGTGAGAACATGCATTCTGCATTACAAAAATGTATTTTATTTTTGTGTGTGTACAAGTACGAAATTGTTGATTTTCTACTTCCGGGACTCCAAACGCTTCTATTCCCATCATTTCCTTTTTCTCCCCATACGCTGCTTCTCTAGTATGTTATTTTTTATAAATAGATGCAGTGGTGTTCTACTAACATTCTTTTTCTCGATAAGCTTCTACCAATTTCATCGTGGTGTTTTGGATAGAGGGCGTCTAGGCCAACAGGCCTGAAAATAAAATAAAAAATATAAGACCGTTTTGTCACAAAACTTGAAAAATTGTAGCGACGTTCATTCCAACGTGACATTTAATTTCACAAAAGCGTCACACAAATACTTTGTCTTCCCGATAAGCTTCTACCAAATTCATCGTAGTCTCTTGTATAGAGGGCGTCTATGGCAACAGGCCTGGCGAAAAACAAATCAAAAATGTAAGGCCGTTTTGGCACAAAACTTGAAAAACTGTAGCGATGTTCATTCCAACATGACATTTAATTTCAGAAAATCGTCACACAAAAACTCTCTCTTCCCGATAAGCTTCTACCAATTTCATCGTAGTGTCTTGTATAGAGAGCGTCTAGGCCAGAGGTTCCCAAACTTTTTTTGTGTCGTAGACCCCTTGCCATGTTTTACGGTTTTGGGTAGACCCCCTACTTACCCGATATTGATTTTTTGTAAATTTCTAACTGTACTGAAGTTTAGTGTTAAAAACTTAAAGTAAAAACACATGTTAAGTTTTATACATTTATTAATTGAATTTAAATTAAAACTACTGAAAATAAAATTTTGTATCTGTTATATAAAATATACGTAACATAAAATAAACATAAAATAAACTAAGCAATAAGTAAAAGTTTTTAGTGAGAAGGATGAACCTGATGCTTTAATAATAAATTATCAACATTTGGCGTCGATTTTGTAAGGTTTAATCTTAAATCTCCTCGGCTAATGATGTCCAGTCTGTTTCTTTTTTTCGTTAGGAGATTGGTAACAGCGCTGAATCCTCTTTCCACTAGGTATGACGATGGAAAGGAAATAAAAAAATTCCTCGCTATATTCCATAATATGGGATAAGTAACGGGTATGTTGTTTTGCAGCCAGAATTACTGATATCCATTTTTAAACTGAAGCTTAAGTTCTTCGTTTGTACTTAGTTCAGTCAGTTCCTCTTGTATTATGACATTCGTTTCTCTATGTCACCATATGGGTTAATTATCCACGGTGGTATTACCATAGTCAAAACATCAAACCTAGTTTCAAAATCTGAATAGAGGGCATTTAAATGTTGAACGTAGGTTGAAACGTCGTCTTCCTGGCAGTTTGTCTGTGACAATTTGGGGAACTGGGAACATTCGCCCCGTCCAATATTTTGTTTCATTAGTTTAACTCTGGCAAGAAACGCTGATAAGATGGACTAATGTAAGTAAATAGGTACTATCAGTATATGTTGAGATCCATCATCGTGGACCCCCATTTTCATTTCATGGACCCCAATTTTTTTTTTCGCTGACGTAGACCTCTTGCAGGTTGTCATAGACCCTTGGGGGTCGATATAGACCACTTTGGGAATCACTGGTCTAGGCCAACAGGTCTGGCGAAAAGAAATTCAAAAATATACGGCCGTTTTGGCACAAAACTAGAAAAACTGTGGCAACGTGATATTTAATTTCAGAAAGGCGTCACACAAATACTTTCTCTTCTCGATAAGCTTCTACCAATTTCATCGAGGTGTCTTGGATAGAGGGCCTAGACAACAGGCCTGGCGAAAAAAAATTCAAAAATATAAGGCCGTTTTCACACAAAGCTAGAAAAACTGTAGCGACGTTCATTCCAACGTGACATTTAATTTCAGAAAGGCGTCACACAAATACTCTACTAAACTAAACACTGAACTGGTGTGTCGACGTGCAAATTTGATGACAAATTTATGAAGGGGTGGCAAGCTACTTGCTCATGTAAATAGAAATGTTTTCTATTCACTTTTTTTCTACGGTGAGTACAGCCCCCGCCCCTAGGCTGTGTGCACTGCGGCCCTTCACGGACCTATTGTGCGTGATACAACATCCATGATATGCTAGCCGGGGCAACTCTTTGTAGAAACGTTTCCCGACTAGGGGTGGATTCGAACCACCACCGTTCCGCACTCAATGGTTCCAGACCGTCGCCTTAGACCACTGCGCCTTCCTAAATTTTTTAGTTGCACAATTCTTAAATAGCAGTGTTTAAATGATGCAAGTAGTGTGTTTGTAGTTTTTATTCCAAAGATAATATCGGTGACAAATTCTAGTTCTGGATAGTTGGCTGGAGCTACAGACACTTATACATATACATTCTATCTCCCATGTCTAATCTGTTTGATACAGCAAACAATGTTGCTTTCTTCATTTTAATATGTATGTTAATTATAATTAGTCATCATCAATGTATGCTGCTGCTAGTTGTGTGTAACACAAATATAAACATATTTCGAAAAACTACTCGACTTCGCAATGGCGTTCATTCAGGCTCCGTCCTGGGCGGCGTAATCTAATCCCGCTGCGTGCATGTATACACTACAACCGGATAATCCTCGCGGCACGCCCCTGGGAGGCCTCAGCAATCGGCTCTGCCCCCGCCGTTCGCGGCCGTCTCCGGCTGGGGCAGTGTGCGCGCAGAAACACGCACCTGTGCACACCTGGGACGGGACGGTCTTACGCTCGCGTCCACACACAAACGCCTATCGTTTCTGTTTTTACCTATGGACCATCCAATTGTTTTGATATTAATATTTTTCAGTGGTGCGCGAGTGAGTCGCGTGTGAGTGAATTTTTGAATTGGGCTCGAAAGGGAGAGCGAAAAAGCTATAATAAAAGTAGAGAGAGGTAGAGAGTGGGAAAGTTTAATTATTAAACCGGGTATGTTGTTTTTAAATTAAGCTTTAATTAGGTAAAAATTGATAGTTTTAAGCCTGTGGATAAACTTAATATGTTATGCAGTGATAATGGTAACATCCTGACAATTAATTTGCTTATTTAAATGCTTATTACTTTATTAAATTGTTCATTAACATTTTTAATTAGGCGTATATTTCTGAAACGGTACACACGGGCAGTTTTAATATGGACTCAACTGAAACAAACATAATCAAGTTCGTTAATACATAACAATTATTATTAAGGACTTATTAACCCGTTTTAATTATTGAAGCGCTGTAATAAGCCATGATTGAAATACATAACAAGGATTGTCCATAAATTTTGACATTTATTAGGTTTATGTCAAGTGTATTCGGTTTTTATGAACCCAGTGGCGCCCTCAGGATTTAATTATGTGGGGTGGAATATTTTTCGCATGCTAGGCGGAAATATACTATAATTCCATGTGGAAAGTTTGTACTTTTTTGCATGTTAACAGAAATTTACAACATAGCAACATAAATTTATTTATTGTAATTATCAGTATGAATATTCAAATTATACCACAATATTGTGGACATGTTTCGATACACAATTATTATCAATATTTATTACTTGAAATTATCGGTATAAATGTTCAAATTATACCACAATATTGTGGATATGTCTCGATAAAAAAATATTATCAATATTTATTATTTGTAATTATCAGTATAAATGTTCAAATTATACCACAATACTGTAGCTACGTCTCGATGCAAAATATTGTACACAAAACACTTTGTGACTTACTTATATGCTATATAATTATTAACCCAGTTCAGTGGTCGAGTGTTTAGAGGCGTCGTCCGTCTTGTATTGGGGAGTCTGAGTTCGAACCCCATCGCGGCGAATTTTCGCGAATCACCTTTCATAGTTTATCAGAGGTTTTCTGTGAATACCGGGGGGTTTAACTCCTCTGAGCTTCTCCCTTGAGTGGTGGAAAAGCCTGAAGGCTGATATACCTACATATATAAATATAGATGGTGTTTTTATAATTATTGTACAATTTCGGTGTATTAAAACTGAGTATTTAAATGCGAATTAATTTCATAACTCCGAGTAATTTATAATCCGTGATTCAAATGTGACGTTTTAATCACGGATTCTAAATTGACTCGGAGTTATGAAATGAAATTCGCGGATCTAATTTTGGCACAAACAGCTAGCGGCCCTAAAACATTCCAGCGCCCACTATGAGGAACACTGGTCTAGGGATTAATTACTAAATCGGGATCCCGGACTAATTTTGGCGGTACTAAAATACCGGTATCCATGAATAAATTGGCATATTAAAACATACGCTTTAATATGCCAATTTATTCATTGATACCGGTATTTTAGTACCGCCAAAATTAGTCCGGGATCCCGATTTAGTAATTAATCCCTAGACCAGTGTTCCTCAAAGTGGGCGCTGGAATGTTTTAGGGCCGCTAGCTGTTTGTGTAATTCTGGAGTGTTAATTAAAGGCGGAGAAAAATTAAGTTAGCTAAGAAAAATGTGTAAAAAACAATTGTTCAAGTTTCATCTACAGTCTAAATAGGAAGTTGTGAGTAGATACCGTAAGGCGGCGGTATAAGCATCGAAATCGTTTTTTATATCACCGTCGAAAGTTAGTTAAGAGAAAAAACATTTAAGAGGCGGCATTTAGAAGACTTAGAAATTGTAAAGCGACATATCTAAACATGTAGGTACATTTGTCTAGATATTGGCCATGTCTCTTCAAAATCTTTCGATGCATTGGCACACCGTAGATTTTCTCAGTAAGTCGAGGATAAAATTTAAAATTAACCATTTTGTTTTTCTACATTATTTGATGACCTTTAATCACTAAATACAGATAACTTGCCCTTAAGCAGCCCTGAATCTGAATATTATTTAATCTGAAAAGGGGGTGGTGAGTAAAATAATTTGGGAATCTCTGCGCTAAATATCCTTGATTCGCGAAATGAAAGCGCCATAAGGACGATACACACAATAGGCAACAGTGCCAAGTGTCCAACAAGTAAAATCATTCTATTAAAAAAATCTACCGCAGTGGAATTCGTAAGGAAATTAATATCATGATAGTTACTTGACTATGACTGTGTTCATAGTTAACAACCTATAGGCTCGGTTATATAAACTCTCGTTAGTTAATTTTCGATTTGTGATTCAAATGTCACTTTTGACACATAATGCGACGTTGCCATATATAAACAGAGGTACATGAGGCTATGAAATGGAAGGACGATTCACACAATAGGCACCAGTCCCAAGTGTCCAACAACTAATATAATTCTATTAAAAAAATCTACGTACTATATAACGTAGTCGAAATTGCAAGGAAATTAATATCATGACAGTTACTTGACTATGACTGTGTTCATAGTTAACAACCTAGAGGCTCGGTTATATAAACTCTCGTTAGTTAATTTTCAATTCGTGATTCAAATGTCACTTTTGACACATAATGCGACGTTGCCATATATAAACAGAGGTACATGAGGCTATGAAATGGAATGTTAACAACAATTAATGCAACATCTAATAATATAATCACGTGCTATTGACGATTCAAATGTCAACGCTTTTCGTCGAACTAGTAGGTAAACATCTTTGTTATTGTTTGATCAGCTGATTATTTAAAAATTACACGATTTTGACCACTTGGACAGTAATGCGTGGTTGTTAATAAACTTTTAATATATAACTAGACAAACCCTACATATATTGTCACATATATGATGAGAAAATACATTTTATGCGTAATCTCCACCCACTAGATTTTAGTTAATTTTTTGCCACCAGATAGAGTACCGATTAGCTTGAATTTCCCATAGTCAACTCGACTTTATACAACCGAGCTTTATTGTATTACAACTTGTTTGTCTAATCATATCTTTATTGGGATTTTTGTTGAGTTTGAATTTCATATGACAATAACTTATAAGTACTTTTGATTATTTTTTTAAAATTAATATAATTATATACACGAATTAAATAGAGGCTATAATAGCTTCAGATATAGTAAATCTTTTATTACCTATTCTTCTTTTTTATTGCTGAAAATAACTAACCTATGAGTCGTGTACGGTAGTTTGTGTTTTTGGTTTAATTTGCAGTTACCAGTTCTCGCTATTCAAAGTTTTTGTTCGTGCAATTGGAAAGTCTCCGCGTAATTAATAAAACGCTCCGTGTGAAGCGTTTTACGTCTTAATTGACATTTAAAAGTCGTTACAAATAACGCCCGCAGTATATTCACGTGCATTTATAAAACGGTGTTAAACGGTACGCTCTCACGGGGCTAATTATATATTAATTTTGTTGTGTTTATTAAATGTTTTCCACCAGTTTTGTAATTGGAGGACTATATCTGATCTCAATTATTGTATATAACAGTTTTTAATTAAATTGCACTATAGTCGGATTTATATTGGAGGGAAAAATACTACGATTATTTGTACATCCGATGCGATACGATCCAAGAAATAGGGGAATCGACCATGATTCTATTTTTATTCGGGTTCGCGCTTGTTCACATCAACATTTTTTTATACTAGAATCATACTCTTTATATTTTATTTATATTTATTATAATTTCACGCACACACATGTCCTCATCAACCTTGTGTTTGTATTTATTTGATTTAGAATTTATACTTCAAAAATAACTGTCGTACCAAATTATAAATTTAGTAGAGAATGAATCATTTAACGGGAGTTTTGTAGTTCGATTTCAATCCCGAATGTGAACATAGTAAAAAAAAGACCTTTATTTGGCATATCCCTCACAAAAAAATGCTCTTCAACATCACGAACAACAAAAATACATAAACATAAAAATACAAATAGAAATAAAAGTAACAATCCGCAAAAAATACAAATTAACATGTGAACATAGTAATTTGTTACGCTATTAAATATCTTTTATTCTGTTTCTCTCCATAACACGAAAATATAGTTTGCATGCAGATACAATACAATGATATTTAAAATAGGTAGATTATACCATGTTGGGTAATAAATAAACCAAATAGATATGATTTATTGCGGCTATCGCCGAATTTGCATAATTGTTTAAACATTAGGTTCTTATTAGAATAATGGCTCAAACTAATTAATTTTAATTTATTTGTAAACTACGAAATTAAGCAACCTTCAGGGAATATTTAAATTAATTGTGACACAAAATATTCATACCTATAATTTCCCTATCGGTTGGTTTATTACCGAAAAAAACATCAGTTTACGAATGTTCTAAAAAATAAAAATGAAGACAATGATTTGAAGCCGACCGATATTTCATTTATGATTTTTGTACTGTCAGTGGCAGGTCCTGGGTTCGAATTCTCTTCAAGACGAGTTTTTTAAAACTATTTTTTAATCATTATTTAATTGTTAGTTGTTTATAAATTATAATATTAATTATAATAAGTAATATAATAAGTGTTTTGAAGTAATAGAAATGTTTCAAGGTTTTGCTTTTTTACAATTATATTAGTTACACATATAATATTGAAAATTGTCGGCGACAACGCAATTAGAAATCAGAATGTTGTAGACGACGACATCCTCTATAACTCTCTTGTACATCTTACTGTTGTGACATGTATACTTTTCCAACAAAACAAATCTTATCTAATCAACGATTTTGGAGTTATATGTTTTTTCCACTCACCGATTCTATTTCATTGCATATTATGTTCATCACTTTGTTCCTTATATTCAGGAAGACTAAGAAAAAAATGGGGTGAAACTATATCGGAACTATTAGAAAGGAAAGAAGCAAGAGAACTAGCAATGATTAGGAGGGAATGGAAAAAATTCACAAAGAATAGAGAAAAATTAAAACCTTTACACCACACCGTGGTAGAAAAGACTAGGGGATATATATATATATATATATATATATATATATATATATATATCTTTATAAGGCGATCAACTGTGAGGCTTTTCCGCCGGTCAAGGGAGAAGCTCAGAGAAGTTTAATCATCCGGTATTTACCTTAACTTCATAGAATACCTAATAGAGGTGATTCGCAAAAATTCTCTCCCCGTGGGGATCGAACTCAAGCTGCCTGCCCAATGCTCAGAGACGGACGACGCCTCTACCCACTCGGCCACTGAGCTGGGTTATATATATATATATATATATATTTTTTTTTCTTGTAAATCGTTTTCTTTTCCTGTTGTTATTATTATTATATCATCAGCTAACCCAGCTTAGAGGCCTACCAAGCTGACCTAGTAGTAAGAGACGCCTCTCATACTGTGAGCATTGGGTAGCGAGAGTCCCATTACGAGTGAAATTTCGCGAATACCAGTTTTTTCAGAGGTTTTCTATAAAGTTAAAATAAATAGTGATTGATTAAACTTCTCTGAGCTCTTCCCTTACTTCTTCTTAGGACGTTTGTCTCCCTCCGAAAGTTGGCAATCAAACTGGCTATGATGCTGCTTGAAACTTTAGCTCTACAATTTTTTTTTCGAATACTCTGAGAGAGTTATTGTCTAATTATGTCATGTTCCATATTTCTGATCTCTATGCTAGCACTCGTCTCAATGTATTTCTTTGTTTGGCGTTCTGTGAGACAATTTTTCAATTGAATAGTTTCATGTGAGCATAGTAGCAGCGATTTGCTCTTGTTAGAACTATTCAGTGTAGCTCAGCTGGTCAGGATGGATTCACACAATATCTCGTTATCTCCCTTATATACGAAGTAATATATATATATATATATATATATATATACATATATATATATATATATATATATATATATATATATATACATATATATATATATATATATATATATATATATATATATATATATATATAGTGTGAATCCAACTTTTAGCAATCTACATATCTAGATTTAGATCTTATTAGATCTCATCAGTGTAGCTCAGCTAGTAAGGATGAATTCACACAATATCTCGAGTGCTTATATAGAAAAATGATACAACTAACCCCCTAAGAGGAAAGTTAAACGCCATCTGGCGGCACCAAATCAATTAGCAATGCACACCCATATGGTAATAACCGCCAACATGCTCATGCCATCAGGATCACCGGGTAGTGCCCTCTATGGAATAATATTCCAACAGAGTGCTTGAGTTATCAGCACAAGGCCAATCTTATAAAACATATATAAGTGTGAATCCATCTCTTAGCAATCTACATATTTAGATATTATTAGATCTGGAATATTATTCTATAGAGGGCACTACCCGGTGATATGGGTTTGCATTGCTAATTGATGTGGTGCCGCCAGATGGCGTTTAACTCTCCTCCTAGGGGGTTAGTTGTATCATTTTTACAAAGTAAAATAATAAATATTTTCTCTAGAGTATGCAAAACTTATTATTTTTACATTTTGCTAAAATCAGGATATCATCTGCGTAGCTACACATTTGTTAGGGCTTTGTTAGAATGATGCCTTGTTTATTTAGATTAAATAGAAGAACTGACCTCTGCGTTACCTCTGTTCTGATTTTAAAGAAAGTTGCCTGCATTTTGCCATTGCCTGACTGAGTACAAAAATTTGGTCTACCGGTTCTCTTGGAATCTGCAGAGCACTGCGGAAGAAATAATCGGAAAATACCAATTTTCCGATTATGTCTTCGGCATAACCTTTTATTCTGTAATTTGATAGTACTTTATAGACTGTCTTTAGCAATGTAATACCACAATAGTTCTCTCGCAATTGGATTTGTCGCCTCTTTATGAATAGGGCATATAATGCCAGTTTTTGACACTTCTGGTATTTTTTAGTTTATCCATCCTTCTCTGGATATCTTTTCCAACTAACCTCGAGATTTTTTCCGTTATTCATCAGCTGCTGCTTTTCCAAATTTAAGTTTTTGCAGTGCAGTTTCTATTTTATTCTTCAGAAATATAATAACTGCAATTAAAAAATAACATTAACACTTTTGATCGTAAATAGATTTATGGTCAAAAGTGAAGTGTTACATTTACATTACTTAACAATTATTGTTGTTGTTTATACATTTGTAAATTCTTTCCACTCTTTTCTGTTCTTCGCCAGTTCTCTTGCTTGTTTAACTGTCTTTCCTTTCTTGATTATTATTTCCTCTATTACGTTGTCCCAATCTTTTCTTGGCCTACCTCTTCTGCTTTTATTTCCAGTGCTTGCTTCTCATGCCTGTTTTGTTTGATTCTTTTTGTCCATCCTAATTAAATGTCCCCACCAGTTTAGTTGTTTCTTTTCTATATACTTTTCTATTGCTGCAATTCCCAATTCTTCTCTGACGTCATCATTTCTTATTCTGTCTCTTCTCATAACTTGTTTTACTCCTCTGAGATATTTTATTTCCATTGCCTGTATTCTACTTTCGTCCCTCTTCGTTAGTTTCCACGTCTCGATCCCATATGTCAGTATAGGTCTATATATGCTTTTGTATATATTAATGTTTGTCCTTCTGCTGTTCTCTTTTTTGTTAATCAGTATATTGCACAGTGCGTCGTATGTTTTAACTGTGTTATTTATTCTGTTACTAAGTTCACCTTCCATTTTTCCGTCATCTGTCAGTGCTACTCCTAGGTATTTGAATTGTTCTACTTGCTCTATTTGTGTTGTTCTATCTTTATAGTTATTTGTTCTTTCCGGTTTCCTATAACCATCACTATTGTTTTGTTATAATTCATTTTCATATTATACTTTTCTAGATATCTGTTTAATACACTCAGATTATGCTGTAGATTAGCTTCATTTTCTGCTATCACTACGACATCATCAGCGAATGCTCCTTCCAATATTTTTACCACTTGCATGTTTTTGTAACCTATATTTGCTTTTTTGATTTCTGGTTTCATGCTCTTCATTATTTCATCCATGTATATGATAAATAACGTAGAAATGAGCCCGCCTCTTTCTCTTAGTCCAGTGGTTGTCTTAAATGTTCTTGATGTTTGTCCCTTGTGTATTATTGCATGACTGTCGTTGTTATATATGTTTTGTATTAATTCGACTGTCTTTCTTTCTACACCTCTCTCTTCCAGGATTTTCCATAATTTATTTCTTGGGATCATCTCGAACGCCTTTTCTAGGTCTATGAATCCTAAATATGTGTTTTTATTATTTGTAGTTATTTTTTCTGTGATTTGTTTTATTGTGAAGATGTTGTCCTGTGTGGATCTTCCTTTCCTAAAACCGCATTGCGTTTCTTCTAGTGTCTTCTATTCTTGCTATTATTCTCTTGTTTATTGTCTTTTCTAATATTTTCATCCCTATACTTTTAGTGTTATGCCTCTATAATTTGGGCATTTCGTCTTATCCCCTTTCTTGTGTATCGGTACGATTAGAGCTGTTTCCCAGCCTTTTGGTATGATATTTGTGCTCCATATGTTGTTCAGTAGTTTCCGTAATTTTTCTTTACCTACCGGGCCCAGGTGCTTGATCATTTCCGCTGTAATCTGGCCTTGTCCTGGTGCTTTTCCTATTTTTGATTCCTTTATTATTTCTTGCAGTTCTTGTTCCTTGATACTCTCTGTATCTGCTTCTGTGTTGTTCTTGTCTCTAATTCTTGTCTTTTGTTCTTTGTCGTTATTTAAGGTTAGTAATTCTTCAAAATATTCTTTCCATCTTTCTAATATTTCTTTGTTTTCCTTCAGCATTCTTCCTTGTTTGTCTTGTATGTATCTCATTTCTTGTCCTTTTTCTTTCCTGCATGCTTTTAGGGCTTTATAAAGTAGCTTTTGGTTTTCCCTTGCGTTTTTTTTCATTGTCTCCCCGAACTTTTCCCATTCCCTAGTTTTTGCTATTCTAACCTCGTCTTTTACTATTTTTCTCTTGTCTCTGTATTTTTTGTAGTTTTTGCTATTTTTGTCGTTTAGATATCTTTGCCATGCTTTTTTCTTTTCTTTTGTTTTCACTCGTATATCCTCCGACCACCAGGCTGTCTGTTGCTTCTTGTTTGTGCTTTTCTTCGTACCACATGTCTCTTTTGCTGTCTCAAGCATTACTGATCGTGTAAAGTATAGTAATGATGAAATTAAGAGAATACTGATGTTTATCCCGATAATTGATTACTTCATAAATATTGAAGGAGGATTGAAGCAAATTCTGACAGTACAAGGAATGACAGTATTATTGACCGTGTAAGTGGTGTAAGGTGCCTTTATCTGTCCTAGTACTGTCAATATTTGCTTGAATATTTATTAACCAATCAATTATTCGGATTAACGTCAGTATTCTGTTCAATCCATCAATGCACTACACCTTCACGATCAGTAATACTGTCAATATTTTGCAATACTGACAGTATTATTGACCGTGTAAGGTGTCTTATAAAGGCACATTACACTCGTGATATCAGTTTTTTCCACAATCCGAATCGAAAATTGAACTGCGTTACGCCTCCCCATGCATTACACTATCAATAATACTTGTCAATCCTGGTACTATCAGTATTTGCTCTAATCCTCTTTTTATATTTCACAAGTAATCAATTATCCGGATAAGCATTAGCATTCTCTTAATTCCATCATTACTATACCTTACACGATCAGTAGTACTGGTAGTACTGCCAATATTTTGGAATAATGAACATTTTAAACATGTTACGGTATAGTAATACTGTCATTATTCTAAAATATTGACAGTATTATTGATCGTGTAAGGTGCCTTTATATAAGACACCTTACACGATCAATAATACTATCAGTATTGTAAAATATTGACAGTATTACTGATCGTGTAAGTTGTAGTGAATTGATGGATTGAACAGAATACTGACGTTAATCCGAATAATTGATTGGTTAATAAATATCAAAAATCGCACTCCTGGTCAAGGTTTTTGAGCATTTTTGTGGTAATTGTATCATATTCTGGTGCCTTTCAATTTCTTTAGCTCGCCAATTATATCTTGAAGGTCTTTAGTTATATCAATCTGATGATGTTCGTTATTTTCTATTGTATACAGCTTCATTATAACAAATTAAACTTTTGTAATCGATTATTGAATGAAATTGCCATTTTAACTTCATGTGATAAATTAAAAATAGTCGTCATAACTTTAGACCAATTAATTGGTCTAAAGTTATGATGATTAGCATCGTTATAATTGTGTATTAAAATAGTACAACAAATCGAAAATAATTTTAATATATAGTGTTGCTCGTATAAAGCCTTATCTCCTACATACTGAATTAAATTATTTTAAACATATGTTGTAGCTATCTATTTTATAGTTCGAATAGGTGTAAATTTTAATTAATTCATTTCCATTTATGCATTTTCCGTCGCAACTAATTAAAAGTTAGAGCGCCGTAACAATAATTTAAGACTTTTAGACAGTACTTAATCGCATTAGTGCAGTTGCAATTGCAGCACCATTAAACCCCGGGTGTTTACGAGCCCGCGCGCGCAATAAACTCGCCTAATTAATTACGAAAATACGTAATTAAATAGTACACCGGGTTAATATCCAGAGAGATAAGCCGCCGCCGCCGCCGCCCGCCTGCCCCTCCGTCCAGGTAATTTCAAAATGCGCGCTATGCGCACAACAATCGTCCGATAAGACAATAATAAAGTGCCCGCCGGCGATAAACACAATAATTAAGCGCGCTAGTGTATTCATTTATATTTCCCTTCGAATTCGGCCAATTACCGGCCGTAATTAGTCACTTATCTAATTATTCACTAGGAAAATTGCAATTAGAGAGGCTTTTGAAAAAAATAATTTTTACCACCGAGCGGCCTTATCGGCTAATTTATTCCCGGCCCGCCGATAAACTAATTGCCCGGCTAATCTATAATTGGCCCCGTGCCTCGTACCCGCGAACACAAACGAGCGGCGCAATAATAATGATGTTTCAATTAAAATGCACGGCGACTGGGGGTGGCGGCGGGCTAATTTAATATGTAATTATGAAATTGTGTTATCGGGCAGCTTGAAAACAACTTTTTTGTGTTTATTTGTTGCAGCGCGAGCGCGGAAAGTTTGGTTCGCGTCCATGGATAGTGAGTGCGCGGAAATGGATCTGAGTACAAGGCCGCGGGATCAGCAGGATAGCTGCAAGATGCGGGTGGCGAAGTCGGTGTTTTCCATCCGGAGCCTGGTGGACGTGGAGGATAGTGGCGAGAGGGCCGATGGGTTAGAGGATGATACGCATATCAGTGGTGAGTCATTATTTATATTTTGGGAAGACTATTGGGAAGCGGCGTAAAGGCACAAGAGAAACATCTTGTTGTAACCTACTGGCGCCCAGTCTCATAGACACGGAGCATATATATGCTCCGGGTCTATGAGACTGGGCGCGAGTGCCGAAAGGTTAAGAAACGATGTTTCGCTCTGTAATTGAGAGCTTCATCAGGATTTAAAGTAGAGTATTGAAAAGCATAGTTATAACCTCAAACATCAGAGGGTACACATAACCACGAGGGTTCAGGTACAACATATTAAGAGCGTGATGAAACACAATAAAAAAACTATTACAGTACCTACGTAGCGACACATCTTAACTACACTAGGTTAGAGTGTGCGGACGTGGTTCCACTACAAGTGTTATTATTGATGACCCTCCCAAAAATTTATATAGAGGCTGAAAGACCACGTTCGATGGCCTCTTGTCCATGTATGTATATCTTGTATGTATGTATGTTACAATACATATATCTTCTTCTTCTTATATTCGTAGTTGAACATATATTTTCAGCATTGTGCAATTTGACTAAAATAATTAGGGCCGGAGTAACTTATTAGTTTTATATTGTTTTACTCCTCTTGAGATATTTCATGTCCATTGCCTGTATTCTGCTTCTGTCCCTCTTCGTTAGTTTCCACGTCTCGCTCCCATATGTCAGTATATATGGTTTTGTATATATTTATTTTTGTTCTTCTGCTGATCTCTTTTTTGTTAATCAGTATATTGTACAGTGCGTGGTATGTTTTAACTGTGTTGTTTATTCTGTTACTTAGTTCACCTTCCATTTTCCCGTCTTCTGTCAGTGCTACTCCTAGGTATTTGAATTGTTCTACTTGCTCTATTTTGTGTTGTTCTATCTTTATATTTATTTGTTATTTCCTGTTTCCTATTACCATCACTTTTGTTGTGTTATAATTCACTTTCATATTATACTTTTCTAGATGTCTGTTCCATACACTCAGGTTGTGCTGCAGATTAGCTTCATTTTCTGCTATCATTACGACATCATCAGCGAATGCTCCTTCCGATATTTTTACCACTTGCATGTGTTTGTACCCTATATTTGCTTTTTTGATTTCTGGTTTCCTGCTCTTCATTATTTCATCCATGTATATGATAAATAATGTAGGACTGAGCCCGCCTCCTTGTCTGAGTCTAGTGGTTGTCTTAAATGTTCTTGATGTTTGTCCCTTGTGTATTATTGCATGGGTGTTGTTGTTATATATGTTTTGTATTAATTCAACTGTTTTTCTTTCTACACCTCTCTCTTCCTGGATTTTCCATAATTTGTTTCTTGGGATCATGTCGAACGCTTTTTCTACGTCTATGAATCCTAAATATGTGTTTTTATTATTTGTAGTTCTTTTTTCTATGATTTGTTTTATGTTGAAGATGTTGTCCTATGTGGATCTTCCTTTCCGCATTGCGATTCTTAGTGTCTGGTCTATTCTTGCTATTATTCTCTTGTTTATTGTCTTTTCTAATATTTTCATCCCTATACTTATTAGTGTTATGCCTCTATAATTTGAGCATTTCGTCTTATGTCCTTTCTGGTGTATATGTACGATTAGTGCTGTTTGCCAGTCTTTTGGTATGGTATTTGTGCTCCATATGCTGTTCAGTAGTTTCCGTAGTTTTTCTTTACCTACCGGGCCCAGGTGCTTGATCATTTCCGCTGTAATCTGGTCTTGTCCTGGTGCTTTTCCTATTTTTAATTCTCTTATTATTTCTAGTAGTTCTTGTTCCTTGATACTCTCTGTATCTGCTTATGTGTTGTTCTTGTCTCTAATTCTTGTCTTTTGTTCTTTGTCGTTATTTGAGGTTAGTAATTCTTCAAAATATTCTTTCCATCTTTCTAATATTTCTTCGTTTTCCTTCAGCATTCTTCCTTGTTTGTCTTGTATGTATCTCATTTCTTGTCCTTTTTCTTTCTTGTAATATTTCAGTATTCTTCCTTGATTGTCTTGTATGTATCTCATTTCTTGTCCTTTTTCTTTCCTGCGATCTTTTAGGGTTTTATAAAGTATCTTTTGGTTTTTCCTTGCGATTTTTCTTCCATTGTCTCTCCGAACTTTTCCAATTTCCTAGTTTTAGCTATTCTAACGTCGTTTTTTTACTATTTTTCTCTTGTCTCTGTATTTTTTGTAGTTTTCGCTATTTTTGTCGTTTAGGTATCTTTGCCATGCTTTTTCCTTTTCTTTTGTTTTCTCTCGTATATCCTCCGACCACCAGGCTTCCTGTTGTTTCTTGTTTGTGCTTTTCTTCGTACCATATGTCTCTTTTACTGTCTCAAGCATATTTTTCTTTAGGTAAATCCACTATTTGCATTTCATAATATACATATTTAAGCTGTTTTCGTTTACAACTCTGTGCTGCTACCAGCTTATTATCTCTTGTTCTATTTACTGCCGATGCCCACAATTCTACCTCGGCCCTTACAACCGGCGGTGCACGACCGCAAGATACTGCACGCCAAGGGGTGACTAGTAATACTAAACTATGATAAATGAAAGCGCCTATATTAACAATATCCTAATAAAATTCGTCTTCCTTAATGGCTATAACCGGAGAAGATTACAAAAGAAGAAATTGAAATTAATATCCATTATTATTACATTCATTAGCAATGATGATTTTATTGTCTGTTGCAACTATTAAGCCTAAGCTGTGTGTAGTAGAATTTCGTGATCCAGTTATGATAATCCTCTCGAAAACCGGGTTATTAATGACATTACGTTGACGGATTCCATTAGAGCCTCGCGATCTGTAAGTCACGGTTTCCGCGATGCGCGGGCTGAAAAGAGAGGGAAAAAAAACTGCCATTAGGGTACACGTAACGGACTCTCTTCTTTGCGTAATTAGTTTCTGACGACGACGACGACTCGTGTTTTAATAACGATATAATAATTGTGTGAATATCCGCGGAATTAACCCGTCGCCGCCGCGGTGCGATTCGCCCCGTTGAATTAGGATGGAAAGAAGACACGACAGACAGGCAGAGGGGGATTTTCACGCCGATCGATCACTGCAAGCGATCGTTCGGTTTTCAGCCGGAACGGCTCTCTGAAAAACTGTTTAATTAGAGTGTTTTGTGGGCGGCGTAACGCTTTGATGGCCACTTATTATGGTTTTAAGTGTGCTTGAACATGAGGCTGCGCTTTTTGCGGGCTGGAGGAGACGCTGGCAGGAAGTGCAGATTTAAATTGTTTGTTTAAGATCAAGGCTTTAGTTGTTTTTATTTGTTGACGGTAATTATTCTGTATTACTACACACTGTGACAAGTTTTAATGATTCACGCGATACTACACGGTTTGTATAAATTATATTTTGAAGGACTTGGTGTAGACTCGTGTAAGGACAAGAATCAAAGTCTATATAGGCAGAATAGAGAGCCCTAGTAATGAGGTCTTGCCCAGGGCTCAATTATTATTTGTTTATTAATCAATATTATTTTCTATTGCTTCAATTCCCCAATTCTTCTCTGATGTCATCATTTCTTATTATGTCTCTTCTCGTAACTTGTTTTACTGCTATTAGCGATATACAAAAATTAGAAAAAGACCTTTATTGGCATTTCCCTCACTGGCCTTCCACATCATAAACCACAACAAAAATATACAAAAATAAAAATAAAAATACAAATATAAATAAAAGTATAAATTACAAATTAACCTCATCTATCACCGCTCCCTGTGCCCTCGCCATATATATATATATATATATATATTTAATTTACATTGTCTGTATTGTACTTTTGTCCTTTTTTCTGTGAGTGTCAGAGGGACCTTAAAGAGAGTTGGCATGTTCATGAGCTCGAGTTTCCTCTTCCTCGTAAACGATATCAGCTCTGCCTTTTTTGGGTTGCCTGTTAGAGATATTTCATTTCCATTGCCTATATTCTACTTTTATCCCTCTTCGTTAGTTTCCACGTCTCGCTCCCATGTCAGTATAGGTCTATATATATGCTTTTGTATAATATATAATATATAAATAATACAATAAAAATAATACATATAGCTAATAATACTTCTCTCTCTATCTCCATTTATATCTGAAGCGATAACAATTACACATGCATTTTTAAATATCGGGCATGTTTAAAAGGCAATAAAGATGCAAATGCGCGGGGCTCGGAAACGAAACACAGCGGCCTTTTCAATGTTTTCCCCCCGCGTCCACATTCAATTGGGTTTTATTAATTTTTTCCCGGACGATTTAAGAATCCGAAACGTCCGCCGGATCGACGCAAAACGGGCATCAATTACGGCCGTAAAAAGCGCCCCACTGGGAGCGTAACCATATTAGCCGGCCCCGACCGGTCCCCACATAAGATGGGTGAAATAGTGGCGATAAAACAGCTTGCGTCTGGATGTGAATGAAATTGAAATGTCAACTGGGAATTTTATGGAGGCGCGCGCGCCGGGGGAGGGACGCGAAGAAATTTTCGCGCTCCGCGAGCAATAACAATTACGACGGTATGTAAAACTGTCTTTTTTTTTAGTTTTGTCTGTTTTGTGTTCCGAGTTGTCGCGCGATCATATTCAATTAAGACCCCCCCCTACACCCTTCTGACTTTGTCGGGTCGTAAATTGTACGGCGTTTAAGTTTTAGTGCCGTGCTCGCAGGGGGTAATCTTTTTGAATTTAATAATAATATTATGTACGCACGCAGACATAAAATGTTTGATAACCAGCATTAAAATGTTCTAGATGTAGACTATTCAATCGTATTTTTCATTTTATTTACGTAATTAGGATAATTTACTGCAATATGTCGTACATTGTGCACGTTTTCGATTCAGAAAAAGATTTTATTCTAGTTTTTTCTTGTATAACTATGTTTAATTGGTACTTTGATTAAGAAAAAGATTTTATTTTAGTTTTTTTTGTATAACTATGTTTAATTGGAACTTTGCAAATATGTTCAGCTTTCAACATTTCCAAGCTAACCGATTAAATATGGCTTGAGCTTAACCGAAAATATTTGCAAACTATTAATAAATAATAGTAATAAATGTAAAGTTAACTCACTTTATAAATATTTGCAATTTATTACAAAAACGACGACCCGAAGGTCGATATCCAGTAACAGAATTGTAACAATTACCGTAACTACTACTATTACAAACAAGATTAAAATATAAATTTGTCTACGTTATATTATTCTACGCGACATTTAGTATACCACCGAGTTTATTAAATAGAAATATACATGCCCGTGAGCTTTCCTACTTACCTAAAAATAGCTGCCCTTTTTGGGGTTGAGGGTCAGACACTAAAATGTCAGTGTAGGAAATAATTCTTCCTACACTGTCACTAATATGTATATTTACATCGATCCGTGGACACATACTATATAATGAACACAATAGGAGGTATTGGTAAAGCCTAGACGACCTAGAATTCGCTGATGATCTTTGCCTAATAGATGAGAACTTAAATCACAATGAGCGCGTCGCGAAATGCATAGGGGACGCCTTATAGATATAGCAGGGGGATAAAACCCAGTTTTTCCACCTATGTACTTAGGTCTTCAAAGTATGTGAAAATATATTTTTTGTACTCATGACCTAAGACAAGTCATTTCCCGCATTGATTTGGGTGCGGGAAATACTACTTTCCGCACTAGTGCGATAAGGCCGTTTCCCGAATTCGCTCTTAATACTGCAGTCGCCTTCGGCTCGTACTGTAAACTCATTCGGGAAACTAACCTCCCTGCACTAATAATGTAAATTACTATTACATTATTAGTGCAGGAAGGCAAGTTTCCCGAATAAGCGAATGATTTACAAATTTATTTATTTATTTATTTATTAAGAGCGAATTCGGCAAACGGCCTTATCGCACGAATAATGTATCTTATTTTTTTGTACGAATACATACTAAAAATTTATTTAAAGTTATTTAAAGTTTTTGTGACAAATAGGTTATGTCACACTACCTATTACATATAATTTAAAGTCTATATTTTCTTCAAAATTGTATTTATTCAGTACCATATCGTAGTTTTTAATGCTCTTTGAACTATAGAGGTGAACGCTGTGCATGCATTCTCATATTTATAAATACACATTTACATTGGTACCGAAGTTTAAGTTGGCAACACTGACTACTTCTCGCACTAGTGCTTATTACTATTACATTATTAGTGCAGGAAGGCAAGTTTCCCGAATGAGCGAATGAGTTCGCTTCGGCTCGTGCTGTAATTTTAATTAGCAACACTAGTTTTTTTCATTGAATATAGATGTTTTATATTGTTTAAACTATTCCAAGAAGAGTGTTATCGCATGGAAAAACTATACGAATAAAGGTGGGGTGGCCGGGCGTTCCCCATCATCCAAACTATACCCGTCCACTATTTCAAACGACTTGAACTATGCATTACATTATATTTTACATATATTTTTTAAAATTAGTTTTAAATTAATAAATGACATTAATTTAATCATGAAAATAGCGGATAATAGTGTAGTGCATAGTTCAAGTCGTTTGAAATAGTGGACGGGTATAGTTTGGTTGGTAGGGGCCGCCCGCCCACCCCACCTTTGTTCGCATAGTTTTTCCATGGGATAACACTCTTCTTGGAATAGTTTAAACAATATAAAACATCTATATCCAATGAAAAAACTATGCGAGCGAAGGTAATGTGGGCGGGCGGCTCCCACCAACCAAACTATGCCCGTCCACTATTTCAAACTACTTGAACTATGCATTACATTATTTTTCACATATATTTTCTTTAATTAGTTTTAAATTAATAAATGACATTAATTTAATCATAGAAAATAGCGGATAATAGTGTAGTGCATAGTTCAAGACGTTTGAGATAGTGGACGGGTATAGTTTGGTTGGTAGGGGCCGCCCGCCCACCCTACCTTTGATCGCATAGTTTTTCCATGGGATAACAATCTTCTTGTAATAGTTTAAACAATATAAAACATCTATATCTAATGAAAAAACTATGCGAGCGAAGGTGTGGTGGGCGGACGGCCCCTACCAACCAAACTATACCCGTCCACTATTTCAAACGACTTGAACTATGCACTACACTATTATCCGCTATTTTCTATGATTAAATTAATGTCATTTATTAATTTGAAACTAATTAAAAAAAAAAATGTGAAAAATAATGTAATGCATAGTTCAAGTAGTTTGAAATAGTGGACGGGCATAATTTGGTTGGTGGGGGCCGCCCGCCCACCCCACCTTCGCTCGCATAGTTTTTTCATTGGATATAGATGTTTTATATTGTTTAAACTATTCCAAGAAGAGTGTTATCCCATGGAAAAACTATGAGAATAATGGTGGGGAGGGCGGGCGGCCCCCACCAACCAAACTATACCCGTCCACTATTTCAAACGACTTGAACTATGCATTACATTATTTTTCACATATATTTTTTTTAATTAGTTTCAAATTAATAAATGACATTAATTTAATCATAGAAAATAACGGATAATAGTGTAGTGCATAGTTCAAGTCGTTTGAAATAGTGAACGGGCATAGTTTGGTTGGTGGGGGCCGCCCGCCCACCCCATCTTCGCTCGCATAGTTTTTTCATTGGATATAGATGTTTTATATTGTTTAAACTATTCCAAGAAGAGTGTTATCCCATGGAAAAACTATGAGAATAATGGTGGGGAGGGCGGGCGGCCCCCATCAACCAAACTATACCCGTCCACTATTTCAAACGACTTGAACTACGCACTACACTATTATCCGTTATTTTCTATGATTAAATTAATGTCATTTATTAATTTGAAACTAATTAAAAAAAATATATGTGAAAAATAATGTAATGCATAGTTCAAGTAGTTTGAAATAGTGGACGGGCATAGTTTGGTTGGTGGGGGCCGCCCGTCCACCCCACCTTCGCTCGCATAGTTTTTTCATTGGATATAGATGTTTTATATTGTTTAAACTATTCCAAGAAAAGTGTTATCCCATGGAAAAACTATGAGAATAATGGTGGGGAGGGCGGGCGGCCCCCACCAATCAAACTATACCCGTCCACTATTTCAAACGACTTGAACTATGCATTACATTATTTTTCACATATATATATATATATATATATATATATATATATATATATATATATATATATATATATATATATATATATATATTTGTTTTAGTTTTAAATTAACAAATGACATAAATTTAATCATAAAAAATAACGGATAATAGTGTAGTGCATACTTCAAGTCGTTTGAAATAGTGGACGGGTATAGTTTGGTTGGTAGGGACAACCCGCACTAGTACGAGAAGTAGTAATTCCCGCACTCAAATCAATGCGGGGTAATTACTTGTCTCAGGACATAAGTACAAAAATTACTATTATACACTGATATTACCTATTAGTTTGTAATACCTTAAATATTTCGTAATATTCATAACAGACTATCTGTAGTGTAGTTCAATTCAGTACAACATTCAAACAATAAGGAAGAGAAACAACTTGTAAACCTGGTTTCAGTTTTGTTTTTTATTAATATAAACTACCAATCATTGTTCATTCTCTAAATGATTATGTGTTTTGTTAATTTTAACCGTTTGCCGTCTCGATTCGAACGGAATCGATTTGCTTTTTGCTGGTGGTTCGTTTGGTTAACAACGCAGGAAACGTTTGCGCTTGGTTAGCCAGCCATTGTCTCTGGCGCGGGTTTTTTTTCCCATCGTCGAAATTAAATAAGATCGCCTCGTTTGCGCCCCGTCACGCCGCGATTCGGATTTCATATTAAATCAACGCCGAGGCTGTTCCGTTTGTCTGGAGATCACACCAAGGCGCGCACACACACACAAAAAAGACGGTGATGGGGCTTCCGTTGCGCGTCGTCAATCGACCGGAAATTTAATAAATATACGGAATAGGTAATAGAGAGGACGATTAAATATTACACTGAGAAGAACATGGCTTTAGCTGTAGTTCGACTTCTCAAAACTGGGGTCGTTCTTCGGCTCCTCCGTAGAGCCGAGCATTGGTAGCGGCAGAGCCGACCACTGAATCGGTTACCTTAGAACATAATTCGTCCGTCAAAATGAAAATAACATTTTCAAGTTGGAGCGATACAGCACGCCACGGGGCGACTAGTAATGTTAAACGAAACCACCTTTAATAGTACATAAAAGTTGGCCACCCCTGCCCTAGACACTAGGTACTTTGAGTGGGCGTTTTACAAAACGACTGTTTATACATTTCGCCTACGACGAGTAAAGCTATCAAAAAGAATTATTTTCATGAACTGATCAACAAAAACTTTTCCTCAATTCGATACCCTAACAACTATCAATATTCCCCAAATGGAATTCCATGTTATATCAATTTGTATGCTAAACCCACGGGCAAAGGGGTACGGTTATGTGCTGTGCAGCCGCCGCCCCCTCTCTCAGTTTCCACCGCTACATGTTGAAGCAAACGCCGCAGCGCAGCCTGCACCGGCACCGCAATGTAATAAAGTTAATTTAAAGTGGACGTCGCATTAAAACGCGAAACGTCGGCGATAAATTCTAATCAACGTCTCGGGAGAAACAACGGTGCCGGGGGCGAGACGCCAATTAGCCGAGGCCGATTGGCCGGGGTAGCGGCGGAGGAGAAACAAAGAAGGCGATCGCCATCTTTGAAATCGAACACACACACGCACACACATGTTCATGGCAAGATTGCTATCAATTGGATTAAATTAATTCTAGGGAGTGTGTACAGTATGGACGGTTGATATATTAACTGACAATAAATTAGGTGCTTTGTGAATTCAGGCATGGCAAATTTTAGTCAGTGGGTGCTGCTCTAATTAGTCTTTTAGTTGCTCATATTTTATAATAGTGTAATAAACTTTAGAGACAAAACACGTATAATTGTAACGTGGAAGGAGGTTTTTGTTCGTGAATTACTGAATACATTACAAGATCTAGTAGAACATGAGGCTGAAGCAAACATAACACTTTTAAGCACTTTGGTTAAATTGTAGGTACTAAAAGCAAGACTAAGAAAAAAAATACAGAACTATTGAGAAGGCACAGAGTAGATTTAGATGAGATACAACTATTCAAAGAAAGACTGAAGAGCTTGGTGCATTAAACTTTTTTGTTTAATATTTTTTAATGAGCTTAATCTAATGATCATTGAGCCAACTACTATGTATTATTAATTATATACCAAGTACATATATTATTTACATTACAAGTAAACCTACATTGTAGACAAACACACCACAAATTACTAATTTAACTTTTCTTTAAGTTTCATAACTAATATAGTCGAAATGGACTATTTTTGGAAAATGCCTTTGTATGTACCTGTCTGTCTTTATCTACGTCTATGAACAAATTTCCGGGAAAACAGTCCAACGGAACGCGCTGATAAAGCGAGCTCATTGAAAATTGTCGAAATAAACCCGATTTGTCGATGTGTGTGGATATATAATATATGTAATTTGTCTGTGAAACAGAAACGGCTGAATGGATCGCGACCATATTTGCAAATCGGCTGGGAAACCGAGTTGGAGTGATCCTATAAACATTTGAGCAAAATCGGTCCAGAAACAGAGAAAATATCTTGATAAAACCGTTCCCCAGAAAAAGTCACTTTCCCGCCAATCCAGTAACGCCAACACAAATATGCGCGCAAAACCAACAGTTGGTGATTGTTTAATTTTATATATAGTTACGGATTTATTTATTATTTAATTACGGATAAATGAATCAAAATGAAACAAAAAGACAAATATAGTTAATTATATAAAATATAGATAAACATTGTCAAATATAGTAAAATAGATTCAAATATAACCAAATATAGTCAAATATAGTCAAATATTGTCTAATAATATTATTTAATTACGGATAAATGAATCAAAATTAAACAAAAAGACAAATATAATTGATTATATAAAATATAGATAAACATTGTCAAATATAGTAAAATAGATTCAAATATAACCAAATATAGTCAAATATAGTCAAATATTGTCTAATATAATCAAATATCGTCAAATCTAGTTAAATATAGTCAAATATAGTCAAATATAGTCAAATATAGTCAAATATAGTCAAATATAGTCAAATATAGTCAAATATAGTCAAATATAGTTAAATATAGTCAAATATTGCGAAATATAGTCAAAGTTAGTCATATATCCTCAAATATTGTCAATCCTGTCAAATATTGTAAAAATGTCAAAAATGTTAATGTAATTCAGAAAGTTGTGTGGTGCCACCACACCCAATATTTTGTAAATCAGGACCTAAATTGATATATATTTTATATATATTTTATATATATTTTATATATATTTTATATATATTTTATATATATTTTATATATATTTTATATATATTTTATATATATTTTATATATATTTTATATATATTTTATATATATTTTACCGAAGTAAATGTATGTATTATAATTACATTGTGATAAGCTTATTTTGGCATTTTTACCTCCAAAACAATATTTTTGTAAATTCTAAGGCATTTAGGCATATTGCGCTTTTTTTGTTTCATATATTTTTCTTTTACTCTCTTGTACCTTTTGCGTTATAATGAAAGTATTGTAATCAGAAAATTTTCGATTAAGCTATTTTGAGCGTATATAAGAAAATGTGTCATCAAAGCTCCAATCACAAGCGCTATTCAAGGTGTTGACATTTATTTTGACTATTTCTGCCATAATGACATTTTAAATTTATCCATTCAATAGCTTATGGGACCTATAAAGTTTATGGAATGTTGGTGATTACGGACAATACATACAATACAATACATACTATTATAAACTGTGTTTCATTTCGAGGTATAGAACTTTGAATTTAAATAAAACACTAATTTTAATGGCCACGTATGTGACTTTTTTTGAAAGATAATTGTATGCCATTAATGATTTCGAACATGAGACCGCAGGGACTGGCGCGTAGATGGCTTAATCTGGAGGTCAAATTTGCCATCACTCTTCGCAGCATTTCTGTGTGTATTTCGGCAATAACACGTCGAATGTTGGCTCATCATCATCTCTTGCTACGTGATAACGTTTCGAATTATATTACCATATGGGTGTGCATTGCTAATTGATGTGGTGCCGCCAGATGGCGTTTAACTTTCCTCCTAGGGGGTTAGTTGTATCATTTTCTAATTAATGTTTGATGGTACGAATAGCGTTATTCGAATTATTCTGAATAGCATCAAAGCAACAATTATCGTTTTAAGTTACAAATACTAGCACAAGCAAGTGATATCTGAGACTTGCACTTAGTCGGTTAAGTATATAGGTACACAACATTTAGAATACCTACTGTTGATGCTGAGTAAGCGTTGAAGCGGAGCGCCACATTTATTGGCGTTAATTACTTTTATGCCTTTTCATTAACGTCGCGGCTCGTAGCGAAAACCTAATTGTTATTTATGATCGGACGATTTAATTTTACGGCTCTTAATGCGGTTTTATTAGTGCCTATTCCCGGACACCGCGGCCGGCTACAATGTAAACTCTGTTGAGCATGATGGAAACGATACGCAAGTAGATTTAGACGTTTTATTAGAAGAAAAAACTAACGAAGAACAACAATTCTGTGTTAATGATTGATATATAAAATTCTGCAATCAATAAAATTGCTCTAAAATCTAGCACAAACTTATACATACAGTGTCCGACAGAAAGACTTTCCGTCTTCGAGAAACTTATTCATCAATATTAATTATCAATTTCAACCATTCGCACTTTTCTGCCCATTTTCAGCATATACTGGCGACTTGGATTATCCAGGTGTTTTGCTATTTTATTTATATTAATTATCAATTTCAACCATTCGCGCTTTCTGTCCATTTTCAGCATATACTGGCGACTTGGATTCTCCAGGTGTTTTGCTATTTTTCATATTTCATGTCGTTTAGTGTTGTTAGTAGTACATCTCTGTTGATTTCTAGAATTTCTTCTGAATCGGAATTGTCATTATATTCTGGTTGGGTGATAAATCTACGTAAGTGAGATTATTTGTACCTGGCTAGTTCTGGAATAGTTGGCTGGAGGGTAGCATAGCTACAGACACTTAGGCCTCAAGATGGGCCCATTGTGAAACCTCCGTTTAAGGCTGCTCACTCGTCCCACCAGTCAATTTTGCGTGGTGCAAGCTGCAAAACTCTGGCGGGTGAGGAGTTGCCAATGCTGACCATAATAGGCCAGCACTCCCCTAGTATTAGATGCCTAGTGTTTTCTAGAGCTGGGCAGAGGCATTTTACATGCTCTGCTGTTTCTAGTTCTTCATTGCACCCTCTACATAACGGGCTGTCCACCAGACCCATCGTGTGTAGGTGTTTGTTTAGCCGGCAGTGGCCAGTTAGGATGTTTGTCAATAATTTCAGATTAGTTCTTGATAAGTTAAGGCGGGCCGTGGCTGCAATTTTACAAGGTTACCTAATTGCTACCTTTGATTGCTTGCAGCCCAGCGTTTCTCGCCATCTCACCTTGTGTCCTATGCTCTATTATTTTGAAGTACCTACAGAAAGTATTTCATCCTCTTGGGTTGTTAGAGGATATAAGGATCCCTTCCTGGCAAGTTCATCTGCTATTTCGTTCCCCTTGATTCCACTATGTCCTTTGATCCAGCAGAGTTCTAATTTTGTTATATTTAGCTAGCTCCTCCAGGCTGTGTAGACATGAATTTCGACACAAATGTGTTGTTGATTATTTGTACCCGTTACTTCTCTATTTAGAATCCTGTAAATCTTCACTGGGATCGTAGTACTCTTATATTTATGTAGTCTACTATTGTGATTTAGTTCATTTCTGTGTTCATTTATCTACAACAATCATCCACCATAGTAAAACTCATTGGCGTTTGAATCGCGAATAGCCAGTACGAGATAAATAAAGTATTATTAACACAAACCGCTGTGACATTAATTCCCTTCCGAATTGTACTTACATAAAGCAGTTATTTACAGCCGGGGTTCAAACACATTCCCGCGGCGTTGTCGTTGTCCTGGGCCATCGTAAACGTCAGGAGCTCCCCATTGTCCGGACAATTAAAGTAACTGGCGCGTGGGCGGGTTGTTTGTACGTTGATCGCGCCCGTTACTTGCTCAATTTATTAATAATTAACAACAACCGGCGTGCGCGCCGCGTGTGCCCTATAAATCGGCTATGCAAATTCGGTCCGGCGCCCAATTAATCCGTGTTTCATTAGCATTAATAATGCTGAGGTGGTTTCTCAATTGCGGGGCGAATGTCTTGATAAGAGCGCGGATGGATTTATTGTTTGTTTTAATGAATATTAAGGGTGCTTCGTGGTTTAGATATGTAAATAGTATAACGAATAGATCAGTGTGATTAGTGGCCACGTAATCAAGTTGTAACTGATACGGAGTGCAATCAGTTATAGGGGGATCAGGGCCGGCTTAAGATATTCCACGCCTGTGGGCTACTAAAAATAATCTACACGAGATGGCTAGTGGAAGCAAATAAAAATTGCACCCCAAAAGGCTGACGCCCCAGAACTATAGCCCATCTAGCCCTATGGTTAGGGTTGCCCTGAGGGATAGTCATTGTTTGAACGAGGATATGGATGTGTTAATCAGAGTTTTATATATTTTAACCCAAATATACATATATTTTTATCAGTTATTAATGATATTACTAAAGATATATAAATATCTCTGCCAATCAACTAATCTGATGCCTGTTTTGTTTATACCAATGAGGTAAAATAGGCAATTGCGTAGACACCAAATATTAGGCGACTAATATTACATGAAATATTATGTAACTAATGTTACATCAATTTTTTTAAATAAAAATAATGGAAATTTAAAACTCTAAAATATGTTATTTCTCTGAAAAAAATATATTTCCTGAAACAAATATATTTAAAGGTCGTTTTAGACAAGACAATTTCTTAGCTCAAAAGTTGTTCAATAAATGAATTCATATATCCTCCTCCCATGCAATTTCTCCTTGACAAATAGAACGCGTTATATTTTTCCATTCGATCTACTATCCAATTCAATGTTTCAAATAATTTGCTGTATGATACGAGATAAGTTAGATTCGTAATTCTGATGAATATAATCGTTGATTGAAGTATTCAGAAGTCGTATCGGGTCGCCTGAATACATGAAATCTTTCCAACATTTCAATCAACGATATTATTAACAATACAAGTTGTGCAGTTGTCGGAATTAATTTTAAGTTTAGTTTTCATAGGTTTCGCTCTAAAACCAGACAATTTATTGACTAACTTTTGAGTCAAGAAATTGTCTTGTCTAAAAGGACCTTTAGTTATTATTAGAGAGATTTTTTTATAGATTTTTAAATTATTATTATATAGATTTTTTTGTTTAACCACTGACATTTATTGTGAGTGTGGCGTTGTAATGGTTTATCCAAACCTTTAAACAGAGAAATGTATGAATATAATGGTCGTTTTAGACAAGACAATTTCTTGACTCAAATGTTAGCCACGATGCGAAACAATCTAAATTATCTTGTATTATACAGCAAATTATTTGAAATATTGAATTGGATGGTAGATCGAATGGAAAAATATACCGCGTTATATTTGTTAAGGACAAATTGCATAGGAGGAGAATATATGAATTCATTTCTTGAACAACTTTTGAGCTAAGAAATTGTCTTGTCTAAAACGACCTTAAGACAGCGATCTCGATTTAGCGCTCGGCCCTATAATTGTCAAACTATTTTAAAACTATTGTTTTCTATATTTAGCGTTAGTGTAAAAAATACAAATCGTTATATTTTGCTCTCTGTAACCTAATGTTCACTGTCAATGTTAAAGGCACCTTACACGATCAATAATTCTATCAGTCCTAGTACTGTCCGTATTTGCTTGAATCCTCCTTCAATATTTATCAAGTAATCAATTATCCAGATAAACCTTACATGATCAGTAATACTATCAATATTTTAGAATAATGAACATTTTAAACTTATTATCATACTGTTATTATTCATCCAAACCTTTAAATAGAGAAATGTTTCAATATAAGACAGCGATCTCGATTTATCTCTCGGCTCTACTCTAACGATTTCGCAAAACATAGACATAGACATAGTATTATTTCAAATTTGGCAAATTTCGGTCGCGCCGCTCGTTAAACTTAACAGCCGATAAGATAATTACCTCGTCGCCTCGTTCGCAACAACAATCAGTTGTGTGGTTTCGTAAACCGAATAATAAATTAATCATTATCGTAATGAATTATTTTGCATAATAGTACTGATAAATAAATTCAATTTTTACAATCAATTTTAACATGTAGATTTTTATTTTTCAGGAAAATATTGTTTACTATCAACAACCTTTTAATTACTGTTTTACATTAAAATTAAATACAATTTTTTTCCGATCTAAAAAAAAACGTATATTCGTATTAATGGTGTTTTAACTTCACATCTTTAGGTCTCCCACAGGGTGGAATTTTGTCGCCTATTCTTTTTATAACAAAAAAAAAACTTCTATCTTTATAGGGCTATCAGCCGTGAGGCTTTTCCGCCGGTCAAGGGAGAAGCTCAGAGGAGTTTAATCACCCGGTATTTACCTTAACTTCACAGAAAACCTCTGAAAAACTGTGAAAGGTGATTCGCGAAAATTCGCCCCGCTGGGGATCGAACTCAGGCTCCCCAATGCTCAGTACGAGACGGACAACGCCTCTAACCACTCGGCCACTGAGCTGGGTCTTTTTATAACATATTCTCTGGATATCATGAAATTAATTTCTCCTGAAATCCACCTTTTACAGTACCCAGATGATATTTGTATTTACTCCAAAGATAAGAAACTTGATAATGTTATGAATAGAATGACTAATTTCATGGAATCTTTACCAAATTGGCTGAATATAAGTGGTCTTGAAATATCGGATAGAAAATCGGTTTGTTGTTTTTTCTCAAAAAAAAACGACTCAACTTTCCCAATGTCTGTAACTTTGGTAATTACAGGATTCCCGTTCGGAATGTAATTAAATTTCTAGGAGTATTTCTTGATTGTAAGTTAAAATGGAAGCCTCACATTGCGCACATAGTTTCGAAATGTGAAAAGGGGATTCATTTATTGAGATCCATTACTAGGACAAATTGGGGCTCACATTCAGAAATGTCTCTATTATTCTATCGATCTTTTATAAGATCATGTTTAGATTATCTTTTACGAGTCAGCAAGTAAATCAGTTTTGAAACAAGTGGATGTATTTCAACTTAAGTGCTTAAGGCAATGTTTGGGCTTTATGAGATCAACCCCGAGAGATGTGATTTACTCTGAATGTTCAGAAATTACGTTGAGAAGACAGATGTAAGCGACAGATTTGTTGCAAAGTTGTATGGGTGTCATGGATTGTGTCTATAGTAACTGGCAGAAACTAACTATGAGATATTTACGACTCTCCTACTGGAAGAAAAAACCCAATTGCCTCATAGCTGAATCCCTGATAAAGTAAAAAAAGACGTCTACTACGTGGTAATTAATTTTCAATAAAGGAGATGAATAAAACTACTATGTTTTTTACCACTTATTTTTGCTTATATATATATATATATATATATATTGGCATTTCCCTCACTGCTCTTCCACATCACAAACCACAACAAAAATATACAAAAATAAAAATACAAATATAAATAAAAGTAATACTCCGCAAAAATCTATCATCTATCACCGCTCCCTGTGCCCTCGCCACTTTCCTCTCCGACGTCAGCCTCCTGCAGATTTTCACGCCCTCCCCATCCTCGCTTAACCATTCATCCAGCATTCTGCAGTTTCCCATCCACTCTGCTTTCACACCCTGATAAAATATCAACACCTGTTTAAATTCGCGTTTACTAGTAAAATTCTCCCAACTTTCATGGAGATTTATCAAGACAAATTTACAAATCCCAAAATTATTTTAAATAAATCCTTGTTGCGACAACAAGGATTTATTTAAAATAATTTTGGGATTTGTAAATTTGTCTTCATAAATCTCCATGAAAGTTGGGAGAATTTTACTAGTTTACTATAATATATATATATATATATATATATATATATATATATATATATATATATAAATTTTATTTAAAATTTCTGTTAAAAGATTGAATAGACATACATAATAAATACATTCATAACAATTCGTTTGTGAAATTGTATTCTAAAATCCCCATTATCACCTAGACATGTTTAAAAATGCAAAAACCCATTTCCGTTCAATTTTCTTTTTTTTTTTGCTGCAATTAGCACGTTCAATTCTCACGAAATATGTATTTATCTGTCTGGCGCGAGAGTGCTGCCCCCCATTTAAGTATATTTTAATTTTCGGCCCACAATAATTGGTGGCATGCAAATATCTGCGCTCATTAGCGTCACCGATTCGTCTCAAGTAATTGGCGCAAATGCGGGAGGGCTTATTAATGGCACATATAAGAAGCGCACTCATTAGGCCCGAGGATAATTACAACAATCGAGTTCGTTCGTTATTTTCGTTTTCGCAGATAAATATTAATGCGTTCACGCACGCTCAAGAATCGCGCAATTAGGCGTCTTTTGTGCCGGCTAGCCAACAATGGGTTATCGAAATGCCATTAACTACCGGCTGGATGGGGGAGAAGTCTGGTGGTAATTGCTCATTGGGGATTCTGATGATTTACTGGTCTAGTAACGAAGGTAGACATGCTAATTTTATTTCGCTGGAGTTGAGAGAATTCAAATAATTGAAATAATTGGTGTGGTATTAGAAAAGGACATGCTAATAGAATAGAACAAGAATATGGGTTTGGCTAAGTATTTTCTGTAAACCACAAGTGTATCTTCATATTCATGTTTTTTTCACTGAAGGTGTATATAATTGGGGGTTACCAAAATTGTACTAGTCTCCAAAATCGTACCACATTTAAAAATGATACAACTAACCCCCTAGGAGGAAACACCATTAATAGAATAGAACAAGAATATGGGTTTGGCTTAAGTATTTTCTGTAAACCACAAGTGTATCTTCATATTCATGTTTTTTTCACTGAAGGTATATATAATTGGGGGTTACCAAAATAGTACTAGTCTCTAAAATCGTACCACATTCAAAAATGATACAACTAACCCCCTAGGAGGAAACACCATCTAGCGGCACCACATCAATTAGCAATGCACACCCTTATGGTAATAACCGTCAACATGCTCATGCCATCAGGATCACCGTGTAGTGCCCTCTATGGAATAATATTCTAACATAGTGCTTAAGATATCAATACACAGACAATCTTATTAATATTATAAGACAAAACTAACCTCAGTAATAACTAATTAAAATCTTTTGTTGTATAGAACTGAAAAAACTAACCTCAGTAATAACTAATTAAAGTCTTCTGTTGTAAAGAACTGGAAAGACTAACCTCAGTATTAACTAATTAAAGTAATATCATAATAAAAGCGTTGAATTAAGTTAACAAAACGCACCCAAATTTATGTGTGTGTGTTTTTCCTCGCCACTAAATAAAACCCACCGCCGAACATGTGTTTTCATTTCCGCCGACAATTTTATGGTTTTTAATTTATACCTACCCTCGACCCCGATGCCTTATTAGTGGCGGAGCGCACAGGGCAGGGCAATAAATAAGGAAATTGGATTATTAGCGGGCTAACGAGCCCCCCCGTACCTACTAATAACGTGCCCTTTTCCAGTGAATTTACAACCGAGCGGTATATCACAACGCATCGCCGGCTAATTAATTACAATCATTACGGCCGTGTCGAAATTGAAACGGCGCTCGGCAGGAAGTGCGTCCAATTCGACACGTCTCAAATTGAGTAATTAAGAATTTTCGAGTTTTATTTAATATACAAAAAAAAATACAAGGTGGATTCGTGGATTTCAATTACGCTGTCGTTCCGTCAAGTGGCGTTTCGTTCCGCGCGGTCATGCACCGGCAACGAAGGAATTGAATTGAAAACCTAAGATTGAAGGTTTTAGAGCGAAACCTATGAAAACTAAACTTAAAATTAATTCCGACAACTCTACAACTTGTATTGTCAATAATATCGTTGATTGAAATATTGGGAAGATTTCATGTATTCAGGCGACCCGATACGAATTCTGAATACATCAATCAACGATTATATTCATCAGAATTACGAATAATTCTGATCAATATAATCGTTGATTGAAGTATTCGGAATCCGTACCGGGTCGCCTGAATATATGAAATGCCTTAAGCCCGTATGACATTATACATGAATACATGTTGTTTAATGTATTCATGTATAATGTCATACGGGCTTAATGCGTTTCATGTATTCAGGCGACCCGGTACGGATCTAGTTTCCTATATCGTTTTATATATAAGAATTGATATATTAAACTGTATAACTATTTCTAAATGGAAAATTAACATTGTGTATTATGGTGTTGTTATTGTTAAGTAAATTTATTACTATTCAGCCGCAATACCATTTTCTACATGTGTCTATGACACTATGTAGTTTGTGTCTGCATCGAAAACGATAGATAACGTCATAAGGATTTTAGACCCGAAGGTCTAGGGCGTTTCATCGTAGGCTAAACAAATATTTATATCCATTTTTAAATATCATGTTTGTCTTTTGAGTACATTTTATTTCATAATTGTTAGTTTCATATACCTAAAGGTCGTTTTAAACATCTATATAATAATAATTTAAAAATCTATAAAAAAAATCTCTCTAATAATAACTAAAGGTACTTTTAGACAAGACAATTTCTTGACTCAAAAGTTAGTCAAGATGCGAGACAATCTAAATTATCTTACAGCAAATTATTTGAAATATTGAATTGGATGGTAGATCGAATGGAAAAATATAACGCGTTCTATTTGTCAAGAACAAATTGTATGGGAGGAGGATATATGAATTCATTTCCTGAACAACTTTTGAGCTAAGAAATTGTCTTGTCTAAAACGACCTTAACTTAACTGAAGAAATAAAACTCATTAATAAAGCCAAACATTTGTGTATTCTCTTTATGGATTTTCTATCATTTTCAACCCCACAAATATATCGATTATCGGTGCGTAAACCGACAATGAAGTATTTAATTCGCCCCGCGCGGGGGTTACACGGACCGTGAAATTGCATTAGCCATGTAAGATTAATCGCTCGTGAAATATGCTTTTACTATAACAGGTGCGTTCGGTAAAAAAAATCATAAAAAATAATAACATAATTTCCAAATGTTGTGTATATTTTAAGAAAAGTATGTAAATAGAGGACCCATAAAATATTATCTCACTATTACACTTTTGATCGTTAATATTATCTTAGATAGTAGCCAGCTCAGTGGTTTGAGCTGTCCTCCATCTCGTACCGAGCATTGAGTAGCCTTTTAAACCTTAATTTTACAATGGATGCAGAAATGGAATCCATTAATAGTGAAATATGTAGAATAATATTATAGGATTCCTTTATGTAGAAGAAAATGTTTTGAAGACTATCACACCAGAAACATATTTTGAAGTGAAAATGTGAAAATAATTTCCCATTGTTGATTTTATTATATAAAAAAATAATTAATACAAATGTTATTACGCCTCGTGTTTTATGTATACTGTTCTAGTGTAGTTACTACATATTTATTTTATCAACGCCAGAAAAACAATAAATTAAATAGACTCATATTCAGAAATTGAATGGTTTTGGCGTCTACTACGTGGTAATTCATTTTCAATAAAGGAGATGAATAAAACTACTATGTTTTTTACCACTTATTAAAATAAGTGGTAAAAAACATAGTAGTTTTATTCAGACTCATATTGTTATTCAACATGCATACGTAATACGAAAAGTACCACCGATTTTGTTACTTTCCGCACTGCTGTATAAGGAATGTATTGTTATCTCGATAATTTCGAATTACTAATTTAACTTTTCTTTAAGTTTCATAACTAATATAGTCGAAATGGACTATTTTTGGAAACTGTTTCTATGTGTGTGTATGTACCTGTCTGTCTTTATATACGTCTGTGAACAAAATTCCGGGAAAACGGTCCAACGGAACGCGCTGATAAAGCGAGCTCATTGAAAATTGTCGAAATAAACCAGATTTGTCGATGTGTGTGGATATATAATATATATAATTTGTCTGTGAAACAGAAACGGCTAAATGGATGGCGACCATATTTACAAATCGGCTGGGAAACCGAGTTGGAGTAATCCTATAAACTTTTGAGCAAAATCGGTCCAGAAACAGAGAAAATATCTTGATAAAACCGTTCCCCAGAAAATGTCACTTTTCCGCCAATCCAGTAACGCCAACACAAATATACACGCAAAACCAACAGTTGGTGATTGTTTAATTTTATATATTAAATTTAATTACGGATAAATGAATGAAAATAAAACAAAAAGACAAATATAGTTGATTATATAAAATATAGATAAACATTGTCAAATATAGTAAAATAGATTCAAATATAGTCAAATATAGTCAAATATAGTCAAATATAGTCAAATATAGTCAAATATAGTCAAATATAGTCAAATATAGTCAAATATAGTCAAATAAAGTCAAATATTGTCAAATATAGGCAAATATAGTCAAATATGGTCAAATATAGTCAAATATAGTCAAATATAGTGAAATAAAGTCAAATATAGTCAAATATAGTCAAATAAAGTCAAATATAGTCAAATATAGTCAAATATAGTCAAATATAGTTAAATATAGTCAAATATAGTCAAATATAGTCAAATTAAGTCAAATATAGTCTAATATTGTGAAATATGGTCAAATTTAGTCATATATCCTCAAATATTGTAAAACATGTCAATGTAATTCGGAAAGTCGTGTGGTGCCCACACCAAATATTTTGTAAATCACCTTTAGACCTAAATTTATATAATATACGCTCAAACGAACGCTTCATCGAAAATTTTCTGATTACAATACTTTCATTATAACGTAAAAGGTACAAGAGAGTAAAAGAAAAATATATGAACAAAAAAAGCGCAATATGCCTAAATGCCTTTACAATTTTACAAAAATATTGTTTTGGAGTTAAAAATGCCAAAATAATGTCAATTTAATTATAATACATACATTTATCCTAACTTCGGTAAAATATACCGACCTCCGGCAGTAATTCTAATCAAATACTGAATGGATACACGCTTCGTGAACGAAAATTGGCATGCAGAAAATTACTTATGTTGTTACTAATATGTCAATGGACAGCTAGGTGTTACATTTCTTCTGGTTCAAATCTTCTTCTTCTTATGGTGCCTATCCGTTCCGGATGTTAGCGATCATCATTGCGATTTTGACTTTGTTGGCCGCGGCTCTGAAGAGGCCCACCGTTGTTGCGTTGAACCGTGTACGCAGGTTTTTTAGCCAAGATGTTCTTCTCCTTCCTGGTCCTCTCTTGCCTTGCAGGATCAGTTGTAACAATCCGTATCTTTGATTGTTCCTCATAATATGTCCCAAGTATTCTAATTTTCGAGATTTTATCGTTAGGAGGAGTTCTCTCTCCTTGCCAATTCTTTCGAGGACATCTTTGTTGGTCACGTGCGCTGTCCAAGAGATTTTCAAGATGCGTGGTACAGCCACATTTCGAATGCTTCTAGTTTTTTGCAGCTCGCTTCTGTTAAGGTCCACGATTCCACCCCATACAGGAGTATGGGTAGCACGTAACACTTTAGTAATCTGATTTTCGTTAACAGGGATAGATCGTGGGTTTTGAATAATTTTGACATCTTGAGAAATGCAGTTCTAGCCTTCTCTATTCGGCATTTAATTTCTAGTGAGTGGTCCCATTTGTTATTGATTGTTGTTCCGAGATATGTGTATGTTTGTACTTTTTCGATAACTTTACCGTTCACTATTAGTTGGCCAGAATGGTTGGTGTTTTTTAATATTACCATGTATTTTGTTTTCTTGATATTAAGTGAGAGTCCATATCTCTGACTGGTTTCCGCTATTCTGGTCATCAGCTCCTGGAGTTGTTCGCAAATACTCCTGTATCATCAGCGTATCTTATATTGTTGATGTACTCTCCGTTCATCTTTATACCAGTGTCTATGTCTATTAGTGCTTCTTGAAAAATCTGCTCTGAGTATATGTTGAATAGTATTGATGATAAAACGCATCCCTGTCGGACGCGTTTTTTGATTTTTATGTCTTCTGAGATTTCCCCTTGAATACGTATTGAGGTTGTTTGATTCCAATATAAATTGCCGATGATTCTTCGATCGCTGTTTTCGAGTCCTATATATTTTTTAGTATTTCCATAAGCTTGTCGTGTTGTACGTTGTCAAATGCTTTCTGGTAGTCGATGAAGCATGTGTGGACATCACAATCGAAGTCTCTACATCTTTGGATAAGGACTTGGACGCTGAAAAGGGCTTCTCTTGTACCTAGTGCGTTTCTGAATCCGAACTGTGTACGGCTGAAGTGTTCTTCGCATATCTTGACTATTCTGTGGTAAATTATTTTTAAGAACAGTTTTAGGAGGTGACTCATTAAGCTGATCGTGCGGTATTCGCTGCAGTATTTGGCACTCGGTTTTTTAGGTAGAAGTATAAATGTAGATTTTAACCATGGTTTGGGTATTTCTCCTGTGGAGTATATGTTATTAACACTGTTCCATCAACGCACCGTCTCTCAGAATTCTACGGTCGGGTGAAGAGGGGTACAGATTTCGAATCGGCGCTTTACAATAGAGATACATTCTGGTACAAAAATATTGCTCCATAAGAGTCCATGCACGCGTGTAATATAAAGCGTGAAACTGATAAATGTATCATCGACACTTGAGATGGTAGGGTCTGTAACGCTAAACGATTATTATTTATCTTCGTTAGTCGTTTGACCCCTTCGACATCAAATAGTTTAAGAAGCTCACTGTAGGTGTTATCTGGGCCAGGAGACTTGCCGTCTTTGAGTTGCGTTAATGTTTTTGTGACTTCGTCCTCTGTTATTGTCATGCCCTTAGGATTATTGGGTTCCACGGATTGTTTGGTTCTAGTGTCTTCGAAAAGTTCGGTTATGTATTTCTTCCAGGCTTCCATTTTTTCCACTTTGTCGACGATGGTCTTGCCATCTGTGTTGTGTAGTCTACCAGTTGTATTGGTTTTGTATATTCCTGCTGTTTCTCTGATTTTTTTATGCATGTTAAATGAGTCATATTTCTTTTCTAGGTCTTCTATCTCTTTGCACTGTGTTCTGATCCAGTTCTCCTTTGCTAATCGTATGTTTTGCCTTATTTGTTTTTGAAGGTTCTTGTATTTTGTGGTGTTACTTTTTGCCTTCCTTCTTTCGTCCATGAGTTGTAATATTTCATTTGTCATCCAGCTTTTCCTCCTGGTTTTTTTGTCTGTTAAATATTCGTCTCCGATCTGATTGAGGGTGTTAGTTAGTTTCTCAAGAGTCGTCTCTGTGTTGTTCGATGTTTCTATCTCCTTGCAGCATTGAGTTATTAAGCTTGTTATTGTTTCTTTAATATCAGGTTGATTTAGCCTTCTACTACATTATTCCCTATATATTTTTTAAATGAAGTCTAAATTAATAAATAAAATTGATTTAATCATAGAAAGTTAAGGGTAATAGTGTAGTGCAGAGTTCAAGCCATTTCAAATAGTGAATGGGCATAGTTTGGTTGGTGGGGGACACCCGCCTTCCCCACCTTCGCTCGTATAGTTTTTTCAATGGATACAGGCGTTTTATATTGTTTAAACGATTCCAAGAAAAGTGTTATCCTATGGAAAAACTATGCAAACAAAGGTGGGGTGGGCGGGCGGCCCCTACCAACCTGACTATTCCCGTCCACTATTTCAAACGACTTGAACTATGCTTTACATTATTTTTCATATATTTTTTTAAAATTAATCTTAAATTAATAAATGACATTAATTTAATCATAAAAAATAACGGATAATAATGTAGTGCATAGTTCAAGTCGTTTGAAATAGTGAATGGGCATAGTTTGCTTTCCACCTTGTCGTGTTTATTTTTCGAGCAACTTTTTTGAGTTTTAAATTGAATCTTCCTACTAGTGGGTTGTGGTCTGACGATATATCAGCACTAGGGTAGGTTTTAACTGATTAGCAGCTATTGCGGAATCGTTTGTTCACTAGTATATAGTCGATTTGATTTCTAACGACGTTGTTGTGTTGGTCTTGGGGCGATATCCATGTATATAGGCGTCGTGGTGGGAGTTTGAAGATGGTGTTCAGTATTACATACTCTTCTTCCTCTGGGAATCGTTTAAGTCTATCTCCGCGTTCATTTCTTACGCCCAGTCCAAATTCGCCGATATATTCACCGCTTTTTCCCTTTCCAATTTTGGCGTTTATGTAACCCATGATTATTATCACTTCATGTTTGTTAAGTTGCTTTATTGTGTCTAATAGTGTACCGTAAAGTTCTTCTACTTCTTCATCGGGTTTGTCGTAGGTGGGGGCATATATTTGAATAATGTTTGTCTTCACTGGGGTGCTGTTTAATTGTATGAGTAATATTCTTTCTGATATTGGTGTGAAGTTTGTGACGGTTTGCCGTATTTTGTTGGATATTATCATCCCTACCCCATGAACATGTTTGTTGTCTGCGTTTCCATAGTAGTAGACTGAGTGATCGTCGATTACGCAATGTCCTGAACTGGGCCATCGCATTTCGCTAATTCCCATTATGTCTATATTGAGTCTATTCATTTCTTGGATGGCATTGTTAATTTTTCCTGCCTGGGACATTGTTCTTACGTTCCATGTGCAGATCTTCATAGGTGATACTATTATTAGTAGCGCTGTTTAAAACTGTCTCCCCCGGAGATCCGATTGGGAGACTTGAGACTCCGGAATAATTTGCTCTAAACTTCGACATGATGATTGTACTAGAAATACCATTTGGTCTTTAATGCAGTGGTTTTTCGTTTCCTTCTGCATCCTTATGCCGTTGACCATTTCATCGGTTCGTCCGCCTTTAGAGCCAGTTTGCCAGTTCTAGGACAAAAGAGTGCCCTTCTCTTGTTGGCTCTTCCATCCGGAGCTGTTGGCCACAAGAGTTGGATTGCTTATTCGTTGTTTGCAGCCGCCCACTCTGGGCCAGACGCTGCTGCTGTGCTAGTTTTGGTCCGCCCCGGGTATTTAATTTCCCCGGTACCTGCTATATCTAGCAGGTTTTCCCCTATCCGCCACCTGGGGAGGCGTCCGATGGAGGACTAGCAACCTCACACTTGCTGGTTCAAATCAATAAAATATAATAATGGATAACTTCTTGTCACAATGAAATAAATTCAATTTATTATAATGTACTATCACTTTTACTATACAATTACCTAACTTTTGTATCAATCAATTTCAAATAAAAGTAGCTAGTTTCAAAATCTCATACTTTATTACACCTCGTTAGATTATACGTTTCGCACACATATGCACAAATAGTATGTCTCCCCTCGTTATCGGGGCCGGAATATGACAATTATAGAATAAAACCGGCCCCAATGTATGTAATAACGAAAATAAAATAATGCAGCCGCCCGTAATGAAGTACATAATGAGTTGACGATGTTTGTGGGGGTAGAGCGAGAGAGAGGGGGCGGGTTAATTGAAGCGCAGAGCGTACAAAGTGCGCTCGCGTTGTACTTACACAAGACGGTTAGTTTAATTGGCCGTATAAAGTCGTTATTGTGCGCTATTAATGCTGATTAGGGGCGCCGCTGGAGCACCCTGTTTGTTTGTTTATTTGCTAATGGATACCATAAACCCTGCGCCTTCATCATTTTAACCTGCACAGTATGATGATCAGAAACTGATTAACACTGTTTGCTGATCATAATATTTTATTATTTATTTATATCTTTGACCCTTTTGGACCTGCCAGTGGTATTTGCCACCATAACATTTACAGGTCTCTATTTACTGTGCCTATCCATATTTTTGCTCTCAATCACTAGCTGTTTATCTACAAAACTATTATTTTAATCCAATCGATGTAAGTTTTCATTATTAGTATTTTTTATAGCTAGAAGGCACCTTACACGGTCAATAATACTCTCAATATTTTAGAATAATGACAGTAATACTAGTAGAGGAGAGTAGCCAAATATTCGGAGTAGCTAGACATTTTCTAATTTTATATTTTCGCCGATAGTATAGGAAACAATGATTTATGCACAAATATGGAAGGTCTAAACTAGGCAAGAAATGAAGCTGTACAAAAAATCTAGCTAACATATCCACTGTCCTAAACATAGAAAAGAAGAAAGAATTAACCAAGAGGAGAAAAATGGCACAACGTAACGACTGAAGAAAAAATAGAAATACAAGCAAGAGAAATAATCAAAGAGATATCCAAAACCATCAAACAAGATTTCAGAAGCTATCGTAGCATAAAGATCTTGCAAACAATATGTTTCATTTAGAGACAGACTTAATTTCGCTGCAAAAAATCATATGATTTTGCGATAAAATTACATACCGAGCAAATAATAAATATATTATACAATACTAATATGACTAGAAAACCATGTTTAGTAAAAAAATGATTCAGAATGTCTTTTGACTCATCCACATAAAAATTGATTCACTCTGTCATCAAAATCATATCATAATTTTATTACTTATGCCCATATCTTTATATATGTAGGTAATTTATTGTTGATTCCAACGTCACTGGATTACTCTAATCGAGCACGTTTTCGTAATAAGTGGTCCAGATAAAAAAACACTGAAGACACACACACACAGACACATACATGCTCTCTTTATGGGATGAGTAAGTGGTGAACAATTCGAAGAATCCCGAGAGCGCGAACGGCCGGCCACTTTTAGCATTTACATATCGGCTACATATACACTTACATCGGGTGCTCTCTCCACCCACCCCCCGCGCGCGCGAGATAACGCGGCAATAAATCCGGCTGGGGACGGGGCGCCCGCGCGCCCGCCGGCGAACCTCCGCTAAGTGGTGGCGGGATTCTGTCGCGTGCCCACTTATCGCCACCTTATTCACGTTCCGGCCGCATTAAGGACAAACACACAAAAAAACAAATCCGCCCCGCCGCCACCGCTCACAGATAGGTACAAATGGCTTCTATTATGCCTTATCGGCCGCCAGCCAACTTCGAAAACGCATCATTAACGAAAGAGTAAAGCAATCAACGTTGTGGGGACATCTGTTCGCATTAAAATGGTTTTCGTGATTAAAATTTTAAAGTATTCTACCCATAAAATCTAGTTTACCTTAATTTTCTGTTGGAAATGTAAAAATAATCGAAAATTTACATAATATTACAACCTTTAAGAGAGAAATTATTGTGAATCTAACGCCCGGTTTCTCCAACGAATCTTAAATAAGCTTGTCTTACTTATAACCACGTCTTAAATTTTTAAATATTTTTTAGGAATATATGTAAACACATAATGTTTCAATTGACACTATGTTAGAATCTTAAGACCGCGGTGTCTTACAATTTAAGACCGTATTATCGTTTTAAGATCAGATTTTTGTGTGGTGCAACGCTTTAAGACCGTCTTATTATTAAGACGGTCTTATACTTGTTAAGATTCGTTGGAGAAACCGGGCGTAAATGTCTAATCATGAGATGTATTAACACGTTAACTGCTTCGGTTTTGTGGGCCACGTTATTTTTAACAAAATAACCAGAGCTACAATACTATAATTTGGTATTGTTTTGTAATGTTTCTTCCTAATACTTCTGTGTGGCTATTACATACATGCAATGTAAGATATGTTGTCAGCGAAATAAACAAAATCAGGATCGTAAATGTGCAATACGAAATACAAAAAAAAAACTTTATTATTGTGTGTGTATTCAAAATCATACACGCGGCCTACTAGACCCAACCTCTGTGTATACTATTTCATACACATGGCAGATAATGTGTTAAATGTTTGATTGAGTTAGGGCTAAATAGTATCGAATATAGTAATATTTGTTTGGAACCGGAAGTACACGAGCGATCTGCAGGATCAACCACATCATCATCAAAAAGTGTAAAAAAAGCTTGTTACCGTGTCATGGGTACATTTATATATAAAATAAAGACGTTGATAGACGTTGAACATCTATGTCATGATTAATCAATGATCAAACTGAATCTTTGATTTACTTTACTTTAAGTAATGATAAAATATAAAATACCTGTATAAGGTTAATAAAAATATATTCTAAAATGAAAACTGTTCCCACATTTGTGTTATCTACATCGGTGCCCAATTACATGGAAAAAAACCCGCGATGATAAGCGCGCTGTCACAATTGACGGACAATTTCGTTACAAAATTTGCATAATAACGCTAATTTTTAAAGAAAGGGAAACTGCATAATTATGGTAATCGCCATTTCTCAAATACAATTTAAATTAGTCCGGACCGTTATCGCGCGCACATATTTCAGACTGTTTCGCCGTTTACGAAATATCGCAATTATTCCGAATGCACTTTAATCATCATCGTCATGCATGTTGATTACTGCGTAGCTTAAGTTAGTATAACTCAATTTGTGTCACGTTTTGTTGTAACTATATAATTTAAGTTTTTCATTTAAATATGATCTTACTTCTTACAGAAGACTATTCGGGAAATATATTTAATCTGCGCATTAGTAGTAGTAGTTGTAGTAGTAGTAGTAGTAGTAGTAGTAGTAGTAGTAGTAGTAGTAGTAGTAGTAGTAGTAGTAGTAGTAGTAGTAGTAGTAGTAGTAGTAGTAGTAGTAGTAGTAGTAGTAGTAGTGGTAGAAGTAGTGGTAGTAGTAGTAGTAGTAGCAGTAGTAGTATAGTTGTAACAAATAGGTTATATCACACAACCAATTACATATAATTTAAATTCTCTATTTTCTTCAAAATTGTGTTTATTCAGTATCATATCGTTAATTTTTTAATGCTATTTGAAGTATAAGAGGTGTACTTTGGGCTTGTATGCATTGTCATATTTATAAATACAAATTTACATTGGTACCGAATATTACTATTTTGAATTAACTCATTTATTTACTATAGATAGATAACTTCTAACTAAAGTTACATGTAATTATAAATATAATTCCGGTCGTATGTACTATTTTGAATATTGCCTAAGGAGCAGAATCACATCTAATATAATCTAATCTGATTAGAAACTTTGTATTGGAGTTATTTTACTATAAAAACAAGTTATTATTGTTTTATTGTATTGCTTATATCTAAAGCACGTGCGGGAAGTAGTATTTCCCGCACCCAAATCAATGCGGGAAATGACTTGTCTTATAACATGAGTACAAAATGGTAATTTTTGTACTCATGTCCTAAGACAAGTCATTTCCGCATTGATTTGGGTGCGGGAAATACTACTTCCCGCACGTGCTTTAGATATAAGCAATAAAATAAAAATATAATAACTTTTTTACAGTAAAATAACTCCAATACAAAGTTTATAATCAGATTAGATGTGTGATTCTGCTAAGCAGCAGAATCACACATCTAATCTGATTATCGCCTAAGGGCGATATTCAAAATAGTACACACGATCGAAATTATATTTATAATTACATGTAACTTTAGTTAGAAGTTATCTATCTATAGTAAATAAATGAGTTAATTAGGCGCAGCTTGTTGTTTTTAGTGGAAACATTCACCCTCATTGCGTGCGCAGTGTAATTCCAGCCAATTTCCGACCAATACTCATGCCGAAATTGGCCATGCTAATCGATAAATTGGTTATAATTTGCACGCCAGGCCAACAACTGTCCGTCGAACGGAACCGGCACGAAAATTAAGCAATAATCAACATAATTACACCAAAAAAGAGCATGCAATCATTGTGTTTTATAAGTCTGTACCTTAATTTATTGAGTATTCAAAATATTAACGTTAGCAATGAATATTGCAGTTATCCAATATATAGAGAGACCCGGTAACATGATTATGTAAATTCTAGTTATGTCCAACAAAATATGGGGAATCACATTAATATGGAGAAATTTTATTAAAGGGTTGTATAGTAAATAAGAATGTATATTTATTTAATGTAGACATCTACAGTTTAACAGAAACCAATTACAGATGATATAATAACAACATAACAAATAAAAGAAAGAAAAAAACATAACACAAAGATATATAATGAACATTCAAATTATATATTTTTAATAGCACTTACCACAGAGGCGTTCGGCATGTATATATATATATATATATATATATATATATATATATATATATATATATATATATATATATATATATACTTTTGTGTTATCTATGCATACCGTTTAATTCCTATTGATAGATTTTATAATGAATTATATAACGAGTAATTGTAAATCCATAGCTAGTTAGTAAATGGAAAATCAAACAGAACATGCGATGTGCGCTCTCCTAAAAGGTCAGCAGTTTCCGAAAATAGTTGCCCCGCACTCGCGATCGACATTAATAACAATCGTGCCGTTACCATCGTTATTATTATTGTTATTATCGTCGGCATGAACGCGCGTAATTCAAGTTTATGGTATCCCCCCGCGCACACCCCATCGTCAGATCGCGTACAGTTAAAGGATACGTCTTTTAAAGCGTTTGCCTGTATAAAGTAATGACGCAGATAAAGTTAAATTAGCAATACTTTATTTCGTCCCTATGTATATAGTGGCATGCTGCACGCAATCATATCTCCACATTTCTTCATTATTTAAACTTAATAAAATTTATATTTCGCATGTTTGCTTAACAGTTTATCGACGTTTCCACTGCTCGCCGGTTGTTACGAAACACGTTGCTATCGTCGAGTTTTATTAATAGCAACAATTTTAGGGAAGTGGATGTTTTTATTAAATAACTCAAACGATTATGAACCAAGTAGAAACAATTCAACGTTTTAATATTCTATCATTATTGGAGTATTAACATTGTGATGAAATATTTTACAATATTGGAATGTGATAGAAATTCAATATTGGAATATTATTATGAGGATATTGAACGACTAATTAACAAATAATACATATACAGTAGATTCTGCTTTATTTTTTTTTCTCTGATTTTTTTATTCGGCCACATTGTGATTAGGGATTGCAAAACCGGAATCCCAGAATCGCGAAAACCGGGATGTCGGAGCATTTTGGCCGATTTTTTAATACCGATATTTATCGACAAATACCCAAATTTTAGTACTATCAATATTATTCACCATTAAGATTCAAATGAATCTATTTTATGTAAATTTAATACCGAATGATACCCAAAATAACGAAGAAACACCAAAAAAATCACCCTCATATTATATTTCTTTCCAAATATAGCACTGTTTTATATACAAGATAAAAAAAACTTCATCATAGGGCTGTGAGGCTTTTCCGCCGGTCAAGGAAGAAGTTCAGAGGAGTTTAATCACACGGTATTTACTTTAACTTCATAGAAATCCTCTAAAATACTGTGAAAGGTGATTCGCAAAAATTCGCCCCGCTGGGGTTCGAACTCCCCAATGCTCAATACGAGACGGACGACACCTCTAATCACTCGGTCACTGAGCCTGGGCTACGAGTTTTATTATCCCGAATATGCGACAAAATTTCATATATATATATATATATATATATATATATATATATATATACCTATATACCATAAAGTTATGGAATGTTGGTGAATACAGGCATTAACATTATATTTTACAATTTGTGGTTGTTGTTTATACATTTATATAATATAATAACAATTGAATAATAATACTAAATACTAGTAGTATACAAACTATCCATGGTCGGATACTATCAACAAACATTGCCCCAGCGCACTAAAAACTATAAACTATTATAGTATCGTAGTTTTTCTTGGAAACTAGTAGTAATATTGGGACATTAGCCTACACTAATTGGCATAAAGAAACTTCTTTAATTATTGTTATTTTATTCTATTTATTTCCGGGCTTCTACATGAATTAAACAATTGTAGACCCTCATTTTCTCTGATGGTGAAGTGTCTACACTATAATGTTGATTACGTTGCAACACAAACATAATAGAAAAATAGAGATACCCCATCCCGGCACTAATTTGTCGGCATTTTCGGAGTAATTTAGTCCCGCCGTCCCCCTAATTTCGGTTGCGTAAGCGCGGCCGCTTATTCGATCACTATCGCCCACACGAGAAGCGCTCGTTTGCCTAAATCTCACGATGGGAAATCCGGGCACACCGCCCCCCACGTAAAGGGACATTGTTTGCCGAACTAGACGCTGCAATTTAAAGCGCATTACGAACTTTTGGGGCCGTCAATTTTCGCCAGGAAGTGATTTTTATCAGTTAGTAGAAGAAATAAGGTAGATGAAAAAAAAACCTTGAATCATGTTTTATTTGTATAAGGATTTGACGTTTCAAATTCGATGCGAATATATAATGTCCTGTAGTAAAACGTAAAAATTTCATTTGTATGAAAATAATGTAACCGTTTACTAATATCCCGAGTGTAAATATCCCGATATTATCGAAAGATGAGGCTTTTACCTAGTTACATAATTTTTATTATTATGTTATTGATTGCATTTAGAACTAGAAATAGAAGAAGATAGTGGACAAGAAATATAAATTAATAAAGAATAACTTTATAACTATCATCCCGAGGACTTCTTCCGCTGGTAAAGGAAGAAGCTCAGAGGAGTATAAGCAACCTTAACATCACAGAAAACCTCTAATAATCTGCAATTTGTTTAAATTAATTTGTTCGCTTTAGGAAAAAATTAAGTCGCTGCTGACGAAAATAACACGGTCATTAAATAAAATATTCATATATATATATATATATATATATATATATATATATATATATACGATTCGTCCATGTCCATATATCTGCCGCTGATAAAGCAAAAAATCAAAAATAGTAGCGCTGACTGAAACCGTCGTGTGTGCGGGCCTTAAATTTCAAACAAAGTTGCAACTGCACTTATTTAATAATTAAACTGTATTTATTTTGTATGGCATAACATATTCTTGTGAACTATAAACAAATTAATATCCACTGGTATCATTAAAATTATAATATTTATGATTAAGAGATAACTCAAAGCAATGGTTTGACACTTGACAGTGTGCGGGTTATTAAACATGAGCGCACAGTGCGCTTGCTTCCTGCCTATGTGGCGGTGGCGAAAATTCTGTTCTCAAGATTTTGCATATGGGCTCCTACATAAATTACCCACATTACACATGAAATGCATTACGCGCGCACAACTTGGCAAGCAGTGGATGACAAGCTAATTGGTGATACATCCGCAATTCATTGCCGCAATAAAATGTTGCCCTCGTAAATATGGACGCGGGTTGTCGAAGCGATCGAATTAAGTGGATTAAGTTGTAAATATAATTGGAGCAGACTGATGAAAGGACGTTAGAATGCCGTAAGAAAGGTGTTGCGGAAATTCAATTGATAAAAATGCTACTGGTTTCCGTGAAACGGAAATGTCAATCTAATATTTAAAAAAATATATTATAAATAATAAAAATATTTTAAATAATTCTGTCATATATATATATATATATATATAAACTTTTATTGGCATTAACAATTCTCGCGCCGATACGCGGGATATGCGTATCTCATTATATTCGATTCTAATTCATCCTTCAGAGGATTAGGTACAGGTGTCGGCATAACATCCAGTCTGCGTCCTTGTTTGTCTTCAGTAGGTTCTTGATTTATTCCGAGTTCTATTGCAATTTCATTTCTAATAGTTTGTAGCCTATCAAGTGATAGGCGTTTTTGATCAAGATTCGTTGGTCTGGTCATAATGTTCTGTATAGTCTTACCTCGCAGTTCTTTATACCTTTATGTAACTAATGTAGCTGAGTACTGTACGTTTCTTTTAGTGATACTAGTCTGGTAATTCTGTAATAACATCGAACTACATGTTAATTGGTCCAGGTAGATTATTGTTTTTTCTTTCTACGGGCTAATTGAGGGGGCTGTGGCGCTAATACCGTAGCAACAACTTCATCAACAATGACCAGTTGGGGTTTGAGATTCTAAACTTCACCGATGGCTGATTTGTCTGTCCGTGGGTTCGACTGCCCAAAAGTCATAAATGACATTTCGGTCGGCATCAAAATATTGTCTTCTTTTTTTTATATTATAGGGATAGGGACGCATAATATTTGTTTTCTTGAGATTCAGAATTAGTCTATGTCGCTATAAAGCTAACCATCCCGTAACTAATTTAATAGACTTGTTGTACCAATTCTCATCCATCTAAATCCATTATCCATGTAATGGTATTAATTTCAAAACTAAAACATTATTTGTTTTCGTCGGGCGTCGTTTCAGTAATGGGGGCCGGCTAATAAAAATGTGTAATAATGCTCGGCCGTTGTGTCGGACTGACCGGCCCGGCCGGCAGGGAACGAGTTCATAAAAGCCTGCCAGCCGGGGCGTAATTTATCGTCACTTATGGTCAAAATTAACATTTATCTAAAATTACCGGGGCATAATAATCATAAATATGCCCGGGAAATCAACACAACGCGTTACTCGGGCCCCGAAGACAAAGGAATTATCGCCAGCCGTTGCGCGCCCCCGCAGCACCCCCCCTGCGACAAATTTATTCTCGCAATTAAGCGTTTCTGGATTATAAAATTGTGGCCGCGCTGTAAACAAAACGTTAATCGAGGTAATTTCTTTTTCGGCTGGAATATATGAATATTGATGTGTGTGGATGTATGGAGTAGGTTTCATAATATCAGAGTTATTGAAGTGAAATTATAGAATTAGAATAATTTATTCTAACTCCATACTATGTTTATGCCCGTTGTTTATAGATCTATAGTTGTTTAAACACACGAGATAACTTCTATAGCACAGTAAAAATAATAAATAAGTAAGTTACAATTTGTTGGATATATAAAGAAAATATCTCAATATCCCTCTACCAAGCCTCAGTTTCTAGGCTTCCCCTTCTTTACGCACATTACAGCCGAAAAAACAAACAGTACTTTCACAGATAGAAATCAAAAAAGACAAAAAAAAAGAATACAAATTAACATAAAATACATAATTTTTCTATCCACTAAAATAAACCCCTTCGGCCCTCGCCAATTACCTTTCCCACGTCAGCCTCCTGCAGATTTTCACGTTTTTCCCATCCTCTCCTAACCATTCGTTCAGCTTTCTGCACTCTCCAACCCACTCCCTCATATTCTTTGCTAAGGTGCCACCACGTGTACCCCAGCCCCATCCACACTTTTCTTCCTCCCTCTTTTGACCCATACCTCACTCTTGCCATGCATACTTTGTCCTCTCTGCTCCACTCTCCCCTGGCTAAGTAGCTCGGGAGTTTCCCCTGCACTTGCCACTCTACGTAGCCAGGGTTGTATGAGCTCTCAGCCATTCTCACTTGCCTTTCTTGCCACTCAACATCCCTCAATCTCTCCCTTATCTCATTTCCTAGGCTACCCCTTTCTCTCAGCTTCTTCTCTACCCACACCTCAGACATACCCACTCTTTCATACATCCTTTCTCTATCATTCCTCCATCTACTCTCTGTTCTACTATTATACCTCCCGTACCAGTCCTTCCTCGCCCAAATCCTACAATCTTTCCTCAAACTTCACAACCCTCACACACGACTCCCACCACATACTCATACGACTTGTCTCCTGCAACACCACTGCCCTCGGTGTCGACCTTTCGAGCCCTAGCAGATTCTTCAGAAATCAACCTTGCACCCTTTCTATTACCTCCCATTCACGCAATCCCCACACTTCCACTCCATACAACAATATAGGTTTTACCCAAGCATCCCATATCTTGCACACCATTACGAGGTTACCACCCCACAAACTCCCCCATTTTCTGCACGCAAACCCCCAAGCCGTTCTTGCTTTCGCCTGCATACACTCCACATGCATCCTAAGCCCTCCTCCACAGTCAAACCAAAAGCCCAAATATTTAAATTCACTCTCTCAATCAGCCTTTTCTTCCATTTCAGCCCTTCGTCCTTACCCCTCCTGCCCTGATTACTAAACAACATCCATTTGGTCTTTTCCACATTCACCACTAGCCCGCTCTTATCCAGGTACCTACCTATTCTTTCCAACATCTCTTGCATCTCTTCCACTCTCTTGGCCACCAGCACCACGTCATCTGCATACGCCAACATCTACACCTTGGATCTACCCCCCACGACCCCTCCTGCCTGTCCTCTCCTCAGCACCTCTTCCAACTCGCTCGTGTACAGATTAAACAGGAGGGGGCTCAGCGGGTACCCCTGCGTTACTCCCACATTCACCCTAAATTTCTCAGATATTTCTCCATTCACTCTTGCTTTCGCCCATGGCTCTTTATACATCCTTCTCACCCACTCCACTCCTTCCTCTTCCATACCCAATCTATCCATACATTCCACCAGTTTCCCCCTAGGAACTGAGTCATACGCCGCTTTTAAATCCACAAACACCGCATACACTCTTCCTTTGCATTCCAGCGCTTCCTCCACCATTCTCGTCAGCGTGAAAATCTGCTCCCTTGTCCCTCTTCCCCTTCTGAACCCACCCTGGCATTCCGGCAGCAGCCCTTTGTGTTCCACTTCACTATCCATTCTATTTTTCACCATAGTCATAATCAATTTATAACCGGCACTCAAAATGGTGATCCCTCTATAGTTTTTTTACGTCCGAGGCCTCTCCCACTTTGTGCACCGGTACCACTACAACCACACGCCACTTTTCCGGTACTTCCTCCTCTCCACTCCACACCTTGTTAATACTCTGCCGCACCTTCTCCCTTCCTTCCTCCGGTAACTTTTTGAAGGCCTATACCTTCAGCCCATCTTCCCCCGCTGCCTTTCCTAGTTTTAACTGTGCCAGGGCCACCTCCACCTCTTTCCGCGAAAACGCCTCCCTTCGTACCACCTGTCTCGCACTCGAACTGCCCAGCTCCACCTCAGACCCCGTCCATCTATTTACAACTCCTCTCCCACTCTGCTAGCTCTATGTTCACTTTACCCTGATTCGCCCTTCCCTTTAAGATCTCCCACATCTGTTTCTCCCCCACACACTCCCTCAACCTCTTTTCCACTTTCTGCAACTCCTCTATTTTTTTCCTCTCGCACGAACTCTCGAACTCCCTTTTCGCCTGATTAACACTTTCGACTGCACAACTGCCGTACCTCCAATTCGCCATTTCCCTCCGCCACCTCGTCTTCTTTATCGTACACTCCTCGTCGAACCAACATTCCCTCTGGCGTCCACTCTTCTTCCTCACCACCAACGCAGCCGCCATCACTCTCTCCAACTGTAACATCGACTGCACCTCCTCCCACTTCACGCCCGTTAGGTTTTTCTCATACACCGCCATTTCTACTTCGCTCTATCCAAACCCTTGCTGTCCCTTTTTCTCCTCCCTCTTCAAACCTTTTGTCCTTCTCAAGACCACTTCCACCGGCACATGGTCCGACCCACCATACATTTTCCACCTTGAAGCACTCCAACTCCTCCCTTCCGATACCTTTGACCACCACATAGTACAAAACCTCCTCCGTGTCCACAGAACGTATTCTTCCCTCCCCAGTCCCCTTCGCAGCAGCCATTCAGTACATCCCACCCCGACTTTCTCACCCATGAGATCAATTCTCTACCCTCACTTTATCCTGCGATCGTCTTTCTCTCCATTCCCCTCCCTCTCCGATTCCTCCATATTATATATATATATATATATATATATATATATATATATATATATATATATGTATGTAAGTGTGCATTGCTAAATCATGTGGTGCCGCAAGATGGCGTTTAACTTTCCTCACAGGGGGTTAGTTGTATCATTTTTATAAAAATATAATATAAAGTGATTCTTAAAATGGGAGCCTCGAAAAATATGTGTAGTGGTCACAGAAACAATTGATTACAGATCCGGGATGTTATTCTACACATACCCATTCTTCATGAGGTCCTTTGAAATTTTTAAATGCAAAAGGAGGTCGCGGATCAAAAAGTTTGAGAAACACCATATCATATAAAATCTGCATAAATTAAAAATCTTAATTACTATGGATATAAATTCGCAAATATCAAACGAAACATATTGATAAAAAAGGGTTTTCTATGCAGCTTCACACTTTAGCAACTGTTAGCTCTATAAAATAAAGTATTTTTATGATAAAATACTTTTTTTTTTTTGCAGTTGATCGTTTGGGCATTATCGTCTTGTAGCTTTTAAATTCAATCAGGGCAGAATACCAATAAAACATTGTAACGACATTAGCGCCTAAGTTAACCGGATTCCGTTGTAATTGTCGCCTGTGCAATGTCCTTTTGCGAGCGATAAGAATTTTAATGCCTTAATAAAAGCGCACGTGGCGGGTCGCTGGAAAATAAATATAAAAATTCCTATTTACGATCGTAAAACCTACATTGTCGATCAGAACCCCATAAAAATATAATTGGTTAATATGAAAACGGCGAAAAAAAAATATCGTAATTAATTGCGCAGAATAGGTAAAGTGCGGTGGGCTGTAATTAGTCGTGTGTATTGCACTTGGGCTATAAAAAAATACTGATGCAACTAATTACAGATCGATATTAAAAAAATAATTGCACACGTGGTAATTATAATGTTAAACATTTAGTATTAATTGAGATTTATATGTACCAAATTATAATAATTTATTTTCCTATAGTTCGGTTAGTTAACTATACTTAAATTAAAGTTATTTAATTTTCTTCTACCTTCAAGGATAATTAATTCAGTTGTTTCACTTGCCACAGTTAGTCCATTATCAATTACCCCAAGATCAATTTTATTGATAGTTTCTATTGCCAAACTTTTGAGCTCAAATTCATTTTTAGCAGATATCAATATTGCAATATCATCAGCATAACCAATCATGTTAACACCTAAATTATCTTCATCGTCTTCGTTTAATATTAATTTATGTTTATATATTCAGGAACAATCATATTTAATATTTTGCAGCTTTTTTTAATAACTAATTTTTTAATTATCTCAAAAATATTATAATTTTGTATTAATGATGGCCTGATAACTTTATCGCATTCACAAATATCATAGATTATATAATTGTCTTTAATTTCTATAATAGAGTTATCTTCATTGTCTTCGTTTAATATTAATTTATGTTTATATATTCAGGAACAATCATATTTAATATTTTGCAGCTTTTTTTAATAACTAATTTTTTAATTATCTCAAAAATATTATAATTTTGTATTAATGATGGCCTGATAACTTTATCGCATTCACAAATATCATAGATTATATAATTGTCTTTAATTTCTATAATAGAGTTATCTTCATTGTCTTCGTTTAATATTAATTTATGTTTATATATTCAGGAACAATCATATTTAATATTTTGCAGCTTTTTTTAATAACTAATTTTTTAATTCTCTCTAAAATATTATAATTTTGTATTAATGATGGCCTGTTTAACTTTATCGCATTCACAAACACCATAGATTATATAATTGTCTTTAATTTCTATATTAGAGTTATCTTCATCGTCTTCGTTTAACATTAATTTATGTTTATATATTCAGGTACAATCATATTTAATATTTTGCAGCTTTTTTTAATAACTAATTTTTTAATTCTTTCAAAGATATTATAATTTTGTATTAACGATGGCCTGTTAACTGTATTGCATTCACAAACACCATAGATTATATAATTGTCTTTCATTTCTATAATAGAGTTATCTTTAATCGTAAATATCGTTTTTTTAAGTTAATATATTTTATTTCATTAATTTTCAAAATATCCTTGTTGAATTTATCTAATATTTTATATTTTATTTAGTTTCTATAATATTTTTATTACTTCCATTATCAAATTCTAAAATTATAGTATCATTTTCAAGGTTAAAATCTTCTACTTTATTTATTTTAGTAGAATTTGCAAGAATTTAAATGGAATGAAAAAAAAATTCAATATTTTCATTCCATTTAAATTCTTGCAAATCTTGCTAACATTATTTATGTTTCAATTCTAACTGTCCTACCAGTAAAGTTCCGAAACAAACAGTTAAAAAATATGACATGTAGTTATTAAAAAGATCCGTCAACGTAAATTAATTCTAACTACCTTTTAAGGACTCTCATGCTGCCGCTCCACGTAAATTACCGTGTTTTCAGCGGGAGCGCGGACGCGTGGAAAATTATGTTGTACTTTTCTAAATGACGTTTGTTTATCTGATTACGACAAAAGAGAGCCCCCCATTGTATAATTTAGCGTTGAATAATCACGCTTAATGTACCATAAAAGTTTCATCGCGAGCGCTGGCGATGGCGGGGCGGCCAAGGGGGGAGCATTTCTGTGCCGCATTACTGCTAATCGCCATAAATGAATGATTGATAAAACCTGGGGGCCACCACATCGCTGTGTGTTCATTATCGTCCCATTAAATCGCATTAGTTACCGTATTCTGCCCGACTGATTGTACGGTCATTACGTAATTTTTTTGCCCCCCATGTATATTACACTAATTATTTGTACATACACAAATATATTCAATTGAATATAATATATTGTATGAGTTTTGTTTGGTTTTGTATTCGTAAAATAAATTATTTATGACTGCGACTGTTGTGCTATTTATAACTGAGACTGCTTTTACAGTTTTAAATTGTTTTTAACTTTCCATTTCATAGCCTCATATTTACTTCTATTTATATATGGATCCGTCGCATTATGTGTTAAATTTGTCAAAAGTGACGTTTGATTGATGGAAATTAACTCGAGAGTTATCTGCTTTATACAAGTAATCCTCAATGTACTGCCTTTTAAATATATATTTATTGCCTAAGTCAGTATCTGGCTAACTTAGTAATTCAATAGGTTAAAGTCAAAGTGGTGTAAGTAGGATTTTTTTCAGATTTGAGTCAATACAATATTTCTACTATCTTTAATACAAAAAAAAAGGTTTCTGGCAATGATACCTAAGTAATAGTTCTACAGAAAGCTTATAAGTAGATCAAATCTGTTCTATCAAAACCAACGTGGTGCAAGGCTGACGTCATTCTGCACATAAGTGTTTTGTTTATTTTCTTCTTCAACCTGTTTTGTGATTGTGTTGTTGATACTCAACTATTTTTTTATAAAGTTTTATAAATTGAGCATTTTATATAAATAAAACTCATTCGCCCATTCGGGAAAATTGCCTTCAATATGACTTACGCCAAATTGGATGTTTTAGGAAAGTAGTGAAAAGTATATTTAAAAACTTACACCACTGCCATTAGGAATGTTGAATTTGAAAATGTAGACTATGATACAACAAAGTGGTGTACTTCGTTGTAACATAGTCTACATTTTCAAATTCAACATTCCTGATGGCAGTGGTGTAAGTTTTTAAATATACTTTTTAACAAGCATAATTATGTGATTACACCTTATTTAGGAACTGTAAACTTAGTTAAGGAACTTTAAAAAGTAAAAAATGTTGACATAACAATGTAAAAGTAGTAACAAACTGTAAAAGAGTAAACAAAAATTCTGATTTCCTAACATTTTACTTTTTTGACTTACACCACTTTGGCTTCAAACGTTCCAATTATCGGATTAAATAAATAATCGTTCATGCACACATTTCCCCCATCAACGTTGAAATTCACACCAACAAAAGCGACCTGCCATCATTAACGAACACAGAAAATTGCGGTAAGCGATAATAAATAATGACTGCTAAGTTCGTATCACTTAACTTTTTATAGCGTTTCGCCCCTATCCCGTAAAAGCAATTAATAACATCTATCGCAACTAATTGCCACTGCTAACTACAAACTTATACACAAACACACACAAAAAAAATAATTTCAATAAAACAACAATTAATTCTCTGAACATGAAACGACGATTAAAATTTCAAGTCTCGCTGAAATAATGAAATTGTTCCTGCCCCAACCGGGGCGCCATCCATCACCCCCGTCGCCGCAATAAATTGGGCCGTGGCGCTTCCTTTTCGGTCTCTCCCCCCGCAATTCCGGCGTGGAATAAATTAGAGAAACAAACAACAAAGCGCTCTTCATTAACGATATTAATTGTCTGGAAATATGTAAATGCGGCCCCCGAAATTTATATCATCGATCCGCGCTCAATTAGCCTAGAGTATTATAATGGCGTAATTATATGTCTAGGATAATGAGTTTGTTTACATTATATCAGGCGAGTTTATGTGGGGAAAATTAAATATTTGACGTTTATAATGTAATGGTGGATTTTATCGTTGTTTACGGTAATTTTATGCGATCGTATGGGGGCTTTTTTCGCGACTCGATGACACGCCGTGCTAAATTCGCTTACTTTATTGCGCGCTTTGAGGGAGATTGGGAATATTTATGCGTTTGAAAATTGTTTGGAATTAGTAGTTAAATACAGACACGATTGAGATTTTTTTTTTTTGTAATCATGAGACACAGATACATACAATTTGTATTACAACATCGTGTACATATAATAATAGTACAAACTTTTATGAGGGTAACGAATCGTCTTTATTAATTTCCCTATGTTGGCGATGATGGTTAGAAAATAATGAGATCTGCTTCCATGGCCTTATCGTTCACCAAACTTATCTTCTTTTGCACGTGCCGTCTCCTACTCGGAGGTTAGCTATCATCGTGGCTATTCTGATCTTTGAAACAGCAACTCGAAAAAGATCTTTAGTAGTGCAGCCAAACCAGTCTCTTAGGTTCATCCAGGATATTCTGTGTCTTCCCACAATTCTCTTGCCTGCTATTTTCCCCTGCATAATTAGCTGCAGTACAAACTTATCACCAATTGAATATGTGTGGGATATGGTAGGACGGAGGATAAATGATTTGCAGCCACCTCCAATAAATGTAGATGCCCTTCAATAACGGATTATAGAAGTATGGAACAGTATACCTCAGGCTAGGATAGATTCGGTCATTTCAAGTATCTCTAATCTAATAGAGATACTTGAAATGACCGAATCTATCCTAGCCTGAGGTATACTGCTCCATACTTCTATAATCCGTTGTTGAAGGGCATCTACATTGATTGGGGTGGCTAATTATATGTATAGATACAATTTAAGTATTATAAGTATTAACAATATTTGTGTCTTGTTAAAATTTACATCGTTTTGAGGAATAAAATACACGTAAAACGTAAATAGAATAATGTGTACTATAGCCAAGTCAGATTTTTATTTTTTTTGTTGGCCTTGATCTATTGATCACACTAGCCATTAACTATCTATTCTTATGTTTTTATAAACTGTATATATTACTATTACACGAAACCACACTAAACTATTGACACACACCCACCCATGGATTAATAGACCCAAATTCTGTACGGAAAAGAGTCTATTAATACCGAACCGGTAACGGCATGTACACAGTGGCTTCAGACCGTCGGCTTAGACCACTGCGGCACGACCGCCCCTATGTCAGATTTGTTTTTATATCCAAATCAATTGTTATGTCTGTTGCGTTAATTGTGAACACTATAGTGTAGTATGTGTTTTAGCCGCGTAGAAAATATTACATAAAAAAAGTCATCATATTAAAATATGATACACACGTGCCCGTAAAAGGCAAAGATTAATCCTCGCAAACACAATATAACGTTATTATTACTCCTACAGAAGATACAGAAGAAGAAAAAAAATGCTCTGCTTTAATATATTAAATTGAGTCCAACAATAGCGCTCGGGCCGGGGTAATTAGAAAAAAACACTGCCACTGGCCGACAAAAGGTCTAGTTTTCCCCTAAAACGCCGCCCCATTGTTGACGGACAATGTGTCTATATATCCAGCATTATGCGGCAATAAGGACTTAATTGTGCCCCAATGACTAGCCGTTTTTTGCCCAATCCGGTGTTTTTTTTTGTGATGGAAAATAACAATCGTCCGCGCGCTAGGTAGCCGGCTTCAATTAACTAATTAGTCAGATAAATTGTCGTCGTTGGATTGTTTCTAATTGAGAATTTAATTGAATAAAGCTATAAAACATTGTCTGCGCTGCAGTTGAATAGAAACAAAGGTTGTGATTGGGAAATTGAAGACCTTGGTGATTGAAAAGTATGTGTGTGTAAAGCGCAATAAGCGCGGTTTTTTTATTTTGCGGATTATGGGCCGGTTCTACAATTTAACTGGAGAATAAGGCTATACGCGGAATAAGTTTGACATATTGGCGTTAATATCTCAAACTTATTCCACGAATAGCCAGCCTTATTCTCCGGTTAAATATCAATTGTAGAACCGGCCCTAAGTCGGTAATTTTAATATCCCGGTGTTATACATCAATATTTTTAGGTTTTTATCAATATTAAATTGTATCTATACGGATAAATAAAACGATTTTTTACTTTGTTTTTATCACACTTCAGTTACACTTTGCAACTAGTTTCGGCTAAGCTCTAGTCATTTTCGAGCTCCTCCGATGACTAAAGCAATTGTAACCGATCGCTCTTTATATAATAAAAAAAAGGAAAACTAACTGAAGTGTGATAAAAAACAAAGTAAAAAATCGTTTTATTTATCCTTTAAAATGAATGAATGAAAAGTAGACGCCTTAACAATCCAATATTTGTATCTATACATATAATTAGCCACCCCAATCAATGTAGATGCCCTTCACCAACGGATTATAGAAGTATGGAACAGTATACCTCAGGCTAGAATAGATCAATATTTTTAGGTTTAGGTTTTTATCAATATTAAATTGTATCTATACATATAATTAATACATAATTCAATTCATAAGTTAGAAATTAACTAAAAAATAAATTATAAAAATATTTATTGTGATACATAACATTATGGGCTAACGACCGGATATCTATTATATTTGATATAGAAACTCACTTTTGAAGTAGGATTATATTGGTAATTTCTGTACGTTCCTACTTTAAATCTCACAAATGCTCAGGGTGTGAAATATATCAAACACTATTTCTCCTGATATTTCTTAAGTGATTACGACCTGTTCCTGTCTCTTAACAACTGTATGAGGCATATGCTCATAGTTCAACACTCGACTTGATGTTATAAATGCATTTTTTTTCAATTCCAAATTCTTAGATTTCTACAATGCCGGCATACACAAATTGGTGTATTGAGATAAAGTCATTCTGGATAGTTCTGGATAGTTGGCTGGAGGGTAGCATAGCTACAGACACTTGTGAAACCTCCCTTTAAGGCTACTCATTCGTCCCACCAGACAATTTTGCGTGCGAGCTGCAAAACTTTGGCGGGTGAAGAGTTGCCAATGCTGGTCATACTAGGCCAGCACTCCCCTACTATTAGATGCCTAGCGTTGACTAGAGCTGGGCAGAGACATATTACATGCTCTGCTGTTTCTAGTTCTTCATCGCTCTCCATAATGGGCTGTCCACCAGACCCATCGTGTGTCGGTGTTTGTTTAGCCGGCAGTGGCCAGTTAAGATTAGTTCTAGATAAGTTAAGGCGAGCCGTGGCTGCAATTTTACAAGGTTTCCTAATTGCTACCTTTGATTGCTTGCAGCCCGGCATTTCTCGCCATCTTACCTTGTGAAGAGCATGTGTCTTATGCTCTATTATTTTTTTCAGAGTACCTGCAGAAAGTATTTCATCCTCTTGGGTTGTTAGAGGATGTGAGGATCCCTTCCTGGCAAGCTCATCTGCTATTTCGTTCCCCTCCATGCCACCATGCCCTTTGATCCATCAGAGTTCTAGTTTGTTATGCTTAGTTAGCTCCTCCAGGCTGTGAAGACATGAATATAGCTCTTTCGACACAAATGTTTTGGCATTTAGTGCATTTCGAGCAGCTTTGCTGTCGGTGAGTATTTGGATATGTTTATGCTTAATATTCCATTCAGCTAAAATTTAAGTTCAGCACACTTTAGTACTCCTGTTAATTCAGCTTGGAAGACTGAAGTGAGTCTTCCAAGTGGTGTACTTATCTTGAGATCGAGTCCTGGTGAGAATAATCCATAGCCAGCTCTCGTCTTAGTTTTGGATCCATCAGTATACATGGTTATGTTGGCGACTTGTGGGATACCATCTAGTATGATGATGGTCTGAAAATGTTTCACAAAACTGTATTTGGGTAGAATTCTGTCGCACTTACCTTCTAGGAGGGGGTCTAGTTCACTCAGTATGTTTCTGTGTCCAATGATTCTATCTTTATGCCACAGGTTGGGTGAAGATAGCCTTAATACTGTTTTTACTGCAGTCTCCCTTATAAGAAGGTCGAGTGGTTGTAGACATAACAGTGCTTCAAGAGCTGCTGTGCGTATTTTTCTCATAGCGCCGGTGATGGCATGGCAAGACACGCCATCCGCTGGATGTGTGATAGCTTTGAGATTGTTGTGACTTGTTTGGTTTTCGACCACCAGACTATTGCACCATATGCGATAGTTGGTCTTATGATCCCGGTATATATCCATTGGGTGATCTTGGGAGACAGGCCCCATGTTTTACCAACCGCCCTGCAGCATTGCCAAAATGAGATGCAGGCTTTTTCCAACTTGGATTATGTGCTCATTCCAGTTCAGTTTTGTATTCATGATTAATCCTAGATATTTTACTATATCTGTGAGTCTCAGAGGGACATTAAAGAGAGTTGGCATGATCATGAGCTCGAGTTTCCTCTTCCTCGTAAACAATATCAGCTCTGTCTTTTTTGGATTTACTGTTAGCGAATGGCTATCGCACCAGTTCTCAACAATCTTTAGGGCACTCTGCATGAGATTGCAGAGTACACCTTCAAAACTGCCATTTATCATGATCCCTATGTCGTCAGCATAGCCAACGGCATAATATCCCGAGTTGTTTAATTCCAGGAGGAGGCTATCAACTACAAAGTCCCTCAAAAGGGGTGAGAGGATTTGAGGACAACCTCTTTCTGCAACTTTTTTTGATGTTCCCACATCTAGTGTTACTTGGATTGTTCTTATACCAAGTATATATTTTATCCATCCCCTCATAGTGAATCCCGTGAGCTGTTAGAGCATTATCAATACTCTTAAATATTGTTTTGTCAAAAGCACCTTCAATATCAATGAAGGTGGCAATCAACGAACTTTTATGCTCCAGTGTTTCCTCTATCTTAGAAGTGACTGCATGTAGGGCTGATTCCGTTGAGCGTCTTGGTTGGTAGGCATGCTGTTTCGGATGTATTGGGTACGTTCTCAGCGGGATCAAGGGAAAAGCTCAGAGGAGTTTAATCATCCGGTATTTACCTTAACTTTACAGAAAAACTGTGAAATTTGATTCGCGAAAATTTGCCCCGCTGCGGATTTTGATCCCCAATGCTCAGTATTAGACGGATGACGTCTGTAAGCACTCGACCACTGAGTTGGAGGGGCGCATCACCCTCTCCGGTGATTTTGGTCGCCAGTTCAGTCCTCATGAGCACCGTAACATCTTGAGTACTCCCATAAACAGGTCTGGGGCTGCTATAAACTCCCTCCCTTCTGCATTAGTGGACCTACTCAGAGCAGTTATAATCTCCTCCTTGATCGTGACCGCGTCCAGATCTTTGATGCACCACCCGTCATGGCCTTCTAACGGTGGCAGTTGTCCCCTCTACTCTTTAAGGGATCTTCTGCCTTAGTTAATCTGCCTAGGTATTCTTGCTTGACCTTTAACAGGAGGTCCTCATCTTAGGTCTTCATTACCTGAGAAACATGTCTATCTTCTCAGGATCTACCTCGCGGCACCTTTTTAAGTAGTTCGGCGTAGGACATACCCTCGGCCCTTGCCAGGACTGTTTCAGTACCAGGGTTTTGCCTTGTACCATAACCGAAGTGTTCTCATGTTAGCTTGACTACTCCCATAAACAGGTCTGAGGCTGCTATGAACTCCCTCCCTTCTGCATTGGTGGACCTACTCAGAGCAGTTATAATCTTCTCCTTGGTCGTGGCCGCGTCCAGATCTTTGATGCACCACCCGTCATGGCCTTCTAACGGTGGCTGTTGTCCCGTCTACTCTTTAAGAGATCTCCTGCCTTAGTTAATCTGCCAAGGTATTCTTATTTGATCTTTAACAGGAGGTCCTCATCTTAGGTCTTCATTACCTGAGAGACATGTCTATCTTCTCAGGATCTACCTCGCGGCATCTTTTTAAGTAGTTCGGCGTAGGACATACCCTCGGCCCTTGCCAGGACTGTTTCAGTACCAGGGTCTTGCCTTGTACCATAACCGAAGCGTTCTCCTGTTAGCTGGGCGGTTGGTTTGGTGGTGGGTAGCGACTTGAGAACAATCTTTGGTTTGGGTACGTATAGAGTTATGTCCGCCTAAGTATGCGTAAATAAATAATCCCGGATTTTCCTAGCCGTATCCTGATTGACATCCGGGGCTTCCACCGCGAGCTCTAGGCGGTTCTTATATAATACCATATCCCTCAGGCGCTTCACTGCTTCGAAGTAAGTCTTGAGAGTAGTCTCTGAACAGATGTAGTCGCACGTGAGGTAATTGAAATGCGTCTCCGCTCTTCTGGCTGGACTGTTATAGCACGGAATCTCCGTGGTGATCACGGTGTATCCTACTATTCCCAGCGTTAGTCGCTGGTCTGCGAGTTATATTAGCTCTGACCTCGAGCTCTCACTATTGTTCCTAGCAATGACTATGTACTACCCCTCCTCAACACAGGTTTTTTGTATTCTTAAATGTCAATTTCCACCCAGCTATCCTCTGCCAATAGTACGCACTGGTTTAGGAGCCTTCTCTATCAAAGAGGTCCCTAATCGCTAACTCGGTGTCGACCAACTTTTGGGACTCTTCCCCATCGGTCTGACAGTCCTGGTTGGCCCGATGTTGTTTCATTATAAAAAGGTTCGCCATCCATGTCCTAGAATATCTTAAGTATATTACGCCATCCTCTAATCAGAAAGGATAGCTTGTGGGATACAAAGTTTGAGACCCACTGTAATAAATAATTAATTGTTGTACTCTCACACTAATAAATCAATATTTATTAGTCTGAGGTTGTACTAGTCACAAACTATTTCCATCCAATCAACCAAAAACTTATAAGTCCGAATGCATCCAGACAATTTTAATAGGTCATCCTCAACAGTAATTAAGAAATTCCAGTTAATCCCAGTAAAATATTTTCGTAATTAACAAATTTATCTCATTTTTAATGAAAATATCGGTCGTTAACGCTATTAAGCTCTCGAGTCGCAGACGAAATTATGTTTGTTCAGCGTTTTTTTTTGTTTTTAAACTTTCAATCCGTAAATGGTGTAGTCGGGGGGTAATAACGATTCAGAAATAATAACGTTGAATATTTATGAGCCTGTAAATAAGGTGATGATCGCAGGTTCCACAAAACAAACATCAGACGGGATGAGTTTGTCCGTGGTGGGGTGGGGTAAAAAAACTAATCCATTTCACGTACGGCTCGTCAATAAGAGACGCGGCGGCGACCGCGAAAACCGCACGGCGCACGCGATCCCAATTGCCCCTCATCTCGCGGAATATTGGTTTCCGTTTTTTGTGCGTGCATCCTGTGTGCGCGGCGCGGCCATCCAGCGTGAAATTTAAACGCGCATAATTATTTAACTATTAAGGCGACACTGGTTTGCGACCTTATCTGCGCGGAGATTCTTAATTTGAGAGAAAAAATAAACACGCCGCCACGCAATTATTTAAAATAAACAAAACGGCAATTAGTGCACGGCCCGGTGAATGTGTAATTGCGCGCCGAAAAACAGAAAATCACATTTAATAATTCCCACGTGCGCGGAAGCGCGCCTAATTGCCGTCGCAATTAAAATCGTATCAAATTCAATTTAAATATTTCAACTGGATTATATTATTTGAACAGTTGTTTTGTGTTATGAGTGGGGGATTATATTGGAGATACGGGAGGAATGCGGTGGCGCCGGGCCACGCGGAGAAAACGCGTCACGGTAGTTGACGGACAATGGATTATAAATTACCAATATATCAGATCGGGATCATCGGTGATGAACTCAATAAACATTATAATGGGATCCACTCCGTGTGCCACTTTATCATTAATCGCCGCTGTTCGACATGCCTTTTAGGACCACCTTAATTATTCCACCACTGCCAGTATGTGGAAGAAAAAATGATCCGGGCGGCCGGAAAATGCGCAAATCATGCGAGCGCGCCGGCAGCGCTAATGCGTTTTATTGAATATTCTGTAATTAACGATCTCGTTAGTTGCAATTTACGATTAGTTTTATAGCCGCATGCATATAAGGCGATGCCATCGAACAATATATGTGGATGTGGTTGTGGTGCAGGATTTTACTAGAAATGGGGGGTGAGTCAAAACGAACATACAAGTTTTCTGTATAAAGATTTTCCATCCGATTGCATACGTAGCCACTCTTTCACATTAATTAAGAATAGCTAGGACTTAATATACATTGGCTTAATTGGACTTAATATACATTGGACTTAATATACATTGGCAGAATGTAGTGTCCAACCAAAACAGATTTTGCGAAGCGAACCCAAATATCGGGCGAAACCGAAACTTTTTAAAGATACATTTGATTACTCAAGCTTTTTATTACATAATATCATAATTTATTAAAATTATGATATTCTTATCAAAGAAAAATTAGGATAAAACAAATCCAATTCAAATTACCATGCAATATTTCGAGCACAAACATTCGTAAACCAAGGATATACAAAAAAAAACTTATCTTCATAGGGCTATTAGTCGTGAGGTTTTTCGCCGGTAAAGGAGAAGTTCAGAGGAATCCAATTACCTACATTTCGCAGAAAACTGTGGAAGGATGAAATAAAATCATAACTAGTTGGAGAAATCTTAAAATGTTAATTTATATTGATTATTGAGTGGTAAACACAAACTCATCTTCATAGGGCACCAGTCGTGAGGCTTTTACGCCGGTAAATGTAGAAGGAAGCTCAGAGGAATTCAATTACCTTAACTTCACAGAAAACTGTAAAAGAATAAAATAAAATCATAATTAGTTGGAGAAATCACCCCAACTTGGGTTTCCAGCCGATATTTACAAATATGGTCAACCGTTTTCCCGGAATTTTGTTCACAAACAAATTCATATCCACCCACACATAGCATCGCAAAATCGGGTTTATTTCGACAATTTTAAGATAAAACGTACTGATATTTGAATGATTATCCCTAAATTGTTCACAACATCAATACCTTCCTCATAGCAGTGCTGTATTCGGATAGTAAATAAAAATCATCAACGTATTCATACCGGTCAGAACCCTTACAAATATTCATATTGCGATAAACGCTTCGTTTAAAGTACCGCTTTAACAATGGATGAATGTATCATAGAGCTGAAAACCCTTAGCTCATATCATATTGACTACTTATAATCATACATACCTAATCATTACCTCCCATATTTCTATTGTTCTTTTCTATATATTGCATGAATGTACTGGAGGTAATAAATAAATAAATAAGTAGTCTAAGCACATTTGCTAATTAAATCTTTGCTTTTAAATAAAAAATACAATAAAACTTTATATAATAACGTTTTATTCTCAGTGCCATAAATAATAACCTTTTGAATTAATTTTTTTCTGTGCATTTTTTTTCTTCGTTGTTGGTTTCGTTGTCTGTGTGTGTGTATGTTTCTCGAACAAAAACGAGCTAACGAGCTGCGGTCGGCCTGGAAATTCAATAAGTAATAACCCGGTAGATGCGCGTCGGCCGATAAAACCCATCAATATTACTCTCGGCGGATCGTTCGTCTTGTTTTGGTAATAAGAGGAGCGAGCGAGGCGGTGGACGTGTTATTACCGCGCCATTACGCGCGCGTTGACCGCTATCTCACCAAAACAATCACATGTAAATACATTCGTTTAGCTGGCCGAGGAGGAAGTTTAAATTTCATCACAATCGATCAATCAGAGATGTTGGAAGTTTCTAATTATTTTTCATGTTGGGAGTAATTTTGGTTTGTTCTTAACAATAATTCGAGCATAATTCCTAGGCACTCAGTGTTTTTAAATACTCTTTGTGTGATTATTATTTCATTGATGTTGATTTTGATAGTCGTAATTCGTAATCCCTCACATAATTCGAGCTTATCTCATGTATTATGAGTAATAGGAAGAATATACATATCCATATCGTTAGATGCAACTCATTAGAGCTGCGATTCATTTTGGGCTGACAGTCCAAATAATTAAATAATATTTATATTAGTGGTTTATCGCGCCTCTAGAATCGAAACTGAGTGCTAGGCTATGTCTTCACTTGTGATTTCTAGTCGCACGATTGTTCATTCAAGAAAATAGAACCTATATAAGTGCATTCTACATATCTAGATTTCGATCTTATTAGGGAGATATTGTGTGAATTCATCCTCACTAGCTGAGCTACACTAATGAGGCTCAGCTAGTGAGGATGAATTCATACATTATCTCGAGTGGTTATATACAAATATGATACTAAACTAACCCTCTAGGAGGAAAGTTAAACGCCATCTGGCGGCACCACATCAATTAGCAATGCACACCCATATGGTAATAACCGTCAACATGCTCATGCCATCAGGATCACCGGGTAGTGCCCTCTATGGTATAAATAAAATAAGAAATAAGGAATTCATTTCATAGTTCACTTTGCTTAATATTGTTTTATTGTGAAAAGTAAAGTAATAAGAACTTACTATTTCTTACATAAATATAAGTAATAGGTATAAATACAATAATTCGTCATTTATTGTGTTTAAGTCTAGAATTGCTGTTATTATTTTTAGTAGTTAGTGGTTTCTTTTTTTATTTTATTTCTATTTCTATTTCTTGTATATTGTATATAACATACATGTAATGTAAAACGTATGTCTGTGGTGCATTGTCATAGGGTTGGGGTATATCTATCCCATACCTGTTATGTACAAGAAACAAATAAATATAAAAAAAATAAATAAATAAATAAATAAGAAATAAGGAATTAATTTCATAGTTCACTTTCCATAATATTGTTTTTTATTAAAAGTAAAGTAATAAGAACTTACTATTTTTACATAATAATAAGAAATAGGTATACAATAAGAAATAAGGAATCAATTTCAATATCTACCCATTATTATTATTTTATGTAATATTTTAATTTGAATATTCTTATTTTGTATGATTCAAAAAATCTTTATTTTCCCTGATTTCTTCTTGTCTTATTTTATCTCAGTATAACCTTAATTTAACTTTATCACTAAAAAAAAGACCTTTATTTGGCATAACACCTCAAAAAATGCTCATCAACAACAAAAATACTTCTTCTTCTTCTTCTTCTTCTTCTTCTTCATCTTCTTCTTCTTCTTCTTCTTCTTCTTCTTCTTCTTCTTCTTCTTCTTCTTCTTCTTCTTCTTCTCCTTGAAATAGGCTGTAGCTTTAAGGAGTTGCTTGTGATGTCGACACCCAGCTACCCCTCAATCTCTTAGGTGGTCTGTCTGGGGGCCTTTTAGATTGTGGATTTCCGTCTCTGGCAATTCTGATGTCTTCCATTCTGTTAATGTGTTGGTTCCATTCTCGTCGTCTCTGCCTCATCCACCTTACTAAGTCCTGTACGTCGCACATTTGTCTTATGTCTTGGTTGGGTATTCTGTCACGTAGTGTGTGTCCCGTGATACAAAAATACATAAAAATAAAAGTAACAATCAACAAAATACAACTTTATCACTATTCTGTATCTGCAAAAGCCGCTCATTAATATCTATTTTCTTATATTATTTCCGAATCTATTTCTTATTTGTTCAGCATGACTCTTAATCGAATAGCTATTAAATAAAACTGACAAAAAAAGAGATTTTAAGCACACAAAAATGTGTCTGTATACTAGACAGAAAATTGATTCTTAATGTCTACCTTTGACATCGGGGAAAACTATCGCAAACTGCACTTAAGGGAGCCGTTCCGCACCGGAAACGGCGGGGTCTGATTTGAAACCGCAATACGCCGCCCCATAATTGACAGCCCACCCGCATACACACCCAGCCACTCGCACAAAGGGGCCTGAGCTGGATTAATTTGTTACCGGCGCGATGACAAATTACGGACTCGCCGGTCAGTAATAGCCACTCATTTTTTTCGGCGGCACTCTTTGCGACGTACAAGGCACTTTTTTGTCGGTTGCCAAAAACACAATTATTTGTGTAACACAGATTGGAATTTTAACCTTGGATTGATAAGAGTATCTGTTATTCTCTAAAAATGAGAAATATACACCTAGCTCAGTGCTTAGAGGCGTCGTCCGTCTCATACTCAGCATTGGGGAGCCTGTGCTCGATCCCCGGCGGGGAACGAATTTTCCCGAATCACCGTTCACAGTTTTTCAGAGGGTTTATGTGAAGTTAAACTAAATACCGGGAGATTAAACTTCTCTAAGCTTCTCCCTTGACCGGCGGAAAAGCCTCACGGCTGATAGCCCTATAAGATAGAAGTTTTTTTTTTTTGAGAAATAAACCCAGCTCAGTGGTCTAGTGGTTAGAGTACTGATCATTGGGTAAAGACAGTTCAAAATCCATTGTGGGAGAAATTTCGCGAATCACCTTTTCAAGTTTTTCAGGTGTTTTCTGTGTAAATATCGGGTGAATATACTACTCTGAGTATCTCCCTTTACCAGCGATATAGCCCTTGGACTAATATCAATAAAGATAGAAGCTTTTTTACTGAACAAGAAAAGAAAAAATCGCACATAAACAGATCAAAGTAACATACCACGAATGAATATACACGAAGTGCCACATAAACAGATCAAAGTAACATACCACGAATTAATATACACTATTTTGGCCACGTGGTAGAAAATGACTGCTCTTGATTGGCAAATAGAAGTTACTATTGTCCTGAAACAAAGTATCATACATTTTATAATTAGTTAATACCTCTGAAAACGAACAACACTATTTATTAGTAAAAACGTTTACGCTTGTCTCATGAACATTTTTTCATAAAATTAATCATGAATAACAAAGTATAAGTTTATAAAAGTTGCGTCACCACAAGGATATGCAACATTTTTCATTAAAAGTGCATTACAATTTAATGTGTTAATTAAATTTAAGTAAGAGGAATTATTGGGGTGTAGGAACATTTATAATGAGAAGAGAAATGTTCCAAGTGATCAAGTTTTTTTTGTGTCATTAAAAAATTCAATTAATGCTTATTTTCACCCATCTCAGTGGGCTAGTGATTAGAAGCTCATATTGCGCATTGGGGAGCGCAGGTTTAAACCCCACGCGGGTGAATTTTCGTAGATTCTTAGCGGTTGAAGTAAATACCAGGCGATTACACTCCTCTGAGCTTCTCCCTTTACCAGCCCTTCGGCTGATAGCTATAATAGTAATTTACATTATTAGTCCAGGAAGGCAAGTTTGCCGAGTGAGCGAATAAGTTTACAGCACGAACCGAAGGTTGTCTTAGGACATAAGTACAAAACGTTTTTCTTGTACTGATGTTCCAAGACAAATCATTTATTTGGGTGTGGGAAATACTGTTTCCCGCACTAGTGTGGGAAGTAGCCAGTGTTGCCAACTTAAAATTCGATACCAATGTGTATTTATAAATAAGAGAATGCATGCAAGCACAGCGTACATCTTTTATACTTCAAATAGCATTAAAAATTAACGATATGGTACTGAATACTCGTCTTCGGCTCGTGCTGTAAACTCATCGCTCATACGGGAAACTTACTTTCCTGCACTAATAATGTAATAGTAATTTACATTATTAGTGCAGGAAGGCAAGTTTCCCGAATGAGCGAATGAGTTTACAGCACGAGCCGAAGGCGAATTCGGGAAACGGCCTATCGCACGAATAATGTATTTTATTTTTTGTACGAATAAATACTAAATTTTTATTTAAAGTTATTTAAATGACTTGTCTTAGTCAATTACTATTTTGCTTATTGTGATAATTGACTAATTTTAAGTAAAATTAAGTGAATTAATTAAGTAATATCATGCTTTAATAATGCAATTTCCTTATAAACACACACAAAATTTCACAATCATATTCTTTTACTTTACAAAGGTAAATATTTTTAGAAATGTTTTATTATACAAATAGTAAACAAATATTTTTCAATTCAAATCTTTAACTACGACAACTAGGTAGTGTAATCTACAGTACATGTATTAAAACTTCAACATCATTCTATAAGGTACCTCACACAGTCAGTAATTATGTCAATATTTTAGAATAATGACAGTATTACTGTACGATACCTTGTTTAAAATGTTCACTATTATAATATATTGGCAGTATTACTTATCGTGTAAGATATAGTAATGATGGAATGAAGAGAATACTGATGTTTATCTGGAAAATAGATTACTTGATAAATATAAAAGGAGGATTGAAGCAAATATTGACAGTACTAGGATTGACAGTATTATTGACAGTGTAAGGTGCCTTTATGTTGTTTCTTGATATTGCTTTTGCTTCTCTCAAGTTACTTAATTTTTTTTGTACCTCTCCTAGAACAGTGTGAACCAAATGAGTCGTGGATCCGCTCTTTCTCCTTTTCTGTGTTTTACATTCCCATATTTTCGATATGCCAGTTACCTATTATTGTTCATCTTTTAGATTCTTCTTCTTCTTGTGTCCTATCGGAGGTTGGCAATCATCATGGCCATTCTCATCTTTGACGCTGCAGCTCTAAATAGTCCGACCGATGTTTGTCCGTACCATTCTCTAAGGTTCTTTAACCATGAGGTTCTGCGACACCTAATGCTTCTTCTTCCTGGTATTTCTCTTTGCACGATCAGTTGGAGAATAGAGTATCTCTCTCCCCGGGTGATGTGTCCCAAGTGCTCTAGCTTTCGTGTTTTGATCGTAAGGATCAGTTCCTATTCTTTATGCATTCTTCGCATATGACTTCTTCGTTGTTTACTAACTAGGTCCGTCCAGGATATTTTGAGCATGCGGCGATAGATCAACATCTCAAACGACTCTAGTTTTTTTATGTTATTTTTCTTTAATATCTATGCGTGCATCCCATACAGTAGTGTTGGAAAAATGTAACAGCGAATTATTCGGACTCTCAAAGCTAGATTGAGATTTCTATTTGAGAAGAGATTTTTCATTTTGACGAAAATTGCTCTTCCTATTTCTATACGTTTGTTCGCTTCAATAGTTTGGTCGTTATTGTCTTCAATACGTGTTCCTAGGTATTTAGATTCTTAGAGGTGTTTGTCATGGCTTTATTTCTTATTTCTGTATTCCTTATTTGTTGTTCTCTGTGATTCCAACTCCAAAATAATTTGTACTGATTTCTCTTCTTTTTTATATTAATCTAAGTATATAATTAGCATAAACATAGATCTTCTTTTTTATATTAATTATTAGTTAAAGTATATAATTAGCATAAACATAGATGGATTTATGCTAATTATATACTTTAACTAATATAAATATACATATTTTTCGCAAAAACGTGAAACAAAAATTGTTTTTCAATATTATTTTACTGTCTAATGGAATTCAAATGTATAGATATTTGAATTCCACTTGATAGAAACATAATGTTGAAAAATTATTTTCTTTGACATTTTTGCAAAAAAAACCCTAACAATAGAAAGAAATTCCTAACTACTGTAATTACTAGTGTGCACATATTTGTCTGCTGCCTAACATTTCTGATGGTAATTTGTCAACGGTTTGATGAAAATATCTAGAGTAATATTTTGTAATTATACGCTATATGTAACCTATGTGAACAGTAAACATTGCACGTGTTAATTTTTCACGTTTGAAATAAATATCTTATTTATCCTGAAATGTAAAGTATATTGATAAATACTATTCACACTCTAAAATTTGTAAAGAGTATTTATCAATATACTTTATAAATGTAAAATTTCCTCATCGGATGATGAACATTATCATCATCCGATGAGGAAATTTTACAAATTTTAGAGTGTGAATGTTATTTATCAATATACTTTACATTTTAGGATAAATAAGACGTATTTCACATTTTTAACAGGGTAAATATCGTTTAAAATAGTAACACCATAAAAAATTTATTGATTTATTTTTTATGGTCGAACACGTTGTAGTCATACTGAATAATTAATAAAAATTCATTCTTGGATTTTTGAAAAACTCGCTAAAATACTCCAGCGCATTACATTTTAAATCATTTACAAGTTTGCGAGTAAATATCGACTGAAATTGTAACATGATAAAAACTATTTTTAATAGTCCAGCATGTCATAATGTAAAAATTGTAAATAAATCGTTCTGCAATTTTTTTATACTCGCCAAAATAAAAAACTGCATTATATTTATAAGATACTAAATTATCTTTTATCATACAGCAAATTATTTGAAATATTAAATTTGATGGTATATCGAATGGAAAAATATAACGCGTTTTATTTCTCAAGAACAAATTGCACGGGAGGAGAATATATAAATTCATTTCTTGAACAACTTTTGAGCTAAGAAATTGTCTTGTCTAAAACGACCTTTAATATCTAAGAATCCACTACCATAAACTCTGATGGTTTATTTACTTCATTAGTAATTACCGCCGACACATTTTACATGATTGTCTCGCATCTTGACTAACTTTTGAGTCAAGAAATTGTCTTGTCTAAAACGACCTTTAATATGTAAGAACCCACTACCATAAACTCTGATGGTTTATTTACTTCATTGGTAATTACCGCCGACACATTTTACATGATTGTCTCGCATCTTGACTAACTTTTGAGTCAAGAAATTGTGTTGTCTAAAACGACCTTTAGTCCATACTATAAGCAAACAATACTCTTACAAATTTAAATGATTCAATAACGAAAATTTGGCGCCAAAAGTATATGTCACCTTTTGCACCATTTCGGGCCGGCGCAGTGGTACTTCTATAGGTCAATAGGATTTTTGAAAATCTAGCTAAAATACACCATCGCACTAAATTGCTAATACATTCAAAGTTTGTAAAACAAATTAGAAATTTGAGTTACGGTAAATGCCGGGTGTTTAAACTCTTCTGACTGTCTTCCTTTCTACCGGCTATGGAGATGGTAGTTAAATAATTGGAGTATTTTGAAAAATAAACATCACCAAAGGGTGTAAAAATCCACCTGCAATTCTTCCATAATTATTTGCTCCCCAATGGTGCGCCGGTTTCCGCTGGCCGGCTCTCGGTAATTAAAACCGCCGCGGGGTTCATTAGGGCTGCGCGACGCAGGGGAGGCGGCGGGGAGGCGCGGCAGGCAGAGCAATTAGCGTTGTTGGCCATGTTCACGAACAGCTGTCTCTCCATAAAAATCCATAATCCCGCGTCCCTCCAATTAGAACGTACCAGCAATTAGCTCCCATATTAACCGTCGCCGTCGTCGTCGCGTTTCCATTAAGCCGCCCCGCCGGGACCGCCCCGCCGTCCGGCCCCCATTGGCTGGTCCTTCTGGGTGAGGAGGCGCTCATTGGCCGCGCAATTACTCACCGCCGAGCCCGCAGCCGCCGCGAACGAAGAGAGAAACAGTTCGCCACGAACAGCAGGCTCGCGTTGACGTATATACGTGAGAAACCAATTTGTTTTTTATTTTGGTTCTGTTTCCGGTCCAACTGTTGTTGTTTTTATTTATTTTTTTATTGGTTTGAGAGGTTGTTGTTTTCGGCTAACGCGGCGGTTGTTTGTTTGATTGTGGTTGGTGTTGTTGGGAGGCTTTTCGCCGCGACGGAACTAGAAACACCACGGAGCTGGGTGAGTCAAATTTAAAAAAAAATGATAACTAGGATATTAATAATAAATAATTACTCTTATAATAAAAGTATTATACTATATTGTCCAAATCAAGTTACAGGACATCAATTTGAAGATACATAATAATAATTTATTGCTGTTTATATACATGAGGTCAAAAGAAACATATGTGGTGAAATATATACGAGAAACATGGTACTTGGTATAAAGGTAGTTTTAGACAAGACAATTTCTTGACTTAAAAGTTAAGGTCGTTTTAGACAAGACAATTTCTTGACTCAAAAGTTAAGCTCGTTTTAGACAAGACCGTTGCTTGACTTAAAAGTTAAGGTCGTTTTAGACAAGACAATTTCTTGATTCAAAAGGTAGTCAAGATGAGAGACAATTTAAATTGTCTCGTATCATACAGCAAATTATTTGAAATATTGAATTGGATGGTAGATCGAATGGAATAATATAACGCATTCTATTTGTCAAGAACAAATTGTATGGAAGGAGGATATATGAATTCATTTTTTGAACAACTTTTGAGCTAAAAAATTGTCTTGTCTAAAACGACCTTAATACAATTGTTACAGTTTCAGATATAGAAATTCATCTAGGCTGGCGAGTGCTCCACTAGCAAATCCTTGTTTTTTTTTGTTTAAAAGTTTTCATATGAATACATCTTTAGTATAACCTGGTAAAGTGTTATAGAATTTTACCGCAAAAAAGTTTACTGCATTTTGCGACTTTTTTAATCTCTCATAAAGTATAGTTACATAGATAAATAAAACTACGTCCCTTATACAGCAGTGTTGTATTCTAAAAATATAAACAATGTAAATGCAGAAAATATATAGAATATTATTTGTTAGTTATGTTGAGAAACTACTTTAACCTTCCGGCACTCGCGCCCGGTCTCATAGACCCGGAGCATATATATGCTCCGGGTCTATGAGACTGGGCGCGAGTGCCGGAAGGTTAAAGTGCAGTTTTGAAATGCGAATTTCAAGCAATTTCAACCAAATTTGAGAGTGCATACAACTAAAACAAATAGCGACATTCGGTTTTCGAATTATTATTTCAAATATTAACTATGCTCATATTTAAAACCGAAATGTTTTGAAGCCGACCGACATGTCATACATGTATTTGTTGTGCTGTCATTGCAAAAGTCACGATTACAAGCGACTTGAACTCTGCACTACACTCTTTTCGCAATTTTCTATAAATCAAGACTTGAGTCATTAATTAAATTGATTGAATCCATAGAAAATTGCGGAAAACAGTAAATATAATATGTATGTCTAATATAACTTGAAATTAAAACAAATTGCCATAAATTCTAAAATTAACCCTTCTGGACAGTTGGCTGGAGGGTAGATAGCTACAGACACTTAGGCCTCAAAATGGGCCCATTGTGAAACCTCCCTTTAAGGCTGCTCACTCGTCCCACCAGTCAATTTTGCGTGCGAGCTGCAAAAGTCTGGCGGGTGAGGAGTTCCCAATGCTGACCATACTAGGCCAGCACTCCCCTTGTATTAGATGCCTAGTATTTACTAGAGCTGGACAGAGGCATATTACATGCTGTGCTGTTTCTAGTTCTTCATTGCACTCTCTACATAACGGACTGTCCACAAGACCCATCGTGTGTAGGTGTTTGCTTAGCCGGCAATGGCCAGTTAGGATGTTTGTCAATAATTTCACCTTACTCCTACAATTAGTTTTGTTAATGCTTTTTGGGAGATTTCTTGCTTTCTCAAAATACTTTTAATGTTTCCGCGACATCCAATGTGAATTGAACTTTTGCTTTTACTTTTACTGTTTATAATGAAATAATATATTAAATACGAATATATGAAATATAGGAATGTTGAGAATACAACAACATTTGTCATAAGGCAGGATTACACTAGCGGTCGCAGAACGTGGGGCGTACCAACGTTGAAACAGTCGTTTATGTGGTTCCCATAGGTAACAGATTAGTCTGAACTTACAGAATAAACCTCCTGGGGTACGATTTTCGACCAATCGCTATCACCATGCACTATAATGAATTCATATTTCATAGCGCTGAACTAATAGAATGAACACAAAAAATAATGTCAAAACATAACTACTATATAAATTTTACGTTCCAAATACATCGAAAGTAAATATGTATATAAAAATTGCATTAAATTATTTTTAAGACATAACCAAAGCGCAAACATGATTAAAATTTTACATTAAATTGACCTGCACTATTATTGTTATAGCACCACCTTTCAACATTAAGCAAAATTTGAATGTGCTACGATTTAGGAGACTAGTACGATTTTGGCAACTTACCCCTATGAATTTTCAATAATTGATGATAATTTCATGACGATACAGCAACAAACGCCTAACCATAATCTTCAACATTAGTAAAACATTTATAAGAGTGAACTTTCCTCCTAGGGGTTTAGTTGTATAATTTTCAACATTAGTTATTATGTCATTATTTTCTGCATAGAAATAACTAAAGGTCATTTTAGACAAGACAATTTCTTGACTCAAAAGTTAGTCAAGATGCGAGACAATCTAAATTATCTTGTATCATACAGCAAATTATTTGAAATATTGAATTGGATGGTAGATCGAATGGAAAAACATAGCGCGTTCTATTTGTCAAGAACAAATTGTATGGGAGGAGGATATATGAATTCATTTCTTGAACAACTTTTGAGCTAAGAAATTGTCTTGTCTAAAACGACCTTAAATTCGCAGCTATATGAACTACGCTATAATTGTGATGACGAGCAAAGCGGGTGAAAAAAAACTAACACTATAAAACTATCATCTCGCTCTGTCAATATCCCAGACACTAAACACTCGTCATTTCAGTCGTAATTAAATGTATTTTTCATTTCTAAACGCGTTAATTGCCTGGGCATTTAGGTGGTAAGCGTCCGTCGGCCGGCGAGCGGCTCCGCGCTCCACCTCCGCCTCCTTTTTGTGTCTATAAATTTAATTAAAATTTAATTATCTCCGCGCCGCATAAATCAAGATCAAATATTAAATAGAAAACGGGGCTAAATTATAAAAAGGAAAAAAGTATGGTAATTTATATGGAATTTTATGTGCGCACACTTTATGGGCCTATAACCTATGCATATTTATGAGGTGTGTGGCATGTGTGTGTTGTGTGTATTTTCTATGAATAAATATTTGTTGTGTGGAACGAGGTCCCGGCACCAAAATGGGATATAATTTAATTTTAAAAAAATCTACCGGCCCAAGTGAACAAATATGATTAATTAAAGAAAAAACGATATAACAGTTTATGAAAGTAAGTTGATTACGACTTGAGGTTTTTCGATTTGATAAATTAATTTGAAATATAAGCTATAACCAGGTTGTAAATCGGTTTAATTATAAGTGTAATTATATAATTTATTAATGTTATCGGTATTAATTAATAAAACATTATTTAAAAATACAAAATATACGATAAAATAACTCATAATTAAGAGTTGTGAGCAAACATATACATAAATAAATGTAGTACTTTATACAGAAATCACTGGTAAACAAAATTCCACTCTTGTTTCGGGTTTCTAAAACAGGGTTTTCTAGAAAAGCGGTGCCGTAAAATAATGTACCCTATTTTACGGCACCGCTTTTCTAGAAAACCCTGTTTTAGAAACCCGAAACAAGAGTGTAATTTTGTTTACCAGTGATTTCTGTATAAAGTACTACATTTATTTATGTATATGTGACATATTTATTTATATGTGACATAACTTATATATCGCAATATTCGATTTAAGTATATGTAATTCAATAACTCATACTTAAAACGATTATTGTGATTGAATAATTGAATAACTCACCAATTTCATCGTTATTTATTGCCTTTTTGCACCACGTTAAGGTATTACTCTTTATGGAAAACTATATCCGTTTAGGTGTATATAAACCTATTTTTGGTGACATAAAAATGAGATCAAAGGCGGCCGCTTTTAATAGCCCGTTTTGTAAGGACTCAAAAACTGTACCTGATCCAAATTTGGAAAAACGATTCAGAATCAGTTGAGAAAATACGGCATTTTGAATTCTTTCCACTCTTTTCTGTTCTTCACCAGTTTTCTTGCTTGTATAACTGTCTTTCCTTTCTTGATTATTATTTTCTCTATTCTGTTGTCCCACTCTTTTCTTGGTCTACCTCTTCTTCTTTTATTTCCAGTTTTTGCTTCCCATACCTGTTTTGTTTGATTCTTTTTGTCCATCCTAATTAAATGTCCCCACCAGTTTAGTTGTTTCTTTTCTATATACTTTTCTATTGCTTTAATTTCCAATTCTTCTCTGATATTATCATTTCTTATTCTCTCTTCTCGTAACTTGTTTTACTCCTCAGAGATATTTCATTTCCATTGCCTGTATTCTACTTTTGTCCCTCTTCGTTAGTTTCCACGTTTCGCTCCCATATGTCAGTAGAGGTCTATATATGCTTTTGTATGTATTTATTTTTGTCCTTCTGCTGAAGTATTTTTTGTTAATCAGTATATTGCACAATGCGTGGTATGTTTTAACTGTGTGGTTCACCTTCCATTTTTCCATCCTCACTTTTCACTTTTGTTTTGTTAGAATTATTATTCATATTATACTTTTATAGATGTCTGTTCCATACACTCAGGTTGTACTGCAGATTAGCTTCATTTTCTGCTATCACTACGACATCATCAGCGAATGCTCCTTCCGATATTTTTACCACTTGCATGTTTTTGTACCCTATATTTGCTTTTTTGATCTTGTCCTGGTGCTTTTACTATTTTTAATTCCCTTATTATTTCTAGTGGTTCTTTTTCCTTGAGACTCTCTGTATCTGCTTCTGTGTTGTTCTTGTCTCTAATTCTTGTCTTTTGTTCTTTGTCGTTATTTGAGGTTAGTAGTTCTTTAAAATATTCTTTCCATGTTTCTAATATTTCTTCGTTTTCCTTCAGCATTCTTCCTTGTTTGTCTTGTATGTATCTCATTTCTTGTCCTTTTTCTTTCCTGCAATCTTTTAGGATTTTATAAAGTAGCTTTTGGTTTTCACTTGCGTGTTTTTCCATTGTCTCTCCGAACTTTTCCCATTCCCTGGTTTTTGCTATTCTAACCTCTTTAACCCTTTTTTACTATTATTCTCTTGTCTCTCTATTATTTGTAGTTTTCGCTATTTTTGTCGTTTAGGTATCTTTGCCAGGCTTTTTTCTTTTCTTTTGTTTTCTCTCGTATGTCCTCCGACCACCAGGCTGTCTGTTGTTTCTTGTTTGTGCTTTTCTTTGTACCACATGTCTCTTTTGCTGTTTCAAGCATATTTTTCTTTAGGTTATTCCACATTTCCTCAACTTCTTCTCTATCGTTGGTCACTTCTATCTTCATCTCCATTTTCTCCATATATTGTATTGCTGTTTATTTCTCTAAGTTTGTATGATCTTATCTTGTTGTAGTTTATTGCTCTATTTGGTCGCTGGATCCTTCTGTCACTGTCTTGGTAGTCTTCCTTAATTGTCATCACAACTAGATAGTGGTCACTTCCAATTTCGTAGCTTCTCCTTACCCTTGTATCTATTATTTTGCTCCTTTTTCTTTTTCTATTAAAACGTAATCTATTATAGATTTTTCGTTCCTGCTTACCACTTCCCGTGTGTATTTGTGTGTGTCCTTGTGTTTGAATAGTTTGTTCGTTATTACTAGGTTGTTCATTCTACAGTAATCCAGCATTTTCTTCCTTCCCATTTTGGTTTAGTACGTCTTTGCCATATTTTCCTCTCGTCAAATAGTCATCTTTTACTTCCTTACCAATTCTGCTATTGAAGCCACCCGCAACGAAAACTTCTCCTTTGGCTGTTTCGGTTGTTTCGCTGAGTTGCTCCCAAAATGCTTCTTTGTTGCTCACTACATCATCTTCATTTGGCCCATATACCATAATTATTGTTCTGGATTGATTAGTTTCTTTTAGTGTTACGGTTAGTATCCTTGGTGAAATTTCTTGCCATGTTTCTATTTGGTGTTCGATGTCTCTGTGTATAATGCTGCCCTTTTATCCTTGTCTACTCCACTATATATTATTTTATGTTTGTTATTGGTTGTGTATATGCCTTTCCCTTTTCTTTTTGTCTCCGTTATTACCAATATGTCTACTTTTATTCTTTCGAACTCTTTTCCCAGTTCTTCCTCTTTTCCGTATATACTCCTTATGTTCCAGGTTGCTATTCTCAATATTTTGTTTTTCTCTTTTTCGATTTTTTTTTATATTCCAGGTTGCTATTCTCAATATTTTGATTTTCTCTTTTTCGATTTTTTTTACCTATTGTGTCTCTTTCGTCTTTTCTAGTTTCTGTCTGTGTATTTTGTTTACATTTTTTGTATTACATTTTATTACATTTATTTTATTTACATGGCTTAGTTCTGTCTTCCCTATTTCCTTAGTTTTTTCTACTCGGTACAAATTTTTCATTTATGCACATCTTTTTGTATCCTATTTTCACTCTTTTTCCGTCCTGCCTTTCCTTTCTTGCTATCTTCCTTATCTCGTATTGTATTTCTCTCTCTTTGTAGGTCAGGTCATCTTCTATGTATATTTGTTGTCCTCTCAGCTTGTATTTGGTTGTCATTATTTTCATTTTATCTTCAAAAGATTCCATTTCCACTATGTTTATACTATTTTCATCATTTTGTTTTATCGTTCTTACCATTTTTACTTTCGTATCTACTCCCAGCTTTTGCTGTATGGATTTTCTAGCTTCCTCTTGCCTGTTTCCATTGTTATCCCAAGTTGTTGCTTTAATTGTGATGTTATTCTTTTTCTTCCTTTTCTCTAGCTGTTCCATCTTTATTTCCAGCCTTTTCATCTTCTCATTCATACTCCTTCTTTCTTCTTCCCATTTTTCTGTTTGATTCTTCATTTCCTCTCTTAATAGATTGTTTTCATTTGTGCTTATTTCTACTCTTTCTATTAGTATTGCTATCATTTTTATGTTCAGTTATATATTTTTTAAATACAAAAATTCCGAAATATCGTGAATTACCTACTCAGTTAATAGAGACTTCAATCGAACAGTTCGAAAGAGACTAGTTTTATATAAAAAAAAGTTAAAAGTATAAGGAGTCAAACCAGACGAAGCAATAATAATGTTAAAAAAATGTTGATTCATTTATACAACTAAATGAACAGTCAAATTGTAACTTCAGTTATAAATAAACCAAAATTTGAGTTATTTGAGTTATCGAGACATGCGTAATAAAATAAACAGTTTGTACATCAACTGGTTGCAAATGTCACTTCAGATAAATTACACAAATTTGTCTCTGAAGATGGCATTGTTGTGACGGACCCCGTCGGAGCCTCTTACGCAGAGAGCACTTAAGTCGTAATCTGAAACAACTAATGGAGCCTTTCTTTATCTGCCCCGCTTTATAAATACCATTCCAATATTCTAAGCGCCCATAACGGGGCGCGCGCGCATTATGCGAGGACGACGCGCGTTAATTGTTAATGGATCCGAAACCGCAACCGCGGTGGAAATATTAATCTCGCTAGCGACCCCCTTATCCCGTCCATTAGCGATTCGTGGAAAATTGCAACCGGGTGAATTTCCAAGAAGAGCGGATTATTGATGACGGGTATCCGGGTTTAGGTAATTTTGAGTTTGGAGACATAATTAATCAGTCAGCTCAATAAAATTTAAGAGAATATTACATTTATTTATTACTTGTTTTTATAGGAGGCTATGAGAGTAATACTGTGTGGTCATTTTAATGTATAATATCTAATGTACTATTGTATATGAATAGTACATTATACACTGAAATATTGTCAACAAAAAGGTGGTGATTACATTATATTTGAAACTTGATTGAAGTATTCTTCTAGTGAATATGATTCATATTCTATAAGTATATTGAAGATTGATTTTTGAATGGCTTAAAATTAGGAACTCCCTCCGTTCCTAATTTTAAGCCATTCAAAAATCAATCTTCAATATACTTATAGAATATGTATCTTATTATTTACATTTCTTGCTTCTGTTAAATTGTTGATATTTTAAAGTAATATACTTATTATTTTTCAATATACTTATAGAATGTTAATCATATTCACTAGAATACTTTAATTAAATTTAAAATATAATGTAACATAATTTCCTTGCATTATTAAATTAACAAACATCGGATATTTATTCCTCGAGGTCATGAATCATCAATCGGTCGTCGCCGGCGGCGACCATTAAAAGCAAATAAAATATTAGTGCATTCCCGTAACCTGGAAACCTTGATAAACGCCGCAATTACATGCTAATTTCCTTATATAACCTGAAATCCCGTGCTGCAGATTCCGCGCGCGAGATATTCCGCTATTTGCACACAGAAACACGCGTGAATTGCAAGCAGACAATTATTCAAACGCGTTCGGATTAATCAACAAAAATTTAGCGCGCTAATTAGAAGGTGATATAGTGCACAAGATTGCTCTGCGATTATCGGCGGGGTGATTATTAAACTAAATTATTGGTAATCACCGTGGGATTAGTAATCGTGTGAGATTTTAAATTAATTAATAACTGCACTTTTCTATTAATTTATCTATAAAGTGTTAATTTAGTGCCCTAACTGACATAATTACAACTTTATATTGGTAGACATAGTATTAAAAATTATCATAGACAGGTTGATATATGTGGGGTTTCCCGCAAAGATTTCCACCAATAACTAATGAAGACTAATTTAACTTAGTTCTATACATATCGATAAAATTCACTAATTTTATAAAGTAGTAAATAATATTAGTAAATTTTGCAAAAGTTTAAAATTCTTTCATTTTATATAGTAGTAAATACTATTAGTAAATTTTGCAAAAATTTAAAATTCACTCATTTCATATAGTAGTAAATAATATTAGTAAATTTTGCAAAAGTTTAAAATTCACTCATTTTATATAGTAGTAAATAATGTTAGTAAATTTTGCAAAAGTTTAAAATTCACTAATTTTATATAGTAGTAAATAATGTTAGTAAATTTTGTATAAGTTTAAAATTCACTAATTTTATATAGTAGTAAATAATGTTAGTAAATTTTGCAAAAGTTTAAAATTCACGAATTTTATATAGTAGTAAATACTATTAGAAAATTTTGCAAAAATTGAAAATTCACTCATTTTATATAGAAGTAAATAATATTAGTAAATTTTGTAAAAGTTTAAATTCACTAATTTTATATAGTAGTAAATAATGTTAGTAAATTTTGCAAAAGTTTTAAATTCACTAATTTTATATAGTACTAAATAATATTAGTAAATTTTGCAAAAATTTAAAATTCGCTGATTTCATATAGTAGTAAATAATATTAGTAAATTTTGTAAAAGTTTAAAATTCACAAATTTATATAGTACTAAATAATATTAGTAAATTTTGCAAAAGTTTAAAATTCACAAATTTTATATAGTAGTAAATATTAGTAAATTTTGTAAAAGTTTTAAATTCACTCATTTTATATAGTAGTAAATAATATTAGTAAATTTTGCAAAAATTTAAAATTCGCTAATTTTATATAGTAGTAAATAATATTAGTAAATTTTTCAAAAAATTAAAATTCGCTAATTTTATATAGTAGTAAATAATATTAGTAAATTTTGCAAAAATTTAAAATTCGCTAATTTTATATAGTAACAAATAATATTAGTAAATTTTGCAAAAAATTAAAATTCGCTAATTTTATATAGTAGTAAATAATATTAGTAAATTTTGTAGAAGTTTAAAATTCACTAATTTTATATAGTAGTAAATAATATTAGTAAATTTTGCAAAAGTTTAAAATTCACGAATTTTATATAGTAGTAAATACTATTAGAAAATTTTGCAAAAATTTAAAATTCACTAATTTTATATAGTAGTAAATAATATATGTAAATTTTGCAAAAATTTTAAATTCGCCAATTTTATATAGTAGTTAATAATATTAGTAAATTTTGCAAAAAAATTAAAATTCGCTAATTTTATATAGTAGTAAATAATATTAGTAAATTTTGTAAAAGTTTTAAATTCACTAATTTTATATAGGAGTAAATAATATTAGTAAATTTTGCAAAAATTTAAAATTCGCTAATTTTATATAGTAGTAAATAATATTCGTAAATTTTGCAAAAGTTTAAAATTCACTAATTTTATATAGTAGTAAATAATGTTAGTAAATTTTGCAAAATTTTTTACATCCGTAAATAAAATAAGAAAGTGAAGCCTAAAAACATCATTTAGGCTTCACTTTCTTATTTTATTTACAAATGTGCCTTTGCGCAACATGTTGAACTTTGAACCTGTCAGATCAAATTGTACCTATTCAAACTGAGTATTTCCTACCATCCCAAAAAAAATTCTTGTTTTCTTTAGTATTTGATTTTACTTACGACAGTTCATTATGGAAATTCAGGTGCCAAATATTCAGTATACAAGTGGAGATTGATTTTTAATCATATTGAGACTTAAAATATAAATATTAAAAAAAAAATCTATCTTTATAGGGCTATCAGCCGTGAGGCTTTTCCGCCGGTCAAGGGAGAAGCGAATTTTCGCGAATCACCTTTCACAGTATTTCAGAGGTTTTCTGTAAAGTTAAGGTAACTACCGGGTGATTAAACTCCTCTGTTTAATCATCCGGTAGTTACCTTAACTTCACAGAAAACATCTGAAATACTGTGAAAGGTGATTCGCGAAAATTCGCTCCCCTCTGGGGATCGAACTCAGGCTCCCCAATACTCAGTACGAGACGGACGACGCCTATAAATATAACATTTTTTAAACTTGCCAATTTGCTGTTATTTAAACCTCCTCCCGCTACCCTGTCCTCCGTTAGTCAAGTTCAATGGCCCATCAAAATTTTCATGGGCCCGGTCCGGATTTCGTTTAAAACCGCCTTTGATATCTCAATCAACAACGGTCCTCTCTCTGCACGCCCGTAAAACGTTTTAAACGGGCTCCGGTGAGTCCTCGTAAAAAAAAACTTAATTTGCGTGTCGCCTCTCCTTTAGCGGAGATCAATTGCGTTCGTTTCCTGGAACGGCCGGGATGCCGGCGCGTCGAAAAATCAGGACCATGAATGCGGCTTAATAAAATTAATGCGGAATTAATTGTGCACAGGCGCGCGCGCGTTTAGCTTTTTTTTTTTTTTGCTGCCCCGGTGCGGTGTGGAACAATGGGAAATAAACGGTGCGAGCGGGGGGAATGTATGAAATTTGTGTGGGAATAAACGGTGAGGAGAAAAGAATGACGAACGTAGATGTTGAAATGTCGTGTAGTGAAATTTACATGAGTATACTAATAAATTGTGTATAAGAGAGACGTATGAATTTTTGTGTTGGCTATGCCTAATAAACGTCTTTTTTTTTTTTACTAATAAATTAGAAATTCATGTAAAATGAATTGATGAACCCAGCTCAGTGGCCGAGTGGTTAGAGGCCTCGTCCGTCTAGTACTGAGCATTGGGGAGCTTGAGTTCGACGAATTTTCGCGAATCACCTTTCACAGGTTTTCTGTGAAGTTAAGGTAAATACCGGGTGATTAAACTCCTCTGAGCTTCTCCATTGACCGGCGGAAAAGCCTCACGGCTGATAGCCCTATAAAGAGAGAATTTTTTTTATTATATGCATAATGCTATATATGTGAATATATTCTGCGCTTTTTTCACGAATACAGTTTGTTTATGTTTGCTGCTTTGGTGTCCATAAACTGTAATTTCCTTGGGAAACTAAAACTAGTTTCTATATGTTCATGTATGTACACTTAGTTATTTTATTTCGTAGGTTGTAATTTTTTGTATTTTATATATATAAAGATAGAAGTTTTTTTTTTTTGAATTGATGAATTCAACCAAAATTGAGTTGGCTCTAATTTTTTATTACTACAATTGCACTCATGCCGATTGATTATGTGCAATTGATATGTGTTTATAAAATTATAATTATTTTAAAGAAATTCATATAAAATTTAAAAACGATTATTGTATATTCACATTAGCCGAAAAATACGAATGATTGACAGATTTTTGTGGTCTGTAATACTTATTGTATTATTAAAGAAGGCTACTATTACATAATTATACATATTTTTAAGATATCCACACGATAATGATAAAAAATATCCGAAACACTCAACTTGGCACATAATTTTTCCACATGATCTATACCTTATACATACAATCCTTGTTCGCGATTATCTGTGTTGGTATATATCCGTAATACTGGAAATTGTAAATTCCTAATCCATTAGTAATGCCCGAAATATTATTACTTGTTGTTTATCATTACCTGATTTCCTTCGGATTCTCAGCCAAATTTAGGTTGCTGAACAGAATATTTAAATTGGAGCCTTTTATGTGGAACCATCGTTAATATAAACTGATTTATATCTTATAACTTTATTATCTTATGATGTGTATTATATTATTATCATTATATGAGCCGGTGAGAATTTATTCATAAATAAAAATATAACTGCGTAAGTTGATTTACATAAATATCAAACACAAAATCTTCTCCTATTTAAAACAATTCAAATGTGACTTCCACCACTCTCATTCTCACCGGCTCATATATCAATTCGCATTTAAGTACTTAGGCACTACTAAAAACCAAATCTATTAATTTTAAATGTAAATAAATTAATATCAAAATTATACAACGGAAGGGCCAACAAAATTGTGCTCTATATTTGTGATAGAGGAATTTTTTGTTATTATTTTTTAATCAAGAAAAAAATACAAATAATTTCCTAACTAAAAAACAGTTCCACATAGCTCATATTAGTGCTAAATAATTGCCAAGCAGTTAGTAAATATCTTCATCTGCGCCAAAATGGCTATATAATTGCTTATTTTCTTACCACATCCACCGTCCGCACATTTTTCTCCGCGAACCAGTATCGATCAAGCGTAATTCGCCGTTTAGTGTCGCATCGGGGGGACGATTAAAATTCTCGACCGCCGCAATTTATTTATTGCGCACCGTTTCAATTTCATCGGTGGGTCGGGGACACCGGTGGGGCAAAAAGAACCCGCCGCTGGGACCGTAAATTTTTATTAGAGCACTCCCGAGAAAAATCAGAGCTCGCGACGCCGCCCGTGCGTTCTCAACTCGCTGGCATTGCGACCGGTTTCTTTTTTCGCTACCGCCGTATTCATTTCCCGGTAATGCGGACGACGATATTCGCCATAAGAACCAAACTGAGAATAGAGCAAGAAATTTGAACTAATTCAATTGCAGAGGTTAGTAGGATTGGAAAGATGCGGTTATTTGTACTGGATTTAGGGTGTGATTAGAGTGCAGACGAAACCATCTGAATGCAATCCTAGGAACAGTAAAAATTGCGCTCAATAATCAGATAATGTAAAAAATAATAATTCCCATTATTTGTGGGTACCCACCCAACTCAGTGGCCGAGTAGTTTGAGGCGACGTCCGTCTCGTACTGAGCATTGGGGAGCCTTAGTTCAAACCCCATCGGGGCGAATCACCTTTTACAGTTTTTCAGAGGTTTTCTGTGAAGTTAAGGTAAATACCAGGTGATTAAACTCCTCTGAGCTTCTCCCTTGACCGGCGGAAAAGCTTCACGGCTGATAGCCCTATAAAGATAGACGTTTTTTTTGTGGGTACCCATTCATATAACTGTAGCAAACATATGAAATACAAGTGCATTTAAACATTACAATACTTTTTACCTTAAGGACACAAGATCTTTGACTATGAATTGTATGGATGTCTTCTTGACTAAATTTATGCATTAAGAAAATTTCATTATAAATAGACATGGTCATGGTATTTATTTCTTCATACAAATATACTTCCTCAGATGTACTACTACATGTTTAAAGAGCTAAAATTTAAATTTAATAAATCCCCAAAATTCTGAAATATTGATGAATACCAATATTCAAATCCTTTAATACAGTATTCCATTCAGAATCTTACCGTAATTATCAATGCTCTTCTGATGGTTGCGCCTGATCTCATTGTTTAAATCAAAACCAGATTAATACCCAAAAATCACGAATAATTTGCAATAAATGATTTTAAATTATCTGTTGATATATCACTGTCATCAATAGAAAATACATGTACCTAGTTTTGATAAACTATATTTTTCAGTTGTATCGTTGATTGAAGTATTTATACTTCAATCAACGGTTGTATCGAAGCCTCTTATCTCATTTCGGGACGTAACAAAGAGCAACTCTAATTTAAACCTCTCTAACAGTGACGGATTTAGCAGTCAACATATTTTTCCCTACGAAACATTAAGTAACAGGGCAAATTTTACTTCAGAAACCGTGTGAAAGACCAAGACGCATGTTACTCAAAGATACCTGCACTATAATAATAACACTGGTAATTAATACTAATATCATAATAATTAAAACCACAATTATTATCATTTTTTCCGTGTAGCCGATCAATCAACTGTCGCTACTCGCTTTGCTGCCGTTTTCTTTTTACGATCAGGCAATTAGAGCACCGGCCGTTTTCAATTAATAAACGGCTGATATTTATGCCGGCAATTAACAGCCGGAAATTAAGTTAAGGCCTCCAGTATACTAATAAATGTAAACACGTCCGCATTTTTTTTTGTATTCCCACTTTTGCTGCTTTTATAACAAATGTCCCCCCTACCCTGCGACGACGGCAGAGCTCAATTTCTCCGCGGAAAGCAATTTTGTAAGTGATCTGCGTAGAAAATTAATTAAGTATTACTTATCAAACAGTTTTCTTATTCGAATACAATAGGGTGCATGGTGTAGAAGATTTAATCAGATACGTTATTATTTAATAATAATACGTTTGAGGAGATGGGTTGTACCTGGCTGGTGTTATCCAAACTAATCCAAGGGTGTAGTGATAGAACAAAAAATCTTTTTTTGCAACATCCGATTCTAATATAATCATTAATCAACTATTTTTGTTTACATTATATTTGACATAATAGAGTTTTTTATAACGTCGGTAATCCAGATTAAATAGTCATCAGCATTTACATTTCCTTCAGCTCGAGCCGTTTTCGATCAATGGCCGCTTTATACGCGGCTTATCTATAATTAACCGTTCCATTAATTCACGTTTAACTATTATTTCAACGTTTTCTATCGTAATTAAATTATAAATTATACCTGTATTGAGTTGTGAGCGCAATTACGGGGCAGGAAATTCGAATTTCCTTCGGCCGTCTTAATGCGCGCGCGTTGCATCCGGCGCGCCGATCGATCCGCGACAACCATCGACAATAAAATTACGTTAGAAACATATAACAAATAACAAATATGTTAGAACAAATCTAATTGTTGAGTCATGGTTTATTAAATCGTGAATAGGAAATAAACAAACAATTTTAAAATTACCTCAGACGTAAGGTGGGTTTAAGGTGACGTAAAATAAGAAATAAGGGATGGATTTATAAGGGATATTTCCAATTATCTTGTTATTGGGACAAAAGTAATAACAATTAAATGGTAAATGGTCAAAATAATTCATATTTCTAATCATTTATCCATTGTATGTCAGCATAAAACCCATTACGTCGCAATTTTAAACAGAACTTTTTTTTATTAATATTTAGTAATTAATAATTTAATATTTATTAATAAAAAAAAAGTTCTGTTTAAAATTGCGACGTAAAGTGGGTTTATGCTGAAATAGAAAAATTATTAGAAATATGAACTATTTTGACCATTTACCATTTAATTATTATTACTTTTGTCACAGTAACAAGATAATTGAATATATCATACTTTTTTATTTAAATTTTACAATTCCAATTACAGTCAACAAATTAAAAGGAGTCTCCTTTGCAGTGCTTTAACCCTTTCAGTCCTGGATTTTTAAATTTAAAACATATGTTTTTGTTAATTATTATTATACTTATACCTTTACACCACACTGTGGTAGAAGAGGCCAACGGATATATATATATACATATATAATGACTGTTATTATTGCCAAATGTGAGGCTATAAATATGTAAATGCATCTTTCACCGGAGGGTGAAATTTTTAGAGAATTTGCATATACATATATATATATATATATATATATATATATATATATATATATATTATACTTATTTACACACATCAAAATTCAAAAGTTTCTAAAACAGCGCATGGATTTTCTTCAAAACACCTTGTTGGGATGAATTTCAGTGATTAAAAGCAAACATATGGATAGGCTCAGTAAGTAGAGGCCTGTAAATGTTTTGGGGTCAATCGTTGGATGAATCTGGTGTGAAGGATGTTGTTTGTTGTTGTACTATATTGGTTGATTCTTCTTAATTTGTATGTTATTACTTATTTATGTTTTGTTGCGTCGCTATTATGTGTTTTCTAAGGTTAATTTTAAATGTCTTAACATCTTTAATGTTCTTTAAATATATTGGTAGCTTGTTGTACACGCTTATTCCCATATTGATGTTATTTTGTAAAGCAGAGGTCCACCTCTTATTGCATCTATTTCACTTCTTTAACCTGGTTTCAGAGGAGTGTATATCTTTTCGCTTAATAAAGTTGATGCTGATTTTAATTTATTTTGTAGTGTACATGATATAAAGTAAATTCATTTTGTGCGTTCTTTTATGGTTCCGCAACGAGTAGCTCCGGTGCGAACCGTCCGGGATGCTAGAAATGACACGAACGAAAGCAGCTTGATAGACATGAAAAATATTGTGAATTGATATATAACCGAATATTGTAAACTGAAACACGTGATTTAATGATATATCCTCTTTCAGTTCTTTGTAAACTTTTATAATTTCTGTTCGTGGTGTTTTGCTTCACGGCGGGGGGGCACGGGGCGGCCACTCGCGCACACGAATTAACCCGCGGGTTAATTCGCATCGGCTAATGCGGGACTTAAATTAATTTGACGGGCCGCAATGCAAATGCGCGTTCTCATTATGCGGTCGGCGGACACAGAATGCGCGTCTCTCCGCCACCGCCGCTGCCCCCGGGGGCACTCCGAATCGAATTACGTTGAGTAATTGAATCGCCGGAAATGAAATCTCTCGCGCAGCAAAATGAAATTAATAAGTAATTGTTGTACCGTCTGTTTGGTGTGTGGTTGAAGGTGAGGCAGATGCAACGAAAAGTCAAATTGATTATAGTATGTAATATACTAAACCAGTGAGTCTATAGTTGTTTAAACCCCGCATGACATTATCTAGTTTCTTAAGGTCGTTTTAGACAAGACAATTTCTTGACTCAAAAGTTAGTCAAGATGCGAGTCACTCTAAATTGTCTCATATAGCAAATTATTTGAAATATTGTAAATAAATAATATTGAAAAATATAACGCGTTCTATTTGTCAAGGACAAATTGTATGGGAGGAGGATATATGAATTCATTTCTTAAACAACTTTTTAGCTAAGAAATTGTCTTGTCTATAACGACCTTTATATCGTTTTCGATGCAGACACAAACTACATAGCGTCATACACACATGTAGAAAATTATATAGCGACGGAATAATAATAAATTCATTTAACAATAACGGCACCGTAATACACAATGTTAATTTTTCATTTAGAAATAGTTATACAGTTTAATATGTGAATTCTTATATATAAAACGATATAGGAAACTAGATAATGTCATAATAATAATAATAATAATATTTATTTACGGCAAACGCCTTGAATAAAAATAAGGTACATATGTGACAATACATATAGCGTGCGACAATGGACAAACAAAAAATGTACAATTACACTTAAAAAGTAGTGAAATAAATTAAATAAATTAAGTAATTACAAGTGATCGAGTAATGGAGATAACGTCCTACGGGCTTAATGTAACAAAATTCAATTATTTCCCATATTTCTATTTTCTATTATTCTATTATTTTCATTGTTACTGTACTTTGTTGATATAGTTTTTATGTGTATAGAATGATGTATGTCAAAGGGAAATAAACGTCATTATTATTATTATTGTGCCATCTGGTCTCAACTCAATACACAAACAGACAATTCGCAAAGCACTAAACACTAATATATCGAAATTCCATCATTCCATCCAGTGTCAGAAATCGCACCCCAGAATATGTTTTCAAACAGTATCCTTATCAAAGTCAAATTGAGATTCCAAAAAAATAATGAAATCCACTATTTTCTCACCACATTGTATAATATAATTTTACTAATGAAAATTTTCACACATAAAAACTACCAATCTAGCCACTTTCTTCTCAAGAACAATCAATGTGCTCCCTAAAGGTGCTCGAGCCGTACTCTATTTGTCTGGTGGCGATAGAGTGGTCAGGTGGTCGTGTGGCTAATTGCGTTTTCGGATAAGGAACCCCAAATTGGCCGACAGTCCGACGCGCCACTCGCGATAACAGGGAAGCGCCACCGCGCGATTACTCACGCATTCCTCAGCACGCGCGCCAGTCTATTTATTCCATCGCCACACACTTTTTAAACCACTCCTCAAAAATCTGTGGCTTTTAATTCGGTATATACCAATCATTTATATTCATTCGTACATATATTTAATGTCGAACATTACTCGGGCATGTCTAATAGTGGGTTATATTGAAATAAAATAAAGGTCGTTTTAGACAAGACAATTTCTTAGTTCAAAAATTGTTCAAGAAATTAATTCGTATATCCTTCTCTCATACAATTGGTTCTTGACAAATATAACTCGTTATATTTTTCCATTCGATCTACCATCCAATTCAATATTTCAAATAATTTGCTGTATGATACGAGATAATTTAGATTGTCTCGCATCTTGACTAACTTTTGAGTCAAGAAATTGTCTTGTCTTTAGAAATAAGAATTAATAAATGTATTTTGGGTCTAGAACGTTTCATAACCGAGGTGTTTGTGATAGATTAATTTAAACAATGAAATGTAAATTATATAAAGTTGGGCTACAGTTTGGACTGCATTGCTTCTCAAGTTATTATTAAAAAAAAACTTTATTGTGGCATAACCACACACAAATTCATATCGATGTGAAGTTAACCTCTAAAGCCGCTTTCGTTTATGATTCGGGAGCTGTTCCGGACTGTTCTAAGCCAGCTAAGACGAGTCCAGAACAGCCCTCGAACAATAAACGAAAGCTCCCAGACTCTATATCGCGCGGTGCCTCAGTACCACACGTACGGCGATTGTTTGCGGGTCTGTACTGACCAATTGGGATGACCAATAAAATCCAAATTTTGAGGAATCTTTTGTTTATGTCTTACCGACTATAATATATAGTTATATATTTTTATTAATAATTTTTATAGGCGTTCTTGTATAATATATGTTGTAACGTAAATTATTATTTTTGATCATGAATCCGTCATACAATTGATTTGAAAAAATTATACAATGTTTATAACAAAATGACAATGGAAAATGGAAAGTCTCTATCTTGACATATTTTTCCTTCTATTTATTTTTTATTTTTAACATTTACTCTCCTATCTCGGTATCCCGATTTTAGAGGCTGGATCGATAAAAAAATTATGCAACATATTTTGTTTAATTTTTTTACTGATCTTAGTGCAAAACATATCAGTGCACCTAATGCCTGAAGGAAATTGGAAAATTTTGATTATAAGTATTTTTTTTTTCCGGCGACCAAATCAAATAAATTTCATTATTATTATTTTTGACCATGGATCCTTCATACAGTTGCTTTGAAAAAATTACACAATGTTTATAACAAAATGACAATGGAAAGTGGAGTCTCTATCTTCACATATTTTTCCTTCTATTTATTTTTTATTTTTAACATTTACGCTCCTATCTCTATATGCCGATTTTAGAGGCTGGGTTGATAAAATTATGCAACATATTTTGTGTAATTTTTTTTACTGATCTTAGTGCAAAACACATCTGTGCATTCATGGCGATTCTAATTTTTGACGCTGCAGCTCTAAATAGACCGATGTTTATCCGTACCATTCTCTAAGGTTCTTTAACCATGAGGTTCTGCTACGCCCGCCCCATTGTATTTTCCTTGCATGATCAGTTGGAGAATAGAGTATATCTCTCCCCGGGTGATGTGTCCCAAGTACTCTAGCTTTCGTGTTTTGATCGTAAGGATCAGTTCCTTTTCTTTATATTCTTCGCATAACGTTGTTTACTAGGTCCGTCCAGGATATCTTGAGCATGCAGCGATAGATCCACATCTCAAACGACTCTAGTTTTTTTTTATGTTATTTTTCTTTAATGTCCATGCTTCCGTCCCATATAGTAGTGTTGAAAAAATGTAACAACGAATTATTCGGACTCTCAATTTTGAGATTTCTATTTGAGAAAAGATTTTTCATTTTGACGAAAATTGCTCTTGCTATTTCTATACGTTTGTTCACTTCTATGGTTTGGTCGTTATTGTCTTCAATACGTGTTCCTAAGTATTGGTAGCTTCTAACTCTTTCGATTGTGGTGTTGTTTACTAGTATTGCTGGTATATTATTAACATTGGTTTTATTTACAACCATAAATTTAGTTTTCTTCAAATTCAGTTTGAGTCCATAGGATTGGCTAGTCGTATTTATGTCTTGCATCATTTTCTGAAGCTGGCAGATGGATGTTGCTATTATCGCAGTGTCGTCTGCGTTTCGTATGTTATTGATAACTTGACCGTTTATGATTATTCCACCCGAGTCATCATTGATGGCTTCTTTGAATAAGCATTCTGAGTACATTTTAAATAGGACCGGTGATAGTATGCATCCTTGGTGGACTCCCCGTCGGATATCCAATTCTTCAGAGTTATGTCCTTCAACATTTATTTGTGCTTTCTGATTCCAGTACAAAGTTTTTATTATTCGGACGTCATTATAGTCTAGGCCCTTCTGATGTACTATTTCATTAACCGATCATGTTTAACTGTATCGAAGGCTTTATTGTAGTCGATGAAGCCTATAAATAAATCTACGTTCATATCGAGACATCGTTGGATTATGAGATTCATTCCAAATAGTGCCTAGATTATTTCGAAATCCGAACTGTGTCTCACTGATATCTGTTTCTAATGTCTTGTAAATGCGACTGTGAATGATTTTTAGAAAAACCTTTAATGTGTGACTCATCACGCTTATTGTTCTAAAATCTGAGCACTCCCTTGCGTTGGGTTTTTTTGGTAATAAACAGAATGTAGATTTTAACCATTCTTGTGGTATGATTCCAGTCGTATAGATGGTATTATATAGATTTACCAAGATGCTAATTTTGTCTTCCTCAATTAATTTAAGAATATCGACTGGTATTTCGTCTGGTTCTATTGCCTTTCTATCTTTTGAGTTCTTGATAGCATACATTACTTCTTCGGCTGTTATTCTTGGTCCTTGCGACGTTTCTTTTAACTCTATTTCATTTCTGGTGTCTTAAAATAGTTGTTGTATGTATTCCTCCCATCTTTCGATCTTTTTCTCTATTTCCACTATAATATTACCGTTGTTATCTTTTATTATACCAGTCTGTTTCTTCTTTTCCATACCAGTGATTTTTTTGATCCTTTTATGTAAGTTAAATGAATCATACTTCAGCTGAAGCGATTCTATCTCCTCACATTGGTTTCTAATAAATGTTTCTTTGGCTTCTATAATTTTTTTTCGTATTTCTAGTTGAATTTCTTTGTATTTATTTCTATGCTTGTCTTTGTATTGTTTTTTTTTTCCATTCTTGCCAAAATTTCATCTGTCATCCATTGTTCTTTTGGGGGTTGGGAGTTGTTTTTCTGCTTGAATTTATCCTTACTGTCGTCCCACATAGCTCCTTTTATGGTTCCCCATGTCTCATTCACATCCACATTGGTGCCTATAACATGTTGTATGATTTGTCCGAGATTTTCGTTGATGTTCGTCTTCACGCTACTACTTTATTTTACTATTCCGTATTTTAATATAAATTTTTAAGAGGAAATATAATGGTTTATATATTTTTAGTGAACGCTTTTTTCAAAATCCTTGAGATTAGTGGTGAACCTCAGAAATGTTAAATTTTTAAGAGGAAATATAACGGTTTATATATTTTTAGTGAAAGCTTTTTTCAAAATGCTTGAGATTAGTGGTGAACCTCAGAAATGTTAAATTTTTAAGAGGAAATATAACGGTTTATATATTTTAAGTGAAAGCTTTTTTCAAAATCCTTGAGATTAGTGGTGAACCTCAGAAATGTTAAATTTTTAAGAGGAAGTATAACGGTTTATATATTTTTAGTGAAAGCTTTTTTCAAAATCCTTGAGATTAGTGGTGAACCTCAGAAATGTTCAATTTTTAAGAGGAAGTATAACGGTTTATATATTTTTAGTGAAAGCTTTTTTCAAAATGCTTGAAATTAGTGGTGAACCTCAGAAATGTTAAATTTTTAAGAGGAAATATAACGGTTTATATATTTTTAGTGAAAGCTTTTTTCAAAATGCTTGAGATTAGTGGTGAACCTCAGAAATGTTAAATTTTTAAGAGGAAATATAACGGTTTATATATTGTTAGTGAAAGCTTTTTTCAAAATCCTTGAGATTAGTGGTGAACCTCAAAAATGTTAAATTTTTAAGAGGATATATAACGGTTTATATATTTTTAGTGGAAGCTTTTTTCAAAATGCTTGAGATTAGTGGTGAACCTCAGAAATGTTAAATTTTTAAGAGGAAATATAACGGTTTATATATTTTTAGTGAAAGCTTTTTTCAAAATGCTTGAGATTAGTGGTGAACCTCAAAAATGTTAAATTTTTAAGAGGAAATATAACGGTTTATATATTTTTAATGAAAGCTTTTTTAAAAATCCTTGAGATTAGTGGTGAACCTCACAAATGTAAAAATTTTAAGAGAAAATATAACGGTTTATGTATTTTTAGTGGAAGCTTTTTTCAGGATCCTTGAGATTAGTGGTGAACCATACAAATGTTAAATTTTTAAGAAGGAAATATAACGGTTTACATATTTTTAGTGAAATCTTTTTTCAAAATCCTTGAGATTAGTGGTGAACGACAGAAATGTTGCTGCAAAAAAGCTGTAACTGTTTAAAATCATTAGTAATTAACTAAACGAATAATCTGTGCGAAGTTGGACAGTTTTTGTGCTTGGGTGTAAAAGCCCTTTCAAATCTAAACAATTCATTCAATTATATAAGTTACTCTGCAACCTCGTAACTTTCCAATACATTCCTCTTAACTTTAGTTTTCATATTAACCGTGATATTCTTCTCTTGCCGTTTCACGCGTGTATATATACCATGGGGACCATGGTTAGATAATCCGGTCTAATATTCGGCTTCATTTTAAGGGAGCCATTGTGAATTACTGATGAATATTAAACAGGTTGGATTAAAACTATTTATGCGAATGAATTCATAATCAAAAACTATTTGAATTACTCTCCAAGGGCAAGAAATTGCCCTACATTTAAATCCTCGCATACAAAGCCACATACCACACGAATCCGCATGTCCTGACTCATCATATTCCTTTGTTTTTCATCTGTTGTTTGTTTGCTTTGCATTAATTTCAATTGCGGTAATTAAACCTGAAGGCGAACGCGCACCGTGAAATCCGCATTTAGCCCTAATTGTGCTCGCGATAAGCCGCCCCCTGCTCCCGCGGCCTAACCCGACTGTGAAATTAACTTTTAATTACACACAACTGAGCTCCAATTTGCAACCTCTCGTCCCCCCGTGTCCATTGTTCTTAATCCGTTTAGGGCCCCCCCGCTAATTCATATTTAAACGTGATTGTTGACGTTTCTAACGAGCGGCGGCCGCACGAAGGAAGAAAAAAAACGCGCGCGTCGCAGATGCGGGTCCGCGGAATGAAAACGACAATTTCATTCCGCAAAAAGGTCATTCCGCGCCGGGGAGACACGTTGCGCCATTATCTTTTTCCGTTTAATTAAAACATAAAATCGGCATTCGCCGCATTGCCGGCGCGCGTCGCATTGCGTCCTGGCCGCTGCGCGCTCCTTCTAGGAGCAATTAAACCGGTGCGAAAAAAATTGGAACGTATTAATTTAATTATGTTAAGGAGAATCGCGGAGCGCCTCCCCGAGGGCGAATTATTTCGGAACGTTGATAGTTTTTTTTTCAGCTGGCCGACTGGCCGGCCCTGAGTGCGCTGGAGACAGGGAGATATCCGCGGTGGGTTCGGTAATTAATCGGATTGATGTGGCTGGAACGGGTCTACACATTAACAAGTTGTAGTGCGAGATAAGCGTAGCAGGACGACAGTGTCGGACTTACGAATATTGATCTTTTATTCAAACTGTTTCTTTTAAATTATGTGGGCAATGAAAATTAATACGCTTGGCAGGTTGGTAGAGGTGGAACAGGTGTTTTGCGATGTGAAAAATATTGATTGGAAATTTATTGGTATCCGGTTGGTTTACTGTGTCTCAGTCCAATACTGGACTATGAGGTGGCATTCCTGGCAATTACAAACTTGTTGTTTGACAAATTTGAGTCTGTGAGCAATAAACACATTGAAAGTGAAATTAGTAATGGATTAATCTATATGCATAATATTGAGAAAAATTAAATTTGATTTATCATAGGTTCAAAATATATACCTACCTCAGTGAAATTAGTAATGGATTAATCTATATGCATAATATTGAGAAAAATTAAATTTGATTTATCATAGGTTCAAAATATATACCTACCTCACATCTGTGAGTACCATCCATGACTTAATTAGAAATCCTATTATATTTATTACATGAGTCATCATGACCCAAATGCTTCTGACAAATATAAAGATGTATTATCTTTTTCTCATGATTCATCCTCATATTAAGAAATTATGACTAATAAATGTTTTCTTATTAATAGCCATTTACCTTTAAAACACTGGTCTGTTTTATTTTATTCATTGCGTAACAGATGACTGACCCCCCGTATCACCAACGTTCTATAAATCTATCAATAGCTATTGAACCCTTAAGTATTCGTTGTTATAGCAACAATAAGTAAATTATCTAGGGAATGTAGTCACTTTAGATTCGCTCTATTGGAAAAAAAAAGACCTTTATTGGCATTTCCCTCACTGCCCCTCCACATCACAAATCTCAACAAAAATATATAAAAATAAAAATAAAAATACAAATATAAATAAAAGTACTACTCCGCAAAAAAATACAAATTACCCTCATCTATCGCCGCTCCCTTTGCTCTTGCCACTTTCCTCTCCCACGTCAGCCTCCTGCAGATTTTCACGACTTCCCCATCCTCGCATAACCATTCATTCAGCTTTCTGCAGTCTCCCACCCACTCTGCGTTCACACCCTCACATTCTTCGCTAAGGTGCCACCATGTGTCGCTTCCCTTACTACACACGCACACGCGGTGTACCCTAGACCCATCCATACTTTCCTCCCTCTCTCGTCTGACCCACACCTCGCTCTTGCCATGCATACCTTGTCCTCCCTGCTCCACTCACCCCTGGCTAAGTAACTCGGAAGTCTCCCACTCACTTGCCACTCTACGTAGCCAGGATAGTAAGAGCTCTCATTCATTCTAGTCTGCCGTTCTTGCCACTCAATATGTCTCAATCTCTCTCTTACCTCAGTTCCTAGGCTCTATTGGAAAATTAAAGAAAATGTGTCATCAAGCTCCAATCAAATCAAAAACAAGCGCTATTTAAGGTGTTGACATTTATTTTGACCATTTCTGTCATAATGACATTTTCAATTTATACATTCAATAGCTTATGGGACCTATAAAGTTTATGGGATATTGGTGAATACGTGCATAATACATTTGTATTTGTATTAGTATTGATTAATCAGCACCTAGATCAGTTGTGGCCAACAACACGATCGCGAGACCACTTTTCGTCGATTGCGCGCGATGTACTTATCTCAATTATAATAGGTAAAATTAATAAAAAGCATGGTGCTTCCAATTGGCGAATTTCCGCACTTCAGTTCCTATATAAAAATTGGTCTACTTTTAACCTCCTATATATCACATGCCCATTTTATAATATAAAGTGTAAATAAATGCAAATGCCAATAATTGAAAATGTACCAAAATGGAAATATTTAGCTCGACTTAATTTGATGCTGTCTCTTGACTAAATAATTACTTTATTTTACGATTTTAATGAAGCTGTACTTAAATATACATTAATTCCTTCGTTTTTTTTTAATACAGCTATCAATTTGATTGTCAAAATAAGAAAACATTATTTTATTGCTTGCAACCGCTTGTGGCTTGTGCAAACTCGTCGCTCCCCGTCCGTCCCCGCGAATTAATCACACTTCCGCTATTAAAACACAACGCGGCGCGAGCGCCCGTTTCCCCGTTTATTGATCAATTAATTAGTTTTTAATGGCCCCCATCGATTTTACAATCCGATAAGCTTTATATTTTACTCACATAATTTTTGTTTTTTTTCGGTGCAGTTTCCTCGCCGCCGCCCCAAACGGCCGCGCGTCATGCGATAATAATAAAAAGCGATAAAAGCGGGCGGGGGGGGGCGCACATATAAACGCATTGAATTATTGCGGCCTTAATAAGCGGATGAGTTATACATAAAAGGGGGGCATTTATATGGGGCACTAAAAGTCGGACACCTGCCCGTGGATATTAACACGCATATATGCCCGCTAAATATCTCGCGCCGGGCAACGCGAAAATAATATTGATTAAATTCGGTTTAATTAGAAACGCACGGGGGCAGCACATAAATTTGCGGCTAACTGAACCGGAGCCCTGCCATTTGAATAATCGCCGGGTTGGAAATTGATCACACTTACGGAATTGATTATTACAATGAATTTGCATATAAATGAGGCTGGTGTGGCACCTATAGACCCCAATCAGCAATTACCTTTTTAATAAAAGACGCCGTAAAGTATAGCTATATAAATATAATAGGCTCTTGGTTGGGAATTTTCACTAGACTTGTTGTTCAAAATGGGATTCAATATTTATAATAGAACATTAATTTAAAATGTATTAATAAACATTTTAAATTAATGTACTAAAATTATTACATTTTAAATTATTCTTTAAAATAACAAATATCTCAAATACTTTGTTTTAAACAAAATTATTATAAAAAAACTTTTATATACTCTTATGCTTCTTAACCATAAGCCCTATTGTACTACTAGATTCGTCAAGAAACTTGAACAAGTTTAATTATGGATGTGATAAGTTTAGCTCGTACTATGGGCAATCACGTACTGTGCATGTGTTTTTTTAATAAGACTAAAATATAATAATATATAGTAAAGTAATACAGATTGTTAAAAAAATCATGTTTCCTGCTAGCAGATGGACCATAGCTTCCTCGTTGAAGGGCTCGTCCGTCTGCTTGGTTTAGAAAACTGCTTTCATTGTCCGTTGTCTTGGATGGTTGGTTAGATGGTCAATTGTTACGTGCTTTCACTTTTTATTATGTTCTTTGCACTCACTTTTAAATTTTTTGATGTCCTTGACGTCTTTAATATATGTTGGTAGCTTGTTATATTCCAATGAATTGTTTATAAGGCTTTTATTTAGGGTGCTAGTTTTATTCTTTGTTGGGTGAATGTTATTTTTTCTTCTTGTATTATAGTCATGATCTTGTTTGTTTGTTGCAAGGCGGTTGTTTGTTTTTATTGTACATGTTTTGATTATATGTATTAGTATGTTTTGGTTTAAGGTAATTATCTGTGTCACAGTTAGTTCGTTAATTGTGTTGTATATATTTTTGGATGGTGTTCGATGTGGAAAGTTATAAAGCATTTTCAGTAATTTGTTTCGTGGTCTTTGCAATTTATTTTTGTTATCTTTGGCTGTGTTGCCCCATATATTGCTTAAATCGTTAATATTCGACATGAAAAGGGCATGATATACACTCTTCTTTATGTTATCGGGTAGATATTTGTGTACAGTTTTAAGTGCTCCTACTATGTTTGCATTTTTTTCCTTAATTGTCGTATATGTTCATCCCATTTGAGGTCGAGTAATATAGTAAGTCCCAAGTATTTTATAAATGGTTTTGTTTCTGTTCTTGTTTCGTTATTGTTACATTAATATTTATTGTTTTTTTGTTTTTTTGTGATAGAATCAACATGCTTGTTTTGGTTTCATTGATAGTTGTTGAACCATTCTTTTAACTTGTTTATGTCACTACTGATTTGTGATTGTATTTCTGTTTCGTTCGTTCCACTATATATAATCGATGTATCGACTGCGAATAGGTATAGGTTACCTTTCAATTGTAATTCTTCAATATCATTTATTTATATATATTAAATAGAGGATTGGCCCTAGTACTCCACCTTGCGGAATTCCATATTCTGGATTGGCAGTGTCCTTAGAATGTTTCCTATTCGTGTTTGTTGGTTTCTGTTATTCAGAAACGTTTCAAATATTTTTATTTCTATGTTAGCTATTCTTGCGTTACGTTGTTTCTGAATTAATAATGTATTAGAGACTGTGTCAAACGCTTTCTTCATATCTACGAATAGGGCTGTGGCATACTTTCCCTCATCCACAATTGTTTGTATATTCAAAATCATACTAGTTGCGGCTGATGTAGTACTTGACTGGTTTTGGTATGCGTACTGATGTTTACAGACCAAATTGTTTTTATTTAGATGATCTATCAGTCTTCTGTGTAATATTTTTTCGGTGATTTTTGACAATATAAAACATCTGTATCCAATGAAAAAACTATGCGAGCGAAGGTGGGGTGGGTGGGGGGCCCCTACCAAATAAACTATGCCCATCCACTATTTCAAACGACTTGAACTATGCACTACATTATTATCTGTTATTTTCTATGATTAAATTAATGCCTTTTATTAATTTAAGACTAATTAAAAAATATATGTGAAAAATAATGTAAAGCATAGTTCAAGTCGTTTGAAATAGTGGACGGGTATAGTCAGGTTGGTAGGGACCGCCCGCCCACCCCACCTTTATTTGCATAGTTTTTCCATAGGATAACACTCTTCTTGGAATAGTTTAAACAATATAAAACATCTATATGCAATGAAAAAACTATGCGAGCGAAGGTGGGGTGGGCGGGTGGCCCCTACCAACCAAACTATGCCCGTCCACTATTTCAAATAACTTGAACTCTGCACTATACTGTTATCCATTAATTTATATTCTATTCAATTAATTCCATTTGTTAATTTACGCCTAATTCGTAAAAAAAAAGTGAGAAATAATGTAGTGCATAGTTCAAGTCGTTTGAAATAGTGGACAACCATAGTCAAGTTAACGACTTGAACTATGCACTATATTTTTCTCACATTTTTTTTATGAATAAGGCGTAAATTAATAAATGAAAATAATTGAATCATAGAAAGTAATGTAAATAACAGAGTATTGGTAGTAGGGCGATGGGTCTATAATTCTCTGGTAAGCATTTATCTCCATGTTTATAAATTGGGATTCTTATGGTTTTTTTTAAAGAGAAAATATATAATCCAGTATGTAATATATCGTTTATTAGATCAAGTACAATCGAAGTTAGTTCATCCTTCATTTGTTTGACTAGCTTGTTTGTTATATTATCAACGCTAGGAGTTGAAAACTCCTTAAGATTTTCTGTAATCTTTTTAATTTCCACTTCTGTTGTTAATGGAAATTTCGCAGTGCTTATATTTGTATTATTTTGCATTGTTTGTAAGTTTGAAGGAGTGTTTGGTGTAGTATTTACTTGCTTTTCTGCTAATTTGCTTCCAATGTTACCGAAATAATTATTAATTATGTTACTGACCTGATGATTACTGCTAGAGGTTGTTTGGCCATTTTCAGTTCTCATTTTTATTGAGTCTTGTTTCATTTTCTTCCTTCTGTTTAGTAATGAATTTACTTAATGCCACGTTTCTAGTGTGTTTCCTTTTGCGTTTTCAAATCGTTTGCTGTAATATGTTTTTTTTTTCTAATTTTAACTTGTGCCTCTCTCTTCAGTTGTTTATATTTATTTTTTAGGAATTCATTATTTGGGTTTAATTTCTGCCTGTGAAAATAATAATTCCTCTCTTTTATTATGTTCGCAATCTCCAAATTGACCCATTCATTGCATTCCTTTCTTTTGAAGGTTGTTTGTTTTGTATTTTGTTTCGTTGAATCGGTTAAGATTTTTATTAATTTATCAAATGAGTCGATTTTATCCAAGTTTTGTTTAAATCCAATTTTAATCGCATCATAATTAATTTTCATCTTTGTAGTTGGTATATATTTATTTTTTGTTTGATTATTTAGCAACCATGTTGTTAAAATAGCATTGTGGTCCGATAAATCACTTGATATTATTTCAATTTTGTTTAAGCTTTTGTATACGATTTGTAATGATGTGATCTATTATTGAATTAGCTGTTGTAAGATTATCATAATCAATTTTATTGATTACTTCGTATCCTTGTTCTTCTATTATTTCCTTATATTCCATTACTGAATTATTCATTTGTGCGATATTAATATTGAAATCGTCTAATATTATATTTGATTCATTGCCATTGAATATAGTTGATTTCAGTACTTGCAAAAGTATTTTATTCTTTAAGGTAGGCAGTTTGTATATTAGCGTAATATATGTTTGGTCTTCTTCTATCCATATCTTAAGTATTTCGATGTTTTTTATAGTTTTATTTAATGAGATTTTGAAGATCTTGTAATATTGTATGTAGAGCGCTATTCCGCCTCCTCTGCTTTGCCTGCAGTTATGAACTGCTTTGTAGTTTTTGATGCTATAGTTGAATGTTTCATTATGGTATAACCATGTTTCTGTCAGTGCTATGTAGTCTAGGTTTGTGTATATGTAAGGTAAAATTTGTATTTGATCAAATTTATTTCTTAGGCTTCTTATGTTTTGTAAGTAGATCGATTTTAGTTTCAATTTTGGATCCATTTGATTGAAGTTCTAGTTATGTTATTTTTTATTATTTTTCTTATTTATGATGTTTGTTTCTGTTGTAATTTCAAAGCTTTTATGTCATCCATGCATCTTATTTTTATAATTTTGTCTTCTGTGTTTCTTCTTAAGAATATGTTATCCTCTTTCGTCCATGCAAATTTGAATCCATTTGTTTTTTCAAAGGTCGTTTTAGACAAGACAATTTCTTAACTCAAAAGTTGTTCAAGAAATGAATTCATATATCCTCCTCCCATACAATTTGTCCTTGACAAATAAAAAACGCGTTATATTTTTCCATTCGATCTACCATCCAATTCAATATTTCAAATAATTTGCTGTATGATACGAGATAATTTAGATTGGCTCGCATCTTGACTAACTTTTAAGTCAAGAAATTGTCTTGTCTAAAACGACCTTAAGTTGTGTTGCCTCATAAAAGAGTTTCGTATTGTTTGGAGTTAACTCATCATTGAAAAATATTGGTTGGTTATCTTCCTTTAGACCACATTCTTGAGTTTTTATAGATTATATTTCTCTTCGCTTTTCTAATAAGTTAGTTTAAAAATTAATAGCGAATTATTTAAAAAATAATATTTTCTACCCAGCTCAGTGGCCGAGTGGTTAGAGGCGTCGTCCGTCTCGTACTGAGCATTGGGAAGCCTGAGTTCGATCCCCAGTGAATCACCTTTCACAGTTTTTCAGAGGTTTTCTGTGAAGTTAAGGTAAATACCGGGTGATTAAACTCCTCTGAGCTTCTCCCTTGACCGGCGGAAAAGCCTCTCGGCTAATAGCCCTATAAAGATAGAAGTTTTTTAATATTTTCTCTGACAATTTGCTCTTGTAAATGAGCCCTTTAATAAAAAAAAAATACCTACAAATCGGACCACCCGTGAAATTGCGTTCGCATTTGTTTTTCCCAGCACGCATTGTTGAGGACGCCCGGAGGCGGAACAAACGCGCTTTTTGTGTCTTTCTTGTGTGCGTTTGTCTCTCGCCCCCCCCACGCATTAACCTCGGCGCGGGCGATTGACCTGCGGCGGCGACAAAGGAGTGTAATTGTTGTCACCGTCTCCTCCGCCGCCCCCGAATCGCGCTGTCATTAGCGACGCACTTCCTCGGAACGCAGATAATGTAATTACGGTTGCAATTAAGAGAGGCCGGCGCGACAGGGAGGGCAGCGAAATGTAAATGCGACGCGTGAAAAACGACGACGGTTCGACGCACAGAGATTTCACGGTGACGGGTTTTTGTGTCACATACAAACAAAATATATATATATATATATATATATATATATATATATATATAAAAAACCTATATAACGAATATCTCGCGTGTTACCAATCAATACCCTACGTGGTGTAATTGGTTAACACGTTGGCCGCGATAGCCAGAGACGTGGGTTCGATTCCCACCGGAGGGTGAAATTTTTAGAGCATTTGCAATTTGCAATTATATATATATATGAAAACACTGAGATCGTTGGTTTGTTTGTAATGACGGGTCTGAATGAATAATGCAAAAAATGGGAATTTATGTTACAACTTTAATGGTACACATCTTTCATTGAATTTTGTCTGTTTACATTTGAAATGATATTCTTATTGTCTATTCACGAGGATTTTCAAGATTTTTATACTGAAATTAATGAACAATAATAAATCAAACTTTAGTTACACTTTTCAGCTAGTTTCGGATAAGCTCGAGCCATTTTCCAATATATGCGTTCATTTTGCTCAATAGAAAATGGTTTTGTCTCTAGAAGTAGTCCGATTTTGTTTAAATTGGATCACCCCAGCTCTCTTTTTCAGCCGATTTTCAAATTTGCTCCCGATCTATTCAGCCGTTTTCACGTAATTTTGTTTATAGATATACAGACAGACAGACAGACTAAAAATAGCCGAATTTCGACTATATTAGTCATGAAACGTAAAGAAAAGTTAAAATTAGCAATTTTCACGATAATAATACCTTCAGCATATAGTGCTGTATTCGGAAAATAAAAATGTGATATTACAAAAAACCGAAAATGATATATAAGAAAACATTTTGAACGTGAATTCAACGAACTTTAATTATGTTTGTTCATGGTTTGTTTACATTATGTATCGATTTGGCATTTCGCAGACAACCGCAGTAGGCGTCCATCCTTTACTTATCAATTGTATATGCTTTGTGTACATCTGAAATGTTTCTATTCTAATTGTAATTCTAAAAGATAACATATTTCATACACGTGCGGGATATATGACGTTTCATGTGGTACTACAAATGTACGAAAGTGTCCTAAAATGACCTGAAATAGAACCACAAATTGACACACATTATTAATTGTGTTTGCTTCTTATGATTTCAGAACCATCAGTGACTTCGGAGGGTAACCCAGACATAATGGGAGTGTCGGAAGAGGTTGCACCGAGCGCAGCGTCCGAGCCGCGTCCTCCAGGACCCGACGGCAGTGACGGCAGCGATCCCGAGCAGGACGATTTTGCGCCGAAGCGAAAACAGCGGCGCTACAGGACGACCTTCACCAGCTACCAGCTGGAGGAATTAGAGAAGGCCTTCTCGAGGACGCACTACCCGGACGTGTTTACAAGGTAAGAATGAGTACAATAGTGTCTAATTTTCATGCATGATAAGTAATTTCAATCAAGTTATAGCTTAAAAACATATGTATATATATATATATATATATATATATATATATATATATATATATATAAATAGCAAGGACTTACTTAGAACACTTTCGCATTGAGACTTTACTAGGCTACATCTTTTTTGAACGTCCTGAAGATATTTGCAAACGGTTTGAAAACTACCATTCTCCAATTAATTGTGTACAAGAATTTTGTACTGACTATGTTCAGCATTTGTTTATTTTTTCTACAAAATTACAAATAGCAAGGACTTACGAGTATACAAGTATACAGCACTTTAGCATTGACATGCTGAATTTGCTAGGCAATATCTTTGAAAGTCCTGAAGCTATTTTATGTATTTAATTATATGCTTTTTACCGTGAGGTGTAGGTGTAAGGCTGAAGATATTTGCAAACTTCAATTAATTTCATACAAGAATATTATACAGAATAAGTCCAGCATTTGTTTATTATTATAGATATTCTGAGTTTGCTACGCTATATCTTTGAAATTCATGAAGATTAGGATAAGGTTTCTTTTGGACTGTCCTGAATTTTCATCCTCGTGTCTCGAATGTTCATCATTTCATTGTAACTGGACTACAGTTTATCTGTTATAATAATAATAATAATAATAATAGGCATTTATTGTCCTACGGAAAGAACAATCCAATTACAGAACAATTATGAAATAAGAATCTTTAAGCTTTAATAGTAATTAGTAATTGTTATTTAATTTTGTTTTTTTTTTATATAGTTTTATCAAGACGAGTGTATAGTCTTGATAAAACTATATAAAACAAACAGTTGAATTTTATAATTACCCCATCAACCCAGACCAATCTCGAGCGTACAATTTCTTCGTTTTATGTTTACGACCTCTAGAACGTGTGGTGTATATATATCAACCCTCGCGTCGCCTTGCGAGGTGTGCGTGCCGGAAATTCCGGCATCTAATTTTCGGACTATAGTGTCACCCGGCGCGGTGGCGGCGGGCCCCACTGGCCGGTGGTTAAGCGGGGGGCCCTCAGACAAATTACGAACATCCAGGTAATTCGTGTAGATCTGTATCTGACCGCCCGGACCTTTATCGCCGCTCAAACATGATCTTCTAATTTACCTCCGACTTCCTCTCCACTTAACTCGCCTCGCAACCGTAAATATTTGTACCTCCGAAACAAAACGTCCGGTAATAAAACTAACGGGCCCAGTGTCTATTCTTTTATCTAAACATTAGCTAAAATATATGAAAATTAATAGAATTAGTAAAGACGGGAGTATGCTGACAAAAAATTACATTATATAGAACAAGTTACACCAAATATTATTTATATTATTAAAATAATACCATTTATTAATTATTGCCACGATGTCAACATGCTCATGCCAGCAGGATTCACACTTTTATATGTTTTATAAAATTGGCCTTGTGCTGATATCTCAAGCACTCTATTGGAATATTATACCATAGAGGCTAGTACCCTCTATCGTATAAGCATGTTGACGGTTATTACCATATGGGTGTGCCACCAGATAGCGTTTAACTTTCCTCCTAGGGAGTTTAGTTGTATCATTTTTAAAAGGTAAAGGTCGTTTTAGACAAGACAATTTCTTAGCTCAAAAGTTGTTCAAGAAATGAATTCATATATCCTCCTCCCATACAATTGGTCCTTGACAAATAGAACGCGTTATATTTTTCCATTCGATCTACGATCCAATTCAATATTTCAAATAATTTTCTGTATGATATGAAACAATTTAGATTGTCTCGCATCTTGACTAACTTTTGGGTCAAGAAATTGTCTTGTCTAAAACGACCTTAATGTTGCAGTTCTGCAAAAATATGCATTTAAGGGTTAAGTTGATCAAATACAAGCATCTAGTAATCAGTTCCATTGTTGGATGAGTAGCAAACAACATACGAATCTAACAATAATTCATAGCTATATGAACACATCTTTAAAGGCTGTTTTAGACAAGATAATTTCTTAGCTCAAAAGATGTTCAAGAAATCAATTCATATATCCTCCTATCATACAATTTGTCCTTAACAAATAGAACGCGCTATATTTTTCCATTCGATCTACCATCCAAATCAAAATTTCAAATAATTTGCGGTATGATACGAGACAATTTAGATTGTCTCGCATCTTGACTAACTTTTGAGTCAAGAAATTGTCTTATCTAAAAGAATGAATATTTATTACTATAGCTCGATATATAGATCACGATTAATAACTTTATTCCATTTGTTTGCTAGCAAAAATGATGTTTGGTTACCGTTTTTTTTGTTTTTGTTTTTACTTTTTTGCCGATGTTGTAATTGTGCAAAGAGCATTAGACGGCTGCATCCGGCAATTACGCGCGCCCCGAGTACTCGGCGAGCGACCGCGGAATTTTTCCGAAAAATCACGCGCAAAAAGCCGCCCGAGCCGTTCCCGCAAACGGGTGCAATTAGGGCTAATTAAGCCGCCGCTTCTGCCGCGCTACCGGTCGCGTTCCCGGAACGCCTAATTGTATAACTCTTGCGGAGTAGCAGCGGGGTAAATACATACAATAATAAGCGCTGCTCCAGTTTCATTCAGTTCAGCCATAGAGGTATTATAGGAAGAAACCACTAATATTATATTGAAATGATTTTATAATAATTTATTTTACAGAATAGGGTATCATAGTTTTATCTAAAAAATCATTTATTTTCAAAGAAGTAAAGCAATGCAGTAGTTTTGGATTGCGTAATATAAGGTGACTATACATTTAAACACATATATTTAGTTAAGTAGTGCAGAGTTATGGGCCATACACAATAAGCGCGGTAGTGGTAAGGTAGTGGCAAGCAATATTTTGCATGGCTATAAAAATTCAGACGTTTAGAATTGGGCAGTAATGCTATGCGATAATTATGGTAGAGATAATTACCCATGCTCTGTCATAGTTTTACTGCGCTTCTGTAAACGCCCGCATTTTTATGTATGTAAGTGTGCAATATCGCTTACCGCTACGTTACCCCTACCACGGTTATTGTGAATGGTCCTTTACTCTTATGTCTTGGCACTAATGCTACAACCAAAATGTAAATATTACACTATGACTACAACTGAGCGAGTATTTAGCATTATTAACAGTTTTTGGACTGGTGATAAGATACACGACACTTTGAAGGTTGGTATGTTATTCAGAAAAATAAATATTAATAATAATTGGGACTTTTATAAGAAGATTAAATTTCTTTTCGTATATTTAATTAATTAAAATTAAATTATCAGGTGATTAAATCCCCCTATACCGGCAGAAAAGCCTATAAAGATATTTTTTAAATAAAACCATAATATTCCCCTGCAAGTAGTATGGTTTTCTGATTGTTGTTGTTATGCACGCGAGAGCATATTGTTTGTTACCTTTAAACTTTTATTAATTATTAATTGCGTATGATTCGTCGTTTCGCGCGCTCCAGGCGTAATCGATTAGCGAATTTGCAATTACAGACGTGTAGCGCTTGTAATTAATACAGCAACATATTGCCATATTAATAAATAGAGATGCAAAAAGAGGGAACACGAACAAGCCGCCGCCGCTGCACGACCAGTTTTTCCGCGGTACACGATAAAATAGCAGCTAGATCTCGTTAGGGAAAACGCGCGATGAAAACGATTTATTAGCATATTTAAATTTTAATTGGAAAACAGTTACTCAACATTGTTGCGCGGGCGGGGGGTCCCTCCGCGCACGCCTCGCGCGAGTTTATTTAATGAATGATAATTGGCGGTAATTGTTAATTAACATTTTAATTGAATAAGAGTAGATGTAGAGGCTAAATGCATTTTCAGAATTTCGAATTGTAATTACTCTTTGTTTTTAATAATTTTCATATCAATCAAACTATGCCCATCCACTATTCCAAATGACTTGAACTCTGCACTACACTATTATCCGTTATTTTCTATGATTACATTAATGTCATTTATTAATTTAAGACTAATTCAAGAAATATATGTGAAAAATAATGTAATGCATAGTTCAAGTCATTTGGAATAGTGGACGGGCATAGTTTGGTTGGTAGGGGCCGCCCGCCCACCCCACTTTCGCTCGCATAGTTTTTTCAAGGGATATAGATGCTTTATATTGTTTAAACTATTCCAAGAAGAGTGTGATCCTATGGAAAAACTGTGCGTACAAAGGTGGGGTGGGCGGGCGGCCCCTACCAACCAAACTATGCCCGTCCACTATTCCAAATGACTTGAACTCTGCACTACACTATTATCCGTTATTTTCTATGATTACATTAATGTCATTTATTAATTTAAGACTAATTCAAGAAATATATGTGAAAAATAATGTAATGCATAGTTCAAGTCATTTGGAATAGTGGACGGGCATAGTTTGGTTGGTAGGGGCCGCCCGCCCACCCCACTTTCGCTCGCATAGTTTTTTCAAGGGATATAGATGCTTTATATTGTTTAAACTATTCCAAGAAGAGTGTGATCCTATGGAAAAACTGTGCGTACAAAGGTGGGGTGGGCGGGCGGCCCCTACCAACCAAACTATGCCCGTCCACTATTCCAAATGACTTGAACTCTGCACTACACTATTATCCGTTATTTTCTATGATTACATTAATGTCATTTATTAATTTAAGACTAATTCAAGAAATATATGTGAAAAATAATGGAATAGTGGACGGGCATAGTTTGGTTGAATAATTATTTGTTCAATTTGTTTATAATAGGGGTGATGAATTGTCAATACATAAATAATAACCCTCGTATAAGGCACAATAGGTCCGTGAAGGGCCGCAGTGCACACAACCCAGGAGCGGAGGCTGTACTCACAAAAAACCTCGTATATCTGGTTGACATTCTAAACCAGAAATAGAGAACCCTATTTCTAGTTTAGAATAGAAACTCGCTTATTCCCAAAATAATGTTATTTTGCAGAGTAGAGGTTCGGCCTTTTATTGTATTTATTTCACTTCTTCTTCTGGTTTCATATGTGTGTATATCTTTTCGTTTATTAAAGTTGATGTTGCTATTAATAATTTTGTTGTCTATTTAGTATAGTTAACGCTTCATTATGTAAGTCTTTTGTATAGTAATGCATTGGTTTATTTAAAATTACCTTCAGGGCTGGAAAATTTTAAATTATTTATACTTACAAAATACGAATATTTACTTACAATTTAGTTGTTAGTACTTATTTTGTTAAAATAAACAATATAATAAGAAATAGTTTTCTAAAATTGATTCCTTATTTATTATTTTATGTCACCTTTACAGTGCTAATTAGATAAATAACTGAAATTTCTAAGTTTGCCTGCTATTGTTTGTTTAGAAGTTCACTTAGGTAAAATTTGTATCATTAGAAATAGCTGTACTGTAACGGTATGTGTAATTATTCTACATCAGTAGCATCTTGTCATCGGTGACCAATCGACATTTTGGTGGCCACCATTTAAAATCGTATGGTATTTTAATTTGTCGCCGGAATTTCTAAATTGCCCAAACCCTTTTCCTCTGGTTGTTTTATTGCTATTGCTTTATCTGCGCGTGCCACCCGCATTTTTATTTCGCCCGCGTTATCTAATTGCGTCTACGGATTTTACTGGAATTGGGTCTAGACCCGGTGGAAGCGCGCCCTGCGATAAAGTTAATGGACACACGCACCAGTGGGGGCCGACGACGACGCAACGATTCAATTAGATAAAACGCGTGTTTGATTTTTTTTTCTCGAGGGCTATTAATGATGGAATGCATCATTTACATTTCGAGAAACATTCTGTATGTGTTGTTGGTTACTTCTCTATTCTTATACACGCATTCGGTCGATTTCGAGAAACATTCTGTATGTGTTGTTAGTTACTTCTCTATTCTTATACACGCATTCGGTCGATTTCGAGAAACATTCTGTATGTGTTGTTAGTTACTTCTCTATTCTTATACACGCATTCGGTCGATTTCGAGAAACATTCTGTATGTGTTGTTAGTTACTTCTCTATTCTTATACACGCATTCGGTCGATTTCGAGAAACATTCTGTATGTGTTTTGGTTACTTCTCTATTCTTATACACGTATTCGATCGATTTCGAGAAATCTTCTGTATGTGTTTTGGTTACTTCTCTATTCGTTAAACGAATTTGATCGATAGGGAAATATGTTTAGCAGCTAATATTACATATCATGTGTATTACTGGTAATTATTAACGTTTACATTACATTAATTATATAGAGGTTTTCCATAATTTAAGTGAACAAAAGAAATACCTTTTTGAAAAGATAATTGAATCGGTAGTTTAAAGAAGGGAACGAATCCAAAAATAAAATTTGTATTGCAGTTCTGCAATATTATGCATTTAAGGCATAATCAACAAAAGACGTAATATACGATATCCAAATAGTAGGCGATAAATTAATCGTTTTCTAAAACCTTAAGTAAAGGAGGAATTGTAAATAATCGTCGTAAACCACTGTTTGCAATTAACTTTTTTAGTACAGCATCCATAATTCTTGTCTTCAACTGTTTTTTTTTTAAATACTAGATCCTGCTTTTCATATTTTCCATATTGATCAGTTATTATACAGTATTTATTGTAAATAAAGAAATAACATACAAACATACAAATATTATTATACATATTATACAATATTTATTGTAAATAAAGAAATAACATACAAATCATAATCATTGTTTTCACAAATATTAATTGTTAGGAAGATAAAGAATCTTTATCCGAAGACAAATAATCTATAAAATATAAATATTATTAAAAAGAAATTCGTAAACTTCTAAAAAATCGATGATCCTGATTAGTAATAAGCTAGACAATGTTTTTCCTACGTATATACAAAATATAGACTCCATCGCTAGTTAATTATATTTTATGTGTCAATTATGTTGTCACTAATACCCAATTTTACACCTAATCTATGCCTCCTTATTATAAATAATCCGGCTCGCGTTCATCGATAAAAACGCTCCGTTCCGCATTTTGTAATTTAACCACCCTCCTCCCGTGTATACTACATCTCCGGTGGTTAGTAATTACCGGCGCGGGCTTAATTGGTTCATACGAAATCGGTACGCCGTTCGGCACTATCTAAATAACTCAATCTACATTAAATAATAACCGTTTAATAATTGCCCCTCTCGGCCCGGCCTCTCAACGAAAACTAATTACGGAACTTTAATTTACAGGGAAGAGCTGGCAATGAAAATCGGCCTCACGGAAGCAAGAATACAGGTACGTCCACATTGTGTATGCTTGTGTATGTGTGTTGTTTTGTCGTTGTAATTACTAACCGATTACCGCCGCCCGATATCACTTTCTAATTAAGCTCGGAGGGCGCGCGCCGGCACGATAGCGATCGCGGATTAATCATTTCGGGATAATTGTATCTGTGTGGGAATTCAATATGGGGCGACTGTCTCGCAATTATATAATTTTTTTTTTACTTCGTTCGCTCGAGATGATTGCGGGGTATGGGATGTTATTTTTCGATTCTATTATTGTGCGCTTTAGTTAATTTCGTGGGCGTGTAGCAATTACCAACGTTTATTGCTGGGCCACGACGAGAGTTTTGACTGATTTTTATTAGTCACTTAGTATTTACTATCTTTTCAAATAACCGTAAAAAAAAACTATAAATGAGTTGAAATGGGATTTGAAATTAAATTACTTTTTTTATGATTTTCTAACGGATAATCATTAAAGGCTATGATAATATTGGCATATACATAGTTTAATTTTTAATATTGTATTGTTTTAATAGTTTGTTATAATCATCAACATTTTGTGGAAAGAAATGTGGAAGATAGGCCAAGACCAATCAACTATGACCATTCACCATTTGAGTGACTCTGCACTACGTTTTTTCCGCAATTTTCTATAATTCAATCAATTAATTTAATTGATTAATTCACGGACGGGAATTTATAGGCTCATAAATTTTAAAAACTGATTTAATTGTTAGTAAATCTAAATTTTTAATTGTAGCTCGAGTAGTACTCTCCCCTCTATGCGACAATACAAAAGAAAACTTCTATTTTTATAGCTATCAGCTCGATGACTTTTCCGCTGATATGGGAAGAAGCTCAGAGGAGTTTAATCACTCGGTATCTTCATAGAAAAATTCTGAAAAACTGTGAAAGGTGATTCGCGAAATTTCAATCATAATGAGGTTTGAACTCTCAATGCTCAGTACGAGATGGCCACGAAGCCTCTGACCACTCTGCTACGAAACTGGATGCATAATACAATTCTACCGGAATTGCGCAATTTTATATAATGCTACCTACGTTCAGGTTACGCTGTTCATAAACTTGCATCCACAAAAGGCTCTAATTGCGATAGATACCACAGGGTCTATTCTGTAAGCATTGATTAATCATGACCTAGATGATAATTAATCAATGCTGTAAGTTAAGACTGGTATGTTAGCCATACCAATCAAAGAAACAACTGTTGCTATGCGTCGGCATGCTCCATGCTCTGCGAACTCTAGTGTAATACTGCCTTATGAAAAATTTAAAAAAATTGTCAATAGTGACGTTAACCCTTTTAGGCACTTTACACGATCAATAATACTGTCAATATTTGCTTCAATCCTCCTTGTATATTTATCAGGTAATCAATTATCCGAACAAAAATCAGTATTCTCTTCATTACAACATTAATATACATTACACGATGAGTAGTACTGGAATATTATTCTCTAGAGGGCACTACCCGGTGATCCAGAAGACATGAGCATGTTGACGGTTATTACAGTAAGTTGTACTATTTTAGTACTGGCAATATTTTAGAATAATTATTATTATAGTACAGTAATACTGTCATTATTCTAAAATATTGTAGTGTATGGTGCCTTTTTCAGCCCTAGATTTTTAAATTGAATTGTATGTACAAATACAGTCAGTAGGTTTTAGATATAAACAATACTAATAATGAAAACTTACATTTATTGGATTAAAATAATAGTTCTACTCATAAATAGCTAGTTATTAAGAGCAATAGTATGGATAGGCACAGTAAATGGAGACCTGTAAATGTTATGGTGGCAAATGCCACGCGCAGGGCCGTAAGGGCTAAAAGGATCAACAAAAGACCATAGTTAATTACAGTAGATCAAGCCTAGTATAATAAATTTCTTTATTTGATCGACTAATCGAAAGTTAACCTAAAGTATTCGTTAAAGCCACCTTACACTTTAAATAATACTGTCAATATTTTAGAATAATGACACTATAAGGCACCTTACACGATCAATATTACTGTCAATATTAATAATAATGACAGTATTACTACACGACAAAATATTGAATATGTTCATTATTCTAAAATATTGCCAATATTACTCATCGTGTAAGGTATAGTAATGATGTAATGAAGAGAATACTGATCTTTATCCGGATAATTGATTACTTGATAAATATAAAAGAAGGATTGAAGCAAATATTGACAGTATTATTGACCGTGTAAGGTGCCTTTTTTTACTGCTATTACTGTACAATAATATGTTTAAAATGTTTATTATTCGAAAATATTAACAGTATTACTTATAGTGTAAATTATAGTAACGATGGAATGAAGAGAATACTGATGTTTATCCGGATAATTGATTACTTGATAAATATAAAAGGATTGAAGCAAATACTGACTGTACTAAGACTGACAGTATTATTGATCGTGTAAAGTGCCTTATACATCCGAATCGAATAACAATAAAATGTTGAGATAGTGAAATAACTCTTGACAAATTTATGACATTAGACATAAGGCAGTATTACACTAGCCTTTGTAGAGTGTGGAACATACCAACAGTTGTTTGTGTGGTTACCACGAGTATCAAACCAGTCCAAACTTACAGAATAGATCCCCACGTTTCGCTTGGGTAAAAAATATTAAATTTTCCAACTAGTTTCGGCTAAGCTCTAGCCATTTTCGAGCTCCTCCGATGACTCGAAAATGGCTAGAGCTTAGCCGAAACTAGTTGCAAAGTGTAACTGAAGTGTGATAAAAAACAAAGTAAAAATCGTTTTATTTATCCTTTAAAATGAATTATCACAAAGTAGACGCCTTAACAATCCAATATTTTAAATTTTCCAATTGATAGTGCTCATGCCGCTTTAATTGAATTGAAACTATATGCATGAATCGTGTTCTTTTGTCTGATATGTCTGTGTGTGTGTAAAAAATTCATTCGAATGCAAATGAGTGTGATCGCAAGCGAGCGGCCGCGGGGCGCGAGCTTGTAAAATTAGCCAGCCGCGAGTTAATTGAAAATTACACCTTAGCCGGATGAAAAAAGTGACGGTATTCGTATAAATGGGATATAATGAGTTTGCCTTGTAGGCATGATTTCGGTTTTGCCGAGCTCTAAACGTCGTGAAAGCTTGCTAGCCATTATACATTCCTAACACCGGCCTTATTGCAGCTGTGAGGGCGGAGGTAATTAATTTTCTCATATTAGAGACAAAATAACGTCGAGTTATACATTTTTAAAGAGGAAAATAAATATTACTAATAAATATATGTAATATAATATAATTATTGTCCCAGCTCAGTGGCCTAGTCCGTCTCGTACTGAGTATTGAGGGACGAGAGTTGTGGGTGAAATTCCCAAGTGAAAAGTTCAAGTAAATACCGGGTGAATACACTCCTCTTAGCTTCTCCTTTTTACCAGCGGAAAACCCTCAGATTTATGCCTATAAAGATAGCAGTTTTTTTTATTACATACTGGGCGAAATGCACGTTGTCGACAAGGGTTGATTAATCAATTATCTCTGTGACAAATAGTTTTTCAATAAATAATAAACACAAACTCAAACAAATTATGTTTAAAGAAAACATAAAATCCTGTTACTACAGGAATCTAATTTCGCTCCTTTTAACAAACCAATATATGTATTTTTATATATATATATATATATATATATATATATATATATATATATATTTTAATTACTGTAATCTGTTAATGGTATGTTAATAAAGTTACTATTATTATTATTAAAAAGGCTATTCAAATCCACGGTTCATATTATCTCAATCACAAAAAACACAATATTTAGGTCAATCGGCATCAAAATATTGACTTTTCATTTATATATAAGCAACATTTCTTATATAAATGTTTCCTTCTGCTGAACTCTTTTTTGTTAATCAGTATATTGCTGAATACGTGGTATGTTTCAACTGTGTTGTTTATTCTGTTACTTAGTTCACCTTCCATTTTTCCATCTTCTGTCAGGCCACTCCTAGGTATTTGAATTGTTCTACTTGCTCTATTTTGTATTGCTCTATCTTTATATTTATTTGTTCTTTCCGGTTTCCTATTACCATCACTTTTGTTTTGTTATAATTCAATTTCATATTATACTTTTCTATGTCTGTTCCATACAGTCAGGTGCTGCAGATTAGCTTCATTTTCTGCTATCATCAGCGAATGCTCCTTCCGATATTTTTACCACTTGCATGTTTTTGTGCCATATATTTCCTTTTTTGATTTTTGGTTTCATGCTCTTCATTATTTCATCCATGTATATGTAAAATAACGTAGGACTGAGCCCGCCGCTTTGTCTGAGTCCAGTGGTTGTCTTAAATGTTCTTGATGTTTGTCCCTTGTGTATTATTACATGGTTGTTGTTGTTATATATGTTTTGTATTAATTCGACTGTCTTTCTTTCTACACCTCTCTCTTCCATGATTTTCTATAATTTGTTTCTTGGGATCATTTCGAACGCTTTTTCTAGGTCCATTAATCCTAAATATGTGTTTTTATTATTTGTAGTTCTTTTTTCTGTGATTTATTTGATTGTGAAGATGTTGTCCTGTGTGGATCTTCCTTTCCTAAAACCGCATTACGATTCTTCTAGTGTCTCGTTTATACATTTGTTTTATTTATTTCCTTCCTGGAAAATTAATTACCTCATAATGAACAACCATACTTTAATTTGTCCAAAATATGCTAAATTGTAACTCACTATTACACATTAATTTTCATATTCTAAATGCTATCTAATAAGGCAGTTACATGGCGCGATTTTCGATTCGTTTCCTTTGATATACCTGCTGCTAGTAATAGTCGTGTATTAACGCCTTACTAATCTTTCGGAAGGGATTTAATAAAGCAAGCAAACGCCAATCAAGTGGAGAAAATCTGCTCGTGTACGGGGCCCGTAATCGCCGGCTAATTGGATCCGGGGATTATGAGGAAAATCAAGCACGCCGCTCTGTTTAAATGCTACTACTGCATTCGTTATGTAACTGCGATGTTGCAAACGATGAATTAAAATGTAATTTAAGGCCATCTTAATTATTTCATTTCCATTGTTCTCGCATATACACGTTGCGGATTTCGGTTCGGATGCGTTCGACGCAAGATTATGAGCTGTAACGAAAGTAATCGTATTTTCTACTATTTGATTAAAATAATGTTTATAGTACAAGTTTATCAGTATGAATTTTGGTTTTTATGTATTAATGTTTACTTAGAGGCAGAAACACACCTTACACGGTCAATAATACGGCCAGTCCTAGTACTGTCAGTATTTACTTCAATCATCCTTTTATATTTATCAAGTAATCAATTATCCGGATAAACATCAGTATTCTCTTCATTCCATCATTACTATACCTTACACGATATATAAGTAATACTGGCAATATTTTAGAATAATGAATATTTTAAACATGTTATCGTACTGTCATATTCTAAAATATTGACAGTATTATTGAGCGTCTAAGTGCCTTATACAAATAAAATTGTATTACATTTCCGCTACTTCCCCACCCGATCCTATCGTGCTGCCCAATATTCAAGCTATATCTGGCCCGATCGCAATGATTGATGAAATTTACCACTAAATATCTCGCCATGTCTTAAAGGCTCCTTACACGATCAATAATACTGTTAATATTTTAGAATAATGACAGTATTACTGGTATTACTATACGATAATATGTTTGAAATGTTCCGTATTCTAAAATATTGACAATATTACTTATCGTGTAAGGTTTAGTAATGATGGAATGAAGAGAATACTGATGTTAATCTGCATAATTGATTATTTGATGAATATAAAAGGACAATTCAAGTAAATATTGACATTACTAGGACTGACAGTATTATTGACCGTGTAAAGTGCCTTATAGGGGATTGATGTCAAATATTTTCCTTCTCCGGATTGGTCGTCACGTTGACCAAACCGTGAAAGAATATATTTGTGATGCGACGTCCTCTTGTATACAGTCCTTGGTTATTTCTGTCGAATCAGTTCAATAGTGTTACAACGTCCTGGCAGATATTAGAGCTTAGGCAACATATAGAGAATCCTGTGTAGGACGATTAGATAGCGAATTAGAAAATGAATTGTAAACGTTTTTTTTTTTTCTTAGTTTGTTTACGTTTATAATTTCTCTTCTATTTTTCGTGGTCTCTTCTAAAAAAACCGCGCGTGAAAAATAAATAAACGTGATTTCAGAATTTAATGCGGTATATGACAATCCTATTCATTTTTGAACTCCAGATATGAATCAACATATATAGATTGATTCATATCTGGAGTTCAAACATGAATAGGATATATTATATTATTCTATAATATATATATATATATATATATATATATATATATATATATATACAAGTATTCGTTGTTTGTATATAACTTTAATCCAATGGCTAAATATACTGTTTTTGACAAAATTCTGCACGGCCGGCGTAGCTCTCCAACCATGTAATTGAAAAACGACTGACGGCAGTTGCACTGTGCGCGATCAGTCAGCGGGGGGCGGCGATGCGCAACGCGCCGTCACGGGATGGCCCGTTTTGGAAATCATTTTACGGTCTCCTGGGTTGCAATCGGCCTGAACCTCCCTCTAGAAAATAAAACACAGTTTATTTCGGGTTTGATTTAAACTTTTCTATATTACCTTTGTTAAGTAGACATAAATATTATAATTTTATAAATATATACTTTTACCCAGCTCAGTGGCCGAGTAGCTAGAGGCGTCGTCCGTCTCGTACTGAGCATTGGGGAGCTTGAGCGAATCATATTTCACACTTTTCAGAGGTTTTCTGTGAAGTTAAGGAAAATACCGGGTGATTAAACTCCTCTGAGTTTCTCCCTTGACCGGCGGGAAAGCCTCACGGCAGTTTTTTTTATAAATACTTTTGGCATATGGCATAATTATAACAATAAAGGAAAAACACATGGCCACACTTCTAATCCTATACCTTATATAATCATTAATTTTTAATGTAAATTTGTTACCTCTGTTTCTATTCTGAATATGATACTACTTTATATAACACGAAGTTTTTTGGGATCGTCAATAAAAAATATCTCTAAAATCAATGTAATTTCGCTTGTGGCTTTATCAGAGTAATTTCTTTAATTTATAGTTGTAGAAATAATCCTGTTGAAGCCATAATCTGGATGGAGAAAGCTATAGATAATAAAGGATGATGTTTGGGGAAAGTCACTCCCCAAACATCATCCTTTATTATCTATATCTTTCTCCATCCAGATTATGGCTTTATCAGGATTATACGTTCGAAACGAGTGGTGTCAGGAATCCCACCCCAGAATTCTATGCATTAAATTTGCATCGCCGTGTATTTTGTGTAGCGACTGGACACGAATACGTTTAGAAAGACTAGTGTCAAAAATCACATCCCTGATATTTCTCAACTAATAGTCAAATCACCTAGGCAATGGTAACAATCAGTCTGAAAATGTAGGGAAAGCGTTTTAAGGCCGCAATTGATCGAGTCGACTTATTTATTCCCTAAAATTCACTCGAAGTCTGACTTTTTATGCACTCTAACTATTATTTCTTTTTCAACAGCTTTCGAATCAATAATATAATAAATTCGCGAAAATTTTAGTTGGAGATAATTTATTAAATAATTATTTGTAATAAAATATATTATTAATTCTCAAGAGTGGAAAAATAAATATAGAAAAAAAACCGACTTCTTGTTAAATATTTAGTCGATTTTTGTCTAAATTTGTTTTCCACTCTTGAGAATTAATAATATATTTTAGTTTAAGAGTTTACCATCATACTTTATTAAGATATAATTAGGTTTTGCATCGTCAAGATGATGGCAAACCTTATAAAATACTATCCCTGAATGTTTTCCATCACACTTTATTATGATTTAATTAGGTTTTGCATTGTCAAGATGATGGCAAACCTAATAAAATACTATCCCTGAAAGTTTTCCATCAAACTTTATTATGATTTAATTAGGTTTTGCATTGTCAAGACGATGGCAAACCTTATAAAATACTATCCCTAAAAGTTTTCCATCACACTTTATTATAATTGAATTATGTTTTGCATTGTCAAGATGATGGCAACCTTATAAAATACTATCCCTGAAAGTTTTCCATCACGCTTTATTAGGATTTAATTAGGTTTTGCATCGCCAAGGTGATGGCAAACCTTATAAAATACTATCCCTGAAAGTTTTCCATCACACTTTATTATGATTGAATTATGTTTTGCATTGTCAAGATGATGGCAACCTTATAAAATACTATCCCTGAAAGTTTTCCATCACACTTTAGTATGATTTAATTATGTTTTGCATTGTCAAGATGATGGCAAACCTAATAAAATACTATCCTTGAAAATTTTCCATCACACTTTATTATGATCTAATTAGGTTTTGCATCGTCAACATGATGGAAAACCTTATAAAATACTATCCTTGAAAGTTTTCCATCACACTTTATTATGATTTAATTATGTTTTGCATTGTCAAGATGATGGCACACCTTATAAAATACTATCCCTGAAAGTTTTTCATCACACTTTTTTATGATTTAATTAGGTTTTGCATTGTCAGGATGATGGCAAACCTTATAAAATACTATCCTTAAAAGTTTTCCATCACACTTTATTATGATCTAATTAGGTTTTGCATCGTCAACATGATGGAAAACCTTATAAAATACTATCCTTGAAAGTTTTCCATCACACTTTATTATGATCTAATTATGTTTTGCATTGTCAAGATGATGGCACACCTTATAAAATACTATCCCTGAAAGTTTTTCATCACACTTTATTATGATTTAATTAGGTTTTGCATTGTCAGGATGATGGCAAACCTTATAAAATACTATCCTTGAAAGTTTTCCATCACACTTTATTATGATCTAATTTGGTTTTGCATTGTCAAGATGATGGCAAACCTTATAAAATACTATCCATCAAACTTTATTATGATTTAATTAGGTTTTTCATCGTCAAACCTAACTAAATCAGTTACCAAGGATGCTACAGATTAAACTAGATTTCACCTTAGATATCAAACACAATTGTTTGGAGCTATCTCATATTATATGCTTATATTACTCCTATTATATAGTAACAGGACAAATAATACATAATCCACAACAATACAAATAAAATTACAACGATTCTAATTTCACAATTGAAATACACAACAAACAATAAACATCATAAATACATTACACACCGACCATAATGACAAAATTATGCAGGAAATTGCCATATTATTAAAATAAATGATCGGCCAACTCGCGTTATCGCACCGGAAAATCGGCAGTCGGCAACAATACTTTCCTCGAAAATTGTCGAATTTAATGAGCTGCGTGCCCGCACCGGGAAAATCGCGCCTAATGACCACGCGTTCTCGTTTAATTTTCCCATCATCCCTCCCCACCATAAATATTCATCGCGGGCAATTAAAACGAATCGAAAACCAATGGCCCCCCCACAATTCGGGACATTACGGGCACAAAGGGGCCGCGGCGGTTTGAAACAATGCGTGGTAATGGGCGCAGCGTGCAGCCGGGCCAATTTCGAGCCACCCGCAGGGGGCGCCCGCGGCCTAGGGCCCCCGTCGGCTTGATCGCCGCTAACTCACACGTTTGTCATGTTTACACTACGAGAATACGAGCGAGTCTTTTAATGTGGAGTGTAATTTATACAGCGGGGCGCATCCCTTTTTTTTTCACATATATAGAAACATATTAAAATGAATTGTAATCCGTTCGAAAGTTCATGTCAAATAAAATCTACAATCAAGAATTAATATGTTTATGTTTAAGTTATTTATTGATCTATTAAAAATTCAATGAAGATTTTAAATGGCTTTCAAGAATATACAGAGAGATTTTAACAGCAGAGAGGGAAACTAAACAGAGGGATACGAGGTAATTTTAGACAAATATGGAAATTGAGGGAAAATAATGCTTACTAAATGACATGATTATAACAATAAAGGGGAAAAAACATGGCAAGAAGCAAGAAAGTTGATAGCGGATAGGAAATAGTGGATGAAATTCAACAAACAATGAGGATAGGGAAAAACCGAAAGAAATCAACCTCGAGACCCCATCGGGTAAAGGACGAAACTATTAAGAAAGAAAAAAAAATATGCAGGGATGAAAATAGGAAAATATATTGAAATCACTTGCCAAATGAATAGGTAGTACAAAGCACCAAATACAAGCAGTTGAAATAATGTATATGAGGAGAGTCAGAGGAGTGACAAAAAAGGACAACATGAGGAATGAGGATATAAGAAGAGAACTAAATGTAATACCGACAATAAAGTACATAGAGGAAAGTCAATTAGGATGGTGGGGACACATAATTAGGATGGCAGAGACAGCACCAGCCAAAAGAATATGGAGAGCAAAAATCAAAAACAAGAAAAAAGGAAGACAAAGAAAAAAATGGGATGATATAGCTTCATCCCATTTTTTTCTTTCTCGGAACTATTAGAAAGGAACGGAAAAAACTGGTAGGAAACAAAAGAACTGGCAATAAATAGAAGAGAATGGAATTTTTTTCGTCCATAAACAAAAGTATAAAATTTGGCACTATCTCTTTCTTTCTTGACAAATGTCTTACAACTCGACGAAAGTAAAAAAGTAATACTAATACAACTTGAATGTAAACAAAAACATCATAATTTTTCATCGTCGATTTAGAAAGACCGCAAAATTAAAACCAATTAAATCAGCCCGCGAGCGACAAGCAAAAAAAAACTAATCTCAATTCCGCTGCACAATTAATGTTTCTCAACCTATTATTTATCACTACGTGATTTAATTACAAGAAAAAACGTACTTAATCCCGGCCGACGGTAATTTGCCGCAATTAGAGAATAATTTGTCGCGTCCGCGAATCAATTACGCTTCCGCGAAGCCGGGCGTTTATTAAAACGTGACAACAATGGGGCTCGTCGTCGTGGGCGTCGTTTTCAATTACCGCTTAATGCCCGGGCAGCAGGCGAAGGGCTCGCGTAGTAATGGGGGCGCCTAAATGACCGCGTAATTGATATCCATTAATTTTTTCGTCACCGGCAATTACGGGCAATTTTCCTCCGGGGATTTCGTTTCAATAAAAAGATTACTAATGTGTCGGCGGGTTTAAATTACACCCGTCTATCCCAACATTTGTAACGCGCACAACACACACATGCGAGAGAGCGGCGGGCGGATGCGTCTTTTTTTCTCCACTCGGGGAGAGTGCGTTATTACGTTTTAATTCGGAAAATTACCACCGCGTTTTTTTTGGATTGTCAACTGGAACCGTAATGCTTTTGAGTTGTTGTTTTGGTTAATCATTATAATGGGCAATTATTATGAAAATGTCATTTTTAACTGTTATTATGAAAGTACTACGCAAGTTCGTTGATTTATTCGTGATTTATTATCTATAAATAAATCGTGTGTTTATAAATGACCGTATGCTTATAGTTTAGTACGCTGTCAATTTAATAAAGGTCGTTTCAGACAAGACAATTTCTTAGCTCAAAAGTTGTTCAAGAAATGAATTCATATTCTCCTATACATATATAATATGTCCTTGACAAATAGAACGCGTTATATTTTTCCATTCGGTCTACCATCCAATTCAATATTTCAAATAATTTGCTGTATGATACGAGACAATTTAGATTGTCTCGCATCTTGACTAAAGGTCGTTTTAGACAAGACAATTTCTTGACTCAAAAGTTAATCAAGATGCGAGACAATTTAAATTGTCTCGTATCATATAGCAAATTATTTGAAATATTCAATTGGATGGTAGATCGAATGGAAAAATATAACGCGTTGTATTTGTTAAGCACAAATTGCATGGGAGGAGGATATATGAATTCATTTCTTGAACAATTTTTGAGCTAAGAAATTGTCTTGTCTAAAACGACCTTAAAGGTCGTTTTAGACAAGACAATTTCTTGACTCAAAAGTTAATCAAGATGCGAGACAATCTAAATTGTCTCGTATCATACAGCAAATTATTTGAAATATTGAATTGGATGGTAGATCGAATGGAAAAATATAATACCTAAACAGGTTTTACATAGACATATTTTACCCGAGTTCTAAATTGAGAAATATCCAGATCTTTGATATTCTGTCAAAGTTTATTGAACTAATAAACTAAGGACTACCACAATTGTAAATAAAATTCTTTCAGGCATGCTGTTTGTACATAAATCCCAGTCATACGTTTCAATAAATGTTCATTATCTGTATTTTTCAATGCAGCACTGGACCCTTGTAGGGTGTTAACTTCTTTTTTTCACCATTATATCACCTTACTTCAACGACCAGAGCTCAAAGTCAACTTTGGTTGTGAACATGACTACCCTCAACCCATCCCACCTTTCCCTCTCCATCTCCTCCTCTTTCAAAATGTTAGTCACTGACTCATGTTGGACAGGTTATTAAAGATATAAAGACAGTTATATATGATGAAACATGAAAATTGGCATACAATTTTCAAGTTTAGAGATTTTGCCAAACTTTGAAAAGCTGTATTTCGGAAACTATTAGGGCTACCGAGCCCATCTTAGTTTCAAATTGTAGAGAATTTAATCTAGTTTAAAAATGCATAGAAAAGTCTTTGTCGAAAACGTGCTAATTCATGGAGTAAATGGGAAGAAAAGAAAATTTGCAAAAATGTAGCAGTTTTTGAGATATTCCAGTGTTCCGGAGGGCTGCCGAGGTCGAAAACTTGGATTTTGCATCTCAGGCACATTCCATATATGAACACAAAAAAAACTAACAACTCCAACTTGATGCAACTTATGCCCCATATAACCATGACAACGTTATTGGACTATAATTCGTTTATTAATAAAACAATATGTAATATCTATAGATATAAGACAGGTGGACGATTTGGTCGAACAGTTAAGCTTTGGCCATCCCTGCCATATAGGTATAGACTCTTCTTTTTAGATTTTAGTATACATTTGGTCTCTTTTTAATAAATTTGTGAATTAATCAAATCACCACCTTTACGATAAATTATAATTCTATATTATTGCACTGGTTTCTCTTGAAATTGTAAATTATAGCGTTGAGTTTTAATTCATTCGTAGCCAGTTGATAATAATACCATGAGTGCGGTAATAACGGAATCATAATAAAACAATTCCCACAATCGCGCGCGCGTTTTGTTTAGTCATGTCGCTAATTAAATAATAATTAACGCTGCACGCGGCGTGATTCAATAAATTGGAATTCCACGCGCTGTAGCCGCCGACGAGAAAATGTTTGCAGAAACATAATTTCACATGTTCAAATGACACACATCCACACAACTCAGAGGAAGCCGGTCATCATTTTTCCGCTCGATCATATTATTTCTTTTTTCGGGGCTCTCTCGAGAGCAGCACGTTGCAGTCACGGACCGGGGCCGATTAGGTTTAATTAAATAAATTACATGTCTCTATTTTACAAGAGCACTGCGGTTTGCGAAGGTTGCCGTATAGTGCGGGCACGGTATTTCACAGGTGCGGCCGCGGGATGTGTGTGCATGTGCTCAACACCTGTCAATTCTGTAATGAGTTTTTTTTAAGGACAGAAATTTTCAACCGAATTGGCGTTAATTGCGGTCGGCTGCGTTTCACACGTTTAACTTGATTGCAATTTTTTTTTCGTGCAGTAATAATCGTTTAATACAGAATATTTTTAGCTTATTAGTTGAATATACGTATCAAGATACGTATATAAATACATAGATATAGATTCTACGCTAGATAATTAATAAATCAAAAAAGTTCGTTTGAAAATAACGAAGAGGTTGAATGTATATAAAATTCTAAATCTTATTGGAAATTTTAACTTTATACAATGTATTCTATATGTAATCGAGAATTTCTATTTTTTGCGAAAATTCCCTTTATTTGATCTCTTTATCTTTTTTTATTACAAAATTTTTATTCATTATATCGAGAATTTTATTAGAAATTGTAGTAGTAGTTTTCAAAGGTTTTACATTCCAAAAAATTATTGAAAATACTAAACTAGAAGAGTTGCTATTTATGTGTTGAAAATTAATAACAAAAACAATGTTTGGGGTGTAGAAACTTCTTTATAGTTTTTCGAAATACTATCCTTTAAGATCTACACATTTTTGCATTCGATGAAACTAATTGGCATGGCAGTTTTTCCACTCCGATGTAGATATCACCAAAAATGGGGTTTGAATAATTAATTATATCAAAATATCTCTTCTCTTTTTATCGAAATTTCGCTCTTACTTCAGAGCTTCATCAAGATTTACTAAAAAAAAATATTATATACAGAGGTATATGAGTCTTTGGAATTGAAAGTTATGCAACATCTAACTTATATTGTTAGATGTTGCATAAATTGTTAACACGGGTAAAGTTACCTCGCTTTTATACAACCGAGCCTTAATATTTTATAATAAATAACATGAGAAGTAAGGAATTATTAATGTTAGTGAATTTTCGATTATATTGTTTTTTATAACAAAATAAATAATAATAACTAAATGGTAACTGCGTATTCTTATTTGTGACCAACTCTGGTAATTGCTTCTGCTTTATTTCTTATATTTGGCCAGCATGAACGCACCTGAAAAAAGTGTATATAAAACAAGGTAGCGCAATATTTTCCTAATAAACCCACCATCCACTGCATTTTCCGTTACTAAACTTGCGAAACACGATAATAATAACGTGGTGTCATTGACCAAGCGCTTTCCTAGAACGACCAAAGCGCCTAGCGTGCGTTTCCGACTGCTGCGGTCTTGCTCTCTTCTGTTGTTGTTTTTTTTCTTCTTTTCGTTGAGGAAAAAAAAGGAAGCACGAAGCCGCGCACTCCTGGAAGACGACAGATTTTTTCGCCGGCCGGCAGCAAATTGCGCCACAATTACCTCGGCGTGTCATTAAGTTAATTTTTAAATAAGGGCTGTTAGCGAGCGAGCGAGAGCTGAGGCCGCCGCGCCGCTCAGCAAGCAGGAGCAATTAGCGAAAAGAAAAGGTAACTCAAGAAAAAAATTGGTCGAATATTCGGCTTAATTAGATAATTGCGCCGGGTTGTAAATTATGTGTTAAAACAATTAGCCGGGAGCAAACTAAATTTTAAATTCTGTTCAGTTATATAAAATTCAAGCATCAATTGTTATTATCAAAATATCTATCTATTGATAATATTCACATTGATTTATGTTCGTACCGATCTTACTCTACTTTTTACTAAAATTCTCAACCCAAAAATTCAAGATTCAATTTAAGATATTGCTTATCTAAATAAAAAAGTGGTAACATTTGAATTATTTTGAAAATGATAAAATTTCACGTTTGTTATTTATGTACTCCATGATAATTACTTAATATAATTTGTCCACTCGATAATTAAATCGGATTTGTTACCACGAATTATTGCGTCTCCCCGACTAATCACCGACATTGTTGCTTATGCCCTGCTAATTGTCGTCGTGCGCGGCTGCAATCTTCTGCGAAAACGGTAATTGATAATTATTTGGATTTTTTCGCCCCGTCTCCCTGTTGAGCAATTGCATGTCATTATTGTGCGGCCGTGCCCGGCGAAGCGCGACCCCCGCGGCAACGCGCTACCGGCCATCAATCTCTTCTCTAATCGACGATTACCAGTCGGCGACGAGATTAATTGAGGCACCGATTTTTTGATTGGCTCGGTGATGCGAGCACAGTTGCTTAGCTGGATTGAGCAGATGGTCCTCCTCTTCAGAAGAAATAGTAATGGCTAATTGTCTAATGTTTTATTTTTAATATAAGCATTTTTATTTTATTGTTTTTCCTTATCGAGGCTTTGGCTTCGTTATACATTTGATGGTTAGTCCATTTTTGATCTTAATGTTTCAATTTAAAAAATAACACAATATAAATTAAAGAAATTTCAATAGGTAATTAAAACTTGCAAGTGTTAACCACTGTGTCAAAAAAAGACAATTTGTAGTGAGGAATTCAATGTTGCATAGAATTAGAAAATAGGAAAAAACATAAAGAGAGGAAATTAATTATTGTATGTGTTTTTTACCAGTATATATATATATATATATATATATATATATATATATATATATATATATATATACTGGTAAAAAACACATGTATGTATATATATATATATATATATATACATATACATATAACATAAAAAAAAATTTATAAAATTTACGAGTTAGTCCACTTTTGCCCTCAATGCCTCAATTAGAAACGCATACTTTATCTCGATAAATATTTGTAATTTTGATATGTAATCATTTGAATTAGTTTTTCATCAATTTCTTTACTAACCAGTACATCATGGGCGATTTAACACCGACTAATGTCTCTAGAAGTGTAGCAATGATAGAAAATAGTCGCACTGTAAGTTCGACTATTTTCTATCATTGCTACACTACAAGAGGTTGCCCAAATGTTTGGCAAAACTAAATCCACGGTCCATCGTAATGTTAGACGTTGTCCCTAATTCCCCGCGTGATTTAAGTGTGTACCAGTCACCGCGGATGACGTAAAATAAAAAAATTAAATACATTTAAATTTGTATCCATTGAAACACGTATGCGAGCGAAGGTGGGGTGGGCGGGTGGTCCCCACCAACCAAACTATCCCCCTTCACTATTTCAAGTGACTTGAACTATGCACTACATTGTTATCCATTATTTTCTATGATTCAATTGATTACATTTATTAATTTAAGACGAATTCGTAAAAAATATGAGAAACAATGTAGTGCATAGTTCAAGTCATTTGGAATAGTGAAGGGGATAGTTTGGTTGGTGGGGTCCACCCGCCCACCCCACCTTTGTTCGCATAGTTTTTTCACAGGATTACACTCTTCTTGGAATGGTTTAAACAATAAAAAAGGCCTGTGTCCATTGAAACACGTATGCGAGCGAAAGTGGGGTGGGCGTGTGGTCCCCACCAACCAAACTATCCCCCTTCACTATTTCAAGTGACTTGAACTATGCACTACATTGTTATCCATTATTTTCTATGATTCAATTGATTACATTTATTAATTTAAGACGAACTCGTAAAAAAATGTGAGAAACAATGTAGTGCATAGTTCAAGTCATTTGGAATAGTGAAGGGGATAGTTTGGTTGGTGGGGGCCACCCGCCCACCCCACCTTTGTTCGCATAGTTTTTTCACAGGATAACACACTTCTTGGAATGGTTTAAACAATAAAAAAGGCCTGTATCCATTGAAACACGTATGCGAGCTAAGGTGGTGTGGGCGGGTGTTCCCCACCAACCAAACTATCCCCCTTCACTATTTCAAGTGACTTGAACTATGCACTACATTGTTATCCATTATTTTCTATGAATCAATTGATTACATTTATTAATTTAAGACGAATTCGTAAAAAAAATGTGAGAAACAATGTAGTGCATAGTTCAAGTCATTTGGAATAGTGAAGGGGATAGTTTGGTTGGTGGGGGCCACCCGCCCACCCCACCTTTGTTCGCATAGTTTTTTCACAGGATAACACTCTTCTTGGAATGGTTTAAACAATAAAAAAGGCCTGTATCCATTGAAACACGTATGCGAGCGAAGGTGGGTTGGGCGGGTGTTCCCCACCAACCAAACTATCCCCCTTCACTATTTCAAGTGACTTGAACTATGCACTACATTGTTATCCATTATTTTCTATGATTCAATTGATTACATTTATTAATTTAAGACGAATTCGTAAAAAAAATGTGAGAAACAATGTAGTGCATAGTTCAAGTCATTTGGAATAGTGAAGGGGGATAGTTTGGTTGGTGGGGGCCAACCTTTTGAAATATAAATATCCGCATTTTTTCCCTCGTAGAGATATAGTTTTATATCTTTTCACAAGCGATAAATTCTAGGCTTATAAGATTATAAGCAGTTCCTGTCAAGGCTGCGCCTAATCGCGAATTGATCCTATTAAACCGCAATAAACATTACAGGCGTTTTATTGTGGCAGCGCTGCAACGGGGCGGCGGTCGCGGGGGCATGTTTGCGCGTACATGTGTTGGTGTGTGCACCTCAGAAACGGGTTTCAAAAGGCGCAATAAACGGCGGACTAATTCAGCCCCGACAAACATCCTTAATTCCGTCGTTTAGCGTTATGCAAATTTCTGCCGATGCCGGCGATTAATAATAACGCAACGTTCCGCGCGCACCGTAATTAAAGGAAGCGGACGATTAAATAGGGTTTCCAGGTGGAGGAGATTATGATGGAAACGGTTCGCGAATGCGGGCGCGACACGTCAATGCTTATTAGTTAATAAATTAATTTCTAACACATTGAAATTATTCACACGCGGCTTATTTTTTTTATACACAGATGGTTTCAGTTTGAATTATTTCAAGGGAAAGTTTTATAAGAAATTTGATTAATATTATTAACATTAATATATTAATATTAAAAATATATTAATATTAATATCTAACCTGGTTCAATGACCGTGCAGGGTTCTGCAAAGTCAAATGTATCCCTTAAAAAATTAATATTTTTTCGAGAACCATATATTTTTTATAATTCATATATAAAACACACACACACACGTCCATAGTACCCCAATTGGCTGTATTGCGGTACTATGGACAGTACAGTGATTAAAAGAGTACAGAGTTTTAGTTTTCATACTATTTAATATCAAAGTCAGTAATTATTTATTAAAGATACGATTTTGTTTAATTGTAGGCAAATTTGTAAATAAATAATTCAAAAATTCTCGATAAATATTTACTTCGTTAATGCATTAGTCATATACTAGTCTAGCCATTAAAATTGTATTCAAAAATTGAATCGGTGAGTGGAAAAAACGATATAACTACAAAATCATAGTTATACAGGACGTCATCCTCTACAACTCTCTTGTACATCTAATTGTACTTTTCCCATAAAACAGATTTTATCAAAACTACAAAATCATAGTTTTGATAAAATCTGTTTTATAGGAAAAGTACAATTAGATGTACAAGAAAATTGTAGAGGATGATTTCTTGTACAACTCTCTTGTACATCTAATTGTTATGACATGTATACTTTTTACACAAAACAGAAAAAAAACTTCTATCTTTATAGGGCTATCCGCCGTGAGGCTTTTCCGCCGGTCAACGGAGAAGCTCAGAGGAGGTTTAATCACCCGGTATTTGCCTGAACTTCACCTTAACTTCTCTGAAAAACTGTGAAGTAAATTTGTAAATTAATAAAAAATCCCTCTATAGATATTTTTCAAACTTTGTTAATTCATTACCAATATATTGATCTATCCATTAAAGTCATAATCAAAAATTACGTTGTTGCTAGTTTTCATGATATTTAATGTCAAAGTCAGTATGTCATTAAGAATTTGTATGTTTTAATCGCAAATTTGTAAAATATGAAAACTACAGGTCCAAACACATCTTGAAAATTGATTAATACATAAAAAAAAACAATATACAAAAATTACACTATTATCCGTTATTTTTGATGATTAAATTAATGTCATTTATTAATTTAAAACTAATAAAAAATATATGTGAAAAATATTGTAATGCATAGTTCAAGTCGTTTGAAATAGTGGACGGGCATAGTTTGGTTGGTGGGGGCCGCCCGCCCACCCCACCTTCGCTTGCATAGTTTTTCCATTGGATAACACTCTTCTTGGAATAGTTTAAACAATATAAAACATCTATATCCAATGAAAAAACTATGCGAGCGAAGGTGGGGTGGGCGGGCGGCCCCCACCAACCAAACAATGCCCGTCCACTATTTCAAACCACTTGAACTATGCACTACACTATTATCCGTTATTTTCTATGATTAAATTAATATCATTTATTAATTTAAAACTAATAAAACAAATATATATGTGAAAAATAATGTAATGCATAGTTCAAGTCGTTTGAAATAGTGGACCAACCAAACAATGCCCGTCCACTATTTCAAACCACTTGAACTATGCACTACACTATTATCCGTTATTTTCTATGATTAAATTAATATCATTTATTAATTTAAAACTAATAAAACAAATATATATGTGAAAAATAATGTAATGCATAGTTCAAGTCGTTTGAAATAGTGGACGGGTATAGTTTGGTTGGTGGGGGCCGCCCGCCCACCCCACCTTCGCTCGCATAGTTTCTTCATTGGATATAGATGTTTTGTATTTTTTAAACTATTCCAAAAAGAGTGTTATCCAATGAAAAAACTATACGAGCGAAGGTGGGGTGGGCGGGGGTCCCCCACCAACCAAACTATACCCGTCCACTATTTCAAACGACTTGAACTATGCATTACATTATTTTTCACATATATAATTGTAATGTATTTTGAAATCTAGATAGTAGTAGTATTTTATTGTATTTGTTACAATTCTGTTACTGGCTTTCCACCTTCGTGTCCATCTGCCGTGTGTTAGGGTCGTTTTAGACAAGACAATTTCTTAGTTTAAAAGTTGTTCAAGAAATGAATTAATGAAATATATCCTTCTCCCATACAATTTGTCCTTGACAAATAGAACGAATTATATTTTTCAATTCGATCTACCATGCAATTCAATATTTCAAATAATGTTCTATATGATACGAGACAATTTAGATTGTCTCGCATCTTGACTAAAGGTCGTTTTAGACAAGACACACTTAGTTCAAAAGTTGTGCAAGAATGAATTCATATATCCTCCTCCCATAAATTTGTCCTTAACAAATAAAACGCGTTATATTTTTTCATTCGATCTACCATCCAATTCAATATTTCAAATAATTTGCTGTATGATACGAGACAATTTAGATTGTCTCGCATCTTGACTAACTTCTGAGTCAAGAAATTGTCTTGTCTAAAACGACCTTAACTTTTGAGTCAAGAAATTGTCTTGTCTAAAATGTCCTTTAGTGTATGTGCGAAATCTAGATATTTGATTGAAAAATAAATGAATGTGTAGTACTAATAAATTATTTTGTTTCAGGTCTGGTTCCAAAACCGTCGTGCAAAATGGCGCAAACAGGAGAAAGTGGGTCCGCAAGGGCACCCCTACAACCCGTACCTATCACCCACGTCTGGAGGGCCGGCTCCCTCCGTGGTAGCCCCATCCCTACCAAACCCTTTCAATCTCCCCTTCGGCCTGCGCAAACCCTTCGACTCGCTCACATTCCGCTATCCCCCGCACGTCCTGCCAGGATACCTCCCCGCGCCGCCCCACTATCACCGCGCCGGCGCCCCCTCGCTCCTACCCCCGGCCGTCGGCTTATACCCCTCCGCGAGCTCCTTCCAAACACTCCTCGCGAACATCTCAGCGGCGCAACGGCCCAAGCTGCCGCCTGCCCAGGAATTCACGGCGTCGCCGCCGCTCTCGCCAGGCGCCTCCGCCCCCGTGTCGCCGCAGGACGTCGACCGGCGAAGCTCCAGCATAGCGTCGCTGCGGCTGAAAGCTCGCGAGCACGAACTGCGACTAGAAATGCTACGCCAAAACGGTGACTTAATCAGCTAAATTTAAAGCCTCACCGCCCACCCCCCAAAAAATAAAAACATGTGCAAATCAAACCGGTGTGATACAGCAACGCATTCCGTCCGAGAAAAGTATTTTATACACATACACACACACAAAAAAAACTAAATAAATTAAGGCTGTACAAAATAATATTAGCTAGGCTTAATATTCGTGAAACTGAAACCGTTCCAGTAACTCAGCGTACTTAAAATTGTAAACCTTGTATATATTTAGGATTATACAATTTTTAGGATATTTTTTATGTAGTTTCTAAGTTAAATTATATATATATATGTAGGTATTATATATTAAAAAAAAATGTTTAGCAAGAAATAGTATTTAAATTTTTGTTTTTTTTTTGTTCGTGACTATTCTTAATTTTACGATGCCGTCCAAAAAAGTTGTACTCAAATTTTAATTAATAAATATTTTATAACAAACTATGTATTGTTGGTTTTTCTACTAGGTGACTAAATTGATATAACTTGCGAGTGGCAGCGTTTTGGTATGTACTTTTTTTCTAATATAGAATGTAGATGATGTGTCGAACGTAGGCATTCCTGATATTGGTGGTATTTTTTTTTTGGGCCAACTTTTGTTGGACGTAGACGAATGGCAAATGATGCCTACACAGGATGTATCAAACGTTGAATTCGATATTATAAGCGAACCTTAACGAATGTGTCAGCGAACGACCTGCACTTGTATATCCCTCACTCATACGCAGTCCACACTCTTTTTGTCTGTCTCCTTTCTGGTATGCGAATTATGTGTCCATACCATCCGAGTTGTTTCCTTTCTATAGTTGTCTGTATACTTTGTATCTGTAGAGTTGTTTGAATTTGTTCATTTCGTATTCTGTTCTGTGTTTCACTCTTTTTCAGTAAACTGTAAAATTAGTTTCTGATTAGAAAAACTATGTGTGGCACAGTTTTCAATAGTCAAAAGTCAATAGTTTTCAGTAGTGGATAATCTACCTTGAGATAATAATGAGATATATTAATGCCTGTAGTATATTTTCTGAAATATCGGCTGTAAACCATGACCATATTTTTTAAGTCATTAAAATAAAATTGCCTATTTTAACTATTATCTGGAATTCTCAAATTGCACTCAATTATATAATTATATACACCTACAATAAATAAATCTATAAAATTTTCATACAAACCGTTTCAAATTTATACGCAATAGACAATTTCAGATTAAAATAACTCTCATGTTAGATGTTAGATTTTGTTCAAATTCTCGCATTCTCTCTTTCATGCGCGTTTCCACTGCCCATTTCAAAATTTGGTCCCAATCCACTCAGCCGTTTCCCGCAATTTTGTTCACATACACACAGGCACACACATACTACATTGGTCATGATCCGTGAAGAAAATATAAAAAATAATTTAAAAAGCTTCTATCTTTATAAGGCTGTCAGCCGTGAGACTTTTCTGCCGGCCAAGGGAGAAGCTCAGAGCATTTTAATCACAGAAAACCTCTGAAAAACTGTGAAAGGTGATTCGCGAAAATGGACGACGCCTCTAACCACTCGGCCACTGAGCTGGGTAAAAAATAATAATATATTAAAATTAGTAATTCCAATTTTGGGTTATGGGTAGCGTTTTGTTGCATTTTACAGCCACTTTATAAAAATAAACAAATTGACAAACAAGCGTACATATCTACAATTCTAGGAGAGATTTGATTAGTATATTTAGACTGTATGGGGGCATTGATTACATTTCATAAAAGTCCCAGATTAATTGCTTGCACTTATCTTCTAAGTCAGATAGAAAGAGAAACTGTGCACAGCGAAATTTATGTGTGGAGAATAATTAGAATTTTTCAACAGTAGATTTTTATAAAAGTGAATACATGATGATAATTGATGACAATAGTAAAAGGATTGCTGTGGACTCATCTGCATAGTCCAGTTGCCATTCCTTCATCCCTCCCACTGGCCAGCTTCAACACCCTACATACCTTTGTAATGTATCGTAATGCTATATATGTCTTGAAAAGCGTTTGACCGGTTGATAGATGCACCTAAGACCCCACTGTAGTAGAGCAGGATACAAGACTTCTAAGCCCGGGGATTTGTAACGCTTGAAGGATTGTATAGCCCAATTTATCTTAGAGTCGTTTACTAACATGTCAGGAACGCTCCAGTCCTCGTTGATAGGCTGGCGAGCGCTGCCATACCAAATTGGACTCTAGTTTGCAACCAGGGAAGTACGTTTTTAATAATGCTTCTGCAGTTTCGGATAGTGTGCACGTATATGTACGCCTCCTTAGGCCCAATTTGCACATAGGAGGCGAAGGCGCGGTGCCAGCGCGGCGAGAGGCACGACGCTTTCACGTCCCCTCTATATAAACATATGGTGCAATGCCCACTTAGGTGATGAGGTGCCTCGTACCTCTCGCTGTGCCGGCACCGTGTCTTAGCCTGAAACACGGTGGCTGCAAGACGAGAGGTACAACTGTTCCACGCCGCCTCTATGTAAACATATGATGTCATGTGGACCCCCTCACTGCATATGGACATCGCCGTCGCGCCTGCACCTCTCCTCCACCCGACGCAGCTTATGTGTGAATTGGGCCTTAGACAGTCCAGTTGTTGTGGTGGATCCTTAAAGAGAGGCAGCGACTACAGTATTCTCTACCTGACCACACGTCCCTCTGGAATCTGGATAGTTCTGGATAGTTGGCTGGAGGGTAGCATAGCTACAGACACTTAGGCCTCAAAATGGGCCCATTGTGAAACCTCCCATTAAGGCTGCTCACTCGTCCCACGAATCAATTTTGTGTGCGAGCTGCAAAACTCTGGCGGGTGAGGAGTTGCCAATGCTGAACCATACTAGGACCTCCGGGAGTCTCTTTGCTTTTGACGGCCCAAACACTTGATTGACTTTTGGTTGGTTTTAAAAGCTTCCCAATCAATCTCGTGTCTGGTATTCTTGGTCCTCTTAAAGAGTCTTCTACCCTATTTCTTTAACCTCTCCAGCTCCAAGCACCACCAGAGCGTTGCGCAGTCGCTTGTCCGGAAGGTTTTGAGAGGGCATGAACTTTCGTATCTAGAGAAATGAGATGTCAGTAGTTTTCCAACTACATTTTCTATGTTCTGTCTTAATTGCTTGCATGGAAATCGAACCAGGAAAGCCATTCCGCAGAAGCCTTAAGAATGCACCTCTATGGGTAAATCTTGGGTTCGTGAACTTACACATTTCTTCTAAGTCAGATAGAAAGGGAAACTGTTCCGAGTGAAATTTATGTGTGGAGATTAGTTAGAATTTTTTCAACAGTAGATTTTTATAAAAGTGAATACATAATGATGATTGATGACAATAACAAAAGGGTTGCTGCGGACTCATCTGCATAGTCCACGTATGTGGGGGGACTTATGTGCATTCCCCAGTTGTCATTCCTCTACCTATATCGGTAAGTCTTGGGTTCGTGAACTTTGTTTCAGAGTGAATACATATTATAAAGTAGAAATATATCAAAATCTGTCTTTTTTGTATAAATAAAATATAACCCAATCAATCCCAATTACAATTTATAATTGACTACACCCTCTCTTTTTCGGTCTCTTTCTAATCCAAATTGAAAAATATCTTCGCGGCGCCAGCCGTCCGCTTTGCATAAATCGCCGATAAATAAACCTAGCCCCCCGGAAGAAGCGGGGGCCGTCCCGCGGTAATTCCGTTTGTTCTTCCCCGACCATAATTCACAAGCGCCGTGCTCGTTAGCGGGGCGCAAACACCCCCCTTAGTCCCCCCTCGGATAAAATATATAAATAACGACGCTCTCCTTTAACAACCAATTACGGCGCTCGCGCGCGGGACGATTGAAACGTTTAATTAATTAAATTCCGACAAAGCGCTTGTAAATTAAGCGGGAATTATTAAAGGCGCATCGTTAATTTCAACGCGGACCACGCGTAATTAGCGAGCGAACGAAATTAACAAGCTTGTTGTTGTCTTCGGGATGCGGATTAATTGTAATTAGGAGCAAATTGCTCGAGTGAAATAAATATTGTAGCTTGGATTTTGTAATTAAAATTATGTTAGGTTATATTTATGAGAATTACATCTGGATGCTAAACAATGAGTAATGTTGAATTAAAATTTACAAAAAAAAAAATTGGTGGGGTATGGAATTTTTTATTCATATCACATTTATGAAGAATAATTATAATTAGGGTGTATTAATTCACAAATATTAAGAATTTGTAGTGCTAAAAATTAGGATGATGATAAAACGTTGTGGTCAGTGAATGTAGGGATAAATCTACAATACTGTAAAACCATTGTTGAAGTCGCAGTACGTGCCAAAATTTCAGAAATGGTCTGAAAATGATAATAAAATTAGACAAGCGACTACATAAATAATCATAAACATACTTATTATAAGAGTTATAGTAATGTTAGAGGCATCGTCCGTCTCGTACTGAACATTGGGGAGCCTAAGTTCGATCCCCAGCGGGGAGGGAATTTTCGCGTATCACCTTTCACAGTTATTCAGAGGTTTTCTGTGAAGTTAAGGTAAATTAAACTCCTCTGAGCTTCTCCCTTGGCCAGCGGAAAAGCCTCACGGCTGATGGCCCAATAAAGATAGAAGTTTTCTTTATAAACTTAACGAATTGTGATATGTTAGCTGTAATCCAATGGTGGACTGAATCTGGGATGTAAAAAATGTCTCTCAGTCGATAGTTGTTGATTTCCATAATCATTTCGATCGTCCAGATGATGCGACTTCATTGGCTGCGTTTATTTATTTGGTGTTTTATTAATAAAAAATGATTTCAAAATCGGTCGCCTTTAGTGAACGCTTTCCGATGGATTAATTCACAAAATACTGACAATTCGAAATTATTAATTTTTGGCACCTACAGTGTACTTTATTGGTATTCGTTGTGTTAGCAAAATTTAATTGTAAACTATAGTTAAGGTCGTTTTAGACAAGACAATTTCTTGGCTCAAAAGTTGTTCAAGAGATGAATTTATATATCCTACTCCCATACAATTTGTCCTTGACAAATAGAACGCGTTATATTTTTCCATTCAATCTACCTTCCAATTCAATATTTCAAATAATTTGCTGTATGATACGAGATAATTTAGATTGTCTCGCATCTTGACTAACTTTTGAGTCAAGAAATTGTCTTGTCTAAAACGATCTTTAGATATTTTTTTGGATAAAAAAATGCAGTCAATAAAATTGCTTGGATACACTTGTCGGTAGGATTATTGTCTCATATAATAGCTAGATTTTATTCCACTACTTTTTCTATTTATTCTAAAAAGTGTTGTAACTCATGAAATTCGCATTTTCCATTTATGTTGATACTAATGTTAATCGTGTTACAGTTTTTTCCTTCTGTATGTAGATAAGATAGCCGGGAGGGAATTAAAACGTCGCCGCGGTAATCGAGCCGCATATTTCTGCCGCGGCATTTTAATAGCCGGGATGCCTATTTAAGAGTTTAATTAATGTTGTTACACGATAAAACTAAATACGAACGGGCGTGTCCGGTCCGGGTGATTGAGGCCGTGGAGGACGACGCTAGCTGCGCGCCCCGCATTCAATGTACATAGCATTACTGTGCCTGCCTGTAATTAGGGTAATTTTAATTGGTAATAGCCTGCTGAAGTCGATAGGGCAATATTGATGGGAAACGATTAGTGTGGGGAAAGAAAATAGAACTAATCTATATTATTTAGAGACAGATTTTTAAATTATAATTATAATAAATATTTGGTGTGATGTGCCTTCCTTCCCATACACCGATTTTCCGAATTAATTACTTAACTAAAAATCTAAAATTAAGGTGTTTAAGGTACTAATTAAAAATACGAAAACTGTTTCCACTTTCATTCCACAACCTTATAAAATTCGTTAAAATTGCTTCAAATTATCATTTCAGAAACGTCCTTTCCGAGCCTTATCACAGTAAGTATTTGTCGTACTATGTTCTAGTTTGAATTTTTGAATTTATCTATTAGCAAACAGTATTCGACGTCTATTAGTTATCTCGTGCGATGCAAAAACCACGAAATTTGAGGCAAAAGAAATTGTCTTGTCTAAAACGACCTTAACTCTATACAGGTGCCATGATGTATTGAAAAGAATAATATGGAATCTCAACCTTAAAAATCTAGAGTCTATTGAGGGCATGATTCATATCAACGTTAATTTAGGTAACTTGTTAACCGAGACAATTATTAATTAATATAAGCTTAACATACTTTAAATACATATTTTTTTTCAAATCATACCGTATTATGCATTATAATATAATTATTAAAGTCCTTTCATAAAGTGTAATCTATTACATTATGTTTGTTGGCGGATATAATGTTGATGCGTGTGTGTGTGAGCTGTGATGTAAATGAGCAGGAACGGCCGGGGCTATATTTCACCGTGGCTGTCAGAGTTTAGTCAGGTAAAACTCTTGGCGAGATCGCCTCGGAGCAATTATCTAATTAAAATTAATGCCAGTTTAAAACCAGAACTCATCAAACTGAGCCCACAGACTAAATTAATCATGGTATAATCGAGTTGATGGATATTTTTAATTTAATAAATAATGAGAAATATATTAAGGTCCTGTTAGCAGGTGAGGGGGGGCGGCGGCGGCACCCGGCTCTGTTCGTTTACACGTCAATTTCCCGCGTGCCGCAACCGAGAGGAGGACGAGTAGAAAAAAAAGGTCGACGCTCATGAATTTCTATTTGTTTTCGCCTCATTCATTCCCCGGGCCCGGGATCGTTTTTCAAATTAACTGATTTATATGTTCCATTAGTTACAAGGTTGTAATGTGAAGTGTTTGAGGGAACAATGCGTCTGGCTGGGCAACGAAGATTGAAAAGGAGCAATTAATTTCAGTTTTGAATAAACAAAAGTATTAACGAGACTCTTAATAAAATAAATTTGGGGAATGAGTGCATGTTATGATTTAGTTTGTTCTATGCCTGCAAGGCAGATGGTCCTAATGGAGATTGGTTTTGTCTCTACATAAATTACCACAAATTATTATGCTACAAAAAAGCTCCTTAACATTGATTTTGTACAAAATACATTTCTAGGTAAAAACCTACATCTGAATCGATCAGGTAAAGCGCATGTTTTTGGTTACAAATATAGAGAAAACTCCAGTACGCATTTCTTTATCATACGTATGCTAATTAAAGATTAATTCGTTTATAAATTTAAAAACATTTCCGTGTACACCGAATAACTATAGTTGATATTTTTTTGTTAAATTATATCATATGAAGTATGAATGAAAATATTGTCATTATATGGCCGTGGATATGGACACCGGTGTATAGTAACCTCTAAGATCTCAGCCTCTAACCGCGCACACGACGGATTGTTTGCGGGTCTATACTGACCAATTGGGGTGGCCAATAAAATCCAAATTTTGAGGACTCTTTTGTTTATGTCTTGTAGACCATAATATATAGTTATATATTTTTATTAATAATTGTTATAGGCGTTGTTGTATAATATATGTTGTAATGGAAATTATTATTTTTGATCATGAATCCGTCATACAATTGATTTGAAAAAATTACACAATATTTATAACAAAATGACAATAGAAAATGGAAAGTCTCTATCTTGTCATATTTTTCTTTCTATTAATTTTTTATTTTTAACTTTTACGCTCCTCGATATGCCGATTTTAGAGGGTTATTTAGTTTAATTTTTTTACTGATCTTAGTGCAAAACATATCAGTACACCAGATGCCCGAAGGAAATTGGAAAATTTTGATTATAAGTGTTTTTTTCGAACATATTTCATTATTATTATTTTTTACCATGGATCCGTCATACAATTACTTTGAAAAAATTACACAACGTTTATAAGGAAATGACAATAGAAAATGGAACGTCTCTATCTTGGCATATTTTTCCTTCTATTTATTTTTTATTTTTAACTTTTACGCTCCTATCTCGATATGCCGGTGGATACAAAAATTATGCAACATATTTTTTAACTGATCCTAGTGCAGAACATATTAGTGCACTATATGCCCGAAGGAAATTGGAGAATTTTGATTATGAGTATTTTTTTTCGGTGACGAAGTCGAACATATTTCATTATTATTATTTTTTACCATGGATCCGTCATACAATTGATATGAAAAAATTACACAATGTTTATAATAAAATAACAATAGATAATGGAAAGTCTCTATCTTGGCATATTTTTCCTTCTATTTATTTTTTATTTTTACGCTCTTATCTCAATATGCCGATTTTAGAGGCTGGATAGATACAAAAATTATGCAACATATTTTGTTTATTTTTTTACTGATCCTAGTGCAGAACATGTCAGTGCATACCCGAAGAAAATTGGAAAATTTTGAATAAAGTATTTTTTTGGGCGAAAGTATGTAATATGTTTTGTTTCATGTTCTTACTGATCCTTATTCATAACATATCAGATATCAGGTACCGAAAGAAAACTGGAAAATTTTAATTGTAACACTAGGATCAGTATAAAAATTAAAGTATTTTGATTATGAGTTATCTGGTGATAGCTATGGATAGTTCTGGATAGTTGGCTGGAGGGTACAGACACTTAGGCCCCAAAATGGGCCCATTGTGAAACCTCCCTTAAGGCCACTCGTCCCACCAGTCAATTTTGCGTACGAGCTGCAAAACTCTGGCGTGTGAGAAGTTGCCAATGCTGGTCATACTAGGCCAGCACTCCCCTAGTATTAGATGCCTAGTGTTTACTAGAGCTAGGCAGAGGCACAATACATGCTCTGCTGTTTCTAGTTCTTCATTGCACCCTCTACATAACGGGCTGTCTACCAGACCCATCGTGTGTAGGTGTTTGTTTAGCCGGCAGTGGCCAGTTTAGGATATTGGTCAGTAATTTCAGATTAGTTCTAGATAAGTTAGTGGCTGCAATTTTACAGGGTTGATAGCTATGGATAATAAACATCTTTTTTTACCTAAATCGTGTTTATTAGATCCCTTGATCATTTAATTTAATCTCTGGAAAATGTCTGACCACAAATTTATATATATTGCCTAGCTTATTTAATTTAATTACCCATTAATTGTGTTATGATTACAAGCGCCGTTCCCAATCGATGTTTGGTATGTGTACCAATAACAAATTAATACACGGGCAGAGAAGAAAAAAAAACGACAACCAGAGCAAGAATGTATACAATCACGATTAAAAATATCGGGGCCTGCTAATAGAACGATATCATCGCAGAGATAGGCATCGGGATATTCGTAGATCGGAGCGGCGCGGGCTCGAAAGTAATTATAATAAATTGTCCCGGCCTCCGACGAGCGTTTTCCATTTTAATTTGACAGTGCCAAGCGCTACCGTCTATATATGGTAACGGGACAAAGTGGCGAGTCATATCGATACCGGGGCACTTAGATTAATTATCTTTGTGTTATTAATCGGTTTAATATTAAAACCGTTTTCGGAACGGGGGCCTAAAAGAGGAGAAGAATGATTTATATATACTAAATGAACATAACTAAAATAACAAATTTATAAACAAATCACATTACAAAATCGAATGTTATTGGATATATGATTTTTTTGGATTTATAATCGCCTGAACAAAATGTTGCTACATTTTTATACAAGCTAGCAAACATAAGTGATTGTTTATGGCACTAGTGAAATATTACTTATTTATATAGCAAGGGCGCGAACTAGTTTACATACTCAAGCGCAAAATTCACAAAATAAGTTTAATGGTTTTTATATTATCATACGAAATGGATTGTAATCGTATAACAAGAAAAAAACGAAAGTATTTTCCTATAAATCAGCAATAATTCCCCGGAATTTTTCTTAATACCAAAACTGAATGATTACCACATATAAAAGCTATTATTATTATTATTATTATTATTATTATATAATAGTAAATAATTACTATTATATAATAGTAAATAATTACTATTATATAATAGTAAATAATTACTATCATATAATAGTAAACCGGAGATCAACAATATAAGATACGCTGATGACACAGGAGTATTTGCGAACAACCTCGAAAATCTCCAGGAGCTGATGACCAGAATAGCGGAAACCAGTCAGAGATATGGACTCCCACTTCACATCAAGAAAACAAAATACATGGTAATATCAAAAAACGCCAACCATCCTGGCCAACTAATAGTGAACGGTAAAGTTATCGAAAAAGTACAAACATACACATATCTCGGAACAACAATCAATAACAAATGGGACCACTCACTAGAAATTAAATGCCGAATAGAGAAGGCTAGAACTGCATTTCTCAAGATGTCAAAATTATTCAAAACCCACGATCTATCCCTGTTAACGAAAATCAGATTACTAGTGTTACGTCCTTCCCATACTCCTGTATGGGGTGGAATCGTAGACCTTAACAGAAGCGAGCTGCAAAAAACTAGAAGCATTCGAAATATAGCTGTACCGATGCATCTTGAAAATCTCTTGGACAGAGTACGTGGCCAACAAAGATGTCCTCGAAAGAATTGGCAAGGAGAGAGAACTCCTCCTAACGATAAAATCTCGAAAATTAGAATACTTGGGACATATTATGAGGAACAGTCAAAGATACGGATTGTTACAACTGATCCTGCAAGGCAGAGTAGAAGGAAAGAGAGGACCAGGAAGGAGAAGAAGATCTTGGCTAAAAAACCTGCGTACATGGTTCAACGCAACAACGGCGGGCCTCTTCAGAGTCGCGGACAACAAAGTCAAAATCGCAATGATGATCGCTAATATCCGGAACGGATAGGCACCATAAGAAGAAGAATAGTAAACCCAGCTCAGTGGCCGAGTGGTTAGAGGCGTCGTCCGTCTCGTACTAAGCAGCGGGGAGCGAATTTTCGCGAATCACCTTTCACAGTTTTTCAGAGGTTTTCTGTGAAGTTAAGGTAAATACCGGGTGATTAAACTCCTCTGAGCTTCTCCCTTGAACGGCGGGAAAGCCTCACGGCTGATAGCCCTATAAAGATAGAAGATTTTTTTATAATAGTAAATAATTACTATTATATAATAATAATAATAATAATGGCTTTTATTTCCATTTAACTTACATAATTCTGTACATATAAAAACTACATTAACACATGTTTGCAGTAACAACGAAAATAATATCATATAATATCGCGTTCGTGTTTAGTATACGTTCCTAATGTTTAACTTTGATGTTTTAAATTTCTTTTACAAAAAATGCCCCAATTGAATGTATATTTTTAACACAGGTAAAATGTGATTTATTTTAATAGTAACAAATCGCTTCGTTGATAGAAAAGTGACACAAGTAAAAATTTTAAATGATTTTAATTATATGTTCATAGTTCTGGATAGTTGGCTGGAGGGTAGCATAGCTACAGACACTTAGGCCTCAAAATGGGCCCATTGTGAAACCAATCAATACTAATATTGATACAGAAGACACAAAAGTATTAAAAGAAGCCGTGGAGAATTTGTTTTTTGACAAAATGGAAGTGACCATTCAGGTAAAAAAAGCTCAAAAACTAGGAAAGAAAACCTGCCTGATTGAATTAGAGAAGGCAGAAGATAAAGAAAAAATAATAAAGAATAAATATAAACTTAAAAATAACAAACAAGGAAGAATTTTTTATAAACGACGATGAGATAAAAAAAAGGAAACAGAGCGAAACACACAAATAAGAAAAATGGCCAAGGAAGAGAGAAATAAAGAAGGAAAAGTGAATATTGGATAAAATAATAAACGACGATGAGACAAAAAAGGAAAGAGAGTGAAACACACAAATAAGAAAAATGGTCAACGAAGGGAGAAATAAAGGAGGAAAGGTGAAAATTGGATAAAATAATAAACGACGATGAGACAAAAAAGGAAAGAGAGTGAAACACACAAATAAGAAAAATGGCCAAGGAAGAGAGAAATAAAGGAGGAGAGATGAAAATTGGATATAATAAATTAACTGTAGACGGAAAGCTATGGAAATGGAATAGGGTACTGGAAAAACTAGAATTAGTGCAGACAAAAAAGTAACTGCGAAATATACAGAAAAGAATTATATGATAACGAAACTAGCAAGGGAAAAGGACACGATTGGAAAAAATAAAGAGAGCAGAATAGGCAGTCTCAACAAAAAAGAAATAATAGATATAACAAAAACAACAGCGCAAACAAAAAGGACGATGAGAATTGGAAACTGGAACATACGCAGCCTGAAAGGCAAAGAACTTGAACTAATAGAAGAATTTGAAAATACAAAATTAGATATAATGGCGATAACAGAAACAAAAAAGAAAGGGAGATGTTTAGAAAGGGCCATAAACGACCAAATACAAATATATAGTGGTGTTGAAGAAAGTGAAAGAGCGAGAGCAGGAGTGGGTTGTATAATAAACAAAAGGTTAGAACAGTCAATAACGGAATGGGAACGCGTAATCGAAAGGTTAATGACAGTAAAAATTGAAGAGGTGGATGGATGGAAGGGAAACCTAATCATATTATATAGACCAACAGAAGACGAAAGTAAAACATAAAAAGACAAATTTTGGGAAGAGCTACAAATATTATACGATAAGGCAGGAGAAAATACTTACATTACAGGAGATATAAATGCAAGAATAGGAAATATAAATACAGGGATAGAACATATAATGGGGATTCATGAAGAACCGACGAGAAACAATAACGAAAACAGATTAATTGACTTCTGCATCTTAAACGACGTCGTAATACTAAACTCAATATTCGCCCATAAAGAAATACACAAATACCAGAGAAGTAAAGAGTAGTAATGAAAAGTCGATCATAGACTATTTTTTAACAAACACACAACAAAGGAAGGTAGTTAATGATGTACGGGTTGAAAAGAGGAAGCGAGATAGGAAGTGATCACTATCTAGTGGTAGCAAACATCACTATTAAGGAAGAAATAAAAACAAAAATGACAAGCACAAACGAGGTTGAAACTAAAAAGGATAAGTACAAGAAAGAAACTGCAACTGAGAAATTCAGATTCGACAAACTAAAATGTAAAGAAACAAAAGCTAGGTACCAGAATTATATTAAGGAACACACATCTTTTTCAAAATCTAATGATGTGAAGGAAATATGGAGCAGTTTCAAACACATAATAACAGAGGCTACAAAACGCGCATGCGGAACAACCAGACAGGCAAACAACAGAAAGCAAACACGATGGTGGACTATAGAAATAAAAGAGGAAATAAAGAAGAAAAAGCAAAAGTGGATAAAGTACATCAACTCCAAGAAAGAAGAAGACTGCGAAGTGTATAAAATACAGAGAAAAGCAACAAAACAAATAATCAAAGAATCAAGGGAAAGGACATTTCAAGAATATATAAGTAACTGAATACATTGTTTAAGTTAAGTTAATCAGTGTTGTATATATAATTAACGCAGGTCCCTTAATTTTAATTCGAAGCCCATTAGAACGTAATTGCTTTGGAATTAACGAGGAAATTATTAATAAACTCGTAAAAAGAATCGCTGGATTTCCATAAAAAGAGGCGCTGTGGCGTTTCGACTGGCGCCGGCTCTTAATAAACTACAATCGTGACGTGGGCCCCGCTATAAATTCGTCCGGATCGTTACCTTTACGAGCCCGGCGTCAAAAAATCAAATTTGTACGCCGCGCTGCAGGAACAAAGAGGCGAACTAATGCATAATGCAAACGCGATTAAGAAATGAATTAGATTTAATCACTTTAAACAGTGTGTTTACTAATGTTTGTATGTCGGTATTTATGTGTGAGAAGGGTTTAACGAGCATCGCGTTTGGATTGTGAATAAAAATATATACTTGAAGTTGAAATTAATGAAAATAAATAGATTTATTAAATACTTTGATTACAGTTAAGACTTGGTTTCCTAGGAAGCGGCCGTAGTTAACGTCATTTTGACGTGACACATTTCATTTACGTATATTTAAATAAGGGCCAGTTCTACAATTGACCTTTAACCGGAGAATAAGCCTATCCGTGGCATAAGTAGAGCCAATATGTCAAACTTATTCCACGAATATCCTTATTCTCCAGTTAAATATCAATTGTAGAACCGGCCCTAAATCTGGTAATCCAGAGAGCGATATACTTCAATGTATTGGAAAAATGTCATGAATTACACTGGAATCTAGTGAGTTATTCAATTACATGTACTTAAATCGTATCTTGTAATGAAAAACGGCCGTTTTTATCGACACCGCTTGCTAGGAAATCAGGACTTAAGAGTCAGTATATGATACCAAAGAAGGACTATGAGTCTTTTATTCATCTCCTTCGGTGATCCAGCTTTCACTAGACTAGTATGAAATGAACCCAACCGAAAAGTATGACAATGACGTCAAAAACGGCCGTTTTTATCGACACCGCTTGCTAGGAAATCAGGACTTAAGAGTCAGTATATGATACCAAAGAAGGACTATGAGTCTTTTATTCATCTCCTTCGGTGATCCAGCTTTCACTAGACTAGTATGAAATGAACCCAACCGAAAAGTATGACACACTAACTTTTGTTATGAGTACCACCATCTCCTATGCAATAAGGCACACTTCCACCACCCGGAGGAGTCGTGTATATATATATATATATATATATATATATATATATATATATATATATATATACCAATTATGCGAGTGTTACAGGGAAAGACAAAACCGTAATATCACTCAATTTGTGAACTGCATCAAAGTAAAGGTCTGAGAAATAAGTGACGCGTCTATTTATCCATTCTGATCTCTAATTTATAAAAGCCTCTAATATCTAATCCTCGATCTATGACCCATATTTTTTGATACTAATTATTATCAATTTGTACTGTAATTGTTCTGTTAATTTAGGTATGACTTGGTATTTTTTGTTCTTGTTTTGAGCTTAATCTAATGATTGTCATCAACTTTGTATTATAATTTACATACTCTAATATCTAATCCTCGATCTATGGCCCATATTTTGTGATACTAATTATTATCAATTTGTACTGTAATTGTACTGTTAATTTAGATATGACTTGGTATTTTTTGTTTTTGTTTTGAGTTTAATCTAATGATTGTCATTAACTTTGTATTATAATTTACATACTCTAATATCTAATCCTCGCTCTATGGCCCATATTTTGTGATACTAATTATTATCAATTTGTACTGTAATTGTTCTGTTAATTTAGGTATGACTTGGTATTTTCTGTTTTTGTTTTAAGCTTAATCTAATGATTGTCATCAACTTTGTATTATTATTTACATCATTTATGTATATTACTTCATCTATACACTAACACACACTATGGACAGAGACACCACTCTTGAGTCAATATGTGTCGATCTGGGCACTACGATGCACCACCGTAGAAACATCTGACACCAGCCAGGTACAACCCATGTCCATAACGGAGACACAGGCGCTGTTCTTATTTTTGAGTGAATATGTTCTTATTTTTGAGTGGATATGTATCGATTAAATAATTGTTATGTAATTTGCGATTTATATAAGGAAATAATGTTCATAAAATCTTTGATTTTATTATTTAATTAAATCTCTACTGTAGTTTTAATAGTTCTTCATTCTGTAAGCTCGTATATCACCACACGGGCCCTGGTAAGGGCGTAAATCATTCTTAGCGATTGTTTACACACCGGAGCAGGTTTATTGGTTTCGAATGAGTTATGGCGAGCGGGCTTTTTACTGCCGAATGTTGAACATTGTTGCCCCGCACTGGGACGCGCTCGCCAATTAAATACAATGTGTTTTACTAACTAGCGGCTTCTTTGAAGATATTTCGATATGCGAAGCAGTTCATAATTTATTGCTGCAGAGAAATATAAATGAATAACATAATATAAATCAAAAACACAACAAGTGATGTTTATTTTTAGAGTATACAATTAGTAGTCGAAATATTCCATGTGGTGCAATTACATTACCCCTACTGTTTTAATATTTTGCTAGTTATACTCCAAATATTTAAAGTAGTTACATGTTACTCTTTGTTTTTTTTTTATCATACTTCACCGGTGTAAAGTTAAACAATTCTTATAATTCCGGACGACCTGTAAGTAGGCGCGGCTTGGACTTTTTCTCGGTGAATTGTTACTAAACGGAGTGTGCAAAAAAATTTTTTTTTTCAACAATTGTTTACTTATATCTTAACTATAAAATAAGAAAAAAACAAATTTAAGTTAATTTAGTTAGCTGTTATTGAATAATATTTGCAACAAAACAAATTGAATTTTTTTTAATGTTCCCCACGATTTTTTTTGAACCTTTCAAAATATTGTTTAGAATCTAACAATAATTATCAGACATATTTTCGAATATGGCGCTGGGCCTTAGTTTTTTTATCAAATATTTCTAAACATAAACAAGTACGTAAGTAAAATATTTGTAAAATCATTTTTTATTTATAACAAATGTGTGTGCCCATACACAAATGATTTTATTAAAGAATTTTGTTTATAAGACATCACTTTAGTGGTTTCAAAAAAGTACAGTTAAAAAAGTTGACAGCAAGTATTTTTTATAAGCCTGTCATTGAATAATATTTGCAACAAAACAAATTGCAATTTTTATTAATGTTCCCCCACGATTATTTTTTTTAAACTTTCAAAAAATTGTTCAGAATTTAACAATAATCGTCAGACATATTTTCGAATAGAGCGCTAGGCATTCGTTTTTTTTAATATTTTTGAAAAAAAAATCATCTTAGTCAAATATTTGCAAAATCATTTTTTATTTATAACAAATGTATGTGCCCATACACCAATATTTTTATTAAACAATTTTGTTTATAAGACATCACTTTAGTGGTTTCAAAAAAGTACAGTTAAAAAAGTTGACAGCAAGTATTTTTTTATAAGTCTGTCATTGAATAATATTTACAACAAAATAAATTGCAATTTTTATTAATGTCCCCCCACGATTTTGTTTTTGAAACTTTCAAAATATTGTTTAGAATTTAACAATAATCGTCAGACATATTTTCGAATAGAGCGCTGGGCCTGTTTTTTTTTAAATATTTTTGAAAAAAAAAACCATGTTAGTCAAATATTTGCAAAATCATTTTTTATTTATAACAAATGTATGTGACCATACACCAATATTTTTATTAAACAATTTTGTTTATAAGACACCACTTTAGTGGTTTCAAAAAAGTACAGTTACAAAAGTTGACAGCAAGTATTTTTTATAAGCCTGTCATTGAATAATATTTACAACAAAAGAAATTGCAATTATTATTAATGTTCCCCCACGATATTTTTTTTGAAACTTTCAAAATATTGTTTAGAATTTAATAATAATCATCAGACATATTTTCGAATAGAGCGCTGGGCCTTTGTTTTTTTTTAAATATTTTTGAAAAAAAAATCATGTTAGTCAAATATTTGCAAAATCATTTTTTATTTATAAAAAATGTATGTGCCCATACACCAATATTTTTATTAAACAATTTTGTTTATAAGACATCACATTAGTGGTTTCAAAAAAGTACTGTTAAAAAAGTTGACAGCAAATATTTTTTATAAGCCTATTATTGAATAATATTTTTATTAATGTTCCCCCACGATATTTTTTTGAAACTTTCAAAATATTGTTCAGAATTTAACAACAATCATCAGACATATTTTCGAATAGGGCGCTGGGTCTTAGTTTTTTTTTTAAACCACCCATACATAAATATAAAACTATATAATGCAATGAAAAATGAATTTATTGTTAATCCCTAGATTTATTAGCTATATCCGCCATCAAACATTTTTTGAGTATTTTGTGTATATTTATTTTTGTTAAAAAAAAGAGCCTGCGTTAGTTAAAAACTTTACAAAAAAAATAATCAATTCCAGTAATTTGCCAAGATTTAAGTTATTATAGTATTACAGTGAAATTTATATACATCGAGATATTTAGTTTTAAATTGCAAATCTTGATAATAAAACCAAAAAATAATTTTCTATTAAACCTAACAACTGCCCGCTTGTACCACTGGGTACTTTGTGAGGTACAGTGGCTGTGTAATGCCACCGCGTACCTTTTAATAACGTAAACACATCGCATACTTCAACGCCCGGCCTAATTGGTTTATTAAGGATTTAATCTGAATCGATATTGTTAAGAGCCGCAGCAGCAGCAGCCAGCAGACTCTCTCCCGTAATTTTTAGCAATTTCAGCGCGGACTCCCATTTGCCTCGCATACTTATTATGGCTAATAAAATTACTTTTATGCCCCCTGTATTGCACATTTTATTAATTTTATTATGCGCAGTGCACGCGCGTTTTTGTTCCAATCCCCCCCTCAACAACGTAGTGAGCAATTTCCAAAAATGCACCGGCGCGAGAAATTGAACGTTAATTGCGCGCAATTACATAATAACCACGTGTAAACCGAAAATAATTACAGAACAGAAAGAACTCAGCAACAACAACAAAAAATAGGGAACTATAAGTGTTCTGCAGCCGGATTGGGCAAGTTAATTGGAGAAGGGTAGTAAATCAATTAAAAATACAAATATAAATAAAAGTACTACTCCGCAAAAAAATACAAATTACCCTCATCTATCGCCGCTCCCTTTGCCCTTGCCACTTTCCTCTCCCACGTCAGCCTCCTGCAGATTTTCACGCATAACCATTCATTTATTTATATTTGTATTTATATTTGTATTTATATTTGTATTTATATTTGTATTTATATTTGTATTTATATTTGTATTTATATTTGTATTTATATTTGTATTTATATTTGTATTTATATTTGTATTTATATTTGTATTTATATTTGTATTTATATTTGTATTTATATTTGTATTTATATTTGTATTTATATTTGTATTTATATTTGTATTTATATTTATATTTGTATTTATATTTGTATTTATATTTGTATTTATATTTGTATTTATATTTGTATTTATATTTGTATTTATATTTGTATTTATATTTGTATTTATATTTGTATTTTTATTTTTGTATATTTTTGTTGAGGTTTGTGATGTGGAGGGGCAGTGAGGGAAATGCCAATAAAAGTCTTTTTTTTAAAGTAAATCAATTATTGTTAATAATGTTATATAATAATTATTAAGGTTTAAAGCCTTATCTCCTTTCAAATATTTATGTTTTGCAAGGCGTTCGATGGAAATTGTTTGGTGTGCAGACATATTTCATTATTGTGGATGTCCCAAACGAGAAAAAAAATGATATCGCCATTCATTAAACGTACAGCAATTCTCGACACATATTCTTGTAGGAAATTGAACGCTCTACGTTGATATTTAACTATTGTTAATATTTTTATTAATAGAAACTCAAATTTATATAATTATTTTCGAAAATTAATGGATTAAATTTATGATTTCTAAGAAAATTATTAAAAACTTTGAAAATCAGTATGCATTGAAATACCTAGGCACTTGGATAACAAAAACAAACGAGCAGACAGTAGAAATCAAGTCCAGAATAGAGATTGCTGGAAATGCCTTCCTCAAAACGAGAGATCTCTTCTGTGATCGCGATCTAACGTTAGACCTTCGTGTTATCCTACATATTCTCAATTCTACTGTATGGTATGGAAGCATGGACACTGAACCAACACCTCAGCGACAAACTCCAAGCTTTTGAGATGTGGACGTATCGGAAAATCCTGAAGATCTCAGGGACGGACAAAATCTCGAATGCCGAGGTCCTCACAAGAATGGGGAAAGACCTAGAAATCCTTCACATGATAAAGACCAGAAAGCTCAAATATTTGGGACATACCATGCGAGGGGATAAATATAATATACTGCAGCTCAAAGTAAACTCAAATTTATATAATTATTTTCGAAAATTAATGGGTTCAATTTATGATTTCTAGGAAAATTATTAATAACTTTGAAAATCAGTATGCATTGAAATTTGGCTACGCTCACAGTAAACTCAAATTTATATAATTATTTTCGAAAATTAATGGATAATTTTATGATTTCTAGGGAAATGAAAAAAAAAAACTTTGAAAATCAGTATGTATTGAAATTTGGCTACGCTCACAGTAAACTCAAATTTATATAAATAGTTTCGAAAATTAATAGATAAATTTATGATTTCTAGGAAAGTTATTAAAAACTTTGAAAATCAGTATGTATTGAAATTGGGCTACGCTCATAGTAAACTCAAATTTATATAATTATTTTTGAAAATTAATTAATTAAATTTATGATTTCTAGGAAAATTATCATAAACTTTGAAAATCAGTGTGCATTGAAATTTGGCTACGCTCACAGTAAACTCAAATTTATATAATTATTTTCGAAAATTAATGGTTTAAATTTATGATATCTAGGAAAATTATCATAAACTTTGAAAATCAGTATGCATTGAAAATTGGCTACGCTCACAGTAAACTCAAATTTGTATAATTATTTTCGAAAATTAATGGTTTAATTTTATGATTTCTAGGAAAATTATTAAAAACTTTGAAAATCAGCATGCATTGAAATTTGGCTACGCTCACAGTGAACTCAAATTTATATAATTATTTTTGAAAATTAATAAATTAAATTTATGATTTCAAGGAAAATCATTAAAACCTTTGAAAATCAGAATGCATTGAAATTTGGCTACGCTCACAGTAAACTCAAATTTATATAATTATTTTCGAAAATTAAGGGATTGAATTTATGATTTATAAAAAAATTATTAAATACTTTGAAAATCAGTATGCAATGAAATTTAGCTACACTTACAGTAAACTCAAATTTATATAATTATTTTCGAAAATTAATGGATTAAATTTATGATTTGTAGGAAAATTATTAAAAACTTGGAAAATCAGTATGTATTGAAATTTGGCTACACTCATAGTAAACTCAAATTTATATAATTATTTTCGAAAATTAATGGATTAAATTAAATTTATGATTTCTAGGAAAATTATTAAAAACTTTGAAAATCAGTATGCATTGAAATTTGGCTACGCTCACAGTAAACTCAAATTTATATAATTATTTTCGAAAATTAATGGATTAAATTTATGATTTCTAGGAAAATTATTAAAAAACTTTGAAAATCAGTATACATTGAAATTTGGCTACGCTCACAGTAAACTCAAATTTATATAATTTTTTTCTAAAATTAATGGATTGAATTTATGATTTATAGGAAAATTATTAAAAACTTTGAAAATCAGAATGCATTGAAATTTGGCTACGCTCACAGTAAACTCAAATTTATATAATTATTTTCGAAAATTAATGGGTTAATTTTATGATTTCTAGGAAAATGAAAACAAAAAAAAACTTTGAAAATCAACATGCATTGAAATTTGGCTACGCTCACAGTAAACTCAAATTTATATAATTATTTTTGAAAATTAATTAATTAAATTTATGATTTCTAGGAAAATTATTAAAAACTTTGAAAATCAGAATGCATTGAAAATTTGGCTACACTCACAGTAAACTCAAATTTATATAATTATTTTCGAAAATTAATGGATTAAATTTATGATTTCTAGGAAAATTATTAAAAAACTTTGAAAATCAGTATGCATTGAAATTGGGCTACGCTCACAGTAAACTCAAATTTATATGAAGGATAAATAAAACGATTTTTTACTTTGTTTTCTATCACACTTCAGTTACACTTTGCAGCTAGTTTCGGCTAAGCTCTAGCCATTTTCGAGCTCCTCCGATGGCTAGAGCTTAGCCGAAACTAGTTGCAAAGTGTAACTGAAGTGTGATAAAAAACAAAGTAAAAAATCGTTTTATTTATCCTTTAAAATGAATTATCACAAAGTAGACGCCTTAACAATCCAATATTTCAAATTTATATAATTATTTTCGAAAATTAAGGGATTGAATTTATGATTTATAAAAAAATTATTAAATACTTTGAAAATTGGTATGCATTGAAATTTGGCTACGATCACAGTAATCGATTTAATAATTCAAACTATTTTTGAAGTATTTTATTTCCTACAAAAATATGTATTGTCCATCCCATGATGCTTACTATTAGCGAGTTATAAAATTAAAAGCAACACATTTTTTTTCTTAAATTCTTCAGTCTTTAACCACCTTCAATATGTTTTAATTGGTTATATAAACGAAAAAATTATAAGAGGCCTTTTTTGTAGAGCGTTCAATTTCCTACATGAATATTTATAGAGAATTTCTGTACTTTAGATGATTGGCGAGATATGATTTTTTTCGTTTGGGATGGAGGTAAAAATTATAATCTGTGATGAGTTCCTATTAATATTAAAAGCTCATCTGTGCAGAGAATTTTCTAGAGGTGCCTAGAAAGCAATTTTTCACTATCGGAAGTGAAAAAAAAACAGTAGGTTTTTGGTCCACCCTAGTATACATGGCCAGGCCAAATAAAAAAAATATATATACATTTTCACTTTATTTTTTAATTTGACTTGCCAATGTCTTGTAATTAAACGAAATAAAATATATAAGAATATTTTGTCTCTATAAATATTTCTACAATTTGAAATACTCCGGTTATTGTTTAAATTTCTATAGAATATATTTCCTCATATAAGTCGCTACTCATCCATGCGGCGGTCCTGTCCATTATACAATGTTACAGGACGCAGCTTGAAGTAAAAAAACTGTGATACTACTGATACTACATCTCAATAAGCATTTTTGTGATAACGCCATTAGCTATTTCTGTATCAAAGTAATAATGGTAATATCAGTAATAAGCTACGCAAAACGGAGCCTGGTAATCTTTCCAGAGCAACAAAGACACTTTGTTTATGCTACACAATTGATTTGTTTCTAAATTTGATTTAAAAGCCTAGGAACTGAGATAAGGGAGAGATTGAGGGATATTGAGTGGCAAGAAAGGCAAGTGAGAATGGCTGAGAGCTCATACAACCCTGGCTACGTAGAGTGGCAAGTGCAGGGGAAACTCCCGAGCTACTTAGCCAGGGGAGAGTGGAGCAGAGAGGACAAAGTATGCATGGCAAGAGCGAGGTGTGGTTCAGAAGAGCGAGGAAGAAAAGTGTGGATGGGGCTGGGGTACACCGCGTGTGCGCTGTGTAGGAAGGGGAGTGACACGTGGTGGCACCTTAGCAAAGAATGTGAGGGAGCGAAAGAAGAGTGGGTTGGAGAGTGCAGAAAGCTGAACGAATGGTTAGGAGAGGATGGGAAAGGCGTGAAAATCTGCAGGAGGCTGACGTGGGAAAGGAAATTGGCGAGGGCATAGGGGGTTTATTTTAATGGATAGAAAAATGTATTTTATGTTAATTTATATTCTGTTTTTTGTCTTTTTTTATTTCTTTCTGTGAAAGTACTGTTTGGGAATGTGTGTAAAAGGGAATGGTTGGGCTGATATGCCAAATAAAGGTCTTTTTTTTATTTAAAAGTTTGAAATAAGTATACACACATTACAAGTCGAAATTAGATACAAATAAATAAGTATACAGACCACCCTAACTTGCCATTACTCAATTAAAAATTTAAACTACTTTATAGAATATTGTCTTGAGGGACGAGTGATAAAAAACTTCATTGTTCATTCAATAACGTTAAGTTTTTGTTGAGTTTCAAGAGCGAGAGTAGAGATGACTACGTACACCAGATGTAGCATTTATTAGCTTTTATGCACGAGCTCCTCAGTCTTCAATTGTACTTTGATTGTATACTGCACAACTAACTTTAAGATAGTTAAATATTTTATAACGTCTGAATGCATCAAAATGGAATAGTTTTGCATTAATATTTTTCAAAATAGAACTAATCTCTTTGGCGCTGATAATACGGCGGTAATGATTGTGCTTTCAGTGTGATGATTGGGTGCATTTTATGGTGGCAATAATAACAATAATGTAATGCCCAATAAATACACAAGGATTCCGACCGCGGGCGGCTTTGTGCGGCGCCGTCGCGGCTTGTTAGCGTGCGTTTCACCGCCCGACTGATAAATCGCCGCCGAAGGAATTAGCGCGATTGTTCGTCCGCCGGCGGCGGACAAATGGTCGCAACCTGACTGACGATTTTGTCTGTTATGTTAATTGTTACGTTTTGTAGACCGGTAGCGTGTAAAATAACAAGGATTTAAATAATGTTAATTAAATATACACACCTAAATAAAAATAGAACTAATGCATTAAATAAAAGTCTAATATCAAATAACACAAACGAATATGATAAATTACCAAATTACATAAAAGACATTAAAGACATTAGTAGATTTTAAAAGGGATGCAAAGAACACATGAAAGCAAACAAATAAAAGAAAGATAAATGGAAAACAAACAAAACCGAGGACACATCTTTCAAAATCAAACCGCCGGACAAGCAGTCCGGGAGTTTGTAGGAAGAATACTCCGATCACGAATACTTTTATATTGTATTTTATTATTTTTTGTCATGTAATTAGAAAATACTTTTAATTTATAGTTGTATACATTTCAATAAAACAAAAATGTATGTATTCATGAGAATATTTTAAAAAATTCAATTATAGTCAAAAAAATTACATACAGACTAATCTATCATGGGTGAAGATAATGTATATAAAGTGCGTTATCGGATTACAGCCTGTAACATATCTCTAGTTTCATTTTGCGCTAAATATTCAACATTAAATGCCAGTAGATTTGTTTATTCTGTTATATATCATTTTCTTCCACTAGCTATAAGTTAAATGTATTCTATATAGAACTTGTAATCATTAATTTGGAAATGTCTATCTACTTATCCATTTATGTATTTATAGATATTGAATGCGTTAATCTAATTTCAAATTTCTTTGAAATTGAATGGTTGTGGCGTCTACTACGTGGTAATTCATTTTCACTTGAGCTTAGGCGAAACTAGTTGTTTCAAACAATTAAACTAGTGATAAAAAACATAGTAGTTTTATTCTTCTCCTTCATTCAAATTTCTCTGTTGTAATATGATTCTTATAAAACTTTTGAGAAACACATTAATTACTGTAAATATACAGAAATTCACACACATTATTCTTGTGTACCCAGATCAGTAGTTAGAGCGTGAAATCCCATCCAATTTTCGCGAAAAAAATTTCACAGTATTTCACCCCTTTTGGCTTCGTAAAACCCTCACGGTCAATAGCCCTATAATGATAGAATTTTGTTTATTCTTATGTATTTTCAGTGACTACATTCGACTTACTTTGCCACATGAATGCGGTCATTATTTAGCTAACTATCATCGCCATATCTATTTATTTTTCAAACTAGCTTAACGCATAATTTTAATGCCTCATTGTGTTGAACATTTTCGAAAACAATGTTCCGCATCGTTGGAAATTTTCGTTCCGGCGTTGAACCATTTAACCCGCCGTAATTGGTACCGCGGGGCGGAGGCGAGTCCGGGGCCCCGTTTCATTACGATGATTGGCACTTTCAATTAATATTAACATGAGAGGTCGCCCGGACGCGGGAGACCCACCGCGTTTTATTAGCCCCGATCTTATAAATCACCGGCCCCGCGCTTTGTCATTCTGAAAAAGCTGCGCGCTCGCTAATTAGAAATTGATAGGGATACAGAAATCATTATCATAATGGTTAGGTATAATTACTCGGAACTTATGTTAATCACTGAGCAATCCAGTGTCTACTCCCGATACATACGCCTCCGAAACATCGACATTAACGAGAATGGAATGGAAAGAACAAGGAATAACTGAACGAGATATGGAGAAGATTTACCAGAAGACCAATTTATGGATAAGAAAAGAAAACAGAGTAACATAGCTCAGTATATAAGAAAACTAAAATGGTCCAGGGCCGGGCAACAAGCAATTTTTCGGGAAGGTTTTTTTTTTCTTATCCATAATTGGTCTTCTGGTAAATCTTCTCCATAGCTCGTTCAGTTATTCCTTGTTCTTTCCATTCCATTCTCGTTAATGTCCATGTTTCGGAGGTGTATGTATCGGGAGCTCGTTCCCGAAAATATCTGAAAGAAATTTGTTTTATAAACTTTTATTTTCGCGGCACTCTTAGTACATTCTTAAATCTACCACTTATAAAACACCGGGTATATTTTTCACACTCGCCATCCCGTTTACCAATTACGCCATTCGTTATCAGTCAGAAAACCCGCATCTATCTCTGGCTGTCGCACCGGGCAGATTAAATTTCGGCGAGCAGCCCCGCCCGCCGCCATAAATAAATTTCCATATAAATTTCAGTCGACGAATTTCCCTCCGCCGCCCTCCGCAACCGCCACCGTTGGGTTATTACGTTAATGGGAGATAAGGATAATTAAAACCGTAAACGGTTGTAATTACGGCTCGCTGCTCGCGCTGCGCCCGCGATCACCGAGCGCGATAGTGCGGACGGATTAATTGGAAAACGAAATTACGCGACCGCATTGAACTCACTGCGGGCAGAGATGAGAAATTAATAACAAGTGGGAGGCATGTTGTTAATTAACTTGAATGTTGCAGCTAGTTTGGTTTGTTATAGGTTGTGGGAAGTGCATATGTGTAGTGTTTTCTGATCTGATGTGGCCCGTGCAAATGGAATGATATATATTTCATAATATATAATAGAATTAAATACAATTCTTTAATTATTATGATACATATGATCATTTGCACGGGCCATATTAGATCAGAAAACACTATACCTATGTGCTTCCAACAAACTATAACAAAAAAAATAACATTTTCGATTTTACATTATTTTATAATTACAAACCAGAGTAACAGGAAAATACTATAGAGGATGACCAAGGGAGATATAAAATGAGAAGAAACAGAAATGAAAAAAAAGGGGAAGAAATAAAAACAACTAACACAGCACAGGAAACGATAGATAGAAATATACATACACTAACAGACAAAACAGACAAACACCTCTATTTAGGGTGACATTTCACACCACAAATTATGGCCGTAATTCTCCAGTGAATAGAATTCAATCGTAAATTTTTATAATGCAAATGCAGATATTTTACTTTTTAATACGTCACTGACTGTCTTTAAATGTTCATTTTTAAAATTAATTTCACGTGTTGGTTTAAATGAAATGTAAATTTTCACCTGTTTCTATATGTTCATTTATGTACACTTAAGGTGGGTTTATGCTCAAATAAAATAATAATTAATAAATAAAAATAAAGTTCAAAAGGCTATTTTCCATTAAGATTAATATTTAATAAATAACCTTGACAAAGTCATAGTAATATATAGTTATATTATTTTATTTTATTTCGTAGGTTGTAATTTTCGGCCCATACAAGAGAAATTCACGCCATAAGAAACATATAAATGTGATCCAACCATTAAGTAAGTATTAAATATTATTTGATTTCACTATTTCAAACCCCAAATAATACTACGTCATGAAATTTCATATATTTATTGTTTAAATCGTGTATAGAACCTCAGAATTTCAAATTTATACAAACAAATTAGTACAAATCCGACTATATAGTGTATAGTTATCTGCTTCAATAGTGATCACGTCAATTGCACGGCTATAGTGTTCGCATAACAAGCGTGAATTGACCACGAACGCCGTCTGTTGGTTTATAATAATGGAGATCTATTACGGCCGCGCCGCGGTTTGCTCGTGTCCAATTTGGCGCCCATTACCGCGGGGGTCGAAGGCGGTGATTTCGACGTTTGTGGGCCGAAATGATTGCGTCCCGGTGGATGCGGCGTTTGAAAATAAGCACGTTCACGTGCGTACCCGTCGACGGGTACACTCGCCCACAATGGGGGGTAATAAGTGTAATATTGAAACCGATTATGAGGGCCCCAAATTGGCCCGGACCCCGAGAAAGCCGGACGTGTTCGTCGATATTTGTTTTATTATTGCACTTGTTGAATCAATTTCCATCATTACGCTGGGGGTCAACCAATTTGTAACCACACAAAAGAAGAACCGTTAACAAGTGTTATAATGCGTATACCATTTGTTTGAGAGGAGTATGGAATGTAATATCAAGGCTATGTTTGAAATATTTTAAGTTTATTTGAATGATGTGAATGATTCATTCGTAAAAGATGCAAGAAAGAATGTAATGCAGAGTTCAAGTCATTTGAAATAATCAACGAGCATCGTTTGGTTGGTCTTGAACCCCATTTTTTGCACATGGTTTTTTTTATGAGATAACACGCTTCTTTTTGTTGTTGAAACAATACAATACTTCTGTATCCGTATAAAAAAAAACTATGCACAAACAAAGGTATTAAGGCCAAGACCAACCATAAACAATCCATTAACGCTTTTACGCAATTTAAACTTTTGAACTATGAATGGATAAAACATATATAAGTGTGAATCCACCCCTTAGCAATCTACACACTTCACACATATATGTTTTATAAGATTGTGCTGATATCTCAAACACCCATATGGTAATAACCGTCAACATGCTCATGCCATCAGAATAACCGGGTAGTGCCCTCTATCGAATAATATTCCAACAAAGTGCTTGAGATATCAGCACAAAGCCAATTTTTAAAATATACGAGGCATATCCAGAAAGTAAGAGTACTGAGGCTCTCACGGTCGGAGGGATTTTATTTTCATCATGTTGGCCACATGGCAGTGTAGCCTGACTCCTCCCCACTGCATATGGTGATAAAGCTATGAATCGTACGAATGTGTACAAGTGGTGTCGCGAGTTTAAAAATCGGTCGTACGTCTGTGCATGATGATCAGAGGAGCGGAAGACCTTCAATTGTGACTGACGAAATTGTGGAAAAAATTGAAAATGCGCTCCGTGACGATCGCAGATTGACTGTGGATGAACTTTCTGCGATGTTTCCGCAAATCTCCAGATCTCTACTACACGAAACAATCACAGAAACCCTCGGATATCGGAAACTGTCCGCGAGGTGGGTCCCAAAACCACTGACAGACCAGCACAAGTTGAATCGAGTGGAGGCCGGGCATGAGTTTTTGAGGCGCTGGAACCTCCATGGAGATGAATTTCTCCGCTCCATCGTAACTGGAGATGAAACTTGGGTAGCTCACCACACGCCCGAAACCAAAAAAGACAGTCTCAACAGTGGCGTCACACCTCTTCACCCTCCGCCAAAAAGTTCAAAATCACAATTTCAGCCAAGAAAGTCATTGCATCCGTGTTTTGGGACTGTCAAGGCATAATTTTAATCGAATATCTGCCTCAAGGGGAGACCATCAACTCTGCAAGATATTGTGAGACCTTAAAAAAATTGCGGAGGGCGATTCAGAACAAGAGGAGAGGCATGCTGTCAAAAGGAGTCTGCCTGCTGCACGACAATGCCAGACCACACACGGCCAACGCCACGAAGGAACTGCTCGCCTCGTTTAAATGGGATGTCCTGAACCATCCCGCGCATTCCCCTGATCTAGCACCTTCAGATTACTATCTCTTTACCTCCCTGAAGCTGCACATGGATTGAAAAAGGATTTTAACCGACGAGGAGGTAAAGGAGTTGGAGAAGTGGACGAAGGAGTTGGCGGGAAACTACTTTGAGGAAGACATAAAAAAATTGATACCTTGCTACACCACCTGCATAGAGAGGAATGGTGACTATGTCGAAAAATAGCTTTTATTATGCAATCTACATATCTAGATTTCGATCTTATTAGATCTTTATTACCATATGGGTGTGCATTGCTAATTGATATGGTGCCGCCAGATGGCATTTAACTTTCCTCCTAGGGGGTTAGTTGTATAATTTTTGTATATAACCACTCGAGATATTGTGTGAATTCACCACAAAACGTCAACAAAAGCAAAGAAAACACCCCCAAAGACAACACTTCAAACGAACGACCAACGGATGAATTAGCAACCCTCATAGGCGACGAAATCATTCAATTCTTGGCGAAGAAACCTTCCATGGAAGGAAAAATAAACTTTCTCAATACAACCGATAACATCATCAATAAATACGCAAAATGAACACAAGGAAAAGACAAAGAAAAATACATCTCACACAGCAAACCAACCATCACCACCGCCAACTGTACCAACGAATCCGGAAATTGCCGTTGGATGACCATAAGCCTTGAAAACAGCCACCAAACCCAACAATACAAAGACGGCCCAAAAAGCCAATAGTCAACAAGAACTCAAACGGCAACAATACAAGATATGAGTAAATAGACCTAATCGTCTCATCTCAATAAAAGCCAGATAACAGGAGTGTTAATTCACTCACTAGCTGAGCTACACTGATGAGATCTAATAAGATCGAAATCTAGATATGTAGATTGCTAAGAGGTGAATTCACAATTATATATGATATATAAATAATTTATAAAAATGGTGTGGATATTAAAAAAATAAAGATTTGAATTGAGAATTAGAAATAAAATGTACAGCCACCTATATTTGAGGCAATACAGAAATGTTGATTCCATATATAGGAATATATTGGTTTGAGAATCGAGGTGGGGTTTAGTTGCTAGGTCGGCCCTGGATGGGTCGGAATCTAACACTTCCCGCGGGAGAATGAATTATTGACCTTCCGGGCGTCTTTGAAGATTCAAATCAATCAAGACAAAAAAAAACCGACTTAGGCAGTGTAATCATTACTAATTTCAACCAATCATCTGGAATATTTCCGGTTATCTATATTATATATATATATATATATATATATATATATATATATATATATATATATATATATATATATATATATATACGTTGGGCAGATATTTTGTTGTACCTTCCTTGCTTCCCTCCACACCTTCTCCACGGAGATCCGATTGGTGGAATTATTCCAGAATTTTGTTTAATATTGGGCATTGAAAGCCATATTGATGGTAATACTTGTGATATCCCTGTGGACCTTTAATACAATGGTTTTCCGTGGCCTTTTTAATTCGTATGCAGTAGCAAAGCCATGATCAATAGACCATCATTGCGGTTCTTCGCCTTTGAGACCAATTTTTGGTACCAGATAGTGACCGCTTGCCGGAATAGGTAAGGAAGCTTCCTGTACGTTACAGCTACAGGTGCATGTAGCTGTACCGTACAGGAGCTCCCTCACCTATTCCGGCAATCAATTGGTGGATGCAGTTTACAGTCATGCCCAGGACTACTATAGCATCATTACATAATTATCAAATATTCAAAAGTACCTAAACATGATGAGAAACCAACATCAATTATGTATAAATAAATCATTGCACAGTAAATTATCGTAGCACTCACACACACACACACACACACAGAAAAACGAACAATATTACTGTTGTAATAATTAAATTTTATGTAAATGAACCCAAAGAAAGTCCGTATAAGTCATAATCGTCTCCGCCTCGTTGAGAACTAATTAATAAAACCCCGAAATAATTTACGGTCGTGAAATTAAAACTTACAAACAAAAAAAAATCTCGGACGTGTCTACAGCGTTGAAATATTAATTTCGGACCGGGCAGTAAATTAAGTCCGGATTAGCATACGGTGCGCATTAAGCGTAATTATACTTAGTAAAATTTAATTATATTAATACGTAATTATATAATTGCCCGTGCAGCCGGTTTGAGGATTTTTACGACGGAAGGACGCTAATAGAGAAGGATGTTAGATTGTTGTTATTATGTAGAACTGCCGCGTGTAATTATTACCTCAACTAACTCGTACTTTATTTTGTAATTTGATTAACGACGATTTCTGTTATTAATTACGGACGTTGATGAATATTTATGGGACGGGGCTGGTTTTTAATTTTCACCGTATTTGCATAAGCGCAACGCTCCGGTGATTTTGAGCGCTGCCAAGTATTCTCGATTGACTCTTATAGTTCGGATGGAATTTTATTGCGTCGTTTTTTTGAAGCACTATTAAAAATCAAATGAAGTCGTATCGGATTACATTACACCGCTAATTATCCATGTGGAATTATTTCATAAATTACAGGTATAATTAGACGGTTTTATTCGTATTAGTCCGCAGAGGATAACTGATGACATCACATCGTCGGTTTGGAAGAATATAGTCCCCTGTTGGCCCTATGCTTCCCGCTGGACAATATCGTGTGTGTTTTCGTGTCTCTGATTTACTTTTCCAGTCATTTTGTTTCCGGTATTGCGGTTTTATGAAATTATATTTCTTTATTTATGGTTTGTTTAGGATTCCACACATTCCACGTTCCAAAATCGTAATCGTAATAATTCTTCACGTGAGTCGTCTCCAAAAAAAAACGTCCTGTGTTCTGAGGCTGTTGTTCAGGTTTCTGGTTTTTTTACAAAAATGGGTTGACCTATCGTCCAACACTCCTCCCTCCTTTAACCGGGCTTAGAACCGCCAGGTTAACTGGTAAACTACTCATTTCATCTAACAGCTCTCCAGGCGGAGTTTTTATTAATTTTAGATGGTAAATATTGTAATATATTAAGTGAGGAGGAAATAAATTGTTCATTTTTGTATATTGATGTGAAGTTTCTGTGATAGACATAACCAATAAAGATTTTTTAGCTTTTCGGTTTTTTTCTATTTGCTTTCGATGTTCTCTTTGGTCTTTAATTATTTGCTTTTTTTAAGTATATTATATATATATATATATATATATATATATATATATATATATATATAAATATATATATATAAATATATATATATATATATATATATATATATATATATATATATATATATATATATATTAATTTATTTGTCTATTTGTCTATTGACACACATGGGTCTCTCCGCCTTAAATGCAAATATATAATGTAATTTACAATTTACAAATTTTATAATTATTATGTTACCTATTGCAATAGGTAAAAAAAAATCGAAAAAGAGAAAAACAAAATATGGAGAATAGCAACCTGGAGCATAAGGAGTATACACGGAAAAGAGGAAGAACTGGAAAAAAAGTTCGAAAGAATGGAAGTAGACATATTGGCAATAACGAAGACAAAAAGAAAAGGGAAAGGAATATACACAACTAATAATAAACATAAAATAATATATAGCGGAGTAGATAAGGATAAAAGGGCAGCCGAAGGTGTAGGATGCATTATACACAGAGACATCGAACACCAAATAGAAACATGGCAAGAAATATCACCAAGCATACTAACCGTAACACTAAAAGAAACTAACAGAACCAGAACAATAATTATAGTATATGGGCCAAATGAAGATGATGTAGAGAGCAACAAAGAAACATTTTGGGAGCAACTCAGCGAAACAACCGAAAAGAAGAAGTTTTCGTTGCGGGTGGCTTCAACAGCAGAATTGATAAGGAAGTAAAAGATAATGACTTGACGAGAGGAAGATATGGTGAAGACGTACTAAACCAAAATAGGAAGAAAATGCTAGATTACTGTAGAATGAACAACTTAGTAATAATGACCACACTCTTCAAACACAAGGACACACACAAATACACACGGGAAGTGGTAAGCAGGAACGACAAATCTATAATAGATTACGTTTTAATAGAAAAAGAAAAAGGAGCAAAATAATAAATACAAGGGTAAAGAGAAGCTACGAAATTGAAAGTGACCACTATCTAGTTGTCATGACAATTAAGGAAGACACCAAGACAGTGACAGAAGGATCCAGCGACCAAATATAGCAATAAACTACAACAAGATAAGATCATACAAACTTAGAAAAAAAGAAACAGCAATACAATATATGGAGAAAATGGAGATGAAGATAGAAGTGACCAACGATAGAAAAGAAGTAGAGGAAATGTGGAATAACTTAAAGATATGCTTGAAACAGCAAAAAAGACATGTGGTACGAAGAAAAGCACAAACAAGAAACAACAGACAACAGACCTGGTGGTCGGAGGACATACGAGAGAAAATAAAAGCATGACAAAGATACCTAAACGACAAAAATTGCGAAAACTACAAAAAATACAGAGACTAGAGAAAAATAGTAAAAAAACGAGGTTAGAATAGCAAATACCAGGGAATGGGAAAAGTTCGGAGAGACAATGGAAAAAAACGCAAGCGAAAACCAAAAGCTACTTTATAAAACCCTAATAGATTGCAGGAAAGAAAAAGGACAAGAAATGAGATACATACAAGACAAACAAGGAAGAATGCTGAAGGAAAACGAAGAAATATTAGAAAGATGGAAAGAATATTTTGAAGAATTACTAACCTCAAATAACGACAAAGAACAAAAGACAAGAATTAGAGACAAGCACAAGGTACAAGTATCAAGGAACAAGAACTACTAGAAATAATAAGGGAATTAAAAATATGAAAAGCATCAGGACAAGACCAGATTACAGCGGAAATAATCAAGCACCTGGGCCCGGTAGGTAAAGAAAAACTACGGAAACTACTGAACAGCATATGGAGCACAAATACCATACCAAAAGACTAACAAACAGCACTAATCGTACCGATACACAAGAAAGGATACGACGAAATGCTCAAATTATAGAGGCATAACACTAATAAGTAAGGGATGAAAATATTAGAAAAGACAATAAACAAGAGAATAATAGGAAGAATAGACCAGATACTAGAAGAATCACAATGTGGTTTTAGGAAAGGAAGATCCACACAGGACAACATCTGCACAATAAAACAAATCACAGAAAAAATAACAACAAACAATAAAAACACATATTTAAGATAGACCTAGACCTTTTGCTCAATGCGTGGTATGTTTTAGCTGTGTTGTTTATTCTGTTACTAAGTTCGCCTTCCATTTTTCCGTCTTCTGTCAGTGCTACTCCCAGGTATTTGAATTCTTCTACTTGTTCTATTGTGGGTTGTTCTATCTTTATATTTATTTGTTCTTTCCGGTTTCCTATTACCATCACTTTTGTTTTGTTATAGTTCATTTTCATGTTATACTTTTCTAGGTGTCTGTTCCATACACTAAGGTTGTGCTGCAGATTACCTTCATTTTCTGCTATCACTACTACATCATCAGCGAATGCTCCTTCCGATATTTTTACAACTTGCATGTTTTTGTACCCTATGTTTGCTTTTTTGGTTTCTGGTTTCATGCTCTTCACTATTTCATCCATGTATATGTTAAATAATGTAGGACTGAGCCCGCCTCCTTGTCTTAGTCCAGTGGTTGTCTGAAATGTTCTTGATGTTTGTCCCTTGTGTATTATTGCATTGGTGTTGTTGTTGTATATGTTTTGTATTAATTCGACTGTCTTTCTTTCTACACCTCTCTCTTCCAGGATTTTCCATAATTTATTTCTTGGTATCATGTCGAATGCTTTTTCCAGGTCGATGAATCCTAGGTATGTGTTTTTATTATTTGCAATTCTTTTTTCTGTGATTTGTTTTATCGTGAAAAAGTTGTCCTGTGTGGATCTTCCTTTCCTAAATCCAAATTGCGATTCTTCTAGCGTCTGCTCTATTTTTGCTAGTATTCTTTTGTTAATTGTTTTTTCTAAGATCTTCATACCTATGTTTATGAGTGCCTATAGTTTGAACATTTTGTCTTATCGCCTTTCTTGTGTATCCGTACGATTAACGATACTTGCCAATCTCTGGGTATTTTATTCGTCCTCCATATTTCGTTTATTAATTTTAGTAGTATTTCATTACCTGCAGGTCCCATATGTTTAACCATTTCCGTTGTGATCTGGTCTTGTCCTGGTGATTTCCCTATTTTCATTTCCCTTATTATCTCTAGTATTTCTTTTCCATTGATCATCTCTATATCTGCTTCCGAGTCGTTCTGGTCTCTTGTCTTCTGTTCATTTCCACCATTTTGTGATAGTAAGTCTTCAAAATATTCTTTCCATCTTTCCAGTATTTTTTCGTTGTCCTTCAGCAATATTCCTTGATTGTCTTGTATATAATTTACTTCTTGTCCTTTTTCTTTTCTGTTTAGTTTTAGTGTTTTAAAGAATAATTTTTGGTTTTCCTTTGCATTTTTCTCCATTGTCTCTCCGAACTTTTTCCATTCCCTGCTCTTTGCTATTCTGACCTTATCTTTTAGTATTTTCCTCTTTAAACTGTATTCTTCGTAGTTTTTACTATTTTTGTCATTTAGGTATCTTTGCCATGCTTTTTTCTTTTCCTTTATTTTCTCTCTTATGTCCTGCGACCACCATGCTGTCTGCTGCTTCTTGTTTGTGTTTTGCTTTATCCCACATGTCTCTTGTGCTGTCTCCAGTATATTTTTCTTTAATTTATTCCACATTTCCTCTACTTCTTGTCTATAGTTGCCCTTTACTAATTTCTCCTCTATTTTCTCTTTATAGATTTTTGCTATTTCTTTTTCCCTTAGTTTGTATGTTCTTATCTTGTTGTAGTTTATTGCTATATTTGGTCTCTGCTTTTTTTTATCGCTATCTTGGTAGTCTTCCTTTATTTTCGTCTCTACTAGATAGTGATCACTTCCAATTTCGTAACTTCTCTTTACTCTTGTGTCTATTATTTTGCTCCTTTTCCCTTGTTCTGCTAGTACATAGTCTATTATAGATTTTTCGTTCCTGCTTATCACTACCCTGGTGTATTTGTGTATGTCCTTGTGTTTGAATAGTGTATTCGTTATTACTAGATTATTCATTCTACAATAATCTAGCATTTTCTTACCATTTTCGTTGAGTACGCCTTCTCCATATCTTCCTCTCATCGCGTCATTATCTTTTACTTCGTTGCCAATTCTGCTGTTGAAGTCTCCCGCCACGTACACTTCTCCTTTGGCTTTTTCTGTTGTTTCGTTGAGTTGCTCCCAGAATGTTTCTTTGTTGCGCGCAGTATCATCTTCGTTTGGTCCATACACTGCTATGATAGTTTTATGGTAGCCGTTTCTTTGATCTCTAACTTCGATAGACAAAATCCTCTCCGTAATTGCATCCCATTTATATAATAATCTTTTAATATAATAATAATAAAAAAACGTTTTTATTCATTTTTTCAAGTTTTTGCATTATTTCAATTTATTCCGTACTTTCTTTCGTGTTTTAATAGGTGTTCTCTGGAGTGGATGACGGGTATAAGTCCAAAACGGGGAATACTGGAAACCAAGGGCAGGTGAACAAAATTAAAGCCAAGATCTTGTTTGGTTCCGGTTTATTAAGTTACGTGCCAACGTTTCGCTAGCCAGTGCCAACACGTAACTTAATAAACCGGAACCAAACAAGATCTTGGCTTTAATTTTGTTCACCTGCCCTTGGTTTCCAGTATTCCCCGTTTTGGACTTATACCCGTCATCCACTCCATATACATAACAGTCCGTCATTCTACTTGCTATATATATAAATATATATATATATATATATATATATATATATATATATATATATATATATATATTTAGAAAAGGCCGGCGGATATATATATATATATATATATATATATATATATATATATATATATATATATCCGCCGGCCTTTTCTACCACAGTGTGATGTAGAGGTTTGCATTTTTCTCTATTCTTTTATAAAAAAATTCCATTCTCTTCTATTTGAGCATAAATGCAAACTATAATAAACCTAAAAAATACCTAAAAATTAAATAAATACGATAAAATGAAAATAAACATTAATACAGACTATTAAAATTGATAACAGGATATAAAATTGGTATTGTTTCTGTTTCAATTATTTCATATTCTGCTATCAATTTCAATAGTCTAAAAAAGGCATTTGGTTGGTCTTGATCCACCCAAACCTCCACATTTGATTGCATTTATTTCTTACATGAATACAGAGGTGTTACATTGGTTAAACTACTCGAAAAAGTGTGTAATCCCATGGAAAAACTATGCAAGCAAAGGTGGGGGACGGGTGGTCCCTACCAACCTAACTATGCCCGTTCACTATCTCAAATGACTTGAACTCTACTCTACATTGTTCCCTATATATATTTTTAATTAAGTCTAAATTAATAAATGAATGTAATTGAATATTATAGACAGTTATCGATAATAATGTAGCGCAGAGTTCAAGCTATTTGAAATAGTGAATGGGCGTAGTTTGGTTGGTAGGGGCCACCCGCCCGCCCCACCTTTGCTTGCATAGTTCTTCCATGGGACACACTTTTTCGAGTAGTTTAACAAATGTAACAACTCTGTATTCATGTAAGAAATAAATGCAATCTAATGTGGAGGTTTGGGTGGCTCAAGACCAGCCAAATGCCTTTGAACATCTGCTCACCCTACTTTTGTTCACATATTTTTTTGTTATGGGATAACACACTTTTTCAAGTTGTTTAACCAATCTAATACCTCTATCAAAAAAAAACATGCAGGGTGAGTTTTCTAGAGACCAACGAAATCCTGCTTAAACTCTCCATTGCATTAGTTTCTGAAATTTGTTAATAATACAATATTAATTAATCTATGAAGTAGTTTGAATTATGGACCGACGTATAATGTTTAAATATTTTCCTCTATTTATCTATATACATATACAAATACATATATACATATACATATATATATATATATATATATATATATATATATATATATATATATATATATATATATATATACATATATACTTCTTTTATTGCAGCTATTGCTACAACGGGACACTAATATGATTGTATTTATCATTAATTTTATTATAGTTTGTATGTATGCTCATTCTTCCTCTATATCCGTTCAAATTACTATAAGCATATTTACTCGATTTGATACTTTCTTGTTCTTATCTTATACTTATAAATCGAAATTGCGGTCTTATTGACCACTCTGAATCGTCCAAGCCGTAATAATTTGAAACATTTTTGATTTTTTGTTCATCTTTCGGGTGCAGTGCCCCCGGCCCACCTAATGCCCCTCATAATCTAATTAAAAATCTGACCCCGGCGGTAATAATTTCAGCAGACGGTAGCGAAATGCACCCTGCCCGGTTCTTCCTGCACATCCCACGAGCGCCCCGTGGGCGCAACAGAGAAAGGGCGCGTTTCACGTGAGCCGGACTGTAATATACATGTAATTTAATTTCGTCAGGGCCGGACTGGGCGGGGTCCAGTGACAGACTGATTGCGGGTCTGCTTTACGGCACGGTGCAGCCCCCTCGGCCCGTCGAACCTAAATGTGTTATAAGTGAGGCTTTTCTCATTAAGTTTTGCATAGGAATTTTTACGGGGGGGCCGTAATGAATTATAATTTATACTACTATAACAGAGGAGGGAGATGAACAATTAGGTATGAGCTATATTGTTTAATTGAAGAGTGGAAATACGAAACGGGGTGACTAAATATAATTCACATTTTTATTAAATGAGATAAGAAGCTTAGAATACTGTAATAGATAATTAATATATGATTACAGAGTGTATTCAGCGTATCAAATTTTAGTATATTTGTAAATTTTTTCAAACTTGAGCGCTCTATATTTCCTGATTTAATGAAAGACTAAAACGATGTCGTTTGAAATAGTGGACGGGCATAGTCAGGTTGGTAGGGGCCGCCCGCGGTGGATATAGAGGTTTTATATTGTGTAAACTATTCCAAAAAGAGTGTTATCCTATGGAAAAATTATGCGAGCAAAGGTGGGGTGGGCGGGCGGCCCCTACCAACCAAACTATGCCCGTCCACTATCTCAAACGACTTGAACTATGCATTACATAATTTTTCACATATATTTTTTTAGTTATTCTGAAATTAATAAATAACATTCATTTAATCATAAAAAATAAAGGATAATAGTGGAGTGCATAGTTCAAGTCGCTTGAAATAGTGGACGGGCATAGTTTGGTTGGTAGGGGCCGCCCGCCCACCCCACGTTTGCTCGCATAGTTTTTCCATAGGATAACACTCTTTTTGGAATAGTTTACACAATATAAAACCTCTATATCCAATTGCCCGCCCACCCCACCATCGTTCGCATAGTTTTTTCATTGGATATAGAGGTTTTATATTGTGTAAACTATTCCAAGAAGAGTGTTATCGTATGGAAAAATTATGCGAGCAAAGGTGGGGTGGGCGGGTGGCCCCTACCAACCAAACTATGCCCGTCCACTATCTCAAACGACTTGAACTATGCATTACATAATTTTTCACATATATTTTTTTAGTTATTCTGAAATTAATAAATAACATTCAGTTAATCATAAAAAATAAAGGATAATAGTGGAGTGCATAGTTCAAGTCGCTTGAAATAGTGGAGGTTTTCTGCGAAGTTCAGGTAAATAACGGGTGATTAAACTCCTCTGAGCTTCTCCCATGATCGGCGAAAAAGCCTCACGACTGATAGCCCTATAAAGATAGAAGGTTTTTTTTGGTTTGTTTCTTATAGAAATCATATTACCATTGATAAATTTGATATTTATTTGATCAGATCTATTGAAATTATGAAAATGAGACAATAGTTTTATTCGGGCAATATTACAGACACAGACAGTATAAAATCCTTACCCCTCCCCTAATTTTAGTCGGCGCTTATACTTTCTGCAATAAATGTTGACTGATGTTTATTGAATTAATAATTTTTTATGTGTTTTAAATTTATACATCCAGTAAACACTTGTACCCATCAGTTTTGTGGTGGTTGGTGTGCTCGAGCAGTAAATACAGTGTCGCAGCGTGGGCTCGGGCCGCAGCAGGAACCGCGCCGGTCCCGATGTTTTACACCTACGGGAACAATAAAATCGAATCCAATAAACCTGGAAGAGTGACGAGATAATAGGCCCCGGTCGCGACCGCACTCGCGCGCTTTTCCCCCCAGGTTTTTACGGCCGGGCGCCCCTGCGTGCGCGAGTTCGGGGCGGAATTTATCGATACGGCGTAATTGAAAACGTCCCGCGCCGGATATAAAAGCGTATTTATTGGGAACGTTAACGCTTATACGGCTCAACATAATATTGCTTTCTTTTAATATTCCATTGGGGCATTAAAGTGGAGAGAGATGGGATTTAATTCTGTACGCGACATGCCAATTTAAATAATCCATCAGGACATATTTTGTATACTTTGGTTTATGTAATGCTAGCAGGGGATGAGAGAATTTTTGCTTGTCTTAATGACTCTATAAGAAAAAGTAAGTACAGATATGGTACATATTACAGGAAGAATTTATTGCTACTTTTTTAGTTGGCAGCACGCGAGATGTTCGTTATGGTCATTTTAGACAAGACAATTTCTTGACTCAAAAGTTAGTCAAGATGCGAGACAATATAAATTGTCTCGTATCATACAGCAAATTATTTGGAATATTGAATTGGATGGTAGATCGAATGGAAAAATATAACGCGTTCTATTTGTCTAGGACAAATTGTATGAGAGGAGGATATATGAATTCATTTCTTGAACAAATTTTGAGCTAAGAAATTGTCTTGTCTAAAGGTCGTTTTAGACAAGACAATTACTTAGCTCAAAAGTTGTTCAAGAACTGAATTCATATATCCTCCTCCCATACAATTTGTCTTTGACAAATAGAACGCGTCATATTTTTCCATTCGATGTACCATCCAATTCAATATTTCAAATAATTTGCTGTAGATAATTTAGATTGTCTCGCATCTTGACTAACTTTAGAGTCAAGAAATTGTCTTGTCTAAAACGACCTTTATATCTTTTATGAAACAAATTTCACGTTGTTCGCGATAGCGAGAGACGTGGGTTCGATTACCACCGGAGGGTGACATTTTTAGAGTATTCACATTTATATATATATACGTAAAAGGCCGTCCTCAATACATTGTCTTCATTTTTATTCATTCATATTCTTCACATTTATTATTGGATAATTAATCCACTGTTCAGTTTCAAATTCAAGCAGTGATTGTTGTTATACTTATCACATTTAAAAATGATGCTGTAAATGTAAAATAGAAAACAAAAACTGGTTTCAATACTTAATTAAATATATTTCTTATAATATATCACACTAATCAATAAGTACATTAAATAACATAACATAGTCAATCTTAAATTAAAATTATTTACAAGTTAGTCTCGCCTTTAAACATTCGTCATAATATTCTGTAAATCCCCCATTTTCTTACTCCGGAACAGCTTCCTACGGTTGCAATCGGAGGAATTAAGTCGCCCCTGTTGGCGTCGAGCACACTCGCAAAACTGCACCCCGTTCACGCAATGTTTGCCAGGATCACCAAGCCGCAACTTTTCCAAGCCTCGCCTCAACATCGGCAGGATCATTTCACGGATATTCAGGTTACGATCGGTCACAACTTCCTCATAGGTGTCAGCCGATATACGCCTCTCGAAAATATCCCGATCAACATCAGCCACTTTTCCCCTGGTTGTCACCACGTCCTCATCATCCATCACAAAACAACCACTGATGAACTCCCTGGGTAACCGATTAGTACCCCGCACTCTGAAGTTTGTTGAATGTGGCAGATGGAGATGGCGGCGCCAGTCCTCGTAACTGCAGCTCGGGTTAGTTAAGTTCACCCAGGGAGCTTTCCTCGATGGGGTTGATGTGCGTGATGTCATATTGCAACTGTTTTTGAATGGTGAATGATAAAGTTTTTGCAAAATAGCAGGTATTTATTAAGAGGTTTTTGGGGATTAAGGGCGGATTACTCGGAAATCACTAACGAGGTTACACATGTTGTGTCATTTTATGACAGGCCGGGTCATAAAAGTAAATTGTTCAAGTGGGTCATAAACAAAATGTACTTGCCACAATAAAGGGGATTGGGCGAATGTTTTGGGTGCATAGCAGGGGGTTTTGGAAAAGCCCAAGTAACCCAAAATAGTTCCAAACACAGATGTATGTATTTAGCAAATCGTTATTTTTATCTTACAATTTTCAAACATGTGACGAAAATATCCAACATGGCTTAAAATATATAATAATATGCCAAATTTGAACAGAATTCCCTCAAAAATTAAACTTTTGGTATATTTTAAAATTTTAGATTACCATATAATTCATTTTTGGAGGAATATGTGCCAAATTTGGTCAATGGTTTGGTAAATGCCCAATTCGTCGTATTTTTCATTATAAATCGAGTTATAGCAGTATTCCTAATAATGTTTTCTAATTGGATCGGTAGTTTGAAGAAGGGAACAAGCGCCAAAATAATGATAATAATGATATATATAACAGCGATGAAGAAGACAAATAGTAGAACTATTTGTCTTCTCATGTATATAAATTAATAGCGTTTCCCATAAAGAGTAATATAATAATACCTGAATATAAAGCAAAAAGGCGATAAAAAGTTATAAAATACATTTATTGTTCAATTATATATGTTTAACGAAATTATTTATTTATATATATATATATATATATATATATATATATATATATATATAAAATGGTTCATAATTGCATCGGTACCTCAAAAATTAAACTGTCGGTGTATTTTCAAATTTCAGCTTACCATAGAATTCCTTTTTGGAGGAATATATGGCAAATTTGGTAAATGGTTTGGTATATGCCCATTTTGTCGTATTTCTTTAATTATAAATCGAGTTATAGCAGTATTCCTAAATAATGTGTGAATCTAATAAATAATAATGAATAATAAATTATGAATTTAGTCGGTAGAACGAATCCAAAAATCAAATCTGTGGAAAATTGAAGTAAACTCAGTGCTAGAATTTCTACATGAATCAATTTTAAAGTTGAACAACATTATTATTTAGATATTGGATTGAATCGGCATCTACTTTGTGATAATTCTGCCATTATCCGAATAGCTTGATCAAGTCAAGAAATTGTCTTGTGTAAAACGACCTTTAGTTAAAAGTTCTTTCGAATTCAATGCATTTCTATAACACGTGTTTGCGTTCTAGATTAATTTGATGAAAATAATATTGCACTTTGAGTTACAAAATTATCTCGATATCATTTAAAATTTACATTATACTATCACATGTAATTACTCGTAACAAACCAATTTACCATATTATCATCAAACCCATTACGCCAATCGCCTTTTGTTTATTTTAATTATGTCATTTATTTTTAATGGTCGAATTTCGATCGTGACGTGCGCATTTTGCTACACACACACACACAGTTGCTCCTCATTCGAGTCTGCCGAGGAAAGTTTCATTAAAGGCGATTGGAAATTATGCCGCCTCTACCATCGAACGTTTAAGAGGCCTATTATTAAAGATGATATAGATAAACGATCGTGTAATAGCGATATTATTAGTTTAAACTGTAACTCTCGGTAGCTAATTAGATTTCAGGCTAAACTATAAGCTCGCGGCGATCTGCCGGTCCCGGCAGATTGCATCTCATCGTGTAGCATCCCTCTAAATTATTGTTATGAACTGCTGCATCACCTACACGAACAGCACAGGAAATTTACCGAGTGGATTCAGAGTGATATAGCATAAACAATATATTAAGTCGATTATTAAAAGTATCTAATTCCTGATAATTAATCGCATTTATAATAAAACTAAAAACAGTCTGTATATGTTTTTATGTTTTATTATAAATGTGATTAAATTCATAGGCAAGGATCAGTTCAGGACATATCATTGTTTCTTCAGTATTCGGATTATTTTATTAGAGATAAATTATGATTTATCTTTTAATATGTCAAACTGCATGCCAGAAGGGTGCAGTTGCTCCCATAACTACATGCAGTTTGACATATTTTGAGATAATTTATGAACTCTATAATAATCCGAATACTTGAGAAACGATGATAATGTCATGAACTGATATGGTTACTGCGTTACCAAACCTAAATAATAATGTTGTTCATCTTTAAAATTGATTCATGTAGAAATTCTACCTCTGAGTTTACTTCAATTTACCACAGATTTGATTTTTGGATTCGTTCTTCAAACTACCGACTAAATTCATAATTTATTATTCATTATTATTCATTCATTACATTCACACATTATTTAGGAATAGTGCTATAACTCGATTTATAATGAAAGAAATACGACAAAATGGGCATATACCAAACCATTTACCAAATTTGCCACGTATTTACTCCAAAAATTAAATCTGTGGAAAATTGACCACAGATTTTATTTTTGGATTCATTCCTTTTTCAAAAAACCGATTAAATTATGAAACATTATTTAGGAATCCTGCCATTATTTATTATATATTTTATTTATAATAAAAAAAATACGACAAAATGGGCATATACCAAACCATGTACCAAATTTAGCACAGATTCCTCCAAAAATTAATGAGTTATAATAAACAAATACGACAAAAATGGTCATATACATTTATATGTTTACCAAATTTGGCAAAGATTCGTCCAAAAATGAATTCTATGGCTATTTGGCACGAGTTGATATGTTATTTTTCATAAATTTCCATAGTCACTCATTAATAAATGGGATGTTTAATAATGAAATACTTTTATGTAACAGAAAATGTTGTAATTTAATGTTAAGTAATATAAAATAGAATAATTGAAATAATAATAATATTATGAACTCTATAATAATCCGAATACTGGAGAAATGAATATAATCACATTTATAATAATTCAATATTTCACACAATTTGTTATATAATACAAGACAATTTAGATTGTCTCGCATTTTGACTAATTTTTGAGTGTAAAACGACTTTTAGTTAAAAGTTCTTTCGAATTCAATGCATTTCTGTAACACGTGTTGTTGAAATGAATATAATCACATTTATAATAAAACAAAAAACACGTCACGAATTAGAAACTGTCGTGAACTGAAAGTTGCTGACAATATAAGGATTTTTGAGAACTAATTAAAAGAGAGATTGAATTAAAAATAATTAAGGAAATTGAAATTTACGACCACCACTTATAAAACAGATTAACGATAAGATGGATGGCAATGTGAATAATAATTTTTTTTAAATATTGATTTAAATTTTAGAATATATATTTTATTTTCTACCTTTTTTATATTCATATAGCGGTGTAGATAACAATCGGAGAGCCGCAGCAGGGGTAGGATGTATAGTGCATATAAAACTGAAATCGAATATATATAAATGGGATGCAATTACGGAGAGGATTTTGTCTATCGAAGTTAGAGATCAAAGAAACGGCTACCATAAAACTATCATAGCAGTGTATGGACCAAACGAAGATGATACTGCGTGCAACAAAGAAACATTCTGGGAGCAGCTCAACGAAACAACAGAAAAAGCCAAAGGAGAAGTGTACGTGGCGGGAGACTTCAACAGCAGAATTGGCAACGAAGTAAAAGATAATGACGCGATGAGAGGAAGATATGGAGAAGGCGTACTCAACGAAAATGGTAAGAAAATGCTAGATTATTGTAGAATGAATAATCTAGTAATAACGAATACACTATTCAAACACAAGGACATACACAAATACACCAGGGAAGTGATGAGCAGGAACGAAAAATCTATAATAGACTATGTACTAGCAGAACAAGGGAAAAGGAGCAAAATAATAGCCACAAGAGTAAAGAGAAGTTACGAAATTGGAAGTGATCACTATCTAGTAGAGACGAAAATAAAGGAAGACTACCAAGATAGCGATAAAAAAAAGCAGAGACCAAATATAGCAATAAACTACAACAAGATAAGAACATACAAACTAAGGGAAAAAGAAATAGCAAAAATCTATAAAGAGAAAATAGAGGATAAATTAGTAAAGGACAATTATAGACAAGAAGTAGAGGAACTGTGGAATAAATTAAAGAAAAATATACTGGAGACAGCACAAGAGACATGTGGGACAAAGCAAAACACAAACAAGAAGCAGCAGACAGCATGGTGGTCGCAGGACATAAGAGAGAAAATAAAGGAAAAGAAAAAAGCATGGCAAAGATACCTAAATGACAAAAATAGTAAAAACTACGAAGAATACAGTTTAAAGAGGTAAATAGTAAAAGATAAGGTCAGAATAGCAAAGAGCAGGGAATGGGAAAAGTTCGGAGAGACAATGGAGAAAAATGCAAAGGAAAACCAAAAATTATTCTATAAAACACTAAAACTAAACAGAAAAGAAAAAGGACAAAAAGTAAATTATATACAAGACAATCAAGGAATATTGCTGAAGGACAACGAAAAAATACTGGAAAGATGGAAAGAATATTTTGAAGACTTACTATCACAAAATGGTGGAAATGAACAGAAGACAAGAGACCAGAACGACTCGGAAGCAGATATAGAGATGATCAATGGAAAAGAAATACTAGAGATAATAAGGGAAATGAAACTAGGGAAAGCACCAGGACAAGACCAGATCACAACGGAAATGATTAAACATATGGGACCTGCAGGTAACGAAATACTACTAAAATTAATAAACGAAATATGGAGGGCGAATAAAATACCCAAAGATTGGCAAGTATCGTTAATCGTTCCGATACACAAGAAAGGCGATAAGACAAAATGTTCAAACTATAGGGGTATAACACTCATAAGCATAGGTATGAAGATCTTAGAAAAAACAATTAACAAAAGAATACTAGCAAAAATAGAGCAGACGCTAGAAGAATCGCAATGTGGATTTAGGAAAGGAAGATCCACACAGGACAACATTTTCACGATAAAACAAATCACAGAAAAAAGAATTGCAAATAATAAAAACACATACCTAGGATTCATCGACCTGGAAAAAGCATTCGACATGATACCAAGAAATAAATTATGGAAAATCCTGGAAGAGAGAGGTGTAGAAAGAAAGACAGTCGAATTAATACAAAACATATACAACAACAACACCAATGCAATAATACACAAGGAACAAACATCAAGAACATTTCAGACAACCACTGGACTAAGACAAGGAGGCGGGCTCAGTCCTACATTATTTAACATATACATGGATGAAATAATGAAGAGCATGAAACCAGAAACTAAAAAAGCAAACATAGGGTACAAAAACATGCAAGTTGTAAAAATATCGGAAGGAGCATTCGCTGATGATGTCGTAGTGATAGCAGAAAATGAAGGTAATCTGCAGCACAACCTTAGTGTATGGAACAGACACCTAGAAAAGTATAACATGAAAATTAATTATAACAAAACAAAAGTGATGGTAATAGGAAACCGGAAAGAACAAATAAATATAAAGATAGAACAACACACAATAGAACAAGTAGAAGAATTCAAATACCTGGGAGTAGCACTGACAGAAGACGGAAAAATGGAAGGCGAACTTAGTAACAGAATAAACAAAAAGGACAAAAATAAATATATATAAAAGCATATATAGACCTATACTGACATATGGAAGCGAGACGTGGAAGCTAACGAAGAGGGACAAAAGTAGAATACAGGCAATGGAAATGAAATATCTCAGAGGAGTAAAACAAGTTACGAGAAGAGACAGAATAAGAAATTATGACATCAGAGAAGAACTGGGAATTGAAGCTGTAGATAAGTATATAGAAAAGAAACAACTAAACTGGTGGGGTCATTTAATTAGGATGGACAAAAAGAATCAAACAAAACAGGTATGGGAAGCAAGAACTGAAAATAAAAGAAGAAGAGGTAGACCAAGAAAAGAGTGGAACAACATAATAGAGGACATAATAATCAAGAAAGGAAAAACAGTCAAGCAAGCAAGAGAACTGGCGAAGAACAGAAATGAGTGGAAAGAATTTACAAATGTATAAACAACAGTAATTGTAAACTATAATGTTAATAATGTTAATGTAATAGCCTACACCGAAAAGTAAAAGGCAATTGATAATATATATATATATATATATATATATATATATATGTATATATATATATATATATATATATATATATATATATAATATGATACGAGACAATTTAGATTGTCTCGCATCTTGACTAACTTTTGAGTCAAGAAATTGTCTTGTCTAAAACGACCTTAAATAAAATGTAAAAAATGACCATGTTTAATTTATTCTAAACCAGAATTAGACAAACTAACCAAATTAACAACTGTTGTGCATCACACATCAATCTCTCTTTCTGTCGTCCTCTTTAAAGACCAAAACCACTTGTTTGTGTTTGTAATTTATGCTGCTATTCATTTTCTATTACACGATTTTTACTATTTTGTATAGCCCTCCATAATATAATGTGTAATTAGTTTCGTATTGTACGTATCTCGGAATTAATCGCATCTGTACGCTGAGCATACGCGCAGGAGGATGATGATGACGGTTATTAATAACCGTGAAGTGTAGCCGGGGAGGGACAGGGCTGACGCAAACTCGTTTCGCTTAATAATCCGCGCGACTCGCCGCAGCAGCGGAAACTTTATCATAGCAAAAAAAAATCACACAAATTAATTACTGCGTGTACGGGCAAATGTAATCCGAACGGCTTAGTTAAGTGCGCTAATGAGGGATTTGAAGAGTTCAATTAGTATGACGAATACTATACAGAGGGTGCATACTGAAACTGAAAAAAAATCACGGAACGCGTTTATGTTATGTCTTGTTCATACGATGCGACTACCTTTGCTTTTCTTTCTCAGCTTTAGGCCGCTGCAGACAAAAACATTACTCTTTGATTAAAATAATAAGTGTATTCCAGTCTATAAGTGTACTGGCGCCATATGCGATTCCTAACTTTTTTAACACAGGTTTCGAACGTGTACTCGTTTTGGAATGTGTGATGACAAAATCGCATCAAAAACAGACATTTCATCCGTTTTTCCACCAAAAACTAATCATTTGGGGGAAAATGGGTACTGCGATTATTTGATTTTGAAAATAATATCATGTTTTGTACAAGATATTATTATTATTGACCGTGTAAGGTGCCTTATTAAATTATTTACATGGTTCTTGTACAAAACATCGTAAAAAGCATGATATTTTTTTCAACATCGATTAATCGCAGAACCCAATTTCCACCAAATGCACTGCCTAAACTCTCTTGATTTTTTCTCTAATTCAATTTAAGTTTATTTTTAGTGTACACGCAATAATCATGTTGATTTTGTAGCACTTTATGTGATATGAGATACGAGATAATTTAGATTGTCTCGCATCTTGACTAACTTTTGAGTCAAGAAATTGTCTTGTCTAAAATGACCTTTATAGAATGCGGTTCCATATTGACCAATAAATTTTTGAGCTCATTTTTAAATGTTTTTAAATTTGTATTTCTACGTAAATAGAACGGCAGACCCAGCTCAGTGGCCGAGTGGTTAGAGGCGTCGTCCGTCTCGTACTGAGCATTGCTTCGATCCACAGTGGGGGGAGAATTTTCGCGAATCACACTTTTTCTGAGGTTTTCTGTGAACTTAAGGTAAATACCGGGTGATTAAACTCCTCTGAGCTTATCTCTTCATGGCTGATAGCCCTATAAAGATAGATGTTTGTTCTTTTGGTTGAACAACTTTATGCACATATAGTATGCACTGCATAAACTCTCATCTTGATTTTTTCTCTAATTCAATTTAAGTTTATGTATTATTTTTAGTGTACATGCAATAATCATGTTGATTTTGTAGCACTTTATGTGAATACTAAAATTTGATTTGTCTATTTGCATTTTTAATGATTAATTATGGGGGCTTAAATAATCCTACCCATTCATTTCCAGTTGTGCATCTCTCTTGCTCCCTCTCTCAGTGTGTGTATTCTATTAGCATTAATTTACATGGCTTGTTTTGAAAATAGAAACGAGTTAAACGCCGGTACCGCGGCCATCAATTCCCATACATCCGTTTTGTTTGTTAATGTTATAAAGGCCAATATTTATGTATCTATGCCCCATAAGTTCCGCACTAATAAGATAGCGATGATGCCGAGAGCCGCGCGGCCAGGACTCCCAGAGGGGAGCATCATTATTCACCTGCCGCCCGATAATTACTTGTATCGGTACTAATTGTACCCCGTGGCACCATGCTGACACCGCTCTCTATCACCTTAACGTACCTTTTAAATAAGCGCACGCATCCTTACGGGCCTTTATTCGACCCTCCGCTCTCCCCATCACCGTCCCCCTGATTTTCTAATTAATCTTTCAAGATCATCAATACGGATCAAATTAAAAACCCGAGCAAAATTTAGATAATGTAATTGAATAATAATAAATTAAATGATATTAAAATCCTTTATCTGAATACAAATTTAAAACTAATATCTGATGTGGCCAGAACACATTATTTTATAAACATATAATAATTAAAATAAAATATAGTTTTAAAGTAATTAAATATTTTAGATTATCAATTATCCAATATTTTTACATTTTTCACGCGAATCTCATGCATCATCACATCTACAATTATTAAGCCTGATTGATTTAAATTTATTAATAAAAAAAACTTCTATCTTTATAGGGCTTTCAGCCGTGAGGCTTTTCCGCCGGCCAAGGGAGAAGCTCAGAGGAGTTTAATCGCCCGGTATTTACCTTAACTTCACAGAAACATTTCTTAATATTATTTTAAAAACAGCATCTAAACACTATATGGAAAAGAGGAAAAATTCCAAATGATTGGGAGAAAGCAGTAATATTCCCAATATACAAAAAAGGAGACAACAAAAACTGCAATAATTACAGGGGAATATCACTAATATACACAACTGCTAAAATTTATGAGGTACTAGAAAGTAAACTAAGACAACAAACAGAACTAACGATGGAAATTGCACAAAGTGGTTTCAGGAAGGGCCACTCAATGCAGGACCATATATTTACACTAAGAAAACTGATGGAGAAAACAATGGGCCGTGACAGTAAATTATTCATAGCATTTGTAGACCTGGAAAAAAGCGTTCGACAGAGTACCGAGAAAAACGATGTGGAATATATTACAAAACAGGCAAATAAGCAAACAACTACAAAGAGCAATACAAGGTATATACAGAAAGACATACAATTACATAAGGACAGGAAATCAGATATCACAGGAATTTACAACCAAACAAGGACTAAGACAAGGTGGAGCTTTAAGCCCTCTACTGTTTATAATATTCCTAGATAATATATTAAACAATATAAAGGAGAAAACAAGGAAAATGGACATAGGATATAATAAACTACGACGCACAATGATAGCTGAGTATGCTTTTGCTGATGGTATTGTAATACTAGCCAAATTCTGGGGATCGAATCCTGACACCATTCGTTCGGAAGTTACTAGCATAACATCCCCTGTATAACTGTCAAAGTGTTATACCAGGATCCAAAATTTTTACATCATTATGTGAGTTCTTAAAATGTAGGATTTCCCTTTACAAGTTTAGTTTACTATGATTTATGATTAAACAAATACGTTCGAAACGAGTGTTGTCAATAGTCACACCTCTAGCAGTACTCTGTACACTGTTTTTGTACAACCCAGCCTGAGTGTTTCACGGACAAATTTTCATAGTTACGCCACTGATTAGCTTAATAGTTTTTGTACGATACATCATACTAGTCAATTACACCCAAACACATATAGTCGCCATCGTAATGATCATTATTAATGCTCTTTTTTGCTGCCCCCACGTCGTTGTGCAGGGATAGAGCATTCCTCGCGGCAGACGCCCAGCATTTGCTTTGTCATTCGGAGGCAATCACGCGCCGATGAAGACTTCAAGTCCGTAAATCTGGGCCGTGTTTTACACGAAAATTATACGCGCGCCGTCATCGTGTATCCCCCCGCCGGGAGGGAGAACGCGGTTTGATACCTATCAGGGATTATAGTGTGTTTGTTATTGCTTATTGCAAGTAAATAATGTAATTGGTCTATTAATCATTGATACAATTTGTATTGTTTGGGTATATGTATATGTATATGGTCCACATGTTTTGATATGTAACTAGGTGTGACGTATTGATAGGGCTATTAGCCGTGAGGTTTTGCGCTGGTAAAGGGAGAATCTCAGAAGAGTTTAATCACCCGATCGCAGAAAAACTAAAAATTGTGAAAGGTGACTCGCGAAAATTCGCTCCGATGGGGTTTGAACTCATGCTCCCCAATACTCTGTAAGAGAGGGATGGCACCTATAATCACTTGACTACTGAGCTGAATTGCGACTGGTATATAACCAATATTTTGATATCACGCTGTATTTATAAAAAACCTTGCATCTCTAGATAAAATAGTGTGATCGTAAGGAATAATGATAAATATCAATAATAATATCGAGTAGTAATCTTCATAATCTTGTATTTTTATATTTGTATATTTTTGTTGTGGTTTGTGATGTGGAAGGGCAGTGAGGGAAATGCCAATAAAGGTCTTTCTTTTCTAGTAATCTTCATAATACGACAAACGAGTAAAAAAGTAATAAGGAAGAAAAAAGACATACACATCTGCTTTATAAACGTAAAAAATGCGTTTGATTTGGTGAAAATAAAAGTCATAAGGAACGTACTGGAAAAAAGAGGAATAGAGATAATAAAAGAAATGTACAAAGAAAACAAAAATATTGTAAGTACACACAACAAAGCGTCGAGAGATTCGAAACAAAAATAGGAGTAAAACAAGAATGCATTATGAGTCCATTACTATTCTCTCTAGTAATAGTTAAAGCCATGAAAGAAACAAAGAAAAATATGCAGCCACTAAAAATGCAATATTGGAGAAAGAAAATGGTACAACTAACGGAACTAATGTTCACAGATGACATGGCAATTGCCAATATTGCAGACGACATAACCTAGTTGGAGAAGGAACTGGATAAAATAAACATGAAAATAACTATAAACAAAACAAAAACCATGATAATCGCTAGGGAAATGAAAAACAACAACATACAATAATACTTCAGGCGAAAAGGATTGAACAGGTAGAAAGTTTTAGATACCTACGGCCAATAATCGAATATATTGGCAAGATAGACCAAAATATAAATGAAAGAGTAGGAAAAATAGGGAAAATCTTCAACATGATGAAAGCGATATTCTTCGGAAGGAAAGATATAACGAAAGAAATAAAAACAGAAATAGTGAAAAAAGTTATAGGACCAACAATTTATATACAGTAGTATTATACAATGACGTAAAAACAAATCTAAAATCAACGCAATTGAAATGAGATTTCTAAGGATAATTGAATCTGACGAGAAGAGATAAAATGGACGCATTTCTGCTGAAAATATCCAATCCACCTAATTTTAAAGTTGAGAAAACAGATTTATACAAATATTTACAGAAACTAAAAATTATCTATTCATCTCAGGTTAATTTTGGACTTCTATAACTTTAGAGCTATATTTTACTTAATTTCATTAAGTTAAATTGTTTATCTTGAGTATACAGGTAGGAGAAACAAACATATCTTGTTGATTCGTTCCTTTCTACAGAAAGGCGTCCAAATAAGGAACGAACCGTATAGACAAAAACATAGAAATTGTAAATGACCAAATAGCAGAGGGCCAACATTTGGACATGTGTACCTGATGAATAAGGAACGATTGACAAACCTAGTATATGAAACTAGAGTACAGGGAAAAAAGCTACAGGAGAAGTCCAAGATAAACATGGCAGGGCGGTATACGAAAAGAAGCAGATATACCATCGGAAGAAATAAAACAACTCACAGGACAGACAAAAATGGAATAAAAAATACAAATGATAGAACGCCTACACCTTACGGTTGAAGGAATACATAAAATAAAAATAAACTACAACAAGATAAGATCATACAAACTTAGAGAAAAGAAACATCAATACAATATATGAAGAAAATGGAGATAGAAGTGACCAACGATAGAGAAGAAATAGAGGAAATGTGGAATAACCTAAAGAAAAATATGCTTAAGACAGCAAAAGAGACATGTGGTACGAAGAAAAGCACAAACAAGAAACAACAGTCGGAGAACATACGAGAGAAAACAAAAGAAAAAAAAAGCATGGCAAAGATACCTAAACGACAAAAATTGCGAAAACTACAAAAAATACAGAGACTAGAGAAAAATAGTAAAAAATGATGAGGTTAGAATAGCAAAAACCAGGGAATGGGAAAAGTTAGGAGAGACAATGAAAAAAAAACGCAAGGGAAAACCAAAAGCTACTTTATAAAACCCTAAAAGATTGCAGGAATGAAAAAGGACAAGAAATGAGATACATACAAGACAAACAAGGAAGAATGCTGAAGGAAAACGAAGAAATATTAGAAAGATGGAAAGAATATTTTGAAGAATTACTAACATCTGTTTCCTCAACTTTAAAATTAGGTGGATTGGTTATTTTCGGCAGAAATGCGTCCATTTTATCTCTTCTCGTCTTCATTCAGATTCAATTATCCTTAGAAATCTCATTTCAATTGCGTTGATTTTAGATTTATGTTTTTACGTTATTGTATATATATATATATATATATATATATATATATATAATATATATATATATATATATATATATATATATATAATATATATATATATATATATATATATATATATATATATATATCGAGTCAGCAATCATCATTGCCACAAATTAATAATTAAAACTTCTTTATAGGGCTATATAGCCGTGAGACATTTCTGCCGGTGTAGGGAGGTTATCCGGTATTTACTTTAACTTCACAGAAACCTAATCTAAAAAAGATGATTCGCGATTTGGCCCACAAATGGGTTTGAATTTCCGTCGTTCCAGAATGCTAAAAACGAGACTAACAGGGTCTCAAACCAGGCCCTGAGGAGGGTCCGAAAATATAATATATAAAAAGATGTTCTCTTCTCTCAGCAGAGGATACAAAAAATGTTACTAAATTCGGATTTGAAGGATAACACATTTCGTAGGCCACATGTATTGAGCTGAAATCGTGTAAGAGGTATAATATTATGAATACTAGAAAATAAAATAGATTTTTGGTAATAAATGTTTTTAATTACTTAATTACTATTATATATAATATATACAAATATTTTATTATTTACAAATGTTTTTAATTACAATCAAAACAAAAATATATACAAATATTTACATATTTACAAATGTTTCGTATAAATATCAGTTTAAAACAAAGGTATCAATCGACATCCTTGTATCTCTAACAATATTTGAAATGATCTACATACGTCGTCACCATTGAAATCTCACACTTGGACCTCCTTCCAGTAATTTTCCCCCTAGTCGCATTATCCGGCAATAGCTTCCTACTGAAGAAGTTAATTAAGGCCTGGTTGTAATCATTCAACTGATTTTTGAACCCATTGTTATCCAGAAGATTCGTAATGCTATCAACCTTCACGAAATTTCTTGGCTCAACTTTATATCTATCGTCCTTTATCAAGTGGCCGCTAATAAAATCATCCAGCGAAGAAGCACCTCGAATCCTGTAGGTTTTCTTGCGGTTCTCCAGTTGTTGTTTCCAAAAATTGTAAAATTTATCATCACTTTTTTGGCACTGTTCACTGCAACGTTCAGGCGTGGAGGATCGCACATGTTTACGACTCTTGTTGACCAACGAGAGAGTACGTCGCACTTTTTGCATAAAACCACGATTTGTATTGTGTTGCCCGGACATTACACCACTTTGTAAGTTGTAGACGTTTGCTTTTGATTTGAACATGGCGGTATGGTGAGTAAAAAAGTTTGTAATGAATGTGAAGTGGCATTGTGGTTGAATTTATACAGAATTTTTGGAAACTTATTCGTAGTATTCGTAGTCAATTGCGCGGCGGGTGGTGGGAGGTGTGATTCTTAGAGGAGCACGGATTAAGCTGAATTACCCTTCGTGCTTAACGGGTTGTTAGTTAGGGGACGATTAAGTACGGATTCTTGTTAACAGTAGCAGGCAACATTTACGACGGGCCATAATACAATGTTAATAATCATGTTTGGTAACAAAACTAATATAGGTAGATGCACAGGTCATGAAGATATTTATGCGCTAAGAGTTGAACCGGAACATTTTATTTATATATTTATTTTATTTATAGTTGCCTAAATAGTACTTAATAATAAGCAGGTATCGAAGAAATCATTAATATTCAAAACAATATATAGGCCATATATCAGTAGATATATGGAAGTGAAACATGGACTTAAAAGATAAATACAAGCAGCAGAAATAAAGGCGAATCTTCGAAAATCTTGTTGAGGATTCAAGCTGAAAATCTATTTGAAAAACGCGTTGTGAGACTAACGGAACTGCTGCTAATTCTTTTGCGGAGTGTATAAACCATGGCCCCAGGAAAAACTGGAGGGGTGCGCACCGAGAAATAAATTTATTTCGAAATAATGAAGCATTTTGTGATAATTGCACGGATTTCTATAAACTATACTACTGTACTTAAGCATTATTAGATTGTATTTATCAAAACTTGAAATATGAAACTGCAATCTCTTACAGGAATTTCTGTTGAATTTTGATTACAAATCGGAGTAAATATATACTTTTCTGATGCAAATATTGACTACTTTTGCATATTTTTTACAACTATTTCGAGCCAAAAAAAATAACTTTTTCGTCCTAAAAAAGTATCAAATCATCCTTAGACTGGAGAAATATCCATATACCATATTTTCAGAAAATAATAAAATGTTGACTAGAAAAGACCGCGCGATAAAGGTCAACATTGAACCGTATTTCATCTTCCGAGATTCGCCTTAAGGAGGAGAGAAGATATCAAAAGAATTGAAAGAATACGAAATCAGCAAATGTGAACAACTCTACAGTTTTTCCAAATGACTGAGGCACGGAGTAATCAAACCAACACATCTTAAATGGTTCAATAAATTAAATTACAATTAAAGTAAATTATAAATCAACTAAAAACATAATAATAAATGTCGTAATAAATCATATACTGCTTCCAACCACACCTATGTGTGCGTGTGAAATTACAATCAATATAATATGAATTTTATGATCGTAGTGTTATTTTTTTTTTAGGTAAACATGGTCGATTTTCACCAAAAACTAATTAAGACAGAGTTACGTAAAACAATAGCCACAATTTGGGAAATGTCTGTTCGTCATCTCTCATCCGTCGATTTTGCAGATGGCTATTCCTATACACTCCGACGAAATTAACGCCACCACATGAATACGAGATATAATAAGTAAATAATTACAGTCTACCTTAATATCCGTTGTTCGTTGAAGCGTAGGAATCACTCTCGTTCAGTTAATTAATAGTCCGATTTAGAGATGTTTAACATTCCATCCATTAAATATTTAACTGTGGCACTAAACTTAACCTGCAACAATCGAACGCTGTGGATCACTCATCACTGACTCTTACAGCTGTGTCATCGCGCAGTTGAACAAAACAATTTTTTGCTACACACTGGCAGATGCGTACAAAAAATGAGCTATTTTTACGGGCTTATCTATAAACGAGTCGATGCTGACCTATAACATCGCATTGTCCGGTTTATTTGATTTAAAATCATTGCGAATTGAATTGAATTAAAATTAATTATATTTAACAACATTAATTAACACGTATTTAAATTGCCAGTTTGCATGCTATTTAATTCCAAAGTCAGTATTTCATAATAAACACAAAATTTTGTATTATTGATCCGAAAATATTGATGAATTTTGTACAATGTAATTCACGCTTAAAATACCGCAAATAACTTGTGTAGATTGACATCGCAGAGATGATTTAGTACGTAATCCTGGTCTAACTGGTCTCCTGAAATATATTATTGTATTTTTTCGCCGAAAGTTAGTTATGTATAAGTTATTTTCACTACCATCGCAGTTTCCTAAAAATAACTTAACTAACGATATAAGCTTTATGATATAAGAACAAAGTGGTTTTCAACATTTTCAATAATATCTGGAGATCGTGCTCAAAATTATGTAGTGCAGAGTTACTAAAATGGTGATATTGAGAAAATAATGTTTTTATTATCAAAATTTGAACTCCCTTCCTCCCAAATTATGGTATACAGTTCTGTTTTTATTTTGTCTCAAATTATGGTATACATAACAAATTAATTCATGTTGCTTCCATAAATTTTATTGAAACTTAACTTTAATTTAATAATTTATACTACTAAATTTCTGGCTATGGCACCTTTTTACTACACATTATCGACACAGGTAAGAGTTCTTCACTGCGCCTTTCTTTGTTCATATGAATTTTGTAATTATCGTCCCCGCTATAAGTTGACTATTATACACTTTTGAAGAGACAAAAAGACATTATCGAATTTGTCTCTAACTTAATGATGTTTGAAGGTATTTTGCACACATTCGAGAAAACGTTGACATATTTTTTCTGAATTATTTATATCCTGGACTCCTCTAAACATGTATTTCACAGTTTGAAAACGTGATTAAATATGGAAAAGGTACTACCCTCGACGGAAATTCGAACCCACGACTCCCCCTGTTGAAATGACTACACACAAAAAAACATAGATGACAGCTACAAAACATTCTTTTAGCTTATATATATATATATATATATGCTCTGATCTAATCTACGAATATGTATAATTTTTATAGTAAATCAAATACCTGCATTTTGAATAACCTCCACGCAATAAATATTAAATATGCTCCCCGTCACCGAACAGTCTAACTTTAGCACCATCCAATAAAACTCGAAATTGCATAAATTGTTATCGTACAAGTAACACGAAGCCATTACATTAAATTGTCCCGTCGCGTCGAAAATATTAAACGCTACCGTTATCCGTTAATCCGGGCACCTCGCTAACCCACACCCCGTAATCCCTTCTGGTAATCCTTAATCCGGACAATTAAAGATCGCCCGCTGTGCATCCCCGCCAAACCAATAGAATTTCCAAAAACCCCCACCCGGGTTTTCCTATAAATTAAACAACACCTGGGAATTTGCACATAGTTCAACAAACGCATCAAACATGTTCAAATCAAACTGCAAAGTCAATAGTTTGGGGCGCAACGCACAGCCTCCTCGTGATAACAGAAGGAAAACATTGATACAACGGGTACGGCGTTCGATTTCCCTACCAAGGGATATGAGCACTAGGGCACCTGCAAGATCATCCACACCGGTGCGTGGTGTACGGGTGCTCCCCGAAAACACCGACGACAAACTATACAACTACTGGAAGCGACAGCTAGAGCATCCATATAAGACATACAGGGTGCGAGGCGTTACGACTGCACCAACAGAACTCATCAGCGGGCATTTAGTGGACATGCCAACAACACACAAAGAAGTCGAGGAAAGTTATGTGATGATTTCAAAAACAAAAGAGTGTTACGAGCCCGCTTTAGAGAATGGATTAAGGAACAAGATGATTCTATTCAACCAGGCCATCGCAAAGTTCTTCCAGGAGAGGCTGTTTCCTCATAAGAAGATGCTTGGTAAGAAGCTGGACACTAGTGAGGTTTCGATTACACCGACGTATGTGGGATATAATTGCGAATTGTATGATCGACAATTGCCTATTGATTCGATTTTTGGTTAATCATGATATAACTTTGACGATTATCGAAAATACTGTATATAACTCTGACGAATATTTGTGATATTATATTGTTTGTAAATACTGTACATAACATCTTATTATACTGTTGAGAATTATAAATTTTATAAATATATTTTATATAATAACTACATTTAAATACTCTTATTTTACAACCGGCATACATGCGTTTCTTACATTTCAGACTAAGATATAATAAAAGGTAGGTATGTTGATTTTAATAATATATAGATACATATTAACTAACACTAATGTATAATTTAAAAGTTCGTCAAGATATTGAGGTCTTGGTTTTTATATTTTATGTCTACGACAAACCCGAATACAAAAACTATTCAATGATTTTAATGAAAGAAATTCGGTAATAAACAGCCTTACACCAATAATATGGTAGATGCATTCGAGTAATAAATAAAATAATCAATAAACATCATTAGTACATCAAGTTATTTTGTAAATAGGGATATTATAGTGGGGAATAAAAATTATGAAAATAAAATTAATAATGAAAATGGGTCCCCTATATGGAACATTTTTTATGATGGTGTATTAAATGTATATTTATATTGTATTAAAGTTAATATACACACAGTAATAACCCTCCATTTCTTCCCGTCGCAGTGTCCGAGCAATTTTTGCAAAAATCATAAATATAGGTTTTATTAAATTATATTCGCTACTTAATTTCCATTATGTATATTAAAAAGTATAAATTAATTAGAGCCTTACACAAGTAATACCGTATTATTTGTGTAAGGCTCTAATTTATACATTTTAATATACATAATGGAAATTAAGTAGCGAATAAATTCAATAGAACCTATATTTATGATTTTTGCAAAAATTGCTGCGACTGGAAGAAATGGAGTGAAATATACACACAAGATAAAGATAGACATTCGATTAAATAAAGTATTTTCAACAAAATACAAACATCAGTACAGACTGCGTTTCTACATTTTATTGTTTTAGTCGTTATAATCTAATTTCCGAAGAACAAGAAGAAGATGCCAACCTAATTGTAATATTCCAAGAACTAATTAATATTAGTTCTTGGAATATTGCAATTCGGTTGTAAAGAAATATCTAATTGTAAATATTTATTACTTTTTTCTACTTGAATTGTAATAGTGTAAAAATACATTTCCAAGAAAAGAAAAGAAAAAACTTCTATCTTTATAGGGCTATCAGCCGGTCAAGGGAGAAGCTCAGAGGAGTTTAATTACCCGGTATTTTACCTTAACTTCACAGAAAACCTCTGAAAAACTGTGAAAGGTGATTTGCCCCGATGGGGTTCGAACTAAGGGTCCCCAATGCTCAGTACGAGACGGACGTCGCTTCTAACCACTCGGCCACTGAGCTGGGTTGTACCAAATATAAGATAAGATTTTCAAGTATGATATTAATTATTATTAAGGTAAGGTAATAGTTGACAGACCATGTATTAAATGACTAACAAGGACATTAAAACGCAAACATCTCAACTATTTATATGAAAAATTCTACCAGGTAGGGTGTTATGTATAAATATAAAAATCGATCAGGGGAGAAACTTAGAGGAGTTTAATCACCCGGTATTTTACCTTAACTTCACAGAAACCCTCTGAAAAACTGTGAAAGGTGATTCGCGTAAATTCGTTCCCCGCTGGCGATCGAACTCAAGCTCCCCAATGCTCAGTACAAGACGGACGACACCTCTAACCACTCGGCCAATGAGCTGGGTTCCAAGAAATATTTTGTAAGAATACAATTTTGAAGTTACTTCGAGGAAGCTATTATTTTAGATTATTGTTTGTGTATTTGATTTAAATTTCGTAATTATTAATATTTAGCCATGATATGATAATAACAGATTATGTTCTGCCATATTTTGATTGCAAAATATTTTCAAATTATTACTTAAATTTGAAAATATTTTGCAATCAAAATATGTCAGAACATAATCTGTTATTATCATATCATGGCTAAAACCTGAAATGTTTAATTTTTGAAAACTTTCAGATTATCTAATAAACATCATTAGTACATCAAGTTATATATATATATATATATATATATATAGATATATATATATATATATAGATATATATATATATATAGATATATATATATATATATATATATATTATATTATATATTATATATGGAACATTTTTTATGATGGTGTATTAAATGTATATTTATATTGTATTAAAGTTAGTTTTAGGTGTTAAAATTGTTGGTTATGCTGATGATATTGCAGTCTTGATATCTGGTAAAAATTAAATTGAGCTCAAAAATGTGGCAATAGAAACTATAGATAAAATTGATCTAGGGATGATTGATAATGGACTAACTTTGGCAAGTGAAAAAAAAACAGAATTCATTATCCTTGAAGGTAGAAGAAAATTAAATAACTTTAATTTAAATATAGATAACAATGTTATTAAAAGTAAAAAGAAATTAAATATTTATTTAGGTGCTTGGCTAGATATACGATTAAAATTTACAAATTAAATGTTATTCGAAAAAAAAACAATTAAACAAAATTAAGCAATTTGAGGCCCAAGTGTCTCCAGCCAACTATCCAGAACTATCCAGTTGTTACTTTCGATCCGTACCGTGTTACTTTCGTCCTAAAACTGATGGGCCATTCACAATAAAGCCCTGGTTTCCTAGCAGAGCGGTCGCTTTAAAGCGGCCGCTTTTGACGTCATTTACACATCACAAAATTCGTTTTAAATATATGTAATTGAATAAGTTACAAGTTTTCATCGTAATTTATTGAGTTTTTGCAGTACGTTGAGGTATTACTCTTTATGGAAAGCCATATTTGTTTATATACACGTAAAATATTATTTTTGTGACGTAAAAATTACGTCAAAAGCGGCCGCTAAAGCGACCGCTCTCCTAGGAAACCAGGGCTTAAGCACGGTAGTGGTAAGATAGCGGTAAGCAATATTTTGCATGGCTATAAAAATTTAGACGTTCAAAATTGGGCAGTAATGCTAAGCTGCTGTAAACGCCCGCATTTTTATACATGTGTGCAATTTCGATTACCGCTACGTTACCCCTACCATGCTTATTGTGAATGGTCCTTGAACACCCTGAGGACGAAAGTAACAATCGACATTTTTTTGTAGCGATATAATTGTTAGAAACCATGGTATACTAAATATAATTATAATGTACATTTGTAGAGTATAGACAAAAGTTTTTTATTTACATTTGTTACATTTACATTATTGCATTTAATAATTTGCAAAAAAAAGACCTTTATTTGGCATATCAGCCCAACCCTTTTACACACATTCCCAAACAGTACTTTCACAGAAAGAAATCAAAAAAGGCAAAAAAAAAGAATACAAATTAACATAAAATACCTTTTTCTATGCATTAAAATAAACCCCCTATGCCCTCGCCAATTTCCTTTTCCACGTCAGCCTCCTGCAGATTATCACGCCTTTCCCATCCTCTCATAACCATTCGTTCAGCTTTCTGCACTCTCCAACCCACTCTTTTCTTTCACTCCCTCACATTCTTTGCTAAGGTGCCACCACGTGTCACTCCCCTTCCTACACAGCGCACACGCGGTGTACTCCAGCCCTATCCACACTTTTCTTCCTCGCTCTTCTAAACCACACCTCGCTCTGGCCATGCATACTTTGTCCTCTCTGCTCCACTCTCCCCTGGCTAAGTAGCTCGGGAGTTTCCCCTGCACTTGCCACTCTACGTAGCCAGGGTTGTATGAGCTCTCAGCCATTCTCACTTGCCTTTCTTGCCACTCAATATCCCTCAATCTCTCCCTTATCTCAGTTCCTAGGCTACCCCTTTCTCTCAGCTTCTCCTCTACCCACACCTCAGACATACCCACTCTTTCATACATCCTTTCTCTATCCTTCCTCCATCTACTCTCTGTTCTACTCTTACACCTCTATAAAATTAACTATATCTTAATTTCTATATTTACAATTTTTTTTTTTTTTTGTAAAAAATTGCATTTAGCCTGTGTAAAGTACTGTGAAACATTTATCGATTTCCTATTAGTTTTTCATACATGAATAAATTTTGATTAATAAATTTTCTGCATTGTATTTTAAATGATTTATTATTCTTTGCGTTTTTAATTTCTGTTGGTAAAAAATTGTAGCATTTTGGTGCCATATAGTTGAAAAAGATATTTATGCGGCGTTTGTTAGTTGGAATTTTTTACTTTTGGTTTCATATTTATGAGAGATGTGTTCTTGCATGTTTTTGTTTTTATGCATGTATATACATAATTTTTGATTTGTTTACAGTTATTGACATTTTTATTCTTTTAATGTAGATATTAACCCAGTGGTAGAGTGGTTAGAGACGCCTTTAGCATGAGGAGCCTGAGTTCGAAGCCCATCGGGGCGATTATTAACTCAGTGGTCAAGTGGTTAGAGACGCCTTGAGCATTGAAGAGCCTGAATTCGAAGTCCATCGGGGCGATTATTAACCCAGTGGTGGAGTGGTTAGAGACGCCTTGAGCATTGAAGAGCCTTAATTCGAAGCCCATCGGGACGATTATTAAGCCAGTGGTTGAGTGCTTAGAGACGCATTAGTTATTGACATTTTTATTCTTTTAATGTAGATATTAACCCAGTGGTAGAGTGGTTAGAGACGCGTTTAGCATTAAGAAGCCTCAGTTCGAAGCCCATCGGGGCGATTATTAACTCAGTGGTCAGTGGTTAGAAACGCCTTGAGCATTGAGGAGCCTGAGTTCGAAGCGCATCGAGGCGATTATTAACCCAGTGTTCAAGTGGTTAGAGACGCCTTGAGCATTGAAGAGCCTGAATTCGAAGTCCATCGGGGCAATTATTAACCCAGTGGTCGAGTGGTTAGAGACGCCTTGAGCATTGAGGAGCCTGAGTTCGAAGCCCATCGGGGCGAATTTTCGCGAATTAGCTTTCAAAGTTTTCAGAAATTGTCTGTGTAATATCGGGTGATTAAACTTCTCTTACCTTCATCTCTTATCGGCGGAAAAGCCTCACGGTTAATAGCATGAACAGAGAAAGAAGTTTTTTTAAATTGTATTATAATTATAATATGAATTAAAATAACACAATTAAAATTATTAGCATAAAGAGACACAGCCTCATCAAATTTGTAATGATTCCTATCTGATTAAAGCATTAAATTTCAATTCATAATGAACGTGGCATCACCTGGTGAGTACTAGCCTAACGAAGAATAAAACTCCATTACTGATCGCTATAAAATCAAATATTCGTTTTCAAATTAACATAACGCCATGATAAATTTTAATATTTAAAAATTACAAATTGTTGTTACTTATGCATTTGCCTCTATTGCTACTGCCTGTAATTACAGGCAGTAGCAATAGAGTCAAATGTTGATAGTCCTCAAATTTTGGTATGCAATTGCATACCAAAATGTGAGGACTATCCAAACTATATCAGCTTACTTATAATCATATTTATCTATTTAACAACAAAAACTTTATTTACATATTAGCCCAACTGCCGTTTCGTCGTTTTATTATAATTTTATTATTTATAGTGACAACAAAAAAAAAAGAATTTAATATAGAATATTTCAACAAAAAACAACAATAAAGCAGAGCTGTGAGTACATTCAAAGGTGGCTTCTATCGCAGTACTCATTCTACGTATGTGGAAAAAACTTTTGGTAACTGGTGATTAGTTACCAACAGTTTTTTCAACATACGCAGAATGAGTACTGCGCTATAAGCCACCTTTGAATTTACTCACAGATCTGCTTTAATGTTGTTTTTCGTTGAAATATTGTATATGAAATGCTTCTTCTTATGATCCTTATGTTTTATTTTATATGAAATAAATGTACATATTTGAAACTAATAACTAAGCTTATTATTATTTAAAAAAAACTTGATTTTTTTATATTTAATATATATATATATATATATATATATATATATATATATATATATATATATATTTCTTTTAATTCATGAAACTAAAAGACGATAAAAACAAATAATACCTTCTACCCCAACCTCTTATACTCGGCCACAATTGATTTTGAATTGCATAATAAAGCAATTAGTTTTTATCAGCGCCAAATGCTGTAAGCCTTTTTGACCGATACTTATTACTCCGTAATATGATTATAATGGCCAAGCTATCTACAGTCAGTACAGTCGCTGTTTGTACATTTTATTGTTTTAATCCGTGTCGTTATAATCTAATTTCCGAGGAACAACAAGAAGATGTCATTAAGCGTTTTTAATCCTGAATCATGAAGTACTAGAAATAACTAATTGTAATATTCCAAGAACTAATAACGTAAATTCTAGTTTTAAAACAGTATATATTTTTTACTACTTGAATTTTAATAGTGGTAAATTTTTTTTTAATTTCCGCGAAGTATTTAGTAAGAATACAATTTTTAAATTACTTCGCGAAAGCTATTACTTATATTATATATATAATATATAAGTAATAGCTTTCGCGAAGTAATTTAGAAATTGTATTCTTACAAAATACTTCGAGAATATTTTTAAATTTTTTTACCACTATTAAAATTCAAGTAGTAATATATATATATATATATATATATATATATATATATATATATATATATAATATATAACAAGAAAGATATAAATGTCGAAAATGTTAAAAACTGAAAAATATCAAAGTAATTCAGAAGGCCGTCCACGTAAAATTGTTAACGTATTTTGGAGAAACCCGAAATTTTCAGATTTTCATTACCTTATTGTATTTAATATGCGACCATTTTCGCTAATTCACCGCTTGATATATGTCAACGCCGATGATTTACCATATATTTATTTATATCAATTGCCATTGCATGAATAGTGCTATATGTTGGTTAATTTATGAAATTAAACTATGAAAGCCATCACTAACGGAAAATGACATCTATATTTCAAGCACTGCACATGTTTATAGCTAAATCTGTTATATGTAAGCAGGGTGGGAATGGAATTACTAAAAACATAACGTGATAATGCTATACCGAGATTTATGAAATCATTTGAAAATGCTTAGATTAAAATAAACGTCTATCTTTATAGCTATCAGCCCGAGGGCTTTTCTGTTGTGTTACAATTTCTGTGATGTTAAAAGCAATTTTAAACGTTTTTCATTATACTCCCCCTAATCGGGTCGTTAAACTAATCGCCTACTGCACCCAATTTCGCAAAAACCATATATAACTCAAAACCGTTTTACGCACAATCAGTATATTTATTACTTGTAACCGAAACAGACCGATTAAATATGGACTCTACAGTGAGCAGTCGAAGATGCAGCTCTCCGTTCGAAGCCATCACCGAAGATAACTCAACCCCAAGTGAAAACTACGAACAGTTTAAATCCCATCTAGCAAAACCTCACCGGGAAATCACCGTTCGGGGTCTAAACACGCGCGATCATGACTTACAAAGCGGACACTTTGTAATGTTCGGAAAAACAACGTTGCAAAAAACTGATGAAGCGTGCAGCTCTACACTAAAACCCGCCGAAGATATCAATTTTACTTTAAATGAAATTCTGGATATTTCCACGGGTGACGATTTGGATTACGAGATTATATTTGAGAACGATTTCGATTTGGAGGGTTTCGAGGCAATACAGGATGGCGAGGTGGAAGCTCATGGGAAGGAAGATCCCGATGATCCGCATAAGCTGAACGGGAGGATTATTCATTATCCTGTTAAGGTAACTTTTCCGGGATATTGGCCGCCGTGTAGCGAGCATGATTACTGCGATCATCTCGAACTGTTCTACGTGCATCATACTGATTCAAGATTTTATATGAATTTGTAATTCTAGTTAACAAGTGGTTGTATTTTTCTAGTATGTAGTGTTCTCGGATTCTAGTATTTTTCACAGTTTCTACTATTTTAATGTTGCGGCTATTTGAATGCTCTAAAGATTAGGTTTAATTCCCACCTAGCAAAACCTCACCGGGAAATCACCGTGCAAAACACGCGCGACATGACTTACAAAGCGGACACTTTGTAATGTTCGGGAAAACAAGGATTATTCTGAAATAAAATAAGAAATTAATTCTAGTTGGATATTTTCTATTATATTTCTTATTATAACAAATACAATACTTATAAAAATTATAATACATACTTATCATTTAGTTCTCATCTTAACCATGAGAACTAAAAGTACTAAAAGTATGTATTCTAATTTTCATCAGTAAACAGTTGAAAATAATCTTTATTGTCATATTTCTTATTTTATGTTAGCATAAACAAACCGTCTATGTTATTGTTAACTTTAGTCTACTAACTTTAAAGTTCTGGGGTGCGATTCTTGAAACCAATCGTTTCGAAGGTATTCGTTTAACTGTCAAAGAGTTGAAATATACAGTTTTATTTTGTATTTTCTTATGGTGTATCGAAATGTTTTATTTATGTTTTGTATGAATGAATAAATGTACATATTTGAAACTAGACAGTTATTATCTTTAGCCCTATTTTCGTAGGTAAAGGTTATTTCACGACAGAACAAACGAATTTTTTGTTTTCCTAGAGTGATATTCCCGTAAATTTTGTCATTTAAAAAATAAACAGTGAGTGTAAAGTGTATTTTTGTTAATAATATAGAGGAGAGTTATAAAAAACAAAATTATATCTTAAAATAAAAGACGTATTGGTCCAAGTTTACAATCTTATAAATGTAAACAATAGCGAAAATGTTTGAATCTTCTTGGCTCAGCCTAGCTCAATGGCGCCGTCTTAATTCCATATGACATTATCTAATTTCTTATATCGTTTTCGATGCAGACATAAACTACATAGTGTCACACACACACAATAACAACACCGTAATACACAATGTTAATTTTCCATTTAGAAATAGCTATTACAATGTAAGTACTTTGCAACTAGGTAAAAGATGAGACTTTCTATAATGTCGGGATATTTACACTCGGGATATTGAACCTTTTAGACTTATATTGAATATTGAGTGTCCGGATTTTGATAGTGTCGGTATTGTATTGTGTTGGTATGGGAACATAAATATTAACATTTCTGATTTCATATTTAAGTACTTGCTTGGTGAGAATGTTGGCATGTTTAAAAGTATATATACATTACTCGTATAATAATAATAATAGGGCAAAGAAGTGGTAAAAGCGACAATTTAGTTAAAATATGGCTAACAACGAGACCGTTAACTAATGTTTGCCGATTCGATTTTTATCACACTTCAGTTACACTTTGCAACTAGTTTCGGCTAAGCTCTAGCCATTTTCGAGCTCCTCCGATGAAAATGGCTACAGCTTAGCCGAAACTAGTTGCAAAGTGTGATAAAAAACAAAGTAAAAAAATCGTTTTATTTATCCTTTAAAATAAATTATCACAAAATAGACGCCTTAACAATCCAATATTTGTTGAAAACTGTTTGGCAAACATTCGATTAATTTATTAGTAAATTCAAAAACATATACAGTTTCACACTGCGATATTCAGGAATATCTTTTAATATTAAATAACAGCAACATTTTTAAATATATTTTTTAATAAACTTACTACATTCAAAAATATTTATTATATTTATTTATTTATTTTTTTATTTTTTTTATTTTCACGCCTCATAATAAATTCCAATTTCCAGAAATATAAATCACTTTACAATTCATTTATTATTTATTACCCCGCACCTAGCAGGAGGCATATAATAATATATTAACCACCCCGTGATTAGAATCAAATATATTTTATTACCCATCGTAAAAAAAATAATCATTTCCAAAAATGCAGTAATTGCGACTTGGCTCCGCCCCTTACTCTCCTTCCAAATTGGTATAAATACTCAACTCAACAAAATTATTACAACATATATTTGTTACAATACGCCGCATTATGACTTCCATTACACAACAAACCGACGTGTATTCTCTTCAAGAGTACTACAACACTCTACCAGAATTAGAAGTACAAGAAGAGGTTTGTACCATAGACTTGATTGCACATTCAACTCCGAACATATCGACAAGACATTCAAAAATGAATTTTGAAAATGATGAGGTGATTGCCGGGAATTTCGTCATGTGGAATATGCTGGATATGGACGATTGCACGTGTTCTTCTTGCTCAGTGGTATCCAGCTCGGAAGAGAGCTACGAGCCGCGGTCAACCGAGGCATCAGATGATCACTTTTCAGATGACGAGATTTCTGATGAGACTACTTCCATTGAGAAAGTAGCGTTTGCCATGCCGAAACTAACGCGGTTGCAACCCGAAGATATCATGAAACTACCCGGGCGGGTTGTAATTGAAAGAGTGTCAGGAGGACAGCTAACAGTACCGGATCAAGACATTTCAAATGTAATTACTTCCATAAATGAAGTAGAGTTTGCCATGCCGAAACTCACACGGTTGCAACCAGAAGATATGATGAAACTACCCGAACGGGTTGTAAATGAAAGAGTGCCAGGAGGGCAGCTGATGTTATCGGATCAAGACATTTCAAATGGAATTACTTCAACTAACGAAGTAGAGTTTGCCATGCCGAAACTCACGCGATTGCAACCAGAAGATATGATGAAACTACCTGGGCGGGTTGTAATTGAAAGAGTACCAGGAGACACTTCAACTGAAATCACTACCACAAAGATAGCAGAGTTTGCCATGCCGAAACTCACACGGTTGCAACCAGAAGATGTGATGAAACTACCCGGACGGGCTGTAAATGAAAGAGTGCCAGGGGGGCAGCTGATGTTATCGGATCAAGACATTTCAAATGGAATTACTTCAACAAGTGAAGTAGAGTTTGCCATGCCGAAACTCACGCGGTTGCAACCAGAAGATGTGATGAAACTACCCGGACGGGCTGTAAATGAAAGAGTGCCAGGAGGGCAGCTGATGTTATCGGATCAAGACATTTCAAATGAAATTACTTCCACACATGTAGTAGAGTTTGCCATGCCGAAACTCACGCGGTTGCAACCCGGAGATATGATGAAACTACCCGGGCGGGTGGCAATTGAAAGAGTGCCAGGAGGACAGCTGAAGTTATCGGATAAAGACATTTCAACTGCCACAAATAACGCAGCGTTTGCAATGCCGAAACTTATACCAATTTCGAGATTACAGCCAGAAGATATGATGAAACTACCAGGGGAGGTCATAATTGAAAGGATGCCAGGTGGAAAACTGAAGAAAACTGTATGTTTTGATATGCGGAAAATAGCTGGTATAGCTGATACTACAGAGTTATATACCCCGAGAAGGTGGCTGGGACCCAGAAAACAACTATGCACACCGAGGCGACTATTCTGATTTATATATTTTTGTAAATATTTTTTAAACTGTATATAATTGTGTCCTTTTTGTAAATATAAATATATCTATAAATCTAAAACTATCTTCTATTTTTTAATTAAACATTCCAGTGCTTATATTTGCAGCAAGTGACACACTAAAAAGTGGTTTAATAATTAATTGAGTAATATGTTTTTGAATTAATCAAGTCAGTTAACAGGTCAACCTGTAATATCTTCATCTCATCTATATTTTTTAAAGTAGCTGGTAGCTAATTATAATTTAATATTATCATGGGTTTTACACAATTATTTACTTTAGGCGCTAAAATACTAGTGACTCTCAGAACATAAACATTTTATCATCAGTTTTGCTCTCCTGTCAACCTCAAATACAATTTTATGTGACTTGTGGTGTTGCTGCTTGGGCGACTATATACAAATAGTGAAAACTGAAAAGCTTAGTTTGAATATGAATTTCGCCATGTGGAATATGCTGGATATGGACGATTGCACTTGTCTATACAGCATGGGGGTGGCTCTGATAGATAGGTGCAAGCCATGTCCATATAGGACCCACAGGCAATGTTCTTGAGTCGATATATGTCGATCTGAGCACCGCTTTGCACCGTCTATACAGCATGAGGGTAGTAGCTCTGATACCAGTCAGGTGCAACCCATGTCCATATAAGACCTACAGGCGACTAACAACTACTATCAATAGTACACTCATTCAATAGTGCCCATTGCTCATTGAATTTGTCTCCAGCAAGATTGCCAAGGAATTGGACTTTTACACACGCAACAATCATGAAAATACTGGCGCTCACTTTGTGATAAATCATTTTAGGGGAGTATGAGGAATAAAATGATTTATGAACACCCTGAACCTTCATTTTATGAATCAACACAACAAATATTGCATATTTTTTTGACTTTATTGCGAGATGAACAAGGAATATTAATTTGGCTGATATGATGTATAATTTGAACCCAACGTTTACACGTGGGAATTTCATCCAACTTAAAAATGTCGAACATCCTGGAAATACTATATAAATTAAATTAATTTTGTTAATAAACGAATTGTTAATTCCAGGACCTTTTCCGGGACGCGTATCTATTTATATCTATTTATATATATATATATATATATATATATATATATATATATATATATATATATATATATATATATAATCGAAGGGCTGTCCTCTTAAAAGCCGGGACGAATGGTCACTCTACGATAATTACAACTTTATCATATAAATCCAATCATTTTAAGGCCATCCGGGCATGTAATATGCCTCTGCCCAGCTCTAGTAAACATTAGGCATCTAATGCTAGGGGAGTGCTGGCCTAGTATGGTCAGCATTGGCAGCTCCTCACCCGCCAGAGTTTTGCAGCTTGCACGCAAAATTGACTGGAAGGACGAGTGAGCAGCCTTAGAGGAAGGTTTCACAATGGGTCCATTTTGATGCCTAAGTGTCTGTAGCTATGCTACCCTCCAGCCTATCCAGAAGGCCATCAGGGCAAATGAGAGCGTTGGAAATGATCCTCCGAAAAGGGGTTTAGGCGTGGGACCAACGGCGCAACACGTTACGAAGCCTAAAACTAAGCCTCAAAAATTGGACACATGGAAACGAACACTTCAACACACAGAAGACAAAGACGAATAGGTACATAACATGTTGGAAGCAGGAAAATTAAATGAAGTAGAAAGCGCACTGATAAAGTACAAGATGGACCTGATGCGCTAAAGTAAATCAGATGGAAATGACAAAGGAAAATAGGTAAAAAGTGTTATATACTACAGTGGAAATCAAAATAAATCAGCCAATACGGCTCTGTATACTATGACAATAAAATAAAGGAGACAATTATCAGTTTTACACAAATAATCGATAGACTGAATCCAATAAGAAGGTCACAAGGAACTGCCGTATAATAGAGAAAGACGTAGTAAGGAGTAATGAATCACGAACTACAGGAGTTAATAAAGGGAGAGGACATCGTCAGATACATAAAAGCACATAGGATCAGGTGGATTGGACACATAGCATCAATGCCCAAAGAAAGGGCCTTCAAAGAAATCTTTAAAGCAACAGTCCATGGCAAAAGAGGTAGACAAAGATCCAGATGGAAAAACAAGATAGAAGAGAATGAAAGTCTGAAAAGTAAAAGATTGGTATCTGCTGAAAACAGATCCATTTGGAAGGGGATAGACAAGGAAGTCAAAGCTCAACCTAGTTTGTAGAGCTAAAAGAAGAATCCTGTAAGATAACATAGACATATTTTAATAACCAACCTATATCAGATTTATAAATTGGTGGCAAATTTTAGTTTTAGAGTGGCCCACGTTTATAGCGCTCATAAATAAAATAGAGCACTCAATTAATCTTCATTACCATTACCATTTTATGACTGATTATGTAATATATATTTCTCAGAGTTAATTATGCAATAAAGTTATAAACAATCATAAAACTAAAGTCAAATCAATTGTTATAAGGATTACCTGGACATGCAATAAAGCTCCGGGGGGTATACGTCCAATTTACCGTAACGGGATTCCCGGGATGCGCACTGGGGGGTTAAGAGGGTCATATAACTTACATGCACCCCATTGGGCCAATTCCGGGAAACTTGTAAATATATTGGCAACCATGTCACACACCCCCTCCATTTCCGCGCGGGCCCATATATAAAGGCAACCTTCATCAAAATACTTCATTATCTCGATTTATTCGAAGTGCTTCACATCTGAACTACAAAAGATTCACTAGAGTATTACTTGAATATATGTACGGTATTGAACACTTTAGATACGAAGTAGTATTATTACAAAAGTATATACTATAAAGTAATATACTATAAAGTAATATACTATAAAGTAATATACTATAAAGTAATATACTATAAAGTAATATACTATAAAGTAATATACTATAAAGTAATATACTATAAAGTAATATACTACAAAGTAATATATTACAAACCAATTTGACATACTACATACAAGATTAAGTATTAGTACATCAACTTAAACATTGGTTTTCCACTATATTGCAATCAGTAGTAATATTTCTACTTGAGGTACAGTCGCCGTCATCACAGTGCAAATACAACACTACTTTTTCGGGCCTACTCCTACTGTAGAGCAACATTCAAACCAGTACTGCTCAAACATGGTTTCTACTCAATCAATCATCACCATCGCTGCCATCCCAAGATGCAGCACTCCCTGCAAACCGAAGCGGCCACTGGAAGAAAACCCATTAGAAAAGTACTGCCAATTCAAGGAGCGTTTGAACGACTCCAAGCGCGAATCTAAGATCCGTGGAATGAAGTCAACAGATTCGAGCTTGATTGGAGGCAACATCGTCATGTGGAACGAGGTCCCGCGGCCAGCGACCGCTACCCTCGTCATGTCCTTGAAGCCATCACATCCGCAACTTGATCATACTTATGTCATGGTATTTCCGTACAACTTTGATTTGAAGGCATTTGAGCGCTTTGAGGATCGTGAGTACGCTAGTTCTCAGAGGGAGGAGGGCCACTACGCAAATTCGCCCTACTTCGTGCAGGCGCAGTACAATGGTTATATGCCACACTACGGATACATGCCCCAATTTGTTCCAAACATGTATTGCTATCCTCAGTATTTTTAAACAGACATATGTATTCCCCAGTTAGTTGTACATAATTATCTTCATTGACAATCTATTACCCTATTTAATTGTACATAATTACAAAACAAAGCTGTGTGGTTGCTATAACCATAATATTAATAAATTATATATATTTCATAAAACAAAATATTTTTCATTATTTTATCTGCAACCTTACAGGATCTCTCAGACTTCAATCCTCCTTTTATATAAGTAATCAATTATCCGGATAAAGATAAGTATTCTCTTCATTACATCATTACTATACTTACACGATGAGTACTACTGGCAACATTTTAGAATAATGAACATTTTAAACATATTATCGTACAGTAATACTGTCATTATTCTAAAATATTGACTGTAATATTGATCGTGTAAGGTGCCTTTCTCCCCTATACTCCAAAATTAATTGTGAGATGTTTCATTGTTCAACTAAGGCGGCTCAGAATTGGTAGATACACATCTTCATAAACTTTATAAGACTACGTAAACATATGATAAATCAGACCTTATTCCCGACATACCATTATTTGTGATGTCAAGTTTTGATTTTTAGCGAGTTGTTGCTCACAATTTTGACAAGTATATACCCAGTCTTGTCTTTAAGTCGGGTATATTAGGACCGGGGTTTAAAATCCCGTCTAAATACGTTTGCGAATGAAAAGAAAGCTCTGAACATGTCGCATTGAAGGATATTTTATGGATAAGGTCTTGATGTAATAAATATATGTGTAACCATAAATAAATATATTATAAAAATAATATTAATATTAGTACATACTACCATGTATTTATGTAGATGGTGACATTATCATGTCTACATTCGAGGTGTTTGTTTCATTCATATTCGAGTTATTGCCTGCTTCATAAATGGGCGCCAGGTCTTGCTCGCCTCGTCGCGCTGCTATGCTTTTGAGCACACCTTTTGCCGGATCTTTGGTCTAAAATACAAATCATAAACACTTGATGCAGAATAGTCGCAATTTTGTCCTTATTTTGAGTAAATCATATAAGATATCTATATAAGAATAGTCTAAATTGTCCTTATTTTGATTAAATTATATAAGATATCTATATAAGAATAGTCGAAATTGTCCTTATTTTGATTAAATTATATAAGATATCTATATAAGAATATTCGAAATTTTGATTAAATTCTATAAGATATCTATATATCGACGCTGTCCGATTCCCTAGTTTGCTACTGGAATTATTTAGCCTGATTTTCACGTCGTATGGTTGTAGCAGGGTAAGTACTACGTTACCGATTTTTGCGCGACAATAAAAAACTTGTGCATTAGAGGGTTAAATATAAATAAATATTCTTGGTTTCACAATGGGCCCATCTTGTCTGTAGCTATGCTACCCTCCAGCCAACTATCCAGAACTATCCAGAGGGTTAAATATTTCTTATCGCTGCGTTACTGCGAGCTATTATGAAAGACAATTTAGGCCTCAGATTTTGACAACCCGGGTTGCATTAATTTTGCCTGTACTTATTGCTTTAGCAGCTAAAAGGTAGACCCAAAAACGAAAGGTAGACACCAAAAGCGGCTTTATAACAACTCAACGCCGCTTTGGTTTACGATTTTAATTAATAATTACCTCATCATGCTCCAAACTTTTATAGGCATACGTATACGCGTCATCCAATTGACCCTTTTTCAGGTGATAATTTGCCAAATATAAGAACGCATTGTAGTATTCTATTTGCTCCTCATATGTGGCATTTTTAATATCCTCCTCCTTCAAACAATATTCAGTAAACGCACCAGCCGCATTGTCCACAAGATTTAACTTGTCATACAACCTGAAATCAAAAATTATTGTATAAGGGAAGCTCGAAACAAATCAAAACACGCAATATCTTCTTTGTCTTGATAGTAAAATGTCTCTTATTAATGTATTAAAGATACATTATGAATTGAATCAAATACACATTACTAAAGGTTTACGAGACTTGAGTCTTGTTACATACTTTGCAAGTTTCAACAACGCAATTCCTTCAACATCCCCAACTGTGCAAGCTTTGTAGTAGCATTTTAATGCATTTTCTATTTTATCCAGTTTCTCATAGGTTTCTCCTAATGCTATTATCATTCTGCTATCATTTGGCCTTAACTGTTGTGACTGCTTGTAGTAGTAGAGACAATAATAAGGCATTTTTAATATCTCATATGTTTGACCCAAACCATACCATGCCCTATAGTCCCTTCTATTTATTTCTAAAAGAAAAATTAGAATACATAATGTATTTGAGTTAATTAAAGGTATCAGAAGGAATTTTATAAATAAATAAATGGAAAGTGTAAAATAAAAAATATTCCTTGCTTTGTCCCCAAAAATGTCTAAATATCTATAAATGCATGAGCACAGCAAGCTCAGAATATACAAGACACTCATTAGACCAGTGGTAGCACACACCAGCAAGACATGGACACTTAACCAGAAGAGGAATATTCATTAAGAATATTTGAAAGAAAAATCCTTCATAAAATCTTTAGACTGACACAAAATGAAGATGGAAGCTGGCATGTCAAAAAGAACCATGTACTAAACATGCTCATTAATGAAGCAGTCAGAGACTCAGTGGCTCAGACATATCATCAGAATGGGTGAAGATAGAAGCACTTAGGCATCAAAATGGGCCCATTGTGAAACCTCCCTTTAAGGCTGTTCATTCATCCCACCAGTCAATTTTGAGTGTGAGCTGCAAAACTCTGGCAGGTGAGGAGTTGCCAATGCTGACCATACTAGGCCAGCACTCCCCTAGTATTAGATGCCTAGTATTTACTAGAGCTGAACAGAAACATATTACATGCTCTGCTGTTTTTAATTCTTCATTGCATCCTCTACATAACAGGCTGTCCACCAGACCCATCATGTGTAGGTGTTTGTTTAGCCAGCAGTGGCCAATTAGGATGTTGGTCAATAATTAGTAATTTAGTTTAAATAAAAACTACTTGAATTTTGTTTAAATCAAGTAACACTTATTCACTCACCTATTGCTTGTCTGTAACTCTGTATAGCAGCATTAGTGTTCTTCATCTCCATAAACTCATGCCCCATCAATGTCCATGCCGAGAGGTAATGAGGATTTAATTTTAGTGCTCTTTGGAAGTATAACACAGCCTTAGGGTGATCTGAACGCAAACTATAGTAATTGCCTGAAATGAATGGCATAAGTCTATTTTGTTATCATGAGTAACCATAAAATACCCTACCTATTACACAACAAGTCTCCACTCGGTACTTGTCAATCGACACAGCTTTATGAGCCAAGTCAGCCAACTCACTTTTCAGTTCTTTCACATACAACAAATTTGAGTATGTGTCCAGGTTGTCCAAACGATATGGGTCTTCAGCTAGCAAGTCTTTAAATGTTTCTATTGCTTTATCTAAATCTGTAAATAAATTGCAATGGAATGAGTTGAGCAAATTTCAAGGTTGAAAATGATGAGGGTTCAGTTGTGCTGGTGGAAGTGGTGGTGAGGAAGGGGTAGCAGTGGTTTGGATGAAGCAAACTGGACATGGTAATATATGGAGGAGTTGTAGAGAGATGGCAGGAACAGAAATAGATATGGGGAGTGCAAAGCAGTTGGAACAAGTTAATCTGTAAATAAAATGCAAAGAAATGAGTAAATAAATTTCAAGGTTGAAAATTATGAGGGTTCAGACCATGTACTAGTGGAAGTGGTGGTGAGGAAGGGGCAGTAGGGGTTTGGATGAAGAAAACAGAACATGGTAATATATGGAGGAGTTGTAAAGATATGGCTGGAACAGCAATAGATTTGGGGAGTGCAAGGCAGTTGGAACAAGTTAATCTGTAAATAAAATGCAAAGAAATGAGTAAGCAAATTTCAAGGTTGAAAATGATGAGTGTTCAGATATGCTGGTGGAAGTGGTGGTGAAGAAGAGGCAGAAGGGGTTTGGATAAAGCAAACTGGACATGGTAATATATGGAGGAGTTGTAGAGAGATGGCTGGGACAGAAATAGATATGGGGAGTGCAAGGCAGTTGGAACAAGTTAATCTGTATATAAAATGCAAAGAAATGAGTTAGCAAACTTCAAGGTTGAAAATTATGACGGTTCAGACCATGTGCTGATGGAAGTGGTCATGAGGAAGGGGCAGCAGGGGTTTGGATGAAGCAAACTGAACATTAATATATGGAGGAGATGTAAAGAGATGGCAGGGATCTTGGACTGGAAGACAGGTGGAACAAGTTGATAGTGGAAGTGGGCTGTTAAAAAAGGGAAACCCGATAGGTTCAAGGCAGATATACAAAAGGTAGAGTTGGGAAGAAACTGTTGCAGTCAACAAATTCTAATTATGTTGGAATAAACTAGCTAACACCATAACTAGTTCTCAGCACTAAACAACCCTAGTAATTCATTTAAATTCAGCATAAATTCACATTTCCCCACATAAATATAAAACATAACTTACCCCTCCTATTATGATAAACTATAGCTGTCTGTGCGGCCAAAAAAAGACTCTTCTCAAAACCCTGTGCATGCAAATCACTATACACCTGCAGTGCCTCATCATTGTTCATCTGTTCCAAATAAGCATGTGCCATAAAAAGCTTTTTAATCCAGTGATCAGGCAACACGAGTTCCTGCAGCTTGTTCTTACTATTCTTATTCTGTATCAACAATGACAACTCATGCCAGGACCCCCACAACATTGGAGTCTTGGTAATTGACTCAATAAAAACTCCAATCGCCTGACTGTGTAAGTCCAGCTTTTTCAATATAACTCCATAAATGTACAAACAGAACCCATCAAGATTCTTACTATTGTACTCAGCTTTAATAGCTGCACACAGATCTTTCATGGGTTGATTTTTGGTGGGATCAGGTGGACAGTGGGCATCAGTCATATTATCAAGCTTCTTCTTTTCGATACTCAAGTAAGAGGAGTAGTAGTATAAAAAGCGGGCTTTATGGCTTTCACAGTCTTTCACAAAATACGCGCAACGGTCGTATTCTTTTAGATCGAAGTACGAGCGTGCCAATTGAAACTGCTCTGTGTCCTCACCACAATCGTTTGTATACACAGGAAATTTGTCCAGTTTGATGTGTTTGATGGCATAGCTTAGTTCGGCTAGCCATTTCACGCTTTGGTGCAGGCCGCGCTCGCCACATTCGCGGATTCCATGGAGTAAATCCATTTTGCAGACTGTTAGGTCCATTTTATCACAGACTTCCATTGTTTTTTAGGGTTATGATTTTATTATTACCGGTAGTTATATGTTGTTATATGTATATGGCACCAATAATTACCGTGGGCGCGAATCAGGTTTAAGCACTCGTGTTGTTGTTTTTGCAGCCGGATTTATTTGTTAGGGCTATTACTAAAATTAGTATTGTAATCAAAATTGTAAAGCAACAAACTGCAACTTGAAAGAAAATGAAAATAAACATGAAGTACTGCACATGTCATTCATTGAAGACGTGATTGGTTATAGTACGAGCTGAACATAGCACATGAATAATTGAAACTAGAAACTTGTTCCAGTTTCTTCAGGAATATAATTATCAGTTTTGAATGGCAAGAATAGACTACTCTATTGTTAATTTTGGTTGTAAATTGCAATATGGGTAGTAAGAAAATACTGTGCATATGTGGAATTATAAATAATTTATTCAAATTATTTTTTATACCAACAGAATCATTATTATGAAAATGTAAAAAAGTAGTCAAATCATTAGTATAATAAAAAGAATATATAGTTGTAGAAATTTTTCACAAACTTAATTTTCATTATGAAAAAACAATCCAAGAAATCAAGCATCCATTGAAAATCGCAACGTTGCCAAACCTCATTAAAATTCCTAATTGTCTAAACCAATTGGAAAATCAATGATTTCCAATTCGACCGGTACCGCTTCAATTTCCCTCGACCATCGTACCCGATGAACCCCCGGTCAAAAGAGCCCCCAAACCGATCGAACCCAGATCAATAACCGGCTTGCAGCCGCCCCAGCTACGTCGCATCTCGCCCCAAAAAATCGAACAAAGGCCGTGTTTAAGCCACGCGCCGTATCGAGCAAAAATCAATTCGCGCAACCCAACCTCAATCCCAGGCGTAGCGCCCACGAAATGAGCCCAGCAGTCCCCGAATTAGCGAGAATCGTCAGGTTTTGAGCCGCCGCAGTGCCCGCGAAACGAAATCTCCGCCGCCAGGTACCGTCGTGGCAGCAAGCGCAGCCGAAAAAACAGCTGACATTTCCGAGCAACCTAACCTCGCTTTTGACCGAAAAGGAAAGGACGCGTGTTACAAAGCTCCATATTTCTGGCGACTAATAGCGAAAATTTTATCAAATATCCTATTTCAAATATGCCATTGTATGCATGGGTAAGTGTAGTAGTGAATTGCGCTCTATTTGCGGCGGCTTGGCGTCATTCCGGGCCGAAAAGTCGTAGAAAAAAATCCACCCCAAGCCATCAGTTTTTTAGCTGCGGCTTCCATCATGGGTCTATTTATAATAGCGCGGACTGTTTAATACATCATTGTTTTTGATATTTTCGTGGTAATCCACGCGTGGTGATGTTTTTTAATTAATTTTTTTTGTGTGTCACAGGGAGCAAACAGCTATGGTCAGCTTGGCTTAGGTAACAAATGTGAGGCGGTGCTAGCGCCGCAGGAGGTTGCGTTGGGCAATAGTGGACTGAAGGCTGAGAATATTGTTGCAATTTCTGGAGGTGCTGGTCATACATTGGTTCTGGATGACAATGGGCATGTGTACTGCTGTGGATGGAACTCAAAGGGGCAATTAGGGCTGTCGGATGAGACCTGCAAGTTTGAACAGATTGAGATCTTGGCTGGTTTTAAAATTGTGCATATTGCTTGTGGTTGGGACTTTAGTTCAGCTCTGACTGGTTGTGGAAAGCTTTTTGTATGGGGCAACAATGCCTACCTACAGCTTGGTTTGTCGAAAAGCATAACATGTACTGGAATACCATCAAGGTTACACATATCACAGAAACTGGCAACAGGGTTCACATATGTGAGTTGTGGACTGAGGCATATGGCAATGATCACCAAAGATGGAGGTGTATTGGTTGCCGGAACTGGCAGCAAGGGCCAGTTAGGAGTTGGTGAGAATTACAATGATGAAGGCTACATGAGTATATCAAAAGTCCCTGATCTAGAGGAAGTGAAATCAATAGCTAGTGGTCAGAACCATACAGTTGCATTGAAGAGTGATGGAACTTTATTTAGTTGGGGTGAGAATAAACAAGGTCAACTAGGTCTCGATCCAGTTACAACAAATGCCTTTGCACCCACCGAGGTGTTGCATAATGAGACTTTAGACAAACTCTCATCTGGCTGGACTCATACTGCTGGCCTCACAAAAGGTGGCGAGATTTTGAACTGGGGTCGCAACAATTATGGGCAATTGGGTTCACAGCGCGCCGTTCCCCACAAGCCTGAAAAACTGACGGGATTGTCCGATGTGCAAGAACTGAGCATTGGATCTGAGCACAATCTGGCGACCACCAAGGACGGCGGCCTGTGGACCTGGGGGTGGAACGAGCACGGCAGCTGCGGCACCGGCGACACCGAGAACGTGCTGCAGCCCAAGCGGATCTTCCAGAACCGCAAAGTGAAACTCGCGTTCGCGTGTACCGGCCAATCGTTCGCCGTCGTTGAATAACATTCTATTCAATTTATAAATATATTAACATTTTTTGATTTTTTCATGTTCATATTATTAAGTATTTTTATAATGATTTAATTAGTGTATTCTGTATTTTTATAATAAAATATGATGCATGTACAAATTAATTATTGATTGGGTTTCATTGTTGTTTGTGGGGGGGTGAGTCAAGTCTTGTTTGTTTGTATTGTCTGGTTGACAGTAGTCGGCATTTCAGTTAAGAACGGCGGCATGTTGGGACGTGCACGTAATAATAATAGGTAGGTATTTTATAAAAAATATGTTTAAACATTATTTTTTTGGCAAAAATCTTGCATTTTAATAAGTTTTATCACAAATATGCAAGCCAGGAATATATGGCTTCCATTATTGTTCATATGTCAGCCTATTAAAGCTCAGGAGTGTGATGGTGTCATGAATCACACTAGTTTCAAACATGTACTTGTTAAGAATGAGTACTTTTGAAATCAAACCCAAGTACTCAAGCAATTCTTGATACAAGCACTTAATATGTTTGTTATTAAAAAAAAAATAGTACACTGAAATTCCATAGTTTAAGAATTGGAATTATTTGTATTTTGCTAAGCTACTTTGAGACTTGTAAGCATCCTTCACAAATTAGACTCAAAATAAACTGACCTCTTCACCAGGGTCATAGCAATATTTTTGATATATGTTTTACCTTCAAACTTATTCCTGCAACTCAATTGTCATCAAAATATGTAATTCCTATATTCTAATGCCCATTTGCCCACTTATTTCATGTAAGAGGGCAAATGGGCATTAGAAGGCGAAATATAAAAGTCATTATATCACCTCATCTATTATTGATGAGTTACTATGTACAATTTTGAAGCTTTTGGTTGGTTTTCTAATCTCAAATACGCCTTCGTTAATTGCACAATAAATACCGTTGTTTGGTAAACGATAAGGAGCTAATTATTACCTTGCAGAAATTATTTCCGAACTAAATACAAGTACCGTAAGCAAATATTAACGCACGCACTCACAGGACCACTAAAATTGATCAGAAGCCGCATAGAGCGCACTCGAAACTAATTATGCAGTGCCAGATTGCCTCACTCACAGTAAAAGCCTGCGAGAAGGTGGGGAATCAAACAATAACATAGAAATATGATTCGTGATAAATATAAACTATTACGATTCAAATAGCGATTATATGAAAATAAACATTGATTACTCATTAGGTCGTTTAGTAGTTTAGATACATTATAAAAGGAGTTTCACAAAAACAATTGATATTCCACTAATATCCATATATATTTAACACTGCACTTATAGTGAGCTGGAAGCCAAGTTCATCCAAGAACGCATTACAACCGTCGAAAGAAACTTAGCAGAGATATGTCATGCATTTGGAGCGTATTCCAGAAAAGCGGCCAGATTACGAGATAAAGGCGATGAATTATCGCGACTAGCAATTGCTTACTCAGAGCAAGAAACCATCAACAAATCCTTGAGCAATGGCGTTGCGAAATTTGCCGGCGCAATGACTACCGTGAGTGATTATGGCGATAAAAGGGTGCAGTATATTGATAATAAAATTGTCAACGAGTTGGGGCAGTATGAGACGATTTGCAAAAGCGCCCGGGAGGAGGTGAAGCAGATTTTCGTGGCGAGGGACAGGGAGGTGTTACGGAAGAGACAGCTGGATCGGGTTCGAGAGAGGAATCCAAGAAATAGACAACAGATTGTAAGTTATTATTAACTAGTTTTTTCCTTCTCATATAACGCGCAAACATTAGTCATGAGCGGTTTTATACAAAAACAATCAGTTTTAAATACTGGTTTTCTAGGGCCCTTAGGCCCAATTCACACATAGGAGGCGAAGAGGTGGCGAGAGGCACGATGCTTTTACGCCCCTTCTATATAAGCATATGGTGCAATGCCCACTTAGGTGATGAGGCGCGGACATTTGCCTCGTGCCTCTCGCCGTGCCACCATCGCGTCTTAGCCTCTTCGCCTGGACACGTTGGCTGCGAGGCGAGAGGCACAACTCTTCCACGCCGCACCTATGTAAACATATGTTGCAATGTCCACCCCTTCACTGCATATGGATTACTAATAAATACCAAACGCAAACGTTTCTTCTTTTCAAACCAATTTCAATGTGACTTACGCCATTTTCTTTCTGACAGGCTCATATCAGTGTTAAAGTTATGCATAATATGTGTCTATTTTGCGAATAGTTTTGGTTAAGTAGAAATGTACATTTGTATGATGCTTTAAAATATAATTTTATTATTAATTTCACAGATACAAGCTGAAACTGAGCTCGTGCAAGCAACAGCAGATGTTTCAAGAACAATGCACTCTCTGGAGGAGCAAGTGACGACATTCGAGCGACAAAAGTTGCACGACATCAAAGCCATTCTACTCGATTTCCTGTCAACCGAAATTGGTTTTCACGCCAAAGCCATTGAGAACCTCTCAATCGCGTATCGTGACATCGATGGAATTGATGAAGATGCCGATTTAGAGGTAGGGCAATTTAAGTATCATTGTTATAATAATTTATAAATATACACAACGTATGGGACATTTTTGTTTCGTAAATGCTCAGTAAATATTGTTCTGCTACCCAGCTGAGTAGCCACACTAGTAGTTATGCACCTCTAACTACTAGACCAATGAGCTGAATCGATGAATAAAAAATAAAAAAAACTTCTATCTTTATAGGGCTATCAGCCGTGAGGCTTTTCCGCCGGTCAAGGGAGAAGCTCTGAGGAGTTTAATCACCCGGTATTTACCTTAACTTCACAGGAAACCTCTGTAAAACTGTCAAAGGTGATTCGCGAAAATGCTCTTCCCTCTGGGGATCGAACTCAGGCTCCCCAATGCTCAGTACGAGACGGACGACGCCTCTAACTCGACCACTGAGCTGGGTATCGAAGAATATTTTCTGCGAATTCACGAATTCCGTCTCGTAATGAGCATTGGGGAGCAATTTATCACGAATTTTCTTGAATCAAATTTCAATGTTTTCAGAGGTTTTGTAGTAAATACGGTGATTAAACTCTGAGATTATCTCTTTCATACGAAGACTCTAGTATACGATATCGTGTATGCTGGATACTAGTTTTACATTGTAAGCAATGGAAGCATTCACGCGCAGATGCTTTAGCGTCCCATGTAAAATCAGTAGCCAGCATGTGATAGTAGTTTTACTGGTGGATAAGCTCTTGGGCTTAGCAGGTTTTGTTTGGTTATTCTTTATAAAAGTCTGTGCCACCTCCAAAACCAGTTAAAACACAAAGGAAATGACTAACAAATGAAATCTCTAATATTACTTCAAAATTATGAATTCTGTTGCTATTTGGCAGAAGCTAATATGTTAATTTTTCAGCAAAAACAAATCGCCATCAGGTTTTAACAACTGTTAATATACCCACTACTCATTTAAATTTTAGCTTTTGGCAGATTATAGCCCATGACAATTGTAATCAGATTACAAAAATTGATATATTTCCAAGCAGCTGTTTTCAAGATATTTTCAAAAATGCAAGATCATCTTTATAAATTATACAAATATCTTATACAATCTTTCATGGTAAATATTTTTAAAACTATTCAAATGAAATTTTAGTTTTGTATACTAATGGATAGCCCATTACAATGATAATCGTATTACAAAGATTGATATATTTCCAAGCAGCTGTTTTCAAGATATTTTCAAAAATGCAAGATCATCTTTATGAATTATACAAATATCTTATACAATATTTCATGGTAAATATTTTCAAAACTATTCAAATGAAATTTTAGTTTTCTATTCTAATGGATAGCCCATTACAATGGTAATCGTATTACAAAGATTGATATATTTCCAAGCAGCTGTTTTCAAGATATTTTCAAAAATGTAAGACTATTTTTATGAACTATACAAATACCTTATACAATCTTTCATGGTAAATATTTTCAAAACTATTCAAATGAAATTTTAGTTTTCTATATTAATGGATAGCCCATTACAATGGTAATCGTATTATAAAGATTGATATATTTCCAAGCAGCTGTTTTCAAGATATTTTCAAAAATGTAAGACTATCTTTATGAATTATACAAATACCTTATACAATCTTTCATGGTAAATATTTTCAAAACTATTCAAATGAAATTTTAGTTTTTTTTATATTAATGGAGAGTCTATTACAATGGTAATTGCATTACAAAGATTGATATATTTCCAAGCAGCTGTTTTCAAGATATTTTCAAAAATGTAAGACTATCTTTATGAATTATACAAATACCTTATACAATCTTTCATAGTAAATATTTTCAAAACTATTCAAATGAAATTTTAGTTTTCTATACTAATGGATAGCCCATTACAATGGTAATCGTATTACAAAGATTGATATATTTCCAAGCAGCTGTTTTCAACATATTTTCAAAAATGTAAGACTATCTTTATGAATTATACAAATACCTTATACAATCTTCCATGGTAAATATTTTCAAAACTATTCAAATGAAATTTTAGTTTTCTATTCTAATGGATAGCCCATTATAATGGTAATCGTATTACAAAGATTGATATATTTCCAAGCAGCTGTTTTCAAGATATTTTCAAAAATGTAAGACTATCTTTATGAATTATACAAATACCTTATACAATCTTTCATGGTAAATATTTTTAAAACTATTCAAATGAAATTTTAGTTTTCTATATTAATGGATAACCCTTATAATGGTAATCGTATTACAAAGATTGATATATTTCCAAGCAGCTGTTTTCAAGATATTTTCAAAAATGCAAGGTCATCTTTATGAATTATACAAATATCTTATACAATCTTTCATGGTAAATATTTTTAAAACTATTCAAATGAAATTTTAGTTTTCTCTATTAATGGGTAGCCTATTACAATGGTAATCGTATTACAAAGATTGATATATTTCCAAGCAGATATTTTCAAGATATTTTCAAAAATGTAATACTATCTTTATGAATTATACAAATACCTTATACAATCTTCCATGGTAAATATTTTCAAAACTATTCAAATGAAATTTTAGTTTTCTCTATTAATGGATAGCCCATTACAATGGTAATCGTATTACAAAGATTGATATATTTCCAAGCAGCTGTCTTCAAGATATTTTCAAAAATGTAAAACTATCTTTATGAATTATACAAATACCTTATACAATCTTTCATGGTAAATATTTTCAAAACTATTCAAATGAAATTTTAGTTTTCTATACTAATGGATAGCCCATTACAATGGTAATCGTATTACAAAGATTGATATATTTCCAAGCAGCTGTCTTCAAGATATTTTCAAAAATGTAAGACTATCTTTATGAATTATACAAATACCTTACACAATCTTTCATGGTAAATATTTTCAAAACTATTCAAATGAAATTTTAGTTTTCTATACTAATGGATAGCCCATTACAATGGTAATCGTATTACAAAGATTGATATATTTCCAAGCAGCTGTCTTCAAGATATTTTCAAAAATGTAAGACTATCTTTATGAATTATACAAATACCTTATACAATCTTTCATGGTAAATATTTTCAAAACTATTCAAATGAAATTTTAGTTTTCTATACTAATGGATAGCCCATTACAATGGTAATCGTATTGATATATTTCCAAGCAGCTGTTTTCAACATATTTTCAAAAATGTAAGACTATCTTTATGAATTGTAGGAATACCTTATACAGTCTTTCATGGTAAATATTTTCAAAACTATTCAAATGAAATTTTAGTTTTCTATACTAATGGATAGCCCATTACAATGGTAATCGTATTACAAATATTGATATATTTCCAAGCAGCTGTTTTCAAGATATTTTCAAAAATGTAAGACTATCTTTATGAATTATACAAATACCTTATACAATCTTTCATGGTAAATATTTTTAAAACTATTCAATTGAAATTTTAGTTTTCTATTCTAATGGATAGCCCATTACAATGGTAATCGTATTACAAAGATAGATATATTTCCAAGCAGCTGTTTTCAAGATATTTTCAAAAATGTAAGACTATCTATATGCATTATACAAATACCTTATACAATCTATTTGGCAAATAGCCACAGAATTAATAATTTCGTTTTTGAGATAATTTGTTACTTAAGACATAGCACTAGTAATGATGTAGAAGCGTAGTTACTTATAATAGCATTTACTGCCAATAGGACTTTCTAAAAGTATTTGGAGAAATGGAATTGGTAAAACTGTAGCATAGTAGAAATTTAGATTTATATTGAGGGTGTTCAACATTTTAGGAGTTCAAACGAGCTATGCGGCTGCCCGACACCATTCCGCACAACACTCGACGCCCGTTGTTCAAAAGTGCCCGGTCGTTTGGATCGTTAGGATCACTGTTTTCAACGCCTAGAAAAGATCCGACAGGTACTTATGTTGAAATACATGTCTTAAGGTTAATAGTTCCGATTAAATAATACTTCAAGCATCTCCTTCATACAACTTTCTACCCGTTCATATATAATGGAATATAATGCCCCATCCACCTTTAAAATAGTTTGTACATGTAAATCATAAATTGTACATGTAAATCATAAATTAATTATTAAATATTAAATTAATATCATAAATTAGCACGCACTAATCAACATTTACGAGCAAAAAACAATTGTTGACGGCTATTACCATATGGGTGTGCATTGCTAATTGATGGGGTGCCGCTAGATGGCATGTAACTTTCCTCCTAGCGGGTTAATTGTATCATTTTTTTAAATGTGGAAAGGTTAAATATAAGCGCATTTGTAATAACGTGGCGGTATGCAAAGTTTTACATGTTTTGTATATAATATATATATATATAAGTGCCCTTATGTATACCATACATCCAGATGCGAGAAAATAGAAGATTATAGACATTTGACTAGTCGCCCTAATTATTGTAGGATTTTATGACTCTATGTTATGAAAATAAAATATATAATTATAATTAAAGTAGAGGTAGTTACCTATGTTCTGTCATAGTTTTACCGCGCTGCTGTAAACGCTTGAATTTTTATACAAGTGTACCTTACACGATCAATAATACTGTCAATATTTTAGAATAATGACAGTATTACTGTGCAATAATTGACCTATAGAATGACCGATGGGGGCGCCACCGCGCCGGCCCGAAATGGTGTAAAGGTGACATATACTTTTGGCGCCAAGTTTTCGTTATTGAATCATTTAAATTTCCGTTGATTATTTGTTGTAAGAGTATTGTTTTCTAATAGTATGGTCTTAATATGTAAGAATCCACTACCATAAAAACTGATGGTTTATTTATTTCGTTGGTAATTGCCGCCGACACATTTTACATGGAATTTTATTCAATGGTCGTTTTAAACTTTCTCGCAATAATGAATTTGCACAGATGGTGCCCAACGTGTTCGTCCCACATTTGGCTATACTGAGACTCTACAATTATTGTCCAATATTGCCTTTACTAATAGAAAAACATTAATTTTCATACAGCACTTTTTGCCAAATTATTGTCAATCTGTCTCATTTTAGGTTATTTTATGTGTGGTTGCATACACATTTTGAAGCTATACCAACATTCAGAATATATACACTGTTGCCGTATTTAATTGTTTTATGTTTCTAGTGTTTACTATAATTATGGGCATTGAAATTAAATTTGTGGATTCCAGTGAATATGACGATCCTGAGTTTAATGATGACTTTTACATTTCTTCATCTCTTTTTATTTTGATTCAAACTTGGAATTGGAATATATATCGTTTTACTGAACTGATACTAATACTCTTAGAGCGATAGCAGGAACAGTGGCAACATCGCATGCGATAGGTAGATTGGCAGTACCGTATAAAGTAACGAATAAACATCAAAATGTGTCCATGAAAATTTAGTATTTGCAGCTTGTAACGAGTATTGAGATTCAGAAACCGACTAGAATCTGATAGCGGAAAGTGAGACAAACACGACGAGACCATACACGTGAAGAATCATTAATCGAGTGAACTGTAATCTAATCTGAAACACCATACAAAATCAATGTAAATTTGAATTTTACACCATTTCAGGACCTCAATTTTTAGACACCAGGTGTCGCTTTAGAGTCGGATAGAGGTCAATATGTTTAAAATGTTCATTATTCTAAAATATTGACAGTATTACTTATTGTGTAAGGTATAGTAATGATGAAATTAATGAGGATTGAAGCAAATACTAACAGTACTAGAATTGACAGTATTATTGATCGTGTAAAGTGCCTTCTACATTACCACTATTATAGAATAACAAATACTTATTATTATAGGTATCCCTGGTAACAAGGGTAGAGGAATCAAGAGTCCAAAAAGATCGAAAAGCGAAGATGAATTGGATACCCATAAAGGTATATATGATGAAGTTGAAGACACAGAACAGGATGATTCAGAAGAAAGCGAAACAGAACATTCTAATAAGAGTGAAGAATCAGAGCAGCAGAAGCATGTTTCACCTTTTGTAGCAAAACGTTATCTCAAATAGCAGAAAATGTTGGTTAACAGATTATAATAAGAAAAAGTTGATTTGATTTCTAAAGATTTCAGACAATCGAAAATCTATACAGTTTGCTAGATAAGTTAAAAATAGGCAGTTTCAACTTATCTAGCAAACTGTATAGATTTTCTATTGTTTATTGAATGTTTATTACATAAAACTTCTTGTTATTAAATTCCAACAATCTGGATATGTTATAATTTTCTACATGTAACATAAAATATGTATGTTTTTAGATAATTAAACAAATAATAATCCAAAAAGATCTCCACTAATTTTAAAACCTAAGGCTGTGGTGTATAAACTATCAAATCCAAAATTAAATTAAAATAAATTCCAACCTTTATATGATCTATCTGTTAATCTGTCTATCTGCTTATCTATTGATATGTCCATCTGTTTATCTGTCTATAGGCGCTTTCGTTTAGCATGGTTTATCATTGCTAGTCGCCCCCGTGGCGTGCAGTATCAGGTCTTGTGATCGTGCGCCCTCGGTTGTAAGGGCCGAGGTAGAATTATGTGCATCAGAAGCGGCAAATAGAACAAGAAACAATAAGCCCGTACCAGCCCAGAGTGATAAACGAAAGGCACTCAGCACTGATCTATACATTTGTCTATCTACCAATATGTGTATAGGTTTTATCTGCTGTTTAAATAGAATGTTAGGATAGAGAGGGTAGAGGTGTGAGAGTAGGTACTTCATTACCCAAATAAACGCACATATTTCAACTTGTAACCAATCACTTCCAAAGTATGAGGACACTGAATAATTTTTGTTTTGAAAAGGTGACAATAGGCCGAAAAGATTTAAACACCAACTGTAGGTTACCAATGAAAAAAAACTAAGTATGTATCAAGTTTTCAACTTTTATATTGGTGTAGCAACATTATTGTTATTAAAACTTTATGATGAATACTACTGTGAAACAAATGTATAACACCTTACACAGTCAATAATAATATCAGTCCTAGTACTGTCAGTATTTGCTTCAATCCTCCTTTTATAATTATCAAGTAATCAATTATCTGGATAAACATCAGTATACTCTTCATTCCATCATTACTATACCTTACATGATAAGTAATACTGGCATTATTTTAGAATATTGAATATTTTCAACATGTTATCATACAGTAATACTGTCATTATTCTAAAATATTGACAGTATTATTGATTGTGTAGGTAAGGCACCTTACACAGTCAATAATACTGTCAGTCCTAGTACTGTCAGTATTTGCTTGAATCCTTGTTTTATATTTATCAAGTAATAAATTACGCAGAAAAACATAACAGTATTCTCTTCATTATATGAATCCTAAACCTTAAACAATAAGAAATTCTGTCCATATTTTAAAATAAGCAACATTTTAAACATATTATCATACAGTAATATGATTATTATTCTAAAATACTGACAGTGTAAGGTGTAGAATTTTCAATTTGAACCCACATTTTTATAAATTCTGTCAGGTACAATGGTCAATTATTGATTTTATTGATGAAATAATCAAAACTACAACATTTTGTAAAAATTATGGATAAATTCATAACAAAATCCATTTATAATTAATTTTTAAGGACATAATCAATAATCCTTTTTTTTTACCCATAAGGAATAAAGTATAGAAATCACAAAATTAGTAATAAACATAAAATATTATGTTTTTATGAGAGGATTCATCAATAAACATACAACTTTTTATATAACAAAAATGTTTACTTGCTTATTATGATACAAATACACAAAGTGATAAATAGAATATACATTCATATAAATTACTCCTCACTCACTACCCACATGGAATAGTTTAGCCCGATACATTCTAAATATGGTCGTTTCGGTGCACACTTACAGGCTACAAATAAAATCACTTCTCCGCCCCCTCAACACCCGCCTGTGTCATAAGATCCCCAATATTTTTCTCCAGATCATCAATACGATTGCCCATTTCGTCTATCCGCGACAGGATTTGATCGGACATGTTCTGAAACTTGTCCTGGATTGTCTGCAGCAGGCTTTGCACCTACAAATACCTACTGTGTTTTGTTTGCTTTTAGAGGTTATGACCGTACTTACGTATTGGGTGAGCTCCTGCACGTTTTTGGGGTCGTTGGTGTTCGCTGAGGCGAACGCCTCGGAGTCGTTGCTCATATCGGCTTTATCGTCAACCATTTTTTCCGTTTTTAATAGCACTGGTTTAAACAAAAACGCGAATATCGCAACAGGGAGTAAACAATGGGAGGATGACAATTAAATGCGGTGTTGTCGGATTTAAGGCGCGAGGCGACTCCTTTGAGGGGCAAAATGCGAATGTGATGTTGGGATTGAGGGAGAGATATTAGTCTGTTTTGTTTGATCCATATCCATGTGGTTTGATTATTTTATTTGGTCGATTGTTGACGCTGTCTGTGACAGGTATTCATAATGATGTTTTCAACCTCATTTTACACACGAAAAGGATTTGCGCACATTCTTTTTTTAAATAAATAAATAAAAACGATGTTTTCAAATTAGTAGGATAACAGCTGATCTTTGTTATTGTTTGATCAATTTAATATTTGATTTTTCATCATAAAGACAACTTACACTATCAATATTAGTGTCAATAATAATGTACAATAATTGTTTAAAATGTTCATTATTCTAAAATTTTGCCAGTATTACTCATTGTGTAAGGTATAGTAATGATGATATGAAGAGAATACTGATCTTTATCTGGATAATTGATTACTTGATAAATAAAAAAGGAGGATTGAAGCAAATATTGACCGTATTATTAAGGCACCTTACACGATCAATATTACTGTCAATATTTTGTATAATGACAGTATTACTGTACGATAATATGTTTAAAATGTTCATTATTCTAAAATATTGCCAGTATTACTCATCATGTAAAGTATAGTAATTTTGCAATGAAGAGAATACTGATCTTTATCCGGATTATTGATTACTTAACAAGTATAAAAGGAGTTTTGAAGCAAATCTTGACAGTACTAGGATTGACAATATTATTGACCGTGTAAGTTGCCATAAAGGCTTTTGCTTCAACCTAAAGATGGCACTAGTCTAATTATTTGACTTTCCCATCTATAGTTGTCTATGAAAGGCACCTTACACGGTCAATAATACTGTCAGTCCTAATACTGTCAGTATTTATTTCAATCCTCCTTTTAGATTTATCAAGTAATAAATTATCCGGATAAACATTAGTATTCTCTTCATTCCATCATTACTATACCTTATACAATAAGTAATACTGTCAATATTTTAGAATAAAGAACATTTGAAATGTTATCATACAGTAATAGTGTCATTATTCTAAAATATTGACAGTATTACTTAATACAAAGCTACATCTGTACACAAGGTTTCACTATTTATACCTTAAAAGTACATTAACAATCACGCATTATTGTAGAAGTTACTGTAATCGTGTAATTTAAATGAAATTAACTGATCAAACAATAACATCAGCTTGCATTTAAATTACACAAATAAAGTAACTTTAAAATAAATTTAAAAAGAAAATATTCATATTCCTTTGGAAAAAATAGCAAAAGCTACTTTAAACCACTGGGAACATGTAAAGTAGGAAAAGAGAACACCGATATTAATGGTTATTACCAACTAGAAACATAAAATCCTAAACTTAAATAATGTTAGGGGTTAGGGGTTTCAAATTTTGGGCCTAGGTTGCAAAATCGTTTTAGTCCGGCGCTGGTACTGCATGCATTGTATTATTTTTTAATAATAATGGTCACATTATGCACCAGTATACATATTATTTGCACTAACAAATTATAACATCCATTTTTTTTTAAAACAACATTAATTTTAGTAGTTTTTAAAACTGCCATCTCTTATTCCTAACCAATAGCTTACCAAACTTGTCAACGTCGCTCTTTTGTGGCTGTCCTGTTGTCTTCAGTAACCTCAAATTTCCCCCCAAATCATGTAGCAGCAGCTGACAATATTTCCTTAGTTTTCTGTGCGCGCCTGTGATGTTTTACAGCATTTTCGTATTTTCCTAAAAATTAAAATCATAAATTAAAATGTTGCAAATTGTTCTACCTCTTTTGTTAACACTTTTGGGATTTTGTGTTGCAAATTATACCTTTATAAACCTCCCCGATGAGCATTTAGACATTTATTTTGCATCAAATGTGGAGTTAGCACAAAGGTGCCATGAAGATCCTGATTGTCCTTACAAAAAGCACCTGGATATAAAAAAGTGTTGGGGATATGAACACAGGTGTGCAGAAAATGAACCTTATCAAAAGCCTAATTGTCCAGGGGATCATCGAGGGTGGGTGCAAAGCAAGGAGAACCAACAGGGTACTTTTTATACACAAGCAGATTTTGGATATGTTAAGCAACAGGTGAATGAGATGAAGGTGATGTGTGAGCCAATGTTCCCAACAGATAGCTCATTGGAGTGTTCTGAACATATGAGGTTTTGTAGAGGGAGGAATCTTATGATGAACTTTACATCTTTGAGAAACAGAGAAGGACCTATTCGGTATAAAATGGATGTGCTAAATGTGGGAGATATAGGTAATTGATTTTAAACCTATTACAAATAACAGTTTCATCAATGATTAATAACTGAATAAATAAGAAATTCAATCTGTTGTGACGTTTTCTCGCAATTTTGTTTGCAGACAGACATACAGACATCGCAAAAATCGGGTTAATTCGACTTTTTAGACATATAACGTAACGGAATTTGAATTTTATTTTTCTAAATTGTTCATGACAACAATACCTTCCTTATAGTGTAGTTTTTTTTTCCCGGAAAGTTATTTCATATTCCCACAATCTTAGAAAACGTGAAGACGTTTTTGGTAAAACAATTCGTGATTCAAACGTTAACAGTTTTCTTCAAAGTAGTAGGTAAACAGCTGATTGTTTGATCAGCTGATTGCATTAAAATCATATGATTTCAATCACTTCTACAATAATGTGTGATTGTTAATGTACTTTTAAGGTACTTTGGCTCTATAGTCATGTATAAGATGAAAAACACATGTTATGCAAACAAATTCCCTACTAAATGTAGTTCATTTCGTGCAACTAGATGGAGTATCAGCCGGCTTGAATCGCCAATACCTTCCTTTACATCAGTCGTGTATTCAAAAAGTAAAATTATTCAAAAATCACAATCAGCAATTGTGTTAACCATCAAATTCAGTTTTCCTAGTTTGTTTTAGTGCCTATAAAATGAAATTATTCAAATTATAGATTTTTTCTAAATTAACTAAACTAACAACCAATTCAAATTAAGGTTTTACATTAAAGGTAGTTAGTTTTACAAAACAAAAAAAAACTAGAGAAAAAATATTCAAAAATCACAATCAGCAATTGTATCAACCATCAAATTCAGTTTTCCTAGTTTGTTTTAGTGGCTATAAAATTCAATTATTCAAATTATAGAATTTTTCTAAATCAATTAAATTAACAACAAATTCAAAGTATGTCTTTCCATTAAAGGTAGTTAGTTTTGCCAAAAAAAACTAGACAAAAAATATTCAAAAACCACAATCAGCACTTGAAGCTGCATCATCAAATTCAGTTTTCCTAGTTTTTTAGTAGCTATAAAATTAAATTATTCGAATTATAGAATTTTTCTTAATTAACTAAATTAACAACCAATTCAAAGTATGTCATTCCATTAAAGGTAGTTAGTTTTGCCAAAAAAAAAACTAGAGAAAAAATATTCAAAAATCACAATCAGCACTTGAGGCTGTGCCAACCATCAAATTCAGTTTTCCTAGTATATTTTAGTGCCTTTAGAATTAAATAATTCAAATTATAGAATTTTTCTAAATTACCTAAATTAACAACCAATTTAAATTATCTTTCCAGTAAAGTTAGTTAAACTACAGAAAGAAGAAAATATCATGAAGAAAATAAAAATTCACCCTAACCAAGCTTTTCTAGTTATATTTATTTTGACTTTATTCTTACAGGTGGTTATTGTAACCTCTATAAAGATCGCCTAGATGAGCAACTGGATCACATGAGTCCACTACAAAGCTGGGCACCGGAAATGCGATTTTTTAAGCAAATGCCTGAACGGCCTATAGTCGAGAAGAAGTGCGATGTGGTCATTGAGAAGCCTACTTATATCATGAAGATTGACGCAAGTATGACTCTTAGGCCCAATTCACACATGGGAGGCGAAGGGGCGAAGGCGCGGCGAAAGGCATGACGCTTTCACGCCTCCTCTATATAAACATGTGGTACAATGCCCACTTAGGCACGAGGCGCGGGCATTTGCGCGCTGGCACCGAGTCTTCGCCTCTTCGCCTGAGACACGGTGCCTGCGAGGCGAGCGGCACAACTCTTTCAAGCCGCCTCTATGCAAAAATATGGTGCAATGTCCACCCTTTCATTGCATATGGACATCACAATCGCCTGTGCGACGTCGTGCATGCACCTCGCCTCCGCCCGACGCCGCTTATGTGTGTATTGGGCCTTATATTTCTATACACCAAATTCACTGATCAAATAATTTTGACCTGAGTATATACCCTAGATTTTATTTGTTAAAAGTTTGTTACCACTCATGCATTACAATTGTAATTATGTTCATCCACTAGTTTTGATAACCATTTGAAAAACGAATAAATTTCAACATCACAAAAATTTATAATTTCTTACTTTTCCTCATTTAGGCTTTATTTTTGAATTCTTCTTCTTGCTACAACTCCTTTAGAAGCATAGCAATTATCTTTTATTTAGTCATTGCTACTTCTTCCTCTTTCTGTAACTCATTTTCATCACATTGTGTAAGATGAGCAATCCTGTGCATAAATATTATCTTATTATTCTATTATATTATTATTTGGTTTTGTTGTTGTTGTTGTTGTAAATGATGCTTCTTTTCTGGTAGTATACATTTGTCATCTGCAAAGTCTTCTTCCTCTTTCTGTAACTCATTTTCATCACATTGTGTAAGATGACCAATCCTGTGCATAAATATTATCTTATTATTCTATTATATTATTATTTGGTTTTGTTGTTGTTGTTGTAAATGATGCTTCTTTTCTGGTAGTATACATTTGTCATCTGCAAAGTCTTTTTGATTGTCCACTACTAATCCAATCAATAATAATTAACTAAATAGATGTAGTAAATATATATCATCTTTAAAATCTATATACTCTTTGGGGTGTATAGATTAACAACTGAATAGCTGTAGTAAATATATATTGTCTTTAAAATCTATATATACCCTTTGGAGTTTATAGATTAACAATAAATCAATAGCATACAATATATTTAATTGATGTTCTTTACTACTTCTATACATAAATGACACTTTTTCTCTCTAGTATTTACTCTACTACAATTCTTATTGTTCATTCAAATTACAAATAACTAAATATTGTGATATTATTATTTCAGCAGTTAACATGTATCACCACTTCTGCGACTTCCTCAACTTGTACGCATCCCAACATCTGAATGCTATCGACGCCAACGCCTTCTCAACAGACATACACATCTTAATCTGGGAGTCATACACCTATCGTTCGTCCTTTGAGGACACATTCAAGGCATTCACTCGCCATCCGATTTGGGACCTCAAGACCTTCCGCGGCGAAACTGTTTGTTTCAAGAACGTGATCTTTCCACTGCTTCCTCGTATGATTTTTGGGCTGTACTACAACACGCCGATTATCTACGGGTGCGAGGGTAGCGGGCTGTTCAAGTCGTTCTCTGAACACATTTTGCACCGATTGGAGGTGCCGGAGGAGAAGGATCGTGATGAGAGGGTTAGAATCACGTTTTTATCGAGGGATACTAGGTATAGGAAGGTTTTAAATGAGGATGAGCTCATTGGGGCGATTAAGTCGGATGAGAATTACGCAGTGCGGCGGGTCGTTTTTAATAGAGATATTAGTTTCAAAGAGCAACTGGAGATTGTGAGGAACACAGATGTGTTTATTTCGATACATGGGGCTGGTTTGACGCATCTGCTTTTTATGCCGGATTGGGGCGCAGTTTTCGAATTGTAAGTATATATTTGTAACGTAGTCAGTGTGAGTAGACTGTAGTGTCGTTGATTGGGGTGTCCTTTATTTGTTGTTGATGGTGTACGAATTTTATTATTATCTTATTACATTCTATTGGGTTATGCACGTTTTAATGAGCTAAGCAGTGTGGTGTGCATCACACCACATTGCTTAGCTCATTAAAACGTGCATAACCCAATAGAATGTAATAATAAAATTCGTATATGGAGCCATGTGTTTTAATTCTTTGTTAGCACTTAGGGTTGTGCGTGCGCCGAGGGCGCGTTGCCAATTTTCTAAGGGATGGAACAGAAAAGGCGTGTTCATTTGAATTCATATGCACCGAGACAATATTGAGACGTTCGTGCACCTTGTTATATATCCAAGGATTAAACTACTAAGGCCCAATTCACACATAAATGGCGTCGGGCGCAGGCGCGGTGTAGGCGAGGCGCAGGCGCGTCGTCGCACAGGCCATTGTGATGTCCATATGCAGTGAAGGGATGGACATTGCACCTTATGTTTACATAGAGACGGCGTGGAAGAGTTTCGCCTCTTCGCCTACCGTGTCTTAGGCGAAGACGCGGTGCCGGCGCGGCGAGAGGCACAAGGAAAATGCCCGCGTCTCGTCACCTAAGTGGGCATTGCACCACATGTTTATATAGAGGGGGCTTGAAGCGTCGTGCCTCTCGCAGCGCCGGCACCGCGTCTTCGCCTAAGACACGGTAGGCGAGAGGCAAAGCTCTTCCACGCCGCCTCTATATAAACATAAGGTGCAATGTCCACCCCTTCACTGCATATGGACATCACAATCGCCTGTGCGACGTCGCGCCTGCGCCCGACGCCGCTTATGTGTGAATTGGGCCTTAGACACCCGCGAATGATGGCCTATATATAAAAGTCTTTAATTTCTAGGTACAATTGTGAAGATGCCAACTGCTACATGGACTTGACTCGTCTACGCGGTTTGAAGTACATCACATGGGAAAACCACGATAAGATGGAGCAACAAGATGAAGGCACTCATCCGGAAGGTGGAGCACATGCCAAATTCACAAACTACGCATTCAATGTTGAAGAATTTTCGCGATTGGTAAAGAAAGCTGCCGACCACGTGATGCAGCATCCGAAATTCTTGAATTATTTGAATCAAATCAATGAGGCATCTGCTGATTGTAGTACTACAGGTAGTTTCGAAGCAGTGGACTATGATGAGAGTTTGGAATATGAATATTTAGAAGGAGTTACACCAAGTAGTAACAATTATGATGTAGATGTAAATAAAATTGCACAAAGAAGTAACAATAAAGTAATAAAGAAAAACATATTCAAGGATAGTAGTAACAATGAAGTTAGTGAGGAAAATATAATTGAGCAAAGTAGCAACAATGAAGATATAATGAATAGTTTGGAATATAAGTATTTAAAAGATAAAATAATTGTACAAAGTAATAACAATGAAGAAATGGAAGAAGAAAAACATGAGCCAAGTAGTCAAAATGAGGATGTAAAGGAAAATATACTTGAAAAAAGTAGTAACAATGAAGATATAGAAGCAAATACAATTGTGCTAAGTAATATCAATACAGGTATAGAAAACAATTTGGAATATGAGTTTTTAGAAGCAAATAAACTTAGAGCAAGTAATAACAATGAGGAAATAAAGGAAAATATACTTGAGGAAAGTAATAATAAAGAACATGTACATGAAAACATACTTGAAGAAAGTTATAACAATGAACATGTACATAAAAACATACTTGAAGAAAGTTATAAAACTGAACATGTACGTGAAAACATACTTGAAGAAAGTTATAACAATAAACATGTACATGAAAACGTACTTGAAGAAAGTTATAACAATGAACATGTACATGAAAACATACTTGAAGAAAGTTATAACACTGAACATGTACATGAAAACATACTTGAAGAAAGTTATAACAATAAAGATATACATGAAAATATAGTTGAAGAAAGTTATAACAATAAACATGTACATGAAAACATACTTGAAGAAAGTTATAACAATGAACACGTACATGAAAATATACTTGAAGAAAATTATAATAATGAAGATATGAGGTTTGAGACAATTCAAGCCAATGATCATATAGAAGAAATCAAGAGTGACCAAAATAGCAACAATAAAGAGGTAGAAGAAAATATCATCTATAACAATGAAGCTGATGAAGTAAATGCCATAAATTTAATGAATAACCAAGATAAAGATGAAAAAAATTTAATAAATGAACAAAATGTAGAGTGTGACAACTGCAATAAGTCAGAAAATGAGAAGATTGAAAACCAAGTCCATGAAGAGTTGTAAGCATGCAACATGTGAACTAACAGAGGTGCTACTAACGGGAAGGGTACTTAATTTGAACTGATAAAGCACCTGAAGCAGCCACAAACACACGTGTGGATGTCTATGAAATAGTTTTAACCAATTGATCTTATAACAATGTGATATTTTATAGTATATGCAATAAAATTTACGAAACATTTAATAAAACCATGATTTTGAATTAAACTAGCTGAAATTCTCGTCGTCCGAAAGCGTATCATGAAGCAACTACCTCGCCAACTCCTCTGGGCCCGTATTACTATATGTCTCTCTTTGTTAAGAGCAGGGCGACCTCTGTCTTGGCGATTTTAAGGCCATTGTTCGTCATTCAAACAACCACGGATTCGGCGGCCTGCTTCGCCTTATCGGCAGTCTCTTCCATGTGATGGCAGTTGTCCTTTCCGAGGTTGGTTCGTATTGGGCCCCATCATATGCCAGGTTCCATACGAGGGGGCATAGAACAGAGCCCTACGGCACCTCTTCTGTCTTATTGTTCCCGTCCCTGTATTATACACCACTTCCCTGTCTGGCAGGTGTGTCCTAATCAAATTTGTGAGGGCCGGACAAATGCCCTTGTTCCTCAGCGCTCTCATGATTGTCACCAAGGGCAGCCTGTTGAACGCATTGGCGATGTCCAGGTTGACCATCATGCAGTGTTGTCTTGTTGTGATTGGTCCCGTATTCGACTCCTCAATGGAGTGAGAGCCATGATGGCGTCAGTTGTGGACCTCCCCTTCCTGAAGCCATACTGCCGGTCGTAGAGGCCTCCGGCAGCAACAGTGAGGCGGTCCACTAACAGTCTCTCCATGGTCTTGGCTATGCCATCGAGAAGACACTGAATGTTATTCCCGGCTTCGGTATTAGCACGAGGCGGGCGAATTTCCATGATTGGGTGATTGCAGAAAGGTGAGTAAATGGTTAAGAGATGATGGAAAATGAGTAGAAATCTGCAGAAGCCTGATATGGGAAAGGAAGTAGGTAAGAGTAGAGAGGGATGTTGTGTTATACTTAAGCGACGCCCGATTGTCTGGGCAGATAAGCCAATCGGTCGTTAAGTCACAACGAAACCCTAATGACCTACTAACCCATTAGAAAGCGTAATTAGGACGACACAGAAGAGGACGGAGTGGCAAGAGTACCATCAGACGAGGCAGTCGCGGACGTCGACCAAGAAGCCACACACATCATAGTCTTCACCCAAACAAGATTAACAACTTTCAACAACACAGCAATAGTTATAGTCCTCAGTCATTGAGGTGGTGGCAGTTACGACGTTCCAAGAGTTAAACAGTTGGTATCCAGCGGTGGTTCCCCTCAGCATTAGCGTCATCGACTTGGCAACTGGACCTCAGTATTGGCGTCATTGGCAGGATCCTTCCACCGTTACACATCATTTTGGTGACATCGGTGGTCCTTGGATCAATTTACATCAGGGAATAGTGGGAGTTGTTATTTTCTAGTTTGATGCTTATATTTTACTACTAGATATTATATAGAGTTGGATGTGTTTATTTTTGTTGTTGTTTTATGTGCAATGGTTATGCCAAATACAGGTTGTTCTATATACAGAGTGATCACTATAATTTAAGAGATTGTTTAATAAGGAATCAAAATTCTGTATAATAACTCTGTCCTGCTCGCTCTAGATTTGTGAAAGTAACTGACAGGTAACGTATTTGACGTTTATTTGTTTGGGATTTGACTGACATTACAATTCTAATTTTACACGAGAATATGAGAGGATGTGCAACAAACAAAACCCTTCCTAAAATGCCACCTATACACACTAAACGCGCAAACTTGCCCTTAAATACATTTAAACCGGTTATCCAAGGATATAGTCGCCATCTTACAATATAAACAACGATTTCTTATAATGGCAGTAATGCTTGAAACACATTTTGTTGGTGCTAAAACATATAAAATATAGCCCTTAGCAAGAAAATATCCCAACAATGTGAATTCCTAAATTTTAAATAGATTTAATAAGAGACAACTGCAATCTCCAAAATGGTAAGATAAGCATGTTAACTAACAAATCAATTGATAAACCCAACAAAATCAACACTTCTACATTTATCTTATCACCCAATACTAATACTTCACACCTCAATACCTATTTACATTTTTTTAAACAACCTCTATAGTACTTTGACATACATTCATAAAACACAATTTTGAGGTTATACCCAAACAGAGCACCACCAAAGCAAGTTCCTCCACAAATAGCCTTCAACGTGTAATGCTGGTATTACACCACATCATAACCACACCAATAGGTAACTACAGCATTTAAATTTTTGAAAAACAACCCACATAAAAAAAATATATATTTCAGGACCTGATAATGCTTATCAGTCATGGAAGCGCCGCAGTGGAGACGTTAGGCGTCATCCTACCCTCGTTCATGCTAACATTCATATGCACGAACATTTGCTCAACAAGCTCCAATGGAGATAGCCCCATACTGATGTTTGCAATTGAATTCATAGCAATAACAATCCCAATCATAGTAATAATCAACTATGTGGTTGACTACATTTACATAGCAAACGTCTTCCTCATTACCATGAGCTTCCTCTTTCTGCTGTACAACCGGAAGCGCATTGAAGATGCCAAACGCGAGCTGAAGACCGATAGCGGCCGTCAGGGGTTTATCACAAACGCTCGTTCAACTATTAATATTATTACGGGTGTTGCGATTTTAGCGGTGGACTTTAAAATGTTCCCACCTAGGTTTCATAAAACACACCACTACGGGTATAGTTTGATGGATGTTGGGGTTGGATTGTATGTGTACGCAAATGGTATACTAGCGCCGGAAATTCGGGGTAGTAAGAATAGTATTTGGAAGACTTTCAAGAATGTAACACCACTGCTTGTGGTGGGTGTGGGGAGGTTTTTGATTACAACTATGCTTTCATATCATGTTAATGTAAGTGAGTATGGGAAGCATTGGAACTTTTTTATCACACTAGCTGTTACTAAGTTGGTGAGTGCTATTTTGATGAGCCTGGTGCAGGGTGGGATGGTTATTTGTGCTCTTCAGGGGGTTGCTGTGTTGGTACTACATCAGTTTGTTTTGTATTCAGGTTTGGAGGATTTTGTAGTGGGGGATGCTAAGAGGGATGATTTTATTGCGGCTAATAGGGAGGGTATTGTTTCTACTTTAGGGTATGTAGGGCTTTATTTTCTGGCTGTTTCATTTGGGTATTTGATTAACAATAGAAATAAAAATAGGATTCATTTGGATATCGCGTTGGTCACCACTGTTGCAATTCTTGGGTTAGCCACTGTCGTTTTGGATTATTATTTTAATACATCAAGGTGTTTAGCGAATAGTGCTTATTGTACTTGGGTGATGTTTATTGGGGTGCTGATGACTACTTTGTATTATTTCATGGAGGGTTTTACTGATTATTTCTATTCGACCCCAAAGAAAGTAATTACAGTGCCTTTTACATTTGATGCAATTAACTACAATGGTTTGACGTTCTTTTTGATTGCGAATGTTTTAACAGGGTGCGTTAATATGCTGTGCACCCCTAGAAAGTTGGATGAGGTGTATGGGATGGCTATACTGATTGCATACATGTTTGCTGTTAATGCCATTGTTGCAGTTTTATATGTTAAGAAGATTAGGTTGAAGTTGTAATGATGGTTGTTTATTAGGGGATTTAACATTATAGCCGCCAATTTAAAAAAAATGCTGTTTCTGTGATTAATATTATAATAAGAGTATTAAAATGTGTTGATTTTTGTATAATGTTTATTAAAATAAATGTACTTTATCATGAGTTTTTACTGTATCTGGTCATTAGTCATTAAGACACTGTCAGTCCTAGTACTGTCAGTATTTGTTTGAATCCTCCTTCAATATTTATCAAGTAATCAATTATTCAGATAAACATCAGTATTCTATTCATTCCATCATTACTATACCTTGCACGATCAGTAATATTGTCAATATTTTAGAATAATGAAAATTTTAAACATTTCTCGTACAGTAATACTGTCATTATTCTAAAATATTGACAGTAATATTGACCGTTTAAGGTGCCTCATTAAATTGAAAATTATATTAACTCACCTAGTTAGAACATGATATCCATAGCAACATGTAGACATTAGTTTTCTACCAATGGTGGGATTCAAATGGACATGATCCTGATTGTTCATACTTTTTGTAGTAAAAGGGCTCTGCGAAAGCAATCCTAATATTTGGCAGTATACTTTTGCTTATCCCTAAAAAAAAGATTAAAATAAGAGTTATAGAGGAGTGACAAAAATGAGGGATGAGGTTTAAGAAGAGAACTAAATGTCACACTGATAACAAAGTACATAGAGGAAAGACAATTAAGATGGTGGGGACACATAATTAGGATGGCAACACCAGCCAAAAGAATATAGAGAGCAAAACTCAAAAACAAGAAAACAGGAAGACCAAGAAAAAAATGGGATGAAGCTATATCAGAACTATTAGAAAAAACTGGAAGAAAGCAAAAGAACTGGCAATAAATAGAAGAGAATGGAAAAAATATATAAAAGAATAGAGGAAAATTCATATATATATATATATATATATATATATATATAGGTAGGATACTGTTTCAGGTATACATACCTGAATCAATATCCTGCCAGTGTTTTTTTATATTATGTTGTGTTTGTTGGTTGTTATTTGACTTGTTAGAAGCTTTTGAACATGTCCGATTTGACTGCATGCACCTGCTGTGCATTAATGTGCACATTTGTTTTACCATGAGTCCTGTGAATCTATTAATCTAATGTCTAGCAGCCCACATAGGTCAAATAACCAACAAACACTAAACCTAATCAGCATAATACAATGAACATTGTAAGATTACAGTTTTAGGTAGCCACCACCACAACATTTGTACCACCATGAGCTCTGCGAGTCTAAATTACATGTCCAGGCACCCCTACAGGTCAAATAACAACCACAGCATAATACAATAAACACTGGTAGGATACTGTTTCAGGTATACATACCTGAATCAATATCCTGCTAGTGTTTATTGTATTATGTGTGTTTGTTGGTTGTTATTTGACTTATGTTAGACGCTTTTAGACATGTCCGATTTAACTGCTGTGTATTAATGCGAGCAATTGTTTCCCCAAGAGTACTATAAATCTATTAATCAAATATCTAGGAGCCCACACAGGTCAAATAACCAACGAACACTAAACCTAATCAGCATAATACAATAAACATTGCTAGATTACAGTTTTAGGTAGCCACCACTACAACATTTGTACCACCATGAGCTCTGTGAATCTAAATTGCCTGTCCAGGCGCCCCTACAGGTCGAATAACAACCAACAAATACTAATACACATTAAAATAAAGCAATAAACCCAGCTAGATTACATTTTTAGGTAGCTGCATCCCAAAAATAGCCATATAAATCTATTAATTACATACCCAAGAGCCCTCCACAGGTTAAATATCAGCCAAGAAACAGTAACACACATCAACATAAAACAAAAAACACTGCTAGGTTATTTTTTAGGCAGCCACCCCGCTAAAATTTATTTCGACACGAGCCCACACATGTATAACCACTACGTCTTTATTATTTAATGTCATGGTACACACTAGTCCTAAATACAACTAGCAGTAACTAACTCAACAAATTAAAGTATTAAAAACCCTGTACTCACCATAGAATCACACACACAGCTCTTTCAACTAACGAAAACGCACACGCACGCTGTTGTTTGTTTAGAGTGCCTCAACAAGTGCATGCCTGTTGTTGTTCACGTGACCGCCCGCTGATTGGTCAGTTTGAACAGCCACATTAATTTTCAATTACATTTTTCTGTATAAATAAACGACTAAATGCAAACATATTTACATGAAACCGTTTAAATTTATTTACAAAATATATATGCTTTACTGTTTTTTAGCAATATTGTTTTAATATAAAATTTTTATTAAATTCCAACACGTGACCACCACTGAGCAACCTTATTGGTCCATTCGAATACACAAGCAAATTTGCAATTTACAATATTTCAATAAATACGGCACTAAATAAAAATATAATCACATATGTAGCTAACAATATTTATAAACAATTTATTCGCGATGTCAATCTAAATTAATATAACATTTCAATGAATACATAAAGTAGTCATGTTAAATCGTTTTGTAACGAGTGCCCTGATTGGTCCATTCGTATAAACATTTAGATTTTCAATCGCGATATTCTAATTAACTAAACAATTAAATACTGATTAGAATATAGAAAATGGGTTTATTTTGTACGCTAAAACGTTTTGTGTTGGCCGTTTTTGGGTATTTGATGTAATTATTAAGTTAATTTCACCGGTAAAATACCGGCCGGTCGGTCGACCAATCAGCGTACGGCTACTCCAATCACGCCACAATGGTAGTTGAACGCCGCAAAAAGTTTAGAACGACGCTCAAACAATTTGCCAAAGCCAAAATGAGTGGTATAATTGGAAATTTGGTTTGGAAAGTGCACCAGAGGCTTCAGTTAGACAGCAGGTATGTGTTTTGCACTATATAAGCGGCTGATTCACTTGATTTCTTGTACTGTGGGGGTGGGTTGCATTTACTATTGTTGTTAGGTTAGAAGAAATTGCAGGTTTTTGTTATATTGGGGGGATTGGCGGCCATGTAGTAGACCCTATTATTTATAATTACGATTATGAAATGGTAACATTATACTCCCAACTGGTACCACTTATTACTTAGGAGTAATATATATTAGACAGATTTCTGATTTCTTATATGAAAAATGGCGTCCTGGTCAGGAGCCTTTTGTTTTATTGGATCTGAAGGTATCCCTCTCAAACGTGTATGCGTTTCATACTTAAGGCGCTTTCGTTTAGCATCATTGCTAGTCGCCCCCGTGGCGTGCAGTATCGCGAAGGTCTTGCGGTCGTGCGCCTCCGGTTGTAAGGGCAGAATTATGCGCATCGGAATTGGCAAATATAACAAGAAACAAAAAGCCCCTACCAGTCCAGTATGATAAACGAAAGGCACTATGAAACTGAATCCCCGTTAAGATCTTAATTAATAGCCATCATATACACAATGATAACTCTACAAGATTTGTGGGCCTAGAGCTTATTTTAATTATGTGAGTAACCCTGCCTCTAGGCTGTGTGCATTGCGTCCCCTAAAGGACCAACAACAACAACAATGTTCAGGTAGGAACTCGCCCCACGCCTTGTGAAGCTACCCGTTTGCAGCAATGGGGATCAGGGTACCATCTGGGCCCGAGTATCATCATTTTACCGAAGTCTGACTGGCCCCTGGCCCAAAGAGCTGAATCCAGTCTTCTTCTTCTTTAGGTGCCTTCTCCATTACTGAAGGTTGGCAATAATCATGGCAAATTCCGCACGGTCTTGTGACGCTCTGAACAATGAGTGGGAGTCCAGACCAGTCCAGTCCCTTATGTTCTTTAACCAGGAGCATTTCCTTCGTTCTGAACCACGGCGACCCTCTATCTTGCCCTCCATTATTAATTTTAGAAGGCTATATTTTGTAGTTCTGAAGATATGTCCTAGGTACGCTGTCTTACGTTTCTTCACAGTAGCCAATAGTTCTCTGTCCATGCAAGAACCTCATTATTCGTGATATGCTCCACCCAAGATATTCTCTGCATTCTTCGAAAGATCCACATCTCAAACGCTTCTATTCTGTTCATAGTATTGATCTTCAACGTCCAAGCCTCAACACCATACAACAGTACCGAGTGAATGTAACACTTAACTGGTATCTTAGTTTCAGGTTTAGGCTTCTCTCGCAAAACACTTTTCTCATCTTAAGGAACGTTGTTCTGACTATTTCGATGCGTGTTTTTACTTCTAGATCTGGATCCAGGTCTTCGGTGATCCAACTGCCCAAGTATTTAAATTTAGCGACCTGCTCTATTTGCTTATTGTATACTTGCAAATTGGCTTGGATATCTGGTGTTCTACTGATAACCAGTCTACTGAATCCAGTCAGAAATCCCTAAAGGAAAGATTGTACCTGATACATCTATGACTGATATTCGGCTTAACTCCTTGTAGAAAAGTCTCCCGTCTAGTGGTGGATTCGAACCGTAGATGTTCCATAAGCAATAGCTTCAGACTGTCACGAACCGCGTAAGACTTGTTTTGTTATGTATCTCCACGCCTTCCTATCATTTCGTACTTTTTATCTCACTTCTTTAGTCTGTTATTAAAAATTTCCTAGCACCCCTAGGGTCCCCTTAAGTTGTTCTGCCACTATTGTTAATTTAATTTAAAAAAAACATGTGTGTCCTTTACTCTTTATTCTGCATTATATTATAATAAGTGTAAAATATGCACTTGGAAAAAATATGTATACATAGTTTTTACGAGAATTAAATAAAGAAATTAGAAAAGTATTAGACGACTAGTTTTCTGAGGCAAAATCATTATTGTGACTTTCTTCCAGCTGCTGTAACCGTGGTCAACTACAGAAAACAGCTGGACACGAGGCTATTTCAGAAGGATGAGGCACCTGAATTTTTGCTGCTATATTTTCGTTAAACGGAGACAACTCAACTAATGCAAGGTAAGTAACTAGCTAATAAGATCTAAAATGGATAAAATGGAGTTTTACTAAGACTCTTATATTTCTTGAAATATCTGTTTAAAATTTTAATGTTTAAATATTGCACATGTGCAAATAATCAGATAATTCTTCTTATTGATGAAAATAAAATTAGTGATCTTCGTGATTAGCTCAGAGGGAAATATATTTGATAAATATGAGCTCGAAACAAACAATAGCAGCGCCTTTCAGAGAAAATGCCTTGGGCAAAACTGAGTGTGGGCTCTTAAAAACTAATAGTAGATTATGATAGTATACATAATCTACAGTGTGTATTTATATAACGTATACAATATGTTTTACGTCTAAAATACCGTCTTAGATTTGTAGTACATAAAAGCCTCGTCTAAAAATTAAACTCCTAGGTTCGGAATACACGTTAATCTGTACCCACTAAACACGAAAGTATTGGCCGACATTTGGCCAACTGTCGGGCGTCTAAACTGGCGTCGGGCATATTAGCCGGTAACCGACGCCATATATCTTGTCCCCTAGACAAGAATCGACATTTCTGCGAATTATGATTATCACAAGCATATGTAAGTGTGAATCCACCCCTTAGCAATCTACATTTCGATCTTATTAGATCTCATCAGTGTAGCTCAGCTAGTGAGGGTGAATTCACACAATATCTCGAGTGGTTATATACAAAAATGATACAACTAACCCCCTAGGAGGAAAGTTTAACGCCATCTGGCGGCTAGTTGTATCATTTTTGTATATAACCACTCGAGATATTGTGTGAATTCACCCCCACTAGCTGATAAGATCTAATAAGATCGATATCTAGATATGTAAATTGCTAAGAGGTGGATTCTCACTTATATATGTTTCATAAGATTAAGATATAAGAAGGATATAAGATAAGGTCTTGTGCTGATATCTCAAACACTCTGTTGGAATATTATTCCATAGAGGGCACTACCCGGTGACCCTGATGACATGAGCATGTTGACGATTATTAACATATGGGTGTGCATTGCTAATTGATGTGGTGCTGCCAGGTGGCGTTTAACTTTCCTCCTAGGGGGTTAGTTGTATCATTATCACAAGATAAATGCCGACTATTAGTCATTTCGAGAAATGTATATCTACCCAATATCTTTTGTCAGTATCATACCGATATCTCATCGTTGACTAATGCACCGCCCAGCACTTTTGTGTTAGTTGGATAGTTTGCTAGTACTACAAGCAGAAAAGCTGATATAACCTGTTGTCAAAACAATATGTTGTGTAACTTTAAAAATACTAGAGCGATATGTTCACCTGTGTTTCTGAAAAACCGAACCGAACTTCGGTTTTTCAGAAACACAGGTTTTGTGCATTTTGGGGCACTAAGAGTGACACAAGTGCGCTCTAGCTGGCAAGCTCTGAAGCCTAGGTTAATACGCTTTTGATTATTATTTACTATTTCAATTTCTTTCATTTGAAGTTTTCATATACATTAAAATAAAGCTGAAGTTAGGTCACACATCAACTACAGTTTTCTCAGTGTTGCGCCGTGGTCCTCTCCAGAACATGAAGCAACTGAACATATCCCTAAAACTATTCTTTTTGGCGATACTAGTATTGCTCGTCGGCATCATAATTTTCACCTCCTGCTCACCATCCGGTGGCGGTGTGGGCTCCCAAGACGATAGCGGCACCATAAACTCCTGCGGCGACTTTTTATGTTTGATGTTCTGTTTGGAAGGCACCACCATGGTCACTAGGTTGACCAACGACGGACTATCGGCCAAATGGGTGCCATCGCCTGGAATCGATTTGTCTTGCAGGTTCCAGTTGTTGGTGGGCGAGGTGCGCACCTTCGAACCCTCGCGTTTTACACGAATCACGGTTACATCGGATTCGGTTGTGGCTAGGTCGAGAAAATGAGGGTCGTTGTTGTTGTCTCCTTCGCTGTAGTTTAACAAGTCATCTAAGGGAGAATATTACTATATTATTTAGATGAACTGCTACAGCATAGCTGCATAGCTACAGACACTTGAGGCCTAAGTGTCTGTAGCTATGCTACCCTCCAGCCAACTATCCAGACTAGATGAACTGTTAAGGCCCTGCTTTTCCTATGAAGATATAAGTAGATCTTTGTCTTGTTATCTTCAACTAGTCGATTTGATGTTGATACACGTATACGTTAGTTTCGAATCAGCAATGAAATGGAATTATTGTCCTCCTTACCTCTAATTTGATTTGCGGGATAGCTGTACGTATACCGGGCGTTCACACATTGTGGCTTCACACTTGAAACAAGCTCATCATACTCCCCTCTCTGACTCCGTGCGTCGATGATGTCATCGACGTGCTCGAGCACCAGTTCGCTGTCCATTTCTTACAATCAGACGAAAATTTTGGTTTGAAATACTTCCATCAATGTCAGTTATTTGAAAACATAATATGTCCGGTTAACATCGAGTAGTACCAATATAACAAAAAAACGGCTTCTAGATATTGTTGATGAATTTTGTTGAAAGATGTCGAAAATATTGAGTGTTTTTGAAATTAGAATCAATTGGTATCGTGTACCTTCACATGCATGGTCCTCGAAATGTAAAATGATCTGAAAAATTAAAGTATGGTTACTTCACTCATGGACAAAATTGTCATAATTACTTCTTAGGCCCAATTCACACATGAGCGAAGGCGCGGTGTAGACGAGGTGCAGGCGCGACGTCGTACATGCGATCGTGATGTCCATATGTAGTGAAGGGGTGGACATTGCACCTTATGTTTACATAGAGGTGGCGTGGAAGAGTTATGCCTTTCGCCTCTTCGTCTACCGTGTCTTAGGCGAAGAGGCGAAGGCGCGGTGCCGGCGCGACGAGAGGCACGACGCTTTTACGCTCCCTCTATATAAATGTGGTGCAATGCCCACTTAGGTGACGAGGCGCGGGGATTTGCCTCGTGCCTCTCGCCGCACCGGCACCGCGTCTTCGCACGGTAGGCGAAGAGGCGAAATTCTTCCACGCCGCCTCTATGTAAACATATGGTGCAATGTCCACCCCTTCACTGCACATGGACATCAAAATCGCCTGTGCAACGTCACGCCTACACTGCGCCTCCGCCCGACGCCGCTTAAAAACGGCCGCTTTTGACGTCATTTTTACGTCACAAAAATAATTCTACGTGTATATAAACGAATATAGTTTCCTATAAAGTGTAATACCTCAACGTACTGCAAAAACGCAATGAATTACGATGAAAAATTGTGAGTTCTTCTATTACATATACTTAAAACGACCTTTGTGATTTGTGAATGACGTCAAAAGCGGCCGCTTTAAAGCGACCGTTCTCCTAGGAAACCAGGGCTTAATGTGTGAATTGGGCCTTAGAAGTAAACATTTTATTGGGTCCTTTAATTAGTATGACTCTACTAAACTGCCATTTAAACTATAATACATGGCGAGTATAAAATCTAAAAAAATATTAGCTGTAGCTTTATTGCGTCTCATTATAGAAATATATTAGTATAGCCTAAATATCTCTCAATACCGCTATTTCGTTCTATCATATCTTATTTTAAACATCGCTAGTAAAAATGATACAGAATAGGAGCATAGAGAAGCAAATAAAACATATGGTATGAACTGACACAACAAATAATGATATAATTCTTACTTTATTACTATTTTATACACTTTTTACAGTCTCAACAATAAATTTTGTATTCCACACACATGTCCCTAGCACATTGTTCCTCACACAACACCTAAAAAGTACATACCACAGATAATACGAGTAAAAATAATCCTTACGCAGTAAAAAATAAATATACGCAGTACAAAAAAAGAATATAAAAAATAACGACTAAATAAATGCCCGCCGCCGCCGTCGAACGTGCGCCCTCTCTCTCTCTCTCCGTAATACTATTTAATTATCATTAGCTCAGGTTTTCTTTTATGTGAAGCTGCAGTTACACGCTACGATATTTTTTTTGGTATCTCCCGCTGCATCAGAAGCTAGTGTAAAACCTGTTGTGCATCATGTGCTTGATGTCTACGGAGACGGGCAAATGTCAGGAATTCCATGGGCCCCTAGAACACGATACCATGATGATACAATTGTTTGGAAATATATAATATCGTTGATTGAAGTATTTATATACAATACTTCAGTGAAGTATACAGTATACAGTAGGCGTCCTTAACATAATCAAGCAATATCAAGACTATATTGTATATAGATAATATCGATTGCAATAGCTGTATGTTGAGGACTAACCAGCGTTGTCAGCTATTGTATAATGGGCATCTAATGATGGACAGAATTAAATAATAATAATCGAACTATCAATAGTCGGATCAATCAGGAGATTTCACAATAGATCCACTCTTTAACACATGGCAAGTGTTTGTAACTCCATCCCACAAGCCAGATCAATAATCGGACAATCAAACTATCAATAGTTATGAAAACATTCAGAAGGAAATCATGAGACTTCGTGGAAATTAGTAAATGATCCAAAAAGGACCTTAAATGCCAAAATGTGTAAAATAGGAACTATTGGGAATATATATCAGAATATCTTCTGATACTTCTGAAAAATAATGATTCTGTGTCACTTTGGAAATATGGTGTTGCTAACTATTTTGGAGAGTCTCAATAAAAATTAACATAACGAATTAATGATCTTAAAATACAATTCTTGACGTCATTTGATGCTCGTATGTAAACACAGAACAAATTAATGAAGGTTTATACAAGAAACAGGTATTGTTTAGAACTTATAAAGGCATCTTACACGATCAATAATACTGTCAATACTTTAGTATAATGACAGTATGACTGTATGATAATATATTTAAAATTTTCACTATTCTAAGATATTGACAGTATTACTGATCATGTAAGGTATAGTAATGATGGAATGAAGAGAATATTGATGTTTATCCGGATAATTGATTACTTGATAAATATTGAAGGAGGATTGAAGCAAATACTGACAGTACTAGGGTTGACAGTATTATTGACCATGTAAGGTGCCTTATAAAGGCACCTTACACGATCAATATTTTAGAATAATAACAGTATTAGGAGAACATGTTTAAAATGTTTGTTATTCTAATATATTGACAGTATTACTGATAGTGTAAGATATAGCAATGATGGAATGAAGAGAATACCGTTGTTTATCCGGGTATTTGATTACTTGATAAATATTCAAGGAGGATTCAAGCAAATACTGACAGTACTAGGATTGACAGTATTATTGACCGTGTAAAATGCCTTATAGATTCATAATCCCTATTGATTGTTGCGTTTGCGCAATAAGTTCTTGCATAAAATCCGCAATATTTCGCAACACTATTGTGTGCATACGTAAACTAAAATAAAATGACATGTATTGCATTGGGCATTACCTCAGTAGGGACAGGTTGTTTTCCGTGGCCTTAAAGTAGGCGTACAGTCCGACCAAGATAGTGGCTGTTGCGAACAGCAGGCCGTACTTGTTCCTGTAATGCAAGAGCAGCCAGTGGGGCAGATACCCAGAGAGCTTGAACCAAATCGACTTGTTGCGATTCAGCCTGTTGCGAATGCGCCGCTCGTCCTGCGCGCGTCTTTCAGCCCTGCAATGAAAACAATTATTGCCGCCCCACAATGGTGCTATACAATGCCCTCTGGTGGTTGAGAGGAGGAAAACACATTGATCCACAACCTAAGAAGCTTTTTATTTGCAGCAGAAAGCGATACAAGTATTAAAATAAAAGACTAGAAGAGATTTTCTTGTTTTCAAAATACTACTAATCATAAATATTTATTTACATGTTTTTTGGGGAAGAGGGAAGGTATAAAAAATATTTACAGTGCATGGAACAACTATTGTATACAAATTAAAATTTTGAGCATATTCTAAAAACAATACAATGAACTACATACATATCACTCTTGTAACAGAAAATACTATAAGGAGTACCCATTTTTCTTGTTATATCTGACTTCACACTTAGGGCCAGTTGTTCAATAGTCAACTAGCTTACACCCAGTTTAATACTAAGCTCACTTTAAAAAGTCACGTTTCGATACGCATTCAACTGAGTTAAACTCGGTTTGAGCTAGTTAACCGATTATTGAACAACTGGCCCTAAGACTGAAATCAGATATAACAAGAAAAATGAATATGGCACCTTGATATATCTGATATAGTACGGTCATAAATGACTTCAACCACAAAAGACGGAACAAAATAACGTTTAGTAAAGACAAACACTTTAAAATCTAATTAATTATATTGAAACAAATAGTGCCTTAGACGATAAATTTCTTGGGAAAAATGCTTTGATTTTGGAAAAACGGTGATGTAAAGTGGTTTTTATGCATACAACGTTTATAGTTTTGGTTTCATAGTAATACAGACTATAACTACGGTCGTTAGTGACGTCATTTTGTAGTTATTTACGTCACAATGAACGTTTTTAACGAATATGGTCTCCTTTACACCAGTACAACTGACCAAAATATACGAACTTCGTCATATTTTTATATTACAGTGAACACAAAAGTTCACATGGACATGAAAAGGTATACGGCTCAATACAAAATATATAAGCACGTTTGTACACACAATACAATGACATACAACCGTGCTTATAAATTTTGTATAGGCCCTATATCTTCTCATGATCATGTGAACTTTTGTGTTCACTGTATTATAAAAATATGAAGTTCGTATATTTCAGTCAGTTATACTGGTGTAAAGGAGATTACATTTTAGATTCCGATTTCTCTTCTGTCCGACACTATAATAGTTTATTAATGACTGAGCAGTTTTTTTTTTTAGTATTTCTGTGACATGAGCGATATAGAAAATGCAAACATAAATAAATTAAAAGCTCCCTACAAACCAGCCCTACACATACTTGTGCTTCTTGCCACCGAGTGCATAGAGGAAGCTGAAGTAGAAACTGATGCGGAACAGGTTCCGCACAAGCAGCGACAGTTTGCGGCAAGCGAAAACAAAATTAATGTATACGTACTCTCGCTTGATGCGGGCCTTAACGTCGCGTTCAATCTTCTCCGGGGGATGCCTGTCATATAGGCGAGACGCTCTGGCAAGCACCTCCTCAAAGTCCAGGTCATCTGGGATGACGGAGAGGAGGCAGTGTAGCATGGCCATGTCGCAGCCCACCTCGAAGATCTCGCATCGCCGTTGCACCACCAGCGAGGCGGCCACGTAGACGGGCATGAGCGGCGGCGAGGCCAGGAAGAAGTCGTAGAGGCGGACGACGTCGCGGTATTGGTTGAGCGAGTGCCCGAACCACGTGAGGTACCAAGGGAGGGCGAACATTGTGCCTAACATCGCACTGAAACCACAACATGATCAAACTATAATGGGCATAAAATACAGATGCACTGATAGAGAAAACTTCTAAAGCAGGCCTAAACATCAATACCTGAAACCACAATATGATCAGACTATAATGGGCATAAAATACAGATGCACTGATAGAAAGAACCTCTAAAGCAGGCCTAAACATCAATACCTGAAACCACAATATGATCAGACTATAATGGGCAAAAAATACAGATGCACTTATAGAGAAAACCTCCAAAGCAGGCCTAAACATCAATACCAAGACCAACAAGTAAGCATGCGCAGCTACTTTTGCGAAGATAACAAATACCTTGGAAGCGCAATAACAAACGATGGAGGGGCGAACCAAGAGGTGAAGCACCAAATTCGAAAGGCTAAAGCGACCGTTGGCAACTAAACAGTATATGAACCAGCACCTCATAGTTAGGAGTTAATTTAAATTCTGAAGGAGTGAAATTATTTTTTCTACGCCCCTCATGTTGAGAATCACTGTTCTAATGGATTCCAACAGGTTGAAGAAAATGGGCCAAATGAGCTCTTGGAATGAAGAATAGCACCTGAATGAAATAAGATGCCAAATATAGAAGATGAAGATTAGGAGTGCGAATGCAGTTATTGAAACAATCACAACTGTTACATGCTAATAAGCTAAAAGCTACGTTAGGCCCAATTCACACATAAGCGGCGTCGGGCGGAGGCGCGACGTCCATATGCAGTGAAGGGGTGGACATTGCACCATATGTTTACATAGGCGGCGTGGAAGAGTTGTGTCTCTCGCAGCCACCGTGTCTTAGGCGAAGAAGCTAAGACGCGGTGCAGGCACGAGGCAAATGCCCGCGCCTCGTCACCTAAGTGGGCATTGTACCATATGTTTATATAGAGGGGGTGTGAACGCGTCGTGCCTCTCGCCGCGCCTTCGCCTCCTATGTGTGAATTGGGCCTTAGAGTTGCTAATAGGTCTAGTACATACCCATCTAAAAGGTCGTGCAATTCCCTATCCACCTTCTGTATGATAGGATAGATATAATTGAGTCTATATGACGTGCGTTCCATGGTGGGTTCCATACACTCGTGCAGGTGATCAGTGCTCAGTCTCTCCATTATGCGAAACGATACGGACTCACCGACGACAAGCAAAAACGTGATGGCAACATCGTGATAACCCTGAAAATCATTAGATAATTAGAGCTAGTATAGGATTTGTAGAGGATTGGTTGTATGACATTCTGAATTACTTAATATATCAATATATTAAATCAAAATTTATTATATTTATGACGTTTTCACATTTTTTTCACGTTCCCGCGCGATTTACGTATAGTGCATTAAACGCCGATGACGTTTCTTGTTGTTGTTGCGCGATGCGTTCCTTTTTGGAGCAACCCCGCCCAATAGTGCGCAGGAAACAGGATTTGTCCAGATTTCTTCTCTGTTAGTGGACCGATTTTGCAAAATTTCACTGGATCTCAGATAATTTCCAAATTTGGTCACAATCCGTTGTCCCGTTTTCCTAGAATTTTGTTCAAAGACAAACAGGCGCGCACACACACATACACACAGACATCGCAAAAATTGCACTACAAGCTAATGTGTGTAAACTTATTTATTTATTCAAAAATGATCTTGAAGATCTCCATGATTTTCAAATAGATCTCCATGATGGAGTTATAACTTTTGCTCCTCAATGCTCAGTTTGAGACATACTGCACCTCTACCTATTGATATAGATTCATATGTATCAAACTAGCCTAGTATTATTATTAAGCTTGAATTACATTGTACAATAGCCACTTTCATTTATCATTCAGGAGCTGTTCTGGGCTGTCTTAACTGGCTTAGAACAGCCAGGAACAGCTCCTAAATGATAAACAAAAACAGCTTATATTTGTCAAGAAACTAGATGAATAATCATGTGTTATATTCAGCTCTTACTATGACCAATCATGTCTTGAATAAAAGACATGTGCAGCCCATGATTGGTCATAGTTTGAGCTAAACATATATAATTAAAACTAGAAACATGTTCAAGTTTCTTGATGAATCTAGCAAAATCTAATCCAAGCTTTAGACTAATAATACATTTTACAGAACACTTTTTATCTGATCTACAACAAAAACTAAATTCTACATATATTGAAGCACTGTTATTATTATTAGTAATAGTACAGCCTACAACAAAAACTAAATTCTACAAATATTGGAGCTGTTCTGGGCTGTCTTAACTGGCTTAGTACAGCCAGGAACAGCTTCCAAATGATGAACAACAGCTTATATTTGTCAAGAAACTAGATGATTATTCATGTGTTATATTCAGCTCATACTATGACCAATCATGTCTTGAATAAAAGACATGTGCAACCCATGATTGGTCATAGTTGAACATATATAATTAAAACTAGAAACATTTTCAAGTTTCTTGATGAATCTAGCAATATGTAATTCAAGCTTTAGATTAATAATACATTATACAGAACACTTTTTATCTGATCTACAACAAAAACTAAATTCAACAAATATTGAAGCACTCATTAATTTGTTATTATTATTATTAGTAATAGTACAGCCTACAACAAAAACTAAATTCTACAAATATTGAAGCATATATTAATTTGTTATTATTATTACTAATAGTATTGTTTTTTTATTACAGAATTCTACATCAATGGTAATAAAAGTTTAGTTACCTGATAATATCTCAAATGTGGGTATTTCATGATGACCCTGAGTATGAGCACTGTGAGTTGGTCCTGCAGAGCAAGCCTCTGTTCATATGGTATTCCTGTTGAAGCATTAAATGGTGTAATAATAGATCAAATAACAAGCAATTGGCAAACAAACCTGGAGGGAACCTTTTTAATGATCGGTTGACATCCAACACCACCTGGTTGTATTCACTATGGTTGGCAAGATCATCTAGAGAGGGTACACGCTCAGTGTCATTTGGATCCACTTCCAGCAACAGAGGCCACACTTTTCGACGTAAGTCATCTATGTATATATAATTATTCTATCAAAATTCAGAATATGAAAGGATATCAATAAGCTATATAAACTACTATTTTTAAAACAATTTTTACCTCAAAATCTATATTATAAACTCACCATTAACTAGCCCACACTCCTCCAATGCAAGCCTCCTCCAAACCTTTAAATCTGTCTTTTCATTCTTCAAAGCAATCTCAATCTTCCTTCTCTTGGCCTGCTCTTTTTCTGATTCTATCACTACAGATCATTTATAAATTAATAATTTAATACCTACTATGGTCTATTCATGATACTCTCTTGGTGGCAAAATTACTACTAAACTAGTAGGTTAATTTTGGTATTTGATATCGATACCTTAACAAATTTTTAATTTTCTGCCACCATATAAATACTAACTAGTAGGTAATTTTTGGTATTTGATATCAATACCTTAACAAATTGTTTATTTTCTGCCACCATATAAATACCACCTTGCATGGTTCACCAATAATAAAACTATGACTCAAGTTTGGATTACAAACATGATATAATTGCTCTTGCTGTATCTTACCTGCATCGAATTTCAATTCCGTTCGTGTATCGCTAGTATCATCAGAGCTTAGAGCGTCTGATAGTTTTTCGCAGTCGGTGGCGTTAAGATTGTCGCTGCTATTAAGACTGTCGCTGTCCAGCAAGCTCATGTTGGCGCGTGTGGATTTTTCCTTAGTTGTTGGTGAACACGGCGCGACGGGCGCGCGTAATTTTCATCACTCACTTTTCGCGAATCGCGGCCGCAATCGGGGAAAAACACGGCAATAACCTAAAGCGTAAACGTCAGCTGCATCAGCTGTTTTGGTTATATGTCACAATTATGCCAACGTGAAATTTATAAGTTTAATATACAAGGTTTACTCTACTACTTACTAAAATATATTGGTAGCTGTGAGTTCAAGGTGCCAGCATTGCAAATCTTAAGGTACCAACATGAAAATATTTTTGGCGGTTTTTGTTAAGCCTAGGTTTCCTAGGAAGCAATTTTAACGTCACAATGATAGTTTTACTTGTATATAAATGAATATGGTTTCCCATATAGAGTAATACCTCAACGTAATGAAACAAGGCAATGAATTACAGTAATTTAGGGTGAATTATTCAATTAGACGTAATTTTTTTGACCAATATTTGTTTCAAGAAGTTGTCTTATCTAAAACACACTTAAGGTCGTTTTAGACAAGACAATTTCTTGACTCAAAAGTTAGTCAAGACGCGAGACAATCTAAATTATCTCGTGTCATACAGCAAATTATTTGAAATATTGAATTGGATGGTAGATCGAATGAAAAATATAACGCGTTTGTCAAGGACAAATTGTATAGGAGAAGGATATATGAATTCATTTCTTGAACAACTTTTGAGCTAAGAAATTGTCTTGTCTAAAACGACCTTTAATGGAAGTTTGTGGCTGAAAAAATAAATTTATATATTTAGAGATTTTAACTTACATTAAAACAACAACAAATTCGATTCAATATTGTATATATTTTGTAAAATAAAAGTTTGAGAACAATTAAAGTTTTAAACTAAATAAAATTACTACTCTAATTAACTTAAACTGGCCAAGATTAAAATCAGAACAATCAATATTATTATAAATTACATATCTATTAACATTTTTATACACTAAACAGCAATGTTCAACTATCTAAACTGACTGAAATATATCAAGTTGAAAATTACTGTGCACTATATGATACTATATAAAATTCCGATTTTAAATATCAACATTGGTATAATTCAAAATACAATACACATTCTTATCATCTTATATTGTTAATTATAATTAAACACACATTTATCACAAAACCAATAAATTTGATAACACGAATTTGACGTTGATTCACAAAAACAAGCTAATTATGTTTGTTTTCTGATAATAAGAATAAATATCGAACATGCCATTATTGCACGAAACATACAAAAACAATTTGCGTTCATATTAAGAAATTCTATTGTTAAATTAAATTAAAAAAAAAAAATCTAAATACAGTAAACATCTAAAGTATAGAGATTTGTTTTTAAATGAATCATGTTGTTTAATATCAGACCATATTGTGTAATCTTAAATAATCACAAATATGTGTTCACAAGTACATATATAATAATTCCTAATAGTATTCTTTGTGATGGGTACTATTAAATAAAAACTATATATAGTTGGGAACTATCGGATATTGATAAATAATTGAATAAGATATTGTGATGGGTAAAAATGTGAAATTTGCGAAATTCATACTGGCGATACAGACAAGGTTAACATCAAAATACACTACATTTTGAAGTACTGCAGTAAATTTTGATGATAATAAGAGACTAATGATAATTTTTATTTTCCAAACATAGCAATAATAGCAAATAAGTATTGTTATTCCAATTACCATATATTCTAGTCGTTTATTATCGATAGTAAATTTAATTTGATAGTGCCCATCATGCAATCACACATATTATTAATATCAAAGGAAGAGAGCAATCGATATAGCTTTGTTTCATATATTTATCACAGTTAGACTAAATTGTTTTGACTAGCCTCACGGCTGTAGGACTAGTTTGCGGATATAAGACTGCACTGATGGATGACTCAAAATTGTCATATGGTCAACAGTTGGAAGGGGTGCGAAATAGACTTTCTGCTTCTGTAGTTTTGTCCAGTGCATGCACGCCTCTAGAGAGCGTATGTTTACAGTGCCATCTCCGTCGCCGTTTATTAGTGTTGGCGAACCATCTAACCATGTTCCAGGTTTATAATACAACCTGCAAAGTTATTAACGATTTTTTTTAAATATTTCAAATCTGCGGTAAACGTAATTTTTTTAATACAAATGGAAGATAGTAAATCCTCATACTTTATAAAAAACTTATTAGTGATTGTTGAAGCTACCATCGCAGTTAAGGGTTAACATAAAACATTTTTCTTCACTTACTTCTCTACTGTTGGTATTCCAGTTCCATAGAGACAATGCACCTCAACCCCAGGTGCTGTGAAGTTTAATGTGTATGGTTTTGTATCCATATACATTTCCCAGCCATCCATATATTGTACAGCACTAGAAATATAACAAACAATAACGTAAACTCCAAAGCCATTCAAATTTGATCTTCTAGAAAATCTTAGTGACTCTTGGACTGTGAAGTTAAAGAAATTACTGAGTGATTATACTCCTCTGAGCTTCTCCCTTTACCAGTGGAAATGTCCTGAGAAGTTCTTTTTTACTTCACTCAGACACAATATCCAGAATCTTGACAGGGTTGAAAGAAATTTAAAATCCAAATATATAGAATATCTATTCTTTCGTTTTAAATTTGTTTGAATTTTAAATTTCTTTCGACCGAAACAAAACATGGTCTAACTTGAAGCACGGGAAATCAAAATCTCGATATGCAAATTCCAGAATCTTGACGGGGTCGAAAGAAATTTAAAATCCAAACAAATTCGTATATATATATATATATATATATATATATATATATATATAGAGAGAGAGAGAGAGAGAGATAAGAGATAAGATTCTGGATATTGCATATCCAGATTTTGATTACCGTGTTTCAAGCTAGACCATGTTTTGTTATCAGATGAAGTTACCTGAAGTAATCCTTTATGTTCGTTAATGTGTAGTTTATTCTATCGGTCTGAACTAACACCTCATTGGGTTTCCAGAATAATGGGGATGGCATGAGCCAGGCCAAACTGGGGCTGGTGATTTGCTCTGCTCTCATAACACTGGGGCGCAGCACATAGGAACCTAAATCGTCACCTGTAAAAAAACACCAGAATTATGTAAGCCAATTGATTAGCTAGAAACATAGTACAAGTCTATTTAAAAGTAACTATAAACATATTGGAAAATCAAAATCTTATGCAATGCAAATTATAGATATTCGAATTTATTTATACTTATTTACCAGCAGATTTTATTGCATTAGCGTAAATCTACATTTTAGCAATTTTGTTGTTGTTAAAACACAATGCTTTTATTAAATGTTTATATAATCAAGGTTCCCGTTTATAAACAAAATTTAACAAATGTTTACTCGTCTCAAAATCCTGCTTGATGAATTAGTACCTTGTCGAGGTGAGCCGGCTCAATCACATTTATTTTCCATATCGAGATTTTGATTACTGTGTTGCAAGCTAGACCATGTTTTGTTATCAAATGAAGTTACCTGAAGTAATCCTTTACGTTTATAAACAAAATTTAACAAATTTTTACTCGTCTCAAAATCCTGCTCGATGAATTAGTACCTTGTCGTGGTGAGCAGGCTTAATCACATTTACATTCAGAACGTCGTTACCCATTAATTATTTCAACAGTTTTTTTTTCATAATCGCAAACTATGATATTCGACAAATTTAACGTCCTATATACCAAAAAACAATTAAGTGTTGAAAAAATTGTATTAATGAAATTACAAAAAAATGTGGTGGTCATTTTTCCACGTTAACAACAATATGGAGTATATTGAAATTTATTAATTCAATTTAAATGAATATTAAGGAATGTTACTATTATCGATTTGATTATAAAATTTTAACGCAAATCTAAATTATCAATGATAATTTATCGAATTGATTTAAGACAGCAGGTCGGTGGCCATGGAAGTCGGAATCCGCCAAGGAGTGTGTAATAAAATTTTAACGTTAGTTAAATTATCAATGATAATACATATATGATAAAGGACAGCCAAACTTACTATAGGCTGTACTTTATGATATATGTATTACTATTCATAATTTAAACTTTGCGTTAAAATTTTATTACAGACTCCTTGGCGGATTCCGACTTCCATGGCCACCGACCTGCTGTCTTAAATCAATTCGATAAATTATCATTGATAATTTAGCTTTGCGGTAAAATTTTATAATCAAATCGATAATAGTAACATTTCTTAATATTTTTCTCCCACCCCTAGGAGAAAAGTATAACGCAATCAGGCAACACCACATCAATTATCACTTTTTTTAATTTTAAGGGCAAACAAATTTTAAATTTAAAATTGTTTTAATTCAGATTGCTTTTAGGGTACAAACAAATTCTGTATGTAAATGTGAGACCAAAACTAATTCAGTTCCTTTTGATCAATTTAGTAACATTATTTATCTTTTAAATAATAGATCAACTGGAATAGACTTTCAAATAGTTTAATCTAAAGCAACAAACATTTCTCTTAATGTACATTAGAAACTGCTTTTTTCTTCTAAATTCTAAACTCCGTCCGTTAACAGACGCCGTGTCGTGAATTAACTCGATTCGTGAATTCATCATTGTCGCGTACGAACTCGAATCGCGAATTCATCATTGTCGCGTACGAACTCGAATCGCGAATGACTCCTGTGCTGTATAGCAATACATGTCGCGAATCAGCTTGATTCGTGAATACATCATTGTCGCGTATGAACTCGAATCGCGAATGAATTCTGTGCTGTATATACACATGTCGCGAATCAGCTCGTGTCGTGAATCAAGTCATGTCGTGAGTCAAGTCGTGTCATGAATCAACTCGTGTCGTAAACAAACTCGTATCATGAACTAACTCGTGTCGTGAATCCACTCGTGCTGAGGAATCAACTCGTGTCGTGAGTTAACTCGTTTCGCGAATGAACCATTATCGCTTATCAACTCGTATCGTGAAAGAATTCGGTGCCTTATAGCAATACAATTCTCGAATTAACTCATATCGTGAATCAACTCGTGTCGTAAATCAACTCGTATCGTGAACTAACTCGTGTCGTAAATAATCTCGTGTCGTGAATCCACTCGTTCTGAGGAATCAACTCGTGTCGTGTGTTAACTCGTTTCGCGAACAAACCATTATCGCGTATCAACTCGTACCGTGAAAGAATTCGGTGCCGTATAGCAATACAATTCTCGAGTCAACTCATGTCGTGAATCAACTCGTATCGTAAATCAACTCGTGACGTGAATGAACTCGTGTCGTGAATCAACTCGTGTCGTGAATCGGACTCGTGTTATGAATAAACGCGGCGCCGCGAATCACTTCATACCTCGTGTGTATAAAACTCTCGTGTGTTTTGCACCCTGAAGCGAAAGCAGTACAATCCCACAACAGTCAAGCTGGACTCGCTAAAGGGGCAATGTAAGTTACAAACAACCCTAATTATTTGATCACCTAGTAATATACTGTTCGTTTTGTTTCAGGTGTCTTCATGTGTAGCTTTTGTTCAATTAGAATAAACCAACAGTGCCGTTTTAAGTAGCTCGCGTTTTTAAACCACGTTAGCAAAAGTATCTCGCGAGTGTTAGTCATTTCATGTAGCAGTAGTGTATTTTATTTGTAAACTAAACTCAGTGCTTTACATGGGCTGGAGATGGAATGGTGGAGCACCGCGCAAGCAAATTGAAGACATCAACGGGTTTATTTCCTAACGTGAATGAAGCCCGCAACAAGTAGTGAGTGATTTTTGAATTACGTTGCGTATTTTCCTTGTGGATTGGGATTTTAGAATGCTATTTTAGTTATGCGCTAAAAACAAACCGAATAGCCTCGTGATTAATATCGTTAAATGCCTGAATTAGTTAATTGATTTAAAAAGTAATCGTTTTCATGCGGATTTCTCAATGGTACCGTCGATATTATTATTATTAAGGCTGGGATTTCGCCTATACTTTCCTTATGGCGAGAATTGTGTAATTGTTTCCAGCTTCTAGGTAAAACAACGCCATGGAATGGCATAAAATTTATGCAAGTTAACACTTCATCCTTGGTATTGAAACTTAGTTTACAAGAATTGGTGACCAAAATTTGTAGTTATAGCATGTTAAAGATTCGAAATATAGAAGGAAGCAATCTAGTAGTTTAATCACTCCCAAATATATATTAAATAATCATATATCGAAAATTCAAGATAAACAGGACCTTTACGTATAAGTATATTGATATTTGAAACATTGCTGCGCAAATAAATGTCTCCCTCATTTTTAATGCTGGAAACATTGGAATATAATTAAATGTCGATAATGGTTATATTCGCAAACGTCACATATACTTTTCGTAGAATTATTTACACCATATGGGTGTTTTAGGGCCGGTTCTACAATTGACATTTAACTGGAGAATAAGGTTATTCGTGGAATACGTTTGACATATTGGCATTAATATCTCAAACTTATTCCACGAATAGCCGTATTCTCCAGTTAAATGTCAATTGTAATTAATCAGATTAAAAATTATTTTTACTTGGCATAGTTTTCAATAGATATCGCGCTGGCAATATAGGTATGTGATTGCATTATTGAGAGTGCCAAAAACTAGTTCTCGACAAAGTAAATTGATATAAACCTTTGATTCATTAGATACGACAAGCATGATACAACAAAGTATTGTATAAACTTAGTTGTAATAAGTAATGCGTTGACCACCATTCTTACATCGCAGTACAATTTCAAGAAATCATATGAACTGCTCCTCGCATATCCGCCACTTTGCAGTCGGCAATGATGCTCAATGTATGCGATCAAAATTCCACCCAAAATATAATCAACCACACTGGCCTTGAACACCTCAGGTTACTACGCAAGTAATAGTAGGTTCTTAAGTCTATTAGTTTAACTTTAACTAGTCTTATTAATAAGATGGTCTTGGCGTTGTACCAAACAAAAATCGGATCTTAAAACGATAAGACGGTCTTACATTGTAAGACTAAGTAAGATCTACATATGATTGGTGCAACAGAATAAAATTTCAAGACGTGGTTATATATAAGACGAGCTTATATAAGACGAGCTTATATAAAACGAGCTTATATAAGACTAGCTTATATAAGACGAGCTTATATAAGACGAGCTTTAAGATTCGTTGGATAAACCGAGCGTTAGTTGCGTGGCGTTGTACCAAACAAAAATCGGATCTTAAAACGATAAGATTGTCTTACATTGTAAGACTAAGTAAGATATACATATGCTTGGTGCAACAGAATACAATTTTAAGACGTGGTTATATATAAGAGGAGTTTATATAAGACGTAGTCTTATTAGTAAGATGGTCTTGGCGTTGTACCAAACAAAAATCGGATCTTAAAACGATAAGACGGTCTTACATTGTAAGACTAAGTAAGATCTACGGATGCTTGGTGCAACAGAATAAAATTTTAAGACGTGGTTATATATAAGACGAGTTTATATAAGACGTAGTCTTATTAGTAAGATGGTCTTGGCGTTGTACCAAACAAAAATCGGATCTTAAAACGATAAGACGGTCTTACATTGTAAGACTAAGTAAGATCTACATATGCTTGGTGCAACAGAATAAAATTTCAAGACGTGGTTATATATAAGACGACCTTATATAAGACGAGCTTTAAGATTCGTTGGAGAAACCGAGCGTTAGTTGCGTGGCATGTAACCTGAGGTGTTCATGGCTAGTCTGGTTCATTATATTGATGATGGCTTTAGTATAGCTGGTGCCAAGTATCTGTTATATACATTCTTACTATAACCAATCAATATCTCGCGGTTCTAGTTCAACGCTTTACGTGAAGCGCTGACGACTATAAAAAAACTATGTGAACTCCACTAATTTGTTCATGTCTTATAACGCGTAGTAACAGTTAATGCTTTACGTGAAGCTTTAACGGCTATAGAAAATAATGCTTTTATTCCACATCCCTCCTGCTTTGTTTCCAGGTTTTTTTAAACACACTTGAACCCTTCTGCTCTACGAATTAGTACCTTGACGTTGGTGAGCAGGCTTAAATACATATGCAATGATAATTGCACATTTGTTTAATCATATTAATTTGTATTTACAATATTAAACCATTTTTATTTATCTAAACTCATAAATTCATAATATCTTCAGGCCCGTATTCGTAAACATCTGTTAAAAATAAAGCTGCGTTAAATGCAAAATGGACCTTTAAATTTTGACAGGGATGTGATTCTTCGGAAAGTATTCGTTTAAACTATGTGCATTCCACCAATTTGTTCATGTCTTATAACTCATGGTAACAGTTAATGCTTTACGTGAAGCTTTAACGGCTATAGAGAATAATCCTTTTATTCCACACTCTCCTACTTTTTTTGCAGGTTTTCTTAAACATACTCGAACCCTTCTAGCCCATCCCTCCTGCTCTACGAATTAGTACCTTGGCGTTGGTGAGCAGGCTTAAATACATATGCAATGATAATTACACATTTATATATATATATATATATATATATATATATATATATATATATATATATATATATATATATATATATATATATATATATATATATATATAATATAACGCATATCATTAATTGTGACTTGCGGATTATCAATGTATATGTGTGACCAAAACTAATTCTTTTTGTCAGTAAAATCGCGATTTGTTGCTATAAAATATAAGCAAATTCAAAATCGATTTTTCAAAATTTATTTCCTGATCCTTTATCCCTAACCCCCACAGTTTTCATAATGGTTTAATTAAGATTACATTTCTATTAAACCAGCATAGCTCTTCCCGCTGGGAATACGCTTGAAGGCATTGAATTTAATCTTGACGGACTTTTCTCTTGTCCATTTTCATCAAAAACTAATTATGATGGTGGTGCGCGATATAATAACTATATGCAAAATTTGGCTTGAAAAAATTTAGTATTTTTTCCGAAATAACGCAGTAAAAATGTATCACAGACAAAAACTCGTGTGGTGCGACTGTACGAATTAATTAATGAATATTGAATCAACGTTTTAGATATTTCGGTTCGACTAGGTTCGATTCAGATTTTCACGTTTTCACATTTTGACATTTTTATTTTCGCTTCATTGACAGATTTCCAAATATGGTGCCGATCCATACATCCCGTAATTTTGTTCACAGACATACACATACATATAAGCAGACAGTTTTCATAAATAGTCTAATTCGACTATATTATATTAATCGTGAAAAATCAAAATTGGCAATTTGTTTCCCCATTGCAAAACCTTCCTCATACAGCAGTGTATTTTCCATACATTGTATGTTATAGTAAAAATACAATAGCTGTTTACGTTTATCACTGTCTGCTGCTCCAGGCTTATTGTCTCTTGTTCTCTTTGCCGCTCCCGATGCGCACAATTCTATCTCGTCCCGGCGCATAACCACAAAACTTGGAGCGATATAGCACGCCAAGGGACGACTAATGTTAAATGAAAGCACCTAATGATTACTTCTATCTCTTCATTCATATCTAGTTATAGAAAATTTAAGTCAAGCCAACTCTATCTGGTTGTACTACAAACTAGTATAGTGTAGTAGTGATTATTTCTATCTCTTCATTCATATCTAGTTATAGAAAAGTTAAGTCAAGCCAACTCTATCTGGTTGTACTACAAAGTAGTATAGTGAGGGAAAAGTCTATGTATAAACTGTACCCTGGTGGATATATTTCTTACAGCACCCATTTGAACATTAACTATTATCTATTACTTTGGTAAACCTAAATTTTTCTATTTCCTTCTGATAAATCTAGTTTCTTTTTAGATATATAATATATTTTCATATATGTAATTAAAAAAACTTCATACTTACCAATTGCATAAACCTTGACAGCTTTAACTGAGCCAGCCCAAGCACCACTCAGTGTCACCATTGACTTAATATACTTGTCTTTCCATGCTTGTGTCTGTAAGTTAAGGAAATATAGACACATGGGCCCACCCATAGAGTGAGCCAGTAGGATCACGGGGGTATTACCATTTTCAATGTATGTGTCTTCCACAAGTTTCTTCAGTTTCACAAAGAATTCCTGATTTTCATCTAAAATCAAAATAGATGTTTGTATTTGAACATCAAACATACATATATATATATATATATATATATATATATATATATATATATATATATAAATATATATATCTAAGATGAGAATAAGGATTATCTGAAATCATGTGGTCCAATTATTTATTTCTGACTGTATCAACCTCTAGCTTGCAGCTTATAAATTGATTGCCTCTGTTTTATATCTAATACTACTATTTTTTAGATCAGTTTAAGGTGGGGTATGCTAACATAAAATTTAAAAAAATGTTATATTATTTTTTATTTCTTATTTTATATAAACATAAATCTACCTTAATAAACTGATCTAAAACAAAAAGTAAAATTACATGTAAGACAGAAGAAGTCAGGAATATTTTTGACTGTTGAAAGAAAATGAAAATAATAATCATTTTAGACCATTGATGCTTAACATTTTGTTCTTATTGCTTATTATGTCACAATAATCAATAATATAATGAATGGAAAATATATCTCTTTAATTGATTTTTTATTTTATGTCTATATAAAGCCACTCAAAAACAGTTTCACTCTACTGCACTAGATCCTTATAATTCTCACAGACCACAGCCCACAGCTTAATATTTATATGTGATGCATACAATAAATATATGTGCATGGTAGAAGGACCCAAAGGTCAATAGCTGCTTACAGAATTATAACTAATATCTAATATTGTATGTATTGTATGAATCACATATAAATATTAAGCTGTGGGCTGTAGGCTGTGAGAATTATAAGGAACTAGTGCAGTAGAGTGAAACTGTTTTTGTGTGGCTTTATATAGACATAAAATAAAAAATCAATTAAAGAGATATATTTCCATTTATTATATTATTGATTATATATATATATATATATATATATATATATATTTATATATATATATATTTATATATATATATATATATATATATATATATATATATTTATATATATTTATATATATATATATATATATATATATATATATATATATAACAAAATAAAAATATACTCACTTGGTGCTTTTCTGAAATCATAAGGAGCCCCCTTAATAGTCTTATTCCTCACATGTCCTAGCTGCACCAAAGTATTAGCAACATCCTTAAAATAAGCCCCAGTGGCTGCATGACTAGGATCCAACCACTCAACACTCTCAGTACCACCCCAGCCAGGGAATCTAAGACTCACCCCTGGAGCATTCTCAGTCTTCCTTGTAACATTATTATAAATCAACCGAATATTATCAATCCAGCAATCAATCACAATAGGCACCAGCAGCTCTCGATTCAACCAAATATTAAAATAATCAGTGGTGGTCTTCTGGCAAATATAGTGCACTGTATCAGTCTTATTTAAGGTGGCATCCACTTGTGAGCCTCCATCCCCAGGCACAAGGACAACAGGGTTTAATCCTGCATGCCCTCGAGTAAACAAAACACATAACACCAAGAGTAACAGGTTATGTTGCAGCTCCATTTCAGTCACTATACTAATATCTGTGCGAGCAGTCGCTGTTTATTAATGTATTTGCCGAGCGGTGATAATGCGCTTTTAAATGTTGATAATTACGACAAATAATAGAATCGGGCCCCACGCGCATGCGTCTTGCGTAACTCTTGTTTGGTTTCGCGGCCAGCACTCAATGCGAAATGATTTTTATTTATATATGGGTTTTATTATTGATGGGAGCCTTGAATCCTTGAATGGCATGCTGCGTTTCGGTTGATCGAGTTTTATCTGTTGTTGTTTTTTTTTTGTTGGGTTTGACGTTCACAACGCTAATCTCGTTTGCGCAGCATGTTTTAGAATTTTCACAATATATTGACGAAAATGTTTATTTATAAACTAGTTGAGATAAATAAGTTTGGGTTTATAAATATTTATAGTTTCAATTTTTGCTTTTAAAATAGTTGCTGTTTATTAAGATAATATAATCTATATGCTCAGATATTCTTATTAATTTGAGACAAACTAATGAATGATCAGCTGATATTTGTTATTGTTTGATAAGCTAATTACATAAAATAGAGCCTATGTCTGTCCTCAGTAAAACCAGCGTTTTTTTAAATTTTTGTATTTGTTATATGCATCTTTTTTGACAAAGCTATATAGTGGGTTGCATACAATAACATCATACATTTTAATAAAATTTGTAATTCAATACTTTGAATATTTAGGGCATCGACAAGATCTTAAGGTCGTTTTAGACAGGACAATTTCTTAGTTCAAAAGTTGTTCAAGAAATGAATTCATACATCCTTCTCACATACAATTTGTCCTTGACAAATAGAACGCGTTATATTTTTCCATCGATCTACCATCCAATTCAATATTTTAAATAATTTGCTGTATGATACGAGACAATTTAGATTGTCTTACATCTTAACTAACTTTTGAATCATGAATCTGTCTTGTCTAAAACGACCTTTAGCCTAAAGGCCGCCACATATGGTTTTTTACTCAGACCAGATTCTGTAGGCAGATTTGCACAAACTGGCTTACCGTTCTGGCCCCCCAAACACGCTCAGTCCATCATGCAACATTTTATACAGTTCGAGTTGGTGTGGCCACCGGTTCAATAGCTTCCTGACCACTTTATTATCTTTTGCTTGCCTGTACAATTAAAAGAAGGAATAATAAAAAAGATAAGAGAGAGAGAGAGAGAAGTAAATAGTAAAAAGACTGGCTATTTAAAAGAAATATGTATTCTCATATAAATTTACTTATTGAGTTTTGAATTTGAAAAATACGGTTGGTTTAACTATCTCAAAATGCATGAGGAAACTTATCTGTAGCTTCTGAATATTGTTTCTTCTGCAATGAAAAACAAGATTCTTGCATGAGGAAGTCAATGTCATGATTGATTAACAGAAAGCGTAATATGTCTAGCTACTGGTCAAATATATGAGGATTTATAATTTTCAACAATTATATCACCCTAACCATTGGGGCAAACTAGGGATAGTTGGCTGGAGTATAGCATAGCTACAGATACTTAGGCCTCAAACTGAGCCCATTATGAAACCTGTACTACCTTTTATCTTATCTTAAAAATATGATGTGTTCGACTTGTTGGCATCTTCTTCTTGTGGTGCCGTCTCCTATCGGAGGTTGGTAATCAACATGGCGATTCTAAACTTTGACGCTGCAGCTCTAAATAGTCCGACCGATGTTTGTCCGTACCATTCTCTAATGTTCTTTAACCATGAGGTTCTGCGACGCCCAATGCTTCTTCTTCCTTGAATTTTTCCTTAGATGATCATTTGGAAAATAGAGTATCTCTCTCCCCGGGTGATGTGTCCCAAGTACTCTAGCTTTCGTGTTTTGATCGTAAGGATAAGTTCCTTTTCTTTATGCATTCTTCGCATGACTTCTTCGTTCTTTACTACGTCCGTCTAGGATATCTTGAGCATGCATGGTGCCCCATGTTTCATCCACATACACATTGGTGCCTATAACTTGTTGCATGATTTGTCAGAGATTTCCGTTGATGTTCGTCTTCACGCTGTTGGCATATGCGTGGTCTAAGAGGGGAGGGGAGGTGTGAAATACATACTATGTTTATACAGTATGTTTCAGTAAGAACTGCACTCTCGCGAGCTAAGGGTAGATGATCAGAAAACTGTATGTTCAAGCACACCCATCTACCTTAAGTAGTTCAGATATCGCGAGCAATCGATCAAAATTGGTTCCACGATCGACTGGTCGATCGCTACCATCTAGCCACAAATTAGATGATAATTAATTTGCTTTACTTATTTACATTTGTCGATAAGTATTGTTTCTAGTTATATAAACAAATTATCGAAATATAAAAACCCCGTTGTTAGCCTACTATTTAGTTCCTCGAAGGGCATAAACGTTACGTACATTACAATCACTAGAATGTTAAATACAGAGCAATTTTCCACCCGCTCCCGATAAAAACGGCCGATTGATTTATGCGGCGGCGAGTTGTTATTAATCGATAACAGGTCTGATAATTGCGCGGAAACCGAATACGCGCCGGGGCGGCGACGACAACAACCGGATCGGCCGTTTCGACATTAGAAACGGAACGAACGACAACATATTACACCGCGAAAGGTTGCGGGAGCCGTGACTCTGGACCTGACACGTTTTTCCCCGCCACACGATAATCTTGCCGCGATCGATTTTCGATGATGCAAGGCTCGATCGCGCGCGCCAGAGATCACCCCGTTGGGTGGTCCGCGGATAAATCTGAATCAATGGGAATTAGACGATCATTAGGATGATAATGTGGATTCGGCAACGAAATAATAATCAAACGGTGTAATTCTAGAGATAAACAGGGATTATTAATTGAGTTGCGTGCTGGATTGCTGCAAGAGGATGTGATTAATTTGATTTAGATTTGCGGGTACATGATTTTATTGTTCGTGGTAGGATTAAGATAATGTTATCGAATTATTTGGATGATCTAAAACTATGTCAATCATTTGAGGGTAATAATTATACATAAGACTTATTAGAAGATGATGGTTAAAATTGTATGAGAAAATACAGGCTTTGAAGACAAAAAGTGATTTGATGGCGAGTGGGAGGATTAAGATATTTTCGAATTATTTCGACCATCTATAACTATACCATTTCATTACTATAGGATAATTCATAATATTATTATGTTTATTAAGATTATACTAAAAAAATGTATAGGAAAATACTGACTTTGATACTACCCAAAAAACACAACGCAAGGGAGTGCTCAGATTTTAGAACAAAAAGCGTGATGAGTCACACATTAAAGGTTTTTCTAAAAATCATTCACAGCCGTGTTTACAAGAAATTAGAAACAGATATCAGTGAGACACAGTTCGGATTTCGAAATAATCTAGCCACAAGAGAGTCTCTATTTGGAATGAATGTCATAATCTAACGATGTCTCGATATGAACGTAGATTTATTTATAGGCTTTATCGACTACGAGAAAGCCTTCGTTATGGAAATAGTACAGCAGAAGGGCCTAGACTACAATGACGTCCGAATAATAAAAACTTTGTACTGAAATCAGAAAGCACAAATAAATGTTGAAGGACATAACTCTAAAGAATTGGACATCCGACGGGGAGTCCGCCAAGGATGCATACTATAACCGGTCCTATTTAATATGTACTCAGAATGGTTATTCAAAGAAGCCATCAATGATGACTCGAGTGGAGTAATCATAAACGGTTAAGTTATCAATAACATACGATACGCAGACGACACTGCGGTAATAGCAACATCCATCTGCCAGCTTCAGAAAATGATGCAAGACATAAATACGACTAGCCAATCCTATGGGCTCAAAATGAATTTGAAGAAAACTAAATTTATGGTTGTAAATAAAACCAATGTTAATAATATACCAGCAATACTAGTAAACAACACCACAATCGAAAGAGTTAGAAGCTACCAATACTTAGGAACACGTACTGAAGACAATAACGAACAAACCATAGAAGTGAACAAACGTATAGAAATAGCAAGAACAATTTTCGTCAAAATGAAAAATCTTTTCTCTAATAGAAATCTTAATCTAGCCATGAGAGTCCGAATAATTCGCTGTTACATTTTTTCAACACTACTGTATGGGATGGACGCATGGACATTAAAGAGAAATAACATAAAACAACTAGAGTCGTTTGAGATGTGGATTTATCGCCGCATGCTCAAGATATCCTGGACGGACTTAGTAAACAACGAAGAAGTCATGCGAAGAATGCATAAAGAAAAGGAACTGATCCTTACGATCAAAACACGAAAGCTAGAGTACTTAAAAACACAAGAAAGAAGAAACATTGGGCGTCGCAGAACCTCATGGTTAAAGAACCTTAGAGAATGGTACGGACAAACATCGGTCGGATTCTAAGTTAGACTAAATAACTCTTTACTTGTCCAGCTATGTTAAACCCCAGCCCAATTACTCACTCACACAGACACACTGAGAAACCCGACAGCATGTAATTTTTAATAATGATAGCCCATATGAATCACCCATTGTTGTCCGATCATAATTACGAACGCAGCTAATTGGTCACGAGCGATCGATCCCGAAGAAAGAGCGTCCATTACGCGTCGTCGCGGCGACAAAGGCCCCCATTACACGCCCGAGTAAAAATAATCAGGAGATTGCGTTCGCGCGGGCATCCGTCCAAGTCGCCTCTAATATTCTCTCTTCATTCTCGTGACCAAAATCCCATAACGCCGTAACTGTATCGGTCACGCACCACGACAATATTGATATTAATCACATCGATCGACTTTTTTTTTGGCGCGAGGATCTTGTGAGACGTTGATGGATCGGGGCCGGATTATAAATCGCGGGCTTAAAACGCTTTTTTTTCTCTTCATTCCACTCGACATCGCGAGCGTGACCTATTAAGCGGGTTATTAATGGGGAGGGCACACACACATACACACACAAACTTCCGCGAAACATTAGCGCGCTTACAAATGTTCGAAATTTGAATAATGGATGGATGGCTCTTTGTTTGAATAATGCGTGTCTTTCTAATGTAATAAATTTTGTAAATGGGTTGCTTGTGTTTGTTCTACGGTTATTGCCATTTAGGTGAAGAGTTGACAGGTTTGCAGGATTAAATATTAACAATGGGAAATCTACGAAAAACACAATAGACTTGACTTAAAAATACCAATCAGAAAGTGAACAAAAAATCTCTCCTTAATAAGTTGAGATGCTTAAAAATTGCGTAAAATGATATTTTTTCTTTATTATGGTTTTGAGTAAATAAATTAAGGATAATATCCATTAAAGATCAATATTGTTTCGTACATCGGACATTCGGTGAAATTTACCATACTACGGCTAATCTCAAAAACGGATTTCTAAAAAAAAAAACATTTTTTGAAGAATAAGGCTATTCACGAATATATCAGGGTTATTATCAGGTAACAATAGTAATTTGTGTCATCAATTTTCAAATCATTTGAATATTGCAATATTGTACTAGATTCGTCAAGAAAACACAAATTTAAAAAAAGGTACAACTAACCCCCTAGGAGGACAGTTAAGCGCCATCTGGCGGTACCACATTAATTAGCAATGCACACCCATATGGTAATAACCGTCAACATGCTCATGCCACCAGGATCACCGGGTAGTGCCCGCTAGGTAATAATATTCCAACAGACTGCTTGAGATATCAGCACAAGGCCAATCGTATAAAACATATATAAGTTTTAACCCACCTCTTAGTAATCTACATATCTAGATTTCGATCTTATTAGATCTCATCAGTGTAGCTCAGCTAGAGAGGATGAATTCACACAATATCTCAAGTGGTTATATACAATTATAGCGCTTAACTTTCCTCCTAGGGGGTTAGTTGTACCTTTTTTGTATATAACTACTCGAGATATTGTGTGAATTCATCCTCTCTAGCTGAGCTACACTGATGAGATCTAATAAGTTCGAAATCGAGATATGTAGATTGCTAAGAGGTGGATTCACACTTATATACAAATTTTACAATTTTACAAAAAAACTTTTACCTTTATAAAGTTATTGGCCCTGAGGATTTTCCACCGGTAAAGCGAGAAGCTCAGAGGAGTGTAATCACCAAAATTTAACAGAAAACCTCTGAAATACTGGGAAAGGTTTGATTTGCCAACAACGGGGTTTGAACACTCTCGCTCCAGAATGCTTAGTTGGTACCATGTGGACGGCCACTAGGCCATTGAACTGGGTCCTATTTTACATGATATGAATTTAGTTTTACTTCAACAATGACGTTATTTCAATGTGTTTGTTAACTTGTTTGTAATTTTATTAGATCTGAATACAAATGCCTTCGTCAATTTGCTTATGATTTTAAGAATTGTTTATTAACCTTCTTTTAAGTATTGTGTTTTATATTGATTAAATACTTATTATATAAAACAACAATAAATCGATTCGCACCTTAAATATTTCTTTCGTTTGAAAATCGTTAACTATATGTTCGCTAGAACAATTTCGAGTAAAAAGTTCGCACAATTTATAACAAACCCAGTGTCTTTAATAGCTTAAGTAACCCACACAGTGTAGGTATTAATTGTTTGTGACCCTAATCATCCCATTTCGATATAAATTAATTCCGACCGGAGTGTTAGAAAATACCATCTGTCATCACACAATAAAATTTATTAAAGTCAACTGAATAAATTTCGTCGTGCGGTCATTCGAGCCGCCCGTAGTAGTGTATGTAACCCGATTCCGATTTCTCGTAGCCCGTGTCTTATTGTCGTCGGCGTTAATCAATTATCGTCGGAGATTTGGACCGCCGATTACGGAGTGAAACGGTCGCCCTCGCCGGAGATATCCGCGTGCGATATGCAAACAAATTGTGAACAGCGTGGGCCTCATTAATAAATCGAATTGCACCTGTGATTGTGATTGCGGCCGAGCGCGTTTCCATTCCGACCATGCGATTTTTAAATAACTAGGATGTCCGATAAGCGCGCAGCTTCTGTCAGTCTATCCGACGTGGCATCAAGATGCTCGTAATCGTAACAATATAATGGCACTTACAAACGGCATGGCATTCCACCAGTAAAACTGCCTTATCAATCATAGAAACGCGAAATCGGTGTCTTTGTCCAGTCGCAATTATGCTCCTATTTCACCCGCTATCTAAATCGTGGCAATTTATTATGAGAAACAGTGGTCATTTGAATAATATATATATAGTTGAATCATTATATCTAGAAATGTATGACATCGAAATGCAAAAAAAAACACGGGTGAATCAAGATAGTGGAGAACATCTCCACCACCTCCAACTGTTTCTATATTACGTGAAGAACTACAATATTTCAAATAACTATAATCTTTATCACAAAGAGAATGTCATTCCTACAGAGTCATCGAGATATCAGACTACACAGCATCTCAAGAGGTTTATGACAAATTTGGATTTCTTGACCTCAAAAAAAATGGTGATTGGTGATTCTCAAGAATTTTTGTTCGATATTCTTACTTCTGGCGTCTGTACGGTGTCGAAAAATTAAACAAAAAACAAATGTCGCAAAAGAAATCGTGTCGCCTTTTTACATTCACACTAACTGATGTCTTTTGCTAGTATCATACACTTCAATTGTTGGCCAACACGTTTTTAATGAAGGAGATGAATCTAACTACTATGTTTTTCATTGAAAATTAATTTTCGTCACTACCATTCATTTTATGAAACAGTGGCCTCTTTCATAAATTGAAGGGCTGTTGCTAAAATGTTAATTAATTTTCAATGAAATACGGCAGAGTAGGCGAAGTTATATTGTCGATTGTGAAGAAAGGAAACGTGAACGTACAAAACATTTGTCTCACACAAAAATGTCTTCGGATGAATCTCGCACCCAACTTCGTATTACTAAGCTCGACTAAATCCTCTGCAAAAAGGCTATAATCACAGCCCGGAGAATTTGGATGAATGAGGAAATTAGATTGTGTCCTATTTATTAACTTGTCGAAACACCGGGGGGTTTAGTAGTTTTATGTAAGCGCTTACTTTACTTTGTATCTTCAGCCATCGCGGAAACTTGACAATTCCTAGAACTTAAGCGAAACTAGTTGTTCTAAACAATAAATAAAGTGGTAACAAATATAGTAGTTTGACAAATTTACTTCATTGAAAATGGATTGCCACGACCATTCAATTCTTGACGTTTGTGTTAGAATATTCTTGTTCGCCGCTTAATGCAAAATTCTACCCCTTAAAATTGCGGTTAAATTGTACGGTCATAAATGTCGATTTCCGATTTAAATTTAATTCACTTTATTATTAAGCACCCAGTAAACTATCTGAAGATACTTGTCTTTGTTGAAATGAAGTTGGCAGTGGCACGGTCAATTAGTTTTAGAGATAATGACGAGACGCACGACGATGCGGAGTTAATCTAGATGAGACCACCGCAGGCGCGCGATTAAGGTGGCTGCGCCCTGTTTTAATGCCACCTGAGGAAGAACAGGCGAGGCCAATCATCGCGTAACGCACGCAAATTACTTGTCCGCCGGATGAGAGGCTCGTGAAATCGTTCGTTATTAAAAATAACAAGCGTGTGGGCGAGCCAACAAAAGACTCTTTGCGCTACTGGTAAATTAAAACCAGTTAATAACACGACGGGGATTAGACAGTTTATATGTGTGTCGCTCTTATCAATGATTTTTTGTTAACTCGTACTGTAGAACAAACAATCAATAAACGAGAAAATATTTTATTTAATTTATATAATTATTTGGAACTATCAATAGTCCGAACTATTAATAGTAATAATTGAAAGAAATTTTCTGGAAAGTGAATTAAAGTATAAATTTCAATCATACTGCAAGCTTAACTGAGATAGGTACAAGTTTATCTGCTGTAACAATTGTATTTACATAATCAGTAGTCATTGTTTTGTGAAATGATATTTTAATCTTCTAAATCTGAATACAAAGTGTAAATAAGATATTTTTTTTAGTTAAGCTTATAAAAATAACCTAAGGAAGAACTAACAAAGCTAGACAAAAATGATATAATATCTTAAAGAAGAAAGCATTGGGTATTTATACCAACAGAGGTTAGACCAAAACCTAACAGATAGCACATTTAATGCTGTCTAGAGGACTATTCACAATAAGCGTGGTACGAGTAATGTAGCCGTAAGCGAAATTGCACACATGTATAAAATGCGGCATTTACTAGTATGTGTGTTCCTTAAGTCAGTACTGACTCTTCTGCTTCCAGAGACCTTTATCGTCTTCTCATACTAGATCATCCGTGTTATGTATTGAAATGACCACCTCTTGTATGGTGTGGTTCTTTAGCACCAACAGACGGGCATGATTGTAGCGTCCTTAACACCTATACACGATGGGTCTGGTGGACAGCCCATTATGTAGAGGGTGCAATGAAGAACTAGAAACAGCAGAGCATGTAATATGCCTCTGCCCAGCTCTAGTAAACACTAATACTAGGGAAATGCTGGCTTAGTATGGTTAGCATTAGCAACATCTCACCCGCCAGAGTTTCACAGCTCGCACACAGAATTGACTGGTAGGAGTAGCCTTAAAGGGAGGTTTCACAATGGACCCATTTTGAGGCTTAAGTATCTGTAGCTATGCTACCCTCCAGCCAACTATCCAGAACTATCCAGAACCAGCATATCTTCTGGTTTTGATGAGGAGCAAAGTCAACCTCTGTACTACCTCTCCAATTCCGTTGACCCGCTTGTTTGTTAAGAGTCTGAATATACGGTCCTGTATGCTTCTCCATTTACTGAATCCGTTTTGTACCTGAACAAGTTGGGGCTCATTCCCTTTTCTTAATCTTTGTTTTAAATAGACTTTGGATACTGTTCTTAGTGGTGTAAACACATGATAGTTTATCCCGTCCAATCTCCCTTTTCCAGCTTGTATGTACTTCGGAATAGTAGCATGAACATGAGGCATGAGGCTTGCAAGCGAAACCCTGCGCATAAATCATTATAAAAATCACGCACAGTTACAAATAATAATTATTGCGATATTATTACAACAAATGATTCCTCAGATTGTATCAATCACAGCCCCGAGTTAATCTATTTATGTAAATACGGCGATCAGATGCGAAAGAGATTAGGCGCGAGTTATTAATTAACGCGCGAGATGTGCGCGTTGAGTAATTACGAATCCGAGCGTACGATATATCCCTGCAGGCCTGTCCGACGGGGGCCCCATTAATATGGCAGCCCGAGAGATACGTATCTCTACGCGCTACCGGTATATATACTTTGACAAGTGACTGGTGAACTGTCCTGACAAATGACACGGGCGTACGTTTTTAATTGCCTGCCGGATCACGCGTGACGCGCTCGCGCCCGCTCGCGGCCTCCTCCCGCTAATTCCTCCCGAGAGAGATTACAGCCGTTAATTTCGAACGAATTAAGACGCTCTTAATGGTGTCGCAACATCGGCGGGCATTCCGCCCGGTTCCGTTGTGATTTACTCGTTTTCCTTGGACTTGAAATGGAGTTCACACACACGCAGAAGAAATTTACATCCGGATTCCTTTTAATATACAGAAACAAATACATTTATTACTATTCATAAAAGGTTTACACATATTTTTGCTGTTAAATAAAACATGTCATGATTTTTCAAAAATACTCATAAGTACATTTCATATAGCGCTGTTACAAACAGAAATCATAAAAAATTAACAATAACTCTTGTAACAATTAGGAATTACAATAATAATTTAAAGACTGTAATAAAAATACAATAATATCTAAACGTAACCTGATAATGTTTTATTTTATCCTGAAACTCCAAAAAAATGCATTTATTGATGCCTATTATGTGACATAACAACATTAATACCTTTAAGACATTTATAATAACACTAGTGTTGTTAAATGTACCTTTTTGTACTCATGTCCTAAGACAAGTCATTTTCCGCATTGATTTGGGTGTGGGAAATACTACTTCCCGCACTAGTTGCTAAGAAGTTATTGTTACTATAATAATTAAGGATAAAATAAAATAAGATACTCAATGTTGTGTTGTTATGTTAAAATGCAGTGGTCACCAAGTAAGCTTTGGAGCGCTGATATCGCTAACAGGTTTAGGGGGTGGCGTTACCAACGTTTAAAATAAGCAAATTAATAAAATTACAAAATTAAATATATAACAATTGATAACAAATTTAAAATAGACAAAATATACAAGGTTTTAAATTATAAAATATACAAATTATACATTGTACGAAATGTGCTGTAACACTCAATGACATGGACAAAACACAAAGAAGGAATAGTAAATTGTTTAATTTTATGTTTTTTACTGCATTGGAGATTATATTAATTTGATAATGTACCTCTTTAACACGTTAACTGCCACGTGTATGATTTTGAATACACGCACAATAACAACGTTTCGTTCTCCCTATAGCATATTTGCAACCCTGATTTTCTTGATTTTATTGATAACATATCTTACGCTGCAAGTATGTAATAGCTACACAGAAGTAATTGGAAGAAAAATGATAAAACAATAATAAAATTTATTAAAAAAATTCCCAAGGAACCTTTTTCTAATATAATATGTTAAACATATTAGTATTACAATTGAGGAATTATAATTGTACAAAGAAATAATAATAATAACATAACATACAAGTTTAATAATAAATATTAGATATTTCCCACATACATTTCAGACGTACTTTCATAATTTTCTTTACAGCTCTTTGTCATTTGTCATTAAAAAAAAAGAGGTATTTGTGCGTCGCGTAGTAGCATTATAATCTGACTGGCAAACAGATCGTTTCCCACAAGGAGTTCAGTTGACAAATAATGCAGGCAACAATGAGGCCGTTTATGAGAAAAATGAACGTATCAGTTCTCACAATCCCCTTTTTTATTTTTGGGGCGAAAACGGCTTATTCTGCGGAATCCTTTGAATACAATGGTGTACCTGCACTGCGGCCGGGCGAAAACCTGTGTGCACTTTTGCATTACCTGGCAGAATTCACCAATTTTCTACAAAAAAAAAATCACATATAGAGGACAGAATAGTGAAACAGGCATGAGAAAATAAAATTTTATAAAGAGTTTTGAGATTTTTTTTTAATCTAATCGTAGATACAATTTGATAAAGTAAGTACTTTGTAACTTATAAAAATTAGGACTATCGTTTCAATATTATTCTTTGCTGCTGCTGGTATGTTTGGACTATTGTTTCAATATTATTCTTTGCTGCTGCTGGTATGTTTGGACTATTGTTTCAATATTATTCTTTGCTGCTGCTGGTATGTTTAAACTATTGTTTCAATATTATTCTTTGCTGCTGCTGTTATGTTTGGAATATTGTTTTAACATTATTCTTTGCTGCTGCTGGTATGTTTGGACTATTGTTTCAATATTATTCTTTGCTGCTACTGGTATGTTTAAACTATTGTTTCAATATTATTCTTTGCTGCTGCTGTTATGTTTGGAATATTGTTTTAACATTATTCTTTGCTGTTGCTGGTATGTTTGGACTATTGTTTCAATATTATTCTTTGCTGCTGCTGGTATGTTTGGACTATTGTTTTAATATTATTCTTTGCTGCTGCTGGTATGTTTGGAATATTGTTTTAATATTATTCTTTCCTGCTGCTGGTATGTTTAAACTATTGTTTCAATATTATTCTTTGCTGCTGCTGTTATGTTTGGAATATTGTTTTAACATTATTCTTTGCTGTTGCTGGTATGTTTGGACTATTGTTTCAATATTATTCTTTGCTGCTGCTGTTATGTTTGGAATATTGTTTTAACATTATTCTTTGCTGCTGCTGGTATGTTTGGACTATTGTTTCAATATTATTCTTTGCTGCTGCTGGTATGTTTGGACTATTGTTTCAATATTATTCTTTGCTGCTGCTGGTATGTTTAAACTATTGTTTCAATATTATTCTTTGCTGCTGCTGTTATGTTTGGAATATTGTTTTAACATTATTCTTTGCTGTTGCTGGTATGTTTGGACTATTGTTTCAATATTATTCTTTGCTGCTGCTGGTATGTTTGGACTATTGTTTTAATATTATTCTTTGCTGCTGCTGGTATGTTTAAACTATTGTTTCAATATTATTCTTTGCTGCTACTGGTATGTTTAAACTATTGTTTCAATATTATTCTTTGCTGCTGCTGTTATGTTTGGAATATTGTTTTAACATTATTCTTTGCTGCTGCTGGTATGTTTGGACTATTGTTTCAATATTATTCTTTGCTGCTGCTGTTATGTTTGGAATATTGTTTTAACATTATTCTTTGCTGTTGCTGGTATGTTTGGACTATTGTTTCAATATTATTCTTTGCTGCTGCTGGTATGTTTGGACTATTGTTTTAATATTATTCTTTGCTGCTGCTGGTATGTTTGGAATATTGTTTTAATATTATTCTTTGCTGCTGCTGGTATGTTTGGACTATTGTTTTAATATTATTCTTTGCTGCTGCTGGTATGTTTAAACTATTGTTTCAATATTATTCTTTGCTGCTACTGGTATGTTTAAACTATTGTTTCAATATTATTCTTTGCTGCTGCTGTTATGTTTGGAATATTGTTTTAACATTATTCTTTGCTGTTGCTGGTATGTTTGGACTATTGTTTCAATATTATTCTTTGCTGCTGCTGGTATGTTTGGACTATTGTTTTAATATTATTCTTTGCTGCTGCTGGTATGTTTGGAATATTGTTTTAATATTATTCTTTCCTGCTGCTGGTATGTTTAAACTATTGTTTCAATATTATTCTTTGCTGCTGCTGTTATGTTTGGAATATTGTTTTAACATTATTCTTTGCTGCTGCTGGTATGTTTGGACTATTGTTTCAATATTATTCTTTGCTGCTACTGGTATGTTTAAACTATTGTTTCAATATTATTCTTTGCTGCTGCTGTTATGTTTGGAATATTGTTTTAACATTATTCTTTGCTGTTGCTGGTATGTTTGGACTATTGTTTCAATATTATTCTTTGCTGCTGCTGGTATGTTTGGACTATTGTTTTAATATTATTCTTTGCTGCTGCTGGTATGTTTGGAATATTGTTTTAATATTATTCTTTGCTGCTGCTGGTATGTTTGGACTATTGTTTTAATATTATTCTTTGCTGCTGCTGGTATGTTTAAACTATTGTTTCAATATTATTCTTTGCTGCTACTGGTATGTTTAAACTATTGTTTCAATATTATTCTTTGCTGCTGCTGGTATGTTTGGACTATTGTTTCAATATTATTCTTTGCTGCTGCTGGTATGTTTAAACTATTGTTTCAATATTATTCTTTGCTGCTGCTGTTATGTTTGGAATATTGTTTTAACATTATTCTTTGCTGTTGCTGGTATGTTTGGACTATTGTTTCAATATTATTCTTTGCTGCTGCTGGTATGTTTGGACTATTGTTTTAATATTATTCTTTGCTGCTGCTGGTATGTTTGGAATATTGTTTTAATATTATTCTTTGCTGCTGCTGGTATGTTTGGACTATTGTTTTAATATTATTCTTTGCTGCTGCTGGTATGTTTAAACTATTGTTTCAATATTATTCTTTGCTGCTGCTGTTATGTTTGGAATATTGTTTTAACATTATTCTTTGCTGCTGCTGGTATGTTTGGACTATTGTTTCAATATTATTCTTTGCTGCTACTGGTATGTTTAAACTATTGTTTCAATATTATTCTTTGCTGCTGCTGTTATGTTTGGAATATTGTTTTAACATTATTCTTTGCTGTTGCTGGTATGTTTGGACTATTGTTTCAATATTATTCTTTGCTGCTGCTGGTATGTTTGGACTATTGTTTCAATATTATTCTTTGCTGCTGCTGGTATGTTTGGACTATTGTTTCAATATTATTCTTTGCTGCTGCTGGTATGTTTAAACTATTGTTTCAATATTATTCTTTGCTGCTGCTGTTATGTTTGGAATATTGTTTTAACATTATTCTTTGCTGCTGCTGGTATGTTTGGACTATTGTTTCAATATTATTCTTTGCTGCTACTGGTATGTTTAAACTATTGTTTCAATATTATTCTTTGCTGCTGCTGTTATGTTTGGAATATTGTTTTAACATTATTCTTTGCTGTTGCTGGTATGTTTGGACTATTGTTTCAATATTATTCTTTGCTGCTGCTGGTATGTTTGGACTATTGTTTTAATATTATTCTTTGCTGCTGCTGGTATGTTTGGAATATTGTTTTAATATTATTCTTTCCTGCTGCTGGTATGTTTAAACTATTGTTTCAATATTATTCTTTGCTGCTGCTGTTATGTTTGGAATATTGTTTTAACATTATTCTTTGCTGTTGCTGGTATGTTTGGACTATTGTTTCAATATTATTCTTTGCTGCTGCTGTTATGTTTGGAATATTGTTTTAACATTATTCTTTGCTGCTGCTGGTATGTTTGGACTATTGTTTCAATATTATTCTTTGCTGCTGCTGGTATGTTTGGACTATTGTTTCAATATTATTCTTTGCTGCTGCTGGTATGTTTAAACTATTGTTTCAATATTATTCTTTGCTGCTGCTGTTATGTTTGGAATATTGTTTTAACATTATTCTTTGCTGCTGCTGGTATGTTTGGACTATTGTTTCAATATTATTCTTTGCTGCTACTGGTATGTTTAAACTATTGTTTCAATATTATTCTTTGCTGCTGCTGTTATGTTTGGAATATTGTTTTAACATTATTCTTTGCTGTTGCTGGTATGTTTGGACTATTGTTTCAATATTATTCTTTGCTGCTGCTGGTATGTTTGGACTATTGTTTTAATATTATTCTTTGCTGCTGCTGGTATGTTTGGAATATTGTTTTAATATTATTCTTTGCTGCTGCTGGTATGTTTGGACTATTGTTTCAATATTATTCTTTCCTGCTGCTGGTATGTTTAAACTATTGTTTCAATATTATTCTTTGCTGCTGCTGTTATGTTTGGAATATTGTTTTAACATTATTCTTTGCTGCTGCTGGTATGTTTGGAATATTGTTTCAATATTATTCTTTGCTGCTACTGGTATGTTTAAACTATTGTTTCAATATTATTCTTTGCTGCTGCTGTTATGTTTGGAATATTGTTTTAACATTATTCTTTGCTGTTGCTGGTATGTTTGGACTATTGTTTCAATATTATTCTTTGCTGCTGCTGGTATGTTTGGACTATTGTTTCAATATTATTCTTTGCTGCTGCTGGTATGTTTGGACTATTGTTTCAATATTATTCTTTGCTGCTGCTGGTATGTTTAAACTATTGTTTCAATATTATTCTTTGCTGCTGCTGTTATGTTTGGAATATTGTTTTAACATTATTCTTTGCTGCTGCTGGTATGTTTGGACTATTGTTTCAATATTATTCTTTGCTGCTACTGGTATGTTTAAACTATTGTTTCAATATTATTCTTTGCTGCTGCTGTTATGTTTGGAATATTGTTTTAACATTATTCTTTGCTGTTGCTGGTATGTTTGGACTATTGTTTCAATATTATTCTTTGCTGCTGCTGGTATGTTTGGACTATTGTTTTAATATTATTCTTTGCTGCTGCTGGTATGTTTGGAATATTGTTTTAATATTATTCTTTCCTGCTGCTGGTATGTTTAAACTATTGTTTCAATATTATTCTTTGCTGCTGCTGTTATGTTTGGAATATTGTTTTAACATTATTCTTTGCTGTTGCTGGTATGTTTGGACTATTGTTTCAATATTATTCTTTGCTGCTGCTGTTATGTTTGGAATATTGTTTTAACATTATTCTTTGCTGCTGCTGGTATGTTTGGACTATTGTTTCAATATTATTCTTTGCTGCTGCTGGTATGTTTGGACTATTGTTTCAATATTATTCTTTGCTGCTGCTGGTATGTTTAAACTATTGTTTCAATATTATTCTTTGCTGCTGCTGTTATGTTTGGAATATTGTTTTAACATTATTCTTTGCTGCTGCTGGTATGTTTGGACTATTGTTTCAATATTATTCTTTGCTGCTACTGGTATGTTTAAACTATTGTTTCAATATTATTCTTTGCTGCTGCTGTTATGTTTGGAATATTGTTTTAACATTATTCTTTGCTGTTGCTGGTATGTTTGGACTATTGTTTCAATATTATTCTTTGCTGCTGCTGGTATGTTTGGACTATTGTTTTAATATTATTCTTTGCTGCTGCTGGTATGTTTGGAATATTGTTTTAATATTATTCTTTGCTGCTGCTGGTATGTTTGGACTATTGTTTCAATATTATTCTTTCCTGCTGCTGGTATGTTTAAACTATTGTTTCAATATTATTCTTTGCTGCTGCTGTTATGTTTGGAATATTGTTTTAACATTATTCTTTGCTGCTGCTGGTATGTTTGGAATATTGTTTCAATATTATTCTTTGCTGCTGCTGCTATGTTTAAACTATTGTTTCAATATTATTCTTTGCTGCTGCTGGTATGTTTGGAATATTATTTCAATATTATTCCTTGCTGCTGCTGGTATGCTGGCATTACTTAAATGCATTCAGGAAGAAGTTCCATTCTGCTCATTTAACCATGCTAATGATCGCGAAAAATCACCGCGACGTTGTGTGGTCTCCGTTTCAGCCAGCGATTCTCCAGCTATGTATAAATTATTGGTATTATGCACACCTGATTTCGCGGCGAATATAATATTCTGTGCATTAATAGCGGATCCATCCAATGAGGACGAAAAATCGAAGGCACTGATAGACTTCCTAAAACGGCTCATGTTACGCACGACCTGATACTTCCTCATATAATATGTTCACATTTTTCGCTCATTTGTACCACCAATCGGTCATTTATATGCAATCAGGGTTTGAGAATAAGCAAACATTTTTATGTTTCCAATTTCTTTATCGACATGTACAGTTAGTGGAGTGATATCTATGAGGAAAAATGCGGATGGCGTGTATAACCTGCCGCGACGTGATCCGATGCGATTACCCCCCGGGAGGCCGCGAAGTGGCGCGTGATGAGCGCCGCAAACGAAGCGCACTTAACGCGCCGTATTAATTACTACCGTTTTTTCAGCAACCAGAAAAGCGATTTGTAAACAGATACGCGGGAATGATTAGTTGTGTGTGCAGTGGCACGGATTTAGCATTAGTGCAAGTTCAATATTTTTTTTCATCGCAATTTTACGAATGGAAAGTCTGCATCGCAATTTTTCGAATAGAAAAACTTCATCGCAATTTTTCGAATGGAAAACCTTCATCGCAATTTTTCGAATGGAAAACCTTCATCGCATTTTTTCGAATGAAAAACTTCATTGCAATTTTTCGAATGGAAAACCTTCATCGCAATTTTTTGAATGGAAAAACTGCATCGCAATTTTATCGAAAGGAAAATCTTTATCGCATTTTTTCGAATGGAAAAACTTCATCGCAATTTTTCGAATGGAAAACCTTCATCGCAATGTTTCAAATAGTAAAACTTCATTGCAATTTTTCGAATGGAAAACCTTCATCGCATTTTTTCGAATGGAAAAGCTTTATCGCAATTTTTCTAATGGAAAACTTTCATCGCAATTTTTCGAATGGAAAACCTTCATCACAATTTTTCGAACAGAAATACTTCATCGCAATTTTTCGAATGGAAAACCTTCATCGCAATTTTTTGAATGGAAAACCTTCATCGCAATTTTTCGCATGGAAAACCTTGATCGCAATTTTTTGAATGGTAAAACTGCATCGCAATTTTATCGAATGGAAAACCTTCATCGTAATTTTTCGAATGGAAAACCTTCATCGCAATTTTTCGAATGGAAAACCTTCATCGCAATTTTTCGAATGGAAAACCTTCATTGCAATTTTTCGAATGGAAAACCTTGATCGCAATTTTTTGAATGGTAAAACTGCATCGCAATTTTATCGAATGGAAAACCTTCATCACATTTTTTCGAATGGAAAACCTTCATCGCAATTTTTCGAATGGAAAACCTTCATCGCAATTTTTCGAATGGAAAACCTTCATCACAATTTTTCGAACGGAAAAACTTCATCGCAATTTTTCGAATGGAAAACCTACATCGCAATTTTTCGAATAGAAAAACATCATCGCATTTTTTCGAATGGAAAACCTTCATCGCAATTTTTCGAATGGAAAAACTTCATCACAATTTTTTGAATGGAAAACCTCCATCGTAATTTTTCGAATGGAAAATCTTCATCGCAATTTTTCGAATGGAGAACCTTCATCGCAATTTTTCGAATAGAAAAACTACATCGCATTTTTTCGAATGGAAAACCTTCATCGCAATTTTTCGAATGGAAAACTTTCGTCGCAATTTTTCGAATGGAAAACCTTCATCTCAATTTTTCGAATGGAAAAACTGCATCGCAATTTCCATTTCCCTATTATTCTTTAATTATACAAAATCATCTCGAATTTAGAGATTTTTTTTATATATTTCACAAATTATCTCCTCTAACCCAGATCAGTAGGCCTAGTGGTTAGAGGCTCCGTCTGTCGCGAGCATTGGGGAGTCTGCATCAATCCCATCGGGGCGAATTTTCGTGAAACACCTTATATTTCAGAGGTTTTCTGTGCACTTAAAAACTGTATTCATTAAACTCCTCTGAGCTTCTCTTTTTAATGGCAGAAAAGCCAATTACTTCCAGTTGATATTTTTTGTATTGAAAGGAAATGAGTTATGTACGTGTGTGTCGTGTTGAAGTAGTTTAACACAAAAAATAACAACACACGCATCGTGCATTTCCTACTCACCTGTCCTGTTTTCTAATGTTGGGCGCCGAAATTTTCCCGAGCGGAACATTACGGGCGCGCATCTACACTACACCGATACAAACTTCCGGATTGCGAGGGAGCACCTGCCGCCGGTAATTATGGTCTTATTTTCTAAATTATCGCCACTGTCACAACCAACAATCTAACGAGCATAAAAACACTTGGAAAAGTAGTTGAATATGTTCCCTATGCACAAAATTGTTATAAAATTTAAACACACAATTTGCAAGAATTTATAGTAATTATCAAACCGGAAGAAGAAAGAATCGAATATAAAGAAACAAGCGTTCAGAAATTGGCAAAAGATATATTGATAAATTTGTAGATAAATCCTAATGAAGCTCAGAATATTGAACAAATTATATCGATTCATTCTTCTTCTTCTTCGTTATCTCTCTTTTCAGCGAGGTCGTGCTTATGGTTTACTCTTTTGCTGTCGCTCTTCGTACAATATCCCGCCATCTTTCCCTGTTCCCGGATTCCTTTGTTGCTTGTGTTATCGTGCTGTTGGTTGTTGCCTTGATAGTGTCGGTCCACCTCATCGGCGATCTTCCTCTTGGTCTTTTTCCTTTCATTTTCCCCTGTATAACCAGTTTTTCTAGGTCGATTCATTAAGAATATCCAAAAACCAAATCTAACTTGTGATATAGATTCTCCCAAGACAATTATTCGATCTTACACAATAATTGCCTTGGGAGAATCTATATCACAAGTTAGATTTGTTTTTTTTTGGATTTCTTAATCAATCGATATATCTTGTTCAATATTTGTTTTTTTTTTTGGATATTCTTAATCAATTGATATATCTTGTTCAATATTATTTGCTTCATTAGGATTCATCTACAACTTGATCAATATAACAACTTTATCCTGCTTATTACTTCTAGAAAAATTTTGATTTTCGTCACAACAAGCAGTTGTAATCTTGAAAGCAATAATTAATATCACTATCACTATCTAATGGTTAGTTATTTAATATATAATTGCTAGTTATTTAACATGGTGGTCACCGGTGTCCGCTATGTCTCCAGCCAATTCGGCCATGGGTTTTAGATTTTAAAAAATATATAAGCGATAACGCTGAAGAATCTCTAGGGCCACATCGGACACTGGTGTTCGCCGCCCTTTTTTCGTTTTATGATAAGGCAAATTTGCCAAAATGATATTAAATAGGTTTAATACAAACAGAAATATCACAATTTGGCAAAAAAAAGTCTTGGGTAAAATGGAAAGTTTGGCTAAATGTGCATGGCGCTTAACCTCTTAATATATAATTGCTAATTATTTAATATATAACTGCGAATTATTTAATATATAAATCCTCATTCGTTTAGATTTCTACTAATATTATAAAATTCGATAAGCACAAATAATTCATTGTAGTAATTTTGTCGTGATTCGAGAACTAGGTTAGCTGATTAACCCCGCAAACGTTTCACCTGGGCTTAATTGAACGTGATACGTTTCGGACAATCCCTCCATTCATCATAGAGCCGGAATAAGTTACGCAAAAACGGGCTAAATGCGCCGCTGATTGAATGCGATATTGAACGCGAGAAATCCCGCGTGTAGGTGTAATCACCGCCAATTATCCAAGGCGTGAAAAATTAGCGGAAACCACAACAGTGACAGAGATATTTCTATGCGGACATAATTTGATTTTATCTAAAGAAGATGTTTTATTGTTAGATGAACAATTTTAGTATGTTTAAATTTATGTAACACCAATATAAGAATTTCATGGAAGTAGTTAGTACACGATGAAGCCCTTTGTTAATAACAATTGAAAAAAAACTTCTATCTTTATAAGGCTATCAGCCTTGAGGGTTTTCCGCCGGTCAAGGGAGTAGCTTAGAGGAGTTTAATGACCCGGTATTTACTATAACTTTACAGAAAACCTCTGAAAACCTGTGAAAGGTGATTTTCAGAGGTTTTCTGTGAAGTTAAGGTAAATACCAGCTGATTAAACTTCTCTGAGCTTCGCCCTTGACCGGCGGAAAAGCCTCACGGCTGATAGCCCTATAGATATAGAAGTTTTTTTTATTGAATAGGATCATTTATAACCGAGGCTTATAATTGAGTTCTTCATACATTTTTGGACATGAGTTACATAAAAAGATTTAAAATGCATCATGATGAATAGGTATTTATGAAATAATATGTGACAATACAAATTTCAACTTATAGAAGCCATATCTTTGAAGGCAATGAAGATCTCATTAGCTATATTGAAATTGAGTTCATAATACATTTTTGAATAACTGTAACAAAAAGAAATTCTAAAATTAGATAATGAGGAACCGTTTTCCTTGCCAGAACACACTAATAATATAAATTTCAAATTTAATCAGCCATTTCTTTGAAGATAATGAAGATATATCATTAGGGTCTTTGTAATGTAGATCTTGATACATTTTTGGACAAGTATACCACACAAAATTCTAAAATTGCATCACATTTTTAGGAGAAATGTGTGATAATACAAACTTCAACTATTGTGTTATTCTTATATAAAAATGTATGAAAAACTCAATTTTAAAGACACCAATGAGTTATTTTCATTATCTTTAAAGATATGACTTGTAAAAGTTGAAATTTGTATTATCACACACTCGTGCAAAAACGCCTATTCATCGTGATGCAATTTTAAGATTTTTTATGTTATTCTTGTTTGAATATGTATGACAAACTCAATTATAAAGACCCCAATATTCCCTCTCTCTTTATTATCTTCAAAAATATGGCTTATTTAATTTGAAATTGGTATGTTTTCTGCTAATGAAAACTATTCCTCATTATGTAATTAGCAGTTTTAATTTTTTACTCTAGTCAAGAAATGTATTAATAACTCAATTTTAAAACTCTAAAGACCTTAGTGATATATCTTCATTGTCTTCAAAGATATGGTATATTAAATTTCAAATTTATATCAGTCTTTTCTGCTATATATTGAATTCGAAAAACAAATTGGTAGCCTAATTTTATAAGCTTTCGTCTTCATTTCTTGTTTAAATGTAAGTTTATTGCGTTAACTTTTTAGTTTTGATATTTGTGATGAATAATAATTTACTCTTTAAAGAGTCCCTGCTCTTTTATTCCGCAGCTGCAGATACACATAAATCATTTTACAGGCGATTTGCTATGATTTTCAAACGTTACCCACACACTCGAAGTTGTAACGAAAAAATAAGTTCAACCATAACAATTAAAACCATAATCGTCTTCACACCTCTCACTCAAGTGGACCCTATTGTCACCCCGAAGTTCATTGATACCGTCCGAGAACGCGTGAAGCCGCCTAACATTTAATCCGACCGCACGCAAGGGGGTGGCAACGGCTTCATTCACACCAAGAAACCACTTTGCGTACCTGTGAGCGAAAATCGCTCACGCAACGCGACGAATTTCGCCGCATTTTTCGCATTCCGCGCCGTTCAAGTGGCTCCTCTCTTTCTCTCCGCGTGTACCGGGCATTGTGCGATCACCCCGTACAATGCCCGTCCGGGGCACAATGGGGGCCCCCGGAATGGCAAGTGCATTTTAAAGGTCTCTCTCAGTTTCTCGGTATGTGTACACGTCGTGTTCATTATTTCTTTGCGACCTGCGCGACCGCGCGTCTTGAGACGACGGCCCATCGAGATGGTTTTGTGTGTATATGTGTGTGCTTATGGGTATGTGTGTGTCCGACACAATGAACCCCACGACACAATTAATTCCCAACTGAGGCATTTACATCAAGTGCAAGTGTACTTCAAGGCATGTTAAATTCACAGACATTTGTACAATAACTAAAGGCCTGAATACATTTATTAACTGTACTCACAGCAAGGATTTTAAATTATATAACGAAATCGCATGCAAAATAATAAGTTACTTTTGTAATCAATATTTTTTTAATGAAAATACAGAATTAGTATGAATATAATACATAATATAACCCACCTCAAGTCCTGCAGCTAGCGGCTGCCCCCAAATTTGGCCGCCCATGAAGTCCGTGTTTGCCCGCCCCCAGGATCGGCTCTGAGTATGAATATACTACATAATTCAAAATGAAAGTGTTTTATTTTCGTAGCTGTAGCTAGTATCAAAAATTGGGAAAATAAAGCATTACACTTTAATTTTGAATTATGTAGTATATTCATACTCAGAGCAGGTCCTGGCGGCGGGCAAACACGGGCGGCGATCATGGGAGTCCAAATTTGAAGGCAGCCGCATATTAATGAATATGTATATAGAGATATATAGAGATTTCCTGCTTTTGAGATCGAGAAAAAAAGTTCACATAATGCCTCCTCTAGACCAACTCAATCAGACGATAACTAACCCCTCGTTAACATTGTTAACATCGCGATTGGTGGGAACGCTCCGCGTCTTTCATTGTCGCGTTTTTCTCTTTAAAGTACCGAGCGCGACAATCAAAGTGAGTGTGAAAGAATGCAACAACCGACAACAACAGCAGCGGTGACACGGCGGAGATGAATGGGCGAGGGAATCACTTGAACTTCTCAATCTTTCCGCGCTGACGTTGTTTACAGAGTCGGGGCTATTGTCGCGGGGAATTTCTCGTCGATTGTGTGTCGCCGGTAAAGGCATTCCTACCTTCTTGTTCAATTAAACAAAAACGTGCACAATGAGGATATATTCTAGGGCCCGCGTGCACGGACGTAATCTCGCGTCTGGGAGATTATTTTCAATGTTTCGATGCTGGGGGCGAACAGAAAGAAACATTTTGTATGAAAATTTGATGCTTTTGTCGCGGACTTGACGGTGAAGTGGAATTGACGGCGGGTTTAGAATTTTAAATGTTGAAAAAAGTATTTAAATGATAATACATTAGATGTACGTGGTTGATTGCTTGAGAAAGTTGAAACCCTTATAGGCCAATGTCAATGTCAATGGCACTTTATTATTTATTCAGCAACAAATAAATCAAATGATTATCCATAAGACTTAAGGTCATTTTAAACAAGACAATTTCTTAAATCAAAAATTGTTTAAGAAATGAATTAAAATATTAAACAAGAAATTGTCTTGTTTACTTGAAACAATTTCTGAAATATGAGTGGGCGCGATCATGTAAACATGTGTCCTACAAAAATAAAACGCATTTTATTTTATTCAATCTACAATTCAATTATTTGCTGTATGATACTATACAATTTAGATGGACTCATATCTTGACTAACATTTGGATCAAGAAATAGTCTTGTCTGAAACGAGCTTAAATAAATAAAGACAATTTCTTCGCTCAAAAGTTGTTCAAGAAATGAATTCATATATCCTCCTCCCATACAATTTGTCCTTGACAAATAGAACGCGTTATATTTTTCCATTCGATTTACCATCCAATTAAATAATTTGCTGTATAATACGAGACAATTTAGATTGTGTCGCATCTTGACTAACTTTTGAGTCAAGAAATTGTCTTGTCTAAAACGAGCTGAAATAAACTTGCCTTCATATAAATTTCCTTAGATAGTGATTTAAATCAGAACTTAAAGCGAGATAAAATCCCCATAACCCTCTTGTAAATTGACACATTAAAGTATACCTTTTATTTTAACACCGAACATACACACACGCCTCTTAACGAAATTAGCCCAACAGGTTGTGACACGGTACATATGGCCTCTCTCGGTGTGCGCCGATTAAAACGCTGCGAAATTTCTCGCCTTATCGGCCCCGTTAAGAGATGCAGCCCTTATCTGCGGCGGTAAACGAGCTCGACATGCCCGTTTCTCTCCATTACGGGGCGCCATTAACACGTCCCGCGATAAGCTGACCAAATGGGGGCCCACCGGCCCGACACGTGTACTTTAACAAATCTATTTCTGCACTTTACGAAACAAAATCGCCATGTCACGTGTCCACTTTGGCGGCGCGATGTCTTAACAAGAAGATGAATACCGCATAATAAAAAATATATACAATAAACCGGAATTGTTTTTGGAAGGCATCATAAATTAATTATGACCATTAAAAGTGGTATATTCAATTGATACTTGAAACATTTATTAAACGTGAATTATATTGTACTATAGCAGTATGAATGAGCACATTAGATTTGTATGCAAGAAGGCGGGAGCAGTAGTACAGAGTTTGTGGAATGAATGGGGGAAAAGATGTATGTGTGATGAGTATAATTATGTAGGTGCTAAAATGTTTGGTATATAAAAGATTACCAGTGTATAGAAGAGAGAAGTTGTTGCAGTCGATCAGTAGGGCGTGGAGTAGAGCGGAGAAACTGTCAGAAGAGTGACGTGTGGAGGTGGTGGTCCCAGTGTATAAAGTCTCAGACGTGAATAACTTATTGTGTTATACTTAAGCGAGGCCTGATTATCTGGGCAAATAAGCCAATCGATCGTTAAGCCACAACGAACCCCTAATGACCTATGAACCCATTATCGGCCATTACGAACCCATTAGAAAGCGTGATTAGGACGACACAGAAAAGGACGAACAGTGGCAAAAATACTCTCAGACGAAGCAGTCGCGGAGCGAGCTCAAGAAGTCACAGTATTCACCCAAACAATATCCACGACTTTTAATAACACCTAACAGCAATAGCTTTTAGTCCTCAATTACGATGTTCTAAGAGGTAAACAGTTGGTATATAGCGGTGGTTCCCAACCAACATTGGCGGCATCGACTTGGCAACTGGACCTCAGCATTGGCGTCCTTCTATCGTTAAACATAGGGGGATCACGTTAATGAGTGCGGGATACGAGTAGTTAACGACGACAATGTAGAAGAACAGATTGGAAGGTGAAGTGAAGAGATTTTCATCCGAGCGAGAATGGTGGAAGAAGAATGGAGTGCAAAGCGAGAATATATGCGTGGATCTGAAAGCAGCATATGATTCAGTTCCTAGGGTTAAACTTGTGGAGTGTATGAAAAAGTTAGGGATGAAAGAGGAAAGGGTAGAATGGATGAGAAGGATGTATAAATAGTCATGGGCAAGAGCAAGAGTGTATGGAAAAGTCCCGGAGAAGTGTAGTGACAATGTGACAGTAAGGCAGGGATTCCTGCTAAACCCCTCCTATCTAATTTGTACGTGTGTGAGTTGGAGGTGTTGCTAGGGAGAAGACGAAGTTGTGGTAGGTAGAGCCAAGGTGCGTAGGCCAGCACAGAAATACCTAAAGATTGCACGCAAGAACCAGCTACGCTTACAGAACGGTGTCAACCGATGTCGTGGAAGTCGTGGCCGCTACCATACCAGCTGACCTCCAGGCGACAGCGTGAAGGATGGCATACGATCTGAAGCAAACTGGAATACCAGCATACAGTACGCGAAGCTGCAGGCCAGAAAATCAACCATGGATGCGTGGCAGAGGAGATGGCAAGAAAGGACGATGGACGTGGAAGCACATGCTAGCCCGAACAGATCGGGAAGGCGACCATTCCCGATCTGCTCCAGGTACTTTTATAAAGAACCCGTGAGCCTGTGAGTATCTGGCTAGTCTATTTCTCCATGCTTCCGATCAGTCCATTCGCGGACGTCCGGCATGAGCTTCCACGTCCATCGTCCTTTCTTGCCATCTTCTCTGTAACGCTTCCATGGTTGATTTTCTGGCCTGCTACTTCAGGTACTGTATGCTGGTATGCTGGCATTCCAGTTTGCTTCAGATCGTATGCCATCTTTCACGTCGTCGCCTGGAGGTTAGCTGGTAGTGGGGTGTGTCAGCACTGCGAAAGCGACGTGTAAATATATCATATCATTTGAAATGATTTCGTTTTGGTCGTTTTGTGATTATTGGTTGGTTGGATTCCCCTTTCTGTGTGTGCCCGTTATTTCTTTGATTTTCTAAATTTAAATTTAAATACACACGAATACGGCTTTTTATACGATACTGCTTTCCTAGAAAACCAGGACCTAATAGTAGATTTATAAAAATATTTTTGTTAGCAAACGTTATATTTTATTAGAATCCGTTTTGGAATTATCAATCTATGCCATCCGGAGCACGTCCACCATTAATTTTCGCCAGAAAAATTCCTAGCCGCATTGCACACCATCACCATCACCGCCGTAATCTTTATGGCTCATCCTCTAACGCGCCGCCGGATTTATGAAACGCCCCTCGCCTACACGGTTTACCTCTTTGCGCACTAAGTGCGGGCACAAATCGCGCGCGGCCTTAAAAAAAAACCGATTCCGCAACGGCTTCATGTTAATTGCGGTGGCGGCGCGTGTCGGCGCGCGCGAGCCAGGTGCCGGGGCATTTTCTTCGGCGCCCCCAACCGCCGTTTTTCACGGTCGCTGGTGCTGGCGACATGTGGCGCGGCCGCCACACGTGACGGCAATAAACGGCCGGCCGAAGGAAACGACGCGAAACTAGAAAATTTTATCGGATCCATAAAGTTCGGGACGAGTTTGTTGCTCGGAAAGGTTATCTTGATTGCGATAGTGAGATTTTAATCGATCGTTAAAAATAAGAGGCCATAAAAATGAACGTTATGATAGCGATTTTACACCGGGTTTGGATTTATAGTGTAGACACAAAGAGAGAAAAAAAATCATTCAAAGATCATTCAAAGTATGGATCGATGTGGATTAAGAATTACAATACCTGATTCACACCGATCATGCTATAGAAACTAAACTGAGTAACTAAACATCAGGTCTGCATCATCCTTTAGGAGGAAGAATTCGTGCACAGATGTATATCAACACGTGAAGAGTGTTGATGTACATTGGCATTTCATGTTGAATTGTTACTATATATTCTTTGAATATTTTCTGTACTACTTCTAGATCATTTTGTAATTCACTGGAAGGACTATTAGAATTACTTTCCGAATACATCATTGATGTAAAGGAAGGTATTGTTTTACCTAAAACGTGTTCACGTTTTCAAACTAAGATTGTAGAAATATGCGATAATTTTTCGGGAAAAAACTTACACCAGAAGGAAGGTATTGCTGCCGTATTATTAAAATCAATGTTCGTTACGTTTTATGTCTAAAATAGACGAAATAAACCCGATTTTTGCAATGTCTGTGTGTGGTATGTTCTTATGTCCGTATGTCCGTATGCGCGTATGTCCGTATGTCCGTATGTCCGTATCTCCGTATGTCAGTATGTCTGTATGTCTGTCTGTCTGTCTGTCTGTCTGTCTGTCTGTCTGTCTGTCTGTCTGTCTGTCTGTCTGCCTGTCTGTCTGCCTGTCTGTCTGTCTGTGAACAAAATTCCGGGAAAACGGCACAACAGATTTCGATTAAATTTGGAAAATATCTGCGAGCACTATCCAGGACGATCCAGTGAATTTGAAATTTGAGCACAATCGGTTGACTAACAGCGAAGGAATCACAATTAACACGACGTGCGGAGCATAATTAATGAACCAATTTCGCTCAAATTTTATATATATATATATATATATATATATATATATATATATATATATATATATATATAGAATATAAATGAAAACCGGTACAAAGGGGAAACAGGTGAAATTAGATAATTGTATAGTGGGCGCAATTGTTATGTAATGATTGTCCATTTGTTATGAGTATGTGTGTGTGTGAGAATCGGAAGCGGAGACAGGTGAAAATAATTTGATTGTGTTGTTAGCTTTTAATAATAGCCAGAAATTATGAAAGTGTTTATGGTTCTTTATACATCTGTTTAATGATTATGTGGGAATTTACACGCGCATTATGTCACAAACAAACAAAAATTAGCATTGTGAAAGCGAATTGTTAATGTTGTGGCGCCGAAATTAAATTATTCAGAGATAGAAAAATTACACATATTAATATAACTTACGTATTATAGACATAGTTAAAGTCGTTAACTTGACTATGCTTAACGACTTAAACTATGCCCTACACTATTATGCGTTATTTTCTTTGATTCAATTAATTTCATTTATTAATTTAAGACTAATAAAAAAAAATTTATGTGAAAAATAATGTAATGCATAGTTCAAGTCGTTTGAAATAGTTGACGGGTATAGTCAGGTTGGTAGGGGACGCCCACCCACCCCACCTATGTTCGCATAGTTTTTCCATAGGATAACACTCTTCTTGGAATAGTTTAAACAATATAAAACATCTATAACTAATGAAAAAACTATGCGAGCGAAGGTGGGGCGGGTGGGTGTTCCCTACCAATTATGCCCATCCACTTTTCCAAATAAATTGAACTATGCACTACATTGTTTCTCATACTTTTTCTAAGAATTAGTCTTAAATTAATAAATGAAATCAATTGAATCATAGAAATTAATGAATAACAATGTAATGCATAGTTCAAGTCATTTGGAATAGTGGTCGGGGATAGTTTGGTTGGTGTGGAACACCCGCCCACCCCACCTTCGCTCGCATAGTTTTTTCAATGGATACAGACGTTGTATATTGTTTAAACCATTCCAAAAAGAGTGTTATCCTATGAAAATACTATGTGAACAAAGGTGGGGTGGGCGGGTGTCCCCCACCAACCAAACTATCTCCCTCCACTATTTCTAATGACTTAAACTATGCACTACATTGTTTCTCATATATATATATATATATATATATATATATATATATATATATATATATATATTTTTAATTAGTCTTAAATTAATAAATGTAATTAATTAAATCATAGAAATTAATGGATAACAATGTAGTGTATTGTTCAAGTCATCTGAAATAGTGGATGGGCATAGTTTGGTTGGTGGGGACCACCCGCCCACCCCACCTTTGTTCCCATAGTTTTTCCATAGGATAACACTCTTCTTGGAATGGTTTAAATAATATAAAACGTCTGTATCCATTGAAAAAACTATGCGAGCGAAGGTGGGGTGGGTGGGTGGCCCCCACCAACCAAACTAACTCCCTCCACTATTTCTAATGACTTGAACTATGCACTACATTGTTTCTCATATATATATATATTTAATTAGTCTTAAATTAATAAATGTAATTAATTGAATCATAGAAATGAATGGATAACAATGTAGTGTATTGTTCAAGTCATTTGAAATAGTGGATGGGCTGGTGGGGACCACCCGCCCGCCCCACCTTTGTTCCCATAGTTTTTCTATAGGATAACACTCTTCTTGGAATGGTTTAAATAATATAAAACGTCTGTATCCATTGAAAAAACTATGCGAGCGAAGGTGGGGTGGGTGGGTGTCCCCCACCAACCAAACTATCTCCCTCCACTATTTCTAATGACTTGAACTATGCACTACACTGTTTCTCATATATATTTTTTTAATCAGTCTTAAATTAATAAATGTAATTAATTGAATCATAGAAATTAACGGATAACAATGTAATGTATAGTTCAAGTCATTTGAAATAGTGGATGGGCATAGTTTGTTATCCTATGGAAAATCTATGCGAACATAGGTGGGGTGGGTGGGCGTCCCCTACCAACCTCACTATTTTAAACGGCTCTATTTACAGTAAAGCCCTGGTTTCATAGAAAACCGGTGCTGTGAAGCGGATGTTTCTGGCGTCATTTGGACGTTGTAACAATCATTATAATTCTAATATTTTTTAAAAGAATCTAATGCCCGGTTTCTTCAACGAATCTTAAAGCTTGTCTTGTATAAGCTCGTCCAATATAAGCTCGTCTTATATATAACCACGTCTTAAATTTGTATTCTGTTGCACCAAACATATGTAGATTTTACTTAGTCTTACAATGTAAGACCGTCTTATCGTTTTAAGATCCGATTTTTGTTTGGTGCAACGCTTTAAGACCGCCTTATTATTAAGTGTTTTCGGCAAAATGCGTCTTAAAAAATAGCGAATAAGCTCAACAGTAAATAATCCAACTATATTAATTATTATTCTCGTTACCCCGATTCAACCTGCAACCAACAGCTTAAATACCTTCAATCAATTATATCTCAGTAAAAAATAGTTAATCTTTTTAGTTAACTGTAATAAACCTGATAATAATGAGTTACCTTTTAGTCACACACGCAGCAAAAAAAGGCATTTAATTAAAACCGATCTCCTCTTGTTCCTAATGAGATTTTTTCCGTCTATAATTCGTCTGTTCTGGTACATCACGTGCTGTATCCTTCGGTAACATACTGCACGCGTCCGGCTGGTGCCTCTGGTGACGGATCGCTGGTCATTACTCACGTTGAACGGGCTTAACTATTTTCGGGGTGCTATTAGGGGGCGATAAGCGCACCCCGCGGCCGCAACAGATGCTCCTGCTGGAGGTGTTCGCGCTGCCATCCTTAATTAACAACAGAGACACACAAAAAGTACTAAAATGCTGGTGTAGACAGTTTGACCAAATTTGGCATTGCAATTAATCAAATTTCACCAAACGATATGCAAATATGGCTGAAGGAAAGCATTTACTCACCTGAACTTTTCTTTCTATTTTTTTTTACGGATTACTCTCATCTCGATGTTCCCATTTTAGAGGCTGGGACGATAAAAAAATTATGCAACATATATTTTGTTCCTACTTTTACGCTCATAACTTGGTATTGCCCTTTTAGAGGCTGGGGCAATACAAAAATTATCCAACATATATTTTTTCCCCTACTTTTACGCTCATAACTTGGTATTGCCCTTTTAGAGGCTGGGGCAATAAAAAAAACATATTTTGGCTATTTTTTTAACTGATCCTAGTTCAAAATATATCAGTGTACCAGATGCGCTAAGGAAATTGGGACAATTTGAATATAACTATTTTTTTTTGGCAACCTTGTCGAGTATTTAATTTTTTTTTCACCTGTTTCAATATCGATATTTATTTCCAAAAATTACACAATGTTATAACAATATGACAATTGAAAATAAAACCTCTACCTATGTATTTTTCTTGCTATTTTATTTTTATTTTTAAATATTACGCTCATATTTAGAAATTCCCATTTTAAAGGCTATACAAAAAGTAGTATGCAAACATGTTTATTTTTGATGATCCTAGTTCAAAACATATCAGTGTACCAGATTTTTTTTTCCTGAAGGGTCTGGTATCGCTGTGGCATCCCACTGCACGTGGCCGCAGTGCAGTGGGATGCCACTTTTGGCCTATTGTGCTCCCCCATAACTATTCCTCATCCATGAGCTCTGTGTCTTCAATGAAGTCCAGAAGTCTCGTGAATGAGCGAGCTTGGATCTCTTTTTGGCTCATTCACGTTGAACCAAAGAGCTTTTTCCTGCCTGATTTCAATGCCTTGCAGTGTACCAGATGCCCGAACAAAATTGGAAAATTTTGATGATAATGATAATTTTTGGGCGACCAAGTTGAAAGTATAATTTTTGTCACCTATTTCAATATCGATATTGATTTTAAAAAAATTATACAATATTTATAACAATATGACAATCTAAGTCTATCATACGAAGTATAGATAAAGTATTGTAATCACTATTGTGCTGCCCCATAATTATTCCTCATTCATGAGCTCTGTGTCTTCAATGAAGTCCAGAAGTCTCGTGAATGGGCGAGCTTGGATCTTTTTTTGGTTCATTCGCGTTGACCCAAAGAGCTTTTTCCTGCCTGATTTGAATGCCTCACAGTGTACCAGATGCCCGAACAAAATTTTGATGATAATGATATTTTTTGGGCGACCAAGTTGAAAGTATTTCATTTTGTTCACATATTTCAATATCGATATTGATTTTAAAAAATTATACAATATTTATAACAATATGACAATCTAAGTCTATAAGGCACCTTACACGGTCAATAATACTGTCAATATTTTAGAATAATGACAGTATTACTGTACAATAATTTGTTTAAAATGTTCATTATTTTAAAATATTGACAGTATTACTTATCGTGTAAGGTATAGTAATGATGAAATGAAGAGAATACTGATGTATATCCGGATAATTGATTACTTGATAAATATAAAAGGAGGATTGAAGCAAATACTGACAGTACTAGGATTGACAGTATTATTGACCGTGTAAGGTGTCTTTGTCATACGAAGTATAGATAAAGTATTGTAATCGTGCGGAAATATATCAAATTTTTACGCAAATCCTCTTTATTAGGTTTCCTTATAATTTTAAAACAATTTCTGGGAAATGTCCGTCATCTGTGTTATTTTTTCCGCCACGAGTTCGGGAAAATTACTGGATATTTTCAAACTAAATTTTGCATGTAGCTATTATCTCATGTAATCATCTTGATTAGTTTTAGGTCGATACCGGCCAGGGAAATGTCTATGTTTACCTAATGCGATTTTTCAATTTTGAAGGAAAATTAAATGATTACAGTGTTGTTCACTTATATTGTCGTATATTAAAATTTGTACGAAATTCTGATTTATTATTTAGAGTATTGCTTGGAAATGAAAAAAATCTCAAAAACAGAAATAACACATTACCTAATTTTTAAAAAATATACATTCGATTAATATATATTTTTTATTGTTAAAAATATGGATGTGTGTATAGTCGATATAGTTTTATAGTTTTGTATTTTTTGTTCTTAGCCTGATTAATGAGAAATTTCTCTTTCTTGGTCTTGTCCTGTTGAGAAATAAATAAAATAAATAAATAAATAAATAAATTTTTAATCCTATTGGAAGTATACGAGTTGTGCTTACATGAATTTTCATATTTATAAATACACATTTACATTGATACCGAATTTTAAGTTGGCAACACTGACTACTTCCCGCACTAGTGCGGAAAGTAGTATTTCCCGCATCCAAATCAATGCGGAAATACTACTTGTCTTAAGATATGAGTACAAAAAAAATAATTTAGTATACAATTTATTGCAATCGATTATATATTTAAAAAAAATCTAACTTGTATAGTGGCTCAAATTTATTTGTAAAGACTTTTTAATTGATATCGGCCGTGTTTATCTAAACCCATTCACTTATAGATTAAACAATTTAAACCCCACAATGGCCCAAATACTCGACCTGTTCGAGTATCGCCCCTTTTGTGTGCCACAAATGAATTTTTTTGTGTCGTAAAACTGTTCCCATATTTCTTTGAATGGCCCACATAATAATAATAATGCGCAGGCTTGTATGTGTGTGTGTGTATCTGATGAATATTCCCATTGAGAATCACATTAACCAACAAAGAGCACTTAAATATAGTTATTATATTTCTTCGGGGCCGAGAGATCTCGCCCTTGTGCGTGTATCTCGCTCCCATCGGCGCGGCACCGCAGCCAGAGCAGCCACCACCCACGCCATTGTGGCCGAATCGGCTCGAACAAGTGAGCTCTCAGGTGCATACAGAGGTGGAGATACCCCATTGTTCAAGGGATGCGAGAGCTCAGGTTACCGACAAGGTTAAGCATTATTTGTGTACACCGTTTTGAGGGCATGTGAATCGCCGACGCACTTGTTCGAACCAAAATTGGGTAACCCAATATTGACCACTGAATATTCACAGAAAAAAAAAGAAGAAAGTTATGGGCATGAGAACGAAACCTAGAACTTTTTTTTAGTTTATCTATAGACATAAATAGAAATATTTAAATTGTTAATTAAATTTAAATTTTAGAATTATAATACTATATACTTTTTTTTTTAGTTTATGTATAGACATAAATAGGAATATTTAAATTGTTAATTAAATTTAAATTTTAGAATTATAATATTTTTTGTTTAGTTTATGTATAGACATAAATAGGAATATTTAAATTGTTAATTAAATTTAAATGTTAGAATTGTAATTAATTCTAATTGATCGACAATACTTTAAAGGGTGTTTTAAAAAATAGTGGAAGCATCGTTTTCAGAAAGAAATGTCTTGTAATATAGGAGAAAAATATTGTAATCGCAAACATTTTTATTTGTTGACATTTGATTCCTTAGTTTGATTGTTTAAACTAGTTTACAAAAATATTGTATTGTATTATTAGTAACAATTAATTAATGAATTTTATCTTAATTTAAATTTTTAATTTAAATCTAGAACCTGTATATCGATATATTTATTTTTTTGTCATCCCTACAGTCTAGAGTTAAAAGCAGATTTACACCCTGTTTGAAGGACTTATTTTCTCTATACGCCTTTTTTGGAAATGGTCTTTCGCATTTCTAAAAAACGCGTATATGTGGTAATAAAATGTATAAAAATGTCGAGCAGTTTTTGCTTTCATTGTGAATATAAGGGTCGTTTTAGACAAGACAATTTCCAGTCCAGAAATTGTCTTGTCTAAAACGACCTTAAGACAATTTCTTAGCTCAAAAGTTGTTCAAGAAATGAATTCATATATCCTCCTCCCATATATTTTGTCCTTGACAAATAGAACGCGTTATATTTTTTCATTTCATCTACAATGCAATTCAATATTTCAAATAATTTGCTGTATGATACGAGACAATTTAGATTGTCTTGCATCTTGACTAATGTTTGAGTCAAGAAATTGTCTTGTCTAAAACGACGTTAACTTTTGAGTCAAGAAATTGTCTTGTATAAAACGACCTTTAGACGATAAGTAATACTGGCAATATTTTAGAATAATGAATATTTTAAACATGTTATCGTACAGTAATACTGTTATATTCTAAAATATTGACAGTATTAATGATCGTGTGCCTTTTATACACATTAGGACATTGATGTGCTAATTCACCCCCCAAGCAACACTTTATGACGTACAAGTAAAAATTGGAAAAAATACATACAATGTTTATGCCTTTTCCCGTTTTGTATTATGTATATCAATTTAAACCAAATTAAATTAGTTTCATTCTCTCTGCCCCGACACGCGTGAGTTGTTTATGATGCCCCAGCAACTATTGTCTGCGCCGGGCGAGGGATGAAGAATTTCTGCGCCATGTGCGCCAATTAATCGGGGGCGCGCCAGTTGCGCTCGGTCACGGTCATCTCCGGGCTGTGCGCTATCGGTGGACCGCGTAAGATCCTCACTTTCGCTTACCTGGTCGCCGCCGCCCCCCCGTTAATTGGCCGACACCTGTTGCCGATCGGTCGCACCGTGTTGTTCGGCACATGTCACTCCCGAGATAACGCCCGCAAACAACGACGGCGACAACTGGCTAATTAAAACAAAAAACGATAATTAAATTTAATTAAGAGAGTGGAAATACGTAAACATGTGCAGCAGTAAACAGAGATTTAGAGCTTATGCCTATTTTGGTAATTAGCGCCCGGTTGTCCTGAATTATCCCGTTTTGGGGACATACATACATTTGCAAAGAAGACTGGAGTTTCTATTAGAAAAATTGTTCGGGTTTCCAGTGATTATAGAAGTCTCGCTCTGCATGTACAAGTATCAGACACAATCAGTTAAGGGTCAATACAGTGGATGTGTCAAACTATTTTGAATCTAGACGACTTTTCTGAATCTAAATTATCCTAAATTCACTGTGAAATAGTTAATAATAGAGAGAAAATATGTCCTGTGTCCCCATAATAGAATATTTCGTCACGATGAAATATCCGGGTTTATCTAAATTAATAATTGATTGGGAGTCGATTCATTGATGATTGATTTAAAATAACATCTTGCTGAGAGCTCATCTGCAGACTGCACTTAGTCCACTTATGTGTAACCTTTGTGCATCTTCCAGTTAACATTCTAATATATCTATGAATCCTTGGTGATCTAAAACGCCTTTCGTTTATCACTCTGTGCTGCTACGAGCTTATTGTCTCTTGTTCTATATACATACATACATACATACATACATACATACATACATACATACATACATACATACATACATACATACATACATACATACATACATACATACATACATACATACATACATACATACATACATACATACAATTACAAAATTAGCAGTGCTTCGCGATAACAATTTTCATACAGACCACTGCTGATACTGAAAGTAGAAATCGATGTCCTATCAATATAGTGTCCTCGGACCCCAAATCACCTTACTTACAATCTCCATGTAGTTTCCTCTGTGAAGTAGGTTTTAATGTATCTAAAAGAAATTGAAAAGCCAAACAAGTTTTGACTCGATGGTTATTATTACTGTTTGCAATTAAATTTAAATTAAATCTATCTACTCAATGCTATGAAAAACGCGTTTAGAATAAAAATCCACAGAATCGGGGTGTTTTGGCAGTTGTTATTGCTTAACTCCAATGATTCCAATTTGTTAGAATTACAGTTCTCCAGCAAACAGGTGAGGTTATTGCACAGATCGGTGTTGCAAGAAGTGCAGTTCTCTGCGTAGCCGGTGTCTAAATCACAATAATTGGGCACTGGGCTGCATAAAGCCATGAATTCTTCACCGTCTTTTCCTGCAAAAATTATATTGAATATTTAATCGTTAGAATATATGAACCCACAAAAGACAACATTATTGATATATGACAGATGATGGTAGATGATGGTAAATGATGGTAGATGATGGTAGATGATGGTAGATGATGGTAGATGACAGATGAGTTGAATTACGCTCATCAGTGTTTTATCCATAGATATAATAATGTTCTTCTACATTACCTATGCATCAATGTATGCAATGTTTTATATTATAAAAAATGACTATAATTGTAATTATACCAGCAATTTATTTCATTGTTTTGTCACACAAATGCAGCTATGGTGCCTTTGATTTTTCATTGTTTTATTCAACAAAAACAACTATGATGATTTTTATAAACTTCAATATAAAATAATTCAAAGCATACTTTGATTCATAGGTTATTTAGAAGAAAATTGTTATATCTATGGATAAAACAATGAAGAACATAGTTCAAGGCATAGGGGACACCCGCCCACCCCACCTACGTTCGCATAGTCTTCGTTTAAGGATAAATCTCATTTAAAAAATTGAAAACAACAACGATAACACTTGGTTTTATAAATAATAATAAAACTGTGCAAACGGTGGGGTGTAGGCCAAGGCACCCTATCTACAATTCGATTAAGATCACTGTGAAATGGTTAATAATTTTTGGTTAAAGCTATAAATCAATAACACATTTCAAATTTCACATTCAAATATTATCAAATAATATTAAATGTGATTGAAAACCTGTATTCATAAACGTCTGTTAAAAAACCAGTCGAGAGTAAGTCACCTTGTTTTTATGTAGCCCGAAATAGAATTGTGTACGATTTTACAGCGAGAGTACGACAAAAAAATGTTATCTGCATGCGTATTGACCGCGCGCAGAATAAATTTAGTCACAGAGTTAACCTGAAATGTGCGCGTAGCTATGCTGTTTGAGTGAAGTGCAGTTTAATTAGTGATTTGGTTTTAATTGTGCGCGTGTTTAATGTGAGTGTACCCTGTGGGCTATTAGGTAAGTCGATAGAAATTAGTATGGAGGTTCGCTTTTGGACTTAGAAAGGTTATGGTAACGATACAATGTGCTAAAGCAACACTCACTCTTAAAAATAGTTTTAAGTTTTATAAACGGTGTTCTCTAAACGTGTGTAATTACTGATATATAAATGTAGCTTACTGTGACAATCTGAGTCAATAGAAATTAGTATGGTGATTCGGTTTAGGACTTAGAAAGGTTATGGTAACGATACATTGTGCTAAAACAACACTCACTCTTAAAAATAGTTTTAAGTTTTATAAACGGTGTTCTCTAAACGTATGTAATTACTGATATCTAAATGTAGCTTGCTGTGACAATCTGAGCGTATTTTAATACATATTGGCTTTACACGAGTAACATATTGTTGGGGCATGAGTCATGTAATTTTTATTTATATTCCAGCAAATTGTCTTGTGATTACTTGATATATGACTACTAATTGTGTTGTACTATATAATACAGGCCCAGATTAACCTATTTTGGCCTTTATAAGATATAGACAATGCTCACAAATATTTAACTGACCGTAGGAATAAACCTATATAATATTTTTTCCACATTCGTTATTATAATTTGGAAGAAGTAATCGGGCGAGCGAGTGAATGCGGATTTCATGTCCTAGGTATTTTTATGATGTCGTTTCTTTGATTTCAACTCCACCTAATATTACACTCTCGCTGAGAACAATGTTAGTCATAAGCTGCGTTTTTGGGGTAAGGATCTACTCCCCAAAAACGTAGCTTGTGACTAACCTTGTTCTCAGCGAGAGTGTAATCATGGATTGTTTCCTTATGTGACCTATATCATAATATAAATCGCTGATTGCAGAAAAATAATTCCTTTCGGAATTCGCAACAAAAAAATGGGATTGACATTTGAAAAAAAAGTCGATGACGTCAATTCTTATTCAATAATGCTCGAAAAGAATTGACAAATTAAAAATCGAAGTGTCTAAAATTTTCGAAATAACAGCTCTATTTGTTCCCTAATGTATGTTGCAGTAAGAACTGAAATAAATCCATTGCATTAGTTTTTTAGTTGCTACTTATCCATACACCTCTATTTTCTTTGTTTATACTTTCCCTATTTTCTTCTAAAAGAATCATATGATTTTGATTTTCAGCTCTTTGTATTTTTTAATATCAAAATTTGTTTTGATCACAACCAACTATGAATGTATTAATAATATATATTTTTTCAACATGAATGATTCAAACTAATTAACTTTTTTAAATTTCAATCATCAAAGATTTTGAAGAAATGTATACCATAATTTGGAACAGACAGCAACATCTGGTCTATACTGTCCGCTGTAAGGACTATGTTGTATGTAGAGCTGGTTGAGGTATTCTCATTTATAATGATACCTAGGGTTTGCAAGTTTATAATGTTAAACATATTTTCAAGGGTTGGTAAAGAACGATGGGAGGAAGTTGGTGTGTTTTGCGAGGATTTTGTGGGTGGAATTTGGATGTGGATTTTATCTCCTAATGGTATTAGGATTTGGATAAAAGCCAAGACTCCTGGCGTCAGAACCGTGTCCCTGAAGTAGGCCTATCACCATCGGGATCGTATAACAGATATTATGAATAATACTCCTATGCCGAAAGGCGAAAGGCAAATATGTATATATATATATATATATATATATATATATATATATATATAATATTTAGTTAAGTACTTCTTGCCATCTTGCGACGGCCGCTATAGCCGGAGACGTGGGTTCAAGTCCCACCGGAGAGTGAAATTTTTGAGAAATTATATATATATATATAAATAATACAATGAAACTTTTACTTACTTTCTGTTATACACTGAGTACAATTCTCTTCAATAGTTGAGGCATGTATGCTTCCATCGTAGCATATAACAGCGCCTGTTGTTAATCAAATGAGATATAATCGTATTTGAAGGGACCAAGCGTGGTACTTACCGATATGAATATGCTGAGATAACAAAATTAAAACGATAAAATTGACGTGAGTTGTAATCCGAAGCGATGACATTGTCAGTACAGAATAGTTCGCTACACATGCCCGTCATACCCTACTGACCTCTATCCGATGCCAAAGCGACACCTGGTGTCTGCAAATTGAAGTCCCGAAATGATGTAAAATTCAAATTTACATTGATTTTATATGCTGTTTCGGATTAGATTACATTTCACTCGATTAATGATTCTTCACGTGTATGGTCTCGTCGTGGTTGTCTCACTTTCCGCTATCAGATTCTAGTTGGTTTCTGAATCTCACTACTCGTTAAAAGCTGTAAATACCAAATTTTCATGGACACATTTTGACGTTTATTCGGTGGCGTTGAATGTATAAATTTCAGGTTCAGGTTCATCATTCCATTAACCTTAACCTAATCATAACCTCTCATCATTTTTGATTACTATGGATTTATTGTATTGAATGTACTGGAGGTAATAAATAAAAAAAATAAAAATAAAAAATATTAAAAACAAATAAAAAATGGTAGAACAGTTTTCTTATGGCGTAAATTGTGAACTGGTATTGAGGTTAAAGAAAAAAAAAGAAATCCAAACATTTTGTTGTGAAACTAATTTTGTAAGATTTGATAACACCACTATGATTACGATATATAGTCATTCATTTATAGTCAATTCGTGTTATATGAAAATTATAGACGTTATCACACCCTTAAGGAAGCCGTTGTGCACTAGAGGTTAAAACCATGAGGCATTTTAGACGTTTAATAAAAAAATTAAACGTTCTTATATAATCGTTGGTATTTATTTAACATGGGGGTCGGTTAACGAACGCCTTCGTAGAACAAGTCGCCCTCACCTGTACCCGCATCCTCCGCGGGACCTGTTGCGTAATCAGATGCAACTCGCGACATCCACCTGACCAGGGACGAAACACATACAATTTACTTTATTTACGACCCTTGATTAATCGTAAGTAGTACTCATGAAGAAAAAAAACAATGACATACTTCAGAAGTTAAACATATAACCATTGACATGAAGTGGCAGGAATTTAATTTTACATGTTACATTTCAATTTTCAATTATTTTTAGAATGATCACACCATTTTTCCGGTACAATATCTGTGACAGTTCTAATGAAAATCTACAAGGCGTTGTTATTGTTGACTTTATATATATGTCGGAGCGAGAGAAGTATATGTGCAGGGCGATGTATTAATAAGATGTATCACATATCGTGATGTTGTATTACTAATAACAATTACTATGGTCAGGTACTTGTCCGGTAAATCCAGGGCTTGCTCTTCGGAGGATATTATTCAATGCACAATAAATAATAAGTTCTTCGTCACAATCAACTTTATTAACAACTGAGTAACTAACTTAAGCACTAATTGTTGTACAATAACTAATAATTATCTTGAGAAAGCAGTCCCGGCCAACGCCAACGCTCGGTATTTCCATACCGACGCGCTATGTCAACTGATTCTGCTCAGACCCCCATCGAGGGTAAGATCTCAAGTACACACATTCCTTAAAATCGGCCTTCCTGATTGGTTTCACTACCAATCAGACGCTGCGCAATGCACCCTTGTGCTATCATTACGGCTTGAAAACGATTATTGTAATCAAGCGCCACATATATTATATATATATGTATATATATATATATATATATATATATATATATATATATATATATATATATATATATAATACAATCTTCAAAAATTAAAAGAAAGCATATTTGAAGGACCCAAGGGTGTTTCCGCTTAATTTTATTTTATAGTATATTTATATTTATATAGTTTTATCAGTCTTAACTACGAGATAACACGTTACGTACTTGTTTTTAACAACAAGCCATTTATCGTGTTTTCGCATTAAACTATCTCGTATTATTTTATTTAGATCATTTTATTCTGCACATAATATTTTATGTACCATCAAATTCTCTTACAGCTCGTTTTGATCACTCTCACTATATGAGCCTGTGATAATGAAAGTCATATTGAATTATTTTGAAAAGGATAATATTTTGTGTTTGGTATTTATGTAAACCAAGTTACAGTTACATTTTTATTTATGAATAAATTGATAAATCAGCCTGTGATAATGAAAGTGGTGCAAATCACATTTTAATTGTTTCGAAAAGAAAAAGATTTTCCGTTTGGTATTTATGTAAATCAACAAACGCAGTTACATTTTTATTTATGAATAAATTAATAAATTAAGTCTGTAACTGTCGATTTACATAAATATCAAACTCAAAATCTCCTCATTTTCAAAACAATTCAAATATGACTTACACCACTTTCATTCTCACAGGCTTCTATGTTTCATATTGCATAATTATTCCGATTAGTAAAATTCAATTTCTATAAATCGTTCGAAACGCCCCCGCAGAAATGATTGCCGCTGTCATTTCCGTCAGCCCGCCGATAATTACACGGCCACGCGTTACGTAATTAGCCGATAAATCGGGAAAGCACATAACTAATCCTCAGAGACAAAGTGGTCTTGATAGAAAAAACAAATGTTCATTATTTGATAAAAATCTCGCGCCAAGTCGTTATTACTAATCGATTGAGAAGTGAACGCAACAGCGCACATTCACCTACAAATCGTAAATGCTTTTTTTTTGGGGGGTGGGCGTCGGCTGAAATTGATTATTCTGTTATATGATGGTTTTTCACAGTAATATAAAAAGACTCGTGTATAAGGCACCTTGCATGGTCAATAATACTGTCAATCCTAGTACTGTTAATATTTTTTTCAATCCTCCTTTTATATTTAGCGTTTCGACAAAAAGGCTTAAGTCAGGAAATGTTAAGTTTACAAGCCGTTTGTACCAATGGAAGGAGTAGAATTTTTTGGTTAAAAAGACATGAAAACCTTATTTTCGTAAAAATGATGACTTAAGCCATTTTGAAACACCAGTGATATTTGATCAATAAGAGTTAAGGATCGTGGAAGATGCAGCAATTATCAACAGTTGTCGATACAACTTACCAGATAAATATGTATTCATCGTGCTGAATGCTGTATACAACAAAAACGATGGCGATTTTGAACAGTTCCTTTGAATTGTTGAATAAATATTCATTTCCTCTCTTTCTCAGAATAAATACGTTTAAGTTATATATGTATATGATTTTGTTTGTTTATTTTGTGCTAGAAAATCCATACTTAAATGTGCAATTTTAAAACACCTGGGTGGCCATTTGATGAGTGGTTATGGTCCCTGATGTTGAGGGTTCTCATGTGTTTCGTTCATCGTTGTTCATTAATTCATTTTAATTGTTTTGCAGCTTGAACTTGAATAGAAAAATAAAAGATTTTTCTATTCAAGTTTTCTACATGTGTTTCTTTACGCCTGGTATACATATAAAAATACACGGCAGAAGCCGACAATCAATAGTACTATTACTAATGAAATAAATACAGTAACTACATACTACTAAAACAACTTTAATTGGTTTTTATAAAAAAAATAATTTTTATACATAAGCTACCTACTACTAGTACTACTGAAAATTCTACAAATAAATGTCTTGGGACAGCTGTAATTTGGTATTGCGATGTCCACTGTTTGTTCAGAGCAAGTATGTGCAACCTTCCTTTATAACGGACCAGATAGAAATTTTAAAAAGTTGTGCGGTTCGCATGTAATTAATTTATGAAATTAAATTAACACGCCTACGGTACGGAATTTTTAAAAGCTAAAATGTAATATCCTTGAAGGGTCGCATTAAAATCTTTGAAGGGCGGGTTTCTCATCCCTGGGTTAGAGCCTCACTACTCGTAGCAATTGCGTCGACGCGACGCCAGAATTTTCTATTGGTAATGCGGCCGACTGTGCGACTGGTGCGTCGGCGTCGCGGCGCTCTTATTCGACAACCAATGGACGAATAAACTAGCTAGCAATGAAGTTTATTAGTAGCTATTTCAGATTTAAATTAATCCTCATTTTGTGCTCAAGCACTTCTATACCTCTTTCTTTTATAATTGTTCGTAGTTTATTTCTTGGGATCATGTCGAACGCTTTCTCTAGGTCTATGAATCCTAAATATATGTTTTTATTATTTGTAGTTCTTTTTTCTGTGATTTGTTTTATTGTGAAGATGTTGTTCTGTGCGGATCTTCCTTTCCTAAAACCGGATTACGATTCTTCTAGTGTCTGTTCTATTCTTGCTATTATTCTCTTGTTTATTGTCTTTTCTAATATTTTCATCCCTATACTTATTAGTGTCATGCCTCTATAGTTTGAGCATTTCGTCTTATCTCCTTTCTTGTGTATCGGTACGATTAGTGCTGTTTGCCAGTCTTTTGGTACGATATTCGTCTTCCATATGTTGTTCACTAGTTTCCGTAGTTTTTCTTTACCTACCTAGTCTAGGTGCTTGATCATTTCAGCTGTAATCTGGTCTTGTCCTGGTGCTTTTCCTATTTTTAATTCCCTTATTATTTCTAGTAGTTCTTGTTCCTTGATACTCTCTGTATCTGCTTCTATGTTGATCTTGTCTGTAATTCTTGTGTTTGGTTCTTTGTCATTATTTGTGGATAGTAATTCTTCAAAATATTCTTTCCATCTTTCTAATATTTCTTCGTTTTCTTTCAGCATTCTTCCTTGTTTGTATTGTATGTATCTCACGTCTTGTCCTTTTTCTTTCCTGCAATTTTTTAGGGTTTTATAAAGTAGCTTTTGGTTTTCCCTTGCATTTTTTTTCCATTGTCTCCCCGAACATTTCCCATTCCCTGTTTTTTTTTCTATTCTAACTTCGTCTTTTACTATTTTATTCTTGTCTCTGTATTTTTTGTAGTTTTCGCAATTTTTGTCGTTTAGGTATCTCTGTCATGCTTGTTTAATCCTTTTTTTTCTCTCGTATGTCCTCCGACCACCAGGCTGTCTGTTGTTTCTTGTTTGTGCTTTTCTTCATACCACATGTCTCCTTTGCTTTCTTAAGGTCGTTTTAGACAAAATAATTTCTTGACTCAAAAGTTAGTCAAGATGCGAGAAAATCTAAATTCTCTTGCATCATACAGCTAATTATTTGTAATATTGAATTGGCGGGTAGATTGAATGGAAAAATATAACGCGTTCTATTTATCAAGGACAAATTGTATGGGAGGAGGATATATGAATTCATTTCTTGAACAACTTTTGAGCTAAGAAATTGTCTTGTCTAAAACGAGCTTTAGACAAGACAATTTCTTGGCTCAAAAGTTGTTCAAGAAATGAATTCATATATCCTCCTCTCATACAATTTGTCCTTGATAAATAGAACGCGTTATATTTTTCCATCCAATTCAATATTTCAAACAATTTGCTGTATGATACGAGACAATTTAGATTGTCTCGCATCTTGACTAATTTTTGAGTCAAGAAATTATTTTGTCTAAAACGAACTTAAAACGACCTTTAAGCATATTAGAAATACAAGTTCTATTTATAATGCAATTAGTAATGGTTAAGCAAAACATACATTAATGAGACGGTTTGCAACTACAGACATATTAGGTAAACAGTACAAATTTGCCCCTTACTATTTGAATCTGTTAGGGTCGTTTTAGACAAGACAATTTCTTGACTCAAAAGTTAGTCAAGATGCGAGACAATCTAAATTGTCTCGTATCATACAGCAAATTATTTGAAATATTGAATTGGATAGTAGATCGAATGGAAAAATATAACGCATTCTATTTGTCAAGGACAAATTGTATGGGAGGAGGATATATGAATTCATTTCTTGAACAACTTTTGAGCTAAGAAATTGTCTTGTCTAAAACGACCTTTAGATATCACTAATAATGGTAGTCGAATTTGAATCGTCCTGTATACTCATAACGAAATATATTTATTCCACAAAACCATCGTTATTTAATTCCATCGGCTTATTGGGGTCGATGTGGCTCCCTGTGGGCGCACGTGAAAGTTTGACCTATGGCGCGAGCGCGACGTCTGACCTCTGAACCCCCGAAACTTCTTCGTTACAGATCGCGTGATTTATTTTTATTAGCATCCATTTCGTGCAATTCCCACTGAATCTTCAACTCGGTTATTTTCATTAGTGCTGTATCCGCAACGTGTGCCACTTGCAGCGGCTACTTTACACCGCAAAAAAAGTCCTCCCCCACAACACGTTATTTTTTTTGCGCAGAGGAAATGAGATTTGAGGTTTTTTAATATAGCCGGATATCTGACCCGTTTTTCAGCATCCGCGCAGGTTGCGCCCAGGAAGACGATGGTGTAGGGTGGAGAAATTAGTATATATATATTTTTTTGGTGTACAGCACTGGGGGCGCACGTGTGCAACAACGTTTCCGGGTGTTAGTGAATGGATATGGAATTCTTTAGTAATTTTGTTGGTTACTTTTTTAACAACTGATTTGTATTTAATATATATATATATATATATATATATATATATATATATATATATATATTAAATACAAATCAGTTGTTAAAAAGTAAAAATAAAATAAACCTTTATTGGTATCTCTATATCTCTATATATCTACGGATTACCATTCAGAGTAGTCTCTTTTTATATTTTTAAATTCATTATTTAATTATTGTAATAACTATATTCTATTAATTACAATCCTTAAATTAAGGATTTCTTTGTAATTAAAGATTATCTACCGACATTTCATTGTGGTGATTGTTGCGGCCATACATAATCGCGTTCTAATAATCACTTATAATGAAATATGAGTGAATCGTTATTCTCTTACATAAGATTAACATTAACAAGAGTATAGTCTCTCCTGATTCATATACACCATTCTACCGACTGCGCCATGTTATAATGTTATATGTCCTATCGTAAATAAATGAGACAATGCGGCAAAAGTGATAAAACTATGCCTCTTTAATGTATTTTGTTGGAAATCTCTTACATTAGCTAAGTTGCTAATGAATCAGATTAGATCATGAGATTAACATTAACAAGATTATAGTCTCTCCAGATCCATATACACCATCCTATCGACTGTGCCATGTTATAATGATAAATGTCATATCCTAAATAAATGAGACAATGTGGTAAACGTGATAAAACTATGCTACTTTAATGTAGTTGTTTTTTTTGGAAATCTCTTACAGTAGCTAAGTTGCTAATGAATCAGATCAGATCATGAGATTAACATTAACAAGAGTATTGTCTCTCCAGATTCATATACACCATCTTACGACTGCGCCATGTTATAATGTTATATGTCCTATCCTAAATAAATGAGACAATGCGGTAAAAGCTATGCTACTTTAATGTAGTTTTTTTTAAATCTCTCACAGTAGCTAAGTTGCTAGTGAATCAGATCAGATCATGAGATTAGCGTTAAGAAGAGTATAGTCTCTCCAGATTTATATACACCATTCTAGCGACTGCGCCATATTATAATGTTATATGTCCTATACTAAATAAATGAGACAATGCCGTAAAAGTGATAAAACTATGCCACTTTAATGTAGTTTTTTGGATATCTCTTACAGTAGCTGAGATACTAATGAATCCGATCAGATCATGCGATTAACATTAACAAGAGTATAGTCTCTCCAGAATCATATACACCATTCTACCAATTGTAGAACAAAAGAATCGTTAGTACATGAGAAACGAGTATAAAACTATTCGAAACATATTTATGAAATCAATTTAACTTCTTGTATTTACCACTGGATCACTTCAGTCATGCGACGTTTGTACACGCATACGTACACACCTACTTTGATATTATCTCTAAATACCAACCATCTCTACAAGCGTACAACACGCCGAGTCGCACTAATAGAACCAGGCTGCGATACGCATCTAAACCGCAGTGTGCGCCCTTTTATCGAAGCACATCGGTCCCTTTCTCTCCATATAAAACTCGGATTCGTTTAATCAGGCTTGCACAATTACGGCAGGCCATCACAATTAAGTTGTAAAACGCGTTAAAATATTTCGCGTGCATTATGTTAATGATTATTTGCCAACGTGTGCGTTACGGGGCCCATTCCGGAATACGAATGGATGGCGAAGGATTCCGCGCGCGTATCAATTAGGATCTTAATGTCTTCTTCGGTGCGGCATTCCGACGGCGGCGCGAGAATGCAGCCGGTGATGTTAACGAGTCAATATTGCAAGGGAGGGGAACCTAGCGGGTTTCGCACAATTTGTATTTATGATTTTTATTTGCTATTAATTATTAAAATTTTAATCAGATAGTGTGCATCTCTAACCGTTTTCTTGTTAATTCTTTAGTCATTGGATCAGCTTGTTAATGGCTAGAGCTTAGCCGAATATATTTGCAAACAAGTGATTAAAAATAAAGAATAACTCGGTTAATTTGTTATTTATGTTTATGTAGCCACTTTCGAAAGAAACCTACGAAACATGACTTTATTAGTTAACACGTTTTATAAACAAATTTAATTTTTAAACTAATCGTGTTTTAAGATTTGATACACGTCATCCTCTCCGACTGCGCCCTGTTATATTTTTAATACTGTATTTTGATGAAAGCGTGAAATATGAAGAATAATTTTATATACTGTAAACATTTTTGACGGTTGATCGAAGATCGGATGCATGAACTAATCGTGTTTTAAGATTTGATACACGTCATCCTACCCGACTGCGCCATGTTATATTTTTAATACTATATTTTGATGAAAACGTGAAATATAAAGAATAATTTAATATTGTAAAAAATTTTGATGATGATGATCGAGGATCGGATGCATGAACTAATCGTGTTTTGAGATTTGATACACGTCATCCGATCCGACTGCGCCCTGTTATATTTTTAATACTGTATTTTGATGAAAACGTGAAATATGAAGAATAATTTTATATACTGTAAAAATTTTTGACGGTTGATCGAAGATCGGATGCATGAACTAATCGTGTTTTAAGATTTGATACACGTCATCCTACCCGACTGCGCCATGTTATATTCGATAACATTATAAACGAATATAACATGGCTCAGTCACTAGGATTTTCCGACAGTAAAATGCTCCATTAAATTATGCAACGTTAAGGTAACTAGACTGATACACCCTAAATTGCATATTCGCTTTTAAACTAATCAGAATCTAATATTGGATTGTTAAGGCGTCTACTTAGTGATAATTCATTTTAAAGGACAAATAAAACGATTTTTTACTTTGTTTTTTATCACACTTCAGTTACACTCTGCAACTAGTTTCGGCTAAGCTTTAGCCATTTTCGAGCTTCTCCGATGATCTATTATTTCTGTCTTTCTGCTTAGTTTAAGAGAGAATGACTAGATCTGTAATGTCTGTGTTATTAACCGTATTATAGGTAACTAGTAATACACTATTCACACATTTTTTATTCTGTAATACACTTGAATATATGGAATGCAGATAAATAAATGGCGCGCCGCCGTGCACGTCTTAATATAAATATAAGTGGCCTGGCATAAGCGGAGATTGCGCGCCCACATTTAGCGCGAAACAAGGGAAACCCGCGTAATAAATAGTCCGTCCCGCGTGTATATTCGTAGTACACAAACTAACTAGCTAATGTAACAATAGTGCAACCTGTATATTTACTGCGCGCAATAAACAAAGGTGTCTACAAGGGAACATGTGTTTGTGATTTGTTGCAGGCGCTAGCCAGCGTGCGGTGTCCTTCTGGACAACAATACTTAATAATGTAGTGGTAGCACTGTTCTAAATGACGTTGCTTGTATGAAGAAGGTTTTGATTGTGGGGATTATTATAACAAATTCTTATTTGTATTAAAAACAAAACCTATTACCCGGGATTGTACAGAAATTCTTTAAAAAAATAGGGAAGCTGATTACTCCAGTATATACAAAGTAATGCAACTGATTTTATTCTTTGAGAACGAGATTCTTTCAGTGAAAATTTTAAGAATTATGGGTCGCATAGTAAGACTTATAATTCTAAAAATTTTCACTGAAAGAATCTCGGTCTCAAAGAATAACATCAGTTGTATTACTTTGTTTACTCTGGAGCAATCAACTTTCTCACTCAGAGCACCATTTCTCTAGTGTATTCATAAATTTCGATTTACAGTTTAAATTTAATGCGCTTTATTTTACCATTTTCCATTAATACTCCTGATATGGTATATAGACTAAAGGTCGTTTTAGACAAGACAATTTCTTAGCTCAAAAGTTGTTCAAGGAATAAATTCATATATCCTCCTCCCATTCAATTTGTCCTAGACAAATAGAACGTGTTATATTTTTGCATTCGATCTACCATCCAATTCTATATTTCAAATAATTTGCTGTATAATACAAGACGATTTAGATTGTTTCGCATCTTGACTAACTTTTTAGTCAAGAAATTGTCTTGTCTAAAACGACCTTAAGGGCTCGGTTGTATACATCAGATTCTCGAGTTTATTTCCAATGTGTCAGTTTTAACAACTTTGACACATGAGGCGACGTTGCCATATAAACAGGGGCACTACTACTCCCGTATTCACCGACGTTCCATAAATCTATCAATAGCTATTAATCCTATAAGTATTCGTTGTTATAGCAACAATAAATACATTATCTAGGGAATGTACTTACTTTAGATTCTCTCTATTGGAAACACTGAATAATTAAACAATGTCATCAAACCTCCAATTGCAAGCGTTATTCAAGGTATTTGACATTTGTTTTGGCATATTCTGTCACAATTTATCCATTCAATAGCTTATGGGACATATAAAGTTTATGGGATGTTGGTATAGACAATAACTATATACTATTATCCGTTATTTTCTATGATTCAATTAATGTCATTTATTAATTTAAGACTAATTAAAAAAAAATATATGTGAAAAATAATGTAATGCATAGTTCAAGTCGTTTGAAATAGTGGACGGGTATAGTTGGGTTGGTAGGGACCGCCCGCCCACCCCACCTTTGTTCGCATAGTTGTTCCATAGGATAACACTCTTCTTGGAATAGTTTAAACAATAGAAAACGTTTGTATCCATTGAAAAAACAATGCGAGCGAAGGTGGGGTGGGCGGGCGGCTCCTACCAACCAAACTATGCCCGTCCACTATTTCAAACGACTTGAACTATCCATTACACTATTATCCGTTCTTTTCTATGATTCAATTAATGTCATTTATTAATTTAAGACTAATTAAAAAATATATATATGAAAAATAATGTAATGCATAGTTCAAGTCGTTTGAAATAGTGGACGGGTATAGTTGGGTTGGTAGGGACCGCCCGCCCACCCCACCTTTGTTCGCATAGTTTTTCCATAGGATTACACTCTTCTTGGAATAGTTTAAACAATAGACAACGTTTGTATCCATTGAAAAAACAATGCGAACGAAGGTGGGGTGGGCGGGCGGTCCCTACCAACCCAACTATACCCGTCCACTATTTCAAACGACTTGAACTATGCATTACATTATTTTTCACATATATTTTTTTTAATTAGTCTTAAATTAATAAATGACATTAATTGAATCATAGAAAATAACGAATAATAGTGTAATGGATAGTTCAAGTCGTTTGAAATCGTGGACGGGCATAGTTTGGTTGATAGGGGCCGCCCGCCCACCCCACCTTCGCTCGCATTGTTTTTTCAATGGATACAAACGTTTTCTATTGTTTAAACTATTCCAAGAAGAGTGTTATCCTATCGAAAAACTATGCGAACAAAGGTGGGGTGGGCGGGCGGCCCCTACCAACCCAACTATACCCGTTCACTATTTCAAACGACTTGAACTATGCATTAAACTATTATCCGTTATTTTCTATGATTCAATTAATGTCATTTATTAATTTAAGACTAATTAAAAAATATATGTGAAAAATAATGTAATGCATAGTTCAAGTCGTTTGAAATAGTGAACGGGTATAGTTGGGTTGGTAGGGGCCGCCCGCCCACCCCACCTTTGTTCGCATAGTTTTTCGATAGGATAACACTCTTCTTGGAATAGTTTAAACAATAGAAAACGTTTGTATCCATTGAAAAAACAATGCGAGCGAAGGCGGGGTGGGCGGGCGGCCCCTGCCAACCAAACTATGCCCGTCCACTATTTCAAACGACTTGAACTATCCATTACACTATTATCCGTTATTTTCTATGATTCAATTAATGTCATTTATTAATTTAAGACTAATTAAAAAAAATATATATGAAAAATAATGTAATGCATAGTTCAAGTCGTTTGAAATAGTGGACGGGTATAGTTGGGTTGGTAGGGGCCTCCCGCCCACCCCACCTTTGTTCGCATAGTTTTTCCATAGGATAACACTCTTCTTGGAATAGTTTAAACAATAGAAAACGTTTGTATCCATTGAAAAAACAATGCGAGCGAAGGTGGGGTGGGCGGGCGGCCCTTACCAACCAAACTATGCCCGTCCACTATTTCAAACGACGTGAACTATTCATTACACTATTATCCGTTATTTTCTATGAATCAATTAATGTCATTTATTAATTTAAGACTAATTAAAAAAAATATATATGAAAAATAATGTAATGCATAGTTCAAGTCGTTTGAAATAGTGGATGGGTATAGTTGGGTTGGTAGGGGCCGCCCGCCCACCCCACCTTTGTTCGCATAGTTCTTCCATAGGATAACACTCTTCTTGGAATAGTTTAAACAATAGAAAACGTTTGTATCCATTGAGAAAACAATGCGAACGAAGGTGGGGTGGGCGGGCGGCCCCTACCAACCAAACTATGCCCGTCCACTATTTCAAACGACTTGAACTATCCATTACACTATTATTCGTTATTTTCTATGATTCAATTAATGTCATTTATTAATTTAAGACTCATTAAAAAATATATATATGAAAAATAATGTAATGCATAGTTCAAGTCGTTTGAAATAGTGGACGGGTATAGTTGGATGTTAGTCAATACGGACACTAAAGTCACAAAAAAGTCGCACAAACATTTTGCATTGTGTAATTTTTGTAACGGGCTGTTATCTGCCAACGTGGCAACTGATGTCAGTTTGTAAAGTAAATAAAACTTTAGTTTTATTATATGCTGCAGTTTAACACTCAAATAAGTATGTATGATGTTATTTCAAATTATTTCTTTTGTGTAAATGAATACACTGGAGGAAGAGCCTTACGACTGAACTTAATATAAAGATTCTTTACTGAACGTCCAAAGTTGACAGCACAGTAACCTGTAATAAAAGTCTGGATCACACAACTGAAAATTTTAGTTTGTGTATATTTGGTCACATACAGACTTTTTCCTGATTTTAGTAGTACATGTATCATCACACTTCTCTTTCAATCTCTGACAACACCACATTGTTCTTTCTTTCAGCCTTTTGTCTGCTCTCCTCTCTCTTTGTACTACAGATCCCGGTACGACTTTCTCTCCTAGTCTTTGTCTCTTCTCCCCAACTGCACTAGCTGGTCCAACTAGTCCATCACCTTCCTTTCTACAAGAAACATCTATTCGTCAAATTATTCCTGATAATAAATACTTAATAAAGAGAAATAATTCGCCACCAACATTTTCCACTAATCGTTATCGTTCATTGGGCTTCCGCGCACATTAAACCGCGCGCAATTGCAAATGCAATTGCAATTGCAATTAGTCAGGATTAGTCGGGGAAACCTTCGCGGAAACGCCTGGTGCGATTCGTCGCGTGTCCGCAGCGTAGGCGCTTCAAAAGTGGCGACAATAATAAAGACAGAAAAAAAATAATATACGCCACGATTGAGACAATGCGAGAAGTTAATGGCGGCGGCCAGGGGGGCCGTAGGCGGCGCCCCGTTTGTATGTAGTATTTATATGAGCGAGCGGCGTAATTTTTCCGGACGGAGCGGCGGCGGCCGGGATTCGTGGAAGCGGCACGCGGACTCGCGTGGGCCTTCCCTTTGTCTCCGCGGACACGGAGAAAAACGGGCGCCCGGCGCTAATGTCAGTCTGTGTCGGTCTAATTATCGAGAACGGCTGGTTATTGAGTGGTTTCGTATGTTAATGCCGTGCAGTTCCGAGAGGGAAATTATCGTGTGGCAAAACAAACAAATTGATAAATATAGTAACGACAATGGAGAAATTGCCGGTTATTATAAAGTTTTTACTATGTTAGCTGAATGGCGAAGTCATAGCGAACCTCACCTTCACCCGGTATAATCAGGCGTGATTTTCAATTTATAAATATTATTTATTATTTAGTCCTTTTAGCTCTTCTTGGAGCGTCGGATACCCTACATGGTGTTTCTAGGCTCTGTTTCCTAAGGTTAGCAGCCTTGTGTTTTCTGTTTTCTTATATTATATTACTTACTTCTTGCACTGTTTACTTCCATTTCATTTTGGCTTTTGCCTTTATTTTTATGTTTTACGTATTTTTGTATGCTCATGGTGTACTTGTTTTTGCTATGTATTTCTAGGTCTTTGTCTCATTCGCCTTGCTCTGTCTTTGTATTCTAGAGATGTCCTTGCTATATCTGTATTTTCTTTGTTTAGCGTATGTTCAATCCATTTCCATTTCCTCCTTATAATTGTGGTTTGTATTGGCTCTATCTTACATATCTTTCAACGATATTACTTGGAGATGGTTTCAGCACAGAATTTTTTGAGAATCAAACACTTGTTTAACTTATTATATAAGTGTGAACCCACCTCTTAGCAATCTACATATCTAGATTTCGATCTTATTAGATCTCGTCAGTGTAGCTCAGCTAGTGAGGATGAATTCACACAAAATCTCGAGTGGTTATATACAAAAACAGTACAACTGTTTTTGAGACTGTAGTCCATAATTGAGATGTATACAGTAGTATGTTTTGTATGTTTACTATAAAATATTTTAATTTACCCAGCTCAGTGGCCGAGTGGTTATAGGCTTCGCCCGTCTCGTACTGAGCATTGGGGAGCCCGAGTTCGATCCCCAATGGGGAGCGAATTTTCGCGAATCACCTTCCACAGTTTTAGTTAGAGTTAAGGTAAATACCGGGTGATTAAACTCCTCTGAGCTTCTCCCTTGACCGGCGGAAAAGCCTCACGGCTGATAGCCCTATAAAGATAGAAGTTTTTTTTTAATTCTAATTTTGATAGAACTAACCCCCTAGGAGGAAATTTAAACGCCATCTGGCGGCACCACATCAATTAGCAATGCACACCCATATGGCAGTAACCGTCAACATGCTCATGCCATTAGGATCACCGGGTAGTGCCCTCGATGGAATAATATTCCAACAGAGTGCTTGAGATATCAGCAGAAAGCCAATCTTTTTAGACCCGGCACTGATCTAAAAAGATAGAAATCTAGATATGCAGATTGCTAAGAGGTGGATTCACACTTATATATGTTTGATAAGATTGGTTTTGTGAAGTTCAAGGTATATTTTTGCAAATTTGCAATTATAAATTGAAATTGTATGAATGTACTTCATACAATTTCAATTTCTGGAATTGCAAAAATATTCCTTGAATTTGATCTATGTTACCTTCCCATAGTTCAAGTCGCTTGAGATGCTGAACAACATCTTCCTTGTACAGGTTTATTATTATTCTATGTAACTACAGATCGATGATAATATAGTTTAAAACTTGCAATTAGTAAATAAACTCAAGAATTTAATCTCAAAATAAAGCAAAAAACGCCATTAACAGTTTATCCGGTAATTTTTAGGTATAAGATATATAATTAAAATCCATTAATCGATTAAATATCTCACTCTTCTTCCTCGGTTACAATTACTGAACATTCGCGTTCTTATTGCCAATTAGTCTATCGGTTTCGGATTAAAGGGATAAACTTGCGCAGCGGGTATTGCGTAAATCATCCACTGGGGGGAAAGCGGTGGCGGGTGGCTGGCGCCGCAGTCGCGAATTTATTTACGACTGCTCCGGTGCACGTACACACACATTTTACCCCGTTTTTCTGAATTATTATTGAACTGGCGGCGCCCACGCGCGCGATTCTATCGGGACGCGTAAAGTGGCCAGGATTTATCCGTGACGGGGCGGCGGGGGCTGGATTGTTGTCAGGTTTACGCCTATATTACTTAGATGCGCGATAAAATCACTGCTTGGGGGCTATTAATGCAGCGAATATATAGTTATAATGTGAGACGGTTTAATGCATGAAGTAAAAATTTAATATTTCAATATTTTATATATATATATATATATAAAGTGGATGTCGGGTATAAGTCCAAACGGGGGAAAACTAGGAAACCAAGGGCCTAGTTTTCCCCCGTTTGGACTTATACCCGTCATCCACTTTATATCCATAACAGTCTGTCATTATACTTGCTATATATATATATATATATATATATATATATATATATATATATATATATATATATATATAAACTAGATGAAATACCCGTTTTGTCTGCAGGAAAATTATAAATTAATATCTCACTAATTCTTCTGAGCCCATGTGATGAATATTTTTTAATTTTTATTGAGACTAAATGTATAGAAATAGATTTCTATTATTATTTAGTTTGTTCCTATATGACGAACAAAGCAGTCAGTAATAAAAATATTTGTCACGGCATTCACTTACAGCACAAAAGTCATAAATGACAAGGTCAAGGCTTCAAAACATTGTCTTCGTTTTTATATTATAGTGATAAGGATATGTATGATACTAATCAATATTTAGATAGATTAAATCTTCAATACATAAAACTAGCTTAACCCTAGAACCACAACGTGGAGTTTGAGTTAAATTAGCAACAACGTGGCGGCGTATAGCACTTTATAAAAACATCCATATCTTGTTTATGTTAAAGTAAACATAAATGTAATTCTCATTTTAACGTAGCTTTATTCTTTATAAATCAGGAATTAAATTCATAAAACGTAATATTCTTAAAATTAGTTCAACAAAAAATATACAACTTAATTATGATTTTCATACTTAAAAAACAACACATGGTAAAACTCCTAGAATGCTAAACATAGAAATAAAAAAATATTATTTTATAGCAAACGTTTTAAGGTCGTTTTAGACAAGACAATTTCTTAGCTAAAAAGTTGTTCAAGAAATGAATTCATATATCCTCCTTCCATACAATTTGTCCTTGACAAATAGAACGCGTTATATTTTTCCATTCGATTTACCATAATTCAATATTTTAAATAATTTGCTGTATGATACGAGACAATTTAGATTGTCTCGCATCTTGACTAACTTTTGAGTCAAGAAATTGTCTTGTCTAAAACGACCTTAATAAGGGTATTCTGTATTTTTTGTGTAAAAACTATTTTTTTTACTTGCAATCTATATAAATGCTGAGCCGATGATCAGCATACACATTTTTATTGCAGTGCTCACATTTATTATGTGCTTTGTGATTATTATTTTTCTTGTGCTTTTTTCATAACGAGACTATATAATTGAGAGGGTACTGAGAAGTTCAGCGCGCCAAATATATATATATATATATATATATATATATATATATATATATATATCGGTAAACTGTGATTAAAGATTACTCCGGTCGCAGGCGACACCACGTTAAGGGGCAGGGTTAAGAATGGCCCCAAAAATGTTTAAAAATATGCCCATTTTATATTTTCTTCAAGTTTTAACGTCTTTGTCTAAACACAGACTGACATTTTGCGGCCTATTGTTGACAGCACGCGTCCGTTCTGTTGGTCGCGCTAGTGATTAATCGATGCGTCCAAATAAAAAAAAGTCGATCGAATTAATTTCACAATACGCCGTTCTCCCCGCTGAACACTTGCCACACGGATGACGCCGCAACAAATCCACTTTCTTTGCGCCGCGCGAGGCCCCCAACAATCCAGAGAAAAGGTCGCCGGTGTCATCTGCGATCGGTGCACGCGCCGCCTCCAGCCGTTGCATTGTTGCGATCTAACGCGATCATCGGGCTAATTAAAAGCCGCCGGCGCAACAACGAGCCGAACGTGACGTTGCGATAGTTCTAACGACAGAAGGGTTTTCTAAAAAAAACTTTTTTGGGGTCAGGATTGCAATATGTTTGTCCTAGTTATTCGTTTCATAACGTGGACAGATATTTGGAATACAAGCATGAAGTTTTTGTTCAGTGTAGGATCAAATTATGTAATTATATGTAATTGATTTTGATTTTTGATTTATCTAGACTACTGTGGTGATATGGCACTCATCACTCCCTCACATTCGTTGCCTAGGTGCTACCAGGACTCCTTCCCCTTACTGCACAGCATACACACGGTATATCCTTGCCCCATCCACACTTTCCATCCTCTTACTTCCGAACCTCACCTCGCTCTTGCGATGCACATTATGTTCTCCCTGCTTCACCCATATCTGCTTAGGTATTTCTTATGGGTTTTCCAGCACTTGCAACTCCACATAAACAGGGTTGTATTAGCTCTCCCCATTTTCACCTGCCTTTTTAGCCACTTCACATCCCTCATTCTCTGCCTGATCTCAGATGCTAGACTTCTCATTCCTATCAGCAATTCATCCACCCACACCTCAATCATACCACCCCCTTCATACATCCTTTCTCTATCCACTTTTCGTCATACTCATACATTTCAACCGCACCTCCGCCGCCAGTCTCTCGCCATCCAACTTCTGCAATCTTTCCTCGAATTTTGCTATCCTCTCACATGACTCCCATCACATGCTTATCCGATTCGTTTCCTGTAGAAGCACCACCAAAGGCGTCCAAATTTCGAGTCCTATCAGACTCCTCAGAAAGCAGCCTTGTTCCGTAATAGAAAGGAAACAAGGCTGCTTTCTGAGGAGTCTGATAGGATTCGAAATATGGACGCCTTTGGCGGTGCTTCTGTAGGAAACGAATCGTATAAGCATATGGTGGGAGTGGTGTGAGATGGTAGCCAAGTTCGAGGAAAGATTGCAGATCGCCATCCCCCATACTTCCGCTCCATATACAATCATCAATATTGTCTTCACACATATACACACATCCCATATCTGTTCGCTATCCCCCAAGCCAGTCTCGCATTTGCTTGTATAATTTGTTATTTAAAATTGATGGCATTATCTGTAAGTGTAAATTTGGAAATCAGTTTAATTGTGACTGAATTGAAACGAAATATTTCGCATTTTTAGTGACTCGAGTAGAAAAACACTGTGGGCCACAATACGCTTATATATCCAATTACAAATTACAGAACACGGCCGTCATCGCTCATTAATCCTCCAATAAAGCGCCAATTAATTAACATTTAACGTGGAGATCGTCGGGACCACCAGGCCGCCGCTCACCCGATCGGGCTGCTCCCGAGCGAATCCCGCTGCGATATTTATGGCCCACTCTGCGGAGATAGATACGCCGGTAGAATTTATGATTTAATTTCGAGTCGGCGTTCGCCTCTTTTTTATCCTTATTAGATTTTCATAACGAGAGGAGTAGTACCTACATGTTTTATAATTGTCTTCCGGCGCCCACGACATTTAGAAATCAAGCAGTATACAACTAAGAAGAATTAAGTTTTATATGAACACAATAAAAAGAAATGTAATAATATTTAGATTACATTTTACTTTCCAAATACATCACTGATGTAAAGGAAGGTATTGTTTTACCGAAAACGTGTTCACTTTTTCAAACTAAGATTGTGGAAATATGCGATAAGTTTTCGAGACAAAAATTATACCAGAAGGAAGGTATTGTTGCCGTGTATAATTTAGCAAAAAAAAAATTCGATGCCATTATCTAGTTTCCTATATCGTTTTATATATAAGAATTGATATATTAAACTGTATAACTATTTCTAAATGTAAAATTAACATGTGTGTATTACGATCTTGTTATAATTAAGTAAATTTATTATTATTCCGTCGCTATATAATTTTCTACATGTGTGTACGACACTATGTAGTTTGTGTCTGCATCGAAAACTATATAAAAAACTAGATAATGTCATACGGACTTAAAATAGACGAAATAAACCCGATTTTTGCAATGTCTGTGTGTGGTATGTCCGTATGTCAGTCTATCTGTTTGTCTGTGAGCAAAATTCCGGAAAAACGGCACAACAGATTGCGAAATTTAGCATATATCCGCAGGCACTATCCAGGACGATCCAGTGAAGCGAAATCGGTTCACTAAAACAGAAGATTTCTTAATAATAGCGATTTCCTATGCGAACAACGGTGGGGTGGGCGGGTGTTCCCTACCAACCAAACTATGCCCGTCCACTATTTCAAACGACTTGAACTATGCACTACACTATTATCCGTTATTTTCTATGATTAAATTAATGTCATTTATTAATTTAGGACTAATTAAAAAAATATATGTGAAAAATAATGTAATGCATAGTTCAAGTCGTTTGAAATAGTGGACGGGTATAGTTGGGTTGGTAGTGGCCACCCGCCCACCCCACCTTCGCTCGCATAGTTTTTTCATTGGATATAGATGTTTTATATTGTTAAAACTATTTCAAGAAGAGTGTTATCCTATAGAAAAACTATGCGAACAAAGGTGGGGTGGGCGGGCGGCCCCTACCAATCTAACTATACCCGTCCAATATTTCAAACGACTTGAACTATGCACTACACTATTATCCGTTACTTTCTACGGTTAAATTAATGTCATTTATTAATTTAAGACTAATTAAAAAATATATGTGAAAGATAATGTAATGCATAGTTCAAGTCGTTTGAAATATTGGACGGGTATAGTCACATTGATAGGGGCCGCCCGCCCACCCCACCTTTGTTCGCATAGTTGTTCTATAGGATAACACTCTTCTTGGAATAGTTTAAACAATATAAAACGTCTGTATCCATTGAAAAAGTATGCGAGCGTAGGTGGGGTGGGCGGGTGCTCCCTACCAACCAAACTACGCCCGTCCACTATTTCAAATGACTCTGCAGAAGTCAAAAATGTCAAAATGTTTAAAAAATTCAAAAAGCACGAGTTGAAAAAGTCGCAAATGTTATACAATATGAAATAGGTCATATAATTTGGAAAGTCGTATGGTGCCCACACCAGATATTTTATATTCTCTTCATATGTATGGTATTAATTGTTTGAAGCCACTGAAAAATACTTTACAGTATTAAAGTATTTTTCAGTGGCATCAAACATGATTCCATGCAGTGTTTTATCTCGCGTAATTTTCTTCGAACTCTCCAGTATCCAGGTTAATATCTTATTCTCATGCAAATGAGCGCCGCCGCCGTCGCCGCTAAAGCAAGAGGAAAAAAGCGCGCCAGCTGATTTACGACGGCCGCGCGATATTTATGAATATTGGATTTGTCCCCGTTCCTTCTCCCCCGCGCTCCTCGGGCTCGGGCTGTAAAAATTACGCGCGGGGCCACGAAAAGAGCGCGCCGGGGCCCTCGTAAAACGCCGAAAATCGTTTTTCTTTTTACGAGGGGCCGAACAATAACCAATTTTACCGTCATGACTTCCGCAATTAGTCGGTTTGTCGAGGATCGCAGTAAAAACAAAATTAAACTAAAGGGGCCTAAATATGGGTCAGAGTGGTTCAAATGTATAATAAAAGTTTGTGGGTCAAGAATGCCGAAAAGTCGCAACGATACCAATTTGGTATTATATTCACAACAAATAATTTCTTACTTTCAGAAAAACAGAGCGGTGTTTGATATCAAAAACTATGGACTAACGGAAAACTATGGAAATATATCCTATAACATGAAAACATAAATTAGCAGTTTGCTTTTTATCCTGACATCAAACTCTTCTATAAATACTGCTTTGGAAAGTAAACGCGTACGAGTGTATCATGTGAACATAATATGTTTTATAAATTAGCAGTTTGCTTTTTTCCTGACATCAAACTCTTCTTTAAACACTGCTTTGGAAAGTAAACGCGTACGAGTGAATCAAGTGAACACAATATGTTTTCGCTATTTCAATACTTTCCTTAAGGTTGTTTTAGACAAGACAATTTCTTGATTCAAAAGTTAGCCAAGATGCGAAACAATCTAAATTATCTCGTATAATACAGCAAATTATTTGAAATATTGAATTGGATGGTAGATTGAAAGGAAAAATAAAATGTGTTCTATATTTCAAGCACAAATTGTATGGGAGGAGGATATATAATTTCATTTCTTGAACAACTTTTGAGCTAAGAAATTGTCTTGTCTAAAACAACCTTTATACAGGCACCGCTATGTTCGGAAAGTAAAATGAACAAAAAAGCCTTCATCTTTTGATTTAAAAAAAAAATTATAATAAAGGGCAATCATTACTACTTAAACGATAATTGCCGCCTACACATCAAGGGTAACTAATTAAACAATTTGTTTTAGTGCTGTATGTCCACATACAGCCAACTAAGTGTCGTCACGGTGGTCGCGCTATTGTCAATTTTATTATTAACATTTAAAGGTTACCAATTTAACACGGACAGTTTTATAAACACAAAGTACACATTATTATTGCATATAATAATTAATAAACAATTAATTACATATACAGCGTGTTTAATGTAACGGTTTCCATAAAATAAAACACATTTCTAGGCAATTTTATCCAAAAAAATGTTTGTAATAAAAGTGAACCCACACTATTATGATTAGTCAAGACATATTCTTCTAAAAATGATAATTAGTTATTACCTTATTACCTTAATAGTGTTATAATGGGAATGTTTTTCCCATATATAAGACAAAATAAATATTGTAGAATGTAAACTCACAAGTGAAGAAGAAAGGTTTCTGTTGGAGCTGCTTAACGAGATTTGAAGAGAGAGACTGGTATAAATAATATTGTTTAGAATTTAACAACAATCATCAGACATATTTTCGAATAGGGCGCTGGGCCTATATATAGAATGGAAAGTTACAAATGAAGAAGAAATGATGACTGTTGGAGCTGCTTAATGAGATTTGGAAAGACTGGAACTGCCCCTTATTTCCCAGTTTTTATATGAAGAGTACAAGGCAGGAAGGGGGAATGTTAGTGTAACTCTAGAAAACCAAATTTCATGTTTAGAGCACATTTATATACACAAACCCCCATATATCTATATCTATATATCTATATCTATCTATATATATATATATATATATATATATATATATATATATATATATATATATATATATATATATATATATATATATATATATAATGGGACTCTTATTTTTGAAAATTCCATGTGATATTTTTATATAGCTAAATTATTAAGATGAGAATAATGAAAATCGCAAAAAGTAACTTATGTAGGCAGTTTAAAAAATTGTAAAAAAATCGTAGCTATTATTTTGGATAATTCTAATATCAGTTATGTGTTACTAACTTAATTAGCTACAAAATGAGATATAATATGTTTAAATAGCTAAATTATTAAGATCAAAATAATGAAATACGTAAAAAAGTAAACTCTCAAACGTATGTGGGGTGTTTAAAAAATTGCAAAAAAAAATCGTAATTATTATTTTTGAAAATTCTAATGACAGCTACGTACTAGCTTAATTTGCTACAAAACGAGATATAATATATTTATATAGCTAAATTATTAAGATGAGAATCATGAAAATTGCAAAAAAGTAACCTCTCAAACTTATGTGGGCTGTTTAAAAAATTGTAAAAAATCGTAGCTATTATTTGTGAAAATTTTAATAACAGTTATGTGTTACTAACTTAATCACCTACAAAATGAGATATAATATGTTTATATAGCTAAATTATTAAGATCAGAATAAAGAAATGCGTAAAAAAGTAACCTCTCAAACTTCTGTGGTGTGTTTTAAAAATTGCAAAAAATCGTAGTTATTATTTTTGAAAATTCTAATGACAGTTATGTGTTACTGGATTAATTAGCTACGAAATGAGATATAATATGTTTATATAGCTGAATTATTAAGATCAGAATAATGAAAAATATAAAAAAGTAACATCTCAAACTTATGTGGGGTGTTTAAAAAATTGCAAAAAAATTGTAATTATTATTTTTGAAATTATAATGGCAGTTATATGATACTATCTTAATTAGCTACAAAACGATATAGAATATTTTTATATAGCTAAATTATTAAGATGAGATTAATGAAAATCGCAAAAAGTAACCTCTCAAACTTATGTGGGCTGTTTAAAAAATTGTAAAAAATCATAGCTATTATTTTTGAAATTTCTAATAATAGTTATGTGTTACTAACTTAATTGGCTACAGAAGGAGATATAATATGTTTATATAGCTAACTTATTAAGATCAGAATAATGGCATGCGTTAAAAAGTAACCACTCAAACTTCTGTGGGGTGATTTAAAAATTGCAAAAAATCGTAGTTATTATTTTTGAAAATTCTAATGACAGTTATGTATTACTGGATTAATTAGCTACGAAATTAGATATAATATGTTTATATACCTGATATATTAAGATCAGAATAATGAAAAACATAAAAAAGTAACATCTGAAACTTATGTGGGGTGTTTAAAAAATTGCAAAAAAAATCGTAATTATTATTTTTGAAAAATATAATGAAAGCTATTTGATACTAGCTTAATTAGCTACAAAACGAGATATAATATTTTAATATAGCTAAATTATTAAGATGAGAATAATGAAAATCGCAAAAAGTAACATCTCTAACTTATGTAGGCTGTTTAAAAAATTGTAAAAAATCGTAGCTATTATTTCGGAAAATTCTAATAACATTTATGTGTTACTAACTTAATTAGCTACAAAATGAGATATAATATGTTTATATAGCTAAATTATTAAGATCATAATAATGAAATGCGTAAAAAACTAACCTCTCAAACTTCTGTGGGGTGTTCTAAAAATTGCAAAAAATCGTAGTTATTATTTTTGAAAATTCTAATGACAGTTATGTGTTACCGGATTAACTAGCTACGAAATGAGATATAATATGTTTATATAGCTGAATTAGTAAGATCATAATAATGAAAAACATATAAAAGTAACTTCTCAAACTTATGTGGGGTGTTTAAAAAATTAAAAAAAAACTTAATTAATATTTTTGAAAATTCTAATGACAACTATATGATACTAGCTTAATCAGCTACAAAATGAGGTATAATATATTTATGTAGCTAAATTATTAAAATGAGAATAATGAAAATCGCAAAAGGTAACCTCTCAAACTTATGTGGGCTGTTTAAAAAATTGTAAAAAATTGTAGCTATTATTTTGGAAAATTCTAATAACAGTTATCTGTTACTAACTTAATTAGCTACAAAATGAGATATAATATGTTTATATAGCTAAATTATTAAGATCAGAATAATGAAATGGGTAAAAAAAGTAACCTCTCAAACTTCTGTGGGGTGTTTTAAAAATTGCAAAAAATCGTAGTTATTTTTTTTAAAATTCTAATGACAGTTATGTGTTACTGGATTAATTAGCTACGAATAAGATATAATATGTTTATATAGCTGAATTATTAAGATCAGAATAATGAAAAACATAAAAAAGTAACATCTCCAATTTATGTGGAGTGTTTAAAAAATTAAAAAAATACTTAATTATAATTTTTGAAAATTCTAATGACAGCTATATCCTACTAGCTAAATTAGCTACAAAACGAGATATAATATGTTTATATAGCTAAATTATTAAGATGAGAATAATGAAAAACATAAAAAAGTAACATCTCAAACTTATATGGGGTGTTTAAAAATTAAAAAAAAAAATGTAATTATTATTTCTGAAAATTCTAATGACAGCCATGTGTGACAGGATTAATTAGCTACGAAATGAGATATAATATGTTTATATAGCTTAATTATTAAGATCAGAATAATGAAAAACATAAAAAAGTAACATCTCAAACTTATGTGGGGTATTTAAAATATTAAAAAAAACTTAATTATTATTTTTGAAAATTCTAATGACAGCTATGTGTTACTAGCTTACTTAGCTATAAAACGAGATATAATATTTTTATATAGCTAAATTTTTAAGATGAGAATAATGAAAATCGCAAAAAAGGAACAGCTCGAACTTATGTGGGCTGTTTAAAAAATTGTAAAAAATCGTAGCTATTATTTTTGAAATTTCTAATAACAGTTATGTATAACTAACTTAATTAGCTACAAAATTAGAGATAATATATTTATATAGCTAAATTATTAAGATCAGAATAATGAAATGCGTAAAAAAGTAACCTCTCAAACTTCTGTGGGGTGTTTTAAAAATTGCAAATAATCATAGTTATTATTTAAAAAAATTCTAATGACAGTTATGTGTTGCTGGATTAATTAGCTACAAAATGAGATATAATATGTTTATATAGCTTAGTTATTATGTTCAGAATAATAGGAAGAAGAAACGTCTCGCTCGCTCTCAATTTGAATGTATGTTGAGTTTGAGGATTCCACTGTAGACACCACAAGAAGTAGATAGAGCAAACCTCTACTGAAATAAGCAGTGAAATATTCGATATTTTTATAGATTTTACACAGACATAATCGAAACATCATGGCGAATATTACAACAAATAAATTCACTTCGTTCGATATAACGCAACAATCAACTCGGCACATAAATCGCGGCCCATTTTTCTGCACCTATTATTATTTTCTCCATCTACTCTTAATTTTTGTGTGATAACAATGAGCGCGCTCATGCGTGCCAATATCGCGGAATTGATTTAATCGCGCCGCCGGCCCCTCTGTCTCTCCGTGTGTATGTGTATGTGTATGTGTGTTGTTATTAATACCGCTGTTAATGGCCGCGATAAAATAAAAGTGTATCGCGGGCGGAAAGCGTTGATTGACGCGCGACTGAAATCAATTTCGTACGCGATTAATAATCAATTACTTTTGCAATGGAAACGGCCCCCCTCGGGCCGGGCACGAGTGCGCGATTTCAATTTAAAACCGATTTGTGGTGAAAAAAAATATTGTTGCGAGTAGCGCCGGAGTGGAGATTGAAAGGGAAATTGTATTGTCTTTGGGGGTTACTTTCAAGGAAATTAGTTTTAAAAATACATAAATATGTTTCTAAAGAGTTAAAGGATAGAGCTGCGTTATACAGGAACATAGAAAATAGTAAAAATCTCAGCCTAGTGCAGGGGTTTTTATTGAGTCACTTATTTTTTTCTTTTCATTGGCCATTATAAATAGATCTGTACAAAAAATTTAATTACTGATGATTGTTGTTAAATTCTAAACAATATTTTGAAAGTTTCAAAAAAAAATCGTGGGGGTACATTAATAAAAATTGCAATTTCTTTTGTTGCAAATATTATTCAATAACAGCTAACAAAATTAATTTAAATTTGTTTTTTTCTTATTTTATGGTTACCAAAGCATAAGTAAACAATTGTAGAATTTTTTTTTGCACACTCCGTTTAGTAAATGAAAAGAAAAAGTCCACGGCGCGCCAACTCATTGGCCGCCCGGAATTATAAGAATTGTTCATACCGGTGCATTGAGGCGCGTTCAAACCCAATCGGGAAGAATTTTCGCGAATCACTCTTCAGAAGTTAAATTAAAAAGAACCGGGTGATGAACCCCATCTGTGCTTCTCATTTTTAGAAAAACCTCATGGCTGATAGTTCTATACAGAATAGAAGTTTTTTTATGCTTTTAGTTTTATTTAATGTATGACGTTCGCATCCATGTTTTATGGACTCAATTAGAAAATATAATAATTTGGTGATTTTCATGCAGAAAGAAAAAGCTCCAGCGGATATATAATGTTTTTTTAGTAACAAATATACACCATACTAATTTTCACGTCACCTGCTTACAGTATATATTTATAATTTGGATATAGTTCACATGGGTAAATTACAAAGAAGTTTTCATTTTAAAATTGACAGTAATAATTACGCAATATCAGATTTAAGTATTTACCATAATTCGCTTTGAAAATCATTTAAATTTCAAGATTTAATCCTCACTATTCATGCAATCCATTCACAGGTGTACTATTATTGCTTTATTTGATTTACTGCCCAGATAGACTCCGCAGTCGGCTCAGGCTGGGATCAGTGAATCTAATAAACAAGCCACGAACGCCGAACAAAATATGACCCGAATCTGAAAAATCCGTCCAAGCGGAGAATAATGAACCAATTCATGCTTTACTGTTATACCCGGCTCTTGATATTCCATTCGGATATCACTCTCGTTATCTGCATCTCGTTACACGTTACATTCTTTTATTCCGTTCGTGGGAGGACGCTGGAATTCCGAATATTCCGCTGTGCTAGTTCTCTCTCCTCCGCGACCGCTCAAGATCACGGAACAATATAGAACGAACGAAAAAAAAATTCACCGTTCGAACTAGATCAGCACGAGAATTAGCTGTTTGGAAGGATTATTATGATAACTACTTAAAATTATAAAAGCTTTTGTTTGTATTTATGCTTATATACATATAATTGCAATTACATCATTATATGTAACAACTAGGAACTGTAATGTTACAAACTCCACTCTTAATTCGCCAGTATACAGGATGTGTGCCGAAATTAAAATTTCTGTCAATTAAAAACGTGTCCAATTTCTTTTTAATTCTTCATTTCGTGTCTTTTAAGGGACATGTACAATAAGCGTGGTAGTTGTAATGTAGCCATTTTACAGATGTATAAAAATTTAAAGGTTCCCTCAACCACTTTCTCTCCAACGTCAGCCTTTAGCAAATTTTCACGCCTTTCCCAACCTCTCTTAACCATTTACTCACCTTTTTGCAATATTCGGCCTCTCTGATTTCACACGCTCATATTCGTTGCTTAGATGCCAGCACGTGACACTCGTCTTACTATACAGTACTAGGGTTGCTATCCGTCTGGATTTGTCCTAGTTTTAGAGGCGTCCGGGGATGTCCAGGCGGGGTTTTATAAGTTGTCCGGATTTTTGAACATAAGGCTCAATCTTATCAAAGTTTGTAAATATTTCGAACCATCCGAACAGCCTTGTATTTTGACCAATTATGCGTGCTTTCACTTTCACAAATTTCTCAGATTTCGGAATTTAGTTTACAATTTTATATTGTGATTATTTATAATTATTTTGAGAATTAATTTTGATTTTCAAAGAAGAAAGATTATTTATGTTTATCTCATCCCTGTAGATTAGACAAATGTGGCTGATTTTAGTTTTCATAGATCATTAATTAATTAATTTTTTACTTTTTAGTATACTATAATTTATATTTTTGTATGATTGTTGCGTTTGTACTATATAGTATAGTGGTAATTAAAGAAAATATTTTTACATTAGCTAACTTATAAAGGTTGACATAACGTTGAAAAAAAAGGTCCGGGTTTTAAGCTGAAAAGTCCGGGGTTTTTAAAGCCTTTGTCCTCGATTGGTAATTTTACACATGGCAACCCTACACAGTACACACGTAGTGTATCCTTGCTCCATCGGCATTTTCCTTCTTGCCTCTTCTGAACCACAGTTCATTCTTGCCATATATATATATATATATATATATATATATATATATATATATATATATATATATTTCCTCCTGCCCCACCCTCCCCTGATTATGTAGCTCGGGGGATTCCCCTGCACTTGCTACTCCAGGGTACGCCACCACATTGTTCTTTATTTATGCTCCTCTGTCTATCCTCCTCTCTCTTTTCTATTATTTCCTCTTTTTTTTGATACTATCCTGACCCACACCCGTGCGACTTTCTTAATTATAAAATATTAGCAGGTTCTTTAGGCAAGCTTTGGTATCATCCATGAAACTATAAGAAAACTCAATTCTATCTGCAGTTTTCTAAACGATGAAAACTGCAAATAGATTTGACAGAGCTTTCTAAATGGTGAAAACTGCAGATAGAATTGACAGAGTTTTCTTATAGTTTGCCATCAACTCCCATATATGAAGATTAATGAAGTCATTATTAATCGGACACAAAACATATTAAACAAATTATAATTAACCTCACTAAAATCAAAGGCGGGTACAGCACTCTCGAGTTTCATTATTTAAATGTGCCAGACGGGCGGGCGAGCAATTAATTAAGTTCCGATTTGTAGCATTTAGGCTTTATTAATGTCCCCGCCGCGCACGCCTAATGTATTCTTTTGTTCCTTGGGCACAGTGTCCACGATATTTTAATTTATAAATGTGGGCAGGGACGCGCACACCGAATGCATGCGATTGATTTATAAATAAATGATTTCCGAGGTGGACACATATTCATGCGGAATAAATCACCGGGACGGCACTCCGTAAGTAACCGCCTCATCAATATTAAATGGAGAAAACTGTAGACATGTTGACAACAACAAATTACCCTGACAAAATAAACAGTAAACTATGCGTAATTAATTTCTATCATAATAAGTTATATTTTAAATTAATATTAAACGAGCTATGTCTCACAATATCTGCTAATTTTTATTTTATCATTTTATGTTGCTTGGTAGTCTACACCGAAAGGTAAAAGTATATATATTTATATATGTGCAAGTTATTATTGGGAAACATCGAGGGCAGTAAAAAACTCCTTTTTATATTTATATATATATATATATATATATATATATATATATATATATATATATACCAAAATAACATATTAAAATTAACATTATGAACATATACAAATGAGATTGTGCGAAGAGCGATAAAATAAGTCGGACGGAAAAATCAATAACGTCAATTACAATAAAAGAAGTGGAATGAGAAATAAGTAGACTATAATAATTTATACATTTGATTGGGCAAAAGCGAGAGTGAATGGAGAAGTGTCTGTGAAGTTTAGGGTGAATGTGGGTGTAAGTCAAGAGTGCCCGGTAAGCCCCCTCCAATCTATACACAAGCGAGTTGGAGGCAATACTGAGGAGAGGACAGGCTGTAGGGGTCGTGGTGTGGAGAACCAAGGTGTGGATGTTGGCATATACGGATGACATGGTATTAGTAGCCAAGAGAGTGGAAGAGATGCAAGAGATGTTGGAAAGAATAGGAAGGTACCTGGATAGGATAGGGCTAGTGGTGAATGTGGAGAAGACCAAATGGATGATGTTTAGGAATAGGGGTAGAAGGGGTAGAGTGGAAGAGCTGAAATGGAAGGGAAGGATGGTTAAGAGATAGTGAATATCTTTAAATATTTGGGCTTTTGGGTTGACAGTGGAGGAGGATTTAGGGTGCATGTGGAATGTATGCAAGCGAAAGCAAGACTGGCTTGGGGGATAGCGAGAGGGAAATGGGAGAGGTTGTGGGGCGGTAACCTCGTCATGGCGTGCAAGATCTGGGATGCGTGTGTAAAACCTATTCTGTTTTATGGAGTGGAAGTGTGGGGATTGCATGAGTGGGATGTGATAGAGAGAGAGGAAGGTTTGCTCCTGAAAAGTCTGCTAGGTCTCGAAAGGTCGACACCAAGAGCAGTGCTGTTGCAGGAAACGAATCGTATGAGTATGTGGTGGGAGTCGTGTGTAAGGGTTGTAAAGTTTGAAGAAAGATTGCAGCAATTGGGCGAGGAAAGACTGGTCCGGGAGGTATGGATAAGGTTTAAGAGTAGGACGGAGAGTGGTTGGAGAAAGGATAGAGGAAGGATGTATGAAAGAGTGGGTATATCTGAGGTGTCGGTAGAGGAGAAGCTGAGAGAAGCCTAGGAACTGAAGTAAGAGAGAGATTGAAAGATATTGAGTGGCAAGAACGGCAGACTAGA